>CM032061.1:52247823-53747571 GCA_018831715.1 Matsumurasca onukii | reverse complement strand
TTATTCGATCAAGTGGCAAATAATGCGGGTGTATGACCTAGCTGGTCCGCATTCAAATTTGTTTTTGAAAAAAGGCTTTCAAATTTGTTACTCTAATTCATCAAAATTGTAACACTAGTTTGCTCTGCTCACAGCCTCGTTTCGGCCTTCGGCCTCGGACTTACATTCTTTTACTGCAAGTTTTACTCAAAATTATAACGGAAAACGCATTTCCAAGTGTTATTTAAATCGGACTACTCACTCCTCTGTAATAGCAAAACCCACTTTTTGACCGCCATTATATTTTTTTGTAAATTTATGATTAAACAATTGCTTTTATTTAAAGTCAACGGATAACCTTTGAGTTCAAGTTTTTTTCAGGTGGGCCGGATAGAGCTGCCGCGGGTCTTACTATGAGCACCGCTCGCATCCTTATAAATTACAATATGGAGTAAAAAGGTTAATGAACATAAAATTAATGTATATATAACTATATATATAAATTTCTTTAAGTACTTCTTTATGTAGATAAGCCAAATGACTTTAGTTATGTATCACACAGACTTGTTTGGTTTAACCTGTTATATTTCGTTGATAATGAACAGCTTTTTCAAATAGAAACACACATTTGAACAAAAAACTTAAAATATAATTAAATTGAAATAGATATAAAACCTTTATTAGAATAAAATTATCCGCCCCTTTGGGTTGTCATATTGGAACACATATAAACTAGTATGTAATACAATTTTGTTACAGAAAATTTTGTTAGTTCTTATATAAATGGGTTCTAATTATTCCAGTAGAACCTTTTAAAGTCTCACTAATAATAAATTTTAAATTATGTTTGTCCAAATCAAATCTTTTTTCAAAAATCAACAAAAAGTGTTTCTTGAACCAATAAACAAACCAATAACTTGTAATTTTGAAATGTTCTTTGAAATAATCCCATGTGGGTTTATACATTTTTTGTGCCTCTTCATTTACTGCCATGATTTAATTCTTGTCCACTTCAAACCTGATTGTAGGATCAAGCACTATGCCGCAATTTTTGGATCTGTCAATTAGCAGAATGTCGACCCTTCTTGTGCTTCCATCACTGGATAGGTAGTGAACCTCTTCGTGTACTTCCCAGTCTGAGTACCGCTGTCTGAAGGGGTTTGCAATTATACTTCTTATTGTGTGGTGCCTCGTGTTACGCAGAAGTTCTCCAAACGGACAGAAGCCAAGGACATGAGCAAGCGGATTCAATCTCGCCACAGGCACGCCTGCAGCGGTTGTTGCCCTGACTTCTACCGTGGAGAACACGTACAGGCACAAGGAGGATAAGGGCCCCATACACTATGTTCCCGGACCGCGGTCCCGGCGCGGCTCGCGTCGAAACAGTCCAAAACCGATCGTGTGTGGGCGATTTCGAGCCGAGCCGATCCAAGACAGTCCAGTCCGCGCCGGGATCGTGAAAGGCCTTCTGCGCGGATCGGCGTGGACTGGACCGGGGCCTAAGTAAGCTACGTAGGCCCCGACTGGACCGTGAGTCAATTTCCAAGTGTGTGGCGCATCACGGTCCGGGACCGTCTCTCAACTATTCCACCTACCCTTAACCACTATCAGACTACTATCGGTTCAAAAGCAATATACTCGAGCGGGTGCTGTATGCAACTCAGTGAACGTAAAATTATGCCTATCATCAAAATTTTCTCCGTTTAATTCTACGTAAGGACATATTATAAGTCAATTATTTTTAAAAGCAAAAATATATTTTAGTCCAGGGTCAATAATTTTGAAAAAGGTTGAAAAGTGAAAAAAAATAGTAGGATGAAACCCGTTAAAAAGGACGAGAATATAACAATAATGAAAGGAAAAATAATTTACGGGCGATCTGAGGTCGGGAAGTGGAAGGGGTGAGTTTTAAGCGTAAAACGGTGTATCTCGATTTCCGGCAAAACTAAAAGTGCTATGGAAAAAAATTAAACAACAAAGTTGTAGGTAATAAAGACCTACAACTTTGTTGTCTTACTTTTCACATAACCTCAAAATTTATCAAAAAATTCAAATAATCAAGTTTTTGGTTTTATTTTATCTTATACAAAAAAATTCACGAAATTTTGTGGAAACTTACTTTTATGTCTTAAAAACACTGTAATTTTTTTATTTGGAATATTTATTTTCACCTCATTTTGACTTAATATCGAAAAACACCTAATTTTCAGTCAAAAGTTCTCGTGTCAAAATAGCAGCTTTTTTAAAAACTCAGGCAGTTTTTTGTTAGTTAAAATCTTTTCTTTCTGATAATGTAAAAATTATATACATTACTGTGGTAAATGTTCTCAGAAAATGCAAAACTCGAATTCGAATTTTTTTAATTATTATGTACAATTTTGAGCTATTTAATAAAATTTACACTTTAATTACTTGAAAAACGATTCTTATTACATTGATGAAAAAAAATTACAAATAGAAATATACTATAATTAACAACTTTTATGTATTAACTTAGTTTAGTATTAATTATTAAACATTATTTCATTTGCATCAAATCTATTTCTTATTAACAACAAGAATCACATAAAAACAATAATAAACAAGTAAGATCAAAACTTAATACACAGCAGTATTGTTAATACACAGCACTCCTTTCCGCAAGACCAAGCTTCTTCAATAAACCTTCGTTGAGGTCTAATAATCCTGGGTGGATCTTCGAAGTTGAGGATGCTGGCTGTTGCTGTACTACTACAGGACTGCGTTAGCCAGATGCGGAACATTCAGTGCTGGAGGGTTTTGTACCGGTTCATTCGCTGGTGAAGAGTTGATGTCTGATGATAACAGCAGGGAACATGACGGGTATACTCTGGACTGATTGTTGCCACTATGGATTAAGTCCTTCGTCCAACGATCAAATGAGTTTGAGGTTGAAGAAGGCAACCGACTTAAACCATCAACTTTTACACCAAAGTATTTTGTGATATGTATTCCAATATCATAAAAGTATAGTTTGACAAAAGCAACGCTTAACACTTTGCAATCTATTGGCTGTTGACCATTGCTGGTATCCCTTTCTTGGAACCAAAATCGTTAGTAATGGACGGTGGAACAGTTTGTAAAATAAAAGCTGTTTTCCCAATGGATTAGGGTTTTGTTGGGCGTTGATTTTTGTCAAACACCTCACAATGAAACCACTCAACAAGCCAATAAATCATAAAATCAGAATATATGATTTCAATAACATCACAGCTACATGTACAACATTTCTTGTTGAAATACCAGCGTCGTGTCACAATATTAATGAAGGCTAGCGCAAACTAAACAATACAATTACTCAATAATCAGACGAAAGTTGACGAATCTTGATAATTTTCAGAGGAACCATTATAGCTATATTCGCCATTCATCTATTTCAAGTGAAAACATTTCTTCAAATGATATTGGTATCTTCTAGATATGTTTTAATCTTCTAGATATGTTTATTGTCACATTATTTACAATAAATTTGTTTCAATAAAGAAAAAAAAAAGTTAAAAGAAACAACAAAACAATGTTAACAACAAAATCCTATGACCACTGGTAAGACCTTGGAAGGAAAGTATGAGTATAATTTAAATAATTTTCAACTAGCTATCCAAAAATTCTTGTACGCTATAAAACGATTTTTGAATTAAGTATTTTTTAAGGTTATTTTTTATTGTATCAACACCGCAGCTTTTTATATTGTCAGGTAATTTATTGTATAATTTTCGGCCGGCTTCGATAGGAAGCTTATCATAAATATGGAGTCTGTGATAATTTGGCCTAATTGATTGGTTTCTAATATTGTATGTATAATAATTTGGTTGCTGGTCAAAGGAAAATTTTGATAAAAATAACAATACTGTGTCAAAATGTATTGAGACGATAAAGGTAAAATTGATAAAGTTTTAAATGATTCCTTGCAGGAATCACGATAATAAGACGAGATAAAATTCTCATTGCTGTCTTTTGCAAAACAAAAAATCTTTGGGTTTTGTTTCAGAGCAATTACCCACAAAGAGACTCCATAAGAATATGGGGATGAATTATTCCAAATATGCTAATTTTAAAACATCTTGAGTACAATAAAATGACAGCCTCCTTAGTAAAAATAAGCCCTTAGACACTTTATTACAAACTGAGTCTATGTGTTGATCCCATGTCAGTTTTTATCTATGAATAGACCCAAGAATTTGACGCAGTCAGTTTCTTGAAGGAACTATTATTTAGTTTGAAATTAAATTTATGGCTGTTTTGATTGAACCAAAATTAATGTAGTATGTTTTATTAAAGTTGGTACTTAAATCAAGATTTTGAAGTACTCAACGCAATTGTTAGTTACGGCAAGTTTTTTGAAGATCAGCAGAGCTGTTTCCATTAAAACTGAGTGTGTGTGTCGTCATACTGGATAATATTGCAGCTGCTTTTGCCTAATGTAATTTCTTTGCATTTGTTAACATAAAGAATGAATAAAATAGGGCCAAGAATGGACCCTTGAGGGACACCGTGGTTAACGTCTACGACTTTTGATAATTTGTTTTCAATTTGTACTTGGTGAGTTCTATTACTCAAATAGGTTTTAATCCAATTATAAGCGATTCCTCTGATCCCATAAGAATATAAGATATCAAGAAGCTTAGCATGGTTTAGGCAATCGAATGCTTTGGTTAAATCAAGAAAGACACTTAAAGTTTCTTTTTTTCATCTAAATTAGAAACGGTAAACTCTATAAACTCATGTATAGCATCTACAGTACTTTTTCCTTCGGTAAATCCATATTGGGATTCAGAAATGATTTGAAATTGCTTTAAAACAATTTATTCTTAATAAGAACAGTTTTCAAATAGTTTGAAACAAGGAGTAAGATATTGGTCTATAGTTACTCATTACTAAAGACCCTTTCTTAAAAATAGGTATAATTTTGGCCTGTTTTAAAAGTTGGAAAAACTCCATTTACAAATGAACTGTTAATTAGAAAAGTTAATGGATCTAATATTTCCATGTAACATTGTTTCAAAGCCCAAACTGACAACCCATCAATATCAGTTGACTTTTTTTGGTTTTAATAACTGACATAAGCTCAGTTTTGTAACAGGGTCAAAAATATGGTATGTTCATTTATATTATCTTTATTCTTCTTCACTCATTACGATCAAAGTTGTTTGTCTATTACGAGTATAATGCCATTTTCCCACGTGTGATTGCTTACATTTTGCACTAGTACTTGTTCACCCCTTTCGTAATCTATTTCAGTTTTCTTGATCGTAGGTATTCTTTTGATTGTTCTAGTTTTCAATCATTTTATCATACATATAATTTTGGACGATTTCGGTTTGAAACACTGTTGTTGTACTGGAAACTTTGGATATTTTGGTTCATCAGCAGCTTTACGAGGATACATTTAATCTTTTATACTTTGATTTTACAGACACCGACCACTCCTAGAGGTATTTTAAGGTGGAGCTATGGGGTGAAGAATTTGGAGATGTGTTGAGTGTTATTGATGGATGATGAGGTGTAGTCTTGTTGACTCAGACCGACTGTTCCCAGTTTGGGTCATTATGTAACGACAACAAAGAGGAATGGACCAACGGCTTTACGTGACTTCGAACCACGGGAGGTGGCCATCGTGAAAAGTTATCACTGCGCCCGGAATCGAACCCGGGCTGTTTGAGTGCAGAAGCACACACTGTACCACTGAGCTATGACCACTAAGGATCCCACACCAAAGTGTTTCTGTAATTTAGCAAGTACAGTTGAATGTCTTTTCTTTCTTCCCATGCTTTTAACATAGCCTTTACTATATGAACACCTTTTTCTGCCAGCTCGTTACCTTTTAGATTATGTAAGCTTGAAGTTGACATTTGGAAACTCCATTCTCTTGCGAAAGACTTGAACTCAAAACTCAAAACCGGCATGTTGTCAGCAATTACAGTTGCTGGAATTCCATTGCGAGAAAATATGTCTTGCAGTTTTACAACTACCTCGGAACTAGTTTTCGTGTTTAACTCGGTTATTTCCAGCTATCTTGAGAAATAATCAACCAAAATTAAATAACTTCTGCCTGCTTGTTCTGCTATGTCACCACCAACTTTGTTGAAAGGTATGTCTGAAATATTATGATTGATCAGAGCATCTTTAGTATTTCATTGGCTATATTTTAAGCATAGGGAACATCAGGATTCAATGTCAGACGTAAGACCTGGCCAGTAAAATACCTTTTGCACTCATTTTGGATTTCACAGTTCCTGTGTGTGTTTCCAGAAGGAACTACCAATCTATTTTGGTAGTAAAAGGCCATCTTCCAGACATATTTCCTCTTCAGATTAAAATAATGTTTGATTTATTATAAGGTAAATATACGAGTATTATCCATACCCACTTTCAGTTAATGCTGTGTTATCTATAAATGTGGTAAGAATTACTCAAGAATACAAGTCTATAAGGAAACTGATTACATTGTCATATAAAATCTTCATTACATCATACATTTACATGTACAGAATTCGTATTATATTCATTACTTCTATTTCTTACACTTTATCATTTGGTAAAATCGTTTATATAAAGATATACTTGAGAATCAAGTTGTGTATGTGTTTCAGAGTTAATATTGTTCATATAATTTGAAATTAAAGACTGAAAATGCAAACAAATGTGTAATTACACTGCATGTTTCGACCATATTAAGGTCATTATCAAGACAGTGTCAAGAACAAGCAAACAATAACAAAGAATATTTTAAAGTTTAAAACATTACTAAACAACAGATGATTAAAATAAAAAATATGTAGAATAATAATAGTAAAAAGTAGGAATTTTCAGAAGCGAGTTGATTTTATAATCCTTACTGTGTTTTCTTGTTTCATTGGTTTTTGTTGCTGTTGCATTGTTCAAATTTCATTGTTTTCTTGATTAAGTTTGTATTTAGTTTTTAATATTATTTGATGATTTAGAGTGATATTATGATAGTATTTGTGATTCAGAGTGTCCGTTGACATTGAACATTTATTGGCCGCAATATCTGTATACTGTGTACCCTAATGCTATAGGTGATCAGTCTCGAGGCGGACTGGCTCCCCAATAAAACTTTTAACAAAATTGAACCGACTTCAAAAACAATCCAACAGTAAAATGCTATAAAAGTGTGAAATAATTGGGTTAATGCAATCCTGTATTGCTTTACATGATACATTTATAAACAATGGGTTACTGATGTGTTACGCGAACAAACAATAATTTATCCATTACACTACAGTAAGATATTACAGCTATAACCATTTCATGGCAACCAATATGATAATAAAAACTTTTAATAAAAAAAATTGAACCGACTTCAAAAACAATCCAACAGTAAAATGCTATAAAGAGTGTGAAATAATTGGGTTAATGCAATCCTGTATTGCTTTACATGATACATTTATAAACAATGGGTTACTGATGTGTTACGCAGAACAAACAATAATTTATCCATTACACTACAGTAGGATATTACAGCTATAACCGACTCATGGCAATAATGTATTAAAAATTAATTTGCTAATACATATAAAAAAAATATACCATCAAATGCGCACACTATTTGCCAAATTGTAGACACAAAAAAAAAAAATAGGGGCCGTCGGAAAAAATAGTCGGTCAAGGGGCCAGTATGTGGATGGAGCGCATACCGGGGATCCGGGGGTATGGAATAAAAGTTTTTACACCATTTGGGGGTTAGCTTTAGCCTTACTTTTATTCTAAATGAATAGCATCATCTATAGCTTTCTTGCTTTGTTTTATGCCGTTTAAGTAGTTACTTAAGCACCAGCAAGTGCTGAACACAATCACCTATTTTGATGAAAATTAAACGAACGAAACCAATACTTTAATATTTTAATTTACCACAGTATACATTTGAACATAACAGAATCTTTGTTTTCATTATTTTTATTAATTTGCTTTAATATTTTTGTATTAATTTACAGTTCTCTTCACCTTTTCCAATGCTAACCTTAGACAGCAGAACATTCTATAATATAATCTAATATCAACTATACAAGCCGACACCAAATACCGTACATAGACTAACAGACAACAGCTGACGAGAGTATTGTGTATATGGCGCGCTTTTATCCATTTGTTTAGACACACCTCTGACTAAACCACAGAGCAGTGGTTTCTACATCATAAAGGCATGTCGAACCAACAAAGCCTTTAACCTGGCTTTTAAGGTGTTCATGTGTTGTATATTTTTTAAATCATCTGGCAGTTTGACTGGGTAATTTTTCAAAAATATTTGTTCTGTGATTTTTTATTCTATACTTATAGTCGTACAGTTGTGAATATCAGGACCTCTTTTTAAATGGTCATTTCTACAAAAGAATAATTGTTTCATAAATATAAACACAAGGCAGTGTTAGAATGTTTATTTCTTTGAATGTCTCTCTACAAACCTTCCTAAGCCCTAGTTTTGAAATGATTCGAACTGCGCTCTTTTGGAGGATAAATATTCTAAGGAATTTATAAGCAGAACAAGATCCCCAGAAAATAATGCCATAATGAATGTATGGTTGGATGAATCCAAAGTAAGCCGTTCTCAGAGTACCTAGCCTACAGTGTTGCAGAGGTTTCTGAGAAGAAAGGTTCCAGACGAAATATTTTTACTGATATGTTCAACATGGCTGTCCCATGCAAAGTTACTATTTATATAAATACCTAGAAATTAACTTCGTCAATTACATGATCATTGATCACAATTTTAATACTTAATAAACAATTTAATACTTGTTGTAAGTCCGTAACTAACTTTTACAAGTATATGAGACTTACACTACTTCTCCCAAGTATCCTTAATCACACAGTATTTAGATGAAAGAAAGATGACTTAGAGTGTCTTTTTGGACCTGCCCAAGGCTCTCGATTGCCTAAATCATGCTAAATTACTGAACACTGTATCTAATTTTCTTACGGAATTCGTGGAAACTCCTACAATTGGAAAAAACATATTGAAGTAATAGAACTCATCAGGTACAAATTGAAAATGATTTGTCTTATGAAATAGACTTGATCCATGGTGTCCCCCAGGGATCTATTCTTGGTCCATGAAAATGATGCAAGGAAATCATTTAAACAACTGTAACGTGGGGTCTAGCAGAGACATTTAATATATGCAAGATATCTAAGCGCATTTCACGGTGAGTGAGTAGGCGCGAGGCTCTTCCTGGAGTAGAAGGAGGGAGGGGGGAGCGCTGAGGTTGAAATGGGGTGAGAGACGGGTCCTGGAAGACGGTGTACCCCACCGAGATAGGACATATTTCTATATGAACTTTTTTTGCTTATTTTGACGCAAGGAATCACTACATAAATTATTGCCCCATTTAATGAACACCCTGTATATCCCCATCCTTCCTACGGATTATGTTTATGAAAGAAATGCTCTGAAACCAAAATTCAAAGAATTTTTGTACTCCAAAAGAAAGCAATTGGAATAACAGCCAGGCCTAAACACCGAGCATCTTTCAAAGCAGCATTCAAATCTGTATCCATATTGCCAGCCAGTATCATCCCTATACATACGAGGGTTGCTATTTATGTTTCTGGCCTAGGGTTGAACATGCCAGAATTTAAGGACCTAATCGGTTTAATTTTTTTTTTAATGTTCTCCTTGAAGATAAATATACTTTTGCAGGCGTTGAAACCAATTTTCAATGGACATTTTCCACTCCAAACTAGGTACTTCCAAAACATGGGCTTTGAACGCAACAACTGCTTCTTACAAGTGTAGGAAACCGTTGCCCACGCAGTTTTTCTTGATGTTCGGGAACGAAAATTAGTCATTAGGAGCCAAATTATGGCTGTACGAAGGATGAGTCATAAATTCAATGTTTTACCCTGACAAAAACTGCATTGCTTCAGCTGGTCTGGGGCAGCTCGCACTGTCATGTTGAAGGATGATGCGTCTATTCTTTGACTTTTCTCAAAGTTTCTCAAAGACGTCTGGCAAACAAATAGTGGTGTACCATTCCAAATTGACCGTACTACGGTGCTCTAATGCTACAGACACCTCATGTAATCCCGAAGAAACAGGCAACCATTTGCATTTATGTGCTTCTTCCGCGAACAACTTTGGTCGGATTTGGCTTGTTTTGAAAGGCCAATACGGTGGATTGCTGTTTTGTTTCAGGAATATATAATTATATCCATGCTTCATCATCTGTGCAGAAATTATAAACTGTTTTTGATGCACCTTGTGTGAATTTCCTCAACATTTTCTTGCATCATTCAACACGAGCTTCCTTTTCACCATTTGCGAGGTAATGCAGTATCCAGCATGAACAAACCTTTTTCACATGCAAATGTCCATGCAAAATCTTATTGATACCTGTCATACTAATGCCCGTAGATGCCTCAATCTCATGATATGTCACATGACAATCATGCTTCATCAGCTCATGCACAGCTTCGATATTTTCTGGCACAACAACCGATGTTGGGTGACCTTCATGGGGTTCGTCCTGGAGTCAGAGCCGGATTTAAGAACATGCCGCCTATAGGCTAAATGTTTGTTTGCCGCCTCCGAGAGCAGTTGTGGCTGTGACCTTGATTTTCGTCCCATAAGAGCACGAAAGGTATTAGGCCTCGGCTACGATACGAGCGGCGGGCGGTGGGCGGCGAGCGGCGAGCGGCATTTTAAGCGTTGCATGAGCGGCACGTGAGCGGCACTAGTGGCTACAATACAAGCGGCAATTCGCCTGCCGCTTTTTACATTCTTCAGTTCAGTACCCTCCAAGATGTCAGTGAGTACAGACGATGTTGTTCACTTGATGTTACTATCTGAAAATTGTGTATGGAAGAAAACATTTGGTTGTGGTTACAAAAGGCGGAGAAAGCGTTGGGGAGTTCACTGATGCTCCTACTTCATCCCACAATTTTCTTGTGACTGTTGTGTTCTTGAAATGTTCATGTTTATCGTTCCACAAGCACTCCCGACCCTGAACCTCACTGACCAACACCTCCGTTTGGACATCACTTATTTTAATCTCAGTTTTCTGTTTTTTCGCTGGAGGCGCACTCACAACAACCTGTTCCTCTGACATCTTGGACGACACTGGCGTGGGAAAAGCAATGACTCACCCAAGCGGCGAGCGGCAATAGAAAAACAATCGGTCAGGTTTTGGAGGTATAAGCGGCACTGGGCGGCACCGCCATGGCACCGCTCAGTGTCGTGCACCGCTCAGAACTATCGTAGCCACCCTCAACAAATTTCCACACGTTTGATGAGTCCCGATGTCTGAGCGGCGCCGCCCATGTCGCTCGCCGCTCGTATCGTAGCCGAGGCCTAAACATGCATCTTCGGTTTACAGTGCATTAAAGGTTTCAATGGCTTTGCTGAACCGAATTTTTATTTTCCCATCAAAAGATAATTTAATGCACCAGATTTTTTAAATACAAACCCCCCTTCTTGTAGCGTCTCAAAAGAACGAAAATTTTAACAGCGTTTTCATCGACATAAAAAATATAATATCTCATCTAGTTTTTTAATGCAGATTACAAGATTACAATAAATCAGGGTTAAAATGCTACATTTCATACACAACTTGTTTTATGACAAATTTTTCTTCCAAATACGAGTATTCATTGGGATTATGTTATATAGTTGTGGTGTTACCTTCGAATTTCAAGAAAAAGTTTTCATTCCAAATAAACTGACGATTTGACCAATATGATAGCAGACTGCAAGTAGCTCAGTTTCAGCCAATCAGAGACTGATCATGGTATACCGCAGCAAGACCAAACTATTTGAAGCTAATGATAATAATATTTTGACGCGGTGTGAACCGGAAGAACTAAATTGAAAATGTGACATCGGCCGCGAAAGCCTTACCGAAGGCGTCCCCATGGAAACAGCCGAATCAGACGAGAAATAAATTACTCTCCTGATAAAATTATTTTATTTTACTTTAATTTTGTCCAATAGTGTTGCCCAGGAAACTAAATGGTCTATTTAAACATAATTTTTTGACGGATAACACGCTCACTCAAAACGTGCTTGCCGGGACTATTTGATTCAAATTGGAATCTACAATCAGTAAGTCTTTGTTTTCGTTAAATATATAAATAGTATGTTTAGTATATTTTTAATTTTACAGAAAAGCCAGTACGGGTGTCAAAGGTCACTCAACTTAGCACAGAAGTGAACAGTACAATACTATTCAGCTGTTTGTTTTTTATTCTTCGTTTTACGGTCTGACTCCTACGCGGTACTACGAGTTTGAAACTTTCAGGTTTCCTGTAAATAGTAATTTGACAAAAATAATTATTACTACACAATTTGTGTAAATGTATGTGAATTTATTTACTAAATTTACTAGTTAACATTAATAAATACGACTAGTGATGCTTAAAGGTTCGTATTGTGACCTTAGCCTTGAAGTACAGGTGAACCCGTACTGGCTACAGATCGGCAGAAACTTCGGCCGGCAAGGCCCTGAACTAGAAGTAATGAGTGAATACAATCTGGATTTATAGTAAAGCACACAACTCAACATTAACTTCGAGATTCTAAATGCATCTTGTTTAAATAAAAACTGCAAAGAACAGTGTTAACGGCATTTTTTCAACTTTTCCTAAAACAATACAAGAATAAGTCCGTTCAAATTTGAGTTGGACACATTATATAACTATAAAATTAATTAAACCTTGTGTTTTATAGAATAACTTCAAAATAGTTCTGCTGCCAATCAGCTAGAGAGAGTTAGCGGTTGCGCCGCAGGATGGCAGCACACGTTTTCAGCTTTAATAGTGTTAATAGTAGTTTGCACTTTACTGTTCAATTCTCTAATACTTGTGGTTTGTATGTTTCATGATCTTGGAACTGGCGATGACGAGAGAATTTCTACTAAACTTCCTACGAGTTGAAAAATGTCTACAAGAGCAGCACTTGACAGTAAAGAAGTATTTCAACTTGCCGCTGCAAACCATGATTTTCTGACAACAAGGTAAAGTTATATTGTGGTTGTTGACGTAATCTTTTAACAAGAAGTTGAAAAACAATACTGTGATGACTTTTTGGAATACCTTTAACGAGCTACTCTCTTTTCCAGGTTCAAATGTAGAGGAGATTTCAACAGAGGACTTTCAACTGGGTCATCTCGAAAACTTTTGGCGGAAACGACTAATCTGTAAACGTCATTAAATACCAATTGTCCGCATTTGTAATTTTATTTACCTTCATTATTATAGTAAAATAGTGAAATAAACGAAAGTTCATACAGAACGTGAACCCTTGTAAAAAATTCGAAAAAGTCTTGGAAGGAAAACAGTTTTTTAAATGTGCCAAAAAAGGGTCACTTTTAATTTTCTAAAAAAAGGATAAATCGAAGGCCTCAGCTTTTTTTTGTTGTATTGACCACAAAAAGCAAACCTTCCGTCTTGCTTTTCAGATTGGGCAAATCAAAACCAGTGGCGATATTGAGCTTTTTCGTTTCTTAACCCTAGTTAGGGTCATATCATTTGAGGAAATGGTCCAACGGCAAGTGTCTTCTCATGGGATCCAGTGTACTTGCACGGAAAGGACCGGTGTCCATCTTCGTTATTAAGGGTCCGCCTCAGGTCACGATACCAGGAGACTTGTCACTTTATCCCTGGGACAACGCTTTTGTTCCAGTGATTTTAAATTGTTGGCTTGATGAAAGAAAAAAGCTGGTTCATATACGTAAAAAGGGTGTCCCAAGCTACTGGTAATTTAAAAGTTTCGTCACAATGAAATTGTTTGGATGTTTTTTAATTTCTATGGCTCATAAGAATTACTAGTATGTCATGTATTTTCTTACTTGCCGCCCTGAACATTTGTCGCTATAGGCTGCAGCCTACTTAGCCTATTTAGAAATACGGCTCTGCCTGGAGTGATCATCGACCACGACCGAATTCGTTAAACCAATTCTTAACCAAGCTGTAGGAAGGCGCTTCATCACTAAATAAGAAATTAGGTTCATAAGTGCACTCTTGTCGTATCAGGCCACGTCAAAAGTGACGAAACATTATTGCACCAAAATGTCCACGAGTTAATTCTATTTTCACCAAACATCAAATTTTCAGCCTAATATCAAAACCACTTAAAACAATGAAATCTAGGTTTTTTTGAGGTTGCGTTTAAAAATGTGAATTTTTCACTAGAAACATCAGCTGGTGTCTAGCACCAATCAGTCATACCAAGGCCAGAAACATAAATAGCAGCCCTCGTATTACAAACGTTGTTGTTTTTTGCATCCAAATATTCGTTTGAAAAACAGAATAA
This sequence comes from Matsumurasca onukii, assembly GCA_018831715.1. Classification (NCBI taxonomy): domain Eukaryota; kingdom Metazoa; phylum Arthropoda; class Insecta; order Hemiptera; family Cicadellidae; genus Matsumurasca; species Matsumurasca onukii. The sequence continues at coordinate 53,733,311 of CM032061.1, read as the reverse complement.
TGAACACAACACCAGAAATCAGTCAATTCGGCTAACCTACCACAGACTACAAATGTGTGATAAGCTTCCTATGGAAGCTGGTAGGCAACTATATAATAAATTACCAATCCACGTAAAAAATATGAACTTAAATAAATTTGAAAGAAAAATTAAAAATGACTTGCTTTTAAATTCGTTTTATAAGGTACAGGATTTCACTGGCAGCTAAATTAAGCTTACTTATTCTTTAAGCTTAACTTTCATTACAGTCTTACCCGTGGTAATAGGTTTGTTTTATATGTATTATAGTTTTGATTCAAAAAACAATTTGAATTGTAAATATTGACAATAAATTATTATAATTGAATTAAAGTTAATTAATTATAAAATTATAAGTAAAATAGAAATGATAGAAGACGTAGTAAAATTATAAGATTAAAAATATATTTCACAGACCTGTGTTCTTTACAAATATTTACAATGCATGCAGGTCGTCCGGTTATGAGTTATGAATATATTGTAAATATAGTGTAAATAGTTATTCCTAATCGATATAGACAAAATAAGACTTTTGTCTGTACATTGCAATGAATCCATCGGTTTTTGGTTATTTGGTTTTTTATACTTTGCAAAGACCGAAACTGACGTTGGAAAAATGCCTGCCTGCCTGTCTGTCTATACGTTTTAAGGCATATTGTACTACAGTACTTATAACTCAAAATCTGTTGATGCTATGGCAGTGAAATTTCATTTAAGGGTTTAGCCTATTACGCAGTATGTTTTTAGATATATTTTATATCCATACAACATCCGCAAAACAAATGGCGAGGGACCAAAGTGGGCACTGAAAACGTTTTTAAAGCATATTAGACCGCTAACTCTAAATCGCCTCAAGCTATGTTTATGAAACGTCGTTTAATGGTTTAGCCCTTTCGCAGTATGTATTTAGCAACATTTGATGGCCATATAACATCCTCAAAGTAAATGGTGAAAAATCAAAGCGGGCTCAAAAACACAGGAATGGCGGTAGTAACTATGACTCTAAGGTAGCTAAACACTCATTTGGTTTCCGTTTGTTTGTACATTGAAATGCATCCATCAGTTTTGTGTTAATAAGTTTTTGCTAAAATAAAGTACCAAAACTGACGTTAAAACATTTCGGTCTGTCTGTCCGTGTCGTTGTATTAAGTTTTAGACTCTTATAACTCAAAATTGGCTAAAATGATGGCGGTGAAAATGTATTTATGGGTTTAGCACCATTATGCAGTGTCTTCTTATATACAGGGTGATTCTAAAATGGGGCATAAATTCCAGAATTGGGTTTCTTATGCAAAACAAGATTGCCTATAAACATGGTCCTAAAATTTCTTCGTTACCACGGTAGCCGCCATTTGTATTTTTACTTAGAAATATATATCTCCAGAACGGTTTGATCGATTACATTCAAACTTGGTATGGTGTTTATGTGTTACAAGGTCAATTTAAAAAAATTATTTCATAAAACCTTACAGAAACAAAATGGCGGCTGTTTAATTTTTTAAATTAAATACCATGAAAATGGCGCATAATACAAGAAAAAAAAAATACGAATAGAAGAAATCAGATCGTTCATTATACGATTTAGAATATTTTCCTCAGATCGATTGTTCTCATGTATCGTGGGCTTCCTTGGCTTTCTGTTTTTAACTCGCAGAATCCCAGTCTCACAAAGCTTTCAAAGAGCAAGTCGGCCATCTTGGCCAACTCTATTGGCGCGCCCATACATAAATACGTATCATTACCGCTAATTCTTGATACATATACTGAACTATTTTACCAAAAGTCCACAATAACGTGAAATAAATCAAGAAAGCGTAAAAGTTTATGGGTTAGTAAATATTTAACTTTATTTTAGCTATCCAGCTGGTTAACAATTAACATTGAAAACAACTGTTTTTAAAACCTAATGCGGTAATAGTTCTCAATTTTGGATCAGCTGACTGTAAATATTATTCACCTGTTTGACAGGTGCGACCTGTACCTAAAGGGTGAACATCAAAGATCAACTGGTAATGTACCAGTTGTAAAAGGTTGCAAAAATTATTGAAAGTATTAAAGAGTAAAATTCGGAAAATGAGTTTGTATCTTTTTGTAAAATTAAAAATACAACTATTTTTTTTTATTCGTGTAATTTTTTGTGTATGCGCCATTTTTCATGGTATTTTAAAAATCTATTTCGCTTTTTCAGCGAACAGTTGAGTTGACAATTTAACGACATACTGATCTAGCAACGAAACCGTCAGAGGTAGGAAAATGTTTTCAATACAAAAGTTGTAGGACATTTGTTTCTACACTAACGATTTTTCATCAGATTAAATATCCAAGCAAATGTTTTCCGATATGATGCAAAATATGAGGTAAGTACAAGGGCAGATTTTCAGACACCATCTTTTTTAGCCGACAACTTGTAGTATCAACCTCGTTAACAAACTGGAGGTCATCTGGCCCAGATGACGGTTTCTCTGTGTTTTCTTGAAGGTTTCACACCAAGAGCTTCAAAAAGAGTATATGGTTGAGGGGGGTAGCATGCCGGGAAGTTCCTATATGTTTACTCGTTCAGTCACCAGTCACCTGTACGACTGGTTTTATAGTATAATTCAACTCTGGGCTGTAATCGACACCAGAATAATTGATTATGATTTTTCACAGCTTACTACCATCAAAGACAATTCATGTATGAATTTTGCTACTATCCTGTGGGACAAACGTAACCACAGTAGGGAATTTCTCTTTCACAGTTGGCTGCCGTGGGACGGAGACCCCTTCCAGATCTACAGCTCACTACGCCGAGCAGCACCGCAACTCCTCCTCTCGCTTTCTAGGTGTTTTCTCAGCGCACGGGCTGTAGTGGGACACGATCGTACTGACCCATCAGTTGGTTCTCATTCGTCAATCCACTCTATCCAGTTCAGTTCGGTCCCATTCAAGAAACAGAAGTAAGTGAATCGCAGTGCGCGATTGGTTGTTTGTGCAGTGATTACTTAGGCTCAACAGGTTTAACACAGCTGATAAGAAGTTTTGCTAGACTTTAACTGGGTAAGTACGACATGCAACTGGTTGACTGATTTTTTAGACTGTTCCCACCACGTTCTGATTTATTACCCATTGTATTGGGAAGGTTTGTGCAGGCTTTAAAACGGAAACCGGCGATAGTTTCACTGAGTCGAACTCGAAGCTTTAAGACTGCGCAGTTCCGGTGGTGGAAAATAACTATGTTTTCTGACTAATCAATGTTATAGAAAATTACATGTTTTGAAGCGGCTAGAAACTACGAAACTTAGCGTTAACTTTGTTTTTACTCGAGTTCATAGTGTTCAAAACCGCGACGTTGTGTATTACTCTGAACGTCTTAAATGAAAAGGCAATGTAATAAAAAACGCGCTTGTAAGAGTTTTATATTTTTATATTTTATATATGAATATGAGAGTGCGTTAGAAGTCTCGAATTTTGACAAAATTGTGGGTGACACACGTTAAGAGGTAAGGTGTTCACTGTTTAGCGAATAAACCAATTATTACTTTATTCTTATTTCGTGGAATTTTGCATAGACAGTACCAGCACTGTGACGGACGGACAATGGGGTATCAGAAATTTGTGCATTCGTTCAATTGGCTAATTATAAATACGGTCTTAGAAACTGAAAATAAGCCGAATGATTCAGTTGTCCACTGCGTTGTGTCAAGGTCGCTTGGTCAATTCCAACCGGTCATTCAATCTATTCAATTATTCTTGTTTGGTCGCTTCTGTCTGTCTGTACACTATCACTATACGTCTTGTGTTGCGATCAAACAGTGCCCGGGGGTACGACATGTCACTCATCACTACAGCCCATTTATTTCTAGTTGGTAACATTATTCCTACGGAAGAAACCCTTTCAAACTTAATATGTCACGTTGAATTGAAAAAATTAGAGAGAAAATAAACTAGGTACTTTCTTTTTGAAATGAGGTACTTTTATTTATTTTTGTACTGTCCTACAGATCGAACAACATCTTGGAATTGAACCATCGTGGATACTTGGTTCAACATTATTCATATTTGCACTTACTATTGAATTTTCTTGTCTATTAAATGCAGTTGTTTTATCTTTTGTGTCTTAAAATATTGTCGTTCGTATTTTTGGTACACATTTTGGAGAATTTTAAGGGAATGTTTATTAAGATTTAAAAATAATATAAATTGGAAGTATATAGTTTTGGTCGTGGGGGAAGGCTGAAGCGAAGCTACGATCTGATTTGTTAGGCACAATAGTAGCCAAAACAAAAAGTCATAGTCAGTTTTTAAGGGGGGCGAAGTCGATTCCACCAACCTTCTGACAAATTTAGATAAAAAAAATTGGTATTTTTTAGATAATATGAGGTAAAGTTACCTTTTCCACACCTTTTAACATTTAGGGCAGAGGTTATGATTTTAGGAGGGCGTCTCACAGTCTGCTCGGCTATGGCGAACTCGAATGAAAGAGTTGTGTTGCCTGGACAATTCAACCATTGACTTTTAAAGCCAATAAATCAACGTTCTGACTCATGTGTAAATCTACAATGATCTCAATAGCAAAAAGCTTTTACAGATCTGTGATATAAACAGCTGGTCTCTAACCTGTGAGAACTGTGAAACAGCTGTGCATGGTTGAAGCAGTGGGGAGTGTTGTTGTTTAGCATGTGTGTGTATGTGTGTGTGTGTTGTGACGTCATTCAACCGTAACACATCACCTGGGTGTACCGTATGTAACACATTGTCTCGTTCTTCGTGCTACCAGATTGTCAGTAACTCGTTAGAAGTATATTTGTTTGAAGAAAAAAACATTATTATAAGCGGTCGGTATTTTTGTATGACCCAATCCGGTGATACCATTTTGGAATACGAATGAGGTGGGAAATGCGAGTTGCCACCGTAAAAGGCACGGGGTTTGGCGAACAATAAGGGACGGGGTTAGGCTATTTACAAGGCAGGGGTACGGAAAATCATTATAAATATGCATTTTATTGCATACAATTTTTTTATATTTAAAATGTATGGTAATACCATTGACTCATTGACTTTCCATTTTGTAAGATGGAAAGTCAATGGTAATACAGTACTCATTTTTTATGAGCTAAAGGTTTTTTCACACTTTATTGAAATCTCACTCAGACAAATTGTACGTTGGCTTTCTCCCTTCTTTCGAATACCAAGTACCAGTCTAGACCCTAGTCATTGGCCAATTTATAGGGCCTCCAAAATAAATGCCATGATCTCGTCTGTGTATAGATCGCTTGAGAGTTGAGGACTGCTTTCAGACGAGTTTTTAATGCTTTGGGCACAACGGCGTTTTTGATCGAATTTGGCAATCGGTTGACGAAAAAACTCCAGCCTGAGCAGGCAAACTTTCGTTGGTTCGTGTCTCCCAGTCCGGTAGTTGTCCCTGCCTCTATTCTCAAAGAGTGTACGGTGCTACACCTCTCATGGTATTACTTTTTGAATTGAACAAGTTTCCAAAATGTAGAGCCAAGGTAGAGTTGTCTCTTTGATTGTTTGTCTGCACGATTATCTTTTTCGTAATTTTGCGATGATTCAACCCGAATGTTTTTTAAGAACGTTCTGAAAAGGTTTGCATTTGTGCAACGTCCTCCAGCGTCAATCAATCGCGGGCTTTGATTTGCCTGTATTTTGTATTTCACTGACAATCTGCGCTCGATACCTCAGATTGAGCGAAGCTTGAAAATGCAGAGCTTGATGAGTTGATGGATGCTGCGGTGAGAGTGAGGCAACAACAGTTACATGACGAGGCATGGAGGTGCGAACCTCGCCGAAATGTCGCAACCAAGGTACACGAGGTCGTCGCGCTCATTGTTGTATTTGTGCTGCACAAGCAAGGCACCACAAGTCACGACAACCGACACCTTGCAATATGCAGGCGAGTTGGTAAAATATTAGACAAATCCTGGAGATCTTACTTGATGTGACATATAAAAGTTTGATGTGACATAAATGTTTTCTTTTGAAATCGATCCGCGGCATTGGTTTGCACAGGTTCAAAGCAGACATTCAAAGGCTTCATTTAGTTCCTATTGAATCCAAAGTATATTTATAAGAACTCTTAAAAATTGGTCCATTATTGTGGTTAAAACTGCTTACATACAAAGTGCCGAGGGATCGAGTTGAACCATAGACCTCCACATAAATCTAAACAATGCACCAACACAACTGTTGTTTATTTATTCAGGTGTGCATGTTAGCATTTTCTTGTCCTGTAGCCTACTGCTTTTACCACGTGGTGTCACTGCCAGTAGAGGCACCATTCATTCTTGATCGTCTAAACTGATCCACTTAACACTGTCTTGTGACGATAGCATAACATTCTGATGCAGTTGTCCAAATGTTCATTGGTCAGTCTGTTCCTTTATTGTTTTAATGAACTTCATACTAGAAAACTATGCTTCGCACAGGTAGGTAGAAACATGGTGTAATAAGTGGGTGTGCTACCGCTACTTGATCCACCATGGGCAGTTCTTTGAGACAGATCATTCGACAGATTCTCTTCAGCTGCCTGATCTCCACCAAAATGTTTTACAGCACAAACGGAAAATATTCTGCGTAGATATCTGCAACGACATACACAAGGAGAATTGACTATGTGTGTATATCTACAGGGTGATTGAAAATAGCAAATTTCAGGTGGGTTCCTTTGCAAAACAATGAAAAGTTTATAAAATTCTTCGTTACCCCGGTAGCCGCCATTTTGTATTTTTGCTTAAAATTTATATCTCAGAACGGTTTAACCGATTGCATTCAAACTTGGTAGGGTGTTTATGTGTGCCAAAGGTAAATTTAAGAAAAAGATTATTTCTTAAAAACCCACAGAAACAATGGTATTTTAAATTTTTCAAATTGAAATACCATGAAAATGCATAATAAAAGGTTTACTACAGGAAAAAGTTGTAATTTATAATTTTACATAAAGTAGAAACTCGTTTTCATTTTTGCGTCCTTTTTAAACTGGTAAATGTACCAGTTGTTTTGTATCTTTATGTAAAATTATAAAAATACAACTTTTTATAATAAACTTTTGTATTATGCGCCAATTCAGGGTATTTCAATTTGAGCTGTTAAACAGCCACCATTTTTGTTTCTGTATGTTCGAAGACATAATTATTTTTTCTTAAATTGCCAACAGGACACATAAACCTCATATAAGTTGAATGCAATAAGGTAAACACCGTTCTGGAGAATCTAAGTCACAAGTAAAAATACAAAATGGCGGCTACTGAACTATCGAAAATTTTGGGATTTGTTTATAGGGACTTTTTCATTTGTTTTCATGAAAACAATTAAACGAATCACCTAACATACAAGGAGAATTTACCGTATGTGTATGTATGCTCGTACTTAGTCAATTCTCCATGTAGTCGTTACAGAGATCTATGCAGAATATTTTCCATTTGTGTTTCAATAAGCATTTTAGTGGAGATCAGGCTGCAGATGAAAGAGCACTCGATGATCTGTCTGAGGCTACTTTACCTGTGCGAAGCATGGTTTTCTAGTATGACATTCAATAAAACATTAATGGAACAGTTGACATGATGACTTATAATGGACAGCACCAAAATATCGATTATACTTCGTCTGAACAGTGATATAGTCATTAGGCAATCAAATTGCCTTTATTATTCCATTGAAATAGGACTGAAAATACTTAACATACTTACCTGAAACAAACAAACAGGACTTAATTAACAAGGACCTATGGTTCAACTCTCTCTCTCGGCACTTTGTGTATTTAAGCAGTTTAACCGCAATGGACCAATTTTTGAGGAATTCGTTATAAATGTATACTTTTAGTTTGTATTAGCCAAATGAAGCTTGCACATAATGGGTACTCCTCGAGAACGCATGCATGGATAGTCTGCTTTGAACGATGTGAAACAATGCCACGGATCGACTTCAAAACAGGAAAACACCTTGAGTAAAAGTATATTTACTAAAATATATGATTATCAGAATACTTTTTAATGGATTGACTGTCAAATGGCTGATAAAATCATAAAATACGCCATTACAGCTGAACGGTTGAAGATGTTAGATATAGGCATATAGGTATTTTTGGTTTATTTCAACAAGTAGAATCCCTGTTAAAATTAACGCACTCAGTTTGAGACTCACCCTGTATATATGTGAGCTTTTTATACGAGCTTTTATACTTTTGTAAGTATTTCGGTCAAGTTTGTTGTCTGGTAAAACCAGAAAACCGGAAATATTCTTATCGGATAAGAGTTTTCACTAAAGCATTTTTAATTATGTACAGGTATTGTGTATTTACAACTTTAAGTACAAATGGGCAATTTCAAGGTGACTTAAAAGTTACGCATTGAACAGCTATTTTCAACATTTGGAAGGGGTTCTGACTAATAAGGTTACGTCATCCCATTAAATTATGACCTTGGAGGAGATATCAATGCCACAAATCACAATCGCGTAAACATTTGTGTTTAATGCTTCTGTTCACTTGTAACAATGTGCAATAAAAGGTGCAAACAATGCTCAAGTAAAGTTTGTAACGATCAAGTGCTATATTCAAATTCCGTGCTACAGAGGGGACCTATAAAATTTTAGTACGTCGCAAATTGAAAAGCAATGAAGATAAGTTCAGATTACTCCCAGCTTTGTACAATTTTTATCGCACGTTTTAAAAATTTTCTTAAGTTATAACCTAATAACAGGCGTATGAATCTTATAAGCCCAGAGAACAATTTATGTATACTTTTGAGATACGAATACAGCTGATATGCAATTAAAACTTTACAATCGTATATCCTTTTTCCATTATGTGCACGATGATTAGGGAGTGGTACATTTACATGATGGATGTAAAGATAGGTACAAGATAGGTAGATTTCTATATAGGTTTTAGTAGTAAGATTTGGAGAAATTATTTTACACAACGGCTACTTTTAATATAGTACTAATAAAACATATTACTTCATCGTTTACCTTTTACTAGGTTTTAGTAGGCATTGCGAGAATAATATGTAGCCTACAGTTTTGAGGCGAACTTTGTTGACAGTGGGGATCAACTATACTTGGTTTCTGCTGTTTTTTCTTCTTATATCTGCTTTTTTACATTGTAATGCATCATCATCGGTCCTGACAAACTATGATTTCTTTGGAAAACATTGACTGCTATATTACGGCCGCAGTATAGCGGTGAACGTAACAGTGACGGTGGACGTAATACAAACAATCCAGAAAGTAAATTACTTTTGAATAAAAATTCATGAAAATAAAAGAATGGTAAAGTTTTTTATTCTATGCATTTTGAAAACCAAATACTAGTTTTTCTACATAATGCCATACAAATTTAGGCAATTATCGTACCCAAGGACGAGCTTTAAAATTCCTTCGTCGAAAATTCTCCAACTGTTCTTCAACATTTTTTTACTTTAACCTCAATAGTTCAGCATCCTTAAGGAAACCTGTGCGTTGCCAATGATTTCTTCATTTGAAAACAAAATTATGTTTTATTGGTCTAAATCCACTGTACGGTGAATGAGAGCAACTCCCTCGTAGGTAACCATAATTTCCTTATCGACATTGTTTGAATGCATTTTTTGTTTCTAGGGAATACGTGTGTCCAATGCATTGACTGCATTTCGTCTTACAGTTAACATGTTCCACAGGTTTTATCACGAGTAAAAACCGATTAAGTGGTGAATCGCCAATGGTCCAGAACTTAACGACCCATTCGCTGATTTTGTGATTTCATTAACTTTATCCGCATGTTAGGCATTGTCAAACTGGGACTTCCTCCGCTTTTCGTCGTGCGTTTGTTTGACAATTTTCAAACAATGCTCCATTGACACACTCCATCTTCAGTGATAGTGTGTACCCAGCCACACTTCACAAACTCCATAAATTCCAATCGCTTAACAGTTTTTGCAGCTAAAACCTTATTACTGCACGCACTTTACAGTTGGCGGAGTTTTCAATTAACAAAGACATTGTAAACAGACACTGTAACGTAAAATAGTACGACAGGGCCACAAACTTGATCTGCTGGGTCCTGATGAACTGGGGAATAACCACATATCAAGATGACCGTGCTAGCTTAGAAAGCGGAGTAAACCGAAAAGTAACACTTTCGGTAGACGTAATACAAAATCAAAACAGATGTTGACTAAAACCACTTTTGACACGTTGTTTATCTTTGGTCAACGTTTATTCACGTTTGTAGAAATGGACGAGATAGAGTTTGATTTACAAAACGAAATGTTTCACCTGGCGAGAAAAACCATAATTAGTTTCAGCACTATTTTAACAATCTCCACCGTTCTCTAGGGAAACATTTTCATATGATTTCATTGAAAACAAAACTCACTGTCATATTTCGGCTCTAACAGTTCACTGCTTCCTAGGAAACCATAGCTTGAATAACCCTAGTTTGGTTAAAAAATATCTTTTATTTACAAATCCAAATGAGTCAATATGGCAAGAAACATAATTACTCCGCCATACCCTTCTCTAGGGAAACACATGATTGTGTTGAAAGCAAAAGTCACCGTAACATAACGGTCACTGCTTCCTAAGGAAACTACCGCTTTAGGCTACATTTTGTGATTGTAAACACGATGTCTAAGAATTGAAAGGTTTGTCGAACTTGTGGAGTGTAACAAACTGATTGTTCACGGTCGTTAACACGTTTCAACTTTCTTCTGAATCTCGCCATAACGCTGCTAGCCACATTGCTCAAGTAAACAATGCATTTTCAAAACATCCATAAATCCTTATCACTTCAGCCTGTGCATATACAACGAGTATAATCTCTGTGTGTGTCACTTGTTGTGCAGCTGTAGACGTATTATTTGACAACCAGACTACAGTATTTAGTATAGTTCTGGCTCGTTTAAAATATTGCGGACATACACGAACTAGACCAATCGACTAATAAATCAACAAATTGACGTGGGAACTCGAAATTTGGCACAGAAGTAGTCTTTCTTTGCCTGGGGTAAACCAATTTATCAAGTTTAAAATTATCAGACTGGTTATCTATCTGGTGATATATGTGTTATATTTTGGATAAAAGTTTAATCAACTAGCGTTTGATTGAAGTAGTTACAATTGGGGCATACATTTGATAACTACGGTAGAATCTAGAGGTTGGATAAGGCAGACCCTATAAATAAATAAAATTTATAACTTTATTTGCAGTATACATTAAAAAAGTGTTTCAAAAAAAGTATAAAACATGACATTCACACACATGCAAGCAAGCAGGTATGTCATTAATATGCATTCATACTCACTCCCTAGAAAAAAGGTAACATTATTGCTATATTAGGATTGGATTGGCTCAGAAACTCAGCGATATCATAAAATGTGTGTAATATTTCTTAAATCAACCTTTGAACAAATTGAGATTTTCCAATTTTATATCCATTGGCTATAAATTACAAAACATTTGCACCAATTTGAGAAGGTAGCTTACTAAACAATTTTATTTTGTGTTGCTGAGCACGAAAATCGTTTCTGATTCTCGTCTTATACTCGTGTATGGATTTCCTTGCAAAGGTAAACTCTTAAAGCGGCTGTACAGGACAGTCTTGAAAATATAAAGACAGTGGGTTCTATAGACCAGGGTCAATATTTTTGAAAATGGTGAAAAGTGAAAAAAAATTATAGTAGGATGAAACCCGTTAAAAAAGGACGAGAATATAACAATAATGAAAGGAAAAATAATTTACGGGCGATCTGAGGTCGGGAAGTGGAAGGGGTTGGGGTTTAAGGGTAAAAAACGGTTCTATCTCGATTTCCGGCAAAAATACAAGTCCTATGGAAAAATTAAATGACAAAGTTGTAGGTAAAAAATAGACCTACAACTTTTTGTAATTACACTTTTTTCACATAACCTCAAAATGTATGTGAAAATTTCAAATAATCAAGTTTTTGGTTTTTATTTTTATCTTATGCAAAAAATTTTTTTCACGAAATTTTGTGGAAACTTACCTTTTTATGTCCTAAAGACACTGTAATTTTGATTTGAACTATTTATTTTTTCACCTTATTTTGATTTAATATCGAAAAAACACCCTAATTTTCAGTCGAAAGTTCTCGTGTCAAAATATCAGCTTTTTTAAAAAACTCGGGCAGTTTTTTGTTTGTTGAAATCTCTTCTTTCTGATAATGTAAAAAACTGTATACATTACTATGGTAAATGTTCTCAGAAAATGCAAAAAAAGGAAAAAAAACTGGAGTCCAAATTTTGTTTAATCACTATGTACAATTTTAGACTATTTAATAACATTTACACTTTAATTACTTGAAGCAATAGATTCTTATTACATTGATGAAAAAATACTTATCAAATCCACACTATAATTAACAATAAAATAAGTTAATATTCAATAAACATGTCTATAATATTTAAGAAAATTGTAGAATATTTTTTAAAAAATGTGATTGCTGCTATTTTAATTAATTGTATTTTAAGTATCAGCTTTACATGATCAGGAAGAGATTTCAACAAACAAAAACGCAAGGTTTTAGCTGATATTTTGACACGAGAACTTTCGACTGAAAATTAGGTTGTTTTTTCGATATTAAATTAAAAAGAAAATAGTAGTTCAAATCAAAAAATTACAGTGTCATTAGGACATAAGGTAAGTTTCCACAAAATGTCGTGAACAAATTTTTTTTGCATAAGATAAAATAAAACCAAAACTTGATTATTTGAAATTTTCACATACATTTGAGGTTATGTGAAAAGTATGACTAAAGTTGTAGGTCTATTTTTTACCTACAACTTTGTCATTTAATTGTTTCCATGGGACTTGTAGTTTTGCCGTAAATCGAGATACACCGTTTTTACCCTTAAACCCCACCCCCTTCCACTTCCGACCTCAGATCGCCCGTAAATTATTTTTCCTTTCATTATTGTTATATTCTCGTCCTTTTTAACGGGTTTCATCCTATAATTTTTTTGTTTCAAAATTATCGAACCTGGTCTACTAAAATTTAAATGTCCCAAATTCTAACTGCATTGCTATCTGCCCTATTGCTTATTTATCAGGAACGTGGTGTTGTTTTTTATCCCTGACAATATAAATTGTTGAACTTAAAAGCAGACCATGGATCAAGGTAGTTACCTAATTTCCAACTTTTCATTTCAAAATTATTATATTTTAAAACACCAGTACGAATGTATTATTCATGGTTTGGAGTAAACAAATTCACCTTTAGCTAACGCAGTCATCGAACAGCATGATTTGTTCCACATAAGGGATGAAAACTAAATTATCGTTTCTTTTAGTTTATCGTTTCTTTTAGTGAGTGGAATAATCACACTAAGTAAAACCCACCCTGTATACTTACTTGTTAGTTAAAAAATGCTATTAACATTGAGCCATATTAAAACCAGTTTTCTAATTTTAAAACTGGTCCGAATGTATTGTTTGTCAGCGGCTGGGCGTGATAACTTATAACTTAGGTTTCGGGTCACTGCGGCCTTTTGTTCTTGATAAAAACTACCCACGCTCATTTTTATCTTGAATGGTCAGCTGATGTCTTGACGTTAGCCATTCAGCGCATATCCTATCGTCTGGACTAAATATAACGCTTGATCACACCATTCAGAAAACTGAATAAACAAACTTTTTTCCGCACTCTACTGATTTGTAAGAACTTGACAGATTTTCAGGCAGACACTGCTTTAGTGGTCTTCAACTTATTAATTAATATTATGATCTGCGGATCTGCACCAAACAAAATCTGAAACTAACAGTTAATTTCTAATTAATTTTAATTAATTTCAAGTGTTTAATTGGTAAAATTTGTTCAGAAACTTGCAGTAAATGGTTTAATGGTAAATGAAATAGTTTTATGCACCTGCAGCATCCCTCATGCTGCCTCAATTCCTTAACAAAAAAGAACTATTAGGCTCGGTTCACACTGGGCAGCATTCAGCAGCAGCAAGGTCAGCAACAGCACCTTCAAGTGCGCGTCATGGCATTACATTGAATCATATGGAGGATTCACATGGAAGCTGCGTAAGTGCGTGATGAATAATATACCCTTTGCAGCGCCCACTGCCATGCTGCCATTTGCGTCCATTCAACCTAATTCCAACAATGGTCTCTTTCAAACCATCTGTCAATGTTTTATGAATTCCTTAGTCAGTGTGAAGAAGGGTTCAGGATACAACTGAGTTGTTGTTCAAGTTTTTATTGGCAGTGTTTCTAGTAACCATGGACCCTTCAGATATAACCATAGAAAGATTGAATCAGGTTATTAAAGTAAAAAGTGTCTTTGATGCAACTCAAAGACTGTTGCGGTCGACCTTTAAAGAAATCGTGGTACGCACTATACAAAGTTACAAAACCATCTTTTAAACGGTCCGAACTCACCAGAGGGGCGAACAGTATTTTCTTTCTGTAGTCTTTTTCATACATTTTGTGAGTGAAAACCCGACTACTAGGTATTTCTGGACACCAATTTGTTTGAGCATTTAATCATCTTAGGTCAGAATTCGCTCTGAACTGATAACAGGGGTAAATCTCCCTTTGTCATTAACCCGTTAGTCATTGTCTGGGGTCACTAATGGTGGAGTGGAAGAAAGGGAAACTGAGGAACAACGTATGCTCGCTTACTGCTCAAATGCTGCCCGATTTGTAGAACCAGTAAAAACGGTTACACTGGATTGCATGCAGCTGGCAACAAGAGACGCTGCTGTTGAGCTTCAAGTGCGCGTCATGGCAGTGCATTGAATCATATGGAGCGATTCACTGAGGCGCACGCGCGTGCTGCCGAATACTACCGCTTGCTGCCGTTTTAGCGCCATTGCCATGCTGCCCATTTGCTTTGCCATTGCTGCGTCAGGTCGAGGTACCTCAATTCCTAGAATCGGTCTCAGTTCACCCCTCCCCTGTCAATGTTTTGGTGAGGGTGCCACTGTCATCAGTGTGTCAAAGGAGGTTGCGGGGAGTAAACACTGAGTTGTTGTAAGTTTGTTATTGCAGTTCTATATACTTATTTTGACCCTGATCAGTGAGAAATATTAATCGAGTGTTTAAAGTAAAGTACAAAACTCACTACTACTTTTCTGGACTGGTGGTCTGAGCTCACCAAATCATCTTGGGTCCAGAACTCGATCTGAACTGATAACGAAATGGGTCTCCCAGTGTTATTAACTTACTTGTCACAGTGCGCCATAGATCTCTATACAATGTGGCTGGTTTGGTGGCACTAATTACTGAGAACAACGCTGCTACTCGCTGTGTAAATGCTGCCAGTGTGGTGGTAGCACTTTGCAAAAAAAAGCGCTGCCGCCATTGCTGCCGCTGCACATGCTGCCCAGTGTGAACCAAGCCTAGCTATCTTGCTGCGGCAGCGTGCTAAGGCTGCCGCTGCACATGCTGCCAGTGTGAACCGAGCCTAAGATAGTGGAACATCTAACCTAGTTTTAAACACAAAACTATTTTCTATCATCTAAGGCAAAATAGTTATTCAAAGATCGGCATTTTTTAACCGATAAAACATCTTTAAAGAGTTCAGAAGCGTGTTTCAAAATCTCAAAACGGATTATAGGACGTCTCTCAGGAGCGCCAAAGGTGCTGTGAAACTGTTTTATTGCTTCAAATATGGTCTATTCAAAATGTAATTCCATAACTAAGTTTAGGGTTTTAAATCAAAGCCATTACTGTATCACTGTCAGTCTTTATTGAATAATCGTCGTAGTTCAGTGATAAATTTAACCATCATCTGGTATCTTCAACAAAAATTCATCAACGTGATTACCTTCTAGGTGGTCAAGCTTTGGGGGATATTACCACACAGTAGCATAAAATTCTAATACATTTCAGAACACGTTACACAAGCTAAATTCTTTATCGAGTATTGAACACTGAAATAGATTCCAAAGCTTGCAAGATGAGCAGATTTGAATTGCATCTGCAAATCCAGAAGACTGAGTCATATATTGACGACAAGTTCTTGCGATAAAGCACACAGTTGTGCAATATGGCGACAAGCGTATTTATCCAGACAGGCACGACTACTGCTAACCAGGTTCCAAGTACAGACAATACTGTGAACTTGTGCTTGGTAGACAATACACTTCAACCGAGACCTCACATGACCTTCCCACCCAACTCGAGCAGAGTGAGCTCATGTGCAGTCACGAGTAAACAACGAGACGAGTATGATGGCATTGTTAACTGCGAAAAGGAGGCAAATATTTTGTTTCTACTGTAGTTGTGTCTTGGTGATGGCAGGCACGGCGGAGTATAAGCTGGAAGACCCCCAAAATAGAAATAACAGTGGGAACAACAGAATTCTTTCAAGGAAAATGTTCCCTGTTTAGCAAACTCTACAGTAAACATTATGCACGGAATGTTTTGAACATAAATTTGCATAGATCTAGGTAGTTCTTAGATTTTAGTCAGCCTTCTTGTAATTCCATTTTAACCATGACGCAGTCTATCCGTTTCGGACAAAGACGTAAATGCCAAGTATCATGTAGAGAACATCTCTCCTAGTTTTGAAAATATTCCACTTAGTGCACCTACAATTCTTCACAGTGATTATTTCGTCAAGGAGGTCTCTGTTCTGTACCCGAATAGATTAGCTAAATCTCACTGAAAATATGTTCTACATACAAGTCCTTCTTACAAGTCAAGTGCTGGACTGCAGTAACCCTATAGTTCTGCATAACGGATTACATAATATTTGATTTTTGTTAATATCAACTTAATATAACAACTCAAGGGTTAATTCAATGGATTCAAGGAACGAGCTTAATCAAGGAAGGTTTCACTCAGTTTCGATCGCTTTCATCGACCAATTAACGACGGATGTAAGGATGTTTTAAAATCCTTCCTATGTCAACCCGATGGATAGTTCTAGGAAAAAACCTATACCACGGACAAAATTATCTTTTTAACTAAAACCTCATGTACATCCATGGAACTCACTATAGTTTTTTAATCTTTATTATGGCTTTAGATAGAACAAACATCAAGACAAACCAGCTTGTGTCAGTATAATAGTTATTATCAGCTGTTAAGTTTATTTATGTGTATCACCTTGGTTACATGATGTTGTTGTTATAATTACTGAATTAAGTAAACAGTTAGTTTTGAAATGTATTTTATTTAACTATTTAAAATAAGAATACTTGGTGCCGAAACCGAACAACATATTAAGATGCCATATAACCACAGACAATGAAGAGACAGGCAATGTCAATATGTTGATGAAGAGAATAAAAACAAAACATTATACAGCAAAATTTGATGACAATTCTACAACAACACAGGTTGGTCATTTAAACCTAGACAGAAACTGTAAACCCCCAATGCATTTAGGTGTTTCTGAGACAGGTATGAGACACCGATGGAAAACATGGATTCAGCAATGGTCGTGGTATGCCATAGCGGCAGGGTTGCAAAGATTGCCAGACAATGTGCAAGTTGCATCTTTCATGTCTACCATTGGCCCAGAAGTCATTGAGATATTCAATGCATTTGATCTCAGTGATGATGAAAGTAATGATTTGAAGTTAATAATTGAAAGGTTTTCAGATTACTTCACAGGTAAAACCAATTTAACATATGAAAGATATTGTTTTAACAAAACCAATCAGACTAAAGGACAACCCTTTAGTGCATTTTTGACTAAGATAAAAATTCTAGCAAACTCTTGTGAATTTGGTTTATTGAAAGAAAGTCTGATAAAAGATAAAGTATAGGTGGGGTATATGATGAGAAATTAAGAGTGTGAGTCAATGTGACTGTGAGTAGAACCGCTGAACATTTCGTGTAGGGACGCGTCCGTACAGTCAGCCACAGAAGAGCTCTAATAATTGTCCGTATGTGTGTTTGTCGTGCGCCAAATAACCTCGCCCAATAGTTCGGTAAACTAACCAGCAAAACTAAGGTATTTTTTTAGAATTTTGGGTACAGAATTTCTGGGGGTGCTGAAGCCCTTTCAGCAACCCCCTGGCTACACCCTTGCTTCGCCATGGGGAAGGTACAGCTGACTAAGAATGCCCTTTGGCCTAGTCTCAGCGCCTGAAGTGTTTCAAAACGTAATGTGCACGTTGCTCCAGACATTCCCAATGTAGAAGTATCAATGAATGATATTTTGGTTCATGTTTCAAGTGCAGACCAGTTAAATGATATTACCAAAATGGTATGTGATAGAATCAAGCAGTCTGGACTAAAGCAATCCAGATAAGTGCACCTACAACCAAACAAAATCAAATTTCTAGGCCATTACATTGACAGTGTTGGGAATCTACAGATCAGAAAAAATCAACTGCATCAGCGCCTTCAACCACCAAATCAATTAAGGAACTTCAGAGATTTCTAGGATTTTGTGAATTACCTTGGTAAGTTCATACCAAAACTATCGAACGACAACACATTGAAAATGCTTTTAGAAAAGGAAAAAGAGTGGAATTGGCAAGATGAACACCAGACTGAGTTTGATGAACTCAAAGTGATTCAACACCCACTGTACTGAGGTACTATGATCCAAAGTTAACCAATTACACTATCTGTTGATGTTGATGCCAGTAGTTATTCAGTTGGTGCAGTGATGCTACAAATGGCCAGCCAGTTGGTTACAGCTCTAAAGCATTGACCAAAACTCAGAGAAACTATAGTAAGCTAGAAGAAGAAGCATACACAATTTTAGCGGCATGCAAGAAATAACATGATTATATGGGGTTGTAAAGAGTTACTAATGAATCGACCATAAGCCATTAGAGTCCATTTTTAAAGCCTCTTCATCAAACCCCACCAAGACTTCAACGAATGTTCATGGAAATCTTACCGTACAACCCGCTTGTTATGTATAAGAAAGGAACTGAATGTATGTTGCAGATACTCTGAGTCGAGACTGCAGTAACAAAGAAGAATGTGATGAACCGTTTCCAATAGAAATTCAGATTTTTATTCCTCTAAATGCTTCAAACACTTTAAAATAAAGGACTTAGGAACCAAAAATAAAAGTTGGAAATATTGAAAAAAACCATTTTGGATGGATGGGACTCGATTGAACAAGAAGAAGCCAATCAAATTACGCATTATTCAACTTTTAGAGATGAACTTGGATATAACGATGGATTATTTTCAAACGGACAAACTTATCATCCCACCAGAAATGAGAACAGACATCCTCAGAGATGTACATAGATCACATAAAATGTTGAGTCATGTCTCATGTTAGCGAGAGATTAGTTTATTGGCTAACATGCACACAGACATACGAGTTTACGTTGCAACTTACAAAACGTGTAATAAACATCAGAGAGATAAAATTAAGAACAGACATTGTTTCAAGATATACCAAGCAGACCTTGGGAAATTGTGAACATATGTACAGTAAAAGGCAAAGACTTTATAGTTGCTGCAGATGCATACTCAGGGTATTTTGACTTTGAGGAGATAAAATCCAAAACTTCGTCGGCTTCAATAAAATATCTGAAAAGTTATCCCAATTGGGAGTGACGGTGGAACTAATTATGAATCAAGAGAATTCAAACAGTTCCAAGAAGAATGGCAGTTTTCTCATCGGATATCTTCACCAAACTTCCCCAGATCTAGTATAGAAGGATAGTAGAAGGATATGTACAGGAGGCAGAAGAATCTGATACTGAAGTGCTTAGATGAGAACTCTGATGTTCAGCTAGCCTTGTTGTTAATCGCAACACACCTCGAGGGACAGCTCGGCTCCCAGTACAGAGGTTGATGAGCAGGAGAACAAGGACGACCATCCCGACAAGCAAGCAAGCATTACTGCCAGTGGTGATTCCTGGACTCTCCCAGAAACTTAAAGAATACGAGAAAGAAAAGTTATTTTCTGATCGGAATAAATCAAAGCCAGGGAGCTTTGTAGAAGGGGAAAAGGTGTGGTACAGATCTAAACAAAAGTGTTGGATCCCAGCTACGATTGTTCAAGTTGGGCCACAGCCGAGATCGTACATAATCAAAACTCAAGATGGAACCACCTACAGACGAAACTCTTGGTTTATCAGAAAACATACTGTACCTCAACAACCTCAGCTTAAATAGTGAAAAGGGATGTCAGTTTAATAGTTATTGGCAGCGTTCACCCGACATATGCGATCAGAGATTGGGATATTTTACTGATCGGACTGATCTGGTTTTAGGAGAAAAAAATCTACCATTCACCAAAACTGAGCGTGCCACTGAACGCTTTTGAAGATTGATTTCACAGATAAGTGAACTGACAGCAAGTCCTAGCTTATCGTCTGCTGCAGAAGTTGGCTTGTTTGTTGTTATTTGCTAATTAGAAGTTTTGCCTATTATTATTATCATGGTTCGCCGATGTAATTATTGTGGACATTCGTTTTATTTATTAACAGAAACATTATTAAATTTGGTTTGTACAATAACAAATAAAAGAAGTAAATAGTATAAACGCCTAGTCGTTTAACACTATAAATATATTAATACATAATTCGGTCTATAATGTACAGTTAATAGTCTGTATAAAATTTAGTCTATAATATAAATTTTAACTCGCGTGGAAACGATTAATGTTCTGCTAATGGACAAAGTATCTTGCATTAGCTTTAACATTTTAATACAAGGTCATATTCGTACATAGCTAACCTCTACCGGCTTGAACTGGCGTCAGCCATCTTTGTTGTTTACGTTCCAGTAAACTGGGCGGAGTGATCGGATAAAACTACGATCGGTAAATCCAGTGAACGAACCAGCGGAAAGACGCGCTTTTTGGTGAACGGAATCGAGAAGTGAACGAACGTTCAGCCGACCAATCAGTGAATATTCAGTGGTGTTCAGAGCGTTCATGAGCTCTTTCACGTCGGCTGAACACAACCATTATCAGCTGTCAAGTTTATTTATGTATCTTATGGTTACCTTTGGTGTTGTTGTATATTACTGAATTAAGTAAACTGGTAGTTTTGAAATGTATTGTATTTGGTATTTTAAATATAAGAATACTGTTTGTTTAAGAAAACTTGAGTTATGATACAGAACTTGCTGTCATTGAGGTTCTAATTAAAGTCAAAGGAACTATTCTTGTAAGATTTGGTGGAACCCGACTTTATTCGTGCAACTCTATATGAGCGTTTATTTCTTCACTACGTAAGAAAGGCAAAGTTCAATCACAAATCCATCTCTCCTAATTTTGCAGTTTGTCATATCATTGATTGCAAGGCCTGTGGAGGTTTCTATTGTCTGTTTCTATTATGTTTGTTGTTGTGTATTGGTCCTGCACCCGTCCCTAAAGTTCCACTTTTCATTTACACGATAAGTCAACCGCGTGATGATGGATTTGATTAAACTCCAGCCTTTCCCTATCCCATTGTGTCTCTGTAGACGCTCTATTCTCTATCACGCCAGTGAGACTAGAGGTATCTTTACTTGTAGGTTCACGACTTGGTAGGTACCTCAGCGTGCTCAACAGAGCGGCAGGTCACACTCCAAGAGTCAAGCGTTGACCTCTCAGCCCACTTCCCATTCATTCTCAGGTTTACTCCAGAATTGAGATAGTCAATGACACGGCTAATTTGAGAATCGTGTCAGTAAACCAGACCTGTAGACGTCTGCTATAGACAGCCTGATACTGCAGGCAACGAAAAAAGTGACATGTTAAATCAAATGTCAGATTGATTAGGTTGGTATAGTTGTATTTATTGTATACATATATGATTCTCTGTAAACTAAAACTAATCAATGTAAAATTGATAGAAACAGCTGAACTCTCATGGTTTACTACAATATTGTGTAGTACTGTATTTAAAAATCAAAGTTAGGTTAAATCCTTTCAGTTAAAGTGTTAGTTAAGTTAAATTAAAATTGTAAAGATGTACTGTATGACCAACCATAAGAAGAACAGTGAATTAATTTTTCAGTTTTAACTTTAAATCTTGTCACTCAACTGATTCTTTTGTTTTAGATTGATTGGCCGATTGTCACAATCCGATTGGTGGACACAACCTACTGACCTTTATCACCTATTGGTTTATCAACTAAGTAAATCATGGCGATTCCTCAACTGACATCTTGTTGCTTTGGTTGCTGTTCTCTCAAGACAGGAACTAAAGTCATCGGATGGCTGTCACTGGTAAGCTTCAATAAATAAATAAACAAAAGAGTTCTTCAAGAGTTCATAAAAGAATAATGCCCGAGCAAGACATGACAAGCACAATGCTAGCTGAAGTATGACCGGGGGGCAATCTACAAGTATAAGTGTAAAAGTGGTGAATGGGATCATTTTGTTCAAATGACGAGTTGAAAATTTATGGGGTTTATTGTGAAAGTTAATTTTATCTGAGCATTATGAGATTACGGTTGCACAAATACTAATACCTGACTTTTAAATTGTAATCAATTGAAAGTAAAATTATGACACAAGAGTATAAAACACTACAGTATTCTCAAAATATTTGTTTTAAATGTTGATTTTCTAATTTATTTTATACCAACATTTTTTGCGTTTGAATAAAATTTCACTTGTTCAACTAGGAAACTACTGTCAATTTCACACCACTGATGTTACATCATTCAATCTTTGAAAAACATTTTATTTCAAATAAACATTTAAATAAAGAAACACTAGACGTGTATACAGTAATCATATTTAAAAAAATCACACTACTTTTGTTGTCAAGAAAATTTTAAATATTGCATATTTTTTAGCAGATCAAATTGTTGTTAGGAGTAGTCCCAATTGGTGACTGAATAATTTAAAACAATATTTACTTAACTTTAAATCAGTTTGTAACAACTCATCTAAAAAGTCTTAATTGAATACAAATTTGCCTCTACAGTTAAGTACGAGTATTTTAACATTGATTGCTTTTGCAGTAATCAGTATGGTCACTAAGTTCTAAAACTAAATCCTTATTGTCACTAAATTCTTATTGTGTGTTGTTAAAAGATAAGTAAAAAGACAAATACAAGATAAGTTTTCATTGACAAAGTGACAAGAATATATTTGCTTTCAAGGAGCACAAGTTCATCAGTAGATAGTTGAGCTATTTTGAAACAAAAGCTTGAATGAGAATAACTTTATTTAAATAAATGTAATTGGCTTTTTGAAGGTCCTTGCTGATTTCCTTGAAAGTTCTCCTGACGCTATTTAAAACATCACAATAGCAAGAGAAATTGTTTGCTGAAAACAACAGTTTTGCAATGTTTGGATTGAATTTCCCTTGTCATGTAATTTGTGGTCAAAGGCGTAAATTGACCTTGACTGAAGGGTTTTAATTATTATTATCTAAGACATTAAAGTGCCATGACAGGACAATTGTTACTAGTGTATAATTATAGTATTCAGTTGAAGTCAAAATGTTGCTATCATGCAAGATAGAAAGTTTATTTCAAACAAACATAAACATTCCTTGACACTGTACTTGTCTTGGTGATAATGTATTAAAGATATTTGGACTTTTACTTCATTCACTTTAAAATACCCTGTAAAGTGTGGTCTGTGTCTTAAACCACACAGCAAAGTCTCAAAGCAAAGTAATCAAATAATGATTTAATTTTCATAAAATCTGAAATCATTATCTTAATTTTGAGGCTACTAAGTTACTGGATGAAACTAGGATCTATGAATTTTCTAGTGAAATTGACCATTTTCAAACTCAATTCATGCCTCTTGGAGACAATATATCAAAATATTGTGACAGTGATCAGTGCTTGTACACATTTTCAGGGACCAGTGTATATAAATTGCGTTTCTTTTCAAGATAATTTCCTCAATATTTAGGATATTCATAGTAATCCGTTTTTTTGAGTCCGTAAGTTTTTGGTGTTTTAAAGAAAGTTGAGTTTTTGAAAAGGTTCCAGACTTTTATTGACAAGAAATAATTATACCAGTCTAAAAGGTAGAACAGTAATAAATAAATTAAGAACAAACAATCCAGTTGTTTTGCCTGGATTTGCCATTGGATAGCTAACACTTAAAAGCCAAGGCATAGCTAGCTGGTGAGTTTATTTATTTGTCACCAATAGTTTGTAGAATTAACAAAGAAACCTTACAAGAAAACATCACAAATTATAAAGATAAAATCACTGAGTCATTTATTTATCATCTTACAGAAAGTCCTTGCTATATTAATTTAGTGCTAATAAGATTTTGAATATACATTTGAATTTCATATGTTGTCTTCTTTCTTGATGTTAATTGGTATTTTGTTGTAAATTTTAAAAAGATTTAATATAATTGCCTTATTAAAAAAGCTTGTACTAAAGTTCAATACTTCTAAACGCTGAGAATTTTTAAAATAAATTTTGAACATTTTTAATATAATTTTAATTTTTTTATCAACACTGCACACTCTAGGATATGTATTGAGGATCATCTTTATGAACTGAACTGAAATGTGTTGTTTACAGCTGGCTGCCATGGCGATGCTGGGATTCTCCTCCATGGGTCTGGCAGGTATCTACTACATCGAAGACCATCCTGAGAAACAACCCCCAGAAGCCAAAGTCATCATTGAACATCTTGCAGGTACCATCCACTGTACTTGAAGAAGTATTGTTGTTGTTGTTGATCAGTTTTCACAACTGTTTTTGGAATAATTTTCCATATTAGTCAGTCTGTATAAAACCGAAAAGTTGAAGGAAAATTACGGTTTTTAATTTGTATGGCTATAAACAGGATTGATGAAATTGGGGAAAAGAATTCTTTATTGCCAAATCTTTATGATTTGAAATAGTCAAAGAAATAATTATGTACACAGTGTCCATGAACTCCCACAAATATTTTTAGGTATTGGACAATGTAGAAGGGTGTGCACAAATTCAAGTCTATTGGTATATATTTTTTCAAGATACAACCCATGGAACACTCAACAGGTAACAAACGTGATTTGAGGGTTTTAAATTAAATGTTTTGACTTGTTTTTATCCAAGGATCAATATCTGAAAAATATTTTAGAGAATATTATAATGATAAAAAAGTCAAATGTAAATAAAATGAAAATAAGAAACCACAGAGTTGCAATAGTCAGGAGTATTTAAAAAAGATACAACTGTGTAAAAGTTGGTTTCAGTCATCAAAAGCCCTTTCTTTATCTGAGGTACTCTGCAATAGAGTTAAATAGGAGACCAGTCAACAAGAGCTTTAGATTTATTTAATCCTTAATTGAAGTTCACTCCGCAGCAAATTGAGTGATTTATGTTTTTATGAAATTTAGAGGTTGGTACAGACGGGTGATCATTATTTATAGACATTGTTTAGGCTACGTCTGTTACATTTTTTATTTAAAAATGTATATTATTAACAGACGTAGCCTAAACAATGTCTAAAAATAATGTTTTTATGATGATTGATTTATAATGTATGCTCAGCCTAGTAATAGTATTTTACACAGTTTTCACCATCTTGTTGCAGCACTGAAGGCATTGACTATATTCCTGATCTGTGTTCACATCGTAGCCTGCGGTCTGGCGTTCATCCTGCTGTTAGGAGCTTACCAGGTACGTGTTGAAGTTGAATCTGTGAGAACCAATTTCTGATTGATTTTGATCAGTATGTTACAAAAATCGGACTTCTTAACTGCCCAGCATTCAAACCATCAAAGAGTGGTTTCTTCTTAAAATAATACAGATACAGGGTGACCGACAGGAAACAGACAAATTTCAAATGAATTGTATTCCGTTATTATTAAAATAAAACCATTATATTCATTGTCAAAATTAAGGTTATGTAGTGTCATTTGAAATCAGTGTATTGGTATTGGTTGTGTAAAATTACATCTGGTCAGTGGCGTCTATTATTCTGGAAGTAAGTTTCAAGTCTTTGGCAAAAATCTGTTTGTACCCGTTTCGACAACTCACTATCGATTGTGGCCACTTCTTCCCTTATTGGCGCTTTTAATTCGATCAAGGTTCTATGATGATGATTGAACACTCTCGAGCCTTAAGATGTACTTAAAAAATCGTATGAGCTTAGATCAGGGATCTAGCGATGCGTACTGTAATTGCTCATCCATGTTCACGAGGTGTGAATTCGGACCGCCTCAAACTTTCGCTTTGGGGTGTGAATTGGAATCCACCCAAATACTACATAGGGCAAACGGGAAGGTCATTTAAATGCAGATTTCGGGAACACATCCAGGCCCTAAGATCGAACAACAGCACGACCATGAAATCTTCCTACGCTGAACACCTTCTAGACTCGAACCATTCTTACACAAATATGGAACACAATATGGAAATAGTCGAGCTAGCGAAGAAAGGAGAGAAGATGGATTGTAAGGAAGATCTGCATATATATATGAGTAAATATAAAAACAAACTAAAAACTTTAAAAAAAACTTAAAAAATAAAAAACTTAATTTTTAAAAACTTAACTTTTTAAAGTTTTTAGTTTGTTTTTATATAGTCGAATGACAGTTTTTTTATTATATATGAGTAAAAAAAGAGATGAAGGGGGATTATTGAACAACACGCATTACAACTACAAGAATCCTATTTTTGACTACATCTACAAAATGAAACAAGTTTAGTCATATTATAGTATTAACATCAAGGAATTTTTCAAAATAGTCTTCCACATTTAACCATATGGTTTATTAATTTTACTAATAATTTGATTTTTAGTTTTGTTAACAAACAATTTTAAGGCTTCATTATTTGTACACACACCCGATGATGGAGTCATCTCCGAAACCGGTAGTGTAAATAAAAGTTATACAAAGGGTACATAGTTTTCACTTTTTTCACTTTAATATTATTATCAGCTGTTAAGTTTATTTATGTATCACCTTGGTTACATGTTGTTGTTATAATTACTAAACTAAGTAAACAGTTAGTTTTTGAAATGTATTGTATTTAATTATTTTAAATAAGAATACTGTTTGTTCAAGAAAACTTGAGTTATGATACAGAACTCTGTCATTGAGTTCTAATTAAACTCAAAAAAACTATTCTCGTAGATCTTTGGTGGAACCACAGACAATAGCAACTCTCTACAGACGTTTATTTCTTTACTACGTAAGAAAGGCAAGTTCAATCACCAAATCCATCTCCTAGCACGGTTGTCATATCGTGCAGATTGCAAGGCCTGTGGAGGTTTCTATTGTCTGTTTCTATTTATGTTTGTTGTTGTGTATTGGTCCTGCACCCGTCCCTGGGTTCCACTTTTCACATTACACGATAAGTCAACCGCGTGATAATGGATTTGATTAAACTCCGAAACGCTTTCCCTATCCCATTGTGTCTCTGTAGACGCTCTATTCTCTATCACGGCCAGTTAGACCAGAGGTATCTTTACTAGTAGGTTCACGACTTGGTAGGTACCTTAGCGTGCTCAACAGAGCGGCAGGTCACACTCCAAGAGTCAAGCGTTGACCTCTCGGCCCACTTCCCATTCATTCTCAGGTTTACTCCAGAATTGAGATAGTCAATGACACGGCTAATTTGAGAATCGTGTCAGTAAACCAGACCTGTAGACGCAGCCTGATACTTCAGGCAACGAAAAAAGTGACATGTTAAATCAAATATCAGATTGATTAGGGTGGTATAGTTGTGTTTATTGTATACATATATGATGATGACGCAACATTGAGTTTTTGTGCAAAATCTTTCTCTGATTAGAAGCTCTCGGACAGCAAAAAGCCAATTCTTGTATGGATTTTTGAAAACTTAAATTTAAAACTAATTTTGACAAAACTTTTTATGCTATTTGGACATTTTTCAGTGAAACTGCGGGTTTGAATTTTACAATCTCAAATCACAAAATCAGCCCAACAGACAGCATTAAGTTTCTAGGTATTTTTGTTGATAAAGAATTAACCTGGAATAACCATATTGATATAATTTGTAAAAGAATGGCTTCTGGGATATTCTTATTACGAAAACTATCTTCTCACTGCAGCGCAGATGTTTTGAGAATGGTTTATTTTGGTCTCATACATCCCCACATATTATATGATATAATT
Source organism: Matsumurasca onukii (assembly GCA_018831715.1). Taxonomy (NCBI): domain Eukaryota; kingdom Metazoa; phylum Arthropoda; class Insecta; order Hemiptera; family Cicadellidae; genus Matsumurasca; species Matsumurasca onukii. Next base: position 53,705,371 of record CM032061.1, on the reverse strand, counting down.
TTTTGGTGGGAACTGCGGGGACACAAAAATTTCTAGACTGTTGATTCTTCAAACATTGGCTGTAAGAATAATTGCAAAATTAAAACATAGAGAATCCTGTCGAAATGCCTTCAAATCAACCGAATATTGACATTACGTCACTTACGTATTGAAACTTTAATATTCTGTTTTCCAAAATTTCACCATAGAGTCAAGTCACTCTTATAATACCAGAGTGCAAACATTTTAAATTTTAATAGCCATCGTTTGAAATGTTCAATAAATTGCCTAAATTCTGGTAAAAAGATGTTTAACAAATTACCAGAAAATATCAGACAAATTAAAAATTTTAAATTTTAAGTGTGAACTAAAAGAACTTATTGTCAAATTTTTTTATACAATGGGAGAATTCATGGAAAATGGAATTTAAATTTTAATTTGTATACTAATATTTTTTACTGTATAGCTAAAGATGTTTTAGCTATCTTTTCTACCAGTGGTAGTAGATTTTGTTTTTTGTATACTAAATAGTTATTTGTTGTCAACACAATTAATATTATTGTATATTGACATAATAAAATAAATAAAATGATTCTCTGTAACTAAAACTAATCAATGTAAAATTGATGGAAACAGCTGAACTCTCATGGTTTACTACAATATTGTGTAGTACTGTATTTAAAAATCAAAGTTAGGTTAAATCCTGTCAGTTAAAGTGTTAGTTAAGTTAAATTAAAATTGTAAAGATGTACTGTATGACCAACCATAAGAAGATACGAGTGAATTAATTTTTCAGTTTTTAACTTTAAATCTTGTCACTCAACTGATTCTTTTGTTTTAGATTGATTGGCCGATTGTCACAATCCGATCGGTGGACACAACCTACTGACCTTTATCACCTATTGGTTTATCAACTAAGTAAATCATGGCGATTCCTCAACTGACATCTTGTTGCTTTGGTTGCTGTTCTCTCAAGACAGGAACTAAAGTCATCGGATGGCTGTCACTGGTAAGCTTCAATAAATAAATAAACAAAAGAGTTCTTCAAGAGTTCATAAAAGAATAATGCCCTAGCAAGATATGACAAGCACAATGCTAGCTGAAGCATGACCGGAGGGCAAACTACAAGTATAAGTGTAAAAGTGGTAAATGGAATCATTTTGTTCAAATGACGAGTTGAAAATTTATGAGGTTTATTGTGAAAGTTAATAAATTGTATCTGAGCATTATGAGATAACGGTTGCACATACTAATACCTGACTTTTTAAATTGTAATCAATTGAAAGTAAAACTATGACACCAGAGTATAAAACACTACAGTATTCTCAAAATATTTGTTTTAAATGTTGATTTTCTAATTTATTTTATACCAACATTTTTGCGTTTGAATAAAATTTCACTTGTTCAACTAGGAAACTACTGTCAATTTCACACCACTGATGTTACATCATTCAATCTTTGAAAACACATTTTATTTCAAATAAACATTTAAATAAAGAAACTCAGACGTATACAATAATCATATTTAAAAAAAATCACACTACTTTTGTTGTCAAGAAAATTTTAAATATTGCATATTTTTAGCAGATCAAATTGTTGTCTAGAGTAGTCCCAATTATTGGTGACTGAATGATTTAAAACAATATTTACTTAACCTTAAATCAGTTTGTAACAACTCATCTAAAAGTCTTAATTGAATACAAATTTGCCTCTGGTATGAGTATTTTAACATTGATTGCTTTTGCAGTAATCAGTATGGTCACTTAGTTCTAAAACTAAATCCTCATTGTCACTAAATTTTATTGTGTGTTGTTAAAGATAAGTAAAAAGACAAATACAAGATAAGTTTTCATTGACAAAGTGACAAGAATATATTTGCTTTCAAGGAGCACAAGTTCATCAGTAGATAGTGGAGATATTTTGAAACAAAAGCTTGAATGAGAATAACTTTATTTAAATAAATGTAATTGGCTTTTTGAAAGTCCTTGCTGATTTCCTTGAAAGTTCTCCTGACGCTATTTAAAACATCACAATAGCAAGACAAATTGTTTGCTGAAAACAACAGTTTTGCAATGTTTGGATTGAATTTCCCTTGTCATGTAATTTGTGGTCAAAGGCGTAAATTGACCTTGACTGAAGGGTTTTAATTATTATTATCTAAGACATTAAAGTGCCATGACAGGACAATTGTTACTAGTGTATAATTATAGTATTCAGTTGAAGTCAAAATGTTGCTATCATGCAAGATAGAAATTAAGTTTATTTCAAACAAACATAAACATTCCTTGACACAGTACTTGTCTTGGTGAAAATGTATTAAGATATTTGGACTTTTACTTCATAAGCCTTCATTCACTTTAAAATACCCTGTAAGTGTGGTCTGTGTCTTAAACCACACAGCAAAGTCTCAAAGCAAAGTAAAGTAATCAAATAATGATTTAATTTTCATAAAGTCTGAAATCATTATCTTAAACTTTGAGGCTACTATGTTACTGGATGAAACTAGGATCTAGGAATTTTCTAGTGAAATTGACCATTTTCAAACTCAATTCATGCCTCTTGGAGACAATATATCAAAATATTGTGACAGTGATCAGTGCTTGTACACATTTTCAGGGGCCAGTGTATATAAATTGCGTTTCTTTTCAAGATAATTTCCTCAATATTTAGGATATTCATAGTAATCCGTTTTTTTTGAGTCCGTAAGTTTTGTAGTTTTAAAGAAAGTTGAGTTTTGAAAAGGTTCCAGACTTTATTGACAAGAAATAATTATACCAGTCTAAAGGTAGAACAGTAATAAATAATTAAGAACAAACAATCCAGTTGTTTTGCCTGGATTTGCCATTGGATAGCTAACACTTAAAACCAAGGCATAGCTAGCTGGTGAGTTTATTTATTTGTCACCAATAGTTTGTAGAATTAACAAAGAAACCTTACAAGAAAACATCACAAATTATAAAGATAAAATCACTGAGTCATATATTAATAATCTTACAGAAAGTCCTTGCTATATTAATTTAGTGCTAATAAGATTTTGAATATACATTTGAATTTCATATATTGTCTTCTTTCTTGATGTTAATTGGTATTTTGTTGTAAATCTAAAAATATTTAATATAATTGCCTTATTAAAAGCTTGTACTAAAGTTCAATACTCTAAATGCTGAGAATTTTTAAATAAATTTTGATCATTTTTTAATATAATTTTAATTTGTTTATCAACACTGCACACTCTAGGATATGTATTGAGGATCATCTTTATGAACTGAACTGAAATGTGTTGTTTACAGCTGGCTGCCATGGTGATGCTGGGATTCTCCTCCATGGGTCTGGCAGGTATCTACTACATCGAAGACCATCCTGAGAAACAACCCCCAGAAGCCAAAGTCATCATTGAACATCTTGCAGGTACCATCCACTGTACTTGAAGAAGTATTGTTGTTGTTGTTGATCAGTTTTCTCAACGGTTTTTTTAAAAATAGTTTTCTATTTTAGTCTGGCTGTATGAAACCGAAAAGTTGAAGGAAAATTACGGTTTTTAATTTGTATGGCTATAAACAGGATCGATGAAAAGAATTCTTGGGGAAAGAATTCTTTATTGCCAAATGATTTGAAATAGTCAAAGAAATAATTATGTGCAGAGTGTCCATGAACTCCCACAAATATTTTTTAGATATTGGACAATGTAGAAAGTGCACAAATTCAAGTCTATTGGTATACATTTTCAAGAAACAACACATGGAAAACTCAACAGGTAACAAATGTAATTTGAGGGTTTTAAATTAAATATGTTAACTTGTTTTAACCCAAGGATCTTAAAAATATTTTAGAGAATAATATATTGATAAAAAAGTCAAATGTAAAAAAATGAAAATAAGAAACCACAGAGTTGCAATAGTCAGGTGTATTTAAAAAAGATATAACTGTGTAAAAGTTGGTTTCAGTCATCAAAAGAGCCCTTTCTTTATCTGAGGTACTCTGCAATAGAGTTAAATAGGAGACCAGTCAACAAAAGCTTTAGATTTATTTAATCCTTAATTGAAGTTCACTCCAGCAAATTGAGTGATTTATTTTTTATGAAATTTAGAGGTTGGTACAGATGGGTGATCATTATTTATAGACATTGTTTAGGCTACATCTGGTATTTAAATACAGTAGACTCTCGACTATCCGACCATTTGTGCGGAAGGGTAGGCCAGATAGCGAAAAACCCGGATAGACTGGAGTTCATTGAACTTGGACTTCCGGGCCTATCTAGATGATTTTTACGTGTTTCATGAACTGAAACAAAGGTTTTAACTGGTTATACAGTACTGTATTAAATTAGGCTATCACATTTTGATCTGACATAACTTTTACAAATTTGGAACAATGATGGGATGGTTTGTAAGGAAAATTAATAGTGCACTAAAATTGTTTGTTACAAGTTTAATTAATGCACTAACTGTATTTATCAAAACTGTACAGTACAACATTTAAGTTATACATACTGTAGTGTCATAATCATAATCATTGAGTAAAATAAAACAGTAACACAATAAAAAACAAAACCAAAGAAAAACAAAAATTACTTTTGAAAAGTCATTAATAGAAAGTTGCCGTTCGGTGTTTGACCTTTTCACCATGGTGTCTGTATTTCTTGAGCATATGATGTCGCTCTGTTTGTTACAAAACTGCAGTTTACACAGCTGAAGGCGTTCAAAACCATGTGTCGATTTTTAACGTTCTTTGTGGCCACTTCAGTTTTAGGTTTTCCTGAAATGGTAGGCGGGATAGTGCAGGCGGATGATTGCATTTGCTGTTTTAGTTAGAGTCTTACTGTATTACTAACAGGCGTAGCCTAAACAATGTCTCCAAATATTTTTATGATGATTGATTTAGAATGCTCAGCCTAGTCAGTGGCAATTTTTACACATTTTTGAAACATTCACCATCTTGTTGCAGCACTGAAGGCATTGACTATATTCCTGATCTGTGTTCATCGTAGCTCGCGGTCTGGCGTTCATCCTGCTGCTAGGAGCTTACCAGGTACGTGTTGAAGTTGAATCTGTGAAGCAATTTCTACGATTGATTTTGATCATTATATTACAAAATTGGACTCTTATGCCACCATTCAAACCATCAAAGAGTGGTTTCTTCTTAAAATAATACAGATACAGGGTGACCGACAGGAAACAGACAAATTTCAAATGAATTGTATTCCGTTATTATTAAAATAAAACATTATATTCATTGTCAAAATTAAGGTTATTTAGTGCCATTTGAAATAAGTATTGGTTGTGTAAATTTACATCTGGTCAGTGGCGGCTATTATTCTGGCTGAACAGTGTGGCTAAGTTTCAAGTCTTTGGCAAAATCTGTTTGTACCCGTTTTTACAACTCACTATCGATTATTGTAATACTTCTTCCTTATTGGCTTTTAATTCGATCAGGTTCTATGATGATGATTGAACACCTCTACGAGCCTTAAGATGTACTTAAAAAAAATCGTATGATCTTGGATCAGGGGATCTAGGGGGCCATGGGATGTCCCCATAATGTGAGATATCTCATCCTGGGGACTAGACACTTGTCGAACCACTTGCATCGACTCTTGAGCAGTGTGTGCTATGGCACCATCTTGCTAGAAATAAACGTGATTTCCTCTAAAATGACGTCTTCACATTTGATGGGGTTGGACAATTAGACATCACGGTAACTGTTGCACCGGTTCCATCCTCAAAGAAATTTATGCTCATGATTCCAAAACTACATACCAAACGTGACTTGTTGTGAGCATAAAGTCAGAACTTTAATTTGTGTTGGGTTTTCACGTTTACTGTAAACTCATCTGAGAATCTTATTTTGTACGGGTACAGCACCACAGGGACCTATGTTAAAATTAATGCAAAAATTCGCCAAAAGTTTATCACAGAACCAAGGTTTCGAAACACCGTGCAAAACAAGGCAATGTTCAATCATCCGCTGGACCATGGCTTCTAAAATGGCGTCATATACCAAGTGCAATGATATACCATCAACATATCTACCCCCAGCACTACCACAGGACTAGCCCTGTCGAATACATCCCGGTTCTTGTTGGTATATCTGTATAATTACAATTTCTCACTTGAGTCATTGAATAGATATAGTATAAATATAAAGCTTGGCTTCCACACGTACAATGTTCTATCCCAGGATATTTTAAGAAATCATTGGTCTCTTAAGTCTTAGAAGTGAGCAGTAGTGGCTGTGGCCTTGAATTTTGTCCCGGCCACTAGAACAATGTATTAACATGCATTTACATAAGACACCTAACACCTTCAGTTTCCATCAGATTGTTATGAAATAAACTTTGTTTTAAAGTCCATTAAATCTTTTAGGAGCTCCGTTGAACTGAATTTCCGTTTTTCTTTATACCATCAGAAACTGGTAATCCAAAATTGGAGAAACTTTGTACTTGAATGACTTTTACAATTACTAGTAAACTAATACAAATTTCAAAAATGTGGTTAAGGAAGTCACTGCAGTACATTGTTATCTTTCAAATGAGCTTATTACAAAAAGATCTGATGAAAGTTGTTGGCGGGAGATGTCTCAAGAAAATGTTTGTTTTTACATTGTTCTTATGGTACCAAAAAAAATGGCCAACAAGTGCTGTGTACTCTTAACTATTTGCTGGTAACTGTCCCAAGAATAAGTTGGATTGCAATGCTTTTGGAAATATGTTGGTGTAAAGTGAAGTTTAGACTTGAGAGTTGAGAGCAGTATCAAACAGACGATAGAGTAATGTTAATTTTTACAACACTAATTGACCAACATTATAATCACCTAATAGGAAATAAAAGTTCAAAGCAGAAACAAATTTGTCTAGTTTAAAAGCCAAACTAGAGCATGTTTTCTTTTTGGACCTACTTGATTCAATTTAAAACTATCGATGTTTCAGAACAAGGCTAAACTGGTGTTCCTGTGGGTGGTGATCGATCTGACGGTGTCGCTCGTGGAGCAATCGCTCAACTTAGTGGAGATGGTGGCACTCGCTCAACCAGCTAAACTTCTCAACTTCCTCTTCTTCTGTAAGTTGCTTTGTATTTCTCAACTGGAGTAAAACAAAGAAATCTACATTCTGAGGAATTATCGGTATTAGACCTCCTTAAAATAGGTTCATAGACAAAAGCATCCAAATTATTGCCCATACCATTAATCAAGAGTAGAAAATTTTGAAATATTCAAAATAAAATTTCTATGTCCGGACTGTTTTAATGTTGTGAAAAAATACAAATACAACTCTAAAGCCTAATAACTGCAGCTGTAGAACATGTTTTGATAATCATCACTTTTTGCATGGTTTTACCTCTAGATAACCCTAGTTGTTTTGAACAGACAGCCATTTCATAGCTATTGTGCCACAATATTGGTGTTCCTTCTACTAATTATAGAGTAAAATACAGAAAGTGACAACAATAATGTGTTTCAATAATATCTAAAGGCTTCACACAGCGTCACAGTTGAAATACAAATACTGCTAAACGTTTCGACCTCGCTGTGGAGATGGGTTGTTGTTGAGATCAGTCTCAGCCAGTCAACAAGCTACTGAGGATGACTCTCCCACAGCGAAGGTCGGCGTTTACTATGTTCTCATTCAACGGGTTGAGCTTTAGATATTAATGATGACACTGGCCGCAAAAGCTTAAGAATTAAGAATAATGTGTTTGTAACTCCAAAACAACTGGCAATTTGTTTAACCTTCTGCAGTGCACGCCTCTCCTGAGTCACATGTAAGGATGTCGTTGTATTTTATCCAACAGCTGTTATTTATTATAGCTTCAATAGTTTTAAAGCACATTAAATCATAAAAACAAACTTTTATGGATACCTTTTATACAAAAACAGTATATTTACTAAGACAGTAGAGTATAGAAAGTGAGTAACAGGAGGTTGCGCAACAGGTGTTATTTGTATGTTTAATTGTTTTAAAACTTGTAAATACTAACTTTTATGGATACCTTTTATACAAAAACAACATATTTAACAAGAAGGTAGAGTCCAGGAAATGAAAAACACACATACGTTAGTGAGGACTTTTCTTTTACAAATTCGTCACTGAAATGTGACTCATTTCCAAATCTCAGCATATTGAAATCTTCGTCTTCTTCTGAACTTTCGTTAAGAAGGCAGTCAATCTCTCTTGTGTTCAGTACTCTCGACATTATGATTATACTGTAATTAAAAAACTACTACGGTACGTGCTTGTTGTGATACGTACACCAACATGTGGCGCTTGAAATGGGTCTCACAATTGACTGACCACGCTCAGAGGGCTACCTGACGTGCAAAGGGTGGGGGAGAACATAACAGAATGCATACGTCAGGGTTACCAACCACTGCACCCAAAATCTGACCTGTAAAAACAAAAACCATATGCCTGTTGTACGTTATACAACAGCGCATGTCCCGGAAGGTTAATTGGCAACATTTTGAGATTTCCATTTTAGTAACAAATACAACTATGAATTAATGATTTTCTGATTGTACTCACATTACTTTATAGTAATAGAAGAAAGTATTGTTGACCTATTGAAAATAACATTTTTATTGAAACAAACACGGTAGGTAAAGTTTATGGAATGCAGAGGCCAGAGTGGGTTATGGAGGCGTTTACTCCACAAAGGCAACGGCTCTTGGTGACAGACTGACAGGTTTGGTAATAACTAGCCTTTTTTATATTGATGAAATGGATGTCTGTAGAGAGTTTCTGCTTTCTGTGGTGTTAGCATGAAGGTGGTAACCGAGGTTTCTGTCAAATCCAATAAAAACTGACGTGCAGCCAAGTGCTTTGGCTTAACCAGCTCAAAATTTGCTAGCAGCTGTTTTGAGCGATTTTTTCATAAGTGCGTTTTCTAACATGTTCGAAATTCAATCATTTGGCTAACACATGAATTAAAAGCATGACATCATTTATTTCCTCTGTACTTTGTAAGAATATTAACCATTAAAAGCCAAGCAAAGGCCACCGTCTCTGTTAAAATCCCATTGACTTATGCCGAATGAAGCAAGGCCACTACAGTAGACTCCCGTAAGTTTGGCCGTGGTTAGTTTGGTCTCAGCAAAATCCGGACGGCTCCCTGAGCATGAACCACGCACTTGCTGGATGCGAGCAGGCATCAAGTCTCAACTATTGTTTTCTTAGTTTAGTTCATTAGTTCGTGCCGTGTATTCCCAATGTGCAATAATTGTGTGGGGCTCATCCTTGCCTACAGTGTGATTTTTGTTTCACTTGCGTTTTTACTGTTGTGTATATACATAGACTTCGGTTCATTTTCCCACTTTAAGTTTGGCTTAGGATGCAGTCCTGAAGAGGCCATGGTACAAATACTGAAATCCCATTGAAAGTTACAGGTGCTGGGGCAAGTCAGGGACGTATTTCAGTATCTGCCGCCTTTAAGCAGCACTGCTCCCGTTGTATTTAAAATTGCCCACCTCCCTTATCAGCGCACTCCCCAATCACAATAAGATCATCACAATACATGCCTTGTCTGCTGATTATGTAGAAAAGTTATTGGAAAATGCCTGCTGCATCAATAAATGCAAACACTTTTTGAACCCTTATTAACACAGGTTTTTGTCTGCCCTTTTCACGTAAAATGTGATTCTGACTTCTGACTGGATCAATGGAATGCAACGTTGTTTAGTTGTATCTAATCAAGAGTCAGAATAGCGTTTTGCGGCTCGAAAATGGCCTGCAAACTTGGCATGGAACACATTTCATTACAAAAAACTAGGGGGAGGGCCTTTCATTAAGCACTTTCAGTCCAATCCACCGGATGGACGTTCCAAGTGAAATTAAATTAAGAGGTGCTGGCTATAAAGAACAGCAGCGGGTCCAACTTTGGGTGCCGCTTATAACATGGAGAAAGAAATTTAAACGACGTTTTAAGCTAGTTTATGAACGTTTTTTTCTGTAAGTATAGACATTGGTATAGATCTGTTGATGCTGCGCATATAACAGTTCTTTCTAAACTTATAACAGTTTAGTTTATAAGTATTGTCATAGGCATACAATCTGCACCAGTGTGCAGTTTTGTTCTGTTATCATCTGCCCAGTTTTGTAATTTTGTAAAATATCGTCTGTAGTTAATGTTGTGCTGGTCATCGGTTGTTGATAAGATGACCAGAATTATTCAAGTTTATACAGTTTTTTATATGTGTTTTTACTGATGAATAAAATTCCTATTCTTCTATTAGAATTTTCATTGAAAATTCAGTTTTTATTTCATAAATCAAAACTTTTTTTTAAAGATCCGTAGACCTCAAAATGTTCAAATAACCACATTTGGCTACTCAACTTAATGTTTTAGTGTTTCAGCACTGATGGTTCTACTATTGGTCCTATGTTTTCAGAGAAAGACTTTCTTTACTTTAGTAAATCAAACTACTGAAACCATCGGTGGTTATCCAGGTAAAATGCCCTGACCGCCCGGCTCTATTCGGGCCCTAAATTTTAATGCCTTTGGCATGCGCCTAGTCCGCCTATTTGGAAATAAATCACTGGTGCAAGTCATTTAATTTAAGTAGTTTTGGTTCTTTACGAGAGATTTTGTTGAAAATAATTTGTTTGTGTTACAGTGTTTGACTTGTACTTCATACTGGTGACAGCTATAAAAACATGACTAAGCTACAAAACATCCATTACAGGACAGTTATAGTCTGATTAAAAAGATCTTATTTGTAAATTTTATAAGAGTATATTTTACATAAAACTTTATTGTCTTGCTTTCAAAAGTGAGTAAATAATATATTGCATAAAATTAATAATTGAAGTATTAATAAATATGTACAGAGTGTAACAGGTGTAACATTTAAGTTATCAAATTGTAGTTCTACAAAGTGTAAGGATTTTTATTACAATCAGTAAGTTAAAGTATAATTTTATCTGTCTGGTTGGTAAATTACAAAAGTAAGTTGATTTCCAAATAATTATTATAATGATTAATGAGTACCTATTTTTCCTAACAAAAACCAGATTGCCAAACCAAACCTTTTTGACAAATCTTTGTTATAATGTTTTGAGAGCTGAGGAACTTATTTCATCAGCCCAGCTGCTACGTTTATCTCTTGACCAATGACTGAACTAGTCTTCTAAATATGTGACTTTAGTTGTAAGGAAAAAATGTAATAAAACATTCTTCATGCAGACTGTTTATCTAGAACTTTACACAAATAAAATTGTATATTATCAATTATTGTGTTTTACAAATTTTTTCATGTCCACATTTAATACAGATGTAAAAGAAACTGTAATCTATTTAACATAGGAACATAGCCATTAAAGATTTTGTTTAGGGCCTCAAAGCTAAAATTTTCCCAACTTGAAACCTGTATACTGAATGTCCAACTACGGTAACTCTATCCTTGCTGATTTTTAGAGTAGAAGATGTACCTCTATACAGGTTATATGCTGTCATGTTGTCAGATTTATATGAAATTTAATACAAATGTTTCTACTGTAAATATTTCGGTCGAGTACACTAGCCAGCAAAATTAGACAACCGGAAATCCCCTTTAAGGAGAGTGTTTTCACTAAAAATGTTGTTTTAATTATTTTAAAAGAGTGAATTCTGTAAATGCATTTCAATGTTATGCATCAATATACCAAAAAATATAAAAATCCATCCAGTCGTATTAAATTGGTGGCCAAAAATAGTATATTTTATTACTAGTTCCTAAAGTGACACTTTTGACACAAGGTCAAGTTAACTAAGGACGTTAAATGATTGAGGGTCAAAAAGACACTTTTGGGCCGAGTGATGAACGATATTTTGTCATAATGCAAATAATAATGAGAAATAAATTTCAATAAATGCTTAAATATTATAAACAATTAATTAAGTAAACATTGTTTTGAGCTCAGCAGTTTAAATTATAGTGTTTTAAAAGAACAGCTGTTACACTGATTTTTATATGTTAGTGTTAAATTTCAAAACAATCAAAACAAACTCTTTGAACCCATTGGTAATTAGTCAGCAAACAATCTTTGGGGGACGACCAGGGGGAAGTCTGGGGGATTAACCCCCAGATCAAAGGTCCAGGGTACTCGGAAAAAGCTTTGCTATTTTACATTGAAAGTATGTTTTACCTGAGATTGAATATTTTGTAATTCTACTTTAGAAAGGGGCAGATTTTAGTAGGTAATGTCCAAATAGACTATTGAAAACCAGCATCAAGGCTATCATATTCATGTACTTGTGGAAAACACTTATTATTTCAAGATGTTAAATCTCAAATATTTTGTTTAATATATTTATTTGTTTACAATTAATTGGACACGTTCTTGATTTAATAAAGGAATAATGTGTTAACATAATTATTCTAGTCTACTTTGTTAAAATAAAAACATTTACTGTACATATATGAGAAAATTCAAAAGCGGCCTGCATGAGGAGTGTGGATGAATACACTGTTTTATCATTTTATGTCTTCTTCTTTGGACATCCAAACACGTTCATTCTGCTGTCACAAGTTGAAATGAGGGTTTTTTTAATATCTTCAACTGCTAAATTGTCCAACACTATTTTGAACATAAGCAAGAGTATCATGGTTTAACCTTTTTGACTCATCGCTTAATCTTAAATCGTTCAGCTGAAGTAGCTGAAACTCTGTTCTCTTCACAACTTGAAGCCGGACACACAAGCATTAAGTTTACTAGTGCCTCGGCGTTGGGAAAAGGTCACTTACTTCTTGTTTCATTGATCTCAGGACATTCTTAGCTTCTTTTAAGTTTTTTACTTTGTACCTGATGTGAAACATTTCAATCTCTACTTTTAAGATAGTATTTTAATATATTAACCTTTTGAGTATTTCATTCATTTCTTTTTGATTTCATATTTCGTCATAAATAGTCCCTTTTGAAGGGACAGCATCCAAGCAGCAAATATTGGGGACGCGTCCCTTGTATATAATGGCGGCGCCGATGTTTGAACTAGCCACAGTTTCAGATGTCCATGCCACAAAAGATCATTAATTTTTCCCTAGGAGAAAAATATCATCAAAACATTACTTTATTTACCTGGGTGTAAAGTGATACTAAGCACTGTCAATACATGTGTCTGAAGCAGCTGTTTTCAGAGCAGAACGACAAAAATGACTTTTTGCTATAACAACAAAATGAACACAATTGTGCTTTCCCTTCAACAAATTTACAATGAATTTGCAGTAAATAAGACCAAGTAAGTCAGAGGCCGTAGACTGAAATGATGATGTGAGTGTAGCGAACAGCATTGTACCTTTTAAGATGATACAGGAGTCCGAAGGCCGAGGTGAAACTGTGAATATAGCAAAGTAGAGTTAAAGCTAGCAAATTAGGCTAACAAATTGCAAAGGAAATTTGCTTCTTTTTTGATAGCAGTATCCAGCCTGGCCGGTATCAGCGGACAATAAGTGTCTTGCACACGTCTCCAACTCACCGTTACCAGTCATCTGATATTGACACCAAACACACTGGGAGTTTCCTGGCACGTGGAACAATCTATTCAGATGTTGTTTGAAGTCCAAGATGATTTTCTTAACACTTGCTTTGTATATTAAAAAACACATTCCTTGAAAGGTTCAAACGCAAAACAAATTAAAACTAAGAGAAAACTCTACTAGTGTGTGGAGTGAGGGGTAGAGTGGTGATAACACTTGGTAGGCTGGGTTAGAGGATCAACAGGAGGTATGGAGGTTGTTAAAGTAAAGTGTAGTGGTTAAATCAGACAAATAAATAAATAAATATGTAAAAAAAACACAGTTTATTAAAAACTCTTTTATGGAGAAAGAATGAGATGTGTATTTTATAACCAAGGGTATTTTTGTTACGTACCTATTTATTTTATAATACCTTGACATCCCTTCAATCTTCAAATTCTTCAGACTGATCAAATATGTTAAAAATATATTTTCATTTCATATAGAGTATAAATAAGTTATTTTTACAATATTACACAATTGCTCGGGTTCATTAACAAGGTTATATACCACCACAAAGGTTGCTCGTAAACAGAGTTATCTGTTCTGTAGTGTTTTATCCCCAAACTCTTGGTGCGCCTGGACTTGAATTTGGTTTTATACTGTAAATTAAATTTAAAATAACAAGCATGATCATTTCACCTTTAAAAATGAAAAATGTAAGTAAAATAATTAAAATACAAGTATTTTCAATTTAAGCTTGGCCATAGTTATCCACTTCAATAAAAATTCATTTGTTTTGAACAATACCCGTACGGTTTGGTTTGGAGGATCGAAGACGCTGGTTCGAGTTGAGGAGGCCTCAGGGAACATCCAGAGGCGCTTCGGTTTTGTAATTAAGGACCCATCCTTTTATGACAGCTGCCAAGTTTTGATTTATACGCTTGCGTTAGTTCTGAATTGCCTCTTAATATTGTAAATGATTAAGTTTGTGCACAATATTTGAAAACTATTTTACATGTTTTAATAATGTGTTTTCCTTATTGTGAATCCAGTTTTTGTTGGTAATATATCAAAACTTAAGAACGGCTTCACAGGTTTAATTCATCTTTTATTTTAAAGTTTCCTAACTTTATGTAGACTGTTCATAGAGAAAGAAAACTGAAGAAAATCACACAGAAAATTGGAAACCTACAAACAAGTTGATGGTTTAATTTTTCAAATTTTACTATTAAGTTTACAAAGTATACAGCTGATAAATATAAAATAACTTTAGTTAAAATTTAGATATATTTTATTTAGGTTTTATGTGGACAGGTCAAAGTCTGTCGGGTTATTGGGTTAGGTCAGCTACTTAACAATGCAAATAAACATGAATGTAATAGTTGAATTACAGAAAGTCCAGAGGAATCTGTGGTTTAATATAGCAGATTAACTCCTATAACTAGCCCATGACTATACACAACACATAAGAGTTTTAAATAATGCAGCATGCAAATTGTAGGCGCTCAGAAAATCCTACCTGCAGACATCTTTTCTCCCCACAACCGCAGAGTTTTCTCTTAGTTTTCATTTTTTCACGTCAGTCTCTTACAAGGAAAACGTTACCGAAAGCGTGTGTTAAGAAGAGCTAAATAACGTCTTGGACTTCAAATAACGTCTGAGTAGGTTGTTCCACGTGCCGAGAAACTCCCACTGTGATTGGTGCCAATATCAGCTGACTGGTAGAGGTGAGTTGGAGACGTGTGTGAGACACACATGGTCCCGGTGTTCAATATCTTGTTTGGTTTGATACCATTCAATGCATCACACACATTTTAAATTTTTCTATTAAAAACATTAATGTGAAAGTATTAAAACTAAGGAAACTAAAAGAACTTTTCATTATTCAAAAGTATTTAATACTAAACTGTGCCCTACGCAAAACAAACTTTAAAACCAAACTTAAACTTGTTGAGGTTTGCCTCTAATTTTAGAATGAGAAAGATGATCGAAAAGAGTTATTCCGGAGTGAACAGTGTGCTTTTCAAAGAACGATTTATAATGTGGGTTCGTGGGGTATTCAAAGACAAAGAGTTTTTGGAAATGGCGTTGTGAGAGAGGTTCGGAAGGAGCTGTTGGAACATTTGAAATTACGTTTGATGTCAGTAACTAGTTAAGTGTCATGTGTCAAATTTGAGTACAATAGAGGTTGTTTTTTGATAATATCCTAAATACCACAAGACTGTTTTAAAGCTATTTTTAACTATCTATAAACTCTCTAACTGTATAAGTTAAATTTTGGGTAGGATAATTTATTAGGTTAGTTTTGAATTGGCTTGAGGTTTGAGCAATAATTTTATCGTTGTCATGAAGTTTATTATATAACATTCTATTGGTTTCAACAGAAAGTTTATAATAGTTTGGTGGGATATAATTCAACTTTCTTGCGTTGTAACGAGCTTTTTTACTAACACTAAAAGTGAAGGCGTGAAGGTCAGTCAGAAAGAGTGAAATTTCGCTCTTTTCAGTGTTGAAAACCAGCCAGACTCTCATTGTAGAGTGGCTCGATTTTCACTCTTTCGGGAGTGGTTTTCAATTTTTCATATTTAGAGTGAATGTTCACGTCAATAAAAAACTTAGCCCTAAAACAACACAGTTGTTAAAACGTATAGAGAAGATAAAAACAATATGGATAAGTATTTAGAATGTTCCCTGCAGGGCTCTTTAGCCTACCAATTATTCTAATTGATCTTTTGTAGAAGAAAACCATGTGAATTTTTGTTTCAGAGCAATTGCTCTATAAGCGTAATCCGTAAGATAAATGGGGATGAATTATTTTATAATATGCCAATTTTAAAACATTTTGCTGCAAAGAAATGATAGCTTCTTAAAGAAACCAGCTCTTTGGATACTTTGCTACAAAGTCAAGTTGGCGGTTCCAACACAGTTTTTATCTATAAAAAGACCTATGAGTTTATCACGGTCAGCCTCTTAAAGCCATTGCTTAGGCGGTGGATATTATCGTCTCGCACATTGTGCAAATATTAAAAGGTAATATAACATGTTTGGGACAAGTTTGTATTGAAATCGAGTTGCCTACAATATTCTTCTCAATATTTAGTTTTCAGAACTGGGGTTTCAGTTCAATCTGGACAGAGCATTCTTTATTATTCAAAACAGTTTGAAGTAAGTTCAAAAGTTTTCAATTTGAAGAGTTGTTTCAAAGGCAAACAACCCTGACACTTCCTTTAATTTATATCCTAGAAAAACTAACACTAAGACACTGCACATTCTTTTTTGGAAACCATCTTTATAGTGTGGAATGCGAGTTTTAAGTTGCCTGAAACAAGAACCCAACAACTCGTTCAAAGGTTGACTAAAAATTGTTCTGCTTGACCATACCTTTTACAAAGTCAGTTGTTTCTGGCCCATGTACGGTAGATGAACTAAGTAGGTCAGGCGAACTAAGTATTTTTATTTAATTGTTGTATACATTTGACGCGTGCCAATGAACTTATGTATTTTATTAGCAATAAATGATTTAACTTTGACTTGAACAGCAAGCTGCGCTAGAGAGTGCGCGTGACAGGTGCGCGTGAGCACGAGACGCGTCAGTACAGTCAGTGTACCGCAGCGCGTCCTAGAGAGTTCATCCCTTGTCTGTCGTCGCACCATCCCTTGTGCGTCCTCCCTCCGTGGATACACAGCAGACGTGAAACACGGTAAACACATACTCATTCAATCTTGTGTGTTGCCACAAGTTCAATTCAACTGAGTTGTGGGGAGTTTACTTGCTTTTGATAGGTGTTAAGGATTTTGTATGGAAAAGGGAGAACGAAAAAGAGCCAAAAAAGCCTTACAGGAATAACAATTTTTTTGTATATGTACATTACTTCTGGAGAAACAACCTTAAATCATCTGTTGATGGGGATTTTGTTTACTTTTTGAATATTAATTGGTATATTTGTCATCTTTTATGCAATTATTACAAATATATTTAATTGATAGCCATCGATTAGAAATGTTTAACAAACTGCCATGCATGCTTGAAAATTTTTAACTAAATAACGTTCAAAATTTAAAACTTTGGGAACTTTTTCCAATTCAATTTTTTTTATTTGGGTTCATTTCAAATAACGTTTAAATTTAACTTTCGATTCTTATATTGCTTCAGGTCCAGTTGATTTTTTGTGGTCGTTCTTCAGTAGCCTGGGTTTTAGTGTTAATTGTTTAGTATTTTATTGTCAACACATTTTATTTATTGTAAAATATTATTATTGTTATAAATGATTACTATTAATGTGTACATCTAAAAGTAGACTTCTTCAAAATATCTTTTTTATACACAGCTTTAACAGCAACATTATTTTTATAATTTTACATCGGAATTGCCCATCAAATTTGTAACGCAACAGTGTACGATTTTCCTGTTATTTCTTAACAAATTGCATATACAATTACAATCATTGTTATTTTGCGAGAAATAAAACCTAGAGGCTTATAAACTTCTTGGCACAGGTTTGAAAGGGAAACACGACAAATTTAGACAAGCTGAAACAAATTTGTCGTAGTTCTATCTGTTTGAGATCAAGTTTAGCAACAATCAATATTTAAAAATACTACTGACAACTTGTACACCATCCGACCCACCTTCAATAGTTTGCCTTCTAATTCAGACTTATTTGGTCTAAATGTTGTTTTTGTCATATTCTTGTGACCGTCAATAGGGACTTAAATCAACAAGCTGTTTGAAATCATACAAACATACACAAGTACCTATGGAAATAAACTTGTGCAAATCGATAAAAGCGTTCTCGCCAACAAATAGCCTGGTAAAAACGGGTTTAAAACCCGGATAGGTCCAAAATAGTTTCCTTAGTAGTTAATTGATCTTGTCAACGCTTGACAAGACCAATTCTTCTATCACGCCTAAGTATTTTCAACAAAAACACGAAGAACAAAGAATTCAAGACTTTTTACTATATTAAACTATAATATTGCTATAATTAAACAACAGTTTTATAATTCTTTCTAATATAAAATAGCTATTAAGAAACGTGTCAAAAATAATGTTGAAATAACAACTTTGTCTTGTAAAAAGCATACCAAATAACAAAACATCGAACAATCGGCATGAAAAAAATGCCAACCGGCGAATATCTGACAAACGATGAGGTTTAGAAAAACAGTACTTCACATTTCTTTTGTATTTTGACCCATAAATTTCCCCTCTGAATGGTATAATTATGCTAAAACACCACTGTTCTTAAATAAATCATCATCAGTTCATAAAAAATCTTTAGATACTAATCTTTTACCTTTTGTAGTCTAGTTGGTACCTAAGAGTCATGTAAAAAGAGCGTAAACAAATGACGTTGTATTCTGATCAATAAATCTTGTCCAAGGGCGAAAAATAATTACTAGTTTCCAGCGGCTAGTAATTACGAAACATTGTGTCAAATTTGAACGAGCTCCTTTTAGTGGCTTTACAAGAATTTTCAATCCAGCAAACACTGCTCTCATGTGAAGACCCTTTATAAATACGATTTTTGCATGATGTAAAAATTTATTATCTAGGATGGACTAGATTAAAATTTGTTGATATTACATTTTGAGTTATGTCGACTAGAGTTTTAAAATGTTCACGTTTACGTCTTTAAAGTGTAATTTCTTAGGCTAAAGTAAAAATAAAATAAATAATAGACGATCCACCCAAAAATATGAATTATATTTTAACTAAAGTGTTTTAAAATGACAATAATATAATAACGGATAGATTATCCATATGGTGGAAAATTATGTATAACCTTGTGCCCTTCTTACACATTTCCGCTCGTATAAAGGATAAGTTTGTCTTGTTTAACGACTACAAAGTCCTCTGTACCCTGTTCTCAACCTTACCTAACTTTAAAGTAGAGTCATGACAAATTTAAGTGGTGACTGCGGGGATCAGTCCAACGCCAGCAAGTGATGAAACTCGCTTAGTCGCGCACGCTTCCCACGGTCCGTGTCCTCTTGAAAGAAGTCAACGGGGAAAGTATTCTGTTTGGAAGTAACACAAATAACGAGAAACTCACCTCCTTGTAAATTACTCTGGAAGTTACTGTAGCTAGGAACAGTACACAGTAAAGATTCTCCATTAAACCCAGTGTCATTATGTGTTGTAATTTAACAGTTTTATTGGTCTCTTGTTTATTACTATCCTTCCTTGCAACTGCATCTAGGAGCATTCACTCTTTAGTTAGAGTTTCGTCTAATTACTTCTCTCTCTCGTTGCTGTTGAACGAGACAAGCAGTTCTTTTGCAGCAATTTAGTTTTGAAAAGTGTTGCACACTTTGCATCATACGTTATGACATAGATCCGTCGAAAACTAGAATGAACTGGATGGATGCTAGATGTTAGAATCAGCTTTTCTTTTTAGTCATCAAAGAGCTCTCTTATGTAGAACGAGGGTCAACCAGAAGTAAAGACAGTTGCATCACGCCGCACACACTCCTCACCACTACGAGTGCGCGTGCGGCTGCTAGCTACATTCTTCCTCTTCAGTTAGGTGTAGGTTCGTTGCTGTTGTGATTTCGCGTCTCGTTTCCACGTTGATTATTGTGAGAAGGTATTGTGTGAAATTTAAACTACTCGAAAAGTCACAGCTAATGTTTTTGGGATCGGGGCTTAATCCATGTCTAATATGCCAAGAATAGAAAGACTACAACCTGTCTAGTGCAAAATGTAGTGATTATCACTTATTCCCATGTTTGGGTAAAACAGTTTGTTAACGATCAAGGACTCAAAGCTAAGAAATCCTGGCTTATGTTTTGGTGTGAATGAGTAGAACATGGTTATCCAACGGTCTCGTTAAAATAATGTCTTGAAATCCGGCGTTTGCATAGAAATGTAGGGAAAGGTTCTATGCATTTACCAATAAATAAAGTTTGTGTTGATATCTTTATTTTTTATTTGATAATGCCAAAACGTTCTTTGCCTGGATGACCCTCGTGCAAGATAAATAATGTCTTCTTGATTTCTTATTGGGACTGGGACTATAAAGATTTCTTCCATCATATTTTAAAAATATCAATATTGTGTCTTTAACATGTTGTGGATGCTTGCCTAACTTTACTACATATTGTGTATTTTTCGAGTTTTGAAAACGAAATACTTAGAACAAAGTTACCTATAGAATATATGAAACACTCAGAACGTGCGTGAAGAGCAGGAAGGATGATATTTGCATCCTTTCAAAATGGTTCGCTGAGTCGCTACAGCCAGTTCTAAATTTTACAATTTAATTTGTGTTATCCTAGAATTACGGAAACTGTAGAAATAAACGAACATGACTTTGCAAACACACAAATTTTGTTAACTCTACCAAATATAACTTTGACCAACGAAGGGTGAACACTATTCATCCAAAGCCACATAATTTAGACTTAGCATTGGACAAAAACCCACATTTCCGTGATTATTTTGAAATAGGCCTACGTCCTAACTCATCATCTCTATTTTCGCAGAATAAAATTGTCTCTAAACGCAAAAAAAGACATTAAATTTAACAATTTTTTACGGAAGAATTGTGTTCTAGTTTGAATTGCGTTAACTGTAATACGTAAACAAAACCAAATCGAATAAATTATTCGATCAGAAACAATATCTGACTTCTGACAATCAGCCAATAGGAGTTCTTGCCATCCTGGACATGTGACCTGTAGAGTGGTAGTTTATCCAATCAGTTTTGTATTGATTAATTCAGCCAATCATAATTATGTTTATTATTCCATAGATCCAAAACAATATCAGACTCCTGACAATCAGCCAATAGAGAGTTTCGCCATCCTGGACACGTGACCTGTAGATGTGGTAGTTTATCCAATCAGTTTTTATTGATTAATTCAGCAATCAACAGATGTTTATAAATCACTACAGGTCTTGCCTTTACCGTTAAAAACAATAGAATCAAAATTAGAAATTCAAAAGTCATGAACAATTTAAATCGGTACTGAGGGAATTCTGGGGCCTGTGGGTAAATAAATAGTGGTACAAGAAGAACCAAACTAATTTTAATCAATGACTAGGAATTTTAACCAATTTTTACCTTTCTATGTACCTTGACCTTCACGGGCAATATATTTTACTCCACGAGAACATCATGTATTCAATCAACAGCCAAATTAAGTTCAAGTAAGTTATTATTACATAGATCCAAAACATTATCTGACTCTGACAATCAGTAATAGGAGTTCTCGCCATCCTGGACACGTTGACCTGTAGATATTTGCAGTTTAATCAGTTTTGTATTGATTAATTGTAATCACAGATGTTTATTATTACATAGATCCAAAACAATATCTGACTCCTGACAATCAGCCAATAGGAGTTCTCACCATCCTGGACACGTGACCTGTAGATGTGGCAGTTTATCAATCAGTTTTGTATTGATTAATTCAGCCAATCACAGAATGTTTATTACATAGATCCAAAACAATATCAGACTCTGACAATCAGCCAATAGGAGTTCTCGCCATCCTAGACACGTGACCTGGATATTTGTTTATCCAATCAGTTTTTGTATTGATTAATTCAGCCAATCACAGATGTTTATTATTACATAGATCCAAAACAATATCTGACTCCTGACAATCAGCCAATAGGAGTTCTCGCCATCCTGGACGTGACCTGTAGATATGGTAGTTTATCCAATCAGTTTTGTATTGATTAATTCAGCCTCATAGATGTTTATTATTACATAGATCCAAAACAATATCTGACTCATCTCAGCCAATAGGAGTTCTCGCCATCCTGGACACGTGACCTGTAGAGGTGGTAGTTTATCCAATCAGTTTTTGTATTGATTAATTCAGCCAATCACAGATGTTTATTATTACATAGATCCAAAACAATATCTGACTTCTGACAATCAGCCAATAGGAGTTCTCGCCATCCTGGACACGTGACCTGTAGAGGTGGTAGTTTATCCAATCAGTTTTTGTATTGATTAATTCAATAATCACAGATGTTTATTATCCATAGATCCAAAACAATATCAGACTTCTGACAATCAGCCAATAGGAGTTCTCGCCATCCTGGACACGTGACCTGTAGAGGTGGTAGTTTATCCAATCAGCTTTTGTATTGACTAATTCAGCCAATCATAGATGTTTATTATTCCATAGATCCAAAACAATATCAGACTCCTGACAATCAGCCAATAGGAGTTCTCGCCATCCTGGACACGTGACCTGTAGAGGTGGTAGTTTATCCAATCAGTTTTGTATTGATTAATTCAGCCAATCATAGATGTTTATTATTCCATAGATCCAAAACAATATCAGACTCCTGACAATCAGCCAATAGGAGTTCTCGCCATCCTGAACACGTGACCTGTAGATATTTGCAGTTTATGTCCTAGTAGTATATTTCTTTTCAAACGTGTCATACTGCATGTCTCTTTGGGGTTTCAGTTAATCCAGCATCTCTTTATTCTAAAATAAAGAAATATCTAAGAACAATTTTTATCAGAAGAGTCGTGATCATTCGTCATCGTAGAGAGTTGTTCCGAATTCACAAAACCTTGACACTTTCTCCAACTTATATCCTAGAAACAATAACCTTTCGTCAAAATAAGGTACACTCATTTACACTCCGTAAATCCCAACTTCAACTTACAGAAAAAATCTCCTAATACCAAGACACCACACTACCTTTTTTGAACACCGCCTCTTGCAGTGGGGGTGACCTTCCCTTAATAGAAAGAGGATCTTTATAGTCAATTCCCCAAATCTAAACAAAGGTTTTTACAACATGATTTTAATTATAATAATGTAGTCTTAGAACTCCTTTTTTGAAAGTTGTTATTGTTTCAAATTATTACTGTTTGTGTTTTAAAATATAAACATTAGAACTAGTATCTTAAAATCACCATACGCAAGTAAGTTCAAGGTCAGTTCAGGTCCAACTTTTCTTTCTTCAGGTTTTTAGTAAAAATAGAGACAAGTAAGGAAAGAATGCGTTGTTATACATGAAATACATTGAAACGTCCCAAACTCGTTCTGAAAGGAAAAGGAAAAACTGGTCTCTTGAGGGTTAGAAGGAATACAAAACTGTCGTGACAGGTGTTGCAAACTGTTCTTCTTATATTCAGTTAGGGCAAAACGATCTCATACTACGACTAGTATCAATAATAATGTGTAAAGTATCAACATTACCAATAATAATAATAGTTACAATGCTTATTTGCTTAGGTCTCGTTAATAATATATTTCGATTACTCATCTATATTTATTGCAATTACACAATTAGAATACATTTTCGTCTCAATCTCTTATATAATTCCTGAGCTCATAATAACCGTATTAATATTTACTAACTAATAAGAAGCTAAATAGACAACATTCTAAAGTAGTAAAATAGTTTGTAAATCTACTAGTTTACTTAAGTTTATTTTGTAAACAATTGTACAAAACAAAACAACGATTACTCTCGAGTAGTTACAAACATGAGAAAACATCAACTAGTATTGTAATTCCCATGATAACTGATATATCAGTGAATTATCTATTGCATGAAAGCAATCTAATACCCCAAGGACTTACTGAATCCTTAATATATTGTACCGGGAATGTTGTTATGTACAGTACATTCTCAGAAGGCTGTCTTAGCTTTGACACGATACATGACACTTTTACCCTTGAGTATAGTTCTTCTTTGAGCGAGAGCTTCTTAACTTTGGCCTGTGTTTCAGAAACGTGAGTCTGTGTGTCTCAAAGAATCCTTACTTCTGTTAGAGACAGGTTATAAGGGCTACATTATTAGTCAAGTAAGACGTTAAACGGTGGTTAAAAATAATATTTCCAAGAAATGTTTGACGTTTTTTAGAGTTAAAGTTTCAGTATTGGTCATAATTAAAAGGAAAAGTTTTTATCCTTTCTTGATGTTTTAAAATAATATTATGGTATCATCCATCATTTACAGTATGGAGCAATTTAAACTGTCAAAACAAAATCAATGAAATCTTCTACCTGCCAGGGCGGAATCTTATCCAAATGAATACAGGTATAAAAAAACTTAGAGATAGCTTAACATATTATTGTGCAAGTAAAACACTATTATAAAACTAATTTCAGTCTAAGGAGATGATTTATACAAACAAGAAAATATAGGATCTCAAAGGCATTGCCTTGTTTGAGATTCCTCACAATTCTCTGCTATAGCGTCATAGCGAAAGGCAGAAAATACACTGCCAATAAAGGCAGCCGGTTTTCTTCAGCCCACACTGATTGTTGAATAATCAAGGACCGGGAAAAAAGCAGAATATTCACATCAAAACATAAACTCATGACCAGGTGGGTGAGTTTTAAATGGCTAGAGCTTATACTTTTATAAGTTATATTTAATTTGTTTTATAAAACACCTTGGGTAAGATTTAAATAAATATTTTTAGTAGTTTTGATGTGTTTTGCGCCAACTATTCACCAAACCAGGGAGAAGACCCCTAAATTTTTAAATACAAACCCTCCTTTGTGACACCTCAAAAGAATGGACATTTGTACACAAATTCAACGACGCAAAGAAACATCTTTTATCTTGACTAGTATTTTGTCATATAAATTTAAAGATGATTCAAAATGGCACATTTCACATACAATTTATAGTGAATGACAAACTTTCTTCGAAATACTCTATGAGATTATATTATTAGGGTTTAGGGATTAGCTGTGATGTTTCCCTCAGAGTATTTTGAAGACAATTTTGTTATTCAAATAAATAGTATGTGAATAGTGGCATTTTAAACCTGATTTCTTATAATATTTAAATTTATTAGACAAAAATATTAATTGAGATATAAAGCCTTTCTTTGTGTCGTTGAATTTGTGTTAAAGTTTTCTTTCTTTTGAGGTGCCACAAGAAAGTGGTTTGTGTTAGAAATTCCGGATTTAGTTTAGGGAGTGAAAGAAAGGAATAACAAATGTCTCATATCCCAGAAACCATTCTTTAGTAACATAACAAAACATTACTGTCCATTTAAATGAATTGGTATGTATTTAAATTCCGAATCTCAATTAACCAAAACATGTCGTCAATGTTATTTCGTCAACTGAATACTAGGCATAAAATCACTTTAAATGGAATCCTTACGTCACATTCCCATTTAAAACGCCATTTAACGTGTCTTATTGATAACGAACATTTATATGATGGTGCCATTTGCTTTTAATCAAAACAGCGATGCTCAATAATAGCTATTGGTTTCTAAAATAACTGAGTTAAATCGGTTTGAAAGCCTAATAAATTCAAAATATTGTTTGGTTTTGACTGTTGTTTTATCTGTTTATGGTTTAATGCAAATTAAAACGATTGCTTTCACAAACATATCTCAAATCCAACAGAATCAGCCTTATAAATTTCATAGCCAAATGAATGCCTTTCATTTTTGTATAAAACATTTTATAACAAAATAACCACCACCTGTTCAGCCGAACCATAAATTATGTTCATAAAAAAGAAACCGGCCCGTAAACTGAAACGTCCACAAATTGCCCGATGAACCAAACATTTGTACCACCGTCGCCTAACCGTCCGGTCCGCACCCATTTGGCCAGGAAATTTATAACCTATTCCAATCAACCACGAACTGCGCACAAAATTACAGGTTTTCATATCTAAGCAGCATCTATAAGAGTCAAATGCTCAAAGTTTCACTCTGAAACAAAGTATCTGATAGAGGCAAGAAACTTTCACTCAAAGTGAAGTGAGGCTCGGGGGCATACGGGTCGACTAAGTTACAAAGCACTGACAAACTTACAATGTTTTCCCATAAAACATTCTACAAGATAGTAACAACCATCTCTTAGAGGCTTAACCCCATTTTTAACGGATGTATTTGCTATAGGGGCTTCAAAAAAGTAGTTGTAACCCGACTCATGTCTGTAGTCTACAGGCGTAAACAAGTTATGCGTTTGTGAGTGGCTAGAAACAATGGGACTTCGTGTCAACTGTGAACTAACGGCTTTTAGTGTATTTTGGGAAGAGTTAGCTGTCTAAAAACGCTGTTCTCATTTGATGACCTCCTTTATTCATCATAACTTTTACATGTTGTCGAACCAATCAAATAAAATAGATTGGAGTCATTCTTTTGAAGTTTCATTAATTTTGTTAATGGGGATTTACGAAAAATAAAAGAACAGTGTTTTCTAAGCTTTAAAGTTACTGAACTTTAACTTGTTCCTAGCCTAGAAATTACAGGTGATTGAAACATTACTTCTAGACAAACCAACGCATGATTGCTCAAGCGTTTGATAATGGATTGCCTGGGAGTCTACTAATAAATAGTTCGTCGGAGATAAACAATTGATATCCATTGTACAGTTAACTAGACCACGTATTAAACAAATGAAATAAGAACATTTTGTTATACTATACAAACACGATACAACGGTTTAAATGTTTAACATTTGGAATTAAAAAGTTCATCAACAGAAAGTTCGGAAAAAATCGTTGAGACAATTTAGTGTACATGATGTCACTAATAGGCTGTTATTATATCACTGATTCCTGAAGAAAACCTTTTTATCAACTAGTTCTTGCATGTACTTTGATTAAAATCAAACAAACTAAGGAAAATACTCAGTGGATCATTATCTTTATTACTCACTCAATAAGCCAGCTGAGCCAGGCGAAGCACCTGAATGCCGTTTCAATGCCACAGGTTCATAATTTTTTAAGTATTTTGATGCTGAATGTTAAAAGATAACTTTCGTTTGATCTCAGTAAATACAATAGGTACTCAACCACACTGATCTTTAGCCCCCAAGTTAAATTTAAGTTCAGAAACAGCAGTAGAAAACATAAACCTTAAAAAATATTCCGGCTCAAATTTACGTTCAATAATAATATGTACCCATTACGTAACTAACATAAATATCAGGACTTTTAAAATTATGTTTTATTATTGCGTTGAAGATGTCATCTCATTTACACGATTGAATGCACGAAACACTGTATTGACCAAATATACAGTTTTTTATTCTACGAGCTGTTTTTTATCGTGAAAATAACACTACGTGAAAGCAATCAGAAAACTGCTTGAGAATATGAGGTACCACTTCTTTAATAGTCAAAAAACCTTAAAGTCCTAAATATACGGGCCATCCAGTGAACTTTGATGTGTTTAAAAATATCTCGGTCAATGTTTGAGATTAACTTTTATTGGTCTTAAAATATAGACAAAACGGAATTTTTTCTCGTAGTTTGAAAATGAAATTACGCATGTGTCGATTCCAGTTGAAATTTGCTCTGCGCCGTTCAACGTTTTGAAGAATGCGGTTATTTTCTTTAATGATTTGTCCCATTAACTTAGGCTACGCGGTTTGTCTTTGTACTCTTAAGAATAACCCAAAAGAAAAAACACAAAGCGTTAGATTGGGGCATCTTGGATGCCAGGGTATCACCACAAGCAAAAATCAAGTCCTGAAATAGTAGTAAAATGCATTGAATCAAATAGATGTCATATGCATGATGTTAGTTTCAAAACATGAACATGACATGAAAATCCCCTCTTTTGCCTTTATTTAAAACAAATAAAACTATCTATGTTTTTAAAATATCAAAGTTTACTGGATGTGACCCTGTATTATCTACGTACATGCATATTATACAGGACTAAAGTGTTCACCGACAGCAAGGTTAGTATGCTAATATGGCTTGGAGCTTCACAGTTGAATACTTTACGATGTTTAACTGTGTTTGTGCTACTTTCAAAGCGTTTAGCTGGGCTCAGGTTAAGACAACACCAAACATAAACATTGCGTAGTGAGTATACTTTCTCTGCGAGCAGCCGTGTTTATATTGTTAACCGTTGTAACTTTGTAATAATTCCCTTTTGTTTCAATGGCTGTTCGAATAATCACGCATTTTTTTCAAGGTTTTTTAAGCCATTACAAGTTTAATATTTATTCTCTGTTTTGCTATTTAAAAATAAAATTTCGGGTCATTTTATTTTTGAACGAGCGAGTAATCTGCTGATAATTTCGTTCCTTTGTCTGTTGCATTGTGAAAGGTTTTGATTTTTTCAGGTATGTACGAAATTTCATCCCTAAACATATTTTTCTTTCACATTTACATTTGAATTGAGGCACAGGCCTTACGTTGTGGATTTTTCACATACAAAAAACAAATAATGTGGTATTTAAGAATCAACATAAATAAGCTTTGAAATAAAATGAAATATGACTTTTATTGTGGTAAAGATAGGACTATTTGTTATCTCTCTTCCACTAACCCCTAATAATAATAAAAGAGGATTAAAATTGATATACAAAACATGTACAAATGCAAATGCATGGCTAGCCAGAATAAAACATATGATAATCTGAATACATATAAGAGAAAGTAAAATGATATCAAAAAAAATTTTAAATTAAAATGGTTTATAGAAATAATTTTATTGCTTTTTGCAGCGAATTACCACAATAAAATTAAAATAATGCAATCGAATTTTGGCATTAAATGACTTATGTTTATAGGTGTAGATTTTTATGATTCAGGTATATTTAGGTTCCATTATACCTTAGGTTACGTTCATTTTATAGTTTGAGCGGTCGGCGTTATGAGAGTACTGACCGAAATTAAAGTTATTGATTTAATAATTGATCTTTGTCTCTGAAAAGAAAATGGTTAATGACGAAATTTGATTTTGCGTAGGATAAATTTTGTTTCAACCACTTTGCCTTTTTTCACTGACTAGTAAACCAATGTAATAGGCGTTTCTTTTTAACAATACCAACCAGACTACTAAGTTCAAACGTTTCAAATAAGTTTGGGTGTCGTTATAGTATTAAGGACTGAAGTCAAATTTATTGCCATAATGCTGCAAATGTGTTCTCAAAAACTTTTAAATAAACGTCCAATGCTCAGTCATTTCGATCCACGCTTTTTAATGTAATGTTAACCTTTAGTTGTCATCTAAAGCTTCACAATCTAGTGATCTAGTGACAAAATAGATCATCCTGCTAAGTTGTGTTCTAAAGAAAGTACGCCATCTGCGTTTGATAGCACTTAAAATATTACTTACCTAATAGTAGCCTACTTAAAACTATTAGTAGTGTACTAATTAGTGCTTATATACGATTTACTGAATTATGAGTATTTTTTTAACAATATAAATCGTTTGAAAGGTGTACGAAGGTATTCTGGTTGAACTGAGATTCTATTGAGCTAGAAAATATTGAAATACGTTTATCTCATCTTGACAGTTTCTTGTATGGTAAGATAACAAATGGAATCTATCTCCTTTCTCCGAGGTGTATGGAACAATGCTTGGGGTTTACAGCATGATCGAGTATTTAATAAACCTGAATGGCAATTTCAATGCAGTAACCTATATATCTCTTATTTGCAAAATTCAGGAAACACCTAGGAGTGTTATTGAGTTGCAATTGAATTGTTATGATCTTCCATTCTTGCATACGGGCCATGTTACGGATGACGTATTTTAATTGTCGTCGTTAATAAATAAAACTTTTAACTTTAAACATGTTTTCTTTTGTGTTAACCTTGAACTACTATAAAAACGCGTTTTGATAATGCGAAATTTAGAAATACTGAAACAGCTTTTGGTTGATGGTGAGAGGAGGCATCTGAGTTTTAAATATTGTTTTCCATCACTAGTGAACAAGAATTCATGACGTTTTGGGATTTGGGGATCTGCAATATTATCCCGTCTTCATAAACAGTAACCCTAAACACAAAACGCTTGAAAATGAGTTACGAGTAGAATAAGTTTCACTATCACGAATATTCTCGGATGTTTTAACTTAATATGTTAATTGTATTTATATAGGCTACGAGTTTGCAAAGTAGTTTAGAATGTCTTGAATGTATGTTTACTCTTTACGAATACTTAACTAAACAACCCCAAGATAGTAATTAAATGTAGGTACTACCTTTCAGTATAATATTTTCTAGAGGACGGTGTCTAGAAGTAAAGGTACACGGCGCTGTATAAAGTAGCAGCCACATTTATGTCACAATTTACTGCGAGGAGAATAAAAATATATAAGTTTGCTCGGTGAAAGCACTGAGAGGCTAAAAGCCTTCTTCTGTTAGCGATAACTGGAGCAAATAGTCTCAGCAGTCTATTGCACTTATTGAGGGTCGTGTCTCCACTAGATTTAGAGAGATTATTCGCCCTTCGAGCTCTCTGGGGGACTGTGCCCCCAGACCTCCAACGGCCTGCGGTCTCAATTTTAGGGGCATTTGCAACGCTTATGGTTAAGAACAATTTGCTTCACCAACTGGTTGTGAACAAATAGTTTTAGAAGATGTAGCTGTAATAACCAGAGCAAAAATATTAGATTTTTAAAGTTGAAATTGATTAAAGTTCAAGCTTTAGGTGCCAGATAGCAACACCTAATTTAGAATTACTTTCTGTATGTTTTCTAAAGTTAAAACCTTTTTTTTATACACACACACATAAGTTTTATATGTGAGACTGGTTGATAAGTACCGTAACTAAGAGCCCAAACGCAGCGAAAAGTTGAACTTTTGACAGTTTATTCTCAAACTGATCTAGCAACGAAACCGTCAGAGGTGGGAAAAGTGTTAAATACAAAAGTTGTAGGAAATTTGTTTCCACACTAACGAGTTTTCATCAGATTAAAGATCCGATCAACTGTTTTGCCGCTATGATGCAAAATATCAGCTAAGTACATGTGCAGATTTACAGATTGGCCATTAATTTGAGTCTTACAAAAAGATTGTTTTCAGATTTTTCCGAAGTTTTCAAGAGCTTCAAAAAGATTAATGGTTGAGGGGGTTACACGCAGGGAAGTGCCCAACCATTTACTCGGTCAGTCACCAGTCACCTATACAACCGGTTTTATAGTATATTTATTTCAATTGAAACGGTGGCAATTGAGAAGGTCCACGCCTTATGATCGTATCTAGTTTTTCTGTAAGATCGTAGAAGCGGATCCATGGCGGTTTGGTATCTCGCGCGAGCTCATCACTCCGGTGGCGCAGGTTCGATACCCGCAGTCACTACCAGTAAATTTAAAAATACTGGTCTTTTAGTGTTAATTTTTGTGTTTTTATTAGATTACATAGTAAAACTTCCAGTAAGAAATCCACGCTGTTTTGATTTGAAATGGTCTGAGATGTTCCCAAAAGTATTGTAGTTTATTTTTTATCTATGATACTTGATTTAATAATACTTATACTTAACAATAGTTTATTGCAAAAATATAATAAGTTTACGTTTACGTTAAATTAAAAAAAATTTTCTCAGGCTTGGAACTTGTAGGAAATAGCCTAGTAGCAACATTTATAATTGAACATTCAGCACCAACAAATCCAAAACTCAAAAATAAAAGCATCATATCCTTAACGTTGTGGTTTCCAGTTAGAATGAAACAGCTAGCAGAGTGTGCGAATGATTGAAACGAATTATACCCACTATTCACTGTCTTGAGTGAACGTTCTCATTCATTATTTACAGATCTCCATAAGTTAGATATTGCACAACATCCCTATCAATAAGAAGTTTGTTTTCATAATCATTTCACTAGATGATTCGATGTTAAAACGATACTTTTTACGATGTCTTTGCGTTAAAACGTCTAAGGTAAATACTAGGTTAGACCTTGTTGCAACCCTATTTACATTATATTTGACTCACGGAATACTGATTTAAAAACTATAATATTAAGGGGTAAGAGGGGTGCAACTTCAGTGGCAAAATCGTACCTCAGTGATAGAACTCAATTTGTAGGTGTTTCCGACGCAAGATAGGAGTTGGAGGGGCCTAGCTATGGGATACCTCAGGGCTCCATTCTTTGCCCACTGCTCTTTCTTATCTACGTCAACGACGTTAGCTCGTCGGTACGTCAAGGGCGACTCGTCCAGTACGACTCTCAGAGATAACATGAATCTCCGCATCAACGCAAATTCAATCGTTGCACTAGAAGAAATTACTTTCATCGAGCTCAGTAGTGTTATTCAACACTTCAATGAGCACACAACATGCGCAAACACAAAATAATCTTTTATTAAATTCAAAGGGATATAAATATTACATATATTCGTTGTATTTCATAGGTTTCAACTAGAATAAATTAAAGGAGGGAACAAATAACAATGAAAAAAATTGGTCATAAAACATTTGGCAAAATAATTTTAGACAACAAGTAACCAATATAATGAATTATTGAGAAAACACACATTAATATACACTCAAGACACTACACACAAAGTAAAACGTATCATCTTAGGTTCAAGCCTAACAGATGTTTGGAATTCAAACTCAGTTGGTGAGCCAATTGAGAAATTGTGTAGAAGTTATATTTTACATTTCGATGTAGTTTAATTTTGTGAACAGCCTTTAGGCAATTAATTATAGCAGCTATGTAAATTTTAACTATGTTGAGCAGCAGGTAATAAGGTCTAGTTCATTGTGAACCACATCAAAACGGTGACCAGTCGTTCTGATTTTTAACGATTTAGAAGTTTTTCCAATATAATTTATCAGACAGTGTTTACACAAAAGTTGATAAACCACGTTGCTTGTCCCACAGATGGAATTACCGACTGTCTGATAGACTCTGTCCGTGCAGCTACGAGTACTTTTGAAAGTTGATGTTGGACCATTTTGCAGATGCTACATACTGGTTTGTTACATGGTTAACATCAGTTTGAATTTTGAGAGTTTCCAGAGTTAGTATGACATTAAGGGTTTTAAGATGTTTTTAAATTTGCGGGCCTTTGAAAGTCATGCGAGGTGGTAAAATATACTCTAGTTACTTTTTTGTTAAATCCTCAATAGAACACAATTAATCTGAAGAGCTGAACACGAACAGGAGTTTAAGGACCCATTGCGTTTAGAAACGTATTTTTATACGAAAACCGATGTTTACATTAATTTTACTAATGAGAACTACGTACTTGCAAATTATCAAAGTATGGAGCCCTAAACCCTTATTTAAGACACTGAAGAGAAACTAACTTGTCTACATTTGACGATAACCAAAATTTGAAAAGAACTTTTTGGCTGTGTAGTACAGGGGGTTTTTTTAAAACGCAACCCAACTTTCAAACTTTAGTAAGTAATTCTTTACGAGCGCTAAAAGGTCCTAATTTGTAACTTTGGTTTGTTTGCTTCAATATCTATCAGATGGTATGTATTGTTGCAGTAATATAGAAGTTTTGGTTTGCTAATTTTATGTTATTGTAAAATAAACGCAATCATGGTTTTTCGCATAGATTAAAGAGTGCTTATTGTTGAAGATCACTTAAGAGCAAGATAATACTCGTATTTTTGTCAAGATGTGTTTAAGATCAAGTATCCAGGCGTTAGTAGGATATCTGCTGTTTCAAAATTTTGAAAGTTTTTTTAGGAGAATTTTTATGCCAACCCTAACATTGTCCGTCATTTCTTCATTCAGTTCAGTCCGCCTTCTGTTGTGTTTTTCCCAACAAAACTTATTTTGTTAAACTTTTTTACAAATCTGTGAATTTTAGATTTGTTTGGAATATTCCCACCTGTAAACTTGACCCCAAATTCCTCTTGACAAAAAGAAATTATCTTCCTCTTAAGTGTTCTTCAACAATAAGCACGGTTTGATCTTTGCTAAAACCATGATTGCGTTTATTTTTCAATAACATCAAATTAGCAAATCAAAACCACTATATTACTGCAAAAGTTCATACCATCTGATAGATATTGAAGTGAACAAACTAATGATACAATTTACGACCATATAGCATTTGTATAAAATGACTTACTAAAGTTTGAAAGTTGGGTTGCGTTTTAAAAAAACACCCTGTATTTGAAATTACATAACCTTGTGAAGAGGCTGGTCGCTATTTTAGCGACTTGATGTTTTGCAGTTGCTAGCAGCTCAAACCGTATTATTTTTACAACCGTAGACAACATTAATAGACTACATTTTCTTTTTTTACCGTGCCATTATTATTGGTTAGTTTAGTTTTGTACAACGTATTTTAAACTCACAGTAAAGTTATTAGGTTTTTTGACTACTCTTCAACTTAAATGTTTTAAACCGTTTGCTCCCTTATAAACAAAAATAACTTACCACAGCAAGAAAGAAAACAAAGGCGTCAGTAAAAATGTTCAGAGACAAAGAAGTTTTGACTTTGTCGAGACAAAAGGGAACTGTCTATTGTTAACCGGGAAAGTTAAAACATAAATGTACCTCAATTAGCTGTGGATTTTAATACATAAGTGAATCATAAAACGTACAAGTTACTGTCAAAACTTTCAAATCAATCATTTGTATAGATGTGTAATTTGATTAAGAGCTGGAACACTTTAACGTACTATGCATGTCTTTAAGATACTATTCTTTTAAATGCATTTTATTTGTTAAAACATATGAACCGCGGTTCATTTGAGAAATAAATACAAAAGCTTCACCTCGAGGAAAGGACACAACAAAGGCAGATGATTAGAGGGAAGAAGCTTTGCAGATGGGACAAAGAGTATCCTATACGTGACGAGACAACAATGAAGGTATATACAGGGTAGTCCAAAAAAGTGACTCGTCATTTTATAGTAAGTATTTCTTTTACAAGCTATATCACTCCTCGTGAAGGACAGGAATGATTGCAATAGACGTATGTTTATGTCATACACAATGGTGGAAAATAGGCCGAGAATTTAGTTTTAAGACAATGTCAGTTTTGTATGGCTAGTAAAAGAAAGTACTTCCCGTAAAATGGTTAGGAAATAAAATACTTCATTACGGCGAGGATATGGTTGCATACTCAATGACAGAAGTGTCAGTTTAGGACCTAGTGGTGAAACATACTATAACCTCAGAAAATTTACTATCATCAACAACAAACTTCAAACAGAGATTTGTTCCTAGTAAAAGAAAAAAAACCACATGCAAACAAAAATTTTGCGTGGAGAGAGCAAATCAAACCAAATTCTAAAATTGGATTTGTTCTCATTTATTAACAAATATTATAAACATGCATAGAGATCGTTAGGCAAAAAATGTCTTCACTGCTGATGCCAATTTAAAACATAATTGATCTTGAAATTTAACTTTACAATAAAGTTAATTGTTGAGAAATTTTATTTTACAAACAATAAATAACTTGGCCTAACTTCATTACTTTTTTGCACTGTAAACATTTTAGCTATCCACAAACATCTATAACGCAACCTAAAGCTATGGTTCCTTTGGATGCAGTGTCAGAATTTTACGGCTTTAATATAAGTTTTGTTGTAATCGTTTGGTAGTTTTTTCCTAGAGAACGATATTTCCATAGCACTGCATTAAAACAAAAGACAACCAAGAAAAGTAAACACCGCTTTCCTAAAAAACCACTTTAAGTAAATTGAGAAAGACTTTGAGCTTGTTCAATGGTCATATATTTGACAAATACGAGAGCAGTGATATTCAGTTAGGATCCTTGCAGAGTTTGATTGTATTAAACATTCAAATGTCATTATTTGGAGAGAGTTCAATGACGTCAGAGAGTCGGTAATTTCTCATCAGCGCTTCTATTTCTGAGACGAATAACATCAGTTGCTCAGAAGGAACTCAGTTTGTTACACAGTTCTTGTTACAGACTTAATAATACTTTGGTTTAAATCCCTTAAAGGCGTAAAAACGGATTTATGGTAATAATGCAAAACAAATTGATTTATAATTTTTCCAAGCTTAATTTTGTGTTAAATTTTTAAGCGTTCGAAACAACGGTGAAATTGACGACATAAATATGTTTACAATTAAGTACAGTTCCGACGCAAACATATAATGCCACTAACAAGCAACCTAACTTGTTTTGTTATTAATAATATCGACCCTTCCTTAAGAATGTATGCCCATTCATTTACAAGTTTAAACTCACAGAATCACTAAAAGGGCAGCGTTTTGTGGTACTACAACCCTGCAATATATCGTAACTTTTTCTACCCAAACTGCGCAACCTTAAAATGAAAATAAACGTATTTTTCACCTTGTGCGTTTGAATGAATAACCCTTAAAATGGTACATATTCCCACCCTCAAGTATTATTTTACAAGGTGGTTTAATCCACATAGAAAGTATTTATCAAACATAATAAGCTTGGAAAGTCATGTCCTGCAAATGTTTAGGCAAATATATGAAAAGTTCATCTCCTTGTATCGGATCAAAAATCAATTTTAATTGTTGCCAGCTTTTCTCTAGAGAAGGTACATAAGACTTCTGTTTCGGTAACAGTATCATTAATCGTAAATTAAGCTTCACAATTCGTAACTCCAATTTCAAAACAAAAATATCCCCATAACGTATCTTTTACAAGGGGGTGTCATAGTTGTATTAGCTGTACTAGTTCGGAGAGTGTCTTATTAGCCTAATACCTCTCAGTATTAGCTGCTCTGAAAGAGTCAGGGTCCCATGATACGATTTTCTTTTTCTTAAATATTAAACAAAAATAGAATTGGTTTGTCTTAGATCTATCCAAACATATCCAGAGTTCAGTGGGGAAACCCATAGAACAGGTTCCAGCAGTAAACAAGAGAGTCCTTGAGTTCGCTAATTTTGTTTGTTCTAAGTTTGATCAAGCGTCTGCAACTTTCGATTACATTTCAAGATTCAGATTCAATCAGTTGCCTTTTCGTGCGAGGCTGAAACGTCTGATGTTTGATGATAATCAGTTATATTTCATTTTATTGTAAAGTGTTGTGTTTCATGCAAAATATTGAAATGAAAATGAAATGAAATGAAAAATGACTTTATTAGGCGAAGTTAGGACTAACAAGTCCTCTCTTACACTTAAACTACAAATATTAACCTATTGACTCTATTTAACCTATTGAACATTTAACTAGAGAAGAATTGATAATGTACGATTACAATTAGCCTATTATCATCTTCCATTGGTGGAATAAAGAACCGGTTGTAAGCTGCTATCGTGGTTGGTTAGGAAATAAGTAACCCAGGGAGTCTTATCATTTAAAAAATAATTTAAATGTATTTTTTTCTTTTATTCTTTTTATTTTATAGTGTCTCTTGACCTTAACACAGCAGTGGATTTTATATTTCTCTTTGTTTTGTGAAAAGAATAAACACACAGAAAACAATTTTAGGAAAGGTGTTTATAAATAAGTCAAGTAAAAAATACCCATACTAAGCACGATTGAGAGGCCGAGGGATAGAAGAGGTGTAGCTTGATTGCATAACAAAAAACGCCAAGGCTAAATATAATGGAATAGGGAAGTCCCTTCACCGAGGGAAAAAAGGAGATAGTCACCAACTTTGGATTTGGTATTAACGTATTTGAACAGTAAAATCGCTCATACGGATTTACTACCCAGCAGAGCATAGTCCTAGTAAATACGAGTATGTAGATGTAACAAAGTTACTTTGTAAACTAAATTAAGTCAAATAATTATAACAAATTGAAGTCAAAGTGTAGGAGTCCCTTTTTATGATCATGAAGAGTTCAACCTATGCCTAAGCTCAAATGTTTTAACAGCTATACCTGTTGTTTCCCAAGAGTCAGTACTGGGTCCCTTACCATTCTTAATCTATGTTAATGATCTTTCCAACGTAGAAAAACACTCTGATGTACGAGTATGTTAACTTTCTTGATGTTCTCTTAATTTACTTTGTGGTAATCGAAACTATACAATGAAATCATCTTGTACTTCTTACCACTTAGTTTTAATTTTAATTTTAAACATAGCCATGTTTAGCCTTAGCATCATCAGTATATATTTATTTATACAGTGATGATGCTTAGGCGAAACATGGCTTTGTAACAATTAAAATTATGTGGTAAAAAGTACAAGATGATTTCTACCAAACGACTTAGTGAACCTTTTAGAAGTTAGTGAACTAAACGACTTATGGAGAATGGCAAAAATTACCCTAATTTAGAATATTATGTTTCGACATTTGGACTCAAACTCGCTAAAATGTTGACTTTTGGCTTCCACACCAATATTGTGTTTGCAGCTTCAACCAATCCAATAATGTTGAAGCTCTCTTCACGTTTCCACATTTGAAGCAACGACTTGCCTTTCTTGTCCATCTGTCCATTTACCTTTTCTGCAGTAGATTTATCGGAAGTCGATAAGAAGTCTATATTAAGTCCTGAGGTATATTTAATATAAGTTTAGAGATCGATATGTTTGCACTATAATTAAGTTTTTCATATAAAAGCTACACAATAACAACTTTTGCGGGGCAATTTGTATCTAGGTTAAAATTGTTAGGCTAGATAAGTTTTAATTTACATCTATAATGGTTAAGTGCTTATTTTTTTCAATTGAAATCTTGCTTGTATAACATAAACAGCTTATCTTATTAATACAGAAACAGATGGACCTTTCTCTCGGTTAATCTGTTTAAAACTACAGAACCGTTTCAAGAGGTATGAAAATTAACTTCGTTATCAAGTGAACCTCAGCCTTAATCATTATTAACTTGATAACGAGAGGAGTTTTCATACCTCTCGAAACGTTGTGTAGCTTTAAACACAATAGCCGGTAGAAAAGTTCATCTATTTCTTTCCTAATATTATGAATTATGATGAATGTTGTTATACAGGCATAATGAATTTTAACAAGTAACTAATTTATTTGTTACTGTGAAAATAATAATAATAAAACGTCATTAATTGTAAAAGAAATGCGAAGTTAGGGCTTAAAACCCTTTCTACCACTTAACCTCAACAAAATATATAAAACAACTATAACTACAGACTTAATATTATAAATAACAAACAAATAAAGTGTCACATGAAGAACTTTCACACAAAATAAAAAAATAAAGAAGAATGGAAAAACTTGTAAAAAGTAAAACTAAACGAGAAAAAAATTTTACTATGCACTCCTCA
The DNA here is from genome assembly GCA_018831715.1 of Matsumurasca onukii. Taxonomy (NCBI): domain Eukaryota; kingdom Metazoa; phylum Arthropoda; class Insecta; order Hemiptera; family Cicadellidae; genus Matsumurasca; species Matsumurasca onukii. The sequence goes on along the minus strand of CM032061.1, from coordinate 53,666,142 downwards.
AGATCTTGCATAAGTTGATTTTTGGTTTTCTTCCGAAATCTAACACAATCATCTTTTGTTCTGATTTCAATGTCAGGGTTGTTCCATAATCGATACTCAGTGAAAGTAAAATATTTAATATATAAAAATAGTAATTATTTGAGTAATATTAAAAGAAATTAATGGTAAAATTGTTTTATAACTCTTAAATCTTTGTAACACGGTTAGTATCTAAATACGTAGTATAACTACGTTTACTTTTTAAACCTAAACGAAGAATTTCCTAACCGAAGTTGGTTTCATTGAAGGGTCTTTGCATTAATCCATCCAACCATTCAATATGAGAATATGATAAAGATCAGAAGGGGTCCGGAATGGACTGAGTGTTTGTTTTTGGCAGCCCTCCCATAATAAGGACACCAGAGTTCAACGGAGGACGATGCTAAGGATATACTTTTATGCGTTTATTTCTCTGAATAAAACATAGGACTTGATTTAAGTTTCTACAAACGCAACCTTCCTTTGGACATAATTGACAAGTAGATAACGTCTTTTAGACACGAGACAACATAACATTTTTAGCACCAACATCATGCAAGTTCAGTTTTATTCGAACCAAAGATGAAAGTTAAAACTTCGTTAATAGTAAATCGAGTGCAACGTTATCCAAAGTGACGATTTAAACACATTGCAGTTTATCTGTATGTTTGACAATAAAGTTGACAAAGCCTTAAGGAAAGTCATTATTAATTTAATTGATGTAACGATAAATGAAAATGGGCCTTTCAGATACATTCCTTATAATTAAGAGACTGTAAAAGATATTTTCCATTTGCGACTAATTTATTCTACTCGTATATTTTTATTGCCAGTACGAGTAATACTGGGCCTAAGAAAATATACTAGATATTTACAGAATAACATACTTAATATTGGACTCTGAAACCTTTGAATATTTAAACTTACGGAAACTTTGTCGGGCAATACAGCTGACACAAAACTAATCATTATAGAGACTTGTTTACATCAAAATGTATCAATTTAAACAAATTTAACTAAATTTGTATATCAACACCTAAACAACAAACACTTAACGAAATTTATCTTATACTTAACGTTACTCACCTTTATTGTAGCAATACAGTTTACAAAAATAACATTTCATAGGATAGCTAGTTTGAATTAAAATGTATTTGTTTAAACTAATCTATATATTAAAAGAATTTATGAAAATCTAATGGCAGTCAGTACAACTGTTCTATCAAGCCTTTTCTTCATTTCTTTCGAATGAAAGGTATATATTTAATCATTATAAAACACCAAAAATCGCTGAACTTTCGCCCTTCTTAAGTTATACTCAAAAAAGGCCCTTTTCCCATGTTTTCTGAGCTTTGTCCTGCATGTCATATCTCAGGTTCTAATTGAGATAAATTGTTTGTTTTGGTCTAGAAACACTCAGTTAATCATGTTCTTTCATTAGAGATATCATTCGACGTATTTAGATACATCTAAGAGGAGTTATGCGTGGACAAACGATTTTTGGCACTGTTAAGAATTTAAATTGGCTTGAGATAAAACATATGGGCAAAGTATTAAAAATGCCCAGCTGCTGTGAATGTGAACATTAACAAATAATAACAATAACAGTGTATAGGTTTCAACTCTAAAGGAAATACCCTAACTGAAAAAGTATAGTCGATAGCGAAGTGAATATTCAAACCGAGAGCCCGAAGCAGAACCGTGAGCGAAGCGAACAGAACTGAGGCCGAAGGCCGAAGTGGGGGTCGGCCCAGCTGGCCGAAGGCTAGTTCAAATGAATTGCTATATTGTTATACTTGTAGCGATAGAATAGAACTTAGAACAATAGATCGACCCGCTAAGTTCTATTGGTAAATCCTCCACGCTTTAGAAATACGAGTACAAATGAAAATCACTAATTAACTAAGTTTTGTTCATAGTTGCTATCTATCTGATTGTCTTTGTCGAAACAAATATTGATCTATTTCAAATTGATATTTTAGTTGTTGGAGATAAATATGGTCAGTGTTTAACTACTTATCAGTTATTAAAATATTAGGCCTTTTACTTCTAAATTTTGGTTAGCATAGAGACCGCAGGCTTAAAATTAGCTGTATAATTTTAAGCTGCATTCTCAGTTACAAGACTCTAGAATATATTTCAGATTTCTAACTAAGCACTTGTTATATGTATTACAAGAATGTATACTGGTCATGTTATTTGGTACTGATATTCTATGTTTTCAATCTAGCACAGGATGTCATGTCCAAATTATTTGCAAAAGGAAAACTATAAATGCAAGCTAACAGGTATGGAGCCATCTGCAAATCCCATTTGCAGTTTTACTGCTTTAGCAACCACCTGAGACCGGATATGAAATGACACATTTCACTTTGATTAATCGAGGAATATTTATAAGCGATTTTCTACTCTTCTTTAACTGGTTTCATAAGCAACATTTAGAAACATTAGTCTCTTTTCTTAAATGGTTTGTGTCTTATTAAACCAAAGAAATGAGATGGGTTTTATTTGATATATGACTCATATTGTAAAATAAACGCATGTTACCTCTGCATGTGCAAAACCGTATTTACATAATAAAACGTCAATTGTGTCGTCTTGACTCTTTCGCGGCCATTGTGAAAGGTCAATATGTTCTCCAACTACAGAAATTACGAATTCGGTGGAAAACACATTTTGTGAAGTTACCTTTTGAGCTCACCTTTTTTGCTTAAAAGGTGTAGACCCGTAATCAGTTTTGAACAGTTGGATTTCCTAATTTAGAGACTTAACTGATACTATTATTATGTGTGTGTACAACAACTCTTCAGGTCACATTTTTGTCAAATTTTCGCAACGTTTTAGGTAAAAATGTTTGTTTTGTAAATATTTAAACTAAGTTTGTTAACCAGCAAAATTGGTCCACCGAAGTTGACATAGGGTGGGGTGTGGGGGGTGATGTTTCCTGTAGAGTGGACACAAGGGTCAAAAGAAGGGGCCAAAAGGGAACTTCCGGTGTAGTGATTACCCTGTTTCAGAGTTTAAACTGTTATTGCGGACATTTTTCATCGTTAGTGAGCAAGATGATCGTCGTGAGAGCATCTTCTCACTAATGATGGAAAATGTCCACCATAATAGTTTAAATTCTGAAATTCTCCCACCTCAACAACAAACTTTAAACAAAGAATTACCCTGTTATAGGAAATTCGCTAAGATTCACGGTAGTGTTTGTAGCTTCACGTCCGTTATGCTTTTTTTATTAACTTATAGTTTCTTTTTTTAGCTTATAGTAAATCAATAAAGTTCAAAAAGTATCAATTTTAAAAATTGACCATTGATGAATACTTAAAGAATATGTACTAACAATAACTTTATTTATTTGTTTAGTCTAGCTCTGCTTTTAAATTTCGATAAATACGCCAGATTTTCAAATCGTGTTCATAGGTTTTCCAATACCCTTTCTATTCTTTTAAAATATTATATTCCTAGCTATTCCCCTACGTGAATCGTGATAGATAACCGTAGTGTCCTTGATTGTAAATATTTCCAGTAGAACCAATAAGTTACATGAAAATATAAAAACACTTATACTTTGGCAGTTATGTTACATAGTATACATTTTAGTAAATTCATCTGGTCGAGCTGATTTGCTACAATAACATTTAAGATACTAAGATTACTAATGACACATTTCTGCTTAATAAGCCTTCGTAACAAAAGTCCTATTGTCTCGAAAAAGTCAACTTTCTTTTGTTTCTAAAACACTTTCGCTGTCGCTTTTGTTTCCGTAAAGAAAGAAGTGTTACAGTCGACATGTTAAACTGACGTCTTTTGCACTTTATTTTATAGGATATATATATAATAAAACAAACACTGTCGTTCGACTTTATATAAAAACAAAACTTTAAAAGGCTCAGAATATATTTCGGCAATGCCTTATATATATATATATAGAAGGAACATTTGTACCAAAATGTATTAAAATTGTAAAACAAATGTGATCTATAGTGACCTATAGTGTATTTAACATACATGTGTATACAAAGTATTGAGCGAATGTTTAAACGTGTTCTCGGCGTTAGGATCAGTGCTCATTTCATGGTTCCGGATCTGGGTCTTACCATGCCGACGGCATGAATAGCAAAGAAAGTTCGCTAATCAAAAACCTATTCAAAAACTACAATCTGATTTCAGGGAGTCTCTGAATTGAAATGAAGTTTGGGATAGTAGAACACTCATACTAAATTATTGAAAAGGATCATTAGTTACTTCTGCTTAGTTATTAAGAATACTTTTCATAGTTGCTATCTAGCTGATTGTCTTTGTCGAAACAAATATTGACCTTTTCAAATTGATATTCTAGTTTTGGAGATAAATATGGTCAGCGTTTAACTACTTATTCAGTTATTAAGATACTAGGCATTTTACTTCTAAATAGAATTGGTTAGCATAGAGACCGCAGGCTTAAAATTAGCTGTATGATTTTAAGCTGTTTTCAGTTACAAGACTCTAGAATATATTTCAGATTTCTAACTAAGCACTTGTTATATGTGTTACAAGAATGTATACAGGACATGTTATTTGGTACTGATATTCTATGTTTTCAATCTAGCACAGGATGTCCATTCAAAAACAATATTTGCAAAAGTAAAACTATAAATGCAAGCTAACAGGTATGGAGCCATCTGCAAATCCCATTTGCAGTTTTACTGCTTTAGCAACCACCTGAGACCAGGATATGAAATGACACATTTCACTTTGATTAATCGAGGAATATTTATAAGCGATTTTCTACTCTTCTTTAACTGGTTTCATAAGCAACATTTAGAAACATTAGTCTCTTTTCTTAAATGGTTTGTGTCTTATTAAACCAAAGAAATGATATGGGTTTTATTTGATATATGACTCATATTGTAAAATAAACGCATGTTACCTCTGCATGTGCAAAACCGTATTTACATAATAAAACGTCAATTGTGTCGTCTTGGCTCTTTCGCGGCCATTGTGAAAGGTCAATTATTTTCCCCAACTACAGAAATGACGAATTCGGTGGAAAACACATTTTGTGAAGTTAACTTTTGAGCTTACCTATTTTGCTTGAAAGGCGTGGACCCCGTAATCAGTGTTGAACAGTTAAATTTCCTATAACTTAGAGACTTAACTGATACTATTATTATGTGTGTGTACAACAACTCTTCAGGTCACATTTTTGTCAAATCTTTGCAACTTTTAGGTAAAAATTTTTGTTTCGTAAATATTTATTTCGTTAACCAGCGAAATTGGTCCACCGAAGTTGACATAGAGTGGTGTGTGGGGGGTGATGTTTCCTGTAGAGTGGACACAAGGGTCAAAAGAAGGGGCCAAAAGGGAACTTCCGGTGTAGTGATTACCCTGTTTCAGAGTTTAAACTGTTATTGCGGACATTTTTCATCGTTAGTGAGCAAGATGATCGTCGTGAGAGCATCTTCTCTCTAATGATGAAATCATATCAAATCCTGAAATTCTCCCACCTCAACAACAAACTTTAAACATAGAATTACCCTTTAAGAGGAAAGATTCACGGTAGTGCTTGTAGCTTCACGTTCGTTATGCAAATTTTATTAACTTATAGTTTCTTTTTTATTAGCTTATAGTAAATCAATAAAGTTCAAAAAAGTATCAACTTAAAAAATTGACCATCGATGGGATGGATACTCAAAGAATGTACGAACAATAGTTATTTATTTGTTTAGGCTAGCTCTGCTGTTAAATTTCGATAAATAAGCCAGATTTTCATATGGTGTTTATAGGTTTTCCAATACCCTTTCTAGTCTTTTAAAATATTATATTCCTAGCTTCTCCGCTACATGAATCGTAATAGATAATCAGAGTGTCCTTGTTTGTAAATATTTCCGGCAGAACCAATACGTTAACTGAAAATATAAAAATACTTATACATTGGCAACTCTTGCTTTGGAATCCTTGCTTTGAGTCCTTAAGGCTCGTCAGCGAAGATAACAAAGTAAAAATATAAACCAGCAAAGAAATCTATACCTATTTTCTAAGGCTTTGGACTTACTGTCATAGCTTGTAAACTGTTACATTTTTAAATATTTTATTTTTTGGTGATGTATGCGTTTAAAGAAAAAAATCTTAAAAGAAGGCAGTTCTATTTTATAATAAAGCTAAACTTTACGAACAGTTTTACACTCGGAGGAAATTGCAGTTGGAGGTAAAATGTCGCTGAATATAGATTGGAGGTTTCCACTACGGCTTCTAAAGTATTAAACCCATCTTTTACAAAAATACTCCGTCAAGGCTCAACGTTATCAATTTCCAAGTAATTTCTTATCAGCTTCATTACTAACAATTCACCAGCTTCTTTGAACAATTACGTTTCCAAGCGAGATCTCATGTCCCACTTTGTTTTGTATTTAAATATGTCATTTTGGTGGATACTTATTTACTTGACGTCTTGACATGTAATGTATAAAAATATACCTATACAACAAACTATATTTAATACTCTTTCAAATGTGTTGTTTTTATTTTCTCAAGTGTAAAACAAAAATCGTGACGAACAGAAGTTACAACATGTAAAGAAAACACAATAACAGTATGGAGAAAACTGAATACTCTTTGTTTTATAATAAACGAGCCTTAATTGGTCTGACACCAACCCAATGTTGGATTTGTTTTCTTTCATCATCAAACTACTCATACACAAAAACTTAGGCACAATTGTTGGTTTTCAAACAGTGAACGTGAAGTATGAAAAGTCAGATAGAATTTACTTAGTATGCCATCTCTTGAGTACAAGGTTGTATGCAAATCTTCAAGACGAAATTGACATTATTCACAACTGTTTAGTCGAAAATATCAATTTCCACTGACTGAATTGCCAACTTTCATTACAGTTTCTTTCCTTGATTACTGAGATTCAGATTCACACTTTCAACGATGGGATCTCCCTTGGCGCGGGCCTGTTTCCCGCCAAAGCCAAACGTGCTTGACCTCGACTGTATCCAAGATGGCCGCCACAATGCAGTGCTCGGTCCTACAAATATTAACCAAAATATACAGTAGATGCGTAATGTTTTGATTATTCTATATATGCACAACATTGCAGCTTAACATTAAAACTATCTAACGGATAAAAACACTTCAGAGCGAATTATGAATTATTTTAAAGGTAAATGTTGAAGTTGATTTAATTAAACCCTTTTGTGGAAGTTCGACGTTGACAGTAATTTCTTTCAAACAGAAGTTAGCTGGAACTATCTCAGAAGAATTTCCGAAGGACATTGATAACTTAGGAAAGAGGAAAACTAATATTGAACTTAAATAACTGAATGTCATTTTGAAAAGCTTTCATTCATAGTTAGTTGTAGTAGAACTAGTTACTCATCTTATACATTCACTATTGGATTATTCTACTGCTTCATAAAATCTGTAATCGACACACGTTGACCGAATAAACAATTACTCTGAAACACAATTAACATTTTGTCATCACTCTCAACAAAGTTAACGCTAAAACAGCACGTGGTTTGATTAAAGTTGGGGAATACTTCAAGCTTGCCTGGAAGTTGCTTTTGTTCACAGAGAGTACAATGAAGCATCGTTTCTATATTGTATAGGCAAAGTATGCAGCACTGCTGCCAGCATTTTCGCTGGTTTCCAGCTTGAGGGAAAGTTTTGTCAGCAGCAAGGTTTCAGTAATGCTCCACGTTGCAACAATGTTTGCAGCAATTTAATCTCGTTTGCTTCCTCTTGTGCGCTGCAACTTCAATACCTTGGTCGCCTTGGATGCACCACATTTGTTGTTATGGCATGTTAAAGAAAAAAAGAACACACAATTGATAAAGGGAACCGTGGTTAATATCAAACCAGGCCGACACGCAGCTAAGCGCTAAAGCACCACTGGAATGACTGAAGCAAATTTCTTGTACGGTTGCCGAATGCTTCCGCGACCAAAACTATTTTGAGTTGAGTTTTAAATACCTTGGACAGAAAAAGTTGAATCGCATTTTATTACAAGCTGAGCTTAAGTTAGTGGTGGCAAATGTTCATGAACTACCGTTCTATGTTGTCCAATTTGGTAGTTCTCCCTGCCTCTTAGCATCACCTATTGAAGTTCGTACCATCACCTTCTCAGGTGAAAAACTATAAAACCTCATTTTTACAAAGCTAATTCGTGAAATGTGAAATCATCTCCTAAACACGATATGTTCGTTTTCTAACCAGTAAAAAAGAAACCCTAATTCTAAACTGAAGCTTAAAGCACACCCCTGACTAAGAATTCAAACTATCCAACGGATCAGACTACTTAAGAGAGATGAATACATCTACTAAATTAAATTTACGAACAATTCTTTATCTTAATCTGCTTGTTAAATACACAGACAAAGTATTTTTGTACGTTCAAAGTTTACAGTAACCTCTTTCAACCAACACAAGAGGAAACTCATATAAAACAATTTACTGTCAAAAATATATAACAAAATGTTTTGTTTTCCAAACAATAATTCAAAATACGAGTACAATACGACCAGTAATAACTTGGATATAAGTATGTAATATAAATTGGGTTTTGTAGCCAACCGAAAGAACTATTATAAAATCAGTTTTGTCAAGATATTCTTCGAGCTGAACAACAACTTGCAGGCAGGCTCGAAGTATTCCTCAACTTTAATCAAACCACGTGCTGTTTTAACGTTAACTTTGTTAAGAGTGATGACAACATGTTAATTGTGTTTCACAGTAATTAATTATTCGGACAACGTGTGTCAAGTACAGATTTTATAAAACAATAGAATGAACCAAGAGTGAATTTCTACGAGAAACTATAACGGGCTATAAATAACTCAACAGCTGTTTACATGAAGTTATAATTTATATAAATCTATCAGCTCGTAGGACGATAAGGGTGCAATAACAAAGTCTTGTCAAATGACATCAGTTTATATTTAGTTCATGTAAATCAAAATTGATCTAATAAAACAATTAAATAGCTGGTTAGGCCTTTCGATAACATAGATATCATCGACAGATTAACGCCAACACAAGTTGTCGGTGATCACTTTGTTCTCGAAAAGCCTAATTAGCTATTAAATTGTTATATTGGATCGATTGTGTTTTCCATCAACTGAATCTAAATATAAATTGAATCCAGTATGAAGCTCATTTAGTTATATATTTAGATATTCAATTCGTATCTACACAATTATATACAGAATAAACCGATAGCGAAATTTTACGAGAAAGTATAACGTGCTATAACTAATTCAACAGCTGTTTACATGAAGTTATAGTTTATACAAAACTACCAGCTCGTAATACGATGAGGCTGCAATAACTAAGTCATTCAGTTTATAATTAGATGTTTAATTTATATTTTTTTATTTGTTTTTATTTTGTCAAATACAATTAAAATTGTGTAGACATTATTAAAATAACATAAGTTTACATAAGTTAAAATAAAGTGTAGTAAGCCACTGGTAACAAAATTTTACGGCCTAATTTGTCGTCTTAATCTATTTAATATAGTTCTAATTTAACACCAACTAACCTAGTTTAATAAGTTTAATTTTGGTACATTGGAAAATTAAGTTTTGGTGCATAAACTCATCAACAGTGTAGTACGCATGTTTTGTCAGAAGCTTTTTAGATGTTTTTAAATCAGGTTCATGGGTTGAATAGACTTGATCCCTGCAGGCAGTCTATTGAAAAATCTGGCACCTGCTTGTGAAGGCATGCTCTCAAACAGTTTTAGCCTGTGGCTTTTTTGCCGAAACAAATTTTTATGCCTTGTGTCATAGTCATGTATCCGTGCCTTTAACTAGATGACACCTAGTAAGGCTAGATATTATGGTTTCAAATATATACAGGCTAGATAGAGTCATGATTTCTAAATTTTGAAAAATATCTCGGCATGTATATCCACATATTTAGTCTTCCTCATACTTTATCAATATTCCTTAGACATATTTTTGAGTTCCTACTTTTGTTTGAAAGAAACTATCACTAACGCTGAATCCACACGAAATATGTTTTTGCAAAATAACTTCAACATTTACTTAAAAACCTTCATTGTTCACCCTTTAAACGTGTTTTTTATCCCTTCAATAGTTTCAAAGCTACTCACATGCAAATGCAGTACCAGCCCTATTGTAGTCGCATCATGTACATAATAATCCCTGTTCCATCTGCAAAGCTTCTTTTCTCGAATCAGCTGCTTTTGTGTCTATGTGCCTTTGAGGTGATTCTTTGTACAGAGTATCTTACTATAGCTAAGCTTTTCATGTAATTTCGTCGTAACTGTACAACAGTCCTTGTTTTTGACACAACGCAGTATCGTGCTAAAGTTGCTTTTACTTAGTGAAAATAATACGTTTGTTTTAATAGTTCTTTACTCCCAAGACATTTTCAATAAATTAATCTTTTACTTCAGGTAAACCATTTGTGTCAATGAGTTTGAAACCAAACTATTAAGTTTGAATGCATTGTTTAAAAGTTCAAACTATGAATGCGGACATTTACCATCATTGATGAGCAAGATGATCACGACGTTTCGGAATCTGCAACCTGATTCCGTCTTCAGGTGAAAAGTAACCTAAAACATAACACAGAAAGAACATTAGAAAACGAGCTAGCCTAAAGTAACAGTGTAAGCTGACCATCGAAACGCCGTAATCATTTTCCTTACTAAAGATGGATCCGCAAATGTCCGCAATAATAGTTTAAACTCTGAAATTCTCCTATCTCAACAACAAAGGAATAAAAAAGGATTTTTTTAAACAAAGGAAATTAATTAATTTGAAAATAGTTTATTCAATAACTTAAACTGAACGCCAGGTTTCAAAATGTTTGCGTATTAACAAAAAAAATGGTTCATTTTTTGTCAAAAGTTGTTTTGATTCACTTGTTTAGTACGAGTACATTGGCTTACATGCTACGGAAAAGCTTCACTTAGGACCTATACATTAAATGTACTACTCACAAGAAAAAAATAAAGAACACGTTTACAAGAACGTACAAGCAGTTCAAACAATTTTAAAATAACAATTTATTTATAAATAGAAATATAGTATTGGTTTGATGATGGCAAAGCCGAAATATTACCAAAGTTAGTTAATTTGCAACTGTGAGTTATTTTTCTATTCATAAATAATAATATTTCTTGTTATCAATGCAAAATTAGTAAACAAGGCTAGAGTTCAATTTAATATACACAGTAACTTTGATGGCAAAGCCGAAATATTACCAAAGTTAGTTAATTTGCAACTGTGAGTTATTTTTCTATTCATAAATAATAATATTTCTTGTTATCAATGCAAAATTAGTAAACAAGGCTAGAGTTCAATTTAATATACACAGTAACTTCCCTTCTTTAGATTAAATCCCCCTTGGCTCTAATTTAAAAATCTTTCAGTTTTTTAAACGTGTTTTCAATATATTTTTTTATTTGTAAAACTTTATACTAATGGTTACAGGAACCGTTTTACATTAATGCAGTGTCCTAACTTCTTAATGTTCCCGGCAGAACCAAAACATTGAACGAGAAACAGCACAATAATTGTACTCATTGTGTGGCTGTTGCATTCTATACTTCTTATCGTTGTATTACATGATGGAGCTGATTTGCTAAACTAAGTTAAAGATAAAAAGTTTGTCTTGTTTAACGAGGCGAAGTTAGGACTAAAAAGTCGTCTCTACCACTCAACCTCGACCTTTACCTAGCGTCACCGTATAATCACATTACACATTGTAAGTGGTGACTGCGGGATCGAACCCGCGCCACCGGAGTGATGAGCTCCGGAGTCGCGCGCGATACCAATCCGCCACGGATCCGCTAAAGATACTAGCGCTAGTTATGACACCTTTTGTGCTTAATGAGCCTTGGTAACTAAAGTATTTTTGTCCCGGCAATGTCAACTTTCCTTTGTTTCTGAACACTTCTATGTCGCCTTTGTTTCCGTGTACAGAAAGAAGTGTTTATTGTTACATACAGTCAATACGCCAAACTGGAACCCTTTAACATTACAAACGTTCTAAAACAAATAAAGGTAAAGTTTGTCTTGTTTAACGATACGAAGTTAGTATTACAAAGTCCTCTCTACCACTCAACCTCGACCTTAACCGAGCGTCACCGTATAGTTACTTTACAAATTGTATTGTAAGTAGTAGCGGGGAATGAACACGCGCCCGAGTGAAGAGCGCGCGCGATACCAATCCGCCACGGATCGGCTGAAGATTCTGTGTAATCTTTAAACTGATTCCCGAATAGTTAGACGGTAACAGTGATCATCGGTAGGTCCTAACGTTAGCTTTTGATTACGAGTTAAGTTTGACTTACTGATAAGTACACACAAGTCAGCAAAATTCGTTCAGCTTAACCAAGATGGCGTTAGAAAATCTCTCTTTCATTGCTTAACAGTTCCAAGTTTATATAATCTAAATTGTAGTCTTGTTTCAAACCTATAGCTTAACACAGTGACATACTCTACACCTAATACGTATAAAATGTTTCCACTTCACATTACTTCACAAGTAAGCTGCTACTTGTCTAGATTACGGGTTAAACATTCCCCCCTACTAGGCCTACTGTAGATTGTTATGCAATTAGGCTGGAAATGTTGGGCCGAAGGCTTAGGTTCAGGAACAAATTATAGCTGAGGAAGGGAAGTTACGTTATGTGTTATGAGAAATGTTAAGTTAAATTATAAAACTAAAATAAAAAAGAGGGTTTATTTTATTGATCGTATGTAAAAGTTTTGCTAGGATTTAAAACAAAAATATAATTAAATCAATAATTTATTGCAGAACATTTAATGCCATGCAATAATCAACTTTATTTTTAATATCTAAAATCTTCCCCTCATTCTAACATCGAAGTCCTATTCAGACATACATTTTGTTCATTCACTTGCTCTCATTCTTTCTAATTATTCACTCTTGTTCTTTTGTCAGTGCTTTCCATGGTCTCACAATTATGTACCATTTTGATGGTACAGTTTTATGATGTCAAATACCAAGAGACAACTTTTAAGAAATGATTATTCTCCTCCACAGACTTTCTCGATGGACTATCATAAACCAATTATTAACACCACTTATGGACTACGTACTAAATAAACTCAGCACTTAACTAACTTATTCTCTAGTAAGTAGTATTTTACAGTCGTCACAACATTATTTAGCTTTACAACAGCAATAATCGACACAAGTCGAAGCAACATTGACGACATTTGCATGCAAATAGGCTCGTGTAGCCGATTGTCTACACATTCATTGTTACTTGTTACTGTAGCAATCAAGAACATTTAGCCTTTCTTGGTTTCAAGCTTGCAAATTTCACCAATAAGGTAAATTATTATTCTACTAAACGATTACTAGTTATGCACATTTATTGTTATAAATCACCATATCTTAAGTTTTTACATCACAAATGGGAGTGGTCTTACTAACACCAATAATTTTAAGAAGGACACGAAAATGTGTGTTTTTTTAATCGTAAGCCCTTTTACTTCCTGGAGCAAAAAGGTTAATATAACAGTTTTGAGTCATACAGTATATTTTAATATCTTAAATTATCGTTTATAAGACTTGAATCCTAAATAAGTGCAATTATTAACATATAATATTAGCATATATCTTCAAAAATGTACATCTTAGTGAAAAACACTTTTTTCCTTATGCTATCTGTTTAAAAATTGCTTCAAAACGAAAAACTGATTTTTTATAGACGTGCTACTATTTTTGAGAAATCTTAAGATGTTTGAAAATTAGACAGTATAACTGTATCAATACAAATTCAATAAAAAAGGCCTAATACTAAAATATATAACTCGTTTAATCTAGTTCAAGCTATTTTCAGCGTGCATTTCTGTTATGAACAATTTCTAATTTGATGTTCAAAATTGGGTTTTGATAATAACGTACGTTTCTTGTTATAGACACAAAAACAGGTTTTGGCTTATGTGGTTGGAGCTGAACCTTTTCAGTAGCTACATCCAATTAATAGAAAAGAATCTAAACAAGAAGAAGCATTGATTTTGAAACGATGAAGACATGAATTTTAAAATTGCTTTAATAACTGGCAATAGTTCACAAAACACTATTAAAACAATACATTTGGAGGACAATTTCAACTTTATTTAAAGACATTAAAAAAGGAAAGTTGATTTTTCACTAAACGAACTTTTCCCAATTATATGCATTTAATGCTAGGCAATGAACTATCTATCCTCAAGTATTCAACAGAAATATTGAGTCCCCGGAGCTATAAAGAGTCAGTCACCATAAAATATGATAAGGATCAGTCAGCGCTGAGTTTTCATTTTTGGCAGACATCCCAGCAGTAAATATCGTGGGGTTCTTCAAAAGGACGATGCTCTTATAAATAGCTGATAAGACTTAAGACCCCCCTCCCTTCATCCCGAAATGAATCTCTTTAACAATGAAATATTTTATAGTTTCAAACAAAATGTGGTTTTGTGATAATTGGTTTTCGGTTGTGAGTTGCCGATAACATTTGATCTAGAACCCTATAATTACACTATTAAGATCGCACTGATTATACATCTTATGTATAAAACACATTCTTTTCCCATGTATTTATTAGAACAGTATAAGATACTGAGCAATTCTTAAAATAAAAACATAGTTGAAAAGTTAATTAAAGAAGAACGTATGAATGCTTTAACATGTTAAAGTTCACTAAACCTTTGGTTTATAATAACTTAATATTATTGAAAGAATTCACTATTATTTAGATGTTTTAAGTTATATTAATACTTTTTAAATTGCACCTTTTTGAACATTGCTGATAAATTAAATTCGGAACCTTTAAATTACTTATATTTTGTTTTAGCTTTGACATTGTTATCATTTAGCCTCTTGTTTGGATGTGTTTGAGTTCTTGGACCCTTAACTAAACGATAATTATAGATTTTGCGTTATGGACATTGTTGATATGATAATATTGTTTGATTGAATTTGAACATATTACAGAATATGGTTCTAAAATCTCACATACTGTATAATAACCGCTAGGATATAGCTTACTTCTAAAGCTCCGAGCAGGTGTACGTACCTCTATAACTGCAAATAGGCTTGGGCTGTACGACACATTTTCAAGTATAAATCTTATATATTCATTTATACACAAGATTGATCTTAATCTAATAAAATGCTTATACAAAACTATCTAAAATGTTCAGCCTCGTTTGGCAAAACTGAACCATCACTACAATAAAATAGCATATAAAATATGAGTCCATTATCACAATATGTTTATAGCTAGTGTTTTAAATTTGTATACATTACGTACAAACTCTTTAATATCAACAGACTATCACCTATTGAAAGTTTAATATTTCAGGGTATAAGTCTATTAAAAGTTTAGACATATTAGACCATCATCTGCGTGGTTCGGAAATCACGTTAAGCCGTGGGTCCTTGTATTTCCATTGGTCATTGGGCAATTAATTAATGACCCTTCCCAAGGAAGAGTCGGCCTTTGTTTGGAACAATACTACACTTCATAGCTCATTTATGCCACTCATCACACTCATCCTTCACCACATATTTGCCTTAATATACCCTCATGAGAGTGGTCGGCCTATCAAATAGTGATATAGTGCCTATGTGGAAATTTAAATCTATCTTTAATTTTCTTATGTACTTCAGTGTATGTGTATGGTATTTTATCAAGTTTAGATAACTATTGTAGGAATTACTTCAATTCTCTTTGCCCACTTACTTTTCAACCACCCTGTAGATCTTTGCCAGTTGATTGGGTTTTGTTTTAGAATTGTACTCAACACAAATGGCCAGTTTTCATAGAGTAGCATAGATAGCTTACCTATAATGCGAGTACCAGATTTTATCTTTATAGTCGAATAACTAACTATTAACGTCAAAATAAAGATATTTTTACTTTTATATTTGCTGAAGAAAATTAAAACTTCCCTTTCGTCACCTCGAAGCGTAGTATTAGTTTTAAAACTGTATTCATATAAATACTTTGAAACAGCTCCCTGTTAACAAAGTATTGGTGTTAACCTCTCTGTTTATGTTTTGATTGTACTGAATTACCAAAACACTTAAAGGCTTTTACCACAAATCCCAGGGATTTAAAAGATCTCTGATTGGAGAGGAAAGAGGTTTTACTGAAATCCAAGACTGGATTAAACACTTTTGAGACTAGGCTCTTTTAGACTTCAGACGAACGAAAATAACGCATCAACACAGTTTAGATAGTTTGCTAAAGAGTGTTTGATTATGGTTACTTGTTAAACATAAAACCTGACACATTCTTAACAAAACATTTCTTTTAAAGATCTTGATTTGAAGTTTGTTGTTAACGATGGGAGGATTTCAGAAGTTATTATTGAACAAGTATTTCTGTCATTTTCCATCGTTAGAATAAAATATCACGTTGTTTTGGGACCTGCAATCTGATCCTGTCTTCAAGTAAATGTAACCTATAACATAACTCAGAACATTAGAACATGAGCTAACCTAAAGTAATCAGCGTAAGGTAACGACCAGTCGAACACAACCAAACAACATGTAGCAGCTGTTAAAGTAAAACAATTACACCTAGCTTAAGGCTAGCTCATTTTCTAATGTGCTGTGTTATGTTTTAGGTTACTTTTCACCTGAAAACGGGATCAGATTGCTGATCCTGAAACGTCGTGATCATTTTTGCTCACTAACGATGGAAAATGTTCACAATAATATTTCATCTTCTGAAATCCCCCTCAAGTCTTAGATTTAAGCAGCCATCGACATAAAACGGCAGCTTAACAATAAAGTACCTATTATTTATACTAAGAGCAAAGTATCTGTTTCCTGAAATACATGTTTGATATATAAGTGTTTGAATTAATTGGTGTAGGCTGTACGTACGACACGTGAAGGTAATGTTTATTCAATCTAGCAATTGAACTCCCATTTTGTGTCTAGTTATGGAAATGTTTTAAGTAAAATACGTATATATCCAAACTTCATTTAGAGCAGGTGGTAGTTCTCTACAATATTTGTGTATGTAAAAAATGACAAATAAATGCTAGTAATAAGATTTGTATTCTTGGTAAATATATAGTAGGGAAACAATTTTGTTTTCTTTAACGGATTTTTGCCCTTGCATGGAAGAAGTACTATAAAATTATGCACTAATACAAAACTATAATCATAAAAGTTTACATGTTTTCTCCACTTTAAGGGGTTTTGAAGAAATTGCTTAAACTAGAACGATTACTCTCAACCTCTTTCAAGGGGTCATTAGCAAACAAAATCTTTTGTTGTTTTCTTTTTTCTTCCTCTTCCTTTTTCCTAGATTAAACTGTAGTACAAAGTGTAACCATAATAATGCTATGAGGAATCCCTTGAATTATTACTTAGACAACTAAATGTATTCAAGTGTAAAGTACAAAAGCCCTATATCTTTCAGGATTAGACGACAAAGTCATCTTCGTCTCAACTGACTCGAGACTTGTATAACTTTGTGCCCCAAGCTAACAATATCTAGGAAACTAAGAAAGATTCTTCCAGATCAATTCACTTATAGTTACATCTTCTCCAGCTCTTACAAGTAACGCCAAGGTCATATATATTTCAATTGGTATCGAAGATGACAATAACTATGCACCTAACAATCAGTAGTGTTCTATATCCTGTGTGCTTTTTGTTAAAGTGCGAGTACAGGGTGTTCTGGAATGGCTTGAAATGTATTTAACCGTATATGTTGGTCACTTCAAATTTGCTGCACCAATACTATAATCGAGTAATACAATTGACACCATTTATATACTGTAACATTGTTCATAAAGAAACATTTAACTTTACTACATACATTCAAACTAATTTTTGAGACAATTTAAAGCTAGAAGTTGCCCAAGTGAAACAATCTAAATGTAGTTGGAAGACAATCTTTTGCGATAGCGTATGTCATGTTATCTATCAACGGAACCGAACCTCAGTTGGTCTACTCTACTCTATCAAGGTGTTGACCCTTTAAAGGTAGGAAGTTTTTCACTTTGATGGATATGTGGCCATTTTTCTCATATTTCCTCACTCTTTTACGGTTGGGTTTGCAACATTTACCATTGTACTTTATGCCCTTAAATTTGATACTAAACTTAACCTAGCCGCTTCCAAGTACGAGTACGTCTTGTCATGTGCTATTACTTGGCGTTTAAGAAACACGTTTTTGGAAGATCAAGTCTTAATAGTCATTAAATGTAAAGAACAACACTTAATCCCCATAAAACAAGTTTCAAAGTTTAAAAGTTTCAAAAATTAAAATACCACCATTTTGGATGTATTATACCACTTGAGGTTGACTAACTTTAAAGTTTTTCCAGCAGTATTCTTCCGAAATAAGACCTATCTGTTGATGTGAAACATAATATATGGCCTTGCTTAATAAGTGACATTAGTGACAAATTTTCCTTAAAAATTGTTAGGTTTTATTTAATGATACAGAGTTCCGTCCATTAAAACACATTAAACAGTTCTGAGACTTTTGAAACACACTGCATATTGAAACAGTTCTAACGGTCTCATATATTGTGTTGACTGGGGCGTGATAACATCTGTACGTTTTATGAAATTGTTCAGCAGCCAAGACAGTTATATTCACAAAATCCACTGTTTATCCAATGGATATCTTAAAATATTATTTCAGACGTTTTTCATATTTTCGATGATTATGAAGAACACGACCATTGCTTGACCTCATTTCCCAATATTTTGTGTATTCTTTAGGTTACTTAACACCTGACGACGGAATCATATTCTTGATCCCAAAACGTCATGTTCTTCATTAAAATATGATGGAGAACGTCCATAATAATATTTCATTCCAGAAATTCTATTATCGTCAACAACAAACTTCAATTAAAGGTTTATCTTAAAATACTTTTGGGAAGTAATCGTTGTCTTAAGTCAAGTAAAGGGGTTTCAATCAATGAGAAGTATTGGACATATAAAGCCTAGAACCACCTTTTTGTTAAGTAGTTCAGAAAAACCTTTTAGTTTGAAAATGGTATTTACTGTTGAAAACTGTTCTCAGTGTACCGTTATTTTTTTGTAAGCCTTTCAACGGACTTTGTCCTGTTCTAGAAAAAATAGCTTTCCATAAAGTTTTCTAACAGGTGTTTTGTAGAGGTGGTCTCTTAGAAGTCTGTAATAAGCCAAATAGTCGATATTCGGAAAAGAATTTGATTTGAATTGTGATTTTAAGAACCCAATAAGTACCGGTATTATTTGGTTAAAGTCACATTAACAGGTTTAAGTATCATTACACCCAAGCCATCACCTTCCTTTGATTGATCTTGCAAGGAAATTAACTAAATGTAGGAAGCTGTGGCATATTAATATAATGAAAAAGGCAAACATGATAGTGGTTTGATAAAGACGTGTTCTGCAATATTGGAGCCAATTTACTGAACACTTAGTTTCTCAAAGGAGCTGTTATATTCGAAGAAACAGAGCTAATAAGTCATTACTGAAGTATGATGGCATCGAGTCTTACCAGGGTGTGTTTTGGTACAGTTAATCTAGCAACTTACTACATGTAATGACACTTTCGTTCATATGAGTTGTCTTTCACTGCTTCACGTTTAAAGAGCAATTATTTCTCTAAATATTGAATATTATACCAATTAAGCCCCTACAATTCAATTTTAAACCGATGGTTTTATATCCCTTAAGACAAGCTTATTGAAACACCATAATGTATACAATTTGAAATAAGAGAAGAACTTCTTCGTCTTACAAACCAAACAATAGGTGTTGAGATGTGCAGGATAATCTTCCGACATCTTTCTTTTCTCTAGAAGGCTTCGAGGCTTTAGAACACAATAGTGTCTGATCATAGCAAAGAAGCTTAGTTCTGTAGAGACGTAAGGCTTACAACCCAGCTATTTAAATATACCAAGATCTATATGAACATTATTAAGACTGGTTGTGATTTTCATAATAAAAACAGTTTTCTAGTTTAAAATTTATTTAATTTTATAATCAAACCAGTAAGGCTGGTTTACAATGGCTGGAAAATGCATCTTTTCATTACCAAGCGAAAGTGAAATGAGCAAATAAGTTACTGAAAAAGAGAATACTTCGTTTACCGGTTAATTAAGCCCTTCATCATGAACCAATAATTGATGACGGCTTAATAATGTAACGTTTGGAGAACAATGGCTTCTCAGAGAACACAGCTTTTACCTTGTAACACTGACGCTGATGAGAAATTACCAAACGATTGACGATGCCAAGATTTGACAAGGCGGTTGTTAAAGTGTAACTAAACAAAGATTTGACAACGAAGCACAAACAGGTTCTATTAAAGTTGATTTCATTCATTATCGTTTTCTAGATTTAACTATAAAACATAGTATATCTATAAATATCGGGTGTGTCTCAAAGTCCATTGCTTTTGGTTCCAGGTTTTGGTTGGCCAGTTTACTTTTGAAGATGATCTCGAATAAGTAATCAAGGTAAGTCAAATTATAAGGGCTTAAGCTTTTTATTCATTGTCTAATACAAGGTTTATACGTTCATAATAAGATAACATAGGTTATAAACGTTAAGCTTATTAAAAGAAATCTTGATTATACAATCAAAACGTTAATGATTAAAATTTACAGGGGGTTTATAAATATACTGGAGGTTCATATTTTTGGAACTATCTCATTTTCTTTAATCACTTTAGGCTACTCCTTTCCTTTTAGTACAATCTCACTGACCAACTTTCCAATCACTTTATAAACGTATTTCTACCATAAATGTACGTTTACAGTATAGGCCTACTATAATCTCGCAATCAGCAAGTTTAATTTTATATACATTTATTCGGTCCAGTTTTTGTACATTATTGCGTAGTGGGCAAATCAAACCAAGTTTAAAATTGCATGCGATTCTCGATTCCTGTATAGCTGGATATCTACTGTTATATTATTATGTTAGTGGTACTTTAATGCTTTTCTGTAATTGGAATCTCTCTATTGAAAAGCATTCAATAAAGAATTATTATTATTACTATTCTGAGCAATTATTTGTTTGTTTAGGGTTATTTAGAGGGCTCACTATGGATTACTACCCCGTAACCTTTATAAGGTTTCGAGGGTAACCTGAAGCTATTGCCACGTAGGTCGGAAACAGCTTTTTAACGGAACCAAAAAAGCCAATATGTAGATCAAAAAATCAAATAATTTATTTTAGATTTTAGGTGAGGGATTTCGGAAACAATATTTCTATCTTTGGACCAAACACCAACTTGAGGATGTGATCTACGTCTTTATTATTTTTCAACCTAAATGTTCATTGTCAACAATAGTAAACAGCAATCTTAATGAAATCAAACAAATAAAACTTGTTGAGACCCTTTATCAAACAACAAAAACACGACGCTGTTATGTCCAATAACAATTGAAAGGGACATAGTAACTGCTCAGTTTTCTTTACAAGTGAAGAACTAATGTAGCTTAATTCAATGAAATAACGTCCAATTGAAATTTACTCCAGGATTGCAACAAGAACTCGACCAGACTGGATAAGTAGAGGAGGTATTGTGGAAGTTTGTATGCAGAGAGGGTCTTGTATCGAATGTCGATGTCCTTCCAATGTCACTGTCCATCAGTCCGTTCCAATATATGTTGTTCTACATTTCAGTTATCTGATTAGTTTTCCAAAATCATTCAGTCTTTTAACTATGTTAAGATAGTAAAATAGACAAAATGTAAGTACTGTGTTTTATGAACTCAAACTTAAAGTATATACTTTATGTAGAGTTTCATGCGCTTTTGAACATAAAGTATGGTGTAGGTAAAAATGGTGAAAAGAACAAAAAAGAACCGTTATATTTAATAATCATGGGAATGTTGGCGTTTAGCTGCAAAAAACGGGTGAGAAACATTGACTATGAAGTCAATGTCCAATGACTTTAGTAATCAGGTGTAAAAAATAAGATGCTTCTAACCTATAGGAACTAAGACACTTTATAGTAAAACTCCTCGTTTTTAACAAGGGTTTGGAATTCACAAAACGGCGCTTTACAGTGATTAATTTTTATATAGTATTAAAATATTTTAGTCTCGGTGTAAAGAACATTTCCAATCTATTTAATATGTGTTTTCTTTCGTAAGAAGAAACTATACAGTATTTTTAAGCTAAAAGCATTACTGTATCGACTTTAAAACTTAAAATACCATATACATTTTTCTTCCTCGTACATCCTACAAGATGTTTTGAATGCTGATGATTTTAATATTTTGTGTGTAAAACAATTAGTAGAGGAAACATAGTAGAATTCAATACTTTGAGAATAGTTGTAAAATTTGCAAAACATGCAGTAAGCATTTTACAGTAAATTGCAATAAAGTGTATTTAAAATGTATCCAATAAAAGTAGTCAAGTTTCATAAACTTTGTCAGTCAATACAACTCCACAACAAAAAAAATGTTAGCCAAGATTACCCAGCTGATGATAACTTGTAGCTAAAAAAGTACTTGGTAGATATTGAAAAAACACTTTGTTTTTTGAACTTGGAATTAAAACGAGTAAGATTTCAATACACTTTGTGATCAATGTGTGTCAATACATTTAACATCGGGTACATGTCCCGTGTTTAAACGTACAGTTTCATTTAAACTCACAAAGATAAATCGCCAGCTGTTTGTGAGAACAACAGTTTACTGTTGATATCTCAGAAGAATAGTCTGTGCGCATTCTACGCAGAGGGAGTTTGGTATTGAAATACGCTTTAGCTTTCGTATATCTTGACATGTTGCCAAAATCATTGTAAAAATGGATTTACTGACTGAGCAAAACAATAATTTATTTTGTTTTCAGTTTTACATTTAGTGCAACAACCAAACACTCATAAGTGACAGACTTTGTTCGTAGTACCAAAAATGACACTTTTCAGCTAATTACGAAAGTTAACTGTGTTTCAAAAAATGAATTCATTAATTTATAAATGTGCTTACTTTTACCTATGATGGTATTATAAAGTAAATTACCTAAATATATTTTTGGGAAGCAATTTTATTAAAGTCTAACAAGCTTAATAGACGAGACCATCTTTTCAATAAATGTACCATTTAAGTAGCGTTGAAATTTGGATTTTCGGACGTAGATTAAAAGTTGTTTCTAATGAATGAAAAGAATCATTAATTAAGTGCTTGCATGCAGGGTTGTAGAATTTTCCTATATGAACCGTGAGATATTATTGTTAGCAGAACGTGTTTTTAGTACATTACTTGGCTAAGAAAAAGGTTTTGAAAATCCCATACAATCTAATAAAATTATGATTTTTAGGACATATGATTTGGAAATGACGTGCTTCACACCAAAACTAATCACCAGATTGTAACGGTTTAATGGTACTCAGTTTCAAGTTTTGTTGTTAACAATTCATTGAAAATAATACAGTAAGTACATTTGTTGGCATCATAATACTTATTACTTAAAATATTTGATGGTTAAATGGAGTAGCCGATAAGTTTTAAGGCGTGAATCTAAAAGCTTTATTTAAACTAATGTTGCAGGTCCTTGAACTAGCTAATGTTTGAATTTAAAAATGCAAAAAATCAAATAGGGTTATCACCAATAAAAGGTACAACAATATAAAACTAAACGAAACTCAGGTTTCATCAGTTTTCAAGAAACACTGCTGCCGTCACTACCACGTCGGACCCGAGGGGCGCAAAACTTGTTTCCCTTTCCTAATAACATTGCATCATGTTTCTTCCCCCAAGAGGTTATTGAAAAGTAGGATTTTAAATTCAATACTGGATAAAGCTTGCATTGCTAATTTAACACTAAGCTCTTTTCTTATTGGATTGCAATGATATACTAATTATATCTTGCTTAATATCGACCAAACCAGTACATTTATACGTATAATTAACTTAGTATTTTCAACTTTTTTTACAAGAAGGGAACATATCTTCATATAATTGGTATTGTTCTCATTGCAAAAACGACATAAAATTACCAAGAATGCTCACTTACATACTCATCGTGGTTGGCAAATAAAATAACAAAACTTTGGTCAAAAATGACAGAGATGTTTAAAAGAACATTTAAATACTAAAATAAAATTTCCCAACTGTAGGACCTTATGTCATCTTTATTTAAACATTTAATTACTAAAACATCAATTACCAACACAGTATTTAAACATTTAAATACTAAAACATCCTTAAAGCGGACGGAAACAAAACAGAACAGAACAGTTGAACTTTACTGTGGATGAAACAGGAAGTGTTTCTGGCTTCTGATTGGCTTAAACAAACACACGAACTTTGACCAAGCTGAAAGCCAAACACCGCAGTTTAACATTTCCTCTATCCATGGAGTCCTTTGGGGTCGAATAGCATTATAGTTATCTTTGTTTATAATAGAGGTGTTCTATTTAATTGTGTTACAGTAGTTACCTGGGACTGGTACAGTAAAATGTTATTTAAAATAGAACCAAACACTGACTTGAAGCCAGACAACGCTTTATATGGGTTTTCACTCTTCGTAATGGTACTGGAAACCAAAATCTGGAATGGCCTTCAGCTGGTCGGTTACGGATTGTTGTAGGTTTAACAGTTCCAAAATTGTGTTCTTTGAGGTGGCTCATCAATTTAGCGAAAAGAAAAATGTCTTAGGGACTCAAGTCGAAGAAGGAGTGATGCAGAAGAATGAGGTGGATGAGGATAAACGGGGATATTGTTTCGAGAGACTTCAGAGTGTAACTGTGGTCTTGGGGTTTCCTGGTCAAGAGCTCGTTACCGGACAGTGCAGTGTGACAAGCCGCATTGTCATGATGCAGCAACACGACAAAACTCGTTTCAACTCGGCAGGAAACTCGTTTCATAATATTTCGTCAGGTTTAAAGGGGTTTTCAGGAAATGTTCATAGGAATTAGCGCTATTCATTTCCAATGCAACGTAGTAGAACAAAACGGTTTGCAGTTTGAGCTTTACAAAAACACCTCCTGAATCAAATGGCAAAGCTTTTGTCGTGTAGGAGATAAATATACAAACATGGTATTTATTAATGGCTTTAGCAACATAACTCTGTGGTTCTGTTCTAACAATTCGCTGGTATCTTGTACTTTTAGTTTAAATAACCAAACCTACCTGCCTATGGTAACATCCGATATGTTATGTTGTTTTTAAGTTTATAATTTTGGCTACCACAAATCTGTCCGACCACTATATTTTGTCACAAAAACTTTGAGTAAGGATTGTAAGCATTTAGTTTTTACCTCTGGTATTAAATATTGTGGTTTTCAGAAATGAAGTATGCTGACCAGTACATTTGTCACCTAGCCAACCACCCTGGTTGCACAGATACAACACAATTGTGCTGGGAACAAAGACTTGATATTTATGTCGGACATTGTGGACACAAGGATATTTATGTCAACAGTCCTGCCAACACAAGAATGCTAATGTTGTACAGTTGTTGTGACGTAATGTCAGTTTGGGCAACTGTAACAGCTGTTGGCAATACTTTATACATACAAGTTGGTTGCAGGAACCGACTCGAATGTACGAAGTAATGCTATATCCACAAGTAATGTGGTGTCGCTATAACTTTTCGAACTACTTAGATACCCTGTGGTCTCTGTTTTGTTGAATCTATTGTGTTTAGAATGTTTGTGGGATTATTCAAGTTGTAAAATTTAGATGTGAATCTTTTCTAGCCTCACAATTACAATTTAAGCCCATATTTCAGAAGTGGTATTGACAAAATATTAGTTGTAATACTAAAAATATTTGAAGACAAAGTGTATGGACCGAACCAAGACTCGAACCTGGGCTCTCACTGGCCGGATGATTATGCTAAACCATACGGCTCACCTATTTATACCTTCAAATTAAGAAGTACTTAAATTTGAAGTGGGTCGGATGGTGTAGTGGTTAGCATAAACACCCTGCAGGTGAGAGACCCAGATCTGAGTCCCGGTTGGGTCCACACATTTCTTCTTGAAATTTCCTCAGTAATAAAATTAGATATTTAGCGTTTATAAAACAAAATTTCTCCCCAAAAGGTAAGTCTACGTTTGATCTCTCCTAAGTTTAGCTAAAAACAACCAACCAACAAACTATAGATTTATCAACTAATCAAACTAAAGGTAAGATAAAGCGTTCTGTATTTAACTTAGTCCAACAAATTTAAAGTGGTTTAGAGGAAGCTGTTTGGAGGAAGCAGTTGCAACCAATTTATTCTTTGACAATGTGTCACTCTTCTAGCAAACAATGCTTTATCTCGTCTACCTGGCTGTCGCAGTTTGGAAATATAATATTACCTAGACGAAGATTGAAAGCTCTCTATTTTGTTTCACTGGATAGCTTATTTTACCAGTTAATTTTCTTTTGAGATAAACCTTCAATAGCATAAAATTTGTTTTAAAGCTTGACATCCAATCGACCTTGGTGAATAAAAATGGGTTTGACCTTAGATGAGGTGGTGTATGGCCGATTATAAAGTAAACTAGAAAACATAGCCGACGCGAAGCCGTAAGCGCTACCGTAGTTATTGCGAGTTTCCTTTAACGAGGTATACTAAGGGGTGGGGGTACTCTTAGGGAGAGGTGGAGGAGTTTGCCCCAAAGGTGGGGGTTTATGCTTTAAAATCCATACTTTTATTTGATTTTATATAAACTTATAAACATCTCAGTCACCGTACGTAACATGTGTACTTAAAACGATCAAAATTCAATCAAACTAAGATAGTGGCGAAAACAAAATTTTCTTTCGCCATCCTGATCCGGCTGAAAGAACTTTCTTAGTTCATGTTACTTATGTTTAGTTAAATGCTAAGCATGTGTACATCCCATTTAGTCGGAATGGGATAATAAATACAGATTTTATAGCAAATCTTATAAAACCATTAAGGGAAACGACCCCGATTCAGCTGGTTTACAAACTTAACCTAAAGGTTTACGAAGGTAACTATATAAATAATCGTTCTATGTTTGCTTATAATGATTAATAATTTGAGCTGTTGAATTCGGATTTCTAACATAATTTAACTCGTAGGAAATTAAACACCTAAATTGCAATACACTCTGAGAAGAAACGACTGTTCTAGTTTGAAAGAGAGTTTTATAGGCTACAAATACTGCTATGGCCTTATCCAACGACAATATCTTTTGTCATTTTGATAGAACCGTATAAACTAGCCGTTAAGCACAGAATGTCTTCAAGATTGGTGATAAAGGGAAAGTCTGTAATTGAGTACCTACTTTCAGCTCTAAATTACTCTCCATTATTTGTTGATATTAGAATATTTCTCAAAAACACTTACACATAATTTGAAAATTTACACTTGTTGTGCCATAGCTTAAACAGGATGTTTCAGAACTTCTGCTCGTTGTCGTATTGTTATTTGGCCAAATACTCGTACTAGTGTGAATATCATAATGAAACCACCCAAAAACAACTTTGTTGCTTGGGCATCCAACATTTTGTTCTGCTAGTTTTATTTATACTGGAGAAACTTACACTTATCAACTTTGAGTTGTACACACTCCCTTCAAATACTGAGGTAAAGATGATAAAATAAGCAATATTGTTTAATAAAAACAAAACAGTGCCTTGCAAGTGTAATGGATGGATTAAGTAGTCTTTTGTTCGACAAGGAACCTTCAAGTTTCCCAGGTGTTGCTATCAATGTGTTTAATTTCTTTTAAACACATTGATAGCAACACCTCATTGTGTGAAAGTTCCTCACAACTACTTAAACATCATAACTTTCTTAATACGAAATTATTTTAACTACTTACTTACCATTCTGTTACAAGGCGCTTCTATAACTTCCGATCTGCGGCCAATGTTCCTTATTAAATAATTAAAAAAGTAAAACTTTTCAAATGCTATCTCTAATAGTTGTCAGTTCAATAATTTGACTATTTGGCCGTATTTTTCCATGATTTTCCGGTGTCTTGACGCAGTATTGTTAGTAAGTGGGCAATAAATCAAAACCATTCTGTTTGGCCAAGATTTGTGCAATTTCTTCGGAAAACAGAATCAGTGAGCCTCGTAAGGGCCTTTAAAACATAAATGTGCGTCTTAGATTATTTACAATAACCCCTCCCCCACACTAGTTCTGTATATTCTACCCTAGGTTAATTCTGCCCTAAAAAAATACCCAATAAGGTTTGTTATATTTTATGTTCAGCACGTACATGGCCGTAGGCCAATTTCATGTAAGCTTCATTACAATTGGATAGCATAGCTGTTATTGATCAAAGTAAACGAATTATAAGTCATACTTAACCGACCCAAATAACGTTTTATAATATGGGCAAGTTCAAGCGTGGCTTTTGATGTTTTAGTTTCGTTACTTTCAGAAGTTGAACTATTATTGCGGACATTTTCCATCGTTAGTGAACAAAAAAGGGTCACGACGTTTCGGGATCTGCAATCTGATTCCGTCTTCAGGTGAAAGTAACCTAAAACATAACACAAAACATTAGAAAATAAGCTAGCCTAAAGTAGTCAGCGTAGCTGACCAGTCAAACTGTACCAAACAACATGTAATTGTTAAAGTCAAACAAAAAATTAAATCTTAGAATTTAGGAATAGCCTAGAAAAAAAACTACAATATTACAAACACAAGCCACATTATGAACGTAAACAAGTCACCAGAGTAAATTCAAAATGAATCACAAAACACGTCCACTAACTGAACGAGCTAACCCTAGACCGACTGGTTGGCCGGTGACAGGCCAGTCACACACACTAGCAGCAGGCTAGCCAACTGTAACAAAGAAACACAAAAGTCCCTATTTATGCACAGCCAATGGGAGAAGGGGACGGTTCTTAGTGGCCTGTTTTGCGTCCTTAATACCATGCTATGAGTTTTTTGAGTTGCTTCTTGTTGAAAATTAACTTGAATACTATAGTTGTCCCTACGCTTAAGTCCATTTTCAATGAGCAGTAGCCAGAGGGGCCTTATTATAACTAAATCTTGACTGATTGGATGGTCTGCTAATTTTTTTTCGGTCGTGATCTTTTTTTGTTCACTAACGATGGAAAATGTCCGCAATAATAGTTCAACTTTCGTTACTTGTTTGAAATGGTTTGGTTTGAAAGTCAACACAATAGTTCCTCATCTGGCATGTATTGGAGGTAATGTATTTTGGAAGGCAATCGTTAGGTTAGCGTTGGAAAGGCTCAGTGCGAGATAGAAAATACATTTGGCGCGCCTGGGGGTCGGACGTGACACTTTGCACTGTTTCAAACCAAGAGCTTTGACCTCTCTCAAAGTCAATCGAACCTTGTTCCAATAAACAGACGTGAAAACCCCTGGTGTCTTTTATATCTGACGGACTTTTACTGTGTTAATGGTTAATTAAAATACTTACGAAATAAGAGGCTTCCTTTTAAAATAGATGAAAGCTTATTTAAAAAGGGAGAACACAACGAGTACATATAAAAAACGCGCTCTCTTAAAAAAAACCATAAAATTCACTTTTAAAAAGGTATCCTTTGAGTTTTATTAGTGCTGGAAATAACTATATAATGAATCAATCTTTAATAACTCTCTTTTAAATACAACTACAGTACATTTTACAAAATACTCGTATACAAGACATAAAGCACATACAGAGGCCTACATATAAACATTTGTAACCTTTTAATAAAAATGAAAACCCCTACATTAACCTTCTCAGAAACTTTCCAAAGGAAATAGAGAACTGTTTAAAGAAGCTAAACTTAGATCACATTCTTCCTGAACTTCAAGTTTCCTCCAGATGTATGAGGGATAAACTTCAAGATGTGCAATTCAGAAATGGTGTAGTTGCCTTACAAAGGAAGAGGTGTGTGTCTATTCGAAGAATGTCCAAAAATAAATCTTAATATATGCAACAGGAAAGATTTCTCAACATCGGAGCTCAAAGATATGCTAAAATTAATTGGAGATGTTGCACCAACAAGGTCTAACCACGGCAGATCCAAGAATGGGAACCAGTGTCGCCATTGTGCGAACACTGAGACTTACAATTTTGAATCTTTACCCCATATTCTTGGAAAATGTCCATTCGGCGACCTTTTAAGAAACCAAAGACATCATACAATCAGAAGTTTAATGGCAAATGCCTTAAAGAGAAAAGGTTATGAAGTCTACGAAGAAATTGAAGATTTAGCTGATCATGGATCTATTCGCCGAGCTGACATCTTGGCAATCAACAGAAAAACCCAATTAGGCTACATATTTGACCCAACGATCCGTTTTGAAAAGAACAAATTCCAACCTTTAGAAGTACATGAAGAAAAAAAAAATTTATTATCAAACCAAACAATTCTTTCAAGAAAAATATAAAATTAAAAACATTGAAACATTCGGACTACTAATTGGCTCAAGAGGGACTATACCTAAATTCTTAAGTGACATTTGGACAACCTTCAAATTAGAAAAGAAAGTGTTATTTGAAATTTCAACTATTGCAATTAGATCCAGCATCCAAATTTTAAGAAACCATCTGTATGATAATTTAGAAAACTCATAATCTCATATTTAAATTTTTTGTGTTAAAAGCATCCTTTGCACTTGTGCAACTTATTTATATAATAAGAAGGTGTACATTTATTGAATAAATGTTCTTTATATATGTATTTAGGCATACAGTTACATAATATTACTAGGTGAAAACATAATAGCAACATGGGGATACAACAATATTAATACAAAATAGTTATTGTAAAATAAACAAATTAAGTGCCATTTGAATTTTAGTTGTGTTGAGACATTGTAACAGAATTATTTGAGAGTGAGTTCCACATAAACCTTTTATCTAATTTAATAACTCTTTTGAAACAAATTATATTTAAATAAAGTAGTTAGTAACAATTTAAAATTAACTTTAAAATAATGTGTTGGAAAGAGTTATCCCACATATTCCAGGAAAACTGAAACCGCAAGATAACACTCAGGGTTATATTTAAAGGGCTGTTCAAGGCAGAGTACGTCCCACACAAAGTTAAAGAGAGCGCTACTAAGAGAGAGAATGTTACAAACTTGAATACAACATGAATAATGATTTATTCTTAAAAAAATTTAAACCTGTCTTTTCCTCATTCAAAAAATGAAACGAAAAACTGTTTCGTCAGGTGAAAATTAGATCAGTGACGAGTCCTTTGTAATACCTCCAACAAAAGTTCGTAGCTAAAAATGTACCTATTTTGCACAACTAATCTTAATTTTTTGATTTACATTTCTAGCTTTTATTTCTAGACCTTAATGCACTTAACATTTTATTTTTTACACTGACAATAAACTTAAGGTTGTTTATAGGTAGTTGTTATGTGTCACTAGCTCTTTATTAGAGCTATAAAGTTATTTTAGTTATTTAGGAATATTACTGTAATCAGCAAAGTTTTCAACAACAATTTTTAAATATGTTCATCCTGCGCATATTTGAATACTGTGTAATTTTTGAATATCATTAATGATCTTTCAATGATCATTTAGCAACTTTTCCCAAATTAGTACTAATTACCAAATAATCTGCTGATTAAGTCATGCAAACAACGTATTCAATCTCCCAATGTCATGAACGCTAACAAAAAAGAACACAACGTTGATTGATTTCACTCTCTATTGGCCAGTGATAATTGCATGATAACAACGATATGCAATCATATCGACAGCCACCGAACTGATATTTCCAGATGTGATCTCACTAATTAGGTGACACATTTAACCAAAACCAACCTATAATAACTGTGATAACTACAATTAAAATTTGGTCCTGAATATTTGCATATGGCTAAGTATGTTCAAAACATTACACAGCAAATTATATTTAAGGAAAACGTATTTGTTTACATTAAATATGAAGAAGAGACTGTCATGAGCTCAAAATATCATACATTCATATTTATTTCAAGAAAAACTAAATTTTTACTTTTATAATAAAGATAAAACTAATTAATCCACATTACGTAGATAAATAAATATTTAATTGTATAAATACAATTTAGATCCATTGTATTTTCCATGTTACGAGTATTATCGTAGTTTTCCTGTAAACTTTCGTCTCGTACTCATCTATATATATGTTAGGTATGCAAAGCGTTCACTAAAACGATTCGTTGATTCGAATTCTTCCCACTTTAGCTCTATTGTTAGGCAGTAGTTTCTTCACGCATTTTCAAGTCGTATTATTTGAACTGGTCTGTGGTGTTGAATGTAGCTATTGAGGGCAACCTCAATTATGTTAACGTGTTGGATTCCTGCAAAGGTACATGTTTACGAGCTTTTGTTTTGGGTCTCTCAGTTCTTATATATAGCTAAAATATGGTACCTGGTTTTTAAAACATTGCATCCAAAACACCCAAGAATTTACTAAAGCTGTAAAAAGAGGCTACTTACACTTACGGCTGTAGATCGGATCATTAATTTGTTGATGGTTTAGTCACCACAACCACACAAGTACAAGTATCAAACTAACGGCTGTTTTCCCCAGTCCATAGCGTTCTTTTTGCCAGTTACTATGAACAGTTAGGTAGAAATATTTTATTTAGAACAAGGATAAAAGGTCTACTTGTAGACCAAAGATCCTAGACATGGAAAATTCTGTAGGAAATTTAAGGTAACATGGTTGCATTTCATGGATTATGATTTAGTAACTATTTACAATTTTTTTATGGTAGTTTATCCACTGTGGCCGTTGAATATAAAAACTGTCACAGTTGAAGGGTAAAAATGTTGTTTTCTAGAGAAGCAACACGGTGGCAGTGGACAAATTGCATCCTTCCGCTCCCTGACTGTTTCCTACCCAATGAAAATCAATGATAGAATTGTTTTGTCAGACTTGGTAGTTTTAGGATGTAGAACTTTGTCCGAGACAAACTTCAGACGGTAAAATATTTTGGGCTCTACTTTGTACAGTTTTAAAGGAAAATAGGTTTTAAATTAAAGAAACATGTAGATAATCATACGTAGAAATAACCTTGTTCCTGTACTTAATCATTGCACTTGCTTTACATTCTATTGGTCAGAATGTACGAGTAATTAGGCTAGAGAACCATAATGCTAAAAAGTTAATTCCTTGCCAAGTTATCGATCATGTTAAACTGGAGATTGGAGATGTAATAAGATTATAAGGTAGATTTACCGGTTTCTGAAGACTAAAACCAGTTAGAAATAGCTTAAACAATCGCCCAAACTCTCATTACGTCACCACAACTGTACAAAAGTAGCATTCTTGTGGTGGTAGGACTAGTGACATACCCTTGTGTCCACAATGTCGGACATAAATATCATGTCTTTGTTCCCGTCTTTGTTGTTGTGAACAGCTTTAAAAGCTACTACTAGTTATGCTAAATAAATTTGCAAAATGTTTGTAACGTTCAGGTGGTTTAAAAGTGGGGGTTGCTTCCGTTCTATAGAACATCCGGTATATACATAACTTTAAACTCTAACACAAGTTTTTCGTTTCCAATACTCAACCTATTTCCAAAATTGAACTTAAATCATGTCCACTGCATTTAAAGAAATCCGCCCAATTTTTCAAGAAAAACTACGTGAAAGGTGTGTTGTCATTAGGAAGGGCATCTGGCTGATAACAGGTGTGAGATAGTTACTACTGAACCTAGCAGCAGCTGACAAGACATTGACAAGATACTGATAAGAGAACACGATACATAGCTCAGTGTCAGATAACTATGACAGTCTGTGACAACGGTGCGATGTGCTGTTGGAATGTAATCGGTGCTTTTGCGCAGCCTGAAGGCTTCGTGCTTCGCGGGCTGAGCTGTCTGAGAATGTAAGTTTTTAACTTACATTTTGCCTAAAACTGTAGCTAACTTAAATTAAGCGTCATTTTGGAAATATGTAGAGTATTAGAAATGGAAAAACATATGTTAGAATAAAGGATTTGTTAACTATTGCTGAGCTGGCGAAAATTTGACCGTAAGTTTTTAGTTGGGGTAAAGAAAATCACCAAAATATTCCATTTTTTAAGACTTTTTAGTGCTAATGGACATCAAATTTATATTGTTGAGCTTTTTATACCTAGAAGGTAACTAAGAAATAAGGACTTTATATTACTTAAACATGGTAAAATTACTTGTATTGGATTTTTTAGAGATGCCAGTAAATTCTAGAACTGAACAAGATATACTTACTATTTAAGAGCTATAGGTTTTGCTCAACTTTGTTATTTACAGATAAATAAGTGGACACGTTAAAATCGTACTCCACAAAACCAGCCTTTGCATAATAAGGCTAAGTTTGAAGCATATATCTCTTGAATTTGTTTGGATGATACTGATTGATAACTTTTTAACAGTTTTTGACAGAGTGTTTGACAATACTCGTAAATCGACAATGGGTTTAAACCTATAGTAACATTCAGTTTAGTGTTACTAACAATACT
Source organism: Matsumurasca onukii (assembly GCA_018831715.1). Lineage (NCBI taxonomy): Eukaryota > Metazoa > Arthropoda > Insecta > Hemiptera > Cicadellidae > Matsumurasca > Matsumurasca onukii. The sequence goes on along the minus strand of CM032061.1, from coordinate 53,631,764 downwards.
ATTAGGAGTATAGAGGATAGAAGGAAGGAAAAAAACACTACTATTACAAACAGAAAATAGCAGTTATAGATTTTTCTTGGATGTGATATTATTATTGTAAAACTATCTTAGCCAGAACTGGATTCTCAGTCAATTTTGAAGAAGCTGAATTGTAGTTTTGGATGTTTTTATTTTAAAAAGGTCTACAGCTGTAGTGTCAAAATGGCTTCACCAGAGACAGTTTTGTACGACTTGTAGTTAGCAAACAATCTCTGAGTTATGCTTTGCGTATAGGTTCCTTTTGTTCACAGGAGGTACTGAAGAGTGAGCAAGATGAACGTCTCAAACCTGACAGTGCTCGGGAACTGGACAGATGAAGGAGGGAATCTCAGTGAGAAACACTTCATCTCTGAGCCAGGATATGAGAACTGGGTGCCCATGAGCGAGGAGCCCATCTATGAGGTCAGTAGTAGGCTAAGGCACCGATTCTTTATCTAAAATAAACTGATTTTAACTACTTTATGCTTAAAAAAATCAAGCTTAGCTGCGTGACGGCCTGGTGTATACAAAACATAGATCCTACTATGTTGACCTGCGTTATTACTCGTATTTCCACGGATAAACTGTTCAAAAATTCGAGTTTGAATTACTACATGGCAATTAATATTCTTTGAGTCATTTGAACGTGGGCTTCTTCTTATTCATGCAAAATAATATGCAAAATAATAATCTATACTCGAGATATTTGTGTAATACGGGGTGTGGGACACCCTTGTGTTTCAGTTAAAATGTATCGTGAACATGGAAAAGGTTTTCAATAAAATGTTAATGATGCAGGGGCTGAGAATTCGTCAAATAATTGTAGTATCATACTCGTTTTGACTAAACTAAATCCATTATTATAACTTAACTCATTGACGTAGGGTACAATTTAAATACTTACAGCCTGTGTAAGTTATTCCATTAGCCCTCAGTGTTAAATGTCAAATGTAAGTACAGATCTGCTCATATCTTCAATCGTAAGGCAGTGACAAAATAACACAGTTGTTGATAACACTTGCTATTTGTAACAACTTGTGATGTATGGTAGTATATGATAACCTTTAGAGGTGTCAATGCTATTCTTAGGTATTTAAACACATACAAAACAATTTAAAAATAGTTAAATAAAGTTTGAATCGATCTTCCTACGTTTATTGAAATTAAAGTGACTTAGAGTAACTTAGATTTTCCATCGTTGTTGAGTGAAAAACAAGTAAACGACGTTTTGGGATATGGAATCTGATGCCGTCTTCAGGTGGAAAGTAGCCTAAAACATAACACAAAGCATTATAAAACGAGCTAGCTTAAAATTAATCCGCGCAAGCTGGCTAGTAACACACCACCAAGTAACCTTGTTTATTTTGTTTTCTTTCCTTACATTTTATAACAGCTAGCCTAGAACAAATACAAAACCTGCAGAGCTGTGACTCAGACTGACCAACTGTAACAGAGAACACAAAAATACCTATTTGTGCACAGGAAATGGAAGGAAAATTCATCAGTGTTAATGACTGGCAAAGGAGGGACCCTAACAAAGAGGTTAAAATGACTAACAACACTTTAGAAAACCCTCTAGACGACAAAACTGATTATTGGTCTAAGCGTATCATTAGGTTTCTGAATTTCGGGCAACAAGTACATGTGTAGAATTTTATAATAGGTATTTAGGAATGTACTCTTTCTTTACTCCACATCGATGGAAGATGTCCGTAGTACTATTTTAACCTCTAAATTGTACCATCGTCAGTAACAAACACTAAACAAAGAATCAATGTACGAGTATATAGAGAAAAATGATATACTCGTACTCCAATTTCTGTCTCAATAGATTTGATGTGGATATTAAAACTATAGTACAGCCTGAAATAAAGTGTGCTTCACAATAACTTTAAACCAACATATATTTTATCTAAGACAACTTATTTCCTGTTATTCCTCCAAGGAACATAGGGCAGCAACCGAACCTCTCTACAGTACTCTGTTGGGAGTAACCCCCTTTACCTCCGTCTGAGCTTTAACCTAAGAGAACGTTTCATAATTATCCAGTCAATGGACTTTTGGTTGAACTCACCGACGTATGAATGGGAGAAAGTTGGTTAACAACATTTATTTTACAAAAGGGACTTCAATGTCCAAACGTAAGTAAAACTTTAGCTACCAAAAGTTTTGTTTGCATACAATGTTGGTTTGGTTTCCGAAATAAATAATTTTGAAATGTTTTCCTCGAACCCAGGTAGCAGCTAACTCTTAAGATCACCTCTAATTGTTGTTAAATGAACTCCCCCGTCTTACACAAACATCTACAAATCAAGTCTTTGCGTAAATATTGACTCTTTCAACGCTTCTAGAATGATGGACGAGGTGAATAGTTTAAAACACATCAACACGGCTTAGTTTAATAGGCTTGTTTCTCTACGGAAAGACGTGAATCAGGTGAAAACAGAGATCAAAGATGCGTTGTTATTAAACAGCTGTCTCGTCCCTCATCATCAGCTAGCAGTAAAGTCTGGTATTTATCTGCGGGCTGGTGTTTATAGTTCATCAGTCTCCCGCCTTAGCGCTGAATAACACTACGCGCAAGAATGTCTCACTTTGTTAAACAATGTTTTATTGGGGTGGAATTGTTTGATTATTTTTGTACGAAAGTAAACTCTTATGGAACTAGAAATAGGGTCAACATAACTTTCCTTTGCAATTTGACATTCTTATTCGCTCCGCTCATAGCCTCACTTTGACCTTCGGCCTCAGGCTTACGTGTTCTTTTACTGAGAGTTTTATTACATATCGTAAAGGTAAATGTTTCTTAAATTTTATTAAAATCGGACTACTAATAACGCTGTTATAGCGAAACATTTTTTGACCGTCATTTTCAAACGACTTAATGAATCTTCATAACCTTTAGCACATTGGTTTATATTTCATAACCTTTAAATTTTATCATAATCGGATGAAATTTACAGTTTTTAGACTATTAAAACCACTTTTTTGACCAAAATTCTTCCCCAAAAGGGTTTTGGTAGCCTGATTTTGCTGGTTAACGAACTTGACCAAGATATTTATAAAACAAAACTTCGTACCAAACTTCATGAAAGTCGGACAAAAATTCGATCTGTTGAGAGTACAAACATATATTCATAATTATGTCTTACATAAAAATTATCATAACGTGTTCTGGTGGTCAGGGTCGGTGCTTATTTCACGGTCCGGGTCTGGGTTTACTATGCTGACAGCCTGATACCTCATTTTTCCAAAGGATAAAAACTGTTCCAAAATGGATTAATATTCTTAAGCCTAATTAGTATAAAAAAATGCTCCAAAACACCTAGGAAAAGGTATTTATCTAGAGTTTTAGTTTCTCTAGACTCAGCGCCTGAGAACAAGATAATCACTTCACTATCAGCTCAAGTTAGCAGTTCGAAAGCTGTTAAAACTTTTATATGTTTACTGTCTTCACAGTGTGATAAACGAGGAGTAACTCACGTCGTATCACGTTACGCCAGATTGCGCCACGTTACTCATTTCATTGGAGTAAACAACAACAGAGCTGTGCAGAGGTAAGTTGGGCTTGGCCAAGGTTAGTATATAGTAACCTATACAGGGTGTCACAAAGTGTGAGCACTATACAGAACCAGATTCTACATACTAAAGTAAGTCGAAAATGTCCAAGTAACATTTTTTATTTCGGCTTAGTTTAGCCGTAGTTTGCCATTTTGAACATCTTTGAAAATACTTAATAATTCAAAAGTGTAATTGTGTAAACTATATATATATTTGGTGAAACTTCGTATAAACCTTAATCGTTTTTCTGATAATATTCCCAACAATATTATTGATCTAACTTATCTTATTCTAAAATGGCTGCCATTAAAAATTTCAAAGTAGTCAAATAGAATCAAGTTTTACATTGCAATTTTCAAATTACCGCCATTTTGAAATGTGATAAGTTAGATCAAAATATTTGTGGAAAATTCTATTAGGATAACAATTAAAGTTAATACCAATAACAAAATGTTACTATACATTTTCGACTTGCTTTTGTATGTAGAATCCGGTTCTGCATAGCACGCTACACATTTTTGCGACACCCTGTGTACGTACCTTGGGGCTTGGCAACGCGAAACGTACGAGTATGTAGTTAACGGTTCGAAGCGATAAAATATCTTTAAAAAAGTGGGTTGTAATGGTCGGAAAATGTTCATACATTAAATGTAAAAACTGTGCACCAACGCAAAGTTGGACAAAACTATTCAATCAAGGGAGTTATGCTTGTGCTTTAGGACATACACATTTGGTACACTTATCGTAAATAGTAAAAGTGTTTGAAGTACTACATGGCAATTAATATTCTTTGAGTCATTTGAACGTGGGCTTCTTCTTATTCATGCAAAATAATATGCAAAATAATAATCTATACTCGAGATATTTGTGTAATACGGGGTGTGGGACACCCTTGTTTTCAGTTAAAATGTATCGTGAACATGGAAAAGGTTTTCAATAAAATGTTAATGATGCAGGGGCTGAGAATTCGTCAAATAATTGTAGTATCATACTCGTTTTGACTAAACTAAATCCATTATTATAACTTAACTCATTGACGTAGGGTACAATTTAAAATACTTACAGCCTGTGTAAGTTATTCCATTAGCCCTCAGTGTTAAATGTCATGTAAGTACAGATCTGCTCATATCTTCAATTGTAAGGCAGTGACAAAATAACACAGTTGTTGATAACACTTGCTATTTGTAACAACTTGTGATGTATGGTAGTATATATAACCTTTAGAGGTGTCAATGCTATTCTTAGGTATTTAAACACATACAAAACAATTTAAAATAGTTAAATAAAGTTTGAATCGATCTTCCTACGTTTATTGAAATTAAAGTGACTTAGAGTAACTTAGATTTTCCATCGTTGTTGAGTGAAAACAAGTAAACGACGTTTTGGGATATGGAATCTGATGCCGTCTTCAGGTGGAAAGTAGCCTAAAACATAACACAAAGCATTATAAAACGAGCTAGCTTAAAATTAATCCGCGCAAGCTGGCTAGTAACACACCACCAAGTAACCTTGTTTATTTTGTTTCTTTCTTTACATTTTATAACAGCTAGCCTAGAACAAATACAAAACCTGCAGAGCTGTGACTCAGACTGACCAACTGTAACAGAGAACACAAAATACCTATTTGCACAGGAAATGGAAGGAAAATTCATCAGTGTTAATGACTGGCAAAGGAGGGACCCTAACAAAGAGGTTAAAATGACTAACAACACTTTAGAAAACCCTCTAGACGACAAACTGATTATTGGTCTAAGCGTATCATTAGGTTTCTGAATTTCGGGCAACTCGTACATGTAGAATTTTATAATAGGTATTTAGGAATGTACTCTTTCTTTACTCCACATCGATGGAAGATGTACTATTAACCCATTTTTAACCTCTAAATTGTACCATCGTCAATAACAAACACTAAACAAAGAATCAATGTACGAGTATATAGAGAAAAATGATATACTCGTACTCAATTTCTGTCTCAATAGATTTGATGTGGATATTAAAACTATAGTACAGCCTGAAATAAAGTGTGCTTCACAATAACTTTAAACCAACATATATTTTATCTAAGACAACTTATTTCCTGTTATTCCTCCAAGGAACATAGGGCAGCAACCGAACCTCTCTACAGTACTCTGTTGGGAGTAACCCCTTACCCTCCGTCTGAGCTTTAACCTAAGAGAACGTTTCATAATTATCCAGTCAATGGACTTTTTGGTTGAACTCACCGACGTATGAATGAGAGAAAGTTGGTTAACAACATTTATTTTACAAAAGGGACTTCAATGTCCAAACGTAAGTAAAACTTTAGCTACCAAAAGTTTTGTTTGCATACAATGTTAAAAGGTTTCCGAAATAAATAATTTTGAAATGTTTTCCTCGAACCCAGGTAGCAGCTAACTCTTAAATCACCTCTAATTGTTGTTAAATGAACTCCCACGTCTTACACAAACATCTACAAATCAAGTCTTTGCGTAAATATTGACTCTTTCAACGCTTCTAGAATGATGGACGAGGTGAATAGTTTAAAACACATCAACACGGCTTAGTTTAATAGGCTTGTTTCTCTACGGAAAGACGTGAATCAGGTGAAAACAGAGATCAAAGATGCGTTGTTATTAAACAGCTGTCTCGTCCCTCATCATCAGCTGGCAGTAAAGTCTGGTATTTATCTGCGGGCTGGTGTTTATAGTTCATCAGTCTCCCGCCTTAGCGCTGAATAACACTACGCGCAAGAATGTCTCACTTTGTTAAACAATGTTTTATTGGGGTGGAATTGTTTGATTATTTTTGTACGAAAGTAAACTCTTATGGAACTAGAAATAGGGTCAACATAACTTTCCTTTGCAATTTGACATTCTTATTCGCTCCGCTCATAGCCTCACTTTGACCTTCGGCCTCAGGCTTACGTGTTCTTTTACTGAGAGTTTTATTACATATCGTAAAGGCAAATGTTTCTTAAATTTTATTCGGTTTATTAAACATTTTGCGACATTTTCAAACGATTAATGAATTTTTAACCTGTGCACTTTTTTATTCTGGCTTTATCAGAATCGGATGAATTTTTTTGAATTAAAACCACTTTTTGAGTAAACTCTTTAAAGTGACTTTATATTGCTGGTTAACGGTGAAATATTTATAAACAAATTTTTGTACCAAAGCATGAAAGGGACAAAATGCGTATTTTGACAGGTATTATACATAACCTAAATTCGCAAAATGTGTTGCTAAGCATAACTCAACGCCTGGATGAATGGCCAATTTTTTAAAATGTTCGTTGGAGTTTAATGATGTTACAGCAAAGATTTGAATAATGCGGAAACCAAAACAGCCTTTTCTTTTTCTAACAAAAGGGTAAACAATTTGAGCTTTATTGATATTCGTTGCCAGCTAATATCCTATTTACAGACATAAAACATATGTAGCTAAAAAAACAAAACTGTCAATGTCATTTGCCGTTGAACATTGTTGTTTTCAGATTTTCTGTAACCTAACGGTTGCTTTTGTTAACTCATACATGAAAACAATCGTATATCATGTATTGTGCAGAGTGATTAATACGTAGGTAAAAAAAACTACCACATTACAAATATTTTTGACAGGACAGAATGCAATAGTCCGCTAGTGTCTTATAAAATATCATAACGTGTTCTGGTGGTCAGGATCGTTGCTTATTTCAGGTCCCGGGTCTGGGTCTTACTATGCTGACGGCTTGATACCTCATTTTTCCAAAGGAAATTCGATGAAAACTTTGTATTAAAAATAGATTAATATTCTCTTGCCCAATTAGTATAAAAATGCTCCAAAACACCTAGGAAAAGGTATTTATCTAGAGTTTTAGTTTCTCTAGACTCAGCGCCTCAGAACAAGATAATCACTTCACTATCAGCTCAAGTTAGCAGTTCAGAAAGCTGTTAAAACTTTTATATGTTTACTGTCTTCACAGTGTGATAAACGAGGTAACTCACGTCGTATCACGTTACGCCAGATTGCGCCACGTTACTCATTTCATTGGAGTAAACAACAACAGAGCTGTGCAGAGGTAAGTTGGGCTTGGCCAAGGTTAGTATATAGTAATCTATACAGGGTGTCACAAAAGTGTGTAGAGCACTATACAGAACCAGATTCTACATACAAAGTAAGTCGAAAATGTCCAAGTAACATTTTTATTTCGGCTTAGTTTAGCCGTTTGCCGTTTTGAACATCTTTGAAAATAATTAATCAATTCAAAAGTGTACTTGTGTAAACTATATATATATTTTGTGAAACTTCGTATAAACCTTATTGTTTTTCTGATAATAATTCCCAACAATATTATTGATCTAACTTATCTTATTCAAAATGGCTGCCATTGAAAATTTCAAAGTAGTCAAATAGAATCAAGTTTTACATTGCAATTTTCAAATTACCGCCATTTTGAAATGTGATAAGTTAGATCAAAATATTTGTGGAAAATTCTATTAGGCCTAATTAGTATAAAAATGCTCCAAAACACCTAGGAAAAGGTATTTATCTAGAGTTTTAGTTTCTCTAGACTCAGCGCCTCAGAACAAGATAATCACTTCACTATCAGCTCAAGTTAGCAGTTCGAAAGCTGTTAAAACTTTTATATGTTTACTGTCTTCACAGTGTGATAAACGAGGAGTAACTCACGTCGTATCACGTTACGCCAGATTGCGCCACGTTACTCATTTCATTGGAGTAAACAACAACAGAGCTGTGCAGAGGTAAGTTGGGCTTGGCCAAGGTTAGTATATAGTAACCTATACAGGGTGTCACAAAGTGTGTAGCGCCCTATACAGAACCGGATTCTACATACAAAGTAAGTCGAAAATGTCCAAGTAACATTTTTTATTTCGGCTTAGTTTAGCCGTAGTTTGCCATTTTGAACATCTTTGAAAATAATTAATAATTCAAAAGTGTACTTGTGTAAACTATATATATTTTTGTGAAACTTCGTATAAACCTTAATTGTTTTCTGATAAAATTCCCAACAATATTATTGATCTAACTTATCTTATTCCAAAATGGCTGCCATTTAAAAATTTCAAAATAGTCAAATAGAATCAAGTTTTACATTGCAATTTTCAAATTACCGCCATTTTGAAATGTGATAAGTTAGATCAAAATATTTGTGGAAAATTCTATTAGGATAACAATTAAAGTTAATACCAATAACAAAATGTTACTATACATTTTCGACTTGCTTTTGTATGTAGAATCCGGTTCTGCATAGCACGCTACACATTTTTGCGACACCCTGTGTACGTACCTTGGGGCTTGGCAACGCGAAACGTACGAGTATGTAGTTAACGGTTCGAAGCGATAAAATATCTTTAAAAAAGTGGGTTGTAATGGTCGGAAAATGTTCATACATTAAATGTAAAAACTGTGCACCAACGCAAAGTTGGACAAAACTATTCAATCAAGGGAGTTATGCTTGTGCTTTAGGACATACACATTTGGTACACTTATCGTAAATAGTAAAAGTGTTTGAAGTAGAGAGTAAGAGTATTTAATTTTTTGAAAGGTCTCCGTATGATGTTTACTTATGCAACTAACTAAGGTATAAAGTGAAGTGAAACATGAGAAGGGATTTGACGGAAAGGAACAGAGAACCGGTTACAATTTGTATACGAACAAACCTAAAAACAACACAGTTTCAAACGGTTTAACCCGAGATTATGTTATGGTGGGTAGAACAGTATAGGTGTCATTTGGCTAAAGCAGAAGAATTAACATCACTGCGGCAGCCCAAGCACAGATAGCGCAGCGAGCGATGCTATTTCTCGCCGTCTTTCTTCCCTCTTGGCTCCACATTCTCGAGTTCGTCTAATGTCGATGACTAGAACGTAACTAAATCGTGCAATTTTCGAGAATGACCGAACTTGCACGTGCGTCAGTGGCTCTACTTGACTCTTTAACAAGAATTCTCTCGGAACGCAATCTGTGCTTGGGCTGCCGAAACTATGTTGAATTACCTGTCTCAGCCATTTGGCATTCATGCGTCATCTACCTACCATAACATATCCTTTGGTTTGCCTCTACAGCTGTACGGTGTTTCTATGCGCGTATGATGTAATTAGTATGCCCACTGATAAATAATATTACTCGTACTTTCTTGAATATATTTAAAATAATTGAAAGATGCTATCCAGCATGATCATACGAACAAAGATTATTACTAACAAAGTACAAAACCGAGGTAGATACAAATACACAAACCTTCTAATTACCTGACCTAGTGGTTAAAAGTAAACACGAGATTCAGGATTACTGTTTGTATGTAGTATTTACCGTTGGGGAGTTACTGTCGAACTGACTGCCCTATATTCTGTAACACTTTGCCAGACAACACTTTACTCTCTAACCAGTGTTTGTTGAATATTGACATTGTATGACACGGTAAACGGTGTAGTGTAGGTACCTTGTATCTTGTTTTATACAGGGTGGTTGAACTACTTCCACCACCTTTAACTTTTGATGTTTGTGTTCTGAAACTTAGGTTATAAAACTTAGTTTTTGGGTTTTCTATATTTTATTTCAAAGTAGTTTGGAAACCACTTTATAATTACCAAAAGGAAAGACCTGTTGATATTGATATAATTTTAAAATTAATAAAGACTGCACTACTTAACGCTATCTAGACCAAAATATGTGTGATCTTAACAACTAAAAACTGCTGCAAACGATCTGTTTTAGAAGATTCAAAAATTTTAAATATATAAAAGTGATGGATAGATACAAGTGATAGATTTAAATTGTTAAATGTATAAGAGTGTTTAAAGTCTATAAGAGTGTTGAAATGGCATGCTACCCAACAATGTTGTACAAACATGAATACTTTTGACGGGTTTTCTGACGAGCTCCAATGTTTTCCAAACCTATCGATTACCGTACAGTTTCAAAGCTCTTTCTTATAGATCTTAAAACTTATCTGTAGTTATCATTTTCAATTTAAAATCTTATAAGTTAAAGACTTCTCAGCCACTTTAACAGTTAAGACATCTCGCACACATTTTTGGCTCCGCTATAGTGGTGATATTGAGCTGAAATTTACGTCACATGGGTTTCTTTCGCAATTACCTTTAAAATTATAACACTATAATAAATTGAGACTCTCCTATGATAACCCCAAAGTGATTTACAATGTCTAAAATATGTAGCTCCAAACACAAGCTAGAAATCAGCATTATCTACTCAAATGTCTGAACAAACTTAACAGTTAAGGAGGTGTAAAATACTTTTCAGCCACCCTGTATGTTTTGATTAACTAGCACTGAACAACTGGTAGTTATTTTCACTACTCTCGAAGGTAATAAGTAATAAAACTTTATTATCTAACCGAAATTGGATTGGAACTTAAAAAATGATTTAATACAATTCACTAGCCATCTATGTTTCAAATAACAAAAGTGTTTCTTATGAACACTCTTTAAGTAATATTCTCTTCAAAGATTTGAAAATTATCAAACAATTGTTATAGTTGTATTAAGAACGTCGTCCATTTCAGGGAAATAATTTAGCATTGTGAAATTTAAACAAGTTTTAAATTAATATTACATTTTATATTGCGTTTTATTGTTATTGCGATATTATTTTGCAAGTCAACGTATTACATACATTTTCTTTCCAGACAGGGAAGAAAACGCATAAGTAAATTAGTTATGATTCAAATATTTTTTCTAGACTCAATTAAGATGCTCTTGAGAAACAATACTAACACGAGTAGCTTATAGCTGTTCTTTGAAATTGGTGCATCCTACCAACAAATAGTGAAAGTACCTTTTATACCTTAACTAAATGAAGAAGTCCATGGTCTTGTTGAAAACGGAAGTACTAAAATAATTTATATTATTTGTATTAAAAGCTCTTTTGGAACAATTTTAGTTCTATTCGTAGACTAAACAAACTAAGTTTAACAAACCAAATACAAAAAACAAAAATACCAAACCTTAAACCGATTGAAGTTTTAGTCTGATGATTAGCGCAAGAGGAACAAAACCTTGTTTTTCTAATTCAAAATTTCAATAATCTACAACAACCTTAAAATGGTCTGCTATTTTCTCAAAAGCCACTCATGCCTATTTACCACAAATTTAATTTAATGTAGAGTTTGTTTAGTAATTTTGGTCACTATGGACTTAAGCAGCCTGTGTGGTGAGCTTAGCGACGAACCAACTACCAACCTGGTCGAGGCGGGGTGCGAACCTGCGAACTTCGGAATCGCAGTGTTGCGTGCTACCGACTCAACTATTACGCCGGTTATTTACATCGTTATTGTTTTTATATTACTTTGTTTTCAAGCAAACCCAAGGTGAGTAAGTTGATAATACTTTGAGTAAAGTTCTATATAATTGTTGCAGGTGCCCCCTCACCAGGTGATCATCCTGAGTTTCTGCTACGGAAGCATCTCCGTGGCCGCTGTGCTGGGCAACGGTCTGGTGATATGGGTGATCGCCACCAGCAGGCGGATGAGGAGTGTTACTAACTACTACATAGCTAACCTCGCTCTAGCCGACATTGTCATTGGGCTCTTCGCTATTCCTTTTGAGGTAAGTGATGTCACGGAGGAGGAAGAGGGGTGCGCGGTTTGGGGAGAGAGGGGGCAAAGACCTCCGTTAATCTACGGATTGCTTACACTTAGGTTGAAAGACTTGCAAGTGGGAAGGTCACAGCATGACTTCAATTAGTATTTTAGAAAATAAAGTCAAAGTCAAAATGAAATCAATTACACTTCTCGGGAGGTGGGGTGCGCGTTTTGGGGGGAGAGCGATTGAAAGACTTGGAAGTGGGAAAGTGTAACTTTGAAATCTACTACATTCTTAGCTTAAGAGGCTTTAATTTACACGTACTGTATAATGTCAAATTGTAACTGAAATATCTAATCACATGTTTAACAAAACATAACATCAACCAGAACTAAACTAAAAACATCGAACGAAATAAAAAAACATTAAATTTTTTACAGAGGAAATAACAGAGCTTGTCTTTTTCCAAGATATATTTCTCGCTTGCATAACTTCTAATGTTAATAATATGTTTGAATCTGTAAAGGTGGAGAAGTTTGGTATTGATCTTACTAACTTGAAATTGGAAACCAATAGATTGGATGGAGATCTGTGAAAACAAGTAGAGTTGACAACCAGTCAGTGTACAATGCTCAGCTAATCGTTTTATGAAGGATGGATATTTTGTTTCAGAACGTTTTGTAATGTGACACAAACAACCATTTGATGTGCACAATTTGTACCACGACCTACATTAGGAAAAACGTAGTTTTCAGACTGATCAGTTTAAACACACGACAAAAACGACTTATTGACCACAAATTGTCTTAATAAATTCTGAATATGTAGGCTATCTTTGGCAAATTTGAACTCTCCTAGACTTCTCTCATTTATATAGGAATAACATTTCTTAATATCCCATATCACAATCTGAAAGTGTTCAACACTCCAAACACCGAGTTGGGGAAATTTAGTTTTAAGTTGGATAGTTAGTTGGTTCAGTTCCCAAAAATATGTTTAGCCACGTCTCTGTAAGTTGGGGCAAACGTGAGAGTAAAGTTGGTTTGTACCTACGAAGTTGGAGACTTTGTGGAACGTGAAGGAGTTGTTCTTTGTGACGCCTACGCTATGTGACTTTTAGAAACAATGAGAAACTAGTGTTCATTCTCAGCTCGCTGTCGTCTAAGATACAAATTGACCTTTGCGTTAACCCTGAACGTTCAAGGTGTTTACTGCATTTATTAGATTGTACTGAAACCCTTAAAGTGTGATGTTAACAAGAACAATCAATAGTTAGAGGTTGACATGAATAAATCCATTGGTGAAACCCACCAGAAAAATGTTCTTGTAGGACTGCTATACCAAGTTTGAACGAAGTTTCTTAATCATAACACTTATTGCAAATATATTACAGACGGTGAGTTTTTAATGTCCCCTAAACTTTTGGAAAAGAAAAATTTTGAAACCCTCTTTTGAGGAATGTTTTTATAGGGCCCTGAAGTTTGTTTTGACGTACTATACTCACCCCACCGAAAAACACAATTTATTTTGATTAAAAAGCTAATCTTTAAAATCCACTGAGGGAAATGCTAGAACCATGTATCATGGTTCCTCATAGAGACAATCAAAAAATAAGTTCTGTGTGAACTATGGCATTTTAAACCAGACAAATTTTAATATTTACATAGACATAACAAAAAAAAACATTTGGACATTAAACTTTTCTTTGCTTCGTTGAATTCGTGTTAAGATTACATTTTCTTACGAAAGGGGTTCGTATGTAAAATAATTGGGGCCCCTCCTCTCTGGAAATTGATGCATATTACGTCAAAACAAACTTCAAGACCCTATCAAATCATTACCCAAAAGATGTTTTCAAATGTGTTTTCTAAAGTTACGGTTGGGGGCATTTAAAACTCACCTGTATAAATACTGACTAATCTATCGTAGTTATTTTTGATCAAATTCCAGTAACGTTAACTTGAGTGACAATTCAGGTCGACGTGTCTAAGTTTGTGAGCACTAAACTTTAGAAAGAGTGGTACTTAGCACACTTCCGTTGTGAGAGTTTTCATCATAACAAACTTGAAGTTGTTGAAGATTAGCCGTCATTTAGATAAGGATGTGTTCATCTAATCTTGACGTTAATGTTGCTTAATTGTTGGATAAGCGGGGGAACAGCGAATTCGTTGACTTCATTCCAAATTAAGGGATTGCCAGGAATAAAACGTGTTCATAAACACTTCGTTTTAATGTATCCTTTTTATCACCAATATGATGTTACCCTTTTTACACACGATTGTACATAACCTTATGAGTTATAAGGTTCTAACAGAAAAAATACCATTGTGAAATAAATTTAGATCCTTAATATCAGTCATTCGTGTGTATAATATTGTATACGCTTTACCTAAATTAGCACACACACGGTAAAGTATACAGATATTGATAGTAAGAATAAAGAATAAACGGTTTAGCAAATTAAATTTAATGAAGACTGTTATGAACGGTGTGAAAACTAGTTTAAATCACTCAGCGCCATCCAGCCACTTTGCCAGTCAATCTCAAATTCATTACTAAAATACCTTTATTGTTATGAATAATTATTTTGTATAGGAAATCACGGTTTTATTGTCAACTGTCCCCGTCTTTTGATTACGTATACAAATCTGCAACTGTCAGTTAATTATAATATTTATATATCTTTTAGTACCATATACAGTTTATAAAAGACATATTTTTATAAAAATTAAACCGAATGTTTTTTTTAAGGGTGTTTTATTGTTATACACTTTTTCTTCACACTACGCGTATAACATGCCTATAATTTTCAGATTCTTAAAACATAATAGTCGTGTAAACCCAAGGAAACTACGATTGTTAATTAACGTGGTAAAGTTACTTCGACCATTACCTAGCGTTGTTGTTTAGCCACCTTACCAATAATAGTCGATTCGTGCCAGCGAAGTGATGATCTGAGGAATCACTCATGATTCCAACCCGGCTTGTTGATTTCAGTTTCAGTCAGCGTTGCTGCAGCGGTGGATATTCCCGGCTTTCCTCTGCAGCTTCTGCCCGTTTGTGAAAGTGATCAGCGTGTCTGTGAGTGTGTTCACCCTGGCCGCCATCGCTGTCGACAGACACAGAGCCATCCTCACGCCTTTCACGTAAGTACTAGGCTTATCTATTGATAAAATACATAATTATAGTTCCCAAAGAAGATTCTGGTTAAAAGTCCATAATAGTAGAGGAAATATACTATAACAATACTCGGTCGTTTACGGTCACTTCAGAAGAAAAACTAGTCCCGCAGTTGGAAACTCCCCTTTTGTCAAGGGCCTAACATAACTTTTCACTACATTATAGTAAACACTTAACCTAGGACCTCGTATAAGAGACGTGGAAAACAAAATGACACAGCTACATAGTACGCATACTGTGAAAACACAATGACAACTCATACGTATAATCACTAAAAACTTATGACAGTAAAAATGAAGGACTCACCCAGGACACCAGTAGCACAGCTCCTGTCACTTGCACGTCCAAACCAAAACTTTCTCTTGAAAATGGCCGGACAATCCGAAATATGCAATTTTATAGAAATATCTGAATAGACGTATACGCATCTCTTCTATAGCAAGATACGTTTGACTTCCTGATTCTAGGATAGTCTTAAATTACTATTTTACGTCTGAGATGGTTTCATTTTAGCATTGAACTTCAATACCTCAATTATTTCCTGTCGTCACCTAACAGGAGAAAATTCATTTAGAGGAGTGCCATTAATTCATCTTGCGTCGTTCTCAGTTATTTATACATCGGGTGTCCAAAAGGTCCCCCGTACCTTTAAATCAATAAAGATTTTGAACGGGCTTTAACATATGTATTGAGGATCAACTGAAGTAATTTTAGGAATATTTTGGGGTTTGCTCCATCCCAAAATAGAGTTTGTGGGGTGACCTTTGAAATATTTATTTTACTCCATCATGACTCCTCATTTGAATGGCTATGATAAATCAAATTCATTGAAACCATTGAACAAATTGTACGATACCCTGTTCAGAATGGTGGGCCAGAATGTGTTTCATTTGTTGAGTATATCTACTCAATCCGGTCGCTATTGTTCAAAATATTGGAAAAATAATCACGGATTCAGTTTTTGGTAAATGAGTAGGAGCTAATGGGTAGGACAACCCCTGTTTTTAACCCTGTTTTTATCATTGTTTTAGAGCCCGAGTATCCAAGGTACAGTTCAAACTGGTGATATCAGTGATATGGGTTATCAGTGGACTCATGGGTCTCCCTTATCTGTTCGCTATGGGACTGGTTCACATGGACAACCAGGGAGACAAGTACATGTACTGCTACCACGTCAACCTCTCTAAGGTGAATATCATAAAATATTACCGTATGCTTAAATGTTTTAGTAGTATAAGGTGAAATTTCAGTGATATGGGCTTAGGTACAACTTAGATGTAGAAGGTCAGGTGGTTAGGGATAATTCAGTAATATTGAAGATGATAGTTCAACTTTCAAGATAGCTTTTCAGCTGTAATGGTTTAACAATTGGTTTAGATTCCACTTTTAAATCATGGACAATATATCATCCTTTACATTTGAACTGATCAGATAGATACTGACTGGAGAAAAACACTTTCAGGGCTCAGTAGGTTTTGAAAATGCGCTATTGGGAGGAACTACCTAGTTAAACAAAATAACAGCACTCTTTGTATTACAGAACATTTTCCGAGTTTCTCTCATTATGAGTATTGGGTTTTAAAACTAATTTGTTTTGGCATATTGCAGGAAGTGATGCTAGTGTACCACGGCACCCTGGTGTTGCTACAGTACCTGGTACCACTCACCATCATCACGTGGGTGTACGCGCGCATGGGTCTGGCTCTGTGGGGAGCTACAGCACCTGGCAACGCGCAGACCGAGCGTGATGCTAACATTATGCGCAACAAGAAAAAGGTTTGCAATACCTGTAGATTTAAATAGCCATGTTTTGTAAGCTGTTATGATTGTTACAAAAGTATTATACTGGTCAAGACTCAAGTTTAATGAAATACAAAGTTTTTAGTTTATTATTATTAACCGCATATATAGGCCTGTTGGACAACGGGAAGTACGCTAACGCTATCTTGCAAAGCTTTTATCTTTTTCTTTTTTCTCTTTTTATTTTATCAGTCAAAGCACTTATTTAGTAACTTCCTTCTGATCAACTTTCCAATGAAACACCTTAGGTCAAAATGCTTCAATGGTTGTAAGGGTTGTGGTTCAAATGGTTGTAAGTTTACAACTATAATCTAGTTATTCCGGTTCACACCGCGTCCAAACTTCATAATTAGAAGAAGTTGACTGAAGATGGTACTCCACAACCAAGCCGAAATATCTAAACCTAACTATGAGGTTTGGACGCGGTGTGAACCGGAAGAACTAGATTATAGTTGTGACACCGGCCAAAGAGTTTAACTCTGAAGTTTACTTTATATAATCTAGTGTTATTAAAGCCATGATGCGTGTACAATTGTGGATATATATTATTATGGGGGAAATATAAAAACCGTTTTACGAGGAATGCCAAAGTAACTTTTAAAGTCGATTGTAAACAAAGCCTTGTGGTTTGTAAAAGGAATGTTTCGCCGACGAAATGTGTTTCCAAGAAACTTTTCACAAGAGTTTTTGTCATACTATGATTCTGAATGACAGTCCATTTTTCGTTGTAAAAAAGTGTTACTTGCCAAACGAATGTTAGATTTGAGATACTAAATTGTTTTATTCTGGAAAAAAATATTTTCTTATTAAACTCAAATAAATAAAGCAACCTTGTTTCGAACAAAGTTAATGTTTATTTTGTTCTGTGATTTATTAGTTTATCATGTTTATGTCAACTTAGTTCTCATTTCCTGTATACCTTTCTGAGTCTAACATACCAGTTTGCCATCTAAGATAATAAAAATTTTAGAAAATTAGCTCAAATATCGTTTAGTGGTAGTATTATTAAATAACAATAAGATATGAGAAACAGTGTGATTGCAGTTGCTATCATAGAAAGAACCAACCTTACAAAATCTCCGAGGTTTTCTTCATATGGATGCATATTTTCAGAAGTTAAAGCGGAAGCATTCCAAACGGCACGAATGTTAAAGTACACTTCATAATCGAGTTTTACTGTTACTGAACTTTTTGAGCGACACATTAGTGAGAACCCTTTCACTTAAAATATCAAGCACTCACACACCCAGATACGCGTCTTACACCATAGCCGCTATAACTTTACATCTGGGATCTGTTCGATATGGCAAATCGCGTTTGTCCTACCTTGACAGCAATATTTAAAATACTACATCTTCTACAGCAAAATAATTTTCCGAAAAATTAAACCGTCATTTCCGTAGCTGTGAGTTGGATGATTAACCCTATTTTTAGATGAAAAATTAAGAAAATTACTTAATTATTCAAGTAATTTCAACACATTTTATGATCACGTTTGCAAAATGTTTACCATTTCGGTTTAGACATGAGTCGTACTGGGGCAGTTTGTGCACGGAACATTTTTTTCGAATTTAAACATAAAACATAATTTATCGGGTTTGTGTTTTTTGAGTATTGAAAACTCTGAATCCCTATAAAATGCATTTTCTGTGAATCCTTATCAAAGAATAATTGTTTTCGGCCCACTATAGCTTGACAAGTCTGTGGTGAAGTTGACTAAACTTGAACAAATTTCTCTATCTTTGGTAACAGACTACGTTTTGATGTTTTAATTATCCCAGAGGTAGACGATTGTTGAAAAGTGTTGCCATTTTCACTTATACCTTGAGAAGGCCAGATGCAAAGTTACAACTTTGGTGTAGTAGAGGGTACCTCTATAGTAGAACAAACGTCCTTCGTTTACGCACATTCAACTTGTATGCTCTAACCGTATCAACTCAACTTCCAACGTTCCCCTTCCCTCATGCTTCATTTGTGAATATTCCTACACTTCATTATAAATATCAGCATACCGCCACCAGGTATCTTATCTCCAAAATTGATTACCGTTGTCTAATTTTTGCTCTAGGTCTTGGTAATCCTAATTTATTACAAGGTTGCTGAGGAGGTTACAACACTGTGGCTTTGTGTGTGATAGGTTATCAAGATGCTGGTGATAGTGGTTGCTCTGTTCGCTCTCTGCTGGCTTCCTCTCCAGACATACAACATCCTGCAGAACATCTTCCCAGAGATTAACACGTGAGTGCTATATATAATACTGATTAAAACTACGATAGACTGCCAATATATACTGTCTTTCTTTTTAAATATTGAAAGGTAGAGCTCTAATTTTAGATAATTAGTTGTAATTATTTTACCAATAATTATAACGAAACAACAAATTATTATTCGAAAAACTCAACATCCAAAGTTTTGAAGTGATTGGTTCACTCATCGGAGCAAGAGGGACTGTGCCAATTTTTTCAAGATTTTCGGAAGAAACACAATTTGTTAAAGTTTACAGTATTACACAGAATATCCGTTATTAGTATTTATAGTTCCATTTGAATGAAAAGGCACCAATTGTAAAATCATGTAAATAAAATTTTAATAATATTATTTGTGTTTTAGGAACCTGCGATGGTAGAAATACGTAAACCTCAATAATAAAGTTTTATTTTTATAGATTTGAAATTAGTACACCGATATTTAAGTTTAAGGGTGAGGCATCGGCTCTCACACAAACTGTCTTTCACAAACTACCACGAAAGACTGCCTTATATTATAGTTTAAAATATAGGTTTATGGATTTAAAACTTGTTTTGCTTTCATTTTAAAGTTTAAATCTCACATGAACACAATTTACAATGTCAGGTTCGTAGGACTGCAAACATTTGCATTGCCACTTTTCTCCATCCGTACCAGCTAAACAATTAAAGAAATAATATATGTTATTATTTACTTTCAGCAAAACAAACAGAAGATTTATTTCCTTATGCTAAACAACAAGGAAGTAAAAATAAAACCCACATTGCACACATAAATGATTCATTCAAGTGATTTTAGATAGAAGAATTGCAGAGAAGAATGGTTTCTCACTCTTCAATGTGTTTTCTGTCTAGATTCCGATACATAAACATCATCTGGTTCTCCTTCGATTGGCTCGCCATGAGCAACAGCTGTTACAACCCCTTTATCTACGGAATATATAACGTAAGTTTCATTCTGACCTATAATAAATACTCTGTGATTCTAACCATGCGTATTTTATACTTATGTTCAATCGATCTCCAGTGTGTTTGAAAGTCCCGGACCAACTTGATATCTTTTCAACAGTAAATTGTAGCATACAAGCTACAATTTACAGCTGGCTACAGTCTCAGCCAGTCAACAAGCTACTGAGGATGACTCTCCACAGCGAGGTAGAAACTTCAAGCAGTATTTGTAATTCTACTGTGACGTGGTGTAAACCGGAAGCCTTATAGATGACACCGGCCGCGAAAGCTTATGAATTAAAATTATAACATGTTAAAACTTAGTTCGGAATGTTATTATAAAATTACCTAATTTTAAAATAGTTCGTAGCCAGTCACCCAATGGGAACGGTCCACAAGGAGTTAGACGAACATATTCAATAAGAGCCTATGTAACATGATACATTAACAGAAAGTTAAACATCAGTGAAGTACAATGAAACAAACCGTACCTCACTAACTCGACTCCATCCAAAAGGCGACTGTAGACTGTATAAACATTAGGAGCTAAAAACTAAGAAAGACAGAAATTTTCACTAAGGGTCTGTCACACATTGCGACTTAGTAGCTGCTACTAGCCATATGTGCGAGGTTTTCGGCATGTGAACATTGAATCAGCTGGTATTTCGAATGGTAATCAATGTTGACGTGACAATAACTTCACACACTCATGGCTAGCAGCGACTACAAATTCGTAATGTGTGACAGGATCTTTACAGTCTAACTTTAATGGACAGGCTTGTGGAATTGTACTATATTAGGTTTCTCTTCTAATTTGATGCCAAACTTAGCCTAGCCCCAGAGTTAACACAGTTTCAAAGTTTATAGACCTATGATCCGGATAATACCATAGGTACTCTATTCATTCACTCATAATGTCAGGTCAGCCGTCAGACTTAGATTTACGTGTTGTATTTTTATAGAGATACGAGGTTGTATGCTTTATAAAAACTGCTCAAAGTGGGCTCTGACGGTGTGGATTGGTGTTTATTGCCCGGACTCAACTTTACCTTTCTAATGGTCGGCTTTTACCCCTTTAAACCCTTGCATCAGGTATCCTCGCAGCACTGAGAGAACTATACGGAATCTTACGCACATTAACATATTTTACAGGAGAAGTTCAAACGGGAGTTCCAGATGAGGCTGCGCATGCCGTGCACAAGGCACCCTCAGCGCGCCGAGCCCCTGGACCGTGAGCTGAGCGGACTGAACTCCTCCAGGTTCGACGAGTGGAGGCGCAACTCCACCATCAACTCCAAGAGCTCCAAGCTCACCTCCATCTCGCTTCAATGAGTGTCACTCTCCTCTCACACCGTGAAGAGGAACATACCGAGTATATCCTTCAAGGTGGAGAGTGAGACAGACCTCGGCAAGTTGAGGCAGACTGTGCGCAAGTACCCGCAGAAGTGCGAGCTGAAACGGACACCGCCCACTCCCACTCCGTGAGCACCGCTTGAGTGTAGTGTGGTGAGAGAGTGCACCCCTTGAGCGACACTTGAGTGTACGGTCAGTGTGGTGAGTGAGTTTACCTCTTGAACGCTGCTTGAGTGCAGTGTGGTGGCAAGTGTACCCCGTGAGCACCGCTTGAGTGTCGGTGTGGTGAGTGTACGGTCAGTGTGGTGAGCGAATGAAGCGTTCTTGTTGCAGGAGCTAAGGTTGGTTGTGAGCGAGTTCTTACGACATTTTTGACTTAACAGTGTATAATGGCCCTGTGAGTTGCTGTGTGATGTTTCTCACTGAACGAGTGGTTTTCAGGAATATTATTAACTGTATCAGAACCATAGAAGACTTCTTCTCGTTCTTCGTTGGCCGAACTAAAACTGGCCGGAGTATCCGAAAAACATGGAAAAACGTTTGAAGGTTCTTTAGAGCACCAAAATTAACGTAGTTTAGCTTCTTGCATATGTAAAGTGACCTAATATGGCCGAAAATGCAACTACTGTTCAAAACAACTGTAGGATTTGCGGCTTACTAAAAGAAACCACTTAAATGAATACACACCTACAAAATTACTGTAGATGCAGCCTATTTTAGGCCTCAGGTAGCCGGCCAGTACATCCGACGGCTGAACCAAGCGAGGCCGATCGAGAATGAGTCTACTTACTTCCATGATGTCAAAATTAACTTCTGTCAGCTAAAAACCTCATAAATCTCAAAGGTAACATCAGTGAGAATATATGTTTATTAAAACAAGTGAATTATTAAACTTGTTCACAGTCAAGTACTTTTAGATCTGCTACTTATTTATTTTTAACAGCTGGTCATCATTGCAGACCATTATTTGATGACACATATTTAAAAACTTAAAACACAATTTATTTCAAACTTAAATCTTTGAGTATAAGTCATCTATTACAACAAAATTCAAAACAGTATTAAACAAAAGCTTTTATTGTTTAACATTTTTTTAACTATGGTGGAATTTCTCATGTTGAAATAATATTGCGAACGTTTTCCAAAGTGTTTTGGTAAACAAAGAATAACATGACGTTTCGGGATCTGAAATCTGAATCTGATGCCGATAAACTGCAAGGAAAAAACGGCAAACAAAGAATACCGGTTGAGTTGTCCCTCTTCGGCGTGTATTCTCAATGGTAATTGCTACCATACTCGACTGAATGCCATATTTTTTGACAGGTTAGAATATAACTTGCGATCCACGATGCAATTTTGTAACATAGTTACAACACGTCTTTGTCTTTTTCAAATTTGCCCGTTAATATTCCCCTAATGATAAAGCTGTAGAATTAGATGATTTCAAACCCAGTTAACGTTGGGTTGATACTGCTCTACGGTTCTCAAATAATAAATGACTTATACTCACGTAGAAATACTATTATACTATTGTAAGTTTCCAATGATTCTAAACAAAAAGGACACTTAAATAAATTATTCTTGAAAATACTTATAATAGTCTTTCTTGCTGCACTATGAAGGTCTAAACTAAATTTAAAGAGTGTATGATGATGTTAACTGTAGCTGAAATGTTTGATGTAAAAGTGTTTTAACTTTTCGCTAGATTAAAATAAGGAAAAACTCAAACCTTTTAGACTTCTTGACTGAGCAAAATGTTGAACATACTTCAAGATAAGGAACATTTCACTGATGAGTGTTTACCATGTAAGAGGATTTACTCATAACCTTTGACATAAAAAATAAGGTTAAGTTGATTTCTAGAATTCTCTGGGAACCGTTAGTTTATTCCGCTTGTAGAGTATAAAATGTAATTTATCACAAATATTTTAAATTCATACTTAACGTAAAGGTATCTTACTTTGATAAAACATTAAAAAGTATCTTAAGGTTGTCCTGTATATTTTTATATACGTAATGCTAAACTAGTCTTTGTAAAGTTATGTATAAACGTACTTTTTGACTAAGGTATGTAAATTTTCCTCTGTAATTAAAATACTTTTTTAATATAATACAATGGTTTCTCTTTTCCATCCCATTGACAACTTGTATTACTATAATTTAAATCAGATTTGTCACAACACTATAACTAGTAAAACGAACACAGTGTGTGCAATAGTTTCGAAGTTTAAACTAAGCATATTTAAGAGAGATTAAACATGTTGACACTATTCATTCCAGTTTGAGAAGTAATACCTATTTCCTAAAACTACACATTAGATAAAAGCCGAGATCGACGTTTCGACCTTACCAAAACTAATAATTCCCGTAAATCAGTAGCCAACGGCCAACTTTGAATTTGCGTTTAAGTAAGTAATATTCAGAAATGAATAGGGCTCTTACTGTTAAAAGTAGCGATCGAGTCAAACCTGGAATCCCAATTTGTATGACTAAAGGTTAATGATTAATTCTATAATATACTGTCAGTGTATGTTCTCTGCCCTGGTCAAAAATTACTATGGAAGCTTCATGGGAAGAGCCATTGCAGGTTATACACCTACGCACAAAATTTCAATATTAACTAACTTAGATTGATCCAATGAAGAATTCCCATTTGTTAACAGACGCTCCAATCGAGATGTGGTCTGCTTGTCTATGATTCTAGCGTTTCAAAATCAAATACAGGTTTTGAATCACAAAACATAAACGTTACAAAACATTAAAACTGCGTTTCAGGAGCATTCAGGTTACAATAAATAAAGAGTACGGTATTTAAAAAGATGTGTTCAAGGAGTTTGAAACTTTGTGTCTGCCATAAAAAAGATGGAGTGTTTTACAAGAAAACCTGCAATTAAAGGTCTTCTGGGTAGAAAGTGTAATGCTTTTTTCCAGCTACAACTTAATGATAAGTATGGAAGGTTTAGCTGAAAGAACAAAGGATTCCCAGTTGCATATCTTCTTTCTTTTGAAGTTACGTAAAACGCTTTTGTGAGCAGATCTTTAACTTCTAAGAAACTGTTCACTATCAGTCAGGGTTCCATGAGCTATCACATTCCCCTTGTAAAACAAGTTATCCACTGTTTGTACTTAAATACTAATATCGAGTCGAATATATAAATGCACAATTCAGTCACTAGTTTTAATGAATTGAAAATACTTCTTAAACTTAACACACTAAAAAAAGTAAACAATGTATTAACAATAACAATAACGTTTAATGTCATAATGATACAATACAATTGTTTTTTTGACAATAAAATATACTATATACCACAAGTAAGACCTTGAATCGTAATTAAATAGTATTAGTATAGCTTTAAATATTCATTAATTCCGCAACACTATAAAATGAATTTTGATCAAGAAATCTTTTAAGGTTTGTTTTGAATTTTGTCGTAGAGTAATTTTTGACATTGTCGGGAAGTTTGTTATATAATTTTCTACCGGCTTCAACAGGAAATTTATCGTACAGTTGAAGCCTATGGTAGTTGGTGGGATAACATTGTGATTTCTTGTATTGTATTGACTAATGTTCTCGACAATAGTACACTTAGCCCTAAAAAACAACAACGTTTCCATAATGTACAGAGAGGATAAAGGCAATATAGATAGGATTTGAAATGTTCCTGCAGGATTCTTTAAATTTTAACTTACCAACTATTCTAATTGCTCTCTTTGTAGGATAAAAATCCTTCGGATTTTGGTTCAGAGCAATTACCCCATAAGCATAATCCGTAAGATAAATGGGGATGAGTGATTCCGTAATATACCATCATCAAAACATCTTGGCTGCAGTGGAGTGAAAGTTTCCTTAATAAAAATAGTCCTTTGGACACTTTGCAAAGCAAAGTATTTAAGTCAATTTACAAAATGTTTTAACAAGAAACCGGTTTTTATCAGTAACGAAAGGAATTAAATGAACATCAACAACACCCAGCACACAATATTGTAGTAGAGGTTCATCAAAGTTCTTTGTTTGAAGTTTGTTGTTGACAATAGTAGATTTTCTGAGATTGAAATAAACTATTTTATCACCGTTAACAGATTTTCTTTATTGAATAAAAATAAGTTTAAGATACGATACAATACAATAAAGCAATATATTTAGTGTCATATTATTTCAGTTTAACATGGTTTCTATGGCAACCAAAGTTAAACAAAACATTGTTAAAAAGAAAACCTACGTTGTTGACGATAGTAGAATTACTGAGGTAAAAAAACTATTATTTCACCTACCCATTGGTTGAAAAAATAAGTTTAAGATACAATACAATATATTTATCGTCATATTGTTACAAGACAAAAATTGTTTCTATAACAAAAAAGTGAACCAAACAAAAATTGCAGAATATTGTTAAAAAGAAAACCTTCGGCTACTAGTTCAATCAAGAGAACAAGAAACAAATGAATAAAAACCAAAACCAAGAACGACAAACAAACAAAATAACAATACAAAAAAGCTCATGTTTTTAGGTTGTGATTGACTAGTCAGCTTACACTGATGACCTTTAGGCTAGCTCATTTTTAATGTGTTGTGTTATGTTCTAGGATACTTCTCACCTGAAGACTGGATCAGGCTTCAGATCTCGAAAAGTCGCGACATTCTTGTTCACTAAATTACGAAGTAAAACATCCTTAATAACATTTTAACCTCAAAAGTTCGCCAAAATAGTTTATTCAACACAGTTTACTACTGGTATCCTACTCACAAACACGCCGAGTGCTCCATGAATGCACACCGCACAAAAAGCCCACTGCAGCATTGAATGGGGATTTGCGGCTTAGCGCAATCAGCGGCTAGAGAGCGCTGTTATCCGGGCTCCATGCTTGTTATTTCGTCTAGCCACACTGAGCACTTGCTCTGCACTGCACAAAAGAATACATTTCCAGCTGCAAAAACACCACATACGAGTATTTCTCTAGTTTCTTGTTCAACTTGGTTGCGTCAACGTGTTTTTGTAAGCTTTCTATTGCTTTTGAAGGCTAAGAGCTTCGGCCAAACGACTTGTTGAAAGACGTTGGATTGTTGTTTTGCTTTTAGAAATTTGCCTTACGGCATCTACTCGTCTTGTGTTTGTTAAGAAAGAGACATTTGTCAGTTATGGTAGAGTCCGTGCGTTTCTTCGTGGCGCTTGGTGAGGGGACAGAGTGGGGGAACAAATCGATGTTTTCTAAAAGTACAGTAATAACCTTTCTTCACAGTACGAGTGCCATGGAAAGACTGAACAGTTGGTTACCCCCACCCTCGAAAACCCAGTTATAACTGGTTTTAGTTGTCAAGGTCCAGCGCCACGAAGAAACGCACGGACTCTAGCTAGTAGTTTAGCAGGTCAAATCTAAACGCGCAGGTTCGATCATCATTTACAATTTGTAAAGTGACTATACAGTGACGCTAGGGAAATTATAATTAGTTAGCCTAGTTGTGGTTTTTTAGTAATTTAACGATGTACTTTTATTGACTACCATAACGTTTGCTGTGTTGCAGGGCCCAATTCCATAAGAAATTATTTATACTCTTACCTGTGCAGTTGTACAATTATTTTAGTGAAGAGAGAGTTTTGATAGTACTACAGCCATTTCGGTTTAAAGTTAATAATTATTGAAAGCTATGGTAGAGCCTTTTCACGAATACAATAGATTAAAGAGAGAAAGAACACATTTTAACTAGAAGTCATATCGCATTTTGGTCAATGTTAAAATTTGCCTCAGAGCACAAGGTCGCTACTTAACTTCTAATTGGATTTATCCAAAAATTGTTAAAATACTGTAATTATATTTTGTTTTAACGACCTATTGTGAAGAAGTTGATAATTTATTATCAAGTAATTACAAGATAAATATAAAGATAAAATGTGAGGACTGAACCGGGACTTGTACCCGGATCTCTCACTTGTCTTGCCGAGTGATTATGTTAACCACTACACCGTCTATTTATGACTTTAAAATTAGATAATGTTGTCAAATTTCTTTGTGTTCAAATGGCGTCTTTAAATGTCTGTGGTAATACGTTCAAAATGTTGCGTTTATAGTAATAACGACCTGACAAACAAGTAATTTATTTATAGTAAAATTATCAATTTTACTCGTATCTCCAATATTTGAGTAATTTCTCCACATAAACAATGTCTATAACCTGATTTGCATGGTTTATATCAAGGAATGACGCGACTACCAAAGATAACCGTGTTATTGTAAAGCACTTGCCAAATATTATTATGAGGGTCGCCTTTGATTTAATCTCTTGAACCACTTATTAAAACCATTCAGCATTTAAAATCAAACTCTTGGCCTATTTAGTAATACAAAAAGAATTGTATATAGTCATTTAGAACCTACTTCCTTGGACTTATTATAAAATACCATTCTTTTAACGCACTATTTTATCGACTGAAAGTAGAAAAGTGAGGTTTTAGGTTCAAAAGGCCAAACCTTGCGACAAACAGATTTCTCATTCAATCTGGCAGTTTTCCCCGGAGCAATCATTTTTCAATCTTCAGTTTTCTTTGCGCAATCTAAACATCGCCTCAGACTTAGAACGGCGTAACGTTAAAATTTTCCTAAAAGGTGTGTAAGGACAATTGTATTTTTCTAGTTGTAATGCCTCTAATGCGTGTTTTTAATTTTCTTTTATCTGTGAAGTTACACAAAAATCCTAATTTTTAAATTGTTCCTATGCTCAACGACAGTTGATTTTGTTGTGTATTACCAACACAAAATACCGTTACCAAATTATGTTTACACAAAATACCCATCAGTAAACGTTTCAAAAACTAATGTAAAGCTGCCAAAATATATCGGTACCCTTTGTTTTGAGTGTCCCGTTTTTAACCAATAAGATCTAAAACCTAACATCTCGTTCTATTGTGAAATTTGCTTTACAGCTATTAAAAACTTTAGGGATTAAAAATTTCCGTGTAGACAAACCAACGTTATGCGAAAATTTATATGACTCTCGGTGTTTGCTTGACCTCGTGTCAAAAAGTGTCACTTTAGGACCTTAGTGATGAAATATACTATTTTAATATTTATTCAAGATGGTTGTACCAATCGTACATTATTGGTTTTATCCAGCATTGTATAAATTCTCAAAATCCAACTAAAAGTCTCAATTCATTTTAAAAATGACCATTTACCGGGTTACTTTTTCTTGCTAAAATATTGTGTTATCAATGATATATGTATTGATTTATACAACTACTAATAAAGTATGACAGTAAATTCATTTACACAATGTGCAAACGCGTATATTAGTAAAACAACTAGGGTTTAACTTAAATCAAAGACATACACTGTTTAACTATGTTAAAAGATTTTAACCTTTCATTTTACAGTACTATTTGGTTAATTTGTATGATACTAAACAAAACAAAATCCACCGCATGAATCCTTCAAGAAGTTACAGCACTGGCGATACTGAAATGTATTTCTGTAGTGAAATGGCAGAAAATGAAGGATTTGATGCTGAGAGGTCAGCACGTCTGGTTAAAGTTATCATGTATTTAATAATTATACACAATAAAACAATAATTAGCGATGAACATACCGTACTAAGCTTTCTAGAGCTTTTGACTAGAATTGTTTCTAGGAAACCAACTTTGTTTTATCGCTCTTAATTTAAAGTCCAAGACGCCAACTAAGTCTGGTATCTTTTAAACAATTGTACCGTTAAGGCTAGGTTTTATAAAATTATAAAGCATGCTTTTTATATTTAAATACAACGGAAATGTATGACTTTTTAATTTTTAAAGATCAAGCTCACGTTTTCTTTTCATTTCAAATGTTTTCGCAATAAACAATTTATTTATTTATTTCCATAAAAGAGTTGCTTTGAAATGTTATTGATTGTTAAAATTTAATTTCCAAGTGATCAAAGAAACATTTTTTAGGTTTGAACCTATAGAAAAAAGATCTCTTGGCTTTAAAATTTGTCCTACAGTTCCTCATTGAGAAGGCTTACTCATGCCCTGTCTAAAATAATGTAAAAGGTTGAACCTTAAAAATATTAATTTGTTTACAGTTGAGCTTTTGAGACAATATTTATGGAATTAAAATATATATATATATATATATGGCCTGCATTTAGAAAACGTACAGTGCTCAGTTTGTTTGGCTCCTAAGATGATAAACATATAGAAGAAAATATTTAACATTCTTAATACTTAAAAGTGTTTAACATTCATATAGCTATTTGAAAGTTCCTGAATTAGCTATGTAACAAATTAAAATTATCTACTGTCAATAAATTTAAATGTAACATTTGTTTTTTGATGAAAAATAATATTTTTATATAAAAGACTTTCAAGAACAAAAAAACTCTCCTCTGAATTAGTACCGAAAAGCACAAATCTTCTTTCTTTCTTAAATGAGTTATTAATGAGGCGTCTGCAGTGGAAAAGTTATTTCAAGGAAGCAAAAGAAAATCAACTACATTGTTTAAACGCGCCCTTCAAAGGAAACTTAATTATAGCTTTTCCAACTTCTTAGGCCGTGTAGAATATATACAAAATACACCATACATATGTTTGGTAATATAATTATTACAAAACTGTTCTTTCTCCGGTATATTCCAACTATATCTGTTGTCATCCTTTTTTTACTACGACATGTCATATAACTATTTTTTTGAACAAATATTCATGCTCATACTGTCGTCATGCTTCAAATAAAGCATGTGTAGGCCTAAGTTATGAAGAGTCTAAACACTGCTGGTACATTTGCCAACTAGGTTTATAACGCTATCACTCATCGTTTTGTGACCTAGGATGTAAGGACAGTATTTACTGCGTCGTCCTTGTAGTTAAACGATAAGGCGGCGTTTGGAGATTCCATTATCACAGATAGTAATCACAGTGAATAGTTCTTCTATTTTTTAGCCGGTCGTTTCAATTGGAAAATAGTACGGGTAATTAGTTCGTGTTGGAAATCGATTGAGAATCACCACATCAGCTGTTATATGGTCTAATACGAGCATGAAACAACCGACGCGCAGCCACTAATCTTTAATCCTGGAGAATTTTCAGTAACGGTTGCCTCAAAATGACCGATGGAGCGGGGGGCGTTTCCCCTAAAATGGGGGTTTATGGTATAAAACGTATTTATGAAGTTTTTCCCCATTTCGATGAAGTTTAGTACATACATTTATGTAACCGACAAAAATCAACAAAATCCGAAAAGTACAAAAAGCCATCAATGTCCAATTTGCCAAACAAAGATGGTGTCGAAAAACAATTGGTTGCTTATGTTGATTAAATAAACGGACTTGTATAATAAATGTCATGGAATTCAGATTCTAACCGTTAACATAGTGTTTATAGCATACACCCCCATTTTCACGAAAGGGGATCACCTTTTAAAAGCGCCCTTCTAGTAAAACAATTGAACCAAGATAATTTTACCAAGGTTTTCGAATTAATGAATTTAGATAACAATTTGAGACATAAAAATGGTGTCACATAGCCTGAGATGTAGAATTTTGACTAAGTATGTGTTAAGAAGTTCAAAGCTACTTCCTGTTTTTCCACATCGTTTCTTTATAAATGGCGGTATGACCAGCTCTATTTGCTTTGCATTACCAACAAATATTGAACTTGTGGTGAACAACTGTACATAGAAAACATCATATGTTAAGTTTGTTAATTGTTTTGTTTTGGTTCAACAATTATTGTAAATAGTCAACTGCAAATATAAATCATGTTTCCATTTAACTAATTTTATGATTTATATAGGTAAGCTTTAATACCTACAAATTGGTGACCCCGACAATTAAGAGCATCAACAACTCTAGCAATCAAGATAAATACAACA
The DNA here is from genome assembly GCA_018831715.1 of Matsumurasca onukii. Classification (NCBI taxonomy): domain Eukaryota; kingdom Metazoa; phylum Arthropoda; class Insecta; order Hemiptera; family Cicadellidae; genus Matsumurasca; species Matsumurasca onukii. The sequence goes on along the minus strand of CM032061.1, from coordinate 53,600,290 downwards.
TTTTCACATTTTAAACTTCAAACCATGGAATCAAACAAATCAACCCAAGAAGAATCAACAACTAGTCCCTCAGTCCACCGAATATCAGTAAAACTTCCTCCTTTTTGGACTGACAAGCCTAATATTTGGTTTTCGCAAGCGGATTCACAATTCTTCATATCCAATATCACAAATGAGGTAACAAAATATCATTACGTTGTTTCTCAACTAGATGCTCGCGCTGCGGCTGAAGTAGAAGACATAATCTTGAACCCTCCGAGTGAACAACCGTACACAGTTTTACGCACGAAGCTAGTTGAAAGGCTGTCTTTATCTGAAGAACAGCGTGTCCGTCAACTACTAAGTGGAGAAGAGTTAGGTGACCGCAAGCCCTCCCAGTTTCTCCGTCATCTAAAGTCACTGTCCGGCACTTCTATCATACAACCGAACCTTTTAAGACAGTTAAGGCTAACCTAAAACTTGAACCAGTTGACCTGCTAGGATCAAAAATAAAGATCTATTGTGACTTGTCGACAGGCAAACCTAGACCGTTCGTGACTTCCTCTTTTCGACACACAGTTTTCAACAACTTACACAATCTTAGCCACCCAGGTATAAAAGCTTCCACAAGAATGCTCAGTGATCGCTTTGTATGGCCATTTTTGAAAAAGGATTGCCGCACTTGGGCACAGTCCTGTATTTCTTGTCAACGCTCTAAGGTCACACGCCACGTTAAAACACCACTAGGAACTTTTGTAACGCCATCTGAGCGATTCGCTCACATACATATTGATCTTATTGGACCCCTTCCCCCGGCACTATCTCATCGTTATTGTCTGACAGTAACAGACAGGTTTACTAGATGGAGTGAAGCTCAACCCCTTCAAGATATTACAGCAGAGTCTGTCACACAAGCATTATTAACTTGTTGGATATCGAGATTTGGCTGTCCAAAAGAAATCACCATCGACCGTGGCACCCTATTTCAGTCATACTTATTTAAAAATGTAACTGAAAAGCTAGGTATTCATCTGAACCCAACAACGAGTTGGCATCCACAAGCTAACGGAATGATTGAACGATTTCACAGGCAACTGAAAGCTGCGATCATGGCTCACAACGAAAACTGGATGGAAGCTCTTCCCCTAGTTTTACTGGGAATACATTCGGCCTACAAAGAAGATATAAACGCATCACCTGCCGATCTTGTTTACGGCGAATCTTTACGATTGCCTGCTGAAATGTTAACACCGACTAACATGCATGAGAAGGCTGTTGATTTCAATAGTTTCACATCAAGATTGCATAACCATATCTCAAAGATAAGACCAGTAGCTGCTTCAAGACACATCAAAACAGGATCTTTTATTTTCAAAGAACTGAAAGATTGTTCCCATGTTTTCCTCAAACAGGGCCCGATTCGAAGGTCCCTACAACCACCATACACCGGACCATACAAGGTGGTAACCAGAGATGACAAAACCATAACAATATTAGCGCGGAAGGAAACACGGTGTCCATGGACAGGGTTAAACCAGCCTTTATCCTTTCCTCGACAGATGATCCACCAACAAATCAGGACGATAGTCTCCTTATACCGCAAGAACACCAACAAAATGAGACATTACAGCCAATCAGATGTCAGGCGGACAAAAAGAAAAAGAAGTCCGTTCACTTTAAAGAGGATATAGAGGACACTAAGGAAAATATAAGGATGAGCCGTTCAGGAAGAAAGATCTTCACCCCAAAGTGTTATAATCAATAACTGTAAGGGTAGTGTAGAACAACTGTACATAGAAAACATCATATGTTAAGTTTGTTAATTGTTTTGTTTTGGTTCAACAATTATTGTAAATAGTCAATTGCAAATATAAATCATGTTTCCATTTAACTAATTTTATGATTTATATAGGTAAGCTTTAATACCTACAAACTTCAGACTGCTGTAATTCAAATCAGTCAGCTGTAAAACCCACCATCTCGTCACGATCAAGTTGTCAACACCTTGAGGCCGTTTATCTTCTGAGATGACTCAACAATCAGCTGTTAACACCTTTACATTGTTAAACAGGAGAAGAAGAATGCGTGACATTTCAGCGTACGCACGCTTCTGACCTCCACACACACACACACACACACACGCGCGGGGTGCGCGCGCACGGTTACCAAACTCGTAGGCTAATATACGACGCGGCTGCGCAGCAGGTTAGGCAAGAATTCGACACCTAGTAGCTCATTATAAAACGCCACCACCTTCCCGGCAAAGTGCATTTCACACGTATTTGAATTCTAGTCTCTGAAGATAGCTTTATTTGTCGGGTATGTTTTAGATAATGTTGGACGTGTTGGCCTTCCTACTATCTTTGTTAAATATTGTGTAGACTTTGTACGTGTTAGGGTTTATGAGGGAGGATACGCGTGATTTTACCATTTCCAGACTTTAACTAAACTGTTATTGTGACCATTTTCTATCGATGGAAAGTGTCCACAATGGTTCGCAATGGTAGCTTAGACTCTAAAATTATTCTCCCATCGTCAACAACAAACCCTAAACCAAGAATTTACTGGTTTGTTTTTCAACCACTAGAAATGCAATCTACAAGGTTATTAATAATAGGAATTTTGAAATTTTTTTAAAATTTAACAATAACAATTTATTTGTCAATTCAATAATTATTCTTGTGTTGACAAAACATATAACATAAATAAAGAACATATTTACAAGTTCATAAGTCACCGATAACAACTAAGAAACAATTTAAGTAGGCTACAGATAATTACAAATAAGCTTACATTTTCATATGACAATTGCTTATCTATTTTTGTCCATAATAATATCATTTAGATATTTTAGAACTTAATATGTGTTTAAATCGAATGCATTTTTTGACAAATACAGTATATCTTTTTAATACTATAACGTAGGTGTTTTGCACACACATTAATTATTAAATACCTGGGTGCAATACATTTAAATATAATAGCTTTATAAATCAGCTAAAATACGTATTATGCATGATAACAAACATTAATGTAACCCCTACTCTTCTCTAAATGAATCACGCCTAAGATATGGAATCGTCCTTTGGGGTTCTACATCCCAAACAATCCTTTTGTGCTTTTCCGTTTACAAAAAGGAGCTATCCGGATGATTGCAGGAACGTACAGAAGATTGCATTGTAGAAACCTTTTTAAATCAATTGGGATTTGTAACACTGACATAAATAAACAGGCAGTTTTGATGCCACACAAATTTAAATTAGAAACTGTTCTCACTGGTGTAGACACGCATAACTATATAGCGCAATCCGTTTTGGTCACAGATAACACCCCCATCGATTAGAACTTACATCTAAATTCCTCAGAGCATCGGTCCTAATTGGTTTGATGAATTGCCACTTCATATAGAAAACGAAAACCCACTTTTAAAATTTAAATCGCTGCTAAGCAAATTTATCCTGGAACGAGTTCTTGTTACTCTGTATCTGAGCTTTTAAACCCACGTTAATATATTTAATTATTTTATGTACAAAGTTATACAATTCTAATTATTTTACCAGTAGCCTAATTTATGTAATTTTAATCATTTTAATTTGACGTTTGTAATACAACCTATAATTAACAAACAATAACACATAATTTTTCATTTGAATATCGATGCAAATGTTATTGTATTAAACCACAACCGCCCTTGAAAATGTATCCACTCTCATTTCAGCCAAACTAGTTTAGTTTAAACACTTGACCCAACCGAACAGTATTTACCCTTAGTTAATTTGTCCTAGTCCATTAACTAATGAAGGTTTCACTGCAACACGTATGAGAAATACATTTCCGAAACCACTTTGACCACGAAAACACGATAAACCAGCGGTTCAAGTTCAGCAATATCATTTAATCTGACCATACTGCAGTGGAATAGAAATAGCGTAGCTGCAACCGAAGTGAAAGATATGGACTGATCAAGATAAGTATTTCTAGCTGTTGTTGTGCTTGGTTGATCAATGGCAGGAGACTTTTGTCGGTGATTTGTTGCTTCAGTTCGAGATATATCTTGCACTGCAGTCTACTCTTCAATAGATTATGAAATTGCGGATATACCATTGCGACCTCACTTCAGGTTTATATAGTATCTGAAAATATGACAACAGTTTGCCAACAACAAAGACTATGCTTTCAAAAGCGATAAGTAGTCAACACGTTCACGTTTGTTTGTGTATAAAACTGAAAAGGCGAAACACTTTAAAACTATTTAAAAAAACAAGGATTTATTTATTTTTTATAATTTATTGTTCACTTTTAGAAGGGATTGGCGTTTAATAAAGCAAAGCTGACTTTCGTTTTCCGTTGCTAACTCTAACTTCTAAGGGTTAAGCGCTGTGGGTAAGCTGCAAAAGTAGTTTTCGTTTTTAGAAAACAGTAATCGATTTTTTTAAGCTACCATGGAGAATCGTGTAAACCAGCATTAAACACTTTGTAACTGTTGACATTATCCTGCTTCTCATTAATTAAAGTTACATTTTGTAATTGTTTTTAGACAAAATGCAACCTCGAGAGAGGAACTAATATCCACCCTTACGAAACCACCGAGATAGGACCCACAGAATGGTAGCTCATGAACGTTTAATCTCACAGACATGAGTTAAAATCCTTAACAGGTTACCAAAGTCGATCAAAATCGCCTCTATGTCAAAGGCGTTCAAAGCTCGACTAATGATGAAAAAATTCGAATAAAGGAGAAACGTGTGAATGATAGTATTTTATTCTATACCTTCAGTGGAAAACACCTTTGGCATTTGGGTAGACAAAAAATGTTATCTTAAAATAGTAGGGTTTACGTCAACCAACCAGAGTATGAAATACGAATTTTTAAAAAAAACAACCAGAACAACAGCTAAAATTCGCAAGAGAGCCGTGTACACCAGAATTTATAATGTTGAAACCGTTGACGCATTTCTGTCTCTACATTTTGGAAACAACATGTACGTAAATACATTTTTCAGGTTAAAATATTATTCCAGACGTTTTCATAATTTTGGAGTTTACGCTTTTTTTGAAAGAAAAAATTAAGGTTGTTTGGTGGTGAGTGCCTAATTAGCTTGCGTTGATTACTGTTAACCTAGCTCTTTGGAACCTGTCAGATTCCGATCACGAAACTACGTGTACGTTTTCCTCACTTAAAACCATGGAAATTTCCGTAATCACGTTTTAACCTCAGAAATCGTACCATCGTCAACAACAAAGCTCTGACGAAAAGAAGATAATGTGATGTCATATCATCCGATTCCATGCCATATCCACTCTTATAACATGAGATGCAGTTCTTTACCTATTTTAAATGAATCCAAGAAGAAACTAACCCAAACTAAGAAGATAAACATAAAACACTCCAGTAGAACTAATACAAAAAACTGTATAGAGTGTCCATTAATGTGTCCTATTATTATTTACAAAGATCAGCTACCACATTGCCCTTTCAAACTAGTCTTCATAAAAGAAACCTATCAATAATTAATTGGACATAAATAGAATAATACTATGTTCTGTAAAGTTTTCCAAGACCTCATAACCTTATCTAGTACCTACCATTGGTATGTAATAGTGAACAGTTATTAAAATTATGTAGAATAGTTTGATTCCAAAAGTGACCTTCAACTTTGCAATAATCCTGCAAACGTACGGCTATACATTCTTGGTCTTGGTTCAAAAATGCATACATTTGGTTACGAATTGCGATAAATTTTAATACCTCTATGATTAAAACGTGTAGAATGAATCTCAGTTCTGTAGTTTTTTTATGTTGTAGCTAGCACTGTCTAAAACCGCTTCAACTTAACCTTCGGTTTATTTACATAAAATAGACCACATTACTTCAATAATTAAGATACAAAAGACTTCAGGTAGAAATAAAAGTCGAGTTATTAAACATTTTAACAAATGACCACGAAGATTTAACTGCAACGTAACCTTCGGCTTATTTGTATATTAACAGAATACACTATAATAATAACTAATATACAGGAACATTCAGCAAGAAATAAACATCGAGCTTTTAAACCTTCAAACATACGACCAAAAGTCGTAATTTCCCAGAAGAAAACCTTCTCAGATTTCCGAGAAAACACTGAGTCGTCGTCGTGACCTGTGAACTTTTCAAGCGCCTCCGTACTTGAATGACAGACCGAGGTCTTACGGTGTCTTCATCGCCGGGACGACCTCCATAGTTTGTTGTCCAGGCAGTGGCCAAATCAGTGATGTAGGGTTTATATGCCTGAGATGACATTTAGCAGACATCGTCACCCGGTCTCTGTGTGTGTTGCAATCAGAGGTCGTGCTGGCGACTTTAGCACTGAACTTGGGCTGCTGTTTCTCATGCTGTTCGGAGACATTTTTAAAATGTATTTGAGAGAGAGGGTTGGAGGGTGATGATTCTTCCTCTTAAAAGTGACGATAATACGGAGTTGAGAAGAATAATAGATACCACTGTGGTCTATTGTGGTTTTGGTTTATGGTTTGTGTTTTCTTTTCTTGCTTTTACTAAGTAAGAAAGTACCGGATTTGCTAAGTAGTATCTAAGCGTTTGGTTGAGAGCGTAACAGTTTTAGTGGTAAAATAACGGACTTAACCATTTTAGACTCAATATTCACGTACATGGTAATTTTAACTGTATAGGGGACCGAAGGACGTAGGGTTAAAATTAATAGAAAACTGCAGGATTAAGTAGAGTATCTTTTTGAACAATTTTATTGTTACATTAAGAGGGTGAAGTACGGATGGTAAAAAGACAATGTAATCTCTCTAGTCTACAATCGTAAAACAATTACACAATTTTGCTTCGAAATCTCGAGTTTGAAAAAGCGCCTTGTGGTCGGTTTACAAGGGGCTGCTATTTTATGTATTTTTATGTATGATAGTCTTAATAAGAGGTCAATAAATTCCATAAACGATCATAAGAGCCTATCCTTTAAGAGTGCGGTGTAGTGACTGTGACTTGAATTTTCTTGGAACACTTCACGCCTTCAGTTTTCAAAGAATTTTTATTAAATTAACTTCGTTTTTAAAAAAGACCTTTCCATCTGACTGTCGAAGGTTATCAACCTTGGAAAGAACGAGCTCCTATTTACAACTACAGGTAGACAATAAAAGGAAAGCACATAACAAAAAATACATACAACAAAAAAAGGATATCCATAGCTACTAAACTAAGACACTATAAGACAGTCACTCAACTACAAATTACATATGCAAGTGAAACCATTTTTAAAACAACTAACACAGTTGCAATAGACAGAGTACTCAAGATGGAAAGGAGAATAATAAGAAGTTGTATAAACAAAAACTACCAAGTATATTGAGTATGGAGATTAGCTTAAAATAAAACTAATTACAAGGAAATAGAATAATTAAGAAAAAACGAATATAATTTCTATGACATCTCTTAAGAACACCTGAAAATAAAATAAGCAGAAAGATAATAGAAAAACTGGGGAGTAGTAAGAGCAGAATCAGGTGAATCACTGAGCTCAAGGAGGACATGAGAGACTTGAATATAACAGTAGAGGATCTTAAAGAAAAACCAGACGCAATTAACGTGTTAAAAGATAAACAAGACTAAAATTGAACCAGAATAATCAGAGGGCAGAGGAAGAGTGGTAACGGGCGAAGAAAGAAAAGTTCTCTCAGAAAGGATGAAGAAGTACTGGGCTGAGAAAAAGAAGAAAGACAGAAACCGCAACTGACTATAGAATCGTGTGTATTTTTAACCGCCAAGCTCTTTAAATCGAAAGCTACATTGAAATAATCTGCGTTTACACACGTTTTTGAGATGTATTGACCTTGACTTAAAATCAACTGAATGTTTCGTCGTTAAAAGTGATTTCTCCAACATCACATTTTCCGTTTGTACTGAGCAACCTCAAACATTTAGTTACTTAAATACCGGAAACTTTGAATTTTTCATTTTTCTAATTTAATGGTTGTATTTCTATTTTTGATACAACCGTGTGATATTCAGGTGGATTTTTCAATTATGTCAGCATTTTAAATTACTCTTTCAATGTAAGAGTGATTTGACCAATGGTTTAATTAAAATTGCAATAGTTCATACTGAAACTGTAAAAAATTCACATTTGTACTAAATATTTACTTTAACGTTCCATGTAATATTAGTAAATTAGCTAAAACTTTTAGAATTCTTAATAAACCCGAAGACTCTTTTCCGAAATTTTAAAACACAGCCCATCAAACACGTAAAGTACGAAATCCCAAATTTAATCAAATCGCAACCAAACATTTCTGCAGCTTGTTAAAAGTTACAGTCTCATTGCAAGTCCGTCTTACCTCATAACATTTAACCCTTGAACTGGGTCAGGACTGAGGGAGCTGGAATATACAGGCTGTTCCAGAGATCGATATTTATGAGGGAAAGTACAACTCCTCTGTTTACCTCAGCCTGTAGACTCGTGTCTGTAGATCGTGACGTGGACAAGCGACTGCAATGTTTCTTTCTCCTGGACAATTAGCTGGCCGAGTCAGTTCAATTTCCATAATGCGTTTAAGTCATTTCTGAGGTGGTAATGTAAGGAGTCTTAAAGGGTTCAATGGAGATGGTTTTCTTGTGTTGATATTGGTGTTAATGGTTGTGCGATTTGTGTTGTCAAATAAACTACTCGTAAATGTCTTTTTTAGGTTTTTTTAAATGTTTTCTTGCGAATTATTTTGCGTACTATCTTGTCGTTGATTGCGTTGAAAAAAACAGCTCATGTAAGAAAAGAAGGTAACATAAAATGAAACAATATATTTTATTATAATTCCTAATTCTGGATTTTGTATTGTTAATGTGTACACTTTAATGAAGAGCCGTTTATGCTTGACTAATTCATATATGTATTGGTCAAGTCTCCTTGATAATTGCAGTCCAGTTTACTTAGTGCACATAAAGAACGAATCAATCAAATAGTTGATAATTCTGTTGATTGATACTCGTACGTATTTAATGTTTGAACGAGGTAAGGACATAAATCGAATTGACTCAATAACGAAACTGATCAATCAGCGTGTGTTTCAAAACTACAAAATACCTCATGATATTCCGAGTCGAAACAGAGACCTCGCTATGCTCAGATAACATGTCCCCGACTTTGATCACTTGTGGGTCCGGCACGGCGGATTGGAGGAGCAGTCAGTCCCTCGACAGTGCGGCGAGATTGAACTGGGACTGTAACTTGAGCAACGCGATCAAACCGAGGCAAACTTTCTAGAAACATTGTGTATCTATTGAATCTTACTCAAGATTTAACCTTACGTCTATAATATTTTATCTCATATCAGTGTGATTATGCAATGGGCAACTATAGCACTAAAATCATACGACAGGATGGGTTGAACAATTTTAGTTAAGCAAAAACGTTACTTTTGACACAATTACAAAATTATTACCATAAACCTTATACTAAATTTGTACAACCAAACAAAAATGTAAACATATAAAAGTCACTTTATTGAATTTACATTTAACAATCTAAAGATGATCTTCAAACGTATCTAAAATGTTGCATTAATTCTCATCTAACTCGTAGGCTTTCGCAGCTATAACTAGTTCTTCACAACTATAATCTAGTTCTTTCGGTTAAAACCACGAAATGATTGCTTCAGCTAATCAGTGGCAAATGGTACTCTACAGCGAGACCAAACTAGTAGCATTTATTAAGACGTTTTGATGAGGTGTGAACCAAAAGAACGACATTATTCATAACTTACACTTATACTATCCTCATTCCTTGAATCTTTTCAGAATTTGGCAGAAATTAATATTTAAATTTTATTATTGGCATTTATCCTCAAAGGAGCCCCTTGTAAATTTAGAACATGTATTGAAGCTGAAACACCATGTGATGTATATGTATTGGAAGCATTTTACTTCTCTCCACTTCTTCATTAAAATATGTAATGTGAAGCTAATGTAGTTTTCATTACTACTCTCGCTAGAGACTCATAACTCTTAAACAATCAAAACCCCTAAATATGCCCTTGGAATGATTTTCAAAATGGCGGCCAAAACGAGCACGAAATTTGAAAAGGAGAACGCTTTTCGTGATACCAGAGGCATATTTGACTTGAAATTTACTGTATACAAGATAGCTTTCAGTTCAGTTTTAAAATCCAGACAGGTTTTCAATCTCCTAAGCCTATCGTGTGTGCAGCACATTCTTTTAACCCTATAAGCAAAAAACCCAACGTCACTTGTATTATATTTGGCCACTACAGTGGATGAGATGTTTGAAAAAGTCTGTCTTTTTGTGTTAAGAATCTGAGTTTGATGAAAAAACACGATACTTGCTGTTCGGGGAAAATTGAAGGTACTCAGACTGCTGTGAACGGGTTGTTTACTAGTGAACCCCTTCGAGTATGAAGCAAACATGTTGCACTTGAAAGACATTTAACCTCATTTAACCAGACCAAACATGCCCTAATTTTAACATGAGCATTTGAACATACAATGTAGGTTTGATGACAAAGACTTTTCATAGACCAAGCTGTCAACTAGTGATTGAGCACTATCTGATATTGGCTAGTGTATAAGCAAGAACAGCCTTCTCTCCGAGTATTACTCATTAATACCACTGGTACACGACCTTTATCGACAGAAGCTTCGTTGCTCAACGCACTTCATGATATATTGTCTAGCTTAGCCAGGCTGTCTACCTTGTTCAAACAACCTTTTATTCGGTTATTATCAGTGGTGACATTAATTTGTCATACATTTGATATCTTTCTTCTTATATATGTGAAAGTAGTAACTGTTTTGTAAAAGTTAAAGGTAAAGTTTGTATTGTTCAACAAGGCCACTCCACCTCGATGGTTAAAGCTAGCAACATTGAAAGCCATTCTTGAATACCATACATTATTATTCCTACCTTGTCCCGTTTTTCTAGTTGTACCATTGTATTGAATGGTTGATCAGCATGAACAAGTTCCACAGCCACGTCTGTACTGTAAAACCTAATTGGTAAAAGTTGTCTTCTTAAATAAAAACTATGAACACTGTATTTATGATTTGAATTTAACTAAACATGGTAAACACGTTTATGACATTGTACCTAACACGTGTACAAAACATCCACGCAGTCCAATTAGCCAGATTAAAATGGCGGCAAAAAGGATCTAAACATATAAAGCCATTACTTCCAAAACTGCAAACATTATTGTTCAATTGCGTTCGTTCTATTTAGCAACAAAATAAATAACACTATTTCCTATGGAAATTCGCTGGAAATTTAATGTACAAAAAATTTAGAGCACAAGGAATGTCTAAGGCTTATTTTATTTGAATGATTCTTTTCGTTTCTCTTACGTAGTTTCACGATTGTTAGGTTAAGCTCATCGCACACAGGGAGCGCGTATATTACTTTAGAAGAATTTATATAGATACTAAAATCTTCTATGCTAGAAAAAGGGGTAGTAGGCTACTTATGACATAAAGGAAAAGTTTGTTTTGTTTAAACAAGGCGAGGTTAGGACTACAAAGTCATCTCTATCACTCAACCTCGACTTTACTCAGCGTCACCGTATAAGTCACATTAAAAATGTAAGTGGTGAATGCGGGGATCGAACCCGCGCCACCGGAGTGATGGGCTCCGGAGTCGCGTGCGATACCAATCCGCCACGGATTCGGTAAAAAGAGGTTAGGAAGAAGTTAAAAGATTTGGAACACATTTCGAAATTTAAAATCACCTTCATTTAACCTCATCCTTCATTTATTTTTAAAACGTGTACTCCTAACTTTATCCTATTGCATTTGTTCAGTTTTATGACAGTACATAACACTAAGCAGTCTATTACCAACTTCCAAACTGCCCACCAACCCACGAACCACCCACACTCTTGGCTTAAGCAACCAACTTGCTTTACTATCTTGTTTCCACTTCCCGAACCCAAACATAACTTAACTTCGGCCAAATCCTTGTGTATAAAGTATTATCAGTGTTAAGCAAGTAGACACACAACTTAACATCCCTTGAGATCAAGTAGATCACTAATAACATGTTTTAAAATATCATGTTGTTTCAAAAGCATCTTAATTGAAAAACATTTAAATTTAATTATATTTACTTCCTAACATTAACTAACATAAACATTGGCTAAGCTACTGGCCAGCAAAGTTTGAGAATGCGGGTTCAACTTCCACTCTAGGCGGTCAAGCATACTCTTGCAGTCCACACAGCTTAGCATCATGCTGGTAAAGAACACAGAACTCAAAACAGTATCGGGTTCACAGCGAACTTATCACTCGTCCCGATTCAAACTTCGTCCAGTCTCAAGTAGCTACTGAGCTACCACTGGTTGTTAGTGAATTTCTGTAGGAAATAGAGGTATTCATTCATCTTGCCAAAAAGAACTAAACTGTTTGTTATATCGAGCTTTCCAACACCTTCTGTGTCAAATAGCAAAATGTATATATACATAAATGTATATGTAGCACCGTGAATCATATCAAACTTCCTCCTAACGGCTACCCGTATCTACATATTACACTAAAAGTCTTATTATTGACCCCTTTTTGGTTCTTATCACAACTCTACAAGTTGATTTTTGGTACAATTTTCAAAATTTGGTAAAGTTGTTCTATTTGTAAATATCTATATTTAGATTGTTAACCAGCAGGGTATGTACTAGGATTCACGGTAGTGTTTGTAGCTACGAGTCGGCTACGTTTATCATTAAGTATATAATTGGGAAAAAATTCTTTTTTTATTTCAAATCTATTTTTGTACAGTAAAAACTAAAACTATCATTCACCCACAAAAACAATTGTACCAATTACTCAACCACCATTTTTTGCATCGAAGCTTATTAAATTAAACCCATGTTTAGCTATTTTTACAGTAAACCAAATATCCTAAATTCGAGAAAATCTTCTCGACTAACCTGGGTCATGTTACATAAAACCCCTGAACCTGGTTAGCTGTGGTACAAAGAACGTGTAATGTAATCATGTTAAGAGCGTTGTTTTCAGCAGAGAAAGTGCGATCGCGCCTCCGGTGCCTTTCTTTCTGCAATCAGCTAATGAATGGACTTCATTGCGGAAAGGTTAATTTATATTTCAGCGTCAGACTTGATACAGACCAGCTGGCCAGGTAGACGGCCGTGTACAATATAAATGAGTTTATACTGTTTGCTGAGAGGTTCTTTGTAGAGTTGAAATTAACACCCGTTGAAAAGTGAACCAACTTTAACATTACGTAGCCATGCAAATAGAATTATGACTGTTATCTCCGTTCTTAATGTGTATTCTAAGGCAGAAGTTATTAAAGACTAAAACTTTGACATTTAAACCGTATTAAACCCACTCACACCACTTACTATATTTGATGGCCGGTCTTTTAGCGGACTGTCTGAAAATTGCTAGCTTTATACAAGTTAATAGACTGATCACTCGTGTTTCGAAAACTACCATTATGTATTTCCCAATCTTCGGTAATAACCCCTGCATTCTGCCTGTTATTCGTATTTGTCTCGGTTTGGGCTCATTTAGATATACTTAAATTAATCGTCTTCAAAATTTAAGAAATGACAGAGTTAGCAGAATTGCCAACTGTTGAAAAATGTAAGGCGGTTGTTTGCGATGATTTAGATGTCTGTGTTCTATCCTAAGGAATGCTTACAACCTGGATGATTATTTAACCTTAAATCTAGTTCTTATAGTAAATTTGAAGGTGTCCTATAGTATGGTATCAGTACATGCTATGGATACTATTCGGCTGGATACCTCAAGATCGACATTAATACTATGATATAATTTAGAGTAATCTGCGTTTATGTAAGAACTCCTTGTCAACCGTCAATCAATGTACTCCAAGATACATTGAGGAGTAACGTCGTTCAGGATGGAGTGTGCCAACATGAAGGCATAAACAGACTCAGAATCTTGATTCCACAAAGCAACACTCAGAGTAGTGGATATGGAACAGTTTGGTGTAAGGTTAGACTGTGAATTAAAATGTTGAAAACATATATTGAGATCAAGAAACATCTATTCCAACTTTTTTTCATCTTTCCATTAGAGCAGATATGTTTCCGTTTAGAAGAGAAAACCGATGTCATTTGCGAAGACCAATTTTATTAACACTACGGTTTTGCGAGAACTGAAATTCGACGATCGGTTGTTTGCAAAACTACAATCCTGAAGGAATGGAGGGACTAATTATTATTTTCAGGAGTTTGAATTTTTAACGATTTAAGTACTGGTATACGTACATCGATGACTGGATTTGACTAGGCCATTTATGGTTTTGTGGGTGATTTTTTTCGAAGATTTGATCAAAAACACTGTTTTTCCAATTACTGGGTGGAAGTTCATATGTGGGACCTTGGACTTATACGAGAACTAACAAATGAATTCTTGAAGCGGAGATTATTGGCAAACGGTAGATCATATTCCATGTTTGACCTACTTGTAGTTTTCTAAATATTAAAAGAACTTACTATACCCAATTTTTGGCTTGTGTGATGTACCAGTTCATTGTTACATAGACGAATCACCGGGGCGGACCGAAACTCCACACCAGCAACAGAAACAACACTTCTCACAAGGAGGCACCCACAACAGCCATTAAACACCCAGCTGACACTGGCCGATTATCAGATGCATCTAACACATGATACTGCATATTATCTGTCGGGTGGGCCAGAGTCAGAGCGAGATGCGCAGCGCCCGGTGACGCAAGCTACATACCGAGGAAGGACGGTGGGTCAGCAGTGTGTCGCAAGCCAGGACCTCTGCCCCTCCTACGCACCCCTGTGCTCCTGGTACTCTCCTGGCGCCTCTGCTTATCACTCGGTGTACTCGACTCTACGCGGCAACATGGTGAGTACTGAGTAGGTCTCCCGCTGGGATGTTGGGCTGTTTTAGTCATGGTGTTGTTTATGGTTACCATGCACACGATGGTAAAAAATATCAAATGAAGGGTCAACGGAAAAATTGGCTAAGTCCATGTTCACTAATTTTGCAGGAGAGTGTTTTTATGGTCTAAAAATTTAGTTTATTAACTTTGGAGATGAACAGTAAAAGTATGTTAATATATACACTCCATAGCATCTATATTTTTGCACGATATGAATTTTGTTTAAATGTAAATTTAGTAATTCTTCCGAAAACGCGTATTTTAAAGTTTTATTTGTATTACGAGTAATTTGTACTTGTTTTTGAGAAAACACTGATTACATCCATACAAAATGTTACTAATCCAGTGATCAAATTTGGTTAAAATGATAACTACTCATAACATATAACCTTACATAACAGCTCTTGTTCAAGAGTGCGTGTTATTTTTCTTAAACAATGTTTCACCTGGGGAGAAAATTCCAAACTAGCAATTAATCTATTCACCGATATTTTAAAAACCACCGTTCTTTAGAAACACCTTCATATGATTGCATTGAAAACAAAACATATTACGGTGATAATGTTCACCGCTTCCTAGGAAATTATATCTTTAAGAAACACTAAGAAGTGTTTACATAAATCAAATACAAACTAATTCGTTTCAAGATATTTAAGATCTTAACTCCATAAAAGTAATACAACTAATGAATGACAATACATTTATTTATGCAGCACTATCTTTCGTTATGATATCGCAGAGTATTTAAAAATTCCCCTCCCTCATAAATTTTAAAATCTTCATTGGCACATTTTTAATGGTGTACTTAAGTACTTTTGTTACTGTGAAGAGCTTAACTAATTCTCAGACCCGAATGCTAACTTTTGAAAACTATAACTATTCCAAAGATAATATTCAAAGTATGAACCACTATAATGCTTGTAGAAGCCTTCTTTTAGCCAGTATCACAGAAATTTGCTTGTCTTTGATTTTCACACGTAGGCTAGAATGAAATCGTAAAATCCAAATGAATAAAAGTGCCCAACATTTGTTGTCGCGTTGGGATTGGTTCGGCTTTACTGACCACACACACAACAGTTTGCTTGGTTCTTTGTTTACGTTGTTTATTTTTTACGCTATTTTGTCACACCCTTGCTGTAAATCTAAACAAACAAAACCTTGTACGTTTTAAACGTAAAGTTCAAGTTTGTCTGTTTACCCAAACTCAAATTATGTGTTTATTTTCCAATTCTTTGAAATTAAGTCAAACTCTTCATGCTACATAAAACAACTAACCTAAAACGTGTTTTATTAGCTATCATCTCAGTACCTTTCTTCTGCTTCATAGTAGCGAATCAACACAACTACTAACTACACAAAAGTCTTAAACGCTATGAACGTAAATAATGACGTTTACAAACATGAACAAGTTCAATTTAATATTAAAATGTACATTTTATAAAATTCCACAACAGATTGTGCGTTTTGTTTAGAGATATAATTTTCCAAAAATATAAACACTTTCATTGTTTACGTACAGATACATTTTAGATATATTTGATTTATTGTATTCAACAGACTTTAGGTAAAACTTTACCGTTGTTTTTATCATTGAATTAATGACCGCTAAAGAACAAGGAAACATCTGGATCAATCTATTGCTTCTTTCAGTTACAAAGTACAGTAATACTCTCGAGGTAACATCAGAACGTTAAGAATTCATTTAGATTACAAAACAAAGATATCTCATATTTCAACTTATTTATATAACACCTCTTCTTCTCCCAAGAAATTATTATTATCAAGACGTTATTTACATGTCCTAAAAACTGTATTTGTAATGTTTAAGTTAAAGTTAGCACTATGTACTTAAGTTGTTTCTCATTGGCTTTGAGATATGAGCATCCTGATCATGCTAATAGCGTTTAATAGTAAATGTCCAAACTAACAACTTGGAAATTGTTGGATTGTTGTTTCTAAGAAGATTAAACGGGAAGAGTAATAGGCTCTATCCCCTCGAGTAACTGAACAAATCGGATTTAAGCCTCTCTTAATCCGAAAAGGCAATCAATTGTGCAGCGCCTGGTCTGTTAACTTGATAGTTTTCCTCTACGTGAATTGTAATTGACTTTTTACTACATTTTCTTTGGCATTGGTATAATTTTCATAGTTCTCTATTTACCAAATATCTAAATATTTTTGGGGTTGATGACTACAGAATTCGGGCTAAATTCAGCGTACAAGAGTCTCAACCAAATCTAGTCCTTTCGGTTCACACCGCATCAAAACATCATTATAGTTTGTTTGAAGTACCTAGTAGATTAACAAAAGGTAATCGGCTCCGTCCACCGCACTCACGTTTACAACTCGTATTACACATGATTCGCTAACCACACAGGCAGTTAGTAAATGTCTAGCTTGATAATTTGTTAACACAAGGTGTTTCTCAAATAAAGTTTGAACTAACGAACATGTGAAACTTTAACTCGATGTGTTTTTCAAAGCTCGCCGTCACCCCTTCAAGCAGCCTATTTATCTAAGTCTTTCCCTTGGTATAATCTGGATCTTCGGGTTGATACCGCGTCAAAACACCATAATTAGCTTGAGGTATTTCGGTCTCGCTGTGGAGTACCATCTTCAGTCACAGATTTGGCTGGGTGACTCCAGATGGTACTCCACTGCGAGACCGAAGTATTTTAAGCAAATTATAATGATTTTTGACGCGGTGTGAACTTGAGAATCAAAAGTGAAGGCCTAAGAGATAATTTACAAGGGTCTCATTCGAGTTGACAATTTACTCGATAGAATTGATATTTTCAAACTAACAATTATGATAATTCCAATTTAAATATTTGCGCTAAAACAAGAGTAGGTGGAGGATAAAAAGTTAGGTCAACTCGATTGGGGTTTCCATCCATCTTACTTAGAGTGTAAGGGTTCAGTTATCGGTATCACCAATTTCATATCGATATCGCTACAGTAGTAGCCTCTCTGACAGCAGCATTCACGATACTTTCTACCCATCAGTGAAGTTATTTACTTATTTATTATCAGATTTTTTATTATAGTCAGTTGGATTTGAAATTCTGCTGTAAACGAAAATCAAATGGTAAACAATTTAAACTAATAAGGTTGTCCTTTTTGTATATTTGTGCGCTGCGTAATGTTTTTTTCTACCTAGTTTATATTTGTTAGAGAGATGGACAGCTTTACAGCTTTCCATACCCAAGGATGTTTTCCATAAGGGTTTTAAGAACGTTCAAGAAGTAGGCAAAAAATATCAAATTAATAACAAATTGATATTTTGACCACAAATATAGGATATCTACTTAAATAAACGCACCAAAAATTTGGATTTAACGTAATAATCAATGAAGTCACTAATTTAAAACTAGTAGTATATATGCCAAACATGAGTTATACACCAGTTAAACATTTTTTAATTGGATATAAACTGTAGACGACGACAAACTAACTAAGTTAAACTCAATGCAAATTTGATACGTATTTCATATTTCAGGTAAAATGAAACACAATTATCTCAAGGTGGAAACACATTATTGGCCACCGCTTCGGTATAATTGTTTCCACTGTAAGAAGATTTTGCTGGATTAAACCTGGAAATAAATTACGTATCGAATTTGTGTTGCGTTTACTACAGTTAATACTTTGTTACATACAGATTTTGTACTAATTGTACAAATCTTATTATTAAGGCGTCCAATTACCAAGCATCTCCAGTTAAAAGATTGTGTAGAAAAGCACATTCGATTCAATGTTTCTTTCTTTCTTATATCTCAGTAGCGTAACATATATATCTCAGTAGGTAAATCTAGGTACGTTCAGGTATGTTAGTTACCTTCGGTATGTATGAGAGGAAGTAATGCTATTTTCTTTGGTATGGCTTCCCTGGATGTTTAAAGTTAAACGTTTAGAACAACTGGACGACAACTGTTATTAAATATAAATATTTATTTATAGACATTAAATACAATTAAGTATGCTGAGAAACCCCATATGCTACGCAACGCACAGATTATCGAAAAAGACCATAATGTGGGGTTGAAACTTCATCTCTCGATTTTCGAACAGAGCAGCGTTTTGAGTCTAACTGACTGTGTATTATCAAAGTACAAACATAGTCAAGAGTGAGTGAAGAATACTCGTACTTCAACAAGTTACCAATACCAACACTAAATAGCCCAACCAACCGTTTAAGGAAGCGCTATAATAAACCAGTTGTAGAGAAGGATTTACCAACAGGACCGGTTTCGCTGTCTTTTAAGGGTTTACTGCGTTTTAAATTTCGGTGTACGTTACAAAACCTTTTTGCAATGAGCTATGGTGGGCTGTTTGAGAGTTCAGTGAGTTTAATATTTGGCGATACAAGGTTAAGAAGACCTGACGAAGAAAGCTTTGCTTTCGATAGGTCTTGTCGACCGAGTTGTAGTAATATTGGGTATATGAGTTTTAAAATGTATTATATATGTTCCAATATTAGAGCTCATAACCCTCTCATTAAAAGGAGTGTTTAAATCACACCAAAGTGTTTAAATCTACAATATTGGGCACAGTTTTTAATTTCACTTTTGTTTGTTGTAAATATTATTAAAAAGTCACGTTTCAATTAAAAATGAATTATGATCTTAAAGTGGGAACCTGGTTTCCAAATGCTTTACCTAATATATCAATTTTATTATACATTGATTGCATTTGTAGTATTAACAAGTATCACCTAAAAGGTTTTGTATAATGTTCCAACGTCTTTTTTTAACAAACGCTTCACACAAATAGCGTTTGTCTTTTGTATTTTATTCTCTAACCCTTCGTGTAAAAGTTTAAACAATATACCACTTCTGTCTATAACAAGCTGATAATCTTAAGTTTATACCAGAACTTGAATTAATTTTTTATTCTATAACAACAAAGGTAAGAACTAGAACGTAGCACATGTAGAAAAATAACAAGCCAGATTAACTCAACCTTAAACTCCCGACAAAGTTCATTACTTATGAATCTAATTTCCTATGAATAATGACCAACGTTCTTGCACTAGCTAAAAACTGTCGCTTTCAAGACCATAAGCAATCAAAGACATACCAACTTTTCAACTCAAACTTATTTAACTCGATAAAAATAGTTTACTTATCATGTTTACTTCACGTGTTAAATACTTTACTTTTGAAACATTTGAGAGCCAGTAGATTCACGCTTCACTTGGGTCCATGGCAAAACGCTGAATTACGAGCCCGGTGTCTGTGTACAAACATGAACTGCTTCCTAACAGACGGCAAACTTGTTTGCTCATACAAACACAAATACACAAACTGTTTACTCCTGACTTTTACCATTTTCTTATTTACTTTATCGGTTCTCAGTTGCATAGTCATTGCATAGTTTTAAATAGTGGCTTTTTTGCCCGACGTTTGTTCTGATTTGGAATAGTGACGGTTTGCTTTTTTTAGGAAAACAGCGCAAAATCATATATTTCCCCAGAGGAAAAACTTTTGAGGTTTTTAATTGTTTTATTACTGTACGAAATACAACTGCTCATTTTAACTATCTATTTTTGGGTTACTAGATTTTGCGTAACATACATTGTTTAGTACGTGAAAGTAACTTTAAGGGATTGTATTTTCATTGACTTAATCTCTGCCTAGATTACTAAGATTCATTCTTCAAACGATGGGATTTCCCTTGGCGCACACAATTTTCCCGCTAAACCTAATATCTCCTATCTTATGAACACTGGTGGAATGTTTAGAGAACCGCCACATTGCTATACTCATTCACTTAGCTGCAGGAAGTTGTTAGGAGGAAGTTAAAGGAATATATTCCAACTGTTCAAAGGATGTCTATTGTCTACTGTTCTTTTGAATTTTCAACCAAAACGATGAGCTTTCATGTCAACTGTAAAAGAATGAATGATTTATCGCCAAAGTTATAACTTCAGTAATGATTTACGATTATACAAATTGAGTGAAAAAGTTAAAGTTTTAGTATTAAAAGACAACCATTTCTAATATTAGTTTTGCACTCTTAATTCATAAATTTTAAGGTGCGAATTAAAATGATACTCTATTTTAATGTATTCCCCTGCTAGTAAGGGTTGTTTAAGTAGATTAACAAAAGGTAATCGGCTCCGTGCACCACACCCACGTCCACAAATCGTATTACACATGATTCGCTAACCACAGGCAGTTAGTAAAATGTCAGGTTTGATAATTTGTGTAACACATGGCCTTTTCGAAAACAAAATGTGAACTAACAAACATATGGAATTTTAATTTGGGGTGTTTCTCAAAGCTCACCCTCGCCCACTCAAGCAGCCTATACACCAAAGTGTTCCCCTAGGTATAATGTAGTTCTTCGGGTTCACATCGTGTCAATACATCATATTTGGCTTGAAATATTTCGGCTCGTTGTGGAGTACCATCTTCAGGAATTAATTTTATGAAACAGTCACTGGTTGGCTATCTTCCACAAGTTGCAGCAATTCGTTGCTTGTTCAACAAAATATAGCAAATTCTTCCGTTTTCAACTTATGAGAGGAAAATCTTCCACTAAATTTTGGTTTTTCTGGAGTGTCGGTAAGATCAAAGAAAGCTAACAGCTTAAGGTGGAAGATTGGTTGCTGCTCACTTTGCGTAAAAATCTAGTGAAGAACTGTTCCTCCCAAACGCCTCCTACTATTAAATAAATATCTGATTGGGAGAACATTATATACAATGTAGCAATCGTCAGAAAGTACTGACCAAACATTTCGCGCCAATACTTTAGCGTCATGTTTTCCACTGGTTTTTTGAAGAGCAAATTTCAGTTTTCTACACAAAATCTTGTACTTGTTTCTCTAATTTGAAAAGTGTAACTTTCCGACAAAAATTTTAGTTGTATACAATAAATATGTTGTCAATCTTTAGTTGTCAATTTTGGTGTAAGGATAGCTTGTCACACACTCCTACTCAACTCATCTTCGCTCAGGAACCGGTTTGTAGCCTGTATGAGGACCGATAGTTCACTGTGTCAAGTGTTCCTGCGTAAACAGTTTTGTTCCACTTTCTGTCACCAGGCTGCGCATTGTTCAACTCTTGCGATTTTCATTGTTTCGTTTGTTTCATGTCAGCTGAAGTGTATGGAGTACTAAACTGTGTTGTTGAACGACCTATTTTAAACACAGAACTAATTTCCGTGTAAAAACAACACTTTTCTTTAGTCATGGATGTACACTTTGATTATTTTGGATTATTAGGGTTTATAGGCTTTGTAAACATGTATAAAAATTTAAGTATTTTAAGAAAAGAACCTCGTTTATTCATATTTGTTGGTTTCAAACCAATTTAGTCTTAAGCAAAATCTTTACAATTAAAAGTACGTTTAATTACCTAATCACAAATTTTATTAACTGATAAGAGCACACATTTTAAATGACGTATATGTGTCCGTATATATCACATGATGCTTCGTTATTGACTTAAAAATGACTGAAAACCAAAACAAAATATTTTCTTGACCAGTACCGAAAGTCACTTCTGATGTAAGAGAACTTAAACCTCATTTATTTTCAATTTCTGCTAGACTTGAGTGGTTGATCATAAAGAAACTTTTTTGGAAACCACTGAAAATGCTGTTTTAATGATTTTAAAACATATCAAACGTTTTGTCTGAAACTGTATTAGACATCATCAGTTGTATAAATGAAGAATATAAAATATATAGATAAAAAAATGTAAAAAATTAATTTTAATGTATATAGTATGCACCAAAGCAAAATAATTTTACAAAGATAAGAAATGAGGTTAGCATAAATTAAAACACAGCGAGGCAAGGCAGATCCCAACGTTGAAACTGAGAGTCCCAGTAGTCTAGAAGGATCTAAAGTAAATAACAATTACACTTCAGTCTGCTAAGGTTGATCTGTTGAACTTGATAACGAAGGGAACTCCAATTTATTTTAAAGACTCACAAAACCGTAGCATACAAAATGTGTGAAATAAAATTACAGTGGATTTCCAATCTTACAAACTAGTTAGGCTCCACACCGATCCCCAGGGAACTGTTCACCGCTGAGCCCAGCAGTAAGTAAGTGGCTCTCACCAAGGCTGAGGAGAGATGAAGTACCGAGCCAGGAGGTCAATCACTGAATCACCGGTCATGACTGGCAAGAGCTCAAGTAGTGATCACTAGTGATGAGGTTGGCCAACACAGCCGGGCCTGTTGGCAAACAGAGCTGTTACCTTTTTGGGAAACAAGAGGGAAGAATGTAGTGCAGGAGACTGTGTGAATAGCTTTTTAAATGCGAAAGTGTAATTTTTTTTTAACGAGGTGAAGTTGGAATAACAAGTCATCTATACCACTCAACCTCGACCTTTGCATAGCGTTACCGCACTTTACATACGTTAAAGTGATCGTAGTTTTGCACGTTACAATAGTGGGGACTTTGGGGATCGAACCCGCAACAGCGGAGTGAAGGCCTCCGGAGTACATTCTACATATAGCCACGGGCCTTTTTTTACACATGAGAGGAATTAACGTCTTTATAACGGCAGTGTTTTAAGACTTTATACAAGAAAAAGCTGTAGCCTTGAAAAAATTAAATATTGAGCGTTTCTGTAAAACCTTACTAGTAATGTAAAGGATAAAAGTAAAAGAAATTTAAGAATATAATTTATAGGCAAACACAAATATAAATTCTTGAAGCGGAGATTATTGGCAGAAAATTAATACTTGTAAAAACACAAAAAGGCCAATATAGTGTAACAATTTCTACTCTACGCTTTCAACAGCTAAGCTGTCATCTTCAGGCAAGCGAAGTGACATGACAATTATATACTTACTATAAATGTAAGTAACTATTGTCATGTAACTTCACTTGCCTGAAGATGACAGCTTAGCTGATGAAAGCGCTAGAGAGTAAATTGTTACACTACATTGGCCTTTTTGTGTTTTTAAAAGTATTAATAAATACAAATAATAATAATCATGTCTGTATTTGTACATTTTGTTTGGCTTACAGAATAGTCCAAAGTACTTGAATTAATTTCTTCAAAACTATAAACTATTCGTACTGATATAGGTTACCTTGATTTTTATCAAGTAATCCGGACAAAGTAGCATATAAAAGCTCCTGGTTGCTAAAATGTAACGTGCTATGTAAACACTACACAGCTGTCTAAAAACGATTAAAATTTAAAATGTACTTATTTTAGTTTCAATGAACGAACAAATCCTTTTGGGTAGTTTTAAGAGTTATTAGTGTTTTATACGTCAAGAACCTGCAGACACAAATTGTCGTCAGTGATAAAACTAAAGAGGTTGAAATTGCTGCAGCAATCTAAATCCCTTAAACATTATTGAAACTTTATCGTTGTAATCTCACATCTATGAATCAATTTCCGATTGGTTGTAGCTTTTATCGCTTGTAATATTTCCGATTCATCACATACAAAATGTGTATAGCAGCACCTTCCCTCAAGACCATTTACTGTCGTGTTTTGTTGAGAAGAACATAATTTTGACGACCAATATCGGGATTGAACAATACATGAAATATGGCAGCAAACAAGCTCAGCTGCCAAGCTGGCTGTTCACGGTACATAAACCCTTAACTGCCTCAGTGTGAACACTGCAGCGCACTCTGGAGGATTTACACCACACATAATCCTCAATCCTCGTCAGTGGCTCCCGGTGTGGTACCTACTTCGTCTGATTGCATTTTGTCTCAGGGTTTTTACGCAATATGATAGTATGTGTTCATGGTTTTAACTTTCAGTGAGCACCATATGTCTTGTCGACGGTCAATTTCACTGGAAATTTTACCTGCAAATTTTCTCACAGTTAAAAATCTCATGATTACAAATGTGACGGTATTAAAATTGCGGCCAACAAAATATGGCAATCCTCGTCTGATTGGATTTTGCCTAAGGGGTTTTTACTTGGCGGACGGATAATAGGGGTTTAAGGATTAACTTTAGGTGAACATGATTTGTTTTGTAAACACGATTTATTTCCCTGATATGTTTGGAAACTTAAAAATAAATTAGAAAAATTGTAAATCTGTCACGAATTCTAAGCTTGGTAGTTCACATCGTAGGTTTCCTACATTCATATGGTAACCATTCATTGCCTTTTTTTGAAATTTTGAATGTTTTCTGATTTTTGTTAAGTTTGAAGACTTTAAATTAGGAGGTGGCACATAAACATAAGAAAAACCTCCTAGATAAAACCATTCAAAAATAATGTATTTCTCAGAAGCTTTTACTATTGAGGATTTGAAATTTAGACAAACCAAATAGTTAAGGATTCAAAATTATTCCTTTTGATGTTCTGAGTAAATCCCATTTCAATATCATAGCTCTGGATAGCTGTATGACTCACGAAACACCCCTTTTAAAGTTTCTAGAAATAGAGTATCATAACATTAAATTTTCTATTGATTTCACTCATACTAATTCGACATTTCCTGCTGATTGGCCAAACCAAACCTTTGAATCGTGAATAAAGAGCTTTTTAAACTTATATTCTCATTATATAATATTAAATATGTTAAAAGCTACATTTTTTATAGGGATTGGAGTAATTTTTGTTATATTTTACTTGTCCATAGATAAACAATTATACTTTAAACACACAAACAACGTGGGCGCAGAAAGTGGTTTTAATTTAAGTAGTTAGTTTCAATTAAGGTTTGAAAGGAAATAAATAATTTTTCCAAAGAAAGTAAGTTTGGCATGAAGGCTGAGACAAAACATCTTGGGCGGTATAGAAACTCTATTGTGCCGAAACTATGACCTTAACAGAGATTTGCTGAATGCATCGTTCCTTACTCCCGTGAAATCGATCATAAGCTTGGAAACATTCTGTGACGGAAGCATTCTTTTAAATGTCAGTTCACACGATTTAAAGCTACTTTCCAGAATAAAGGTCGAACAACAATGCATATTCAGAGATAACATTAAATTCAACTCGCGAACTCGACCGTTTTATCAGAGATCAAAATAAACTTCATTAACATTGAATTGAACGCAACACACTACATCAGGAAATATCACATCACTGTCAAATATCATTTCAACTTATTCCTATAATTTCAGCGAATATCACTTTAAGCGTTGTCAAGCGTCAAAGCTTTGCAATATCAAACGCGATGTCTCTCGCAAATTGCAAAACTCGATATGATATGAAGTCCATGTACCAATAATTGGGCTCTGAAGCAAAGGAATATGTTAAATTTTCAATATTATACGAACCTTATTAAAGGTAAATTGTGACGAGAAGTAACTTTGTAATTAGTCTATTCAAAACGTAATAGTTTTATCATAAAACATTTCAAACATCCATTCTATTTCACAAAATTAATCATGAAGTATTTAACGATGTCTTGTTTAACGATGAGCAGACATTTTCAAAGATTCAGTCAAGTTCCAAAAGTCGTAATAAATAAATAATAATAATAAATTGATAATAATAAATCGAATTTATTGATTGTAACAAAAGGCGAAGTTAGGGCTTAGGAGCTTAAGCCCTTTCTACCACTTAACCTTAACAACATCAAAATACCTTATCGAAAACAAAACTATAAAATAAACAGACAGCCTATCAAATTAAACAAATTAAAGATGAATGGAAACATTTTGAAAACAAAATAAAAGGAGAATCAGGTTGCATTACCAACAAGTTTTAAATATTCTAAAACAGATTACGTCTTACGATCCTTTAGTAGCAGGTTATTTTATTATCTACCGCACCTATACATTATTCAGATATAAATATTATTAAGGTTGCTCTAAAATCGACTCGTAGTCACAGTAAATAATGTATTATACGAACTAGTTCTATGCGGTAAATTGTAAAATAGAAAAGCCCCATTTAAAAGGAGTGAATATTGATATTGAGCAACAAAATCTTCTTCATATCAATTCAGTACTAGCTTTATCGAGTTTAAATTGCAAAAACTCATGAATACAGTTTAACCGTTGATAATGGTGTATAACGTCTCGTTACTGAAGCGGGTCGGGCCCGGGGCCAGCTGTAACGAAGTGACACCTGATATATGAGCAGTTGCATAACAGCTGATCTGCCGTGACTGTGTCTGTGGTGCACAGTACGTCAAGCGCACGGAGGATACAAAGGTCAAACCCACACCTTGGCACACTGTCTCAAACACATCGATACCGGAACAGTTTAATCGTCTGTGAGTGTTATATCGCTGGATGTCTCGAAAATATAAACACAGCTGATGCATAGCCACAAGCGCATTCGTGAATCGTATCATCGGGGTAAATAATACCGGAAGCGTCTTTTTTTTAAGGGGAAGGGACTTCCCCAATAATTGGGCTATATGTTTAAAACTGGATTTATGATACGATTTACATTTAACTTGGGATACACATTTATGGAACTGTAAGTACAGTAACATGTGTTCCGAAATCAATAAAACTCGTATACAAGCACAACCACTAGTGCTGCTGTGAATCTTAGGAAATCTTCTAAAACACAGTGGTAATGACACCGTAAGTGCCTTTTTTTGGAGGGGCGTTTCACCCAAAAATGGGGGTTTGTTATGAAACATTGTATATATGATCTGATTTAGACTAAATTTGGTATAAGTATTTATAGACCCCTAAGTAACGTGTGAATAAAAATACATCAAAATTCGTTCAGCCGGACAAAGATGGCGGTGGAAAGGCTTAACGTCTTGTTTTTCAATACATTAACACTAGATAACGACCTTAACATGGTCGAAACGTGTAGAGTTACACACCAATTATTTTGCACTTCAGTGTTTTAAATTACAAATAATCATTTTGCTTAAACTTGGTGTTGATGAACAGTACCCAACTTTGGCTGAGGCAGTGCTCGAACCTGTGAACTTCGGGTCTACATTATCGTGCGCTACTGACTCAGCCAACACTCTGGCTAACGAATATTAGACAACTATACTTATACACAAAACTAAAGACTCAACAGAACAATATTTTGTTTCTTTTTAAGCTTTAAACATTAACCAAAGGACCCATAAATCAAAAGAAATAAGTTAAATAACTCAAAACTTATTTTTTCTGGTTATTTCTATTAATTTGGTTTCTTATTGCCATTGGTAAACACGGTGGGTAGCTTAAACAAATTAGATCGAGAAGTATATTTTATGAATGAATTTATGTTTTTTAATCGTACCCAAATCGACACAAAATACATCCTTTTTCGTTCTTAATTAGCACAACAGAACTCCCCATCGAAGCAGATCTACTAACTGTTAATTGGCTCTTTACCTTCGGGTATCAATTACAGAGAGACGTTATTTCTCTAATAAAAGTGATACACAAATATAGCAACGATACAAAGCCTTTGTCAAACACACTGCTGGTTCATTTGATCATTTTGTTTTACTTTCAACAAACAGTCAAATGTAGATAATTGAACTCATAGCTTTGATAAAAACGTTTCCACGTGTTGCATTATAACAAGACTCCAAATATAGCCTTCATTACCCTTTGAGTAAGTTTTATGGTTCAAACTAATATCATTTTTAAATTTAACACTGACAAACGGACGATGACAATTGAACAAATCATAAACAATGTAAACAATAACGTAATTATTTCAGTTTACCGTATCAACTCGTTGCTTATGTAAAATGTAAGAGTATGTTATTAAGTAAAAGGAAAGAACGGACTTTTCCAGCCACTTCCGGATGAACTTTATTATGAACTTTCAAACTAAGTATGTTATGTTTATTGCGGTAAATTTTGGACTACAAAGTCCTCTCTACAACTAACTTAACCTTGACAATTACCTAACTCTACTGCAAAGTTACATACGAGTACAAATTGTCAGTGGTAACTGTGGGCATCGAACCCGTACCACCGGAGTGATGAGCTCTGAAGTCACGTGCGATACCAATCCGCTACCGCTCCGCTAAAAAGGTCTAGGTGTTTATCGATGAATGCATTATTATAATATATCGAACAACTGAAAATACACTTAAATACTTTTAAGTGTGATTTTGTATTTAAGTTTAATCTATAACCAAGAATGTAACCTTTATCTTTGACCAACTTCCAATCAAACTCCTTTTGTCTAAATTTGTTTCTATCATTAATTTCCGTTTGTGTGGAACCGCCGCTTTAAAATATTCCCCTGAGATCCACTTAATTACAGTAATATACGACGTTTATCAATAGTCAGTAATAACAACTACTAAATATTTATTAACAAAGCGAAAACAAAGCGTGCATGTGAAATATTCAGTATAAACATCAAGGTTAAAATTAGTTCAACCCATCGCATTAGTTCTTAAAAATAATCAGGAACTGTTTCAAAACAATGAGTACATTCATTTTCAAAGCCAGTTGATATTTCAACCAAGCCAGGAAGTGAAAGTAAAGCGTACCATCTGAGGCTGATTATATCAATCAAGATTTGAATATGGTCTAGATTAAGTTCGACTTGATTCTGGCGTGAGTTATGAAACGCCAATTAGATAAATGAGCTTAACAATGAACTCGATAATGAAGAAGCCAGGTCGGGCATTTCACTTTCTTGATTAGGATGGAAATGACTAGACCAAACACATCCGTACCCAAACATCGTGGTTTCGCAAGTCCCTACCCTCAATCTTTTTAGTAATATACCTCGTAATATGTGGTTTAATTATTAATTCATTGGTATATCACTATATCACTATTTGAGATGCCGACCACTCTCATGAGGGTATTTTAAGGCAAATAGGTGGTGAAGGATGAGTGTGATGAGTGATGGTAATGAGCTATGAGGTGTAGTCTTGTTACAAACTAAGGCCGACTCTTCCTTAGAATGGGTTATTAATTAATAGCCCAATGACCAATGGAAATACGTACAAGGACCAACGGCTTAACGTGACTTCCGAACCACGCAGGTGATGGTCTGATATGTCTAAACGGTGGTGGAAACTGATGTGGGTATCATCAGATGATCACTGAAACTATCTGAGCCGCTATAGACCTATATGGTTCTCAAAACCTGACCTCCATGAAGCTGGATTACAGGACCACGCCACGAGTCCCAGTCATTGCGCTAAAGATCATTGGATTGTTATTAATGTTGCAACCGTCACTGTGCTTTTAAAGCTAGCAATTCCAACTCATTCCTATCGGAGGTCTCATTCAAACATTCAATTCCCCATTAAATCTAATATCTCAGACATTAATAGTTTTCCTGTAGCTATCATGTAAGGTTACCCTAAAAGTAAGGGTATCGTTACGCATTCTCTCAGATGTGTTCTAGGAATTTGTGTATGCTGTAAAATTTATCAATTACCTAAACGAATTCAGATAATCTTTGAACCTCTGTTTAGGGTAACATTTAAGAACCTGCGTTCTGTGTAATTCCGTTCGGTATTTAGTTTCCGTAATTTTTCCAGTTGTATAGAAGGAATTAGATGCAAAGTAAATTATGTTTGATGCTTTGCATTCTGTTGTTAAAAATGTTTGAAGGTGTATACTATATAATTCAAGCTACTTTGGTTGGTCGCTTCGTATCTGTAAATATATTTATAAATATATTTACCAAAATAAGATGCAACTGTGAGTTATTTTTCTATTTATATACAACCTTTGGTGTTTTTTAAAAATATATATTTATAAATATAGAAATATTTGGAATTTACTGAAACAGTGACCAGTAGTTTCCAGATTACTGTATGTGTTAAGATGTATGAAGTATCATTATTGGAAATAAATAATTTATTCATGTATGTTTTCCTTCTTCTTCAAATAAAGGGAATACATCTTTTATTAAGTTTTCCCACTCAGGTGCACAGTGAATCCCCTTAAATGGATTTGTCAATTTTTCATAACCATGCTCTACAGTAAATTCTTGAATCATATTGACATAGCATTGAATCAAAAAGCGACCAAAAACACCTTCTCAATGCAACACTCGGATCAAGATATCACGAATTCACTTCACTTTCCAACATTTCCTAGTGTTTGGACTGTGACAAAAGTGTCACGTAGAAGATACTGAACGAATGCTCACTCTCATAATGGAAGACCTATCACGATAAGCTCGGATAAAGGGACACACTCTCTCTGTTCTGCGCGTGCGCGTGAGCGAGTCAGGCCCGAACACGGACCCTTGTGGGACTGTATTATGTAAGTGCCCGGTAAACAGTACATGCAGGGTTCATGCCCGCTCCAGGCTGCTTATTAACGGTTCTCGTATTGTTAAGTTGGTGCGCTTGTTTCCTGGTGTGCTAGAGAATTGAATTTTACGACGTGGCGTGACTGCAGTTGCTTGTTAATCTGATCTTCTGCATTGAAGCTGCACATCATTAGAGCATTAGAAGAATAGCACGTTAAGGTGCGACGGATACAACCCGAGGGTGTTTTACGGCATCAATATATAAGGAAAATTTGTAAACTATTGCTTATGTAGGTTAACTTTTTGAAATAGGGACAGTTTTTCTCTGGAAGCATAGAGCCATTAGAACAGCAGCAATAAGTTTAAAACAAATTATTTATTTATTTGAACATTTTGAAATTTATATTGTTACGAAAAAAACTTATTTTATCTTCGAAATTCTTGGTTTATAAGCTACAAAGTCAATAGGTCTACGTTTCCAGAAAAATTTGACATTAAAGTACCTACGTTAACTAGCTGAAAACGTCGTTTGCACTTTTTACTCCATAAACAAATCAAGTTTAGTAGATAAAATATGTTGACCATTTATTAGATCAATGGGGAACTTACTATGTGTTATTTGTCAAACTGTATGGTCAATACAATTTACTAACATAATAATAACCCATGTTATACGAGTCTGATTTAATAATGTCTAACCGCTCCTTTTTCTGATGCTGAAATCCTTCTTTTTCAAGTTAGTCCAACTTTGCGGTGAAGAAACCCATCCATTCTCAGAAATATTTCAGAACCAAACTGGACATTTCTCCACACAGAAAGCCGGTACCATTACGGCGAGGTCGCCCTAGAAACATATCACAATGCCGTGTATTCGGGTGACACCTTCGGTATGTCGTAAATGTAACCGGTTACTCGACCCGTAGGTCGAAGACGTCTCAAGTAACCGAAACTGGTTGCAAAACCGCCATAACTTGTGGCGTCCATGGCCTGACATACCCACAAGACAACTGAAGGCTGCCGGTACAAGGGCTTGTAATCAATGTTGACTGTTGAAGCCCTTGTAATCAATGTGTCAACACGACGAATCAATCAACCTGGTTGACTCGTCTTTGACACTTGAATCTATTGATGGATGACTTTCTTCTTTACGAGAGATGTCATGGTGTTGGTAGTGGTTACTGGGCTAATCACTAGTGGCTTCTGTTTCTTTTCTGATAAATTAAAAAGACGAATTCAGGGAGATCCACATTTATATCAAGAAAACAGTTCAGAATATTTTTACTAAGGTTTTTTTTCATTTGTTTACACTAACAATCCATTTTTATAATCCATAAGTATAGTAGATTGAACAATAAAACTACAGGAGTTATGATTAATATACAATCTATATCTATGGTGGACCGGTGGGGGGTTGTAGTCGTGCGCAGCTCCATGGTTCATCACTCCGCTGTACATTTGTAAAGTGACTATGTATATAGGTAACGCTAGGTAGAGGTCAAGGTTAAATGGTAGAGATGAGCTTTAAATCCTAACTTCGCGAGTTTTTGAGAAACGAGTTTAAAAACTGGACAATAAAATACTTTGTCAATCCACTTTATTAAGTTTATTAAAGCTTTACCTGACGTACTCTGTTTTGTTCCAGGGTGCCCCGACATTGAAGCTACTAGCGTGTCTACTAGCAGTGAGTGCAGTGTCAAGCCAGAGCAACTCCGGCGCTCACTTTCACCGGCACAGTGACACTGAACTTGACTCGGTCCAATGTCATCACAGTGAGTCCTGGGTGACTCCTGAGCCAAGCGCGGGCCAGGAGAGTAGACTGGAGCCTTCCAGGCAGTACCTTCCAGCAGCTGCTTCTCCAGCCAGGCAGTACCTTCCTGCCAAGCCAGAGGAAGCACCGGCAGCCACCTTCCAGCAGCCCAGCTTCCTCTCGGTCGAGAAGACATTAGTTTCACCGTCGATCCAAAAGAATTACAACTCTCTGTTTGGTAACAGTAAGCCGGATAAAGTTCCATCGGCGGCTCAGAATGTTCCGAATGTCTTAGCACCAGCTGCTCCAAGACGAACTGGAGATAAGAAGCACTCACATGAAGACGATGAGGATAATTTGGAAAGATTGTGCAATGATGCTTTTCATAGCTTTTTGTGCAAGCCGATCAAAGGACCGAGAAAAACGCCTACTGGACGACTGAGAGCTAATGCTGTAATACCTCCTGATGTGTTGGCTGGTCTTTCTTCATTTCAGAATGAAGCGAAGGTAAGGCCCGAGCCTCCTAGGCTGCAACCTGCACCTAACAATGTGCAGAACTCTTTCGCAAAACCATCTTCGTATTTGCCTCCAGTTCAGCCAAACCCAACCACTGCACAACCGAAAAGGGCACCTCAAACCTTCACAACTACTTACAGACCATATACACCTCCTGCACCGTTCGTTAATATTTTAAAGGAAGATAACCAAGAAATCCCAAGTCCTTCAAACACTGATCAACTAATAATCAGGCCAAACGCACCTCATGATTGTGAAAAGTCCAAGGCTACAACGCCAGAATTACCTAAACCATCATATCAGAAACCGGTTGCGTATAAACCGTCATTCACAACCACCCAAAAACCATTTGTCAACAATTATAACTTCAAACCGAACGTTCCCTTGCCTAGTAATAATGTACCTAAGATCGTTCAGCCTGCTCAACCTGCCCCTTCCCATGATTGCGAAAAATCAAAGCCTTTAGTACCAAGTCCTTCGTATCAAAATCCAATTTTCAACAGACCGACATTACCAACCACTACTGTGAAGCCTTACACCTACCAATATAATGTTCCCCTTCAAAGCAACAATGTTCCAAAAGTAGCTTTGGCACCACACCATGACTGCGAAAAGTCCAAACCAACACTTCCACCTGTGATAGCCAACCCATCTAACAACGATCCGGTTTCAGTTAAACCGTACAGCCCTCCAACTTACAAACCATTCACAAATAGCTTTAACAGTTACTCGTTTAATTTACCAAAGTCAACGTTTGCACCTCTCTTACCCAGTCCAACACCACTACCAGCTCATGATTGTGAGAAACAAAAATTGAGAGCGAGCAACACAAACCCTAATCCGTTTTTCCTCAAGCCCTACAGTCCACCTACATTCAAACCAATTGGATTTAAGTCTCCTGAGAAGCCATCGATTCCCTTACCATCAAACAATATACCTCAGATTGTTGCACAGCCTCAAAATATAAAATCCGTAACAATTTCTCCTTCTGCTCCGACAGGATATGTTTATGACAGACCAGCTATTCCATTTCCATCCAACAACAACCCTAACTACGCTCAAACCACCACTCAAAGTCCTTTCAGTGGCTATAACTACGAGCAACCGAGAGTCCCGTTTCCAAGCAACAACATCCCCCAAATAGTGGCACAACCAACGACAAAACCACCGACAACTCAAAAACCTTGTGAACACGACAAGCCGTCATCAATCCCTGAAGAAGGTAATCCTACTAATCAAGATGTCGTGGTTTTGAAGCCTTCGTCCACATCAGACGCTTACGTATACGACAAGCCAAGCATCCCTTTCCCAGAGAGGACTGGGCCTTCAAATCAGATTCCTGTCAGTTTGAAGCCTGTTTCTTCAACACCGAACCCAACTACCGGATATTCCTACGAGAGGCCTGCAAATCCACTGCTACTGCCTAACCCTTCCAACAGCTTCCGGAATATCGCTCCCAGCCCTGCTAACAACGGGTACAATTACCAAAAGCCCGTGGAAAGTTTCCCATCAACGACTGTGAGTTCGACGAACGGGTACAGGTACAACAAACCGAATGTTCCTTTTCCTTCAAGCATCAACGCGCAGCTGGAAGACTCCAGTAATGACAGTCCAAACTTCATAGCTAAGCCACAGAATAGAGTCGATGTAACTGTGAGACCAGGGTACTCTTATGACAAGCCAGACAATCCTTTGGTTACACCTGACTCATCAAATCAAAATGGGTATTCTTATCCCAAGCCAGCAAGTTCTTTTATAAGATAAACTGAAATTGTAAATATGACATCTCTGTGATTTGTATATAAGTTACCCCTTAACATGTGTGTTCTGAAATGACATTTTATACGATAAGTTACCTGTATTAAGTCTGCTTGTGTTTGTTGTAAATATTAAACTTTAACGTTATGAAAATTGTGTTGTTGCACCTTTCTAGAATGAAGCCTCTTTATTTGTCAACAGGTCTTTAAACTACACTATACAAATCTGGGATGAAGAAAGGTTAAGTCTTATTATTTGCTTTTAGACTATATTTGGTCTACTAACGTTTGAAGTTTATTAAACGAGTTTGAAATTTAATAAAGAAAGTATCATTTAAAACAGCTAGCCGCGGTGTTAATACAGTATTTTTGATCAAGTTGGCGAGTTTTAATTTCGATTGAAGCCAGGAAACATGCTTTAGTTTGAGTCACGGTGTTGTTTGCTTTTTAAGAAGTATAATATAATAAGGTTTACCTCTTTATATAATATAATTATGATATAACTCGTATAACAACTTCTCATGGAAATAAATTATATTTTAAGCTGTGTTTCTGGTTCTAGTTAATCACGAGATCAAACGTAACGAAGTGGTCTCAATACATTTTAGCTCTTTCCGAGTTTCAATCGTTGGAAATTTTGACCTTTCAGAAAACATTTTCTGAGCACAATGAAGCAAATTACAAAGTATATTGTAAACAAAGTTGTTTGGTCAACCCACTAGTTTCGAAACGGCTAGGCAAAGCCTAGGAATAGATAAATGATCGCGTACACTGCGAGAGGCTAATGATACAAGAGAAGAATGAATATTCATGGGATATTCATCGAGTAGAGAGAATACACCGAGCTTATCACTCTATCTAAATCTGGGTCCGATACAGGTCAGCTTGATTAGCATGTGTCTCTTATCTTGTGTACGGTGAGGAAAGTATACATACAGGGTGTTTCTTAACTACCCTCCCACTCGGCCTTTTATCGTAGCTGAACCTTTGAATTTCTACAGGTTTAAATTGCGGTTTTCTACACGTAACAGGAGGAGTATTCCTAATAGCGTTTTTCTTTTAAAGGTTCCCCAACCATCAGAAAATTAATAAAAGCCAAATCTATTATGCAAGAGTAGGTATCCTTGAGTGATTTTCTACTCTTTTAACCAAAATGGTAGCCAAAATGCCATAGATTTTTGCCTATATTTTTTGTTTTAAAGGTTAGAAACATAGGTTGTGGGTGTAACGTCAAGTTTTACCAACAATTTACTTAAAATTGTTCTCTATTTTAAAGGTTTAAGCACTTTAAAACAAAACCTGCAGTTATTTTTATAGGCTGGAGCCCGTATGTTTGTGGCCCAAATCTGTTACCTGAATATGGCCATTATCTTGGTTAGGGTGCCAGAAAATTATTCAGGATTTTCTGTTTATGTTTTTTAAAGTTAGGTACTAAACTGTAGGATTTCAAGTGCAGTATATCTTAGCGTTATCTAGCTAAATACCTTTATCAGACCTGCATCTAGGTAAACTTTCCTTAACGACCAGAAATGATTCTTCCTGTTTTCCTATATTACTTCCCGAGCAAAGATTTGTTAAAGGTGCTAATATTTCGTGTATTTTAAACAATTCGTAGACAACAAAATTTATGTACGTATAAGAAACAAACCTAGTGAGTTAATTTGAATCGCTATTCCTAGATTCAAAACAATACAGAGCGTTAAACGTACAATACGAGTAATAAACTCACTTTTACATAATGTAATCCACTTTATATTCAGTAGGACTTTTAGTTCATCGTTAATAACGAACGACATCTTATTAACAGATTATGAAAGAATAAAAGAAAAGAAGTGGACTTACTAAGAACAACAGTTTACCTTTTTAGACACAAGTCTAAAGCTTTGGGCTCAAAGTACCGGGAGGCCCATAAGTCAGCTGACAGAAAGGGGTTCAGAAATATATGTGTTTTCAACCATATCTTTGGTAAGTAAATCAAATCTTAATCACTCAAAACCTACTTTAACAACAACGACAAAGTTAAAATAGTGTTATTGACAAACGGTCATTATGTTAAAGGTCTATATCTCAATGACAAGTCAACTTATCCATCAACAAATATATTTAATCCTTTCGGGGGTTTAAATAGAAAACAAACCGAAATCATCTTAATAATTGGTTGAAATATTGAGTCGCAGTTAAACCTGTACACCACTGATATATTTGTACTGAACGGTTGTGTAAAACTACCACTGGCGCGCATAAGTCAAGTCGATTCATCATTGGGATTGACTTGAACAACTCTATTCAGCACATCGTCACCACCTGATGTCTTCCAACTCTTTTTCGGCCACTCCATCAAAAGTGAAAACAATGCAAACTGTCTATTAATTTTCCCCTATTATAACACTTTCCATACGCGCGCGCGCATTAGACTGTCTGCGCGTCCTGAGCTCTCATTAGACCTCGGGTATCAGAGCATGACCTTGACTCAGCGGCCCGTGACCTTGAGTGCTATCTCAGTCAGTGCCTGGCTGTCCTCCGCCATTCAGCATATTCATCTCATCTCCAGGTATTTCTACATTAGACTTAATTTATTTTATGGGTCAACAGTACACCCCTTGTGTTTGTTAAAAATATTAGGTAATTGAGCTCGATATTTTATTGGTTAATGCTGCAAAGTACGAGAAAAATAATAACGATGCATATACGCGTTGCGATTGAACAGATCAATAGTGCTACTGTCTGTTTGAAACTGATATTTGATAGGTTAATATATTATCTAGATCAGGTTGAAGCCAATGTTTTAAATTTTAATTCAATTTAAGACATTCGATTTCATTAACTTGTAGGGAGTAACAAAGTACTTTTATAAATTTGAAACGCTCATTTGAAGTATAATGTAGGGCTTATTCCCCTAGATAATTTGTTTGACTTCACGTTATAGTTACTGAATAAATCTATTATGTAATTACACCATTAAATTATTTTTTTATAGCAACCCCTTTGCAAAGCCACTTAGCAAAAGCTTGTTCGAAATATTTGAGCCACTTGTAGACAACACTAATTGGTCAGACTATTCGTATATCGTCATTCTTGGTGCCTAAACTGCACACCATTAAATTTAAAATTAATGTAAGTTTTAATATTTATTCAGTTGTAAAAGTATAATTTATAAAACACAACTTTTTATTTTTTACTAAAATAAATATAGTAGCCCGAGTCACGTAAACGTTTTCACTTCCAAACCTATGATGATGTTAGTCAGTGGTAGAATTAAAATGTTTTGTAAGATTTAAAACGCTTTGTTGGATTTAAAGTTGAAAGTAAAGCCATTTAATGCCAGAATAAATTACCTCGGTAAATGCCGCCTCTTACTCAAAGTGAGTCTAAAGGCCTGGGGGTCCTAAGGGATAATGTGACTTTAATACATATATCACTTGAATAGCTTGCAAATTTATAGAGTAACGCCTTCTTAGATTTTAAACAAATGGTGTATTTGCACTTTTCTAAACTATAATACTAATACAACTTTATTTATCTTTGTTGTTACACAGTATATGTAATAAAACACAAGTACATTTTACAAGTCCCGCCAGTTGACCTTAACAGTATAAATACTAAGTAATATTACATACACTATTTTGTCTTATACTTATTTTATTAGTAAACAAGAAAAGTCTCCCAGGCACAGCCAGATTGGAGAAAACAATCCCTTTATGCATATTTGGGCTGGCAGAAATTATAATATACATACATACATAGCACATAAATTATTAGTTGCGAGCATATAAAACTTAATAGACAATTAGTGTCTACAAGTCCATAAAAATATCTTTAAAATAAAAGATAATAACGGACAACTTATTTCCTGTTTTTGTATTGCACAGGGTATCCAGACCTAAACGCTTGTGGTTTTGGTTGTGGGGAAACTTGAAAAGTACAGTTTTTATCATGAAACCTGACAGAGTTGAAGTAGTGCATTAGAAATGAAGTTTATGCCAATACCAAAGTCAATGAATGATGAACATGACAGAATAGATCGAAGGGCCATCTCAGTGATATTATATTTTATAAATAAAAATGACATCCCTTTGTAATTGCTTTAATCAGTCTACAAATACAGTTTTTAAATTTTGTATATTACATCTTTGTTTGATTTTGAAAAGTGTCATTTTTTGGCCACCCGGTACTATTAGAATGTATATTTTTCTAATATTCAAAACAAAAATATTATCTTAAGCGTAAGTTTCACCGGTACTTTCTTTTAGTAGTGCTAAACGTTACTGGCATAATCATATTACTAAAACTTAATTTAGATGAAAGAAATTATACTTAAATGTTTAAAGACTTATAAAACATTAACAAAATTACTTGGAATATAATTTAAAAAGACTATTTCGTCCAAGTATACAGACCTAACCTAACCTAACCTAACAAAGTAAGGACTAAGGAGCATACCGTTAGTCAGTCAAGCACTTTTAGCTTTGTTAAACTAACCAAACTCAATTTGCAATAGTAATCAAATCTTAGACACTTGGCACGGTTTACCTTGGCGACATTGTTCTAAAGATCAAGAGTGAAAGTTACCCTGAGTTCAAACACTAGCCCGAATAAACAAACTAATTTAATAAACACGCTGAGTGCTGAAGTCACGTTTTTTAGTTTTGTTTTTAAGTTAATACCAAACATCTTAAACAAAATATGAAACAAATTACCTATGGTATCGACTTTTCCTCTTTTTAATGAAACTTTGCATACAGGTTTTATTTGAAACGTTCAGTTGACCGTACCCTTAACAACCCTAATTAGAGGTAGGCCACAAAACGTAAAACATGTCGATCATTTTTGTAAAACGCTAAGTAGTGGTTCCAAATAGCGCTAAAGAATTTGGAGTCTTTCAAAACCATTTAGGTTATATGTTGTAGATGGGCAATTGAATGAAAAAATCTATTCGCAACCAAAAGTCAATTTGTACAAAGGTCGGCCTTGATTTATTTTCTACAAGGTAGGGGTAGTTGTTCTTTTTTCACTTCTGATTAATATCAACAATCTGGTTTGCTATTTACTATTTAATATATTTGACCATTATCAATGGTCATATTCATTGACCATTTAAGCTGATTTGTGTTAACCATTTCAAATTACACGATGTCTAACATTCGTAGAGCATTCAAGGCGTTTCCTACAGTTGATTAAAGATTTATCCGAGTGATCGAAATCATCAAGTACAAGTAGAAAATTAATAACCACTAAATATTATGGATCTTAACTTTGGCGTCTATCAAGGATCCATTCTTGGTCTTGCATTATTCATTACTTA
Organism: Matsumurasca onukii; assembly: GCA_018831715.1. NCBI lineage: Eukaryota > Metazoa > Arthropoda > Insecta > Hemiptera > Cicadellidae > Matsumurasca > Matsumurasca onukii. The sequence goes on along the minus strand of CM032061.1, from coordinate 53,559,988 downwards.
TGTTAATAGTGTTTATCGGTGCACACAAATCGACTTGGATAATGTTGTTAATAACGGCAATATTTTACAATATGCTAATGACACAACTCTGATGTTTTAATAGAAATAGCTTTACTGAGCTTAGAGAGCTTGCTTGCCATTAAAAGAAGGAACTGTTGACTCGAACATTTTAGGCTACTTTAAATTAATACAAACTCAACCAAAACATTTTTCATTAACTTCGGTCCTAATACTGGCCAATATATGTGTGAGACGCTATTTACATTATTATTCTAACAATCAACGACTAACAATCTTCAAGATACTGACCAGGTTGAATTTATAGGTATTATCAAAGAAGAAAAACTGACTAGTGATTTAGCCTGAACAAAGTATCCAAAGAGCCATTTTTATTAAAACTTAAAAATAAGCTTATGGGGTAAAATTACTCTAAAACAAAAATACAGAGGAATTTTGTCCACAGAATTTCAATTACAGTAATTAGTAAGGTAAAGTATAAGGTCCTTTTATTTTTTGTTAAAAACACTGTTATAACAATAAATCAACGTCACATTTTGTATGTGTAGTTTTACAACCAAGTTGACAGTTAGAAACCATAATAAATACAGTCCAAATTTATGACCTTTGAACATTTGTAGCTCATAAGCAGACACCTATGTCAACACAAACACGGTTTTGTACATTGACTTATAAATTAAACTTTACAGATAACTTGCAAAAATAAGTTTTTCAGAAAGTTCAAAATCAAATCCAACCATCAATTTGATTACATTCGCTCATAAATAACGGAGCTATCAAGAAAAAGGGGTTTTACCATACCTGAACTGTTGTAACAAGTAAATGCTTTTATCTGTGGTCAAAAGTACATCACACCGACCGGGCACATTCAATGTGGGGCTATTATTGGATCAATATGTTATGTATGCATCAAAACACTCTACTAGAACAACTAGGTTTTCTTAATATATATTTATCATAGATAATGTCATATTTCTATAGTAATTACTACCATAAAGTTGACTTGCTACACACCAAGAATGTATATTTAATTATTATAAACTAGTATTAAACACGTGGTGTGTCTGGACTAAAATATTAATAGTTTAAGTTATTCCAACACACCTTTTTTAAACATTTCTTCTGAAGAGCTATTACTCCCCAAATATTTCAAACAACTGCAATGAATTTCAATTGTTGAAAAGATTGAACCTTATTGATTATTTGTTAGCACTTTTCTTTTGTTAGTATTACTATTATTATTAGCATTTCTTGTTGTTTATTACAATATTTTGCATAACTATAAAAATAGCACTAAAACAAAAGGTCCTACAGTCCAGACCCCAAGCTGTATAGAGGAGCTTGTATAACGTGTGTGTTGTCCAGGGGGAGAGCATGAGGATATGGAGGGTCGCATCTACGGAGATGTACCGTCAGAAGGAACTGTGAGTGGACGTAGGTTCGGAATCTATAGGTCCTACAGTCCAGATCCCAAGCTGTACAGAGGAGCTTGTATACGAGTGCTGTTCGTGTTCGCCGTCGCCGCAGCTGTCGTATTTGCCGTGAGTAAAGATATGTTTTAAGTTTATACAGTTAATTTTAGTTGGGTGCATCGGAATGTTTAAAAATAGAGAAAAGTTAGGTCTTTATAAGAATTTATTCATCGCAGTTTATGGCCTCTTTAAGTAATATAAATACCTCATTGTATGTAGGTCCTAAAGATGTGTTGAATCTTTTACACGATGCATTTCGGGCATAAGTTGCCCATTTTCAAGTGTCTTCTGCCTCCTTTTTTTCTTTCTTTTTATAGGAAAGGCGTGAAAGATTCAACACATCTTTAGGACCTACAAGCAATGGAGGTATTAATAGTCTTTATAAGGTTAACACAACTGAGAACTGTCCGGACTGACGAACAATTACGAATTGGCATAGAGTTTCTGAAAAAACGAAGGTTTAAATTGAGTTTGCATTTTATTAATGAGAGCAAACGCCGTTTTCGATTCAAAGTAGTGATTCCACAGAGGAATTTGATAAGTTTCCAGAAATCAAAACTTAACACAACCACGTTTTACCAAAAAAGTGAGTCTTGAGTGTGATTAATTCAGGTTGGTCATTTATGAACAAATCTAAGATTTTCTAGAACGTTAAAGTAAGCTAATGCGGAGTTTTAGTGGTTCATTACTGTTGCTTTCTTAAAATATCATGGATTTTTAATAATGAATATTTTGTTTGTTTTATGTGTAGATATTCTACCCCGTAATCACTTACACGTCAAGAGGAAACAGACGGCTGTCACCAATACCGGTTCCTGAAATCGTCAACAGGTCTTTTGGTGGCGGAATAAAGTTTTCAAATTCAATAACTATCAACTGTTCTACCAGTGTCTTCTCATTCGGTAACGATTGCCCCGAAATTTATAAGTCATTAGATGAAATCCTTTCCGGGAAAAACGAAACAGATTCATCTCTAAAAGAAGTGAGAAGATTCGATGACGAAAACAACCTGACTAAATCTGTTGAAGAAGAGCAATACCAACAAGATCAGGCGGACATCACAGATTTCAAGTTTCAAAGAAAAGGAAGAAGTAGATGGCCTAAAGTGTCAACACCATATCCATATTATCTTCCTCAGCCTACAGAAACTCCTTATGTTCCTACCCAAGAAACCCAAACTTCGCCACAAACAAACATCTTTGCAATTCCTTTCGACTTAGGAAATGGAAACGGAGAATACTCCAGCTCCAGTGTAAACTTCACACCTCCCCGTACGCCTTCACTCCGTTCCCGAACTTCACAGACAGCTACGCTCAACTGTCTCCTTACAAACTGCCAAAGAATAACACCAACTTTATAGATGTCATGAAGTACTTGAAGCATATCAGTGCCTCAGACCGAAGTATGGATAGTGACAAGCCCGAAGACCAACCTCAAAGTAGAAGTTCAAATATGAAGGTGAAAGGAACCTACATGATGCCACTAGATAGAAGACGTCCAGGGGAGATAATTCTTTCCAGTCCTTTTGAAGGAATGGACGACCCTAATTCCTTCTTCAATGGACACGCATACGTCTCTGACCCTTTCACCAACTTCAGACCTTCAAATCCTTCTGAGGTCAATAGATTGATACCGGTCAAAACAGAAATGGATTTAGGACCAAGATTTAGGAAGCCTGTGTCATTCGTTCCTACGTCTTCTATAACTGTGGATCTCACCCCTCCATTACCACCAAGAGGAGATCAGCTAGAATCTGGCGGAAGTCACACGGTAGCAATATTTCATCCTCCTCCGCAGATGTCTGATTTTCAAACACCTCCTCTAATACCCAGACCTACGACTGAATCTCCCCAAGATAAACCCTTCAGTGTCACTCTGGATATTTACCCTGTAACCATGGACAGTCTCCCAGTCTCTCCAGGTTCGTACTCTTCAGGCACGTTAATTTCTAGCTTGAAAAGCTTTTAGTTTCACTGGAAATTATTATAGATTTGTATTTCATGATACGACATTTTTAAAAGGAAGAGTTTTTCTGTTACATATTAAAATATCTTCACTTAGAATGTAGTTTTGGCTGAGTATACAATATTACACGAAATGTTCAAATACTAAAATGTGCTGAACGTTGACAATAAAATCCAACTGATTATAAAACAGAAAAAGACATCTAGTGACTTAAGTGAACGTCGTGTTACCAAAAATACATGTATAGTGTAAAATCCCTTTCAAAAGTTGACATTTAAAGCGTGTTTAAGTGATGATTTGAAAGTATTGCTTCTTTTTTATGTTTATGCAGTAGAATCAAAATTAATAACAAAATATAGAGCAAATTCAAATCAAATCAAATCAAAATCGTTTATTCCACAAATTCACATTATACAGAATTATATAACAGAATTTACAACAGAAGATATACAATGTTACGCACAGCTATCATAATCTATATTACGATAATAACATAAGGTACATTATAAAATAGCACTAATTTACAGACTATGAAAGGAAATTTTTAAAACATTATTGAATTTGCGGCTACACACTTCATTTGCTACGTACGTAGCTGTATTGAAGTGCTTCACTTTTTTTTTATTACAGAGTTAGGATGGAGGCAGGCGATCTTTGAAATAATTTTTAATTTATCAAGGGAGTACAATTAAAACATTTAATTACTTTTTCCTGACCACTCAAACATTTGGAATTTTTTTTTAAGTAGTAATTAATGTTAATTTAAAAAAAATTGTATATTATACAATTGTACATATTTTTGCAATGTGTTCGGTTTGTTTTGTTAGTTAGTCATGACCAAAGAAAACGCTCAATACCTTCATTATCAAAAGAAAAAGCCATTGTTTTAATTCCTTTAAAAATACGTTTAAATGGGTTAGATTAGTAATATTTAAAGGCAACTTATTGTTAATACTTAGAGATATATAAGTAAAGAATCTCTTGAAAGCTTCAACGCGCTTGTGGTAATATAGACATATTCCTAGATTTAATCGAGCAGAATAAACCAAAGAATTAGAAAGAGTTTGACCACCTCTGATAAAAAAAGTTCTCATAACGCGAAAAATGAAAAAATGCCTTAATGGTAGAACTTAGTCTTTTAAACAACGGAAAAGTATGCTCGTATCTATGAACTTTACACATTTGCCTAATTACTTTCTTTTGTGCAATCAAAATCGGTTGTAAACTAGAGTAGGTTCCACCCACAGAACCAGGGGTGGAACCTACTAAATTGTAATAGAACTATTGATAGCACCTACAGTTTTTCTTTTTAGAAGCAAGTAATTAACATACCTGTTTCTGCACGTCCTTATTTCAAGAGGATATTCCAAAGATCAAAGGAAGGCTACACACAGCTGTCCAGTTTAGAGTTATTCAAAAGGTTTGCCAGTGATCTTAAGATAAATGTAAATCAACATGAAGACTTTCCAGATTAGTATTGCTCATGTTTTACTGAAATATGGTTAAAGGTTTTTTGAAATAAGGACTAAATTCAGATAATTTATTTCAGTTTGATCTAAAAACATATAGATATTTCATTTTTCGAACGGAGGGTTGCGGCCTTTTAGGGTCCGCATAGTTACTTTTTCCCGCATTACTTTAGTGATCTGTCTTAAATGTAAAACCAGTGTATGACTTTTGATCAATTTTTCAAATTTCAGAGTCTACCAGCACATCGACTGCCCCTGGACAACGAATGCGCCCTCATCCCAGGTGGAGGCCCAAAGCCATGGAGCGACCTCGCTGGCGACCTCAACCTCACAGGCGACCTACCCCCGCGGCCTCGGCTCAACCCTCCCCTGACAACCACATGGTGGTGCACCTCAACCTGTTCCCCAGCAAGAGGAAGTCATATGTCTTCCCTAGGTAGGTAGTTAATGGGTAGTGAATAGTCCTATCGATGTAATAGGTGTATACGTAAATTTTAGCCAGGGTAAAAGCCTCAGATTTAATTTGATCTCATTGAGGGATTTTCATAAAATAGTCAACCAATAAAAATCTATGAAACAGGTTCCTAGTTCCTGTTTATGCTGTACTTACACACCTTATTTGCTTTTTTTCATACATTATTTGTTGTCGTTGTTTTACATCAAGAAAAGTTTGTAATTAAGGTTTTCTTTCAAAACAAGTAATACTCTACAATTTGATATACACCTTATAGTGCGTGTATACACCACAGTAGTCAACAATTCTACTGAAAGTATTTTATTTTACAATTGAAAGTAAACACTATTTTGTTAGAAAAGCCTTCTGATAGCAGTCATTTTAATGTTATTGTATTGGTCCCAAAATAAATGTACCAATATATCATTCACTCATATTAGTACCATGAAATACGTACACAAGTACTATGGTTAGTTTGAATAAGATAACAACATAGTTGAATGAATTTATACGATTTTAATTGTTCATACGTTTTAAATGTCCACATACTTTTACAGAAGGAGCCGGAAAGATGACACTAGCGAGGCAGAACCTCCTTCTACAGCTGCTTCAGGTGTGTAACAATATATATACTGAATTTGCTATTAAAGAGAAAAAGCGTTTCTCATGAAAGAGAATGATGAAAGGTCATAAACTATTTCGACAGAGTAGTCTGTCGATGAGACCGAGTTATTATGAGTACTTAAGTGAATTATGCTATGTTCTGAACCATAGAGTGGAGGTTAAAAGGCTGGCTGAAACTGATTTAGCCGCGTATGGTAATTTACCAAGTCTCAAACAGAATGTTTTATGTCCTTCTTTGTGATTACTTAACGAAATAACGCATCAAAGCTCAACACTTTATAGCCTCACTTTTCAGCTTGCTTTTAAGTTAAATACTTAAACTTAAGGTCCTAAAATATTCTCAATTTGTACACAGAATGGCTATCATAGCACTCTCCATGGGGATTACCATGTTAAATTTCACCATGTCTGTATTACATATTTTATTGAGGTTAACGTTGGTTGAAATGTTAACATAGGAACTTCAAATGTTGTATACAACAAAACTTTAATACCTTGATTAAAACCTAATTTTAATTAATTGTTTGTTTTTAAAGTTTAAAAATTTAAATTCAAATTGATTTATTTCTTCAAATACAGTTTTACAAATAATACAAGTTTATTGAACGCAATAAAGCTTCTTGCCAAGTATATTTAAAACTAAAATTTACAACTGTTCACAAATTATATTTAACATAATTAAATTACATAACTATAACACAATAAATCACTGCTACAAACTAATAGACATAAACAAAGGAAATTTGAGTAAGTCATGATTTACACAAGTGAACGAATGATCATTATGAGAGTGAAATAAAAATTTTCAACTTTTTATTGTATTTTACATTATTTTCTATCTTGAATAAATAATGTGCAACATGCATTTAAACTTGTAGTCATAATACTTTGTATTGACTGATTTGCATCGTCGGTTTAAACAAGAGTTTACCTAGCTCATATATTTAAACTATGAGAAACAAGGTTTATTAAAACGTTCAGATGCCTTTATCACATCCTGGTAAGTAAAAAAAAAAACATATTTCAACAATATTTTTGCCTGAGAAATTGAACTCAACCTCAACGTGTAGCACATTAGTAATAATGCATTGTTTTAACTTACCTTGATTAATGGTATCTACATAAATCATTACAAAGGTTTTGTTGAATCTATAACATTCTTAGAAAGCCATACAAATCAAACACTTTATATAACTTTAAATAACAAGTATAATTTGCTGATATTGTTGCAAATTGCTATCGAACGTATTGTTGGCACTACGTTGTAACGGATAAATAATACCACAAATTAAATTCGAACGGTCTTCTACCTATTTTCTTCCTAGCACGTTTACGATTGATATGAATAATCACATTTTCATTTCTGAATTCAATAAAACCTCATTTCTGCTTCAATATAAAACGCCTACGTAGCTCTTATGTCTTATGCCTTTGTTACAGACGAATCATCCTTAGAAGAGAGAGCAAGTGACATGGACCTGGCAAATCAAACGGCTTCTCATAGAAAACAAAAAGAAGACGATAAGACGAGTTCTGAACAACCCACAAGATTTGATAACCCTGAATTTTTAGCTTTGAGTAGCTCCGGTGGTGATTTGGAAAATAATAGTTCCTCCAATAATCCAATAAACTTAGCATATTCTGATAAACAATCTGGCCAAACTGAAGATGACCTAAATGTAACAGATAGTACAACCACTGAAGCCACAACAAAACAATTTGGTTTATTCAATACAGAACAGTATGAAGACACGAACACAAAATCAGGTGAAAGTGACGTTGTATTAACCTCTACAGCAGTTGAAACTTTGAGACCGATGGTAAGGGAAGCGGAAACAACCCAAGCAGTTGATGCGGAAGTTAGAACAGATTCCGGAGTCAGAGAGGTAGTTGAAACAGCTTCGGCAGTTGAGGAGGAGTCTACCAACATCCCAAATACTACAAATAACGACTTAAACACAAATGTCTAGTGTCAAATTTACACTAAATAGTTTATTGGAAGATAGTCAAAGTTATTTTATTAATTTTCAAAACTGAGTTTATTTAAATAAACTTTGCCATAATGACACAGGAAAAGTTATAAAATAAAACAAAGTAAAATTTATAGGCTAAAGAATATGAAAAATTATAAAACAAAACAAGAATTAAAACAAAATTGTATGGAAACTTGACTCATTTAGTGTTGGCTATACAACATATTGCAGTACATTTAGGTTAAGTTACAACAATATTAAACACTTTATTTATTTGAACAACCTGATTATATACAGCTTTATGTAAATTTACATTGTATTATTTCTCATCGATAGGGTATTTCAAAGTTTTTTGTCACGTAAATAATACGAATCAACACTGTATATTTGTATAAAGTTATTTCGAATAAATCTCGGCTTTTACTTTTCCTTTTTTTCTTTAAAACGTAACTTTTATCTAAATTTACTTTAATCTAAGAGTGAATTGTAATTCAAATCAATCACGCAATAATAATAATACGTTTTGCCGTGATCAATAGTACAAAATCCATTTTATTCAGGACTTTTTCAAATATAATTCAATATTCTAACAAGGGCCTGCCTGTGCCCGGTGTAAACGGTTTTGTGTATGGTCTGGTGTGAAAACGTCATCAATCATGGAGAAAGAATCTTTCTCAGATCATTGTGACCATCAATCAAGCTTCAAATTGATGGACGGTTCAATCGGTTATTGAAAATATGACAACACTTTAAGAGAATATTGTGCGAATCTGAAATATATGTTCATTTGTTATTACAGTACCTAACTGTAATGATTTGACTTTCGTTTCGATGTATATTTGAGAGTTATCAATATCAGAGTTTACTGTATATTCTGTTATACGTGTATTTAAAATCGATCGTGCCTACACTTATTACGTTTTACAGTTAAACATATTTATAGTAAAACTCAAAGATTAAGAAGCAACCAGCTCGAGCGGTGTTAAAATGGGTAAATTTGTAAACTATGTTTTCAGGTAAGTGAATGGACTAAAGCGGGGAAAGTTTTTCTCTGGAAGCATAGAGTTATTAAAAAACAATAAGATGGAGTTTGGTTATAAATTTTAATTTTAATTACAGAAGGCTACGAGTAGGCTACTTCCAAAATATAAAATTAATTTCATGATAAAATTGAAAGCTTTAGTGTTTATATGCAGCAAAATCAATAAATCTATGCTCCCAGAAAAATCCAAATTTATATACATTAACTTGCATAAAACGTCGGTTGCAGTGTTTATATCATGTTGTAAGCTGTGCTGAGAGTCAGTTCTTACGTTAGCTTTAGGCTTTCACGACCTGTATCACAATTGTTCTTTAATTGTGAACCAGAAAACTAGATTATAGTAGAAATGTATGTTAAAATTTTAACAAAAGTAGTAACAATTCTGATTTTTGAGACAAGAATTGAGGTTGAGTGAGGTTAGTTTTGGCGGTAAACAGTGTGCGCCAAGTGGGATCCCATCGTTGAAAGTAGAAGACCTAAGTCAGGTGCAGATTAAACAAATAAAATTTTGATGTTAATATTTTCACACGGCAACAAATTGATTTCTCCTCTTACACAAGATGGAAAATTAGGTATACTCAATTGGGGTTTCTAGCATTTACAGTGAAAGTTTACAACATTCAATAAATTCGAGTACAACGCTTTATAACAATCTTTAAAACACTTTCAAATCGCTAGACAGTATTCCTTAACCTTTTTATACCTACTACCTAAACGTACTTTGCGATGTGATTCGAAGCTTACATTGGATCAAACTATGAGTTTGTCTCCCAAAGTGTTTGTGGATCGTGGGTGGTGATGACTCAATAATGTTAGAAATCTGGTTCACAGCAATGCATACCAAACAGTTTGCTCTGGCTTCTAACATACATTCCACGTTATAGTGTATACAGTATGTCACCATACTGGGAAAACTGGGTTTTAGTATTTAAACCTTACTTTTCAAACTAGTTTCTTTAAACGATATCGTTTTAATTGCAAATATGTAAGAAACTATAAAACAATTTTCTGTACATTTTTAAACTTGATAGTTTTCTAGCTAAATTATAGATTTCAAGATAGTATGTTTTAAGCACAACTCGTATATTTGGCCTTAACCTTTAATAATAAAATTTAATTAGTTTTTCAAGGTACATACGGGTGTTTTTGAAAATTCCCGGAACTGTTTAATAATTTTTTAACTGTTAATGATACAAATTCTAAATGTTGTCCATTATGGTTACAAAATGAAAAGGTGTAAAGATGGTTGCTATCACAAGAGGGTTTGGTCCACAAGAAGTGAGAAGAAAATGTCTGGTAAGAATCTAGTCGTAAGATAGTAGTGGTATACCAAAACCAGCTAATAATGAGTGAAAAATATAAATAAGGTCGCCTCAAAAAGTAAACTCAAGTTAAAAATGACGCTAAATTAAAGATTGGAAGCTTTGGATTTGGAAAAGCTGCTATTTATTATAGAGTAAACTTTTGAAGCCGGGTAACATTTTATTTATTGTGCAGCTCATTCTAGTCTCTAACTAAGTTATAAAAAATTTTATAAAATTTTCACTTGAAGCTTTTATATAACTACAAATGCAAATCTTGCTAAATTATGTTTTTCGTGAACTGTACCACTATAAATGTGTAGTATTGAACTATGTCAGTCATCCTAAGTTTAATTTTAAAGTAGAAAGAATAAAATTGTATAAAATGGTTAAAAGTATAAAAGTAAATTTAAATTTAGTACATTAGTTCACAACTATAGTGTGAACTGAGCCAATTTATATGTCAAATATTACAAACCAGAAGACGTTTAGTATTCAAAGGTAAAACGTTAAGTCTTTAGTGCCTGCATAGCTGTACATACTAACTAGTATACTGTCTTGTACATATACAGCATATTAAATTGTAGGCAGCTTGATGAAAGATTACAGGGTAATGATCATATGAAAGTATTATTTAGTATTTTATATATTCAGCCGAAATTATGTAAAATTTATATGTAGTCAAAAGCTTAAAACTGTATTTTAAGAATCGACATAATTGTAAGGATATTCAACAAAATGACACCAGGGAGAAATTCGAGTAAAGTGTTAGCACCATTACGTAGCACAAAGTTGTTTCAAAACAGTTTCAAGTCTTGCAAAATAATAAATTTTAAAAAAGACATAACATATCAATAAGAAAGTATAGATATCAAGAACTAAATATAGTAGTAAAGGTTTTCAAGAAAATCTTTTATTTGATTCAAGGATTTTTTTATTGAATTTATCTAATGTTCAAGAAGTGCACAAGATTGTTGAGAAGTAAGAGGGTCGCCAGGTTCTTGGCACAAAAGAGAATGAAGATGTGTGTTCTCTTTGATTTTCGTTCATTTCTTTTAATTTCCGTACACTTTTATTTTATACTTATCTACTTATTAATTATCAACTTCAACTTTTTATTATTGACAATATCAAAATAATTTCTGTTTTATGTTAAAGTTTGCTTAGATTTTCCTTGTTGGGATTACACATTAGAATAAGTATTACACTTTTTCAGATAATATTGAGAAGTGACTGGTTAACAGAGTTTTGCCAATGAGTAATTTAAAATTTCAAACTAGTAATTAAAAATGACTAGCCTTTCGATGTGGTACATAAAGACAACATCAAACCGGTTTATCAACATGTTGATCAACATTTTGACAATGTTTACAATGTCAATCGGTGGTTTACCACATTAGGTCAAAACAAATATTACAATTAACTGAAGACATACGTATGAATCTAAACTCACCCATCAGTTAATTTTAAAATATAACACCCTATTATTTTGCTACTATGTATCAAACTAAGTTGTTATTGCAAAACTAAATCACTATTTGAGATGCCGACCACTCTCATGAAAGTATTTAAAGGCAAATATGTGGTGAAGGCTGAGTGTGATGAGTGGTTACTACCACTGAGGTTTGAGTGGTTACTTACTAGAGTTATGAGGTGTAGTCTGTTAAAAACTGAGGCCGACTCTTCTTTAGAATGGGTCATTAATTAATAGCCCAATGACCAATGGAAATACAAGGACAAACGGTTTAACGTGACTTCCGAACCACGCAGGTGCTGGTCTAATATGTCTAAACGATGGTGGGAGTTATGCGGGTATCATCAGAGATGATCAATGAGACTATCTGAGCCGCTTTAGACCTATATCATCCTCAAAGCCTGACCTCCATGAAGCTGGATTACAGGACCACGCCACGAGTCCCAGTCAAAACAGCTATCAACCCCTTAGTACAAAGTTAAATAGGTAAAGACCGCAAAGCAGTGTACTGTAAAACAAATGTATGTTGTCTTAGTGTACAATAGTTTATACGATTGCTTTGATTGACATCTACAAGTTTGAATTTTGTTAATTCCATTAGAGTCTTCTAAAAGCTAAGATGCACTAAAAAGGTTCAATTTAGGACTTAATGATGAAATATCCAACTTCAAAAGTCCGTATTCACGACCACGTTCAATCCAATCATGACGTTATCTCTTTGTAGTTCCTATTTTTGACTGTAGGTGTCGACTCCGACTGTGGGTGTTGAAGAGCTGGTGCACTGCAATGCATTTCAAACAGTGCACTGAACTGTTCCTCCCACACCGTGCAGTGTATTCATAATACATCAATGAGGTAGGATCCGTGTATTTGTGGATATACGTATTTAATTACAAAACTTAGAGCTGCTATGTTAGTCCAGGCAACGGATGCTCGAAAAAAGGTATTGAGAGAAATGAGTAGAACACAAATTTTACTGCGGAACTTTGTTTGGACTAGTTAGGATGTGAACATTTTAAAATCCTCCGCCCGTAGCCAATGGAGGAGAAGGTGTCTAAGGGTACCACTTTTCGGTTAAGGCTTATATTTCCAAAGCTACGCGTTTTAACTACGTTAACATAATGTACAACATGAACGCTGTTCGTGTTTTGCCTTAAGTGCCTGCATGAACAAGAATACTAGACTGCTTTCTGTACTGTACGAAGAAGTGATTTTATACTTGCAGGCAAACTGTACGTGATTTATATTTTATAATGAACTAAAACCTTTCCAGTGTTAAAAGTGATGCCTCTGACATGCCAATACATTTCACTTGTTTCAGCCACTCTTTACTGAAATATCAGACAACGTATTGAGAACTCTGCTCTGGGCTGATAGTATTTTAATATCAAATAATATGTTTTATATATTTATAATTTTATTGTTGGCGGTTGAAACACTCACGCTGTAGGAAAATAAGGTTGAGATGTTTCACTATCAATGCTCTGTCAAAAATTCGTTTAAGATTTGAAAGGATTTTTAAATTTTCAACGGTTACCACTTATATAATCTATAAAAGTAGACAAGATGGGTCCTATACTCGTACCTCTAGTCAGCGAGCTTACTAGTTTTCCTCTCCGACCTGTTCTGTTTTCAGGCTTTCTGTTGTTTCTAGCTTTGTTCTTTTGAATTATTCACAGTTATTTTTTTATTTTGACCCATAAACTCAAAATCTTTTTTAAAAAGACCAGCTTAATACAAAAATAGTTTTAATAGTCAAAAACTTCTCTTTAGAAAACGTTGATGTTTGTAATACCGTTAAAAAGTCATATACTGAAAGTTTACTGAAATTTTAATGCTTGCGCAAACGGATTGGTATTATTTTTGACATAAGTTGGCTAGGTCTGTTAATAATAAAATTATAAATTTAAAATCAAATTTGATCAAAACCTAAATTAATTTTTGAATCCATAATTTGATTTTTAACAAACTAATGTGTACGAACAATATACATTTGCGAACAAGTAGCTGACAAAATGAACAGAATAACTACTACGAGATGCAACGGTTCTAGAGAAAGATAGGTATCTAACGACCACCTCCTGGCGGTTGAAGAATGTGACCACCACTCAGGCACCTCCATCTAGAAGAAGAATTTGACGTAGTAAGGGATGATATAATGTTACGAAGCTAAAGTTGTAAAAGCAAAAACCCTTGGTAAAAATCAACTTTTATAAAGACATTTCGTGAAATGTTTCGGACCTTAGTGTGCTATGATGACACTAAATGTCTAAATATTTAGCATGATCATGTTGAAATATTTTGCAAAATCTCTACGTACAAATTAACTTTGACCAAAAGTGTTTTGATTATACAATTTTATTTTCACGTTTATCCAGAAGATATTTCTTGAGAGAACCTTGTACCCTAAATTCATGTAAGTGCTTAGTTTCAGAACTTAATTTTAAGAAGTTTAACTCATGTATTAGTAATACTCATAATTATTTTGACTTGCAGCCTACCTCACTTAAATTCCAACCGATAAATGTCATGCACGTTGAAAAATAATGAACATCAAAACAAGAGGACTTAAAAAAGATAACCACCATATGTATTAAAATAGATACATTTGTAGTATTACGTCCAGGAAAAAATGAGTATTCTAAACGGCTTTCAGTTGGGCTAGTACATTAAATGGTTAACATTTAAGGTTTTTCTAAGTTATGACTTTGATACAAAATATTCTGTTTGATTCTCACTCGGTATTCAAATCAGACAATACACAAAGTAAGGTTGATGGGCGAGAGGACGTGGACAGATCCTGAATACAGTTGACATCGAGTTTGTCAAACGAGTGCGACATGAGCTTTTGTTAGACAGCTTCGCTTCCAGTACCACATAACATGTTTATTTAACACCCTGTTTTCAGTTTTCTTTTGCAGCTAAGATAAGTTATTTAGTTAAAAGTGTTTTTTACATTAAAATAATGTTTGAATCTTCACAAATGCGTTTATCTATGACTTTCACTTGGTAAATTAGTCCTAATAAATAGTAGTTGTGATTTTTGGTATGAAAGACGTTATAAGTGCCCGTAGTAATTGTGAGAGATTTTGATTTAAATAGGTAAGATTAAGCACAAAATGAACACACAAAACAGCCAGTCGAAACTGCTATGAATATTATTATTGTTTTGTTATGAAAACTTACTAACCCAACCAATGTTGAACTAATTCCGGGTGTCCAAAAAATCCGAATTATTCCCTCTTCCACTATCGCATTTACTTTTGAACGAATAACAACTTTTAAACGTGCTTTAGCATAATATGTATTTATGGGCCAACGGAAGTAGCCCCCTTGAAGTATTTTTTTTCGTCATGCCACCCCTATTTTGAAAGTGTGTAAAAACACAGATTCATTGATACCATAAAAATGTTACAATTTCCCCTTTAAAATAATGTTTTGGTTTAAACTGTTATATTTCAAAGAGGTTTTACTACGTTTTCTAACACACATAAAAAAAACTTAAAATAGAATAAATTGAAATTCACATTGTATAACTATGTACAATAGTACGATTAAAATGTAAACAGGTAAAATAAAGTTGTACGAGTATAAAAATGTTGCATACGGTTGGATTTGGTGAGGAAATTTTACAACTTTAAATTTAAATCTAAAGGAGATTGCTTTTAAGACCAGTATTTATTCTTATTTACTTCTTTAATAAGATTTTGTTCAGCTATATTCTATATAAGGGTATACATATGTATATAAAGTTGTAAACAAACGCTCAAAACGGGTTTTAAGTGTCAGGATTGATGCTCATTTCATGATCCTGGGTCTGGCTCGTACCAAGATGACGGCATAAATATCTCATTTTTCTAAAGGGAATTCGATAAAAGCTATGTTTCTCTGGTGAGGACCTCCAAAGGGAAGTTCAATATTCCGATTTCGCTAGCTAACGAACTTAACTGAGCTATTTTTTAGAAACACGTTTGGACCTAAATGAAAGAATTGGACAAAATTCAACCTGCACAAAGCTTACACACACACAGATCAAGTCTTGAAAAACGTGGAGTTCAGAATAAGTGCTCGTTTTATGGTTCCAGGCCTGGGTTCTAATATGCTGACGTGGTGAATATTTCTTTTTCTTAGGAAATTTGCTAAAAAAGAAGAACTGAGGGTTCAATAATTGCGTTTGTAACCCGTGATTCTCAGCTGATGTCAGCAGGTTTTTATGCCGAAGTAAAAGCAAACTCGGCTGAACTCAATTTCGTGCACTTCAACAATGTTATCTGAATATTTATTTTAACTCGAAAAAGTTTAAATATTTTTATAGTTACATAGTTTACTTCAAATAACCTCTTAACCATTTTTAACTCGACAGCAGTAGTAAAGAATTTATTATATCATTCCATTAACGTATCTAGATTTCAAGACCAAGTTTGTTGTCTTGTGATAAAACGCAACAGAAGAGTATGACTTTTCCTGAGCACACTTCTTTGTTAACATTTAAGAAATATATGTAAATACAGGAGTGCGCTCAAAAGAACTCATATTTCTCCGTTGTTATTTAACACAAGTCAACAGACTTGGTCTAAACATGTTTTTAAATACATTTGCCACATGTTGTTATACTTGTGTATTTACCATTAAGATTTAGGGCTTTGAGCTATTAAGCTTAGAAACATTAATATGGCCACCATTTTTAAACCAGTATGGATATGAAATATAGTTAAAGACACATTGCGTGATTAGCTTAACCCTAAATAAAAGTTTCACCACCATAGTTTCAGCCAATTTCGACTTATAAGCTGTCCAAAACGCCTAAAAACGTGTTCAGAGCCACCTTTGGTCCCTGCCATTTATTTTGTAGATGTTTTATTGATACAAAACATAGGTAAAGACACTGTGTAATGATCGAAGCCCTTAAACGAAGTTTCAACCCCATAGCTTCAGTAGAATCTGGGTTATAAGTGGTCCAAAATACCTTAAAAACGTTACAGACAGGAATTTTGGCCCCAGTTTCAGTCCATTCAAAGTATATAAACACCAAATAACCAAAAACGATGGATTTTTTGTAATGTACAGACAAAGGTACATTCTATTTATACAGATGTATATTTACATCTCATTTAAATGCTTTGATAATTGTACACAAATAAAACACACATTTGCAAACTAAGTATTTAGAACTAATGAAGTCAACACTAGAAATACAAGTCGCTCTAGTCTAACCTTTTGGATTTTCTCATTCCAAGTAACCTCTTGCTCTATACTACATCAACTGTGTATTTTGCATGATTAAATTATGTTGACACTTGCCTGAATCACGTCTTCAAGCCAGCAAGTTCCGCACGTGTTTCTACATACGTAACTTTGTTCAACGTTTTATTTAACTAACACAAAACTTGACTTCCTAAAAAAAACTCCTTGACATTTAAAAACGTCTTAAACTAGTATCAGTTATCACTAAGATCTAAGGCTTCCGGTTTACACCTTGTCACAGTTGAAATTTAATTACTGCTTTTGTTTTAGGCGTTTCGACCTCGCTGTGGAGAGTCATCCTCAGTAGCTTGTCGACTGGCTGAGACGTTTAGTAGTAATTATATTTCAACTGTGACGCGGTGTAAACCGGAAGCCTTAGATCTAAGTGATGACATCGGGCGCGAAAGCCTAAGAGTTAAGATTAATATCAGTTACTAAATAATAGGTTATCCAATTGATTAAAAAACTGAATGACGGCAAAATGTGTGTTTTAAACTCAATATTCGTGAACTACGATGTTCTTCATGTCTGGAAATTACAAAGTTAAATTAAATTAACTCTCTAGTTTAATTAATGCTAATTAAAGTAATATGCACTTAATCATGACTTTTTCAATTTTAGTTTGGACGTTATCATTGGCGTTTTAATTAAATTACTTTATTACTTTATAGGGGGATAATTAAGTAGAATTATTATTATCTCATGTATAGATATAATGAATGTCTTCATTGTATGTTTGTGCTTGAATGTTGATCGAGCCTTATTCTTTCCTAACAATTTCCTTATTTCTTTTTTAGATTTGGTATAAATCCATTTTTAATTGAGAACTAGGATTTTTGCTGCATTATAATTTGCTCACTGTGATTTACCGTCAAAATTTGGGTTACTTAGAGATTTATTACTTCTCATCATCTTGGAGAGTAAATCTTAAAGCTGTTGTCATATTTTGGTAACGTATTCTGTTTGCACATTTTACAAGTCTGCTTCGTAGCATGGCCAAGGTACTTAAATTAATGAAATATTATAATTCAATCGTATTTATCATATATTTAAGGGCAAACTTGAGATAGGTCGCAGAATTGCCAATCCCCAATACAATCGTTTAGTAAAGAATGTTTGCTATGTTTATTTATCCAACCGGATGTGTATGTTCGATAACGTGTGGTAACATACAATAACCTAAATATATTTTTGATATAGCTCAATATAGCTCATATATTGTAGCTAATATTACAGCTTATAATATAGCTAAAATTAACTACAAGAACCTAGCTAGCTTTGTAGTATCAAACACGCTGCCTTCGTTAAAACGTAAGTTGTTACAAACTCGACAGGACAGAAACTTTTGACTTAGGCCGACAAACAACGGGCAGCTCAAATTCATTATTAATTACAGCTTCCGAGTTCCCAAGTACATCCCAAATGACTTGTTCTTATCCTATAATACGTCTCTGTCTCCTTCAAGATAAAGATCAGTATCCTTGGATATACATTGTAGATGTCCTTACACTATATTACACTGAGAAGAGGCGGTTTAATGATGATGCATGTCAGCACTTAGGACTTATTACGTTCTCTTATGTTGGTGGAGAGATATGCTACCCGAAAAAAATCGAAGAACTCCGAGATCCTTCCCACGAGTCCCTCTTCTGCTAACTTACCACTTTAGTCATCTCACCAAAAGTGGCCGTTCCTGCTTGCTCTAGACCATGACAGTCGAAGCGAATATGTTGAGCAGTCTCATCGTGTTCGCCACACTTCCTGCATGCTGGGACACCGTCAAAGACTCCACACCTCTGTAAGTGCAGCCTAAGGCCGCAATGATTAGTGGCGAGTCCAATTACTCACCGAAGTTTGTTCCTTCTGTGTTGGAGTAGTCTGAGGATATGATGCTGGAGGGTTGAGAGAGGACCAACTTACTCATACGATGACCATGAACAAGCTGCCTTCTCCTCTTATTCTTCTCCTCCGTTCTAGATGTCCTACGGTAGCGACAATAAAGAGGCTGTAGAATTAAAACCATAATAATCGTTTCCTGTGCATTGAACTTGTTAGAACTATTTAATTTGGTTTTTCTGTAGGGTATAAATCAGACTCGTGGTGTGGTCCTGTAATCCAGCTTCACGGAGGTCAGGTTTTGAGGATGATATAGGTCTAAAGCGGCTCAGATAGTTTCAGTGATCATCTGATGATACCCGCATTGACTCCCACCATCGTTTAGACATATCAGACCATCACCTGTGTGGTTCGGAAGTCACGTTAGGCTGTTGGTCCTTGTATTTCCATTGGTCATTGGGCTATTAATTAATGACCCATTCTAAGGCAGAGTCGGCCTTAGTTTGTAACAAGACTACACCTCATAACTCTTTACTACCACTCATCACACTCATCCTTCACCACATTTACCTTACAGTACCCTCATGAGAGTAATCGGCATCACAAATAGTGATTTAGTGGAATCGGAGAATAAAGCCTTCATTTTTAGTACACCTATCTTCATTTCAAATCCATAAATGACCGACATTTAAATAAAAATAATCTTGTGTTCGTATATTTATTCAATCAAACTGATAAAGGCAATATTGTTGATTTGACACCAACTACTCTTAGAGGGTATTTAAAGGTGAATTTGTCATAAATGCTGAGTCTAATCAGGGTTTTATTGAATTATGAAATGTAGTCTGGCTACCAACTTTGACCTACTATTCCTTAGCGTTTAACCTAACTGTTTTGAATAGTTAAGGGAGAAAGCTTCCAATGCAGAATAAGGAAAACTGTGAGGAAAAATCTCGAATACGAACGTTTGTTTGGTTTACAAGCTTTGAAAAGTCGATGTAAATTTCTTCTTCTTTACATAAAAGCAAGTTATCTCCGACTGTTCACGTAGAAAATATTACGTGATTTCCGCTTTACCTCTAACCGAGTTAACCCTCGTCTATGCTGCTGAATTCAATTTTAAATTGAAGAAGGTCATATCTCGTTAATTCAAATTTATACTTTTATTGGACGTTCACCGAATCAAATGTTGAAAAACGGCTTATCAAAAATAAACTTAATTAACGACACTATATTGTGATAAAATAACGAGTAGAAGAAGGTTTTATTATATAAAATAAGCCTCATATGAAGCACACAATCGTACCATGAACACAGTTTTATTTTATTAGATGAGCAGAAATTAAGTAGTTTTACTCGGTAATCCGCTCTCGATATGAAAGAACTTCTTTTAAGTAAATATTTTCGTATTTCAATACTACAGCGTGAGAGTTTGATTAACAACAATAAGGGAAGGTCAAATTAGGTCTTTTAATTTGTGACATAACGTTTTAATTCATGACTAGATCGGCCTATGAGTTAAATCAACCAAGATTCGTAACGCTAGTTCTAATAGAGCACGAAAAACTGAGGCCAAAGGCCGAGGTGAGGCTGTGAACGGAGCGTTGAGCCTCGAACGAGTGTGATCATACGGGAGGCCAAGCTGAAGCTGTGCGCGGAGCTAAATTGAGTTACAAATTGCGAAAGGAAATTCGATTTACTCATGCCTGCTGAGTGGCAGCCTGTTCTGTTTTAAAAACAAACTTTCCTGGACAGTCAAGTTGCATTTAATAATTATCTACTTAGCGAAAGGTAAAAAGCATTATAAGAGTGACTTAGCACAAATGGCTTCTTCAAGTTTTTGTTGAGGTTATTGTCCGGAACATGTTTGGCAACAAACATCTCCAGGTCGGTGACATGTTGACTGTTATGTGATGTCTAACTGAGATTTTGTTGGACCCCTTCAAACCGGTCTGTCAAAGTTGAAGGGTCACTCAGGCGCTCTGTTGGTGACTCTCTGTTTCAAAGCATCCTCAAACCAAACAATAAGAATTCCTTTTATTAATTGAGCTCAACCATTCAATCAAGAATTTTAACGAGCTCAATCTCAAATATATCTTAAACGTAAATACTTATCCAGTTTTTTCTGTGACAGATGGTTTCAAATAGTAGTCCAAAAGTCGCGATGTACGGTACTGATACCAAAGAGGTCTACTCTTCCAAATTCCTTGGCATAAACCTCGACCGAGGTTTGACCTAGGAACGCCATCCAGAAAGTGGCTGTTCACAACTATTCTTAACCCAGACGTTTATGAATTGAAGCGGTTGACTGAATACACTTCAAACACTGATGACGGCGTATTATGACCATAAAAATACGCTACTGAAATCTTTACATCTAATGAGTAATACTTTTGGAGAGTTACTTTAAAACTGATATAATAGTTACTTAAAATAATTTTAGTTTCATTTAGTACATAGGAAACGTTGTTTAAACAAGAAACTTTAAATGTTCGGTTAGTGAAAACACAATTTTACGCTCAACAATAAACCCAAATAATAAAAAGCTGTAGAAAGAAGGAAATATTCAATTGAAGGTGGGATGAAAAGTCTTGCGGAGTCACGTTTCCCAGATTTTGCTGGCTTTAAACGTCGATGTAAACTAATTCCCTTAAGCGTAAACCTGACTCTCTGCAATTTCGTTCGTCTTCAAAACGTCAAGTACTTTTTATGCCTTTAACTTAATTCAGTCTTACTCGTGCGTTTAATAACTTCTCGCCTTAAGAGACAACCAGCACTGTCTAATGTTGTCAAAACACAAATAAAATACAATACAAATATAATAAAATACAAATGAATGTTGAATACCTTTTCAACATTCAATATAAATATAATTAAGACCTTTTTTATTAACACTTCACTTTTTATGCCAGTAAAGTCAGAGAGTTTGTCCTGAAATCTTTTTACAACGCTTCATCCAATACTAATCATACAAAGGATAACTGCTTGTACAAGGTGAGCAATTAATTTTGGTATAGGAAATCAAGACTTTTATAGAGGTAAAAGTTATCTTTGTTAGGACCTCAAAAGAAAGCCAGGTTTTACATTCAATGGTGCAAATAAAAACATTTCATCTCAACTGATTTTTTAGCTATACCTTTTTAGGCATCATACGTTTTCAAGTTTAAAATACCAAATGTCAGGTACTATTTCTTCTCATTAACAAATTGTTCTTGGAAATCATCTAAGGGATTTTGTTACAAGCTTTTGACAACTCCCTCAGAGGCTTTTGTAGAAAGATTAGTCGACAGAAAATTAATAAAACATGTATGTTATCATAACCGACATATGTACGAGTAACAAAAATGCACAAAATCCAACTAGCAAAACCATTTTTCTTAGTATCTTAGTATATTTTGTCTTGCTGGTTAGATTGTGTTGGTGTAAATAAAAAATGTTTGCCGCAACAACATATCGGTTATTTTCAATTTTAACATATCTGTTAATCCAATCATATTTAGATAGTAAAACTCTTTTGGGAAACACCCCTCCATCAAAAGCACACGTTTATACCAAATAGGTGTTGGAAAACTCAAACTGCTTTCCGTTCTATTCTAAGAAGTTTCTTTCTACTTGTAGAATAGAAATGATTAGCTCTATTTCCTATTAAATCTGCCAGTAAAGTATCGGCTATTATTATATTGAAGACTCTTAAGTTGATCGACTGAGCTTTATCACATTATTTATTCCTAACGATAGAGTGAAAATATTTTAAAGTTGAATAAAAATAAAGCGAGGTTAACCTTTTAAAAAATACAACTAAAAATGTACTACTTCCGGTTGATTACACGGTCAGTACACTTAGCCTGATGATTGAAAAATCAACATTTAAGGTTTACAATTATCCCAAAGTGAAAACGCCAAGGATTTACTGCCGAGTAAGCCAGAAAACTAGTTGCCTTGGTTAAGTTTCGCTAATTACAATCAGGGATTCAAGTCAGGCAATCTATTTTGGTTGGAATTGATTACACGTACTTGCCTTACCCTAGACTAAAGTAGAAACTGTAATCATCACCTTCCCTCAAGAGTGGAGAGTGGTAAGATAACTCTCTCAAACTAGCTTACTTCAAAACTAATTAGTTTTTCTTATTGAAATAATTATTCTGATGATTTTAGTTCGAGTATATATACTTTTAATGAGATCCATGTGGGTGTGTTCCAAATTAGTCGAACTTATATAATAATTTCTGAGAAAATAAATAACCACCGTTGACTTCAACAAACAATTTTACGGTAGTTGGGTGTTATGGGAAACTATATGAGTTAATAAAACCGTAAAACTATATTATTTAAGGTCAAATTAAATAGCCTCACTCAGTTTGGGTTGGATTTCATTAAATACCGGGTGTTCGTAAACCGTCTTAAGAAACTCCCCTCGTGCTTGGGCGACCTATTAGGCTTTCGACGAGGATGTAGGTTTTAATCTTATCGATTCAAACCAGTCGTCTCCAAAATGCTTTACAGAGGTCTTCTAGATTCAAACGGGAGGTAACAAATAATCGTTACTCTCCTTTCAGAGAACGTTTCTACCAGAAAGCTCTCAAGAGGGAACACCATGGACAAACAGATTTTCGACAGTAAAATAGTTACAACCATCATCAAGAAAATAAAATGCAGCGTTCATATTGCAATACAATTTTAGTTTTACCAAAGAAAATAACAATGCAAGTCAATAATTGATAGCATTGTTAAGTAGTTATCGAAATTGTATTGAGAGGAGAGAAAAATAGAGGCAACTCTTCACTCCTTGACTAAGTGGTTTGCTCCAAGCACTGGCTTACCTTAGCTTCATAAAATATGACAAATGCTATTTACCCTACCAATCAACAAATCATGCGGCACTTACTAACAGGGAAGAAGCAACACAAATCTTGCACAGTTAGAGATCAAGACACCAAAAGCTCAATTATTGTTTAAGTAAAGTTACAAGAACATTGCGATAGCTTCTACTGCTTGGACTTATCTCAATAGTTTATCCCATGATGAAATAAAATGTAAATAAATGTAGAGTCAAATAAGTAAGGAAATCTTATGTAAAATGGAAAGTAAATTATTAATTGAAACAACACCATTCCACAAAAGAAATTAAGTGACGTATATAAGTGTGTAAATTGCAGTATGTAAATGCTGCATAAAATATGATACTTCATTGAAAGTCAAACTTATGACAATTTCAAAGAGTTAAGATTGAAAGTTTTTGAATTTAGATCGAAATATAAACTAAGATGTAAATTTAACTATGTAAATTTCGATTTAGGATTCGGATGCGTCAGTTGTAGGGCTTTTACACGATTATCATAGTTTTATGCATGTCAAAGTTGTCTAATTGTAATTTTACACTAAGCGTGCACTCATTTAAAGAGTTCTACGATGGTAATTATGCATTATTTTGTATACATAAATCTTATTTATACAAGGTTTACGTCACGGTTTTAAAATCAGTGTTCAAGTGTACAGGTTTTAAACGGTGGCCGTTTGTATCTTGTATACGCTTTACAGTGGGGGACTTCACCTTATCTTTCTCCACAATTAAAAAATATACATTCAAGAACTTGAAAACCGGATGTTAATTTCCAGTATAGCGACCAATTTGAGAACGCCTTACGTGAACTTCCAAATATTATAATATATTTTAGGTCCAGTTTAACGACATTTTTGTTTTTGATATTGTAATGATAAATTTCATAGTTTAATAGGCAATGCCCACCAAAGCCTCTCCCCATGGACTCTATTTTTACGTGCATTTATGACATTGTATTTTTTAGGAATGATATAGTCTTCTCTTATATCTATACGAAGCTCATCAATGAAAATTAATGTAACACGAAGCACGCAGGGTTCACTGATGTAGACTGAAGTTATATCATCACTCATCACCTGTCAGTGCAAAACATGCAACTATTGATAGCTTTCAGCAATATTGGTTTGAAAAGTTCAATTCCAACTTTGCTTGTTTCACTAACTAAGCTGTACAAACATTGACCCTATATTAAGCCTGCAACAGTGTAGAAATCAACGTTGTGTTTTTCACTTCCTTATTTGAAACGTTTCGTGAACTATCAAATACTTATCTGTGTTGCCAATAATTATTGTCATAGTTTTAAATTAATACAAAATTTATGTGCTATTTTTTTAGATGAAAGAGATGTTTCCGTTCATATAAGTCCAGATATCTTGGCTTTCCTCAACATTTATATTTCACATTTTAATGATAACTTTGCATAAATCTTAATCAACTTTGTACAACAGAATAGAATATAATCCAATCGCTTTATTTCTGGTAAGTTTTGACCATATTTTATTTGTTTGCAAATAAAAAAAATAAAACCTAGTAATAAATCACCATGCAAAATACTGTTAAACAGGCCAAAACACTCTTGCTTGTATGACTTAACTAGGGAATAGGTCTAATAACAATCGTTGGTTTGAAACATGAGGGAATACTCGTAACTCAACTGCCAAACAGAGATACGAATACTTCTTCAATGATTTATTCTAAGGTTGTGACAAATCGGATACGTACAATGATATATTATACCCTCGCTTTTCATATAGCTGTACTTCTTACTTTTCTTTATATATTTTTGAAGCTAATATTATACTGATGGTATCGACACTCGGGTGGTGCGGGTTTGATCTCCGCTGTCACCTTTAGGAAATTGATAAGAGACTATGTGGTAAGATAGGTCGAGATAAGTGGTCTATATAAAGGTCGAATTTAAGTGTAAAGGAGGGTTTTATAAAGTTTTCTTCTTTTTTAATTTATGAAAAATAATATGAATTAAAATTCTGGCCGTTTTAAAATTTAAATTTGTCTCAAAGTTACTTTAGTAACAAACTACAGACTAAAGTTAAAAACAGTGAACTATAACATTCATAACATACAAGGACCAAAATAAAGAATTTATTAAACAAATTATTTTCTTTTATTTAAAACAAAGTTTTAAGAATATAAACCTTTTCAACTACCACCAAATAAATATATATTGTGTTGGCATTTAAAAAATATAAAAAAAGATAATATGAATAATTAATAATTTAAATTACAAGATAAGTTAACTTGAGACAACTAGTAATGGAGAGATAAAGCTTTTCTTATTAAATTTATCTAATTTAAACTATAATGTAACTACTTCACATTTATAATTTAAATTTATTTTTCCTTCATTTTGGGTGCCTTTCTGAAGATAAATACGTTGTGTTTGAAAGGCCTCAGAGCAATTAAAAACCTTTATTAGATAATATGAAGTAATTTTTAAATTACAACTAATAATATTTTGAATAACGTGCGAATATCACTGGCTTTTAAGTTTGCATGCAGTGTAAACCTCAATGACAGAGCAGAGTAATGAATAACTAATCAAATGGTTGCTGCAATTTCTCATATACTGTACCACTCAGTAAATAGACGAGCTAAATCACGTTCTCAGTATTATTACAAATTTGCGAAACAATTTTCATCCAAATGTTCAAGTTATAACTCATTCTAAGAACACTCAAACTACTTGAACTAGAGTAAATTACGAAATGAGTGACTTGATCTTTACAGATGTTTGAGAAATGAATGATGGTTTCTCTATCGACGAATTGGGTCAAGAGCTTGAGTTGCGAGTCAACAATCGAAGCTAAAGGTTGCGATCTAATTGAAATTTGTAAGTGAGCAGTTCAGTTCTGTCTGCAGGGATAATAAATCAGTGTTTCATTGTGTAAAGTTTTATGTGTAGGCTTGCTCGAATAGTTGAATAGTTATAATGGTTTAGAGTGTATAAGGTAACCAATTTTCATTGATTAAAATGAGTTTTCAAATGGGGTTAGCAGCTACTTTCCACCGAATTAAATATAATCGGACGTTGAATATGCACCAAAGCCTACAAACTAAAAGACAGCAAAATATAATTTGAACACCCACAGACAGTTTACCAATCCTACAAAACAATGGAGTACTATTTAACAACATCATTCCTACAATGCAATAATGACTTCTTCTTAAAACCTAAAGGGTACTAAAAATTAGGATGTAAAAAACTAAAAGAAATCCACTAAATAATTGAATTGATGTCTTTATTATACAAGTAGTTACACACTAAACTACACTATTCCTTTCTTTTTTTATTGATCATAGGGTCTTCGTGTTTATTTGACTAAAAAGAGTAAATCAATAAGTTTATTAAGTACAAGAATTTAATGAGACTTTGTCTTGTACCGTACGGATTGCTAGAAGGTTAAGAAAAACTTCGACTTGCACTCTATGTTTCAACAAAAACCTTAAGTAAACCCATAAATGTCCTAATCTTAATTAAAAAATAAAACAAGTCTTTTGTTTATCGGGAATATGCACACAATCAGTATATCACCAAAACAAAAAAATAATTGTTTAGAATGATGTTTAGTAACCTAGATGTCTAAAAGATTTTGTTATGTAATTCACCCCGCAACACAAATATAAACAGATGCAAAAGTCAAAATAAAATAACGCTTAATAATTCAAGGTTTCAGAACAAATGAATCGTATAAATCAATTACTAGTAGTAAATTCAAAGTTCCTTACAATTGACAAGTTTCGTTAATTTGACTTTTTTGCGTAGAAAGTTGTACACAACACAACTAGAGCAAACATTTTTTTTTTAATGTTTTGTGGTGTTACGATACATACATATATATTTTAAATAAACCATTATAGTTAAAAGTGTTATCGAAAATCGATTGTAAAATAAGCAGGAATTTAATTATCTATAAATGCGTTTTTTCAGTTTTTATTATATTATTCAACATTATTTCTTCTCTTACGTCCAACTACAAAACATCAGACAATATTATTAATCATTCAGTTAAGTCACAGCTGTTAAACATAACTTCAAAACGTATAACGTCATTTTTAAATCAATTTTAACATTAATGTATATCAAGAAATAGTGTAGAAGAAAAGTAAAGAAACACATTGGCAAGTGCGAGACTAGGCTGTAGATGGGTGCAGCTCCACGAACATTTATCACTGAAATCACTATCATTACTGTGATTAGTGATCCACTATCACTAGACACTCGGCCATTTGTGGTGTACGTACCAACATTACAACACAGAGTGAAAGATAATACTCGATCCTCTGCATTCTTTTCAAGTTACAAACAAGTTTAACCAAGATAACACTACAGAATTGCCCTGTGTTAAGGAAGTGCATGGTCGTCTTCAGATGGAAGTGAAAGTAAATTTGAGATTTTTATATGCAATACTTATAGTTTATCTTTTAACAAATATAATAGTGTAAAACAATATTATTTAAATTTGTAAAACATCACCAAAACTTAAGATTTTGGCTAGACGAACCTCGTCATAATGATTATTAATATTACATAAAATAAAAGGCTAACTATTTACTTGACCTTTTTTATATCGTTACTTTAACGTAAATCGTAACGATTACGAATGCGCTTTACTTGAGTGATAAATAATTTCCTCTGTTTGAGTGAGTTCCTGTAAGTTTTTATCCTTTACTTAATTCCAGAAAGCAGAATGTCCAAGTCATCAAATTGGTGGCGTCTACTCCTTTCAACTCGGTTGTTGAGTTCTTCCTGGGCAAAGTCAAGAGCGTTTATTGTGAGGTTATTGTACCGCAGTTGCCTTCGTCGTTAGAGTTATTACGGATATACTGAATGTCGATGTGAAAAATCAATATCCCTTGTTTGTCTTTAGTTTTACCAATGAAAGTTACTTATCTCTAAAACTATCCGATATGTGATTTTATCATAAATCTGGATAATTATTTTCTTAAAACATGTACAGGCTGTCGCAAAAATGCGTAGCGTGCTATGCAGAACTGGATGCTACAGACATTTTATTGATTTCGGCTTAGTTGAGCTGTAATAAGTTTTGTTTTTGATGTTTTTAAAATAACTTATAATTTACCAAACCCAATATTTGAGACATTTTTGTGAAACTTGGTATTAAGCTTAACTTATCAGACTTCTAAATAGTGGAAATTCAAAATTTTAAAGTCAAATTCCAATTTGTTTCCATTTCACTTGCCAAATTTTAGTTGCCACTTTATTAAAATTTGATGAGTCAGATAAAAAATATTTTGGAAAATTGTACTTGGAAAACATTTACGGTTTATACCAAGTTTCACAAAATAGATATTAAAAGGATTTTAATTATAAGTTACTTTCAAAATTTTACAAAATGGCGAATTACCGCTAAACTAAGCCGATATCAAAAAATGTTACTTGGTATTTTCGACTAACTTTCTTATGTACAATCCAGTTCTGCATAACGCGCTACATATTTTTGTGACACCCTGTATACATTGCAAAAATATAGGTTAAAATAAGGAAAATATATTCTATTAAACTAAACACAACTTGAATGTGATCCAGCGAGAGAGTACCGCACGGGCTTGTTAACTACCGACACTTCCGAGGCAGATGAATTGATATCAAGCAATTAGGGGGTTTTAATTATTTAAATCATTGCAGAGGCGCGAGAAACGATGTAATTAGTAGAAGTGTTACACCTCTTGTTACTTCAACATTTAGTTGAAAAGATGAACGGCTCGTTTCAACTTGTTATCTGATGTTGCAATTTTTAATGAGTTAGTTATGTATGTTATCACTTTAGCTAAAAATGTGTAGTTTGCCGACGTTTTATACTTGTGACGTCATGTTTAACGTGTTTACATGTTCAACATGTCACGTTCATTAAGGCAAGTTTACCACATGCGAGTGGTAAGACGGATTTAAATTTTACCATCATTGGGATCTTGTAAACCATTAAATAAACAGTAAATTGCAAGTTTTGTACGTTAGCTTATTTTTACTCACCGTAAGAATTATGAATGTAGATGTTTTAAGTTTGTCGCCGTTTCGCTATTGGAAAATTTTTTTTACAAAACCATATTATAATTTTTTGAGTTTTTGCAAAATTTTAAACTTTTACTTATGACATGTTTTAACAAATTTAAATCGTCAAGGATATATAACCCTTTAATTATCAGAAGAATCCCTATTTCATAATTATTGCTAACTTACTTGACTTATGTCCTTTTGCTGCTAGGGGAAGCTTAAAGCCGTGACGAATTCTCCCCAGTGATTCCTGCTTGCGGACAGCCAGTCCCATTTAAAAATTATAATAGCTTAAAAATTGTAATTATAGACTATTCCCCTGAAAAAATTTTGGGTTTGAAATAGTTAAAACATTTCACGATTTAAAACATCCTTAAATTTCGTGATGTATAATTGAATCCCAAACCATAAAAATAATCATCCAGATATCCAAAAAAGTATTTTTACAATTTGGAGGATTTTAGTGCTTTATAGTTCGGTTTAGACAACAACTAGATTTCTGAAAATTTCAACGGCGATACTCTGAAAAGAATAGTGTAAAACTTGTATGTAAAGTTTACAGTTCAAAGTTACCAACAGGCATGCTAAAGGTTTTGTCATTATCGGTAACAAATTCAGGTTTCCACGTTGAATTGCAAACCACAAGTGAACTGGTATACTTGTTTCTTTGCCACTTGGCAGTAAAGAGGGTCTAGCTGCTGTCCTTGATGGAGACCTTAATAACATAATAACTGGCTTCAGTATTATTAGAGGGGGAAAAGAACATTTGACATTACTGACCGATGCGGTGATGATGTGTTCGTTTCAGCCACTCGTCGCGACTTTTATTTATTCTGTCAGTTTGCTTGCGGAGGAATTTGAAGACACTTGAATACCAAGTTGCCCAAGTGAGATGTGATTTAAGATGATTAGATAGTGAGAAGTTGGATATCTTTACTCGTGACTCGTTGGTGGGTTCAGGGAAGAAGCATAGGGGCATGACTCCCAAAATACGAATCAAAGAAATTGAACCCGACGAGCTACCGGTTTGCTTGTCAGAACTGCGTTTAAAATGCTTAAAATTCTTAACATTTTCTGGGGCAATGGGAAGAAAACTCAACTGAGGACATTTGGTCAATTTATTTTACGAAATGTATTGGTCTCAAAATAGCAAAGTTGGTCCTGTTTGGCAACTGTTGATCGTGTTTTTACTTGTCACCCATTCAATTAGGCACATGACCTTTACATCTTAATAATAATTATACATTTATACACATTACGTAAACATATTACAAAACACGTTAAATAACTTGTTGCCATTATTTGTAACTGTTTTCGTTGATTTACATGTGGAAGATGGTGAAATCTAACAACAAAATCCATTGAAGGATACTTTGTAACTTGTAATTCATTATAAATAACTACATATGTATAATTTGTATATATTACATTTGTACGTTTTGAATATGTGTAAAAATTGTAATATACATAGTTATGCCATTTGACTTGGAATCTGTTAGGTAGCTGCTTTTAGTTTTGGTCTACGACGTGTCTTTCGTTATAGATGTAAATTGAATATGGAATAGCTTTAAGAGTATTTCCCTTGGAAATTGCCTAAGAGCTCACTCGTATGAGTGCAAGTTACTTAAATACGCAAATAAACAGTTTAATGTGTAAATGTTATTTTTACATTTCATACAATCGTTGCTGGTTTTAGGTAAACATTACACAATAGAAAGCCAAGTTCAATTAATTGGCTGGCTTTAGATAACAGACAGAAGGTTGGTCAATTACAATGCAAGTTGACACTGACTACATTAGGGACCAAAGTTACTGTTTCCTTGTTTAGTGATTGTTAGGGTTCTATCTTTAGTCATTCCAACTAGAAACAGGCAACATCGCAACCATATGCTTTGGTCTCTTCGAGTCGACCTATATTTCATTCGCTTCCTTTTACTTTCTTGATTGAACTTGCTTGGCTTGTCTTTACTTGTCTTTCTAGCCACAATGCTCCCTGCGCTTGCCTTGAGATGTAAAAATTAAAACTGACGTTTAACCAAAACCTTTAAATTATTATTCACGTATTGGCTCAGTCCGATTACGCAAAATGCTTTAACGGTGTCTTGACGAGTTGGGTTTTCTTTGTGACCAGGCTTGCTCCGTCCTTTCGGAATCAGGTATATTGCACTTATCAGTCCAAGCTACTCCTTTCCTTTTAGTAACTTCTCTCTTACTAACTTTCAAATACATCACCGATTGTCTAAGTTTGTTTCGTCATGACAAACCATGAGGGCTTTTCTCATGATAGCTTCAATGTAACAAGTTTTCCAGGTGATGACGGCTTAGCTGTTGAAAGTACAAGGCACATGTCATAAAACTATGGTAATCATTTTACATAAATTTTTTTCATATAAAATAAAGTTTTGTTTATTTTAGAAACGTGTAGTTAATACTTTAAACATGAGAAGTTACGTATTAACATTCCAAATAATTTAATCTAAACAATAATTGTATTACTAGAATTCTCGCTTTCATTGTTCAAACATGACTATATTCTCTTGTGACGTCATAGATGTAACGGGGAAGAAGATATGTAGGCGCTGTCACAGCAAAGCTTGTTTGTGCACCCCTTCCTCCTCTCATCCCCTCCCCGCTAACACCCAGTTACCAAACACTTCCTCCGTGTAAGCATGTTAATTATACGACAGAACAATCGCTACGAGCACAATATGTTGTAGATGAATATTGTGGAACACCTAGCACAATACCCGACCTAATCAATCACACTGTAACGTAGGTGTACTCTGTGTGTGGTTAGTAAGTGTTGTGTGATTGCTTTCGGCTGAAATAGGTGTCTGTTTGAAGTTTTCAAGTATTATTTTTGATATTTAGGATGCCCTGTACGGACTTCTAGAGTTATGATGTAATCTGGCTTAAATCCGCCAGGGATCGGCTAAGAATCGCGGATCGCTAAGAAACGGGTTTCTTATGTGATAAGTTCTGTATATATATCATAGTTCTACATGATATCTGAAGCGGATTGGAACCATATTTTTGAAAGTTCACTTTAAAATACGGGTTAGAGAGCTCTAAAGTACTGTATTTTACCTGTTTCAAAGTGGACTTTCACTAAAATAATCTAACATTTAGAAAATTGGCTTCCAATCCACCCTATAGAACATATTACCCTTCCTTTAAAAAAGTAACATAATACAACTATTAATAGTGACCCATTTAAGAGTCAGATGATCGACTCATCAACCAATTAAAACACTTCACGAGCAGAATGATCTTTTAAATTATCCTGATACGACAGAAGCTTAGCTCAGGTGACTGCTATA
The DNA here is from genome assembly GCA_018831715.1 of Matsumurasca onukii. NCBI lineage: Eukaryota > Metazoa > Arthropoda > Insecta > Hemiptera > Cicadellidae > Matsumurasca > Matsumurasca onukii. The sequence goes on along the minus strand of CM032061.1, from coordinate 53,526,922 downwards.
AGAACTCTTTATATAAGATGTTATTGAATCAGTCGCCCATGACCTTAGGTGAGTGAGAGACATAACTTATTAGGCTGGACACCTCGCGCACCATGCTCTCAGACGCGCATAGCTCCACGCGCATCACCCGCTCATCGTCCACATAACATAAGGAAGTAAACTTTGCAAATTGGTTTTGGAAATGGGCGAATTCTTAAATGATTTAAGTAGTTAAAAAAGCATTCCATCTTAGGATTAAAAAAGAAACGAGACTGTTCATGAGATACATAACCGATGCGTAGCTTCAACCGGTACCGTGAGTCCTAGCGAATTTCCTGTTATGGAGGGGTAATTTACACGGGAAGTCCCTTTGGTGGGCCTATTTCAAAATGGGTTATGTTATGTTCTATAAATACTGAATTTTTATCTGATTCCGTTGAACATTCATTTTACCATTAAGTCAGACCAAAATAGCGGCGAAAAGTGTACAAAGCTCAAATAAAATTATTAATAAAATTTCATAGATTACCGAAGTGGAGATTATTAGCAATGGATATTTTACAGCTTTATAGGCTAATCACCTCCCTCCACCACCACAAAAAAGGTAATTTCGGATGGACGGATTTAGATGGTAAACTAATTTAACCTAAAAGCTTACAAAAGGAACATTTGTACGACATTTCGTGTAAAATTGCGACCTGTACAGAGGTTACACACATATTTAATCAACACTTTGCAATTTGATTCAGGAAGCTTTAAAAAGCTCAAAATTGCAAGCGATTTGCACTAATAAGTTCCGTTTTCTCAGGCAAAAGAAAGAAAAGGCTCAATTTTCTGCGGATACTCGTTAATCAAACACATAATCAAATACATCATCATTCAAACCCGTTACATCAAAATATTCACAGCACCTGAAGACTTACTGATTCATTTTATCCAAAGTTGTAGGAAAAAGCTTTTAATTACTTAAAGGCCTAGTAGTATGTACCATAGTTGCAAGTTTTAACATTTTAAGTTACATTAATTTTTCTACAACTTAAAGTTATTAAAATTAGCGAACACCTTGCAACTTTGGCAAAAAGTTTTCTAAACGGTCTAGAAATAATATATGTTTGCTGGTAAATGAGATATTATTAATACTTCATGAAAGGCGCTGTGTTGTAGACATAAGCAATAACACCATAATATATCAGAATCTCGAAGTGTGTTACTTTTGTGAAACTCTCATTCAGTGGGCTCTGGGCCAGATTAATATTACCAGTGATCACAGCACTCTAACCAGATCCCACGCAAAGAAAGCTCCCCGTCATCTCATACAATTGACTTTCACTCAACTGGGCCTAAAACAGTAGCAGAAAAGTCTTTCGCCAATTATCCACAGAGGATCTATAATTTTTGAAAGGGAAAGAGCTTCGTGGGTTCCAAATTTCAGAACCAGTTCAACACGAGGAAAGGTAACGCGAGGGAGTAATTTGGCTGTGATGGACGCGAAGGTCGAGAGACGATGTATTTATGACAAGACGCCCGTGATGTTCACAAAAATCTGCTTAAGGTCATCTCAATTTCTGAACGTGGGCGGCAGAAAGGAACTAATGAAGATGAGCTCAACAAGGTCAATAGTTCTGCCAGACGAAGGCGTTTTCGTGACGGTTTAACGATGTGTTGGGATTCAACTGTTATGAAATAGTGTTAGAAATTTCCTGACCCCATGGATTTGGCTCTGTCAAAAACTATGTTGAAAGAATTAATTATTTTTGAGTTTCAATAAATATTATGTAGGCAAAATGATGTCTGAGTTATAATTTAAAACGAGTTTATTTCAATATATGAAAAAGCATCATTCCATAAATAGTCACGCGTTTATCGGTGAAGTCTATTCGATGTCAGCTAGACAAGCACTTCTGAACGCTGTGAGTTTCCTTATTAATGAGCCGAAGAAAACCTTTCCTCCCAAATGATTTGATTTCCCTGTGTAGAGTGTTAAAAGTTATTGCTCTAGCGCATGCCGTGTCTCTCTGGGATGGAGCCAAGCGATGTCTTGGAGTGCGAAGATTAGCTCCATGACGTGTCGAGAACCTGTGCTCTGAACCGACAGTTTGTAGATGGGATTGTGAATTTATTTTGGCAATAATGTAAGGGTGATTTCAGTTTTGTGTGCAAACTTAATACATAAGCCCCTTCATGTACAGTGAAACATAGTCAAAGGCCTGAATTCACAGAGGCGCCCTCCTCGATAAGTTCTATTTATAGGCTAGTTGAAAGACAGGCGGAATTTAGACAGGTTCTACTCTTTGATGGACCTAAATTAAGACTACCTTCGAGCGTCAATTAAGACTACTCGAGAATGCATTTTTTCGAATTTCCGAAATCGTGTATTTGATGCACTATATTGAACGATGTAGCAGCCAGCAATCTATGTATCATGTACGTTTTATCCATGATACCATGATACAAGTCCTTGCAAACTTGTATTTGTTTATTTTGTATTAAACTTTCGCAGAATTTTGCTATTATTTGGTATTTAACCAGAGTCTTTCTTGGGTAATTGAACAATCACTTTGTTTTAACAACTAAGTCTAACTAAGGTTTCTATGTCAAAACAGTTCCCGTGATTTAAATAATGTTAATACAAACAACCTTTGTCCACTAAGTGACAAGGAAGTTAAAAACACCAACACTGTATAGGTATCTCAGGTCAGAAATTTTGAGTTGGATCAAAAGATATGTTGTCTATTCCTTCCCCCCGCCTGCTTGACTGACTCTTATAAAAGGTAGCTCATACACAACCTTTGCTTCCCAATGATCAAGGATATCTCTTGTCATGTTAACAGGCAAAATAAGAAGAAGTTTCAAATCGTATCTTACAAAAAAGCCAGCTTCAAATATTTATCCGTATCGTAATTTAATTCTTTCCGTGCAATTCCTATTCAAACCTTAATCTTCCCATTGGAACCTCAGAGATACCCAAACATTAAACCTTCTCACAACTCAAAATCCACAAGTCCGGTTCAAAGACCCCCCCCACCTACCTAAGAGCTTCACGCCTATAAACTGCCATTTTCTTGTTTCTTTCGGTCGACATTTTATTCGAGCCAATTTACATGATGGAAAGATCTGCCTGTTTGACTCATAACTCTCGTCGGACCGGTCTGTGGTCTGAGGATGCGCCCTGACCTTGCCCGCGAAAGGTCACTAGAAGCATCCGTTGCTGTCTTGATGTTCGCGTATAATATCGACCCAGTCCATGTTGCACTCTTTGTGACTTAATGTGGCCAGTTAGAGGTACAACGATGGATTATGTTGCTGGCCTTGGCTGAAGCCGTAATCACTACGGGTGTCTGCTGCCCTCTGAGGGCGGATGTGACGAACATATGAACCAGTGGGTGTCGGAGTGCGAACTGAGAATGTCCAGTTGGAATCGTGTTGGGGAATTTCAGTAGGAAATACAATAGAGCCATTCATTGTTTCTAGTTATGCCAGGTGACTTATATGTCACCAACCTTAAGGGTACTCACTATTGCAGAACGACATACAAAGGGTTGAGCATTCTGATGCAAAAGTCAAAGTTGATTTTTAATGTTGAGCCAAGATTATGTTGTAATAGGTAGATGACGCATAGATGCCAAACGGCTAAGACAGGAAAATGAACATAGTTGCGGCAGCCCGAGCACAAATAGCGCTGCGAAGAATCTTTTTAAACTTCTCAAGAAGAGCAACTGACGCAAGTAAAAGGTCATTCTTATCGAAAATCGCAAAATTTGGTAACATTTAATTAATGGCACCGTTTTTACTTTAGACGGTTTCTATTATTTGACGAATTTTCTTTTTTCAGTTGATTTAAGGTTTGTTGTTTCATCCGCGTTGTCGTTTTGATCAAAAATATAGTTAATATAATGGATGTTTATTAATATTTTTACAAGTTTAATGTTAAAATACCATTTTTAACAGGTTTCAGCTTACTTCGTCATACAAAATCTTTACTTATCATAACACTTCAGATAATACGAAATTATTTGATCCAACTCGAATCAATATTGCAAAGCAAATTGTACCAATAATCATAGATGTAGTGCTTTAGTGGTTGAAATATAGATCTCAAAGTAACAAACCTTCTGATTCAAACAACGTGACATAATTTGGACCCAACTAAATTTTTAATTTCCAGTTACAGTACAGTAATTTTTAGTTGAAATTTGAAAACCCAGTATAATTACGTATAGTTTTTCAAGCTTAAGGTCATCCTCTTAGAAAGTGCTCGAGCAAGCCTCTGAAACTGAATCAAAGTTACCTGCACGGAGAGGGAAACTAAACTGTTTATTAAGCTGTTTGCTTAACCCAGAGTAAGCACGAGTAAGCACTGGTGTTAGAAACCCACATCTTACTAGTTACGTGTTGTGTGTATCGCGCTGTTAACTTGGTTCCATTGCTCCGAGCTGTTCCTGGCCGCCTGATAACATCCAAACCAAAGTAATCTCTAATTATAAACAAGCAACCACAAGAGATTACAATAGTCTACGCGTGTTAGAGACTAATTGGAGCTAATAAACAGAGTGCTCTTGAACTCAACGTTCTAAGTAGGATCTCCAATGCTTTCCGTGCTTTTGTACAATGTTAAGCTAAACCCATTTCATCGCTTCAACGTAGATGAACATGTTTGTTCTGTCAAGTAGCAAACCACTTTTGTACTGGTTTCCTTAAATTCTTTACGACCCCATTCACTAATTATTTGTTTAGGTAGAATTTACACACACACAAATAATTAATATTACGAGCTATTTCCAGATAAACTAAATTTTTAGTTTTATCATTCTATAATATAGTCAATGGTATAACTATAAGCAATATCTGGACTTTAGTGGCATGTGAGTGCTTAAAAAGTGTTGGTGACCTCTTAAAATGTATTATTATCTTTTGAATACTTTGTATACGCAGCCCCGTCTGTTATGGCTTTTTTTTATTTACGTCTAAAGGGCTACATTCTGCAATTATTTCCCGATCGTGAACCAAGACTTTTAATTTTTATTGTTTTGTACTATACGGTGTTTAATTATAAGTTAGTAACATAGGCCTACATATAAATTGAAGGCTAAGTAAGAACGTTTTGTTTTGAATGAACTTTGGCAGGAGTTTCTCAGCTTCAGACTGTCTAAGGGCTGTCAGCTTCGGATGGAATATTTCTGTGAACAAAATATTCAAATTTATTGTGTACATCGACTATTATCTTTAATCCATAGTAAACGTACACTGATGATTTACCCATATAGCTTAATTTTAGTATTTCGCCTCGCAAAGGAAAATATTTCGATATCTGTTAACCTTTAATTGGTTTAGACTGTATATGAGCGTTCTTATATTGAAACAAATAAATATCTGCAAGTACACCACAAAAGAGGAAACATTTATTAACAAAGAAGGGCTACAAAACTAATTAAAACTGGCTGTTTTGTATGCAAATCTGTTATCAAGCTGAGAGGATCTGCGCAGGAGGCTGGAATTACTTTGTCAAGAAACCGCTCATAACGAGGGTTACCTTAGGAAATCATCTTCATAGATACAAAACATGAGGGTGGACCATTACGTGTTTGGTTTCTCTAATTGCTACATTTTTCTAGGCTAGGTTTTAATGATTTTAGAAACAACGAACACGTTATATTGTTGGGTTTGACTGGCAGCTTCTTCTGATTACTTTAGGCTAGCTCATTGTTTAATATTTTATGCTACCTTATAGATTTTATTTAATCTGAAGACGGGATCAGATTGCAAATGCAAACGTCCCCGTTCTTCTAGTTAACTATCGATGGAAAATGTTTGCAATATAATATTTTAGCTTGCACTTCCGGAATAAATTAAAGAGATATCAAATCTAAAACGTTTCAAATTAACATTGAGAAGCAATTTAGTTACCAATTCCTTCTAAAGCATGGGCGAGTTAGTAAATCAAAATAATTAAGCGATTTTCATATCAAAGTTAAGCGCATCGTTGAATGATCTTGTAAATATGTTCTTGTTTTTATAAGTTATATGTTTTTGTCAACTCAAAAACCTTTGTACATTGACAAATAAATAGTTAAATTTTAAGTTTTGAAATTTCTCCAGCATCGTTAACAACAGTTTATACTTCTAACTTCTAATAAAGAATTATGTGTTGTTTGTCTTGTAATTGATAACTGCTCATTTAATTGTGTTGAGCGATTTCGAGGGTTACTCATTCTACTCTACACAAAATATGGAGGCTTTTAGTTAATTTAATATTGTGCAAGCTGTTGGTTTACCAAGGAATTTTCAAAGCACAAAATGGAACTCAATAGTATATTTCTCTTCTAGGCGTCATGGTTTTAGAGAAAACTGATACCCCAACATTTTTGGATATGTTCCTGGACTAAGGTCCAGTATGGAGTGATCACAATTCCAGCATATGCGTTAAATTGCTTTGCGTAGTTTAAGTAATTTTTGAAGTTAAGAGGTTCGACAAAAGAGTTTTACTTTAGTTTGTTGTATACATGCATATAGCGAATGTTATAACTATATAGAAAGCTTGGATTTTGTTGTTGCCCTGCTTCTACATCTTTGGGATAATTATGTTTTTAGGCCTAAAGGCAACTTAGTACAAGCCAGTAGTATTCACAGATATAAGACGAGAGGCAAGGACAGCAACAGAACCCAGCAACTAAGTCTAACGGAACACACTCTATACCGCATGTTGGAATCAGGTTAATCTATGCTTTGGTTAAAGACACCGACCACTCTTAGAGGGTATTTTAAGGTAATTATGGGATGATGGTCAGTGTGTTTTTATGGGTAGTGAGGTGTAGTCTTTTTACAAACTAGGGCGAACTGTGGATTGGGTCATTAATTAATAGCCCAACGGAAGGGACCAACGGCTTAACGTGACTTCAAAACCACGGGAGTTGCCATCGTTAAAAGTTAAATGTTACTTCAGTTAATTTAACAGCCGAATAATCTAATTAGCTTTGAAAAGTAAGTTTAAACGACTCTTGGGCTGATCAAAATAATCAAAATTAATGGTCTTTTCTAACTTTTGACTATTGAAGTATAGTATCCATTGGTAAAGGAATCAATGCGATTAAAAAAGTTTTCATTTAACGAACTTTTTTACTGAGAATTTTTACTGACGATTTCCATATAGTTTTATGGTGTATAAAGTAATACAGAATTTATAATTATTATTGCTATGGTCATTTATTGCACACTTCATCTTTGTCATTGTGTCGTTATACTGACACAATAATATGTTGTATTGTTTGCAAATGGATTTGTTATTACAATATTGTAATATATTAAATACCTTTCAAAGTTTCATTTAGAGTGGGTTAGGAAGTATTTAATTCAGCAAAATGTCCAGCGCCATCCCGATCAGACCAGTGACTCCTATTAAGTAACTCGACCTTTGCTAAAACCACGCGAACTTTTCACTTACTCTTCACATAATAAATGTAGGTCAGTCGTAAAAATGAAGCGAGGTGTTAACGACTTGTATGAAATTGATGATTACATGGCCTGAGCCGCTTCTGGTAGCCACTTATGTCATTATTGCTCAACACTGAAACGAGTAGAGGGCGCAACAATTAATTGTATCACTGGACTAGTGACTGGAGTAATCTAGCATCTTCTATAGGACCTGGTGCACGACATGAGCATTAGGACTCGTTGAGTAGGGAGGCACGAAGGACTTTTCGTCGGCTGGTTTTGACATGGCATTGTGTGAGCAGGTGAAATAATTAACGATCTATAGAGCTTTGCGCACGAGAAGAACATTGGTTTGTTAATGGTCCGGTGTTACAGAGGACCATTTAGGCAGCATTCAGAATACTAGTAGAAGTAGTCGACGAATAAATTGTAGTTTCTCTAGAGGGCGATTTATTTAAACTCCACGTCCTAGATTATCCAGTAAAAAAAGGATTATTGCTTAATTTTTAATAAACCATTGTTCAGCTATCGTTAGCTGTTATAAAGGATAGTCCTTAAATGCAAACCAAGTTATTCTATTCGACATTCAGTTACGACACAAAGAAGTATAATTAATACTAAATATGTGAAATATAAACGTTTTAGTCTGTTGTTAGATGCAGTATTTTCAATAATTTTAACCAATTCAGTGAAGCAGTGTAGCAAATCTTTTATTTAGCATATATGATAATTTCTTGTTGATTTTTTTTTAAGAATGCATGTTAGCGTATTGTTTTAGGTAAATTCCTAATGGAATTTAATTAAAGTACCAAATGGCAGCTAGTTTGATTATTTTAGTATTTCTTTATCGTATAAAAGTACTACTGCTCTGTTTTTAAGACAGTGCTAATAGTACACTTCCCCAATGTAGAACCAACCAATTTTGTTAAAAAGCAAGTTTAGAAACACATTTTAAACTATCATTTGTAGTTATTTGCTAGTGAAGCTTCAATAATTGACTAGTATAAGGACAGAAATATAAGATCAATTAACCAATTATCCAAGATTTAAAACGATAGTTAGAGGGCCTTTTGACAAAATTGAATATCGCAAGCAAAATTGTCTTCTTTAGATAGTCCTTTGAATATTGTCTAACGAAGACACCTTTGCAGGTAAATTAAAGTTTTAAATATCGGTTTATTAGTTTTACGTTTGTTTCATTATAGTTATTTAGTCCAACCTTTTGCAAGTCTCCTACTGAAATTCATTTAAACAGCACATTGTCAGCTTTGTATGTAAACTCATGATATTATTAACATGTTAATAATAACATTTGTTTTAAATTGTATTCTCACAAAATACATTTAAATATATTTTACCTGTTTGAACCATTTTCAACATCATATGAACGCAATCTCGATGCTAATACGCTATAACTCTTAGTGTAACACATGTTTAAAAGCCATATAAACCATACAACGATGTTATTACCAGCTTTGCACAACTCCAGTAAATGGAATGTACACATATGAACAATGTTGGTTATCAAAGGTGGAAACACAAACGATATTGTCGGAAGAGCGCGCCTATAATGTACTTTATGTGACGTTCATATGAGGTAAGTTTTTCCAAAGTACAAGCGAGGTTATAGGCTTTCCAAGAACCCAGTTCACCTAATCATTTAAGTTGAGCTTAAAACTTACTGGCTGGATTTTCATTCATGTTTTACTTTAAATGGGATTTTATGGTTTTTATTTCAGTATGAATACATAGGTGATACAGTTTGTATTATAAATATGCTCTTTTTAGGTAGTAATACATGCTAGGAGTGTAAAATATCCGATGGGAATTTTATGGGGATGTATTTAAGATAAAATTATTATAGAAAAGGGTTTAATTGGAAGGTTTTACGTTAGTATTGAAAACGATTTACTTTAATGTGTTTAAACCGTTTTTATGTAACAAACAACAAGCTGTAATCTTAAAAAAGTTTTGCAGAAATTTCACTATTCAATATTTTAATAAGTTAGTAAAAGTTGAGATACAAATTATTGGAGGTTTTCTCCATGACCGTGTCTTCCATAGAAACCTCTTTAGGTAATTTATGAGACTCCCATAGAAGAAATACTACTAATTTCAAAACGTATTGTTAAAACTAAAGCCTATACACTAAGTCCTAATGCCCTTCTTTGGCTACAGGTAGTACAATTTTACGCTCCTTAAGTTAAAAAAGGGTAAAGTTTGTCTTGTTTAACGAGGCAAAGTTAGGACTACAAAGTCCTCTCTACCACTCAACCTCGACCTTTACCTAGCGTTACCGTAAAGCCACTTTACAAAATATGTACGTGGTGATTGTGGGGATTGAACTCGCGCCAGTTGAGTGATGAGCTCCGAGTCGTGCACGATTCCAAACCGCCACGGGTCCGCTCTCATTTATATAAGTTACGCATATATATATAAATTTCTCCCCTAATATCACACATATTCTCATTCAACCAATGTTTATCAAGCTTTATTTGACAGAAAAGGCCCACAGACAGATTTCACTTTCGATTATATCCCATACTAAACATTTACTTACGCAGATTACTGGGTTATGAGTTACTGTCAAGAAAGGTGCGCCGTGCGTCCTCCCGGCATTACTGTCATATTAACCGTCAAGTTTGCATAAGTCGGGCATAAAAAGTAACGACGCCAATATCAGGAGCGAGGTGTCTTATCATCAATGTTCCCAGCAATGAGTCAGATGAGTGATAAGCTTATAAACACACACGTTGTGATAACAGTCTCCACAAGGTTGATATTGCAAGCGCTGCACCCTTAGTGTGTCTCAATATCAGAGCAATAGATGAGTTTAGTTAGGGGGATAAGAAAGTTAATATAAATTAATATTGACAAAAACAGATACGGTATTTTTAAAAAATGTCACTCCGCAATTTTTCTTTAAACATTTATTGAGGCAGTAAAATATTTATACTAGTTGCGTGATTCTGCAGAGTTTTTTATTTGATTGCGTAGTGCTGAATAGTTTACGTGAAAACTTGGAGGTCATCTTGGTCAAGGAGATTTTTAATTAACGTAGCCTTTATTAATTTTGAGTCCGTATAGATGGGCTGAGCTGTCATGCTGTTTGTGTTATTTTCAATTATTTGTGTATGCTTAGAGTGGATCCGTGGTGGATTGGTATCGCACACGACTCCGGAGCTCATCACTCCGGAGGTGTGGGTTCGATCCCCGCAGTCACGACTTACAACTTGTAATGTGACTATACGATGACGCTAGGTAAAGGTAGAGGTTGAGAAGTACAGAGATCTTTGTAGTCCTAACTTCGCCTGGTTAAAAAAAAACAAACTTTACCTTTATGCTTATGCTTGCCTGCTGCTAACTTTATGAAAAATACATTGCCAAAGTAACGTTAAAAACACAGGATAAATATGATTGTGGAATCATGAAAGCATAATATTCTTTGGTTCAGAGTCATTTAAATAAAATACATAGTAACGTCTTTACATTATTGACGTTGAACCTAGCAAGAGCACTTTTACTTGAGCATGTTGGAATTGCGGTAGAACGACTTTTTAACGAATAGGAACTAATAAATCTGTTCCGGTACCGAAGCGACCTGCGTCAAAGGTGCGTCTAAAAAACACATAGGCCTAACCCTAGCATTGTACTGGCTGGTCAATTTTGTGCCTTATAAATAGTTCAACTAATAAGAACAACGCGCTTAGGTTTCTCTGATGCGCGTCTGACGCGTGTCGCTTTGCTACTGGGATAGAGTGCCCCCGCTTTTATACGCGTGTTTGTTAACTAACGAAAACTACCCTTAAATGTTGTCTCTCACACAAGACTTTATACAACTTATCGACGAGCGTTGTGTAAAATGACTGTATTTACAAAACAAATGGTTTTTGTAGTTGCTCTTACATATACTTTGATATTTTGATTTGAGACACCGACCACTCCTAGAGGGTATTTTAAGGTGAATATGGGATGATGTGTGAGTGTGATGAGTGTTTTGATGGATGATGAGGTGTAGTCTTGTTACAAACTAGCCAACTGTTCCCCAGATTGGGTCATTAATTAATAGCCCAACGACCAATGGAATGGACCAACGGCTTAACGTAAATTCCGAACAACGGAGAATGGCCATCGTGAAAAGTTATCATATCTCTACTGTTGAAGATAGGTGTCCTGATGGCCCACTAACTTATTGGTCTTTCGTCACCAAAAAGAAAAACTAAAACTTATTTAAACTTCAGTGTTATAACGCGATTTTGTATAGAAAACGATGTTATATAATTTCAAACTTGTGCAGCTTTTCTGTTGTCCAAAAAGCTTCGCTCAGAACTCCTGGTTTTACTGTCTACCAAACCTAGTGACCATCGCTACAGAGAGGACTGACCTACATCTAGTTGCTTATGATCTAAGGAAGGTCACTACACAGTTCGGTCACTGGCCGGTAGGTGCGCTAGTGTTGTCACGACTAAACTAACGACCTGAGTCACGATACTCCACATTGTAGTTAAACCTTGGCTAATGTCGTTAGATATACTATTGTATCTTTCATTCAGAACTACGCTTGCATTTTACTCGTGTGTGTTTTGAAGGACTGTTTTATTCAAAGGGTACTTTTCAAGGTGCTCAAGGACTCAACTATGGTTTCCTGTTCAAAATTGAATATCTTCAACCAACTATCATGCCGTGTTCGGTTACCGGACGGGTTTTTATTTCTTCCTAAAGCCATAAAGCGGCAAATCACTCATAAACAAAATTTTAAGCTGTTTTTAGCTAGCTTAGACGTTGGCTAAGCTATTCCAAAGCTAAGCAAAATTCCAAATAGAAATTTGGTTTACCTTAATCACATGGACTAAAGCCGAGACTCCCTTTAACTGTGTGTCCACCGAATGATACCCTACAGACAAACCAAGTAGAGTCCAATAAGTTCAATACACAGGAAAATGATTATTATAATTTGAATTCTACAGCCTCTTTACTTACGTCGCTACTTAAGGATATCTACAATGTTTATCCAAGGATACTGATCTCTATCCTGAAGGAGACAGAGACGTATTAAGGATAGGAACAAGTCATTTGGGATGTACTTGGGAACTCGGAAGTTGTAATTAATAATGAATTTGAGCTGCCCGTTGTTTGTCGGCCTAAGTCAAAAGTTTCTGTCCTGTCGAGTTTTTAACAACTTACGCTTTAACGAAGGCAGCGTGTTTGATTATTATAGTTAAAACTTTGATAAATAGGTCATTTGAATCTGTATATAGCAACCCGGTAAAGCGTTGTTTCTTTTGTTTTCTTTCCTGTATTCAATGCTGTCATTCAGATAAGGTTTATTACTAATAATGTTGTGGTATATCATACTAGTCTTAGGTATTCGCATAGCCAAGTTTGATTGTATCTGTGTCAGTTTATGCGAGAGAGTTTATTATTGACTATAAGTGCATGTCTGTGTAACAATCGCAAACGTAAAAGAAAGAGGACAATTATTATGATAAAATTATTCAAATGCAATTTGTAGACATTACTTACATACGTGAATTTACTGTGGTAGTCCTATAAGAGACTCAACGTGTTTTGATAGTTTGCCACTTTTACAGCCGTATTAGCTCATTTTTCCATTGGAAATTGGCTAAGAGCACAGTACAATGAACAACTGCCATCGAATTAAACATCGCGTAATTTTCTTTTTGTTTACTCCCCTTCCTTATTTTAATCATCCGTGACTAAACAATACACTTTCATGGTCATCTGTTTTATTACCGTTGCTAGATCGAAATCATACACAGACAATAGAGCTGCAATTCTTTGACCTTTGTTAGCAACATGTTATGTAATTGCATTATATTTGCAAATATTTAGTTCTTCATGACCTCATTTGTATAATTGAATATTAATTTGATCCAATATTTAAATTGGTTTTCAAATACAGGATGGTTGACAAGTAACTAGGCAAAAACGTATTGTAATAATTCCTACAATAGTTATCTAAGCTTATTAAAATACCATACACATACACTTAACTACATAATAAAATAAAAGATAGTTTTTTATTACCACAAGGTACCGCTGTTGTTCGCCTAATCCTCCAAACAGCCGAGGATACAATTACCACGTACATAAAGTCAAGTGGAATACAGGTGATATCTTCTTAAATGCGATTTTTCAATTTATGCACCGTTTAGGATTGCACTTGCACTCTTCTTCCTTACAAAATCCCCATAGAAAAATCACACGACGTTATTGGGCAATTCTTGCAGGCCATTCGTGGCGTCCACGTCGTCCTGGCCAGAAAACATTCCGTCCAACCACTTACGAACAGTTTTTAGCAAAACACATTTAACAATGAACCAGTATCAGTAATCAAAGGAAACTTTATTTAGTACTCAATATTATTCGTAATGTTGCAGAATGTATAACACTATATTATTATTACCTAGTTCTTTTTCAACCACCGTAGACAAGCTTATTTTATAGTTAATCATTTTACAAATACGATATAGAAGTAGAACTGAATTTTTCAATTGGCTCGTAAATAACTGTAGCTAGCTTTTCAGTAAGGTTTCTAATGGTGCTGAATGTTAAATTCTTGTTTTTTTACTGCTGGCCGTTTTGAATATGTTGCTACTTAACATTACATCGAGAGTACGCGCAAAAATCGGCAACAAATGTTACCAAAATATTCTTATTTAAGTTGACCTTGAGACTGGGTCAATCTTGAAACAGGGTGGACTTAATCATGACTTAATTATGCGTTACTACTCAATTGTATGTAAACTTATCTTCATTAAAACATGGTTCACTGAGAGTTCCATTAAATCATACGCACGGAATACATTAGAATATAAATCCATCGTATTTTATGGAGAGTGTGCCCTTAAATCAAGGATGATGGGTTCGAACTCTAGGATTATAAAATTCAATCACATTGATTTTTTACACCCAAGTTTACATCATCTTCAAAATAATTACTTTTTTGTAATTTTAATACAAATAAATTTAAACCAGGCCGAAACATAGCCCAGTGCTAGAGCATCGCTTCCTTTACAACTTCTAAAGCCAATTCACTAACACTCATTCTCAACGATCTTAGCCTCCGATGAATCATGATCAAAAAATATACCAGCTGTAATAATTTATTGTACCTAAAGAATAAACATACTAAAACTAATATAAAGAATGAACACTATATATCCCAATTATGGAGACAAACTATTTTATAAGTTATAAATCTCACCATAGTAAATATTAATTAATTGGTGGGCATTCGAGAAATACAAATGTGTTTAAATTACTAAATAATCCAGTACATTTGAACTTGTTTGATTTCTACAGAACATATCTTGTATTTAAAATAATATAAACGTGTTAAATACTGTGTATCAAAACCGTACACCTCTATAACATACCACATTATAAATACAACAAAGAAATAACAACAAAAGCGTAAACTGAGTGTCACGATGACTAAAATATACTAAGTAAACCAATAAAACTAATTATAAAAACAGCTGATATAAATGCAAAGCTATGTTTCCAATCAATTGGTTAGATCGCACGAAATGATATTCATAGCAATGTGTGAACCCATGAAATCAGCAGCTTCCCAGTGGCTGCAAGTTAGTTACACATGACTAGCTGTACAGTTGGGTCAAAACAACATTAGTGATGGTTCAGTAATGCTGGCTATTAGCTTTTCAGTGTCAAAGCTAGATTGGTGCATCTATAGTTTGGTTTTTGCTACCTTGTCGCCCACTCTGACATAACTTACCTGGACCAGTCTCTTCTTTAGTTGCGGTTTACGTCCGACCTTAACATTAAACAAATTAAATTTATTATTTGTTTACTGAGTTTTAAATACTACTGTGAACATTTTCAACAGCTTCTAAGTAAACAAGAAGAACACGACGTTTCGGGATCTAAAAATGTATCTCGACTTCAGGTGAAAAGTAACCTTAACCTCACACAAAGCATTTGGTAATGGACTAGCCTAGTAACGATGATTAACGTAAACTCGCCCCAAACAACATGCTTATTTTTCCGTTTGGTTTGTGTGTGTGTCTTTTCCAAACCTATTTAGTATTAAATTAAATTCAAACTCTTTATTGATTTTGCCCATAGGGCTATATCATGTACAACATTTTACATAGTACAATTTACTTATGTTTACTAGTCTTTAGGTTGGTGGTACACCGTACACGTATTCAAATATTTAGTATCAAAACAACCAGCCTAGAAAATAATACAACATGATTTTTAAAACAACCAACAAATTAGATAAGTGAAACACGTTCATGGCTAGTCCCTTGGCCCAGCAAATAAACAATCACATACGTGTATCAGCCTGACCACCTGTTCCAGATAAACCCTAAAATAACTATTTATATAAAACCAACACACACAAAACAGTAATGCACATATCAATGGTAATGGGTGACTGGCCAGCTTAATCTAATTACTTTAACTCATTTCGTTTTGTTATGTGTTGTGTTAAGTTTAAGGTTACTTTTACTCAACGATGGAGGTAAATTTCAGCACCTGAAAATTCGTTTTTTTCCATATTTTAAAGCCTATGGAAAATGTCCGCAATAGTGTTCCATCCTCAAACATTTTACCATCGTCAACAACATACGCTAAACAATGTATTAGTTTACTTTGAACAACAGTAATTTAATGTCTACGAAAACTTCCCTGAGTTTACCTTGAAACGAAAGCGTTTGAAACAGTTTTCATAATGTCTAATTAAGGGTTTTGTTACATCAATGCGATGTTGTCCTTAGATAAAACAATAATACTCGTAAATAGAAATGGTACGTTTAGATTAATCAGTGGAAGTTGTCTGTTTTAACCTTTAAATCAAGTTTTTATTTAACTTAATTTAAAGCAGTATGTTCATCTTTAAAAATATTATAATAATTTTCATTGCTTTTCCAGAACGTATGTTTGCCTATGAACCCTTTTAAACGTTTCATTCTCTTCCATCACTTGAAAATTCGAAAAAAGTATTTATGTCTAATTCGTACTACTTTAGTAATACCTGTACTATGATGTAACTAGTGTACAAAATAAAAAATGTATCAATTTAAAGGAAATAAATCGGTGTTGAGTAAGTAGTAAAACATTCAAAAGCAGCTATGAAATCGTAAATAAAAACCAAAACTATCAGCCCTCAGCATTTTCTCATACACTTCTCAAACCCTCAGTTGGCCGGGACGGTCGGTCCAGTGTCGACCTTGACATTCGCATCCTCAGAGGCAGGACCATGCAGGATGCAGGGGGGAAGGGTCTGGAGCGGGTGAGTGTATATAACCAGGGGGTCCTCAGGATCTTCACTCGCAGGACACTAGCTTACTCCTTCAGACATGGCCCTCTGCAAGTTCTTGGTATGTACTACCTTTTCCAAACCTGTATTTTATTATTGGTTTTATTTCTGCTTGGTTGAAGAAAACGTTTTATATAAATTTACCTAATTTAATTAGTTATCTTTGATTTTTTAATGGTGTACTTTTTTGGAAAGTATGTTAATACTAAAGCTTGATTTAGAAAATAAACTCAACATCAAAATATTATAAAAGCAATTATAACCGCCAGTTGCTTATTATTTTAATCGTCTGTGATAGATTTTGAAAGAATTTAACTTGTATTTCCACCAAAATGTTTTTAGGCAGGTAGGATTACATGTTTAAATGTATTATCTCATACTAGTAAGTCTAAACAATCGAAGAAATACTTTTCTAGATCAATTACACTTGACAATCTAACGGTCAGTTTTAAAACTATGTTGCTATACGATGTATTTAAAGTAGTAAAGATTCGATGTATACAACAGTTTTGAATTACTTCGATTTGCGAAACAATAATTCATTTCACTTTGTTTAATGCATAGAAAATATACTTAGATTCAAATCATAATTAATTTTTACAATTTCACATTGCTATACGTAGTTTAATTGTAATAGTAAAGCCCAATTGTACTACTCGTATTTTGTGACTACGTGGCTTAGTGCTTTTGTTCATATTTCGAAAAATATGTTTCTTTGGACTAAGGTTACACATGGGGTTTGTATCTTGACTGTAACGCCTTAAAAGCCTATCATAAATTGACCTCTGGTTTGCTGATTCCTATCTCACACTCTGTCAGTATCACATCCAGAAGGTTTGAATGTTTAGTAAATAAAGAAGATAGTTCATTAAAACGAACAGCTTTCAAAAGTCAGTGAATAGCATTTTTACTTTCATCAAACCTGCAATGCGCGGAAAATGAAAGTTCGATCAGATTTCACTATTCACTTGTCTCATTATAAGGAACATGCATCAACTAGCATGTGGTAATTGAGTTTTAGGTAAAATAGTAAAATTCTAAAGTTATGATTTAAGAGATGTTCAACAACTATTGTACAGTAGGTAGCAAGAATTCTGTAGCAGAAATTCTGCTTCTGTTTAAAGTTTTAAAAAAGGGTTATTTAGTCGTGTGTAGAATTTGTAAATCTTTTTTTTTTGTGAAGTGTGATAAAGAAGCTTTTATTATTTCAGTGCTTAAGAAGTTTGTTTTAGCTAAAGTAAATTCAAGAAATGAGAAATACATTAAGGGCAAATCTATTTACAAAAAAAAAAAGCAACACAAATTTTATAATCAAATTATACTGAAAATGTTATACAACTCTAAAGTCATTTGAAAACCTAATCGTTCGCTCGTCACTTAGGGTTTAAACATAATTTACTAAATTAAAATTTAACACACAATAATTAAAACAGGCCAGCATTTATTTTAAGCAGTCATTTTGCTGCTATACAAAAATGTTTGAAGCCACTTAGGACACGATTATGTTTAATTATTTATCTTACCTGTATACTATATAATTATACAAAATGAGTATAAAGTGCTAGTTTAAAACACACTCACCGATATTTGGCGGTCAACAAAACGGTGCTTTAGTTTTCATAAATACCGGCAACACGCCGTTGAGTGTAAAGCTCGCTGTCCTTTCTAACAAAACCACCGAGTTTTGCTAGCCAAGTGTTTAAGCCCTTAGACGCTTAGATTATAGAAAAGACGTGAATATTATCTGTGGCTCAGCGGGTAGAGTCAAGGCTTACAAAGCGCGAGGTAGCGGGTTCGATTCCTGGAGCAGGACGTACGTTTAAAACGCTTTTGCCATTGACGTAGACAGTTAGAAAACAACACTTTGATTCCTCTGGTCCCTAAAACAAAACTCCGAACAATATTTTCAAGACAGATGATTCCGTGTGATGAGGCAGAGACGATGTCACTGACCCTGCTCAGATGAAGATAAGTGAGAAATGTTACGGTGAGATGTGATTAGTAGAGAACAAAAAACACTCGTTCTACCAGTAGCAGCAGTAGCAGTAGTCGCCACGTCGCTGTATTGTCCCGTGAGTACCATGCGTGACGCTACAGACGTCTGTGTAACAGTGGTGCCGCTTGGAACTGTGCTCTCATGATTAGCGATTGTCAAAATTTGCTATTACCGAAAAATTGGGTTTGGACGTGGTTAAAAGGTGAATACTAAGTAAAAACCTTTGAACGTTTTTTTTGAAAACAATGTTTTGTGTATATGTATTCTTAACTTAACAACTTGGCACAACTTACCGCTTAATCTTTATATTTTTCCAAAAACATTTAACTTAATTTTACAACTAATATAATTGGTGGGCAGTAGTACTTACGGCTGTACGCGGGTCCCAAACGACGATGTAGTCTGATCAACCAACGTAGTAGTCCGCGTAAAACATATACATAATATTTCTTTTCGAGTGGTTGTAAACTTTGCGTGTAATGTTTAACGTAAACCTTTACTGCCCTTGCAAAGGTTTGCAGTCCGGAATCTCTGGTCTCACATGTGGCGGCATTTTTAATGTGATTATGTGACGTCAGAGAAAAAACATGCATTGTGCATGCAAGTGTATTGGAGCCATGCCTTTAATATTCTAACTTCAAAGGGGGGTTTTTACAGTTTAAAAGTATCGTAGTAGTACACTTTATTCAAGCTCGATTTTCCTACAGTAAAAGTTGGAAAATTACTTTTAGACTCAAAAGATATGTTGCTTACTGGTGTGCTTTCCTGACCTGAGTTCTATCGTCAGGTGGTGCTCGCCGTCGTGGCGCTGACGGTCGCTGAGGAAGTCAAGGAGAAGGAGAAGGTGTCTGACAGGACCAAGAAGGACACCAGCCTAGCTACTGCTGAGTCAGGTAGGGTGTATTTAGCAGAATTGTTTATGAAAACAGAAAATTAGTGGACCCGTGGTGGGTTGGACCTTGCACGACTCTGGAGCTCTTCACTCCGATGGCGCGTTCAATCCTCACAGTAACCTCTAACAATGTGGTATCTATACTTCAACAAAGTAAATTTGTTTTCTTTTCAATGAGCATACAGTTAAGTGGATTTAAACACATTATAATTTGAAAATTATTTAAAGTGACCTAAAAGGTTGCTGGAAGATGAGGCGGGTCTAAATGATGGCAACAGTTTCTATAATATATTTAGTTAACTTTGGTTTTAATATATTTAACTAAGTAATTGATCACTTGAAAGTCGGGTAGAGAACAACAAAACTATGTAAACTTGTTGGCTTACAGATTGAATTCAAGGTAATGTGAAGTTGTAAAGAGAAACAGATGTAATATGAAAATCAAATATATTACCAAAATTTCTAACGGTTTTATATTTTGCATCATTTTGAATTTGTATGGCATATTTTAAAACAAATAGTACATAATTAGATGACTAAAACAGGCTTCGTCTAGAGAATAAACTTGAGATAAGATTGATTTTGAATTAGATATATTCGTTCTGATGTTTCTAATTCCTTGAAAAGGGTAGTTAGTTGTACATATAACGCAACTGTATTGTAGGCTAATCGTAACTAATGGCTAGTGGTAGCTGTTTCAGTATGTTTTTTGTTAAATTATTAGTGTAAACGTTATATTTTCACAATAATTTTAATCTCGCAGGTTACACCGGCTACGCTGGATACGGTGGCTACACCGGTGCCTACCCTCAGGCCGCGGGCGCTTGGGGTGGCTACAACAGCGGCAACGCATGGAACACCGCCGCCAAGTCCTACCCCGGCTACGCTGGCTACAACGCTGGAGCCTACACTGGCTACAACTCTGCCTACCCCTACAGTGCTGGCTACCAGGCTAGTGGCGCTTACCCTACTCTGGCGCCGCTACTGGCTACAACAGCGCTGCCTACCCGTACGCCGGGGCAACTACTGGCTACAACAGCGCTGCCTACCCGTACTCTGGTGCTGCCACTGGCTACAACAGCGCTGCCTACCCGTACTCCGGCTATAACGCTGGAGCGTACTCTGGCTACAATGCAGGAGCATACACTGGCTACAACGCTGGAGCGTACCCTGGCTACACAGGATACTCTGGCTACAAGGGTAAAATATATTATTTTTAAAGGTGTATACAACCGTTTTATATTTAAACCCTTTTGCAGCAAAAGATACGCTCAAAAGAGTGAAGCTGGACAATTTGATTCTATAAATCCAAGCGGTACAACCTTTTTCTTATAACTTAACAGATAAGGTACTTGCTCTTATCCATTAGTTCAAAAAGTATTTTCATGATTATTTCGTAGTTTAATAAAACCAACTGAAAAAAATAAAATCAGATATATACCTAACAACTATTTAAAGCCATTTTAATTATTCTTCAATTCGTTCGTCCAAATTTAATATTACCAACCACTATCAAAGAAGCACTCCAACCATTCTAATTTCAAATAAACCCTCACAGGCTACAGCGCCGGTGCCTACCCCTACTCCGGCTACAACGCTCTCTCCGGCTACAAGGGCTCTGCCTACCCAGGTTACAACCAGGCTGCGTACCCTGGCTACAAGGGTGTCGGCTACACCGGCGCTTACGATGATGGAAAGTACCATGCTGGCAAGTACGACCATTCCTACTGAACAATCCCTGGCCATCGTCATCCTCCTGCTGTATTGTGATCTTAAACTAAACCTTCCTGATAGTAAATTGAATCAATAAATTATTTTCGTCATCATATTTAGTGTGTTATTTTCCATGCATTGTCCGGTACCTCATTCGCTACAATTTATTCATATTGACAAACAGATGCAAACTCTGGTACAAGTATTCGCGTTTTACTTTATTTCTATTCGTTCAATTAGTTTGAAACTTTTCCCTAAGTCAGGATACAGTTTAGGACGTTTTGTATGGCTATAATTAAAGGAATATCTTTAAAATTGATATAAATAAAACAAATTGAACTTGTCGTGTAGTAACAAGTCAAGTGTGTGGTTGTTAAACTGCGCAATTGGTAGGCCTACACGCGAACAAGGTAAAACAAGTCATAAATCAATAAAATAAATATTTTACATTATATAATGTAAGTACTTCATGCCCAAAGATGATTAGGTCGACACCGGTCGCATTAAATCAAATCCTTTGAAAGCTAAGTACTACGCTGTTTAGGTTTTATATTCATTTCATAAATATTTACACGAAGTGCATTGCAATCGTCAACCATTTCATACCTGAAATCTCCCTTTCATTCTAACATCTAAATCCCATTCATACATACAATGTCTACAGTCACTATCTCTTTATTTCATATTGTACCACTTTAGTCCCTAGCCAGTCAGCCAGGTAGAAGGTCTCCCAACTATAAATGTCTTAAAGTTGTCTCTAATGTAAAATACTTCAATAGTCAAAGTTGCTTTCAGACGAGTTTTAAATCCGTACTATTGCGGACATTTTACATCGTTAGTGAGCAAGATTATCATGACGTTTCGGGATCTGTAATTTGATCCCGTCTGCAGGTGAAAAGTAACCTAAAAATAACAATGCACGAGCTAGCCTAAAGTAATCAACGTGAGCTGACCAGTCAAGCAATACCAAACAACGTGAAGCTGTTAAAGTCAACAAATTACTAAAATTAAAAAACTAGCCCGTTTTCCAATGTATTTTGTTTTTTTTTACTTACTTTTTAGGTTACTTTTCACTTGAAGACGGGATCAGATTGCAGATCCCGAAACATCATGATTATCTTGCTCACTAACGATGGAAAATGTCCGAAATAATAGTTTAAACTCTGGACTTCTCCCATCGTCAACAACAAACTTCAAACAAAGAATCCTTTGGAAGTTCAGTATTTGAACGAGTTCGGAAATCTCCTCCCTTCATGACACTTATGTGTTTTTAAATTATTGTTGTCAGATTTTAAACAGGCATTTTTGAAATAAAAATTGTTTAATCAAATTAATTGAAGATTTTGATTTTTAATTTTTTTGAACTGTGGAGTTAAATGTAGATTTAGTGAATTATTAGGTTCATATTTTTATTAGTATCTTATATTATTTATCACGTTAGCATTCGTTCGACTGATTATTGTGCCAAGATCGGAATAAGTTAAGCAAAAACAGCAAACACTAGACGATTACAGTTTAAGCTTCAGGGAACGGAGCACCTGTTTTGATCCACTAATCTCTCTACCTGCCAGTTCTGTTCTGATACTCTCTACTGTATCTCCATTGCTTCGAACAATAACATTCCATTTTCATTGTTTTTGAGCATTGTAAGGACAAGTTTTCACCATGACGTTGAATGTAAGATTATATTGCGCGCATGAGTGTTTTAACATTTAATTGTCAAATATATGTTTGAAATGTTCTGTTATGTTGATAACACATAAATTCAAACCCAATTTTGTCATGCCCTTCTGGGAGGCTTCCAACAAAAATTTGTTATGCTCTAAAAGCTGTATTTATGATCCGAAGACACTGAAATTTATATTAAAATAGACAAAACCCTAGCTCAAAGTGTTTCAAAGTCCATTTTAGTTAAATTAAATTAATGGGTTGTTTTCTTTTCCCGCATAAAACGCTACGTAACAATTAACCGTTATAATATGTTGAAACGTTATAATGAGTAGTGAAAATGATTAATGAAGTCACGGAACTAAAGTAAACTATAGAAATGTATGACAACTTTGTAGTATTCGTTTGCATTGATTATTCATTATTTTGAATTTTGCGCCTGCAAGATATGAACTGTAGTTAGCTCACGTTAATACCTACGATACTTTCAACTTCTTGAAGGCACCTCGCTTTTAATACAAAATTTGTATTACAAATGCTGCGACTGGCTGGGACCTAGGTCTGGTTGACTCAAATATTATTCTAGACGCATTTTTTCGTATATTCGGTACCTTTTAAATTAATGATTTAAAGTACCGGTAATGTCGTTCTTTTGTTGACTCAATGTACGAGGGTTTTGTATTTTGTATAACTCGTATGATACATAGTTCTTGTTTCATACATAGTTAACCTGGTATTTGTTGATATTTTCATACTAGTTAAAATATTCAAAAAGAAACTTCTACTAAATACTTTGCTCAACAGACGTAAGTTTCTTTAAATATATTTTTACTGTGACTTTATTTTGATTTTTTCTTTCTTTTTTAAAAAGTTGTTGGCCTATAGGCTAGTTAAAGTTATAGTTTTTAAAGTAAGTCATTTGGGTCAATATAACCTGGGTATGCTTTATTATACTTATTCTGATGGTTTTACTCGTTGTATGATTATTTCATGATTCTCAATCTTTAAGTCATTTATAACTTTCTGTAAAGAAAAGTGTTTTACAATCATAAGAAGCTATAGTACAGTAATCTTGGAAGATGGAAAGTCAATGGTGTATAGGACAGTAAATTGCAAATAAGAATATTTGTACCCAAACATCGTGGCGTAGATTATTGATTCAAAACTATTTATGTACATAAAACCAAAGATAATGCTACGAGCGCTGCCATCTTTTGCTGTATTTCTACCCCTTCGGCTCGCAAGCTTAAATTTGTCAGATATCAATCAATTAAATGTCACCAAATGTGCGATTTTCGAGAACAAACAAAATTGTGCGTGCGTCAGTGACTCTACTTGAGACTCTTAAACTCCCCCGCAGCGTACTCTGTGTGTGCGCTGCCGAACTGTTTTTTCTTTTTTCAGTCATGTGGCATTTTAAGGCAATCTACTTAACATGACACTGTATTTGATGAACCAGTGTCAAAACTCTCGCTTCAAAGTATGAGGTAAAGTGTAAGTAAAGTTAGTTTTAATAATTTATACTCCATGAAATGTAAGCTATTGTTGTACCTAGGTTCATAACAAAGAAATAACTTAGTGGAATGG
Source organism: Matsumurasca onukii (assembly GCA_018831715.1). NCBI lineage: Eukaryota > Metazoa > Arthropoda > Insecta > Hemiptera > Cicadellidae > Matsumurasca > Matsumurasca onukii. Next base: position 53,502,346 of record CM032061.1, on the reverse strand, counting down.
AAGTGAGACCTAATGGAGTTTCGTATTGTTCTCACTGTTCTTTATTCTGTCTGGTGTTCCATTTCACAATGCAAAAACTAGCATTATGCAAATTACGAAAGGACAAATTATTTAAGGTTAACCAGTAGATTTTAGCCACAAACTAAGTTCATAAAAATGTGTAAGTTATCAAAATATTAAACGTGTAGTCATTAAAAGCTTAAAACAGGTTCTTGCAACCTTTTACACTGCTACAAACAAGGCAGTGTATTTGTACGGCAGTTTGTTGGATGTTAATGTTTCCTAACAATTTAATAACATTGCCCCTTTGAAAGGATAAAGTTTTTCAATTGAAGGATGTAATTGGAAAAGTTGAACCGAAACAGTAAACGTTATTTTTGGACTTTTCATAACACTATGTTATTGACATAGTTTTCATTTAGCCGTTTCAACCCAAAATATATTTCCATCGTAGTAGTTATAACAATAAAATTGACATAATCTTAAAGTTTAGTTTATAGTTAAAATTACTAAGATACTGTGTAGTTAAAGCTTTGTACGTTAGGCGATAAAGTTAGTTATGTATTTATGAAACAAATAGTAAAACCGTGATAACTAATAGGGAGTTGTTACTACAACTTGTAAGCTAAATTAATGTTAAAAACATTTCATTAACCCTGTCTAATGCCTAGAGTGTATTAATTTATAATTATAAACGGTATTCATCTTTTCACATTTAATTCATGGCTAAAGTTAGACAATACAATACAGTGTTGATACTAAGAGAGGTCGATTTCGTCCAATCCACCCCTACTAGCGTGGTACTTTTTTTGTACGTATTTTAATACAAACTAGTTGCTTGAGTTTGTTGTTCGGGGTGGTTATGGGTAACAACAAAGGACATGAAGAGTTGCCATACTGGTTATGGAAACATGATACGAAATAATACATTATAAATCAAGAATCACTTTATGCAGCATTTATTTATTTTAATTTTTGAAATTGTTTACATAATCTTGGACTTACCAAGTTATGCATAACTTGTCGGTGGGGACCACATGCAATAGATTAATAGCATAACATAAAAACAATCATACATTCAATTTATTACAGCGTTCAATTACAATGTTAGTTTGTTATTATTTTATTTTGTTAATAGTGACGGTTAATAAATTACACAGAAGCATAAATTAACACAGAACGATTGTATTGGCCAACAAAATCTCACAAAGGAATACCTAAGGTTATCGTCCTTAACAATATATTAAAATTGTGAATTTAGACGACTCTTTCAACAAACTCGGGTACTGTTTAACGTAAAAGGTTTATTAGCTGGGATTAAGCATTTTCTAACTTTTAAAGGGTTTGATTTGGATTTGGGAGATTTGGGGAGGCTATCAAAAGTTTTATGCCATTGTAAATCTAATTTCCTTTAAATGTTAATGTTCTTGAAAAGGGTTGAACTTGTAGTACAAAAAAAGTAGACCACAGATGCCATATTTTAAACATTTTAACAAATTATTCTTTATTGTTTACAACTTTAGGCCCCCACAAACCATTATAATGATGGGTTTGGATAGACAATATTGTTACTGGTAAAACATAGCAGTAAAAGATGTTTACAATCGTCACAATACGACTTGGTGCGAATGTCCATTATCCACTACAAAGAGACAGGTTATTATATAAACTAAAATGTAGGTTAATGCAGTTTGTTCACTGCGCTTTGTTCTACACTTGTTAGTTTAAAAGCTTCTTAATGCTTCCAAGAACAATTGTAAGTTATTATTGTGGAGATAACTGGTGTTCACAATTGCATGTGTATTGTCTTACTTCATTGGCAAAATGTGACAAAGTAAATCAACTATTTTTTTTTGAAATTATTTGTATTAAAGTATGCATTACTTAGAGACAGCCGGATAGAGCCAGAGCGAGATTTTGACGGGATACTTAAACGTAGGGTTTTGCAAACATATTTTGAGTAGGTTAATGTAGTAATATGGGAAATGGTTTTATCTGGAAATGTAGTGTGAATATAATTCCTTCAGCTTGTAGAAGCAAAAGGTTACTCTTCCAAGCCAAATAAAATATCGATTACCAAATTTTGAGTTCTACATTCTTATAGAAACATCGACTTTTAGATTTCGTAATAAAAATTTTATTCTTTGCTAAAACTACAAGTTTAAAAAGTGTCCTAAACGGATTACAGGAGTACTTTTAGAGCTAGAAAGATGAAATAAACTTTTCTCTTTGGCAATCGTACACGGAGATTTCAGGAAACATATTTTTAAAATTCTCAGAATACAGGTTATTAATATTGAAACTCAAAGGGCCAAAACTCGAGGTTTTTAAATTCAAAGATGGGTCATATTGTACATTATTTGCAACAGAAGAAAATTCTCGACATATTGACAAAACAATTTCTTTGATATGTTTTTCCCGTTACAAAACTAGAGCTATAAACATAAATCGCGTAAGCGTTTATGGGACGCCCTGTAGTCAAATTATCAATAAATTTGAATTACAACAATACAACAGCTGGAGAAATTAATCAGTTGACACAATACAGCAGATAAAGTGGGCAATAACATAACCATGACAGCTGGTTTTCTTTCTCGTGTCTTTTGGTAAAATCATACAGTGACGACATAAATCCAAAAATTGAAGAAATGTTATTTGATTTTCTCGTTTTTACCATTAATTTTAGTAACCTTTTTAAAAGTAGTCAGCGGAGACACTGCAGTACATTGTCATCTTTTAAATAAAACTCATTTCAAAAAGATCTGATGAGGATTGAGGGCGTGTAGTTTCTCAAGAAAATTCTTGTTTTACATTGTTCTTATGGGACAAAAACAAAATGGCCGACAGGTACTGTGCACTCTCAGCGGTCAACCTCAGTGTCGCAGCGACGCCCGATGCAGGAGGTCAAAAACGCCTACTCTTCAATTTTGAAATGATGTAATTAACCTCATCATAAAACCAAGAGTATTACTACATGCGTACCAAACATGTTTCTTGCACAATAGAACCACGTATCATAGTGACGGCTGATCACTACAAAGGCAAAGTAAAATCCTCGCACATTAAACAAGCGCTTCCCTTTGTCAGATTGTTGAAAATGCGCTGAATATTTCGTTGTTAAGCTTCAAAGCAGTGTCATGAACGGTTTCAAATCTCTGTACAAATAAATGTCGCTTCGCTGGATTCACCGTTCTAATTCCACAGTGTCCTGCTGACTTTCTCGTTTACGTTATACATTGACGTCGGGGCTTAAAATAGAGTGTTTAAAAATTTAATTACGTTACGTTTTGAATCGTGTGTTTACTTTCTAAGATAAAGTCAATGTTAGGAGATCAAGTTGTCAATGAGGTTGATTGCTCAAAGTCTTTAAGAATCTACATCGATAAGTACTTATGCTGAGATAATCTTAACCATGAATGTAAAAAGGTATATTCAGGGATTTGTTTATTAATAAAACTAAAGGGCCCAAGATCTACAAATTCTTCTAAAATAATCTACGAATATTTCGTAATAATACAGCCTCATCTCTCCTACGGCATAATATTTTGGGGTAGCTGTGCTGAAACTAAACTGTTGAGGGTATTTGTCCTCCAAAAAACCATCCGTTCGTGCCAAGTGCAAGTAACCGTCAGGCGTCTCATGTAAAAATTATTTTAAAATATGGAAAATTCTTACATTGCCTGTTATATAAATTTATGAGACAGCTGTATTTTGCGTTTCAAAGTGTAATTAATTACTGTGGTATTGTTGATCTTTGTATGAATTGTTAATTATTTAACATATTATCTGTTTTTATAATGTTTGTTTTGGTAAAGAAAAATCACAATTAAATGGGTACTTAAATTGGAATACATTATTAGTTTTTCAATTGTTATATACTTAAAATGGCGACGCAGATCACCAGCGGAGATGTTTTTGGACAAACGAATTTCAACTGCAATGTATAATTTGAAACCTGACCTGAGAAAAAAGCTAGAAGTAAATCTTTTGAAATAACAAATTAGGCATGATTCAGGGAAGAAAGTTCGTCCTTTGAAAGAGGGAGATAGTGTATGGGTAAAAAAGAAAAGAGTTATGGATGGTCACCAGGTCGAGTGATATAAGGGCTAATGGTCCTTACTCTTACGAGGTGCAAATAGATGGAGGTCCCCTAAAGAAGAAGCATTTGGACCAGTTAAGAGCCAGGGAGCTTCCTCTGGAGGATAACGCTTAAAGAAGAGAAAAAGTGTCTTTGTATGAATTGTTAATTATGTAACATATGATCTGTTTTTATAATGTTTGTTTTGGTTAAGAAAAATCACAATATTCAATGAGTACTTAAAATGGAATACATTATAAGTGTTTCAATTGATATATACTTCAATTACAAGATCGAGATTTGCATTCATTCAATACAATATCTAGTGAAGAATACAAACAAGTTAGCCATCGATTACAATTATTTGACAGACTACCTATGCAAGCTGGTGTTAAATTGTTAAACAAGCTTCCTTTAGAAATAAAAGCTTCACTACCAGATCTTGCTATTTTCAAAAATATACTTGGCGGAATTTCAATAATTTTCAATAACTTACTCTGTAGAAGAATGTATTCAAGGAGTTTGAAATTGTTTCATATATTATAACGTGTTTTTACGATTATTTAAAACAAGAACTTATACTTTCTCATTGGAGATTAATAACTATAGTACATTACTCACAAACTGGTTATTCAATCATTCATTTTTAGCTAACAGTCGTTTAATCTGGTTTTCAGATATATTGTATAGTTGTTGAGATACATACTCTAAAAAGTAAAAAATATCTGAAAACCCTGAATATATGTTTACGTTGTCAACGCATAGTTTTAGAGATATAATTAGTTACTTCTCTGGCTCAAAGCTACGAATGGGGACTTCGGTTTACCTCCTAACTAGTCCAAACAATCTTAACTCTTAGGCTTTCGCGGCCGAATCATAGATCTAAGCTTCATACGTTCAGTTGAAATACATTACTGCTAGACGTTTCGAGCTGTGGAGAGTCATCCGTAGCTTGTTGACTGGCTGAGACTCTCAACCAGATGTCTCAGCCAGTCAACAAGCTACTGCGGATGACTCTCCACGAGGTCGAAACGTCTAGCAGTAATTGTATTTCAACTGTGACGGTGTTAACCGGAAGCCTTAGATCTTAGTACAAACAAAGTTCCAGTGAAAATTGTGTCTGTTTATTTCATCTCCATCTTTTTTCGAGCATTCGTTGCCTGGACTATGTATGACAGCACTAAATGTTTGCATTAGTAAAAAGATCGTTTGTAAATAAAACTATCATAAGAAATTTTATAAAAGAATCTTCTACATTCTTCATTCGAGTTTTCAAGAGTCCAAAACTGTTATAAAGTTATAATAGTTCAAGATACAATATAGAGACCGTATGGTAGGAAGGATGTTGTGATGAGAACAAAAGCTGACAAGTGACAAATAGTGGTATGACAACATTATCCTATTATGTTATTTTGCGTTTTCCTACATGTTTAATTAATATGCATGTTTTATGGTTTGCAAATAACAACACATTCACTGGTTTCATGACATAAAAGGAATTATTATCACAATTCCCAGTAATGCTATTATAATTACCTTGTTTTGTTTGTAACTGTTATTTAATGGGTCTTGAAACTGGATATAGTGAATTTTTAATGCTATTATATTTGTGGCATACACAAACATTTTGAACACTCCATTTATAACAACAGCAATTTATTTGTCAGTTACCAATAACATTATGTTGACTATATAAAAACGAACTATGTATTTTTTAAATAGCTCCTAACAGTTTACATCATTAGTCTAAAGGTAAACTCTAAAGAATAGTTGTTTGTACCAATTATACAGTTCACACCCCTAAGTCTTATACATTTTAGTACGATAGAAGTAAAAATAGAAAAATATTCACAATCAAGGTAGGTTTGAGAAATTACGGCTTATGGATTTTTATTTTGTAAGTTCGCTTTGCACTTGTTAGTTTCAATGCTTCCGAATGTACTGTGAGAATCAATCATATGTTACCATTGTAGAGAGAACGGTTTGGTATTTTTCTATTTGATGAAAATCCTTTTAGTTTAGTGACATTCAAACTCACTTATAGCTTGAATATATTGTATTTGAGTCAGTTTCGGTTCCAAAGGTTAGAGGTTTTAAGAACTTAAGATTCTCTCCGAACCAATATTCATCTACGCCACTGAGGTAATAATATTTCTAAGTAGGGCGTATTAAACTACAGTTGATGTTTAGATAACGAAGAGCTTTAATTCATCAGAATCTTCTGAGCACTGTATATACGAGTAGAGCAAAATGTTGAGTTAAAGTTAAGCGTAGATACGTGTTTGCTTCGGCGTTCTGTAACTTTAATCAAATGTTGGAAACTCTATTTGTAACCCTGACGGCATTGATTGTTTAACGAACAGGTCAGCAGGAGATTTTGAAATTAGAGCCGGGTATCCAGGAAAGCGACAGTTATTGGTTTAAAGGTGTGAAAACATTTAAAGAATAGCTTTAAAACTCAACGCAAGAACATCCACGCATTTTGAAAATGGTTGGCGACTTAACGGAATTACATGATTTGAAATCGCTTTTGCGTTGCTCATCAAGTTATCTATGTAAACAATTGTTAGTTTTATCAATACGGTACTGTAATTGTTTTCATATATTTTACGCTCCAACTGATCATAAAACTGACAGAAACCTAACACTGAGGTAAGCTAACAGTACTAGTGTGAGTCATCAGTACGATTGAGTGAACGATGATCTCAACTGTGCTCAACTGCATGGTCTCAACAATGACCGAAGTTTGAATAGTCATGTTTTCAAGCGACTGGAAAAAAACATCATCTGGCATCAACTTAAAAACGGCTTTTATTGGATACGCAAGTGTTTATAACCCCAAACGCTGTTCTAATGTAATGTCTTGTTGTATACATTATAATTTGTTTAAGAGTTCTATCTGATTATCTAGGGTCAATTGAAATTAACTCATTTCAACCCACAAATGCTTGTGTGGAGTTCTTTGAACAGTTGAACCTTAAAACTAACCTCAATAAATCAAAAATGATATACTTTAACGTCGGAATCCAAAATAACGTTGAGACCCCTTTAGCCCTGGTGAATGACAATCCTATTGAAGAAGAAAATTATTTCAATGTTTTAGAGATCAATGTGGATAAAAGACTTACATGGGATGTTCTTATTAACCATGTCCGAGACAATGTCTGTAGCATAGTTTTAAGTGGTATTTTCTTGCTGGAAATCTAGTGAATCATTGTTCTAAAGATATTTTAAAAATGACAGCTTTTATGGCATCATCCATCCCCATGTACAGTATGGATCATGCTTATAGGGAAGCCGTGCCAGAACAAAAATCAATCGAGTTTTTATTTTACAAAAATACGCGATTAGAATCTTGGGAAACGTTAAACAAAGAGAGTCTTGTCTAAATGTTTTCAGAAGTTAGAAATTCTTACGTTTCCATCGCTTTATATTAACAAAACTGTACTTTTCACATAAAATAAATGCAATTTGGTCCAAGGCAATGAAATTTATTGCTATAATACCCGATCAGTAAATAACCATTGAATCTGATATCATAGGCTTTAAATATTCAAGAAATTATCATCACAAGCTGGGGTATTATTGTGTAACAAACTACCACATCAAATTCAAAATCTTCAAGGGTCAAAATTATTCAACACTGAACTTAAGAATTATTTGACCTCCAACATCTTTTATAGCGTGGAAGAATTTTTAGATCATCCGCCTACCACTTGAAAGATCTGGAACTTATTGTGATGATTAATTGTTTATTAAGTCATAAAATTAGTTAATTGGCCACAGGCTCTGTACCTTTAATTAAATAAAGTTATATTTTATCTTTTTATAAATAAAAACGAACATTTTTGTAATCGTTAATAAATTGTTAATGATTTATAATTCAACTTTTAAATGGAGAGTTGCATACCTCTAACTTGTTACTATTATGCAGTCTCATCATATGTTCCATCTATACATATACGTCTACACTTTTGTTATTGTCATTCATGTATTTATTCTTGCTGTTATCTTAAGTATTTATTATTGTTATTAACTTATACATATTATATTGTTACCATAACTTGTTACTATTATGCAGTCTAACCAAACTATCATATTTCATTATTATATCATATTCATATGCATGTCACCTTGAAGTAATACACTATGTAATTATTAAATGGGTTACCGTTAATTAATAAATAAATAAATAAATAAAAGTCCTTTAATACTGAGAGATGTTATCCTTTCCATTGTCACTTTATTCTACTTGTTCTGCGAGAGAGAATTTATATTTTATTTGACGATCAGATTTGATCGATGTGAATGCACTAACATGTGAACAGCTGCACTTCCTGTAGCTTTATATATTCAGTGCCTGATGCACTGCTGTCTAACAGCCTTGTCCCTGGATTTGCCTGGTATATATTATACATGGATCACAGTCCATCGTGCTGCAGTAAGCGTAGCGTTTTGTACACAGTAGTAGATCCGAGTTGTTAGCAATAAATATTTGCTATGGTGTTCCCGAAAACAATTTTTAAATGTGTACAGCTTTACTTTTAAGCGACTTTCATTTGAACGTATATTAACTTTTGTGTTTTACTATTTTAATATGGTTAATGTTCTGAAAAATCCTTATCAGTTTTAAATGAAACCCCGTACATTTCATTCGCGCTTACATTTCAGTGTAGAGCTTGTGTAATATTTTCTGAAACCATTTGTCCTGTATAATTTATTAGTATGCCCTTAAAACATTAAAACGTAAGAAATAAATATCTTATCAACGAATAACAATTGTTTTGTTCTTTGTCGTGATTATTCCCGAGAAACTATATTTTAACAGCATAGGTCTACTCATTTTTAAAAATTTTTCTTTTAAACGATATTTAAGAACTAAGTTAGCATTATTTCGTAAAATCCTTTATTCACGGTCTTTCAGGTTTGGTTGATGTGGGTGAAGCGCCTTCAAACGCTTCATGGTTTTACAGTACAGTTGTGCAGCATAAACAGCTGTCGTTTATTGAAAGCATTGTAAATGTATTTTATAACTTCTAAATAACAAAATAAATACAGTAAATAAAATCGATAATATGCAATTTTTAGTTTTGGGTGAAATTTACCAACAGCTTAACACCATACTTAAGTTACAGTACTGCAATTTAATGCTTGTACTCAAGCGAGGATTATAAGACTTGAAAGTAAATCCAATTAACCTTTTCGTTCGCATTAAGTCTTTAAAGTAAATGACAACTTCAAAATACTGTTTTCAGTTCGAAAATTTCATCGGAAAAATGTATTTTGAATATGTGTTGGAAATTGCTTAAAAAGTGGGATATTATGTATGTTCTATTATGTAGTTGTATGTATTAACTTTCCTAAATTGAAATTTCCTTAGTAGATGTTTGCACTAGGCAATACACTATCATATTAGCCGACGTATAGTAACCAAACAACCCTGTCTAAAAGGTTATACTCGTAAATTTAGATTTTTACTCATAATAATTTTTATTTAATATATTTTAATTATTTTTACAACTTTTACAAAGTCATATCGACTGAGTAGATTAAAGAGATGTTGTAAAACTTAGAAACAATTAGTGAACTGAGTTCAATTCAGAGGGGGAACTATCTTGGAGCAAACTTTGCACTATTTAATCTGGAGTGATCTGATACTGTTTGTACTTAAGAGTTCAACGCTTCCTACTTCCCTAATCTTCCAACTTGCCTTGTTCAGTCGTTGCCTTCTCTAGACTAGACTAATGAACTCTCTGTCTAATGCTAAATGATTGGGAATTTGAATTATCAATTAAATACATTATAATACATACTTTGGTTTGTACATTACATTTTTAAGACATTATGCTCAAAACATATATTTTACTTTGTAAACAAACTGGTTTGTAATTATGAGGAGATCGTCCGACGGAAAAAGGTTGAGGACTATAAATTGTACGATTGTTATAAGAAAGGACAAGAAATAGAACCGAAATGTGCTTCAATGTTATAGAATATCGAGGAAAACGCTCAGGAAACTTTAACGCTACTTCTTCAAACATAAACCTAGATTATATAAACTCAACTAATAAATTATATCTAAATGCGCTCATTAAAATTGTGTCGCAAAAAGTAGACACAAATTAGCGAGCTGAGTTGCATTCAGTGGGGTAACTATCATTTTGCAAATTTTGTACAATTTAATCTTGGATTTGTATTGTATCTTACGCTTAAAAATTCAACGGTCTGCCCTGAAAAAAGGTTACAATGGAAAACCAACTTAGTTTTAAATTATATTAAATATTTATTGATTCCACTGAGCTGGGTTTCCATTATCGTTTACAAAACTGTGACATATGTCCAAAAATTTAAGTAAATTTGTATTTTAAATTCTTTTTTCCTTTGCGTCTAAAATATTTGATTTACCAGGTGTTTATACTCGTTGTTTTGACTTTTACATAAGATCGTTCAAATTTTGAGGCCAAAGTCTGATGTTCTGTAATTCAAAATCGGTAGTTTGTCTTCAAAATGCTAGATTCTGAACCTGTACTTAGAATCTGATTTATGATTTGTGATTTGATTAGAGGTAGGCCTACTTTCAAATGGGTAAACTATCAAAAGTGTACCTTTCCCGCAAAGCACATTGATTTCCATGACCAGAAACTATTTTAAACATTTCCTCGACGATAAATACCCCATTGCCTCGAGATTCCAATGGTCACTTGTTCATGCATCCGGCATGAACTATACGCTGTTTCAACAACCACCCACGTTTATATTCTCTGGAATTAGGCATTTACTTTCCATATGAAACAATGCCTGCAGAAAGTTGCAAACTGCGTGGCTACCATCAAGTCACGTGACCTGCTAACCGCAGTGCTGCGATCTGTGAGACTCGCGCTGCAGTCCGTCAAGTAGTTGCTAGCCGAGAGTGCGGACATCTGTCACGTTTTGCTCTAAAACTTATATAGTTTTCCTCACTTTAAATTAAAAACACATGATTTGTAAAACTTAAAGGATATCTCAACATTGAAAACTAATAGCTAAAATAAATATTACACCAGATATATTGTTATTAGTACTTGAAGTCTTACTTTATACTGATAACTGCTGTTGAATGCCAAGGCTTAGTGCGTGATCACCCATGAACAGGTCAATTAAACTATAACCTAGATATATAAGGGTTAAACGACATTAAAACGTTTATTTAACACATATAAACAGCCTGGTGAGTTACACCAGGTTGATAGTTTATGAAAGCCCCCTCGGCATTTCTTGGGGGCTAACAAAATAACCCAAATCAATTCTCTACGGACGTCATAAAGTTTGTACTTATGAATTCAATGCTTCCCTTTCCCTAATGCTTGCCTTGTTCAGTCATCGCCATCTCCAGAGTAGACTTATGAACTAACTGTCTAATTCTCATTTTGATCGGAAAAGTAATTCTCAAACTGCGAACAGTAATTATTTTTCTAGTCAGTTGAAACTCTTAACGTGGTTCTATTTACATGTAGAACGATATATTCTGGAACGTTATGGTCTCTCTTCCATACCTATTAATGCAATATAAAAATCATTATACAGTATTAACAGAGGAGTACTACTATTACGTAGCTGACAATGTACAACAGCTGTCGTTTGCGGCGTGATGCCCCAACCTAGTACAGGAGCTTCAAGTGTCAACTAATGGTGTGTTCTGTAAAATAATGTTGTATTTATACAAAACCAAATAATTAATTCACATATTTGAGAGTCTTATCTATTTTAAAAACCAGCTTTCCAATATTTCACGTGAATTAAAAAGGAAAGCAATTTGAAATTAAGGAGTAGTATTAAAACTCCGATTCACAATTATTCAAGTAGGATACACAAATTACAAATTTTGCATGCTTACAATTTTAAACAAACTTCCAGACACATTAAAACAAGAAGGATCATACATGTTCGGAATCAAAATTAAAAGTTATCTATTAAGCAAGGGCTTTTTCCACTACTCGTGAATTTCTGGAAGAAGACATCAACATTAACTAAGTAGAGTTTCACGTCCCTTTTCAATTATATTATTTTATTTTTATATTAGTTTCTTTCCATTTTATTTATTTACTTTACCTTTAGTGCGTTATTATATTTTTTTGTTTTATTATTTTTTAATTTACTTTTTAGGTTTATTTGCTTTTTATTTGTATTATTTTGATATTTGTTAAATTTTACTATTAATTTTAAATATTGTATGTTTGTCCTATACATGGTTGTAATTCCATGTAATTAAGATTTATTTTTTATTTAAAACCATGACTGTAACTGTGTAAACTCGGTTTCAAAGTTTGTAAAAACATAACCAACAAGTTTTTCCTTTTAAAATCTATCCCTCACAAAGTCTTATTTGAAAATCCCAAAGTTTATCGCGTTATGTGCTTTCCCTTTTTCCTTTTGTAGCCTTTCAACAGAAAGTACTGTGAAGGGTTTCAATTTAACAAAGTCTATTTCCGTGCCATGACACCTGCAGGCTGCAGTCTTGTCGAAGCAGTTAAAGCACCAAATGCACGCTATAAAAGCGAGGCAGAAGAATGGAAATATGTGCTCTGGTCTCGGGGACTGTTTTACCGTCACTAAAGTGGTTTGTGGTGTTTTTATGATGAATATTTACTTTCACTGTTTCGCTGAGCTGACTCTTACTTCCGGACTTGTTACTCGAGATTTTATGTTGAACACGGATTTAAAAGCTCAAACTGAATTTTGTATTTTTTCCGTTTTAAACGTTATACAAATTCGTTGGGAGTTCAATATTCGCATTTTTTCAACAACCGCGAAAATACATGGAACAAACTTTTGTTTCTGACTCATATCTCAATGGTATACTGCGTGCTTCGCACCAAATCAGCCTGGGTTCGATTCTCGATCGCAAGATAACATTTCACGACGGCCACTTCCCGTGATTCGAAGTCACGCCGAGTCATTAGTCCATTACATTGGTCGTTGGGCTATTAATTAATGACCCAATCTGGGGAACAGTCGACTCTAGTTTGTAATAAGACTACACCTTATAATCCGTCAAAACACTCATCGCACTCACCATTATTGCATATTTACCTTTAAACAAGGGTGGTAAATGTCTCAAAATACAAAAAATCTTTGGTTGAGTAGTTGAACTGACCCGATCCTAGGTAAAAGACATCAATAAAACTACAGTTTATGCGTATAAATAACAAAAGTATATTTACATATGTTCAAGAATCTAGGTAGAAGTGATTTTACGTTTTCGGTGCGCCGTCTGGAGTTTTGTAAAAGTACCTTACGACTTGGTGTTTCATGTATTGGCCATTTTGAAGAGGTACGTGAGTGGAGTAAGCGGAAACGGAAGTGGAGTTCTTGGGCGGTCTCACAGGCGTGTTCGTGTTGAAGGACCTGTCATGCCCGTGGATAGTTGATGACGTGGAATCAGTTTTCACATTGTAGTCAATGTACTCAGTCGATCCACTGTCTGAGTAGTGGGGGTTGTAGGAACTACTGTAGTATTCAGGATGGAGAAGCCGTCGTTCTGTTTCAGCCCTGTGTTTATCAATCTCCTTTTCTAAATTGGAATTATGCCGGCTATAACTCTTGTGTCCATTTTTAACTTCATCTTCTATTTCCGTTTCTTTGGTGATGACCTTGATGTCGTTTTCGTAATCTTCCCCATCTTTTAAATTGATGCCTTCCAGAGGAGCGAGTTGAGCGCTAAGTTGTGGGTCGTAGTGGTGAAAGTGAATTTCCTTTATGATCTTCTTAGGTTTGCACTCGCCACCAGCACTTTTCGCTTTCTTTTTCTTCTTCTTTTTTCTGGGGATTTCTTCGTATTCCGGAACTCTGATGTGGCTGACATCATAACTGGACTTCGTAACCTTTGGTAGTACTCTTTCGGGTGATATACGAAAGACTGGGTCATTACTTTGACCTTATTGTAAGGGGCCACTGGGTGATGATAGTAGGTTTTGTAGTTCCTTGGGTATCTTACGTAGACTCTCGGTCGTTGGCTTCTTTGCACTACTGGACGTCGGACAACTGCCAGTCCATGGTTGAACTGTTTGAAGGTAGGAATTGGTCGAGGTTGTCCGTAATGAACCAAAGTACCTTTTTGTGCATACGGCGGATGTCCGATAGAGAACTTGTGATTGTGTTTGATCTTAGTTTGAATCTGACGAAGCTCTTCTGGAGTCATCACTTGAGGATCAAACGTTTCAAAGTTATAAGGTTCCGTCGTATCGGCAACTGATGGGAATGACTGTAAAAGTAAAGGATTTGGTTTAACAGGCTTATTCTGGACAATAATCTTGACATTCTTTGAGTGCACGTCAGTTCTAAAAGGGACCAAAGGGCGAGGAGTTGTAGATCTCACAGGCTCCCTGAACTCTCCACCGGGTGGTTCCAGGAAGTCATCCGTGAAGTAATGATCATTATTAGGTTCTTCGTTGTCATCATTGTCATAGTTCCCCTCATCTTCATCATACTCTCCACCTTCCTCCTCATCTCTAGAAGGAGGAGGGTCCGTGATATACCCCGGAAGGCCCGTATGTGGGATGCGGATCTTGGCAATTTCTTGTTGAAAGTCTGATGGTATGGTCGGAGTGTACTCTTCATCATGCCCCTCTGGTTCTTCTTCTGCTTGTGGAGTGCTGCTGGGAAGCTTCCTGACCGGAACCAGAGAGTACTTTGGTGACTGTGGACTCACCGGGACGTTGGGCACCAGTTGTACCTCGTCTGGGTAGGTGTAGTTGATGTCTTCGTCACTTCTATCCGTCGGTGACTCTGCAGAAGTGCCGTCATACTTGCGGTGATCGATTATCAGCTTTTGGTCAAAGTCTGTGAAAAGTCACAATTGTTAACATATAATTGTTGATAATTTAAATAGATATATGTATACGACCGTTTCGAGAAATTGTTATTTACTGGATGGCCCGTCTAGCATCTTCACCAGTTCTTCTCAAAGTTCAAGATTTATCTGAACAAAACTGCTACAAAACATTATAATATAACAGCCTGTATAGCTTCCATACCTTGTCGTAAAATATTAAAAGTCTGACCCTTAAAATAATGTTCCACTACTTTGGAATATATAGTTCTAAATGCAAAACGGACAAAATTTAATAACTTTTTATTAATTACCTGAAAAATTAATTCGGACTAAAATATGAAACAACTTGCATACCAATGGATCATTATTTGGAATTGAATCCGAAACACCTTACATGTAACAATTGTTATAGTTCTACTAGCAATTTTTCCTAAATACAGTACAATGAAATAAAACTGGGATGGATCAAACTGACGTCAATCACTGCTTAGGATGGAACAGATTGACCATTTATCCATAAGAGAAAATTTGAACTAATCCTGAATCTCCTTCCAAAAAAAATACAGACATATTTCAAGGTTCTTATAAAGAACCGTAACAATTCCATGAACAATGCAATTCACCGTTCAATTGAGTTAAAGCACATAAAAGGTTTTAAGCAGATAACAGAGGTGGACGAAATTATCAGTCGATAATTTCCATACATCATTGGGAATACCACAAATGAGTGCAATCGTATATTGATAATGTTGAGGTTTCATGAGGGTTGGACTCTAGTTAAATGCAAATTAATCAACAATTAAATTTAGATTTAACGCTAATTACAGATTACATCATTTCAATTAAACAAGCATTGCATTAATTGGTCGGATCAGGTTATGGGTCGTTCATTATTTGAGTCTAGTACTGAATTAAAAGTTCATCACTAAAAGCTTTTTATCCTCGATGCTAATACGTTTAAAACTCAGTAAACCTACATACTAAGCCGAAACTCTGGTAGCTAGTAGTTCTTTTTGGAAGCTTGAAGTAACTACTTAAATGGTTATTACAGAATTTCCTTTGGTAAAAGCGATATTATCCCGTCAGCATGGTAAGACTCAGAACGGGACCATGAAATGAGCACAACCCCAGAACATGTTTTGAGCATGTTTTCAACACTTAATATAAAAATGTATATATGTACGGTATATATGTATATGGCGTGTACTCCCTACAGGTCACATTTTTGTCCGAGTTTTATGAAACTTAGTACAAATGTTCCTTTTGTAAATATCTCGGTCAAGTTCATTAGCTAGCAAAATTGAACTACCGAAAGTATCATTTTGGGGAAGAGTTTGGATCAAAATGTTCCTTTAATAATCTAAAAACAACATCCGATTCTGATACAATTCAGAATAAATATGTATTTTGAGTTAGTTTTTGCAATTATTACGTTTGTAAATATTCTTGTATCTCCAAGGCAAAAGATCAAAATATTAACGGTGCTGGTATTTTCACCAAAGAAAGATGAAACGAGAATTTGGCGATGCTGTCAAGTTATAGCTGGAGTTTAAATGTGAGTATTCCATGGGCCATATTTTCACAAAATTGGTGATAGTCTTTTTGAACACTGATTAAAATCAACATAAAAAATAATAGAACTTTATGTACGACAAACATAAAAAAGCTTGATGGTTCGATGCAGTTAAGGAAGATTTTAAAACAGAAAATATATAGTGCAAACAGACATTAAAGACATAAACACAAAATAAAACACAATTAAAATGATCTAATTGGAAAGTTCGTTTAAGGATACTGACAGAAGTGGTCTGGACTGAGAGCTTATTCCGATAGGATGAAGCAAATCTGGGCACAAGGAAAACCTGAGTTCCTACTGTCGAACTCGTGTCATACATGAACTATAATAACACAAATACGACAGTAGGAACTAAACTACATTTCAATCATCCGGTTAAAAAAACAATACTCGCAGTGAGACACCGGACTGGTACATATTTAGGTGATTGAGGCCGATGAAGCGTGAAATCCGTATCGTTCTGCCCGCTTCTTCTACGAGTGTTGTTTCCTGTGCGTGGCGTAACCAGTCCGTCCACCGTGTAACCAAACACGTAGATCTGTGTAACCTAACACGTGTAAACTGACATCTGTGTAACTCAGGTGAGAGGGTTACATGTGTGCAAAGTGTGCTTATGTGTGGTGGGTATTTCCTGCATTCCAAATTGACTGTTTTAGTGAATTTCCGTTGTAAAGGATACATTTGTGCTGTTAGCGTGGTAATGCTCGGGATTATAAAATGGCACCGATCTTGCCCCTTGAACACTGAGCATGAGTTTAAACATGTATATATATGGGTGAGCTCTCTACAGGTTGACCTTGTCCGATGTTCGTGAAATGTTGTAAACGCATTTTGTAAATATCGTGGTCGAATTCTTAAACAACCGTTAAGAGCATCCTACAAAACCTTCCATTCAAACAATTCGAAATACTAAAATTCAAATAATTTAAAGAGTGCTTTTCAAAGAGTGCTTGATGATACTGATGAAATTCAAAAACTCTACGAGATTTTAAAACTAAATTTCTTCCAGCAATTTTGGCAACAATGTTACTGATGAAGAGGCTATGTTGTTCACTTTACCTGTAAAAAAAGGAGGCTTAGCAATTGTTGACCCAAGTGAACATATCAAATGCAATTTTGATAGATCCCAACAGAGCTGTGCAACTCTAGTTTCTGCGATTATGAATAAAGAGGAATTGAACATCCAACATCACATTGAAAATATGAATGAAACTAAAAGAAGATTTAGATTGGAAAGTGAAAATAATAATGAAGACAAGCTCAAAATTATTTTAGACACTTTTCCAGCACAAAGAAAACGAGCTATCGAAAGGTCTGCTATGAAAAACTCCTCATCCGCATGGTTATTTTATGCCACTAAAACGTGATCATTTTGACTTATCTCCTAATGAATTTAGAGACTCTCTTGCGATTAGGTACTATAGGCAGCCCATACAAATTCCAAAGAGATGTGATGGTTGTGGAAAGGAAGAATTTAGTTTGAACCACGCTCTCTGTTGTAAAACCGGTGGACTCATAACACGGAGACACAATGAGATAAGAGACTTGACCGGGAAATGTGCACCAAATCTTGGGGAAATGTAGTTAAGGAGCCGATCATTTCTGAAGAGGAGCCCTGTCTACGAGGAGACCTTGCTGTACGTGGTGTTTGGGAGGCTCAGAGGGAGGCATTGTTTGATATACTTGTTGTTGACACTGATGCTCTCTCATGCCTCCCCGATCGTCGGTCAGAGCGCGGAGGAGGAGAAAAGAAGAAATACTTGTTTGCCTGTGAACAGCGCCATGCTACATTCACGCCACTAGTAACTTCAGTTGACGGTGTTCTCGCTCCCCAAATGAAATCTTTATGAATGTCTTGACGGAGCGGTTTGCTGAAAAATACATGTAAAACACGGAAGACTGGTCAGCTATGTCAAAACAAGACTTTCAATGGGGATCCTCAGAGCTGCCAGCATGTGTATCAGGGCACAAGAACCAGATTTAGATCCGGCGAGAGTCTTCTGGGATTCGAGTAGATTTTATTTATATTTATATCATAATTTATATTATATGTTTATATTGTATATTTAACAAATAAAAATATTTATAAAAAAAATTCAAATAATTTTCATCCGATTTAAATTATTGATTTATGTACGTTAACTGACGTTAAAGACTAAAAATATCAAAATCCGTTTTGAGTTTTAAATCTGTAAGATTCTTGTTTTTAATATATGGAGTGAGTACCTAGTATTGTAATGTGACGCTTAACCAAATACCGAAAAGATACTACTAACAGCCTTTAACGCGGTAATAGATCACTAAGAGCTAAAGACAAAGCCGATAAAATGAGCAATGCGAAGTATAAATATAATTAGTAACAAACTGAACAATTGCATAGAGCGGTGGTTTTATATGTTTTAATTTGTAAGTACCCTGTGCATTCATGCGAATAAAATATAAAACAAGTGACTGTTTAGTACGTGTATGAAAAATGATGTCAAGTCCAAATATTTAAAACTACAGTTCGTTTTACTCTAAGTTGGAAGCATTGGCATTAAACAAAAACCATATCTCCTATTAAGAACTTTAAAAGATGAAAGACGTACCTAGGAAAAGTCTCACAAACACTCGATTCACCGTTACGCCAAGTCAGTTGAAACAAGTCCCGACATTTAGCAAAGTCCTACGTTCATGGTGTTTTGATTTCATTGAACGGACGGATTGTAGGCTTAGTGTAGAGGTACAGTTTTTAAAATCTACTCAAAAATCATCTTACTAAAACTAGCAACCTTGAGTCTAGTTGTTATGTTGTTACCTATACATACTTCCTCGTAATGTTTCCGAGACTTTTAAATTTGGTTCTTGGACGCCTCCTGCGGACTTTTTCTGGTCTGCGAGCTTCGAGAAACTTGGTCCAATACATGCCAGCAGCAGAACCTGCAAGTAATCACAGGTGTTACTAAGACATAACTAATCTTATTTGAATGTGGCTAAAAGCATTGCTGGAGTTATGCTTCCTGTCGGCCATTTTGTTTCTGCCCAATAAGAGCAATGTAAAAACAAGCATTTTCTTGAGACACTTCACGTTTACAGTTTTCATCTGATTAAGATAACAACATTTCAAAGATAACAATGTACTGCAATGGCTCCGCTGAGGACTTGTTTTTATTAGTTTACTAGTGAAAACAAAATTCAAATAACAAAGTTTTTATTTTTTATTTACGCCACGGCTTATAATAGCAAAAATGGAAATTTGGCTCAGCGGAACTACGTAAACATATAATACACTTCAAACAAAGTTTATTTCATAAAAACCCTATAAAAACTGTAGGCGTGAAGAGTCCTAAGAAAATGCACGTTTTAACATTTGCTCTTAGGTAACGAAATTCAAGGTCACGGCCACTGCGCACCCTTAAGTTCTTCAATGTCTTGAACTTTATTTTTGAACACTCTGTTCTTTACATAGCCTCTGCCAACAAAAGTCTAAAGGTGTAATGACTGAGGAACGTGGAAACCAACGAATTAGGTAATTTTTCTGGGGTAAGCCGAGGACAGAGTTGTCATAAATAAAGCTCAAAACACTGAGGAAATTACTAAAAGATTTGAGAGATGATTGGAAGCATAACTCTAGCGATTCTTAGAAAAAACATTGTGTGGGGTTGAATTTACTTGTAGACTAAAAACTAAAAATTCCGTGCAAACCACAGAGAGTAAGTAGAAAAGGTTTAGTTTCTTTGTAACACAACTACTTTTAAAAGAATGAGTACCGTTAATGTTTTGGCCTTTGTTAGTAATATAGGACTGTTAAATAACTATACTACCTAATAAAACAAATCCCACGTAATTGTGGCGTTTGGTCATATACTCATTCAATACCAAAATGTGTCTAACATTTTATAACCACGCTGTATTACGGGAATTTAAAATGAAAACGCATTTATAACACAATTATTTACCAGTTTAGAAAAAAGAAATGTGTTGGCATACTCCAATTAAAATAAACCGTAAACTGATAACAACAAAACATTACAACATTTAGGATTCACATAATAAATTAAAAATATCATAATCGTAATTAAAATTGATGAAACAAAGTGTAATCAACAGACTTAGTAATTAAGTTCGTAATTAAGTAAGTAATTAGTCCTTAAATTCCTAAACATTTAAAATCTGTTTATTTTTTTTTAATATTCGAGTGTTTTCAATGGTATATTTTGACATAGTAGTATAGCTTTACTCTCTTAAGTTAAATAAGGTTTTCCGATCGCAATAAGTATTAGCATAAACCAAAAAAAGTCTTAATTTAGAAATCGCAGAAAAATAATTTGAAATACCAAAAGATGGTTAAAGATAAGCCATAATGGTTTTACAGGTGACAAACCTGTAGACACTAGAGAAAGCCCGTCTGTGCAATTACTTTCCGAACGTGTCCAACGAAGATGACCGAGGAATCACGAAGTAACTCAATCCCAAAAATTGGTCTAATTGTTATCCGCACGTACCTCGCTCAAAGTATATCACGTCTACAAGCACTTGTACCGGACACTGGTAGCAGACCGGAAGTCGCGACAACATGTCATAACATCGCCCACTTCCGGTGGTAGCTTGCTGCTGGAAGAATTGGGTGAAAACATAAAGTATTTAAGACTGAGCAGTACGGATGGAAAAGGGTGAAAATGCAGAGGGTTCAGTTCAACAAACGCCGCCTTTAAGTCAGTTCAGCTTTTAAGAGTGCACAGTACCTGTCGGCCATTTTGTTTTTGTACCATAAGAACAATGTAAAAACAAGCGATTTCTACAAACTTACAATGATTTATAAGATTTTTCGTAATATGATTTTTTAATGACCATAAGCTGCAGTGTTTCCGCTGACTACCTTTTTGAAAACTGCATAAGTTTAATAATAAAATTTAAAAAATTCAAATGCAACGTTTTTAAATTTTTGAGTCATGTTACAGTTTTATGAATGATAAAATTAAATTTCAACTCAGCGGAGTCATTAAAAAATTTAATGCACTTTAAAACAAAGTTTATTTCATGAAGATCCGATGAAAACTGTAGGTGAGAAGTGTCCTAAGAAAATGCGTGTATTTAAATTGCTCTTATGGGAAGAAATTCAAGGTCACGTCAACTACTGCGTACTCTTAAGTCAATTCACATGGCTGCGTTAAGCAATCTTTCTTCCCCTACAATCTCTCTTACTCCCATACAAAATAAAAGTTCTTAATGGACATTAAAGTGCTTTACCAATTAACTTAAAGCAGAATACCATCATGCATCAATATCGCACAACGCTTCGATGGACAATATTAGTTATTTTCACGGTATGATTCGGTTGAATATTCATAAAACTATTTCCTATCGACTTTAATTCTGCTGAATTAACAAACCGATTAGAATCCACAAAAAGTTACGAACGAAAGAGTTTTACCAATGTAGCGATTGCCCAGTAAGCTGCTCAATTCATGTAATCCTTTGATACGTGGACTGTGTTGTGTGTAATATTATTTATGAATTTGCAAAAAACCTCTTGGAAATCATAGACTAACGGACTCGGTAGAGATCCTGTGCTAGTATCAATTGTATAGGCTCTTCATAGCTGACGTTCACTAGTGTTTTTGTGAGATTTTAAAAGCGGTTAAACTGTATAACAAAACGACAGCAAGTTTTAGCTGAATGTACCAAATATTTCTTCTAAAACGCTGAGGTTATATACTTATATTGTGTAGTAATTTGAACTAATATATCACTATTTGAGATGCCGACCACTCTCGTGAGGGTATTTTAAGGCAAATATGTGGTGAAGGATGAGTGTGATGAGTGGTAGTAATGAGTTATGAGGTGTAGTCTTGTTACAAACTAAGGCCGACTCTTCCTTAGAATGGGTCATTAATTAATAGCTTAGTGACCAATGGAAATACAAGGACCAACGGCTTAACGAACCACGCAGGTGATGGTCTGATATGTCTAAACGATGGTAAGAGTTGATGCGGGTATCATCAGATGATCACTGAGACTATCTAAGCCGCTTTAGACCTATATCATCCTCAAAACCTGACCTCCATGAAGCTGGATTACAGGACGACGCCACCAGTCCCAGTCTCTGAGGTTAGGTTTCTAATGTTTCTCCGAGGTAGGCTTTCTTTCTTGTATTAGTAATTTTTACAGAGGAAAGTTTAAACTTCGTGTAAAGTTTTCCAAATATGAGTGTAAGTCAAAACTGAATGTCAAAACGTGATTGTTTTGTAACGTCACAGCAGTGAAAGTGTCTACGCATACAAGTGTCAGTCATCGTCTAAAAACCGTCTAAAGAAGCGGTACAGGCAAACTGCGCCTACATCAGGTGCTCCTAACTATGTGTCTATTAGAGCTTACTGTGTGCTTCTTCCGCGTAGAAAGTCACTATCAACAATATGGCAAATAAACACTTCTTTGTTTGGAGTTAGTTGTTGGCAGTTTTAGAATTTCGGGTTGAACTAATATTATGGACGTTTTGTTATGGTTTTATAGCGACCAAGAAGAACACAACGTAATCTAGAATCTTATTACGTAAAACATAACAATTAATTAGTCAGTTTACGATAAAATTGGGTTGACTATAAAAAAGGAACTCATAACAAAAATGTGATGAAACCTATGGTACCGGGACAGGTCGAGTTGAGGTGTAGTATAGTAAATTATAATAGTGAATTAAATTATATTATGTTTGAATGTCATGCATAATTATTCACCCACACTGTAAAACGATTTATTAATTAAATATGATTTTATCTTTGGTTTCAAAATACTCAAATTAGTTTCAGTTTTTATGTTTTCAGGTAACTTGTTATACATAATTTGTATATTTTACAAAGTTTAAAGAAACTGAACAAAGTACCCAGTTTAAAAAATGTATTTTTCTGCGACCGGTTTCGGCTATAAACCATCATTCTAGTAACCCAAAGTGAGTCATTGTTTCAAAAAAAAATTGTAGAATTTAACTCTAGCTTGACAAGGGAGTTAGTATCATAACACAATACATTAGGAAATAAACAGCTTAACAGCAATCGGCTGAAACTGACCAGTCACCAAACTTCCCATGTTTCTTTTGTTTTTTTTCTTAAAAGTATGTCATTTTAAAACAAATCAACAATCATCAACAATTATTTTGCCGATTACTTTCTAGGCTACTGAACTTTAATAATTATTATGTGTTAGTTATAAGGTTAAATGGTTATATTTATGTGCGTATGCTATAATTTAAGTATATTAAAAATAAATTCTTGAAACTAGAAAATAGTAGTAACTGCTTACGCAATAGTCTATTGTAATGATTGCTTGAAGAATCAGAAGTCGTTCTGATCGTTCATCTTTATCTCCCTAGGAAACAACGTCGCTGCGCCAAAGGGCGATAACTTGACCTAGTGATGAAATATACTACGAGTATATTCTTTACCTTAGTTAGATTTTATTTAGTGGGATTTAATGGCGCTTATCTAGTTCTGAAATGTTTACTCTATCCAAAATGGGTAAGTTTCAATTTACTACTTCAATTTCTAACCTCTAAAGTTTGTTTTCAGGACATTATTTTAAAGAAAACGAGCATTCGTTATCTATTTAAATGATCTTTAATTTAAGTTACTCTACGAGTTTTCGTATTTAGGTCCCTAAGACCCTTTGCGGGTCCCCTAAAGGTGACACTCAGTTTTCTTCTACCTTGTAAAATGTAATTTTTTATTATTTTGGGACTTTCATTGGTCTAACTTCGTATCAAAACGTTTGATAACAGAGAAACCGCTTGTAATGAGTGATTCCTACAACTTAAAGTTAGCAAGAAAATGTATTGATACGAGTATTGAACAATAAGTTTAACCGACCTCTAAAATAGGCTACTCTTTTGGGTAGATTGTAATTTCAAAACGCCATGTCTAGTCGTATTTATAATTCTTAGTTTTTAAGTAAGTGTTAGTGGTCTGCCACGTACTAACTTTATTCATAAATACAAAGTTGTTAAAAAGCAAAATTGTATGCACTTTTCATCAGATTTGGGGTTTTACTCCGTGTTTTGAAAGAGACTTCATCTTTCTAAAAGAATAATTCCTGGTAACGATGATACTCTAAAATTTGTAAAGCTCATCAAATTGTTGTACCTATTTTAAACACCGCCGATCATTTATTTGAAAGATTGAGTAAAAAACAGTTCGCAGTGGTTAAGCCGAAAGCGAACCACATGCGGAACATTAAATTCACCTTTTAAAATGTAAAATGTTATTTTAATAAACCTCTTCGGTTCATAAATGTTTTCGTGTCCAATAATCAATTAATTGTATACAAGGCGAGTATTAAATTTATTTAGCAGTGATTAAGCCCATTCTGGCATTTTAAAATGTAATTCACCTCTCATTTCACCAATATTTTATCATCTCCATTTCATCAAAGTCAACAAAATTCACATTTGTACACTGACTTAATAAATTATTGTTATAAATGTCCCCTTCCCATCATTTCAATACAAGTTAATATAAAAATATGGATATTAAAATCACTAAATCATTATTTGAGATGCTGGCCACTCATGAGGGTAAATTTAAGGCAAATATGGTGTTCAGATCTTTTCTATGTACCATTTAAAGTTTGTGAAGACGTTTCAACGCTTATGTACATAGCACCGTATGAAGGTTTCAACCCCGTTTGATGCAATATCAAACTAAGTGAAACTTTAAATATACAATTTTCACACTATTTGTACTGTTTCCAAACCGACGGAGTTTTAATTAGTGTCATAAAACAATCAGCTGATCAGCAAGTTTATAACCAAAAATATTATTAAACCTCGCACCAATTAAACTTACAACTAGAACAATAAACTAATCAATAAACCTAAGATGCACAGATAATCCAAGGTAGAGGCACAACACAGCACTTCACTTACAATGACTCTCATGACTTTCAGCCGGAGACTGGGAGCAGTGAAGTGGCGCGGAGAGACTATATAGCTTCGCCACACCACCACACTCCGCCAGGAAAACCAGCCGAGCTCGCGTCCGAAGAAAGCTTTCCGAATTGGTTATAGCGGTGTAGCAGTTTCCGTAATTGATATCGTCTTCAGTGGTTGGCAACCTTGCACTCCGAACAGCCGATTGGTCACAATATTTGTTTACGCGGGTGAAACATAACCTCAAATATTCATTTGGCGGGAGAGTACGCTCCCGACCACGTCGCGCCAATTTGCCGTCATCAAGGTCACTTTCAACACTTTCGCCGAGTAAAAAACCACTCTATTGTTTACAAATTGAGCACCCTTGCTTGCCGATGACTGATTTTTGCTTAATTTGTTTCTTAGATGTGCTCTTATTACTTTCCCAAAAACTACGAAATAGGTTGTGAGTTCTGAAGAAAAGAAACGATACAGTACATGCAAGTAAGAGCAAATAATTCACCATGAAAATTTGCTAGGAACATTTAAATTCCCGACGTCTAGATATATATATATAAATTTTTGAATTGTTAATTTTGTCAAATAGGTTAGACAAAAGTTTTTCATGTACAGCACCGAGACGATTAGGTCCCGAAACCGACCGTGCTTCAATTAAATTATGAAAAAGGATACCACTCTGTTTTACTTGTCTTTGTTAATAACATTAGTAGCCCTAAGTGAACGATTCCTGTTTAATATAGACCTATAAATACTATTTTGATAAATTAATGTTGTTTTAACTAATTCCAGTTAAACGTCAGTTTTGCAATTTCTTACTTGACCATATTTAAGTTTCACCTATAAGGTTATCCTTATTTTTCTTTATTTATACCTGGGACAACTATAACATTTAGTAGCCATTTAACATAAATGGGCAATCAAACGTGCCAATATTTGTTAATGTGAATACATGTAATATGGCAAAACGGCTCTAGTTCTAGAGACGCATCCAGTAGCAAAACTTCTTTATCCAACCAAGATATAATTAACCCATAAATATCAACAGGGGAGCTTAAGGTGCTATTTTCTAGTCCATAAAGCGTAATTGTACCGTTATGGTTTTATCTTTGTAGCTAAGACCTAACGTTACCTGACCTTGCACACTGAATCCTTTCTGATATTGAGTATTTCTTACTATTATAAGATCTCTAAAACATGTTTGTATGTTACAATTATTTGACGGGCCACTTTCTATTAAGTCAAGTTCGATTTTAAACTGTTATAACTATTTTAGACTTTAATAAATAATTTGTGTTAATTAAACACTGTTTTCATTGTGGTTAATCCAAGTATTTATTTTAATAACTATTGCTATTTTAAACTGTAGTAAATATTAAAAGTTATCGTCTTTTGTGTGTATACAACTACAAACGAAAGTCTCAACAAAGTGTACTAGCACATCTTAGGTAGAATCAGGTCGTTGTTATAGTACAGACTAAATTTAGTATAAGTTTATTATTATTATAGGAATGCAAACTCATTACTATATAAAGCGGGTTTCAACTTTTTCACCTCTAAACGTTAAAATAATGCTTGTTGAACTCTTGTACTGCCTCACTTTAACTACTGTGACGTCGTCGACATGACTGTTGAGCTTTCCTGCAAACGTCAACGTGCTCAAAATTATTGTATTATTTATATTTAATTTAAGCTATGATGAACATATAACTCAACATTTTAATGATTTGGCAATTTTAAAGTTAAAAGAACTCAAAACATTACATACATATTATATTTTACACTCAATTATGTTGTCCAAAACTCCGGTTTATCTGTACGAACGTTTCCAATTTATTAACAACAGTCAACACCGAAATACACGTCATGGACAACCGTTATTATCAATTCAATACTTTACTGTTGCCTCTTGTCGGCTGTGAAATAACCTCAAGGATAGCATTAGAGAAATAATTGAAAACCGTGCTCGGTTTGGGAATGATATCAAAACTTTCTTCGTACGGGATCATAGAGAGTGACATCCTAGGGGCTGTGTGTTTTGTGCTTAAAAACCTTCAGTTTAAAAATAAATTTTGTTTTCTTTTCTTTTTAGTTTCAACTTGTTTAATTATTTTGTTGTATCAGCTGTTATTATTAAATATATAATTGATATAATTATTATGTTGTTAGTCTTAAGCTTAAGTGGTAGAGTAACTTCGCATTTTGATAAATATATCAATAAAGTAATTTGTTATTGATATATTAGGAAACATCTGAGAAGCACTGTCTTATGGTTAGTCGTATAAAACACAATTGTGTTCAACGCCACGGTATAAAGTCCTTTGGCTTGTTTGTCATAAATTAGTGAAATGTCGTTGTAAATACCAATTTATTGTATATAAAAGCCAGCTCGAGATGTCCCTCAGGGAGCAATTATTCTTCCTTCTTTCCTTCTTATTTAGCAGTCTTAAAAGAACAATCTCGTTTTAACATATTATTTATTTAAAAGGTAATAGTGGAAGTACCGCAGCCAACAACTACAGCGTAATTATCACTTGCAACTACCACCACTTGCAATTATTACCACCTGCAGTTATTATCAAATGCACCAACACAGTTTAGGAATAGTTATTAGACCATGTAAAACTCCTAATTGTTTTTAAGTGATATCCACAACTATACGAGCAAAATAGTCATAAATATTGAATTAAAATTCGTAAAAAATATTTTGCAAAATTTCCCCGTCAAACTGGAGTTAAATTATACAATAAACTGCCAGATGATTTAAAAAGTATACAAAATATAAACACATTTAAAGCCGGGTTAAAATAGTTGTTGGTCCAACATACGTTTTATAATGTATATTAATGAATAAACCTATATTGTACATCTCTTAAATTATCACTTGTCTATTTGTGCCAAATTAATACTATTATTTGGCCAGCAAACATTTTTGTCTAGCTTTTATGGTGAATTTACCTTACTTCTCTTATAATTTTTATTTTAGCTGTTGTTTTTATATCACAAAATAATTATCGTATTGACAATAAAGACTATGTTATGTCATGTTTGTTTCACAAGATCAGAACAATTTAAACAACTATTATGTGTAATAAAGGTGTGATACTTACATTGTATTCGTAGCTAGGATAAACCCTGGGTCACTTCCGCTGGAATCACACCATAACTCGTACGTGGTGTTTTCCGGGTGCTAGATTTCGTTAGAAAATTAACATAAAATACAGTTTTCTTCAAACTTATGTGTTTCACGATTTGGTTTCACTTACCCTAATTCCCTCCTCCCCTTTCTACACCAAGTTATATATAGATGAAACGGAAACCTCAAAAGCAATAGACAAAAGAAATTCACGTTGCCTGTCGCGTAATGTGAGTTCGGTATCTTGGATCAATCAAAATAAAAACAGGGTTAGGTAGTTTTTGGAACTCTCCTTAAATTCCCTTGTTTCTCATTTGGAGTGATTGGACATAAAATACCAAAAGGAAATATCGTACCAATAAAGATATTATTTTTCAATTTAAACCCTCAAAACTTTGTTTATCCATATCATCAATGCAAAAAACTGTTTTAAACACAGTGGTTGACGTAATTTGTTTTAAGCGGATTAAAACGAACCAAACGACCAAGATAGATAAAACACACGTTATTTTTTAGCAAATTAGTGCAAAGCCATGAAACTGTAGCTCATGGGCTCGAAACTTGGTGTTTTGATATGTTAAGTCAGGTTATGTAAGAAACCATACATCATAAGAACGATTTTTTTAAAATCACAGCACTATTAATTTGGAAATTGTTGAATGGCCATTTTGAAATTGTTTAATTTGGAAGTTTCTTAGAAATGATTTTTTTAAGGTTTGATAGTTTTGAATGCTTCCTTTTCAATTAGTTTGAACGCTTTAATAATAAACATAAAGTGTGTTCCGTAAATAAGGTCCAAACATTTTACGTTAAATGTCCGCCAATTTGAAATGGCTCAATATTGTAGGAACATACTATAAATTGAACACGCTTTCCTTAACATCTGCCTGAACATGCTAAAACACCAGCTAGAACATCAGAAAGAAACATCAAACATCAGAAGGAAGATTCGGGCCATTTGAACGACAAATTTTACTCCTTATAATAAGATGCTTGAAATTATTTTTCCTGCAGCCCTCAGGTGTGATTAGCTCGAGGTCAAGTTTATTTAATCTTTCTAATAACCTTTCTAGAGTATTTTTAACCTAGATGGACTAAGGCATTTGGTGTGACGTGTAGACCGAGGATTGGTCAAGCAATGACCACAAATTTAAAATGAGTTTTTTATACAGAACATGTAAAACAACTGTTTTCTGAAACAAAACATTTTTTTATAATTTTGCGAAAAATACTAGTTAATCGCAAAAACTGTTAGAACAGTCTGGGCACAAAATAACCCTTGAAATGAATTTGGGCTAATCCAAACACAACAAAGCTCTTCTATACACCGCATGATTATCATCTTAAATTTACAACAACAACAAAATACCTAAACCGAAAGTTTTTGATAGAAAACGCACGAAATATTGGTTTAATATTCGCCTCTGAGATGAAAGTCTCGTATGAGCCATGTTTGCCAAACACCTTGCGATAAGGCGAGTTGGTAAATATCGAGGTTTTGAGCCTTCCTTCGTACAAAGCCTTCTTATTGTACAGCTGGGTGGAAATATTGGCAGGAGAGAGTGAATGTAAACTCCAAGGTGGAAAATGGAATCGAGTTTACGTGCAACGCCAACTAGAGCAAAGTGTGTATACGTTCTAACGTTTTCCTACATTGGTTATTTATCGTCGTTTAAAACCATTATTTTTAAATTTCAAGAGCAAGTGAAAAAGGCTGGTAACTATTAAAACGTTTAATCAAGATTTTAAAAAGGTTGTATATCTATTCTCGATGTTATTTCCGTTTATTTTGTTGTTACATATTAATGCAACAACGAATAAAGTTGCATGCGTTAGGCAAATTTATTGATTAAACTTTTCTTGAAGACAATGGAAAACTTACAAACAATTACACATGATAGTTGTATTCTCCAAGTATTTCAATTTTTTATTGGCACCATTGGCACAATTAGTAGTGCATATATGTAAACAAGAAACGTAATAAAAACACGTACCGGTATAGAAAAATAAAAGAAATAAAAAAACATCTACCAAAAAGTCCTTGAAACAGTTATATTATTTGTTGGATAAATGTTTTTAAATCTACGTTTGGATCTCTTAACGTTGTTTTCTTTCTTGACGTTTATTCAAATTTTATTATACATTGCTAAGATGTTGTGATATGTTTGTTTCTTAAAAGGTATGTAAACTGCATTGCCCCACAGCCAGTTCTAAATAATCCTCCCTAATAGTTAAGAATAGAAACAACGAGTATTCAATCCTAAAGATTAAAGTGCCCTCTTGAACTAGAACACTACGCTCTGCACTGTTCTAGCGTATGTTACCAGTTCTCATAATCTGGTCGTGCATTGTACACCTTTCACTGTGCGCGTTACAGTGGGCAACAGTTTCCTACGTCATTGCTCCGTCATACCTAGAGAGAAATTGAACAATGACTCGTGACATGTGAGCACACCCGACCACCTGACCAACCAACTGGCTGAGCTTTACAAGCTGACAGGTCATAACTGGATTAAAAAATAACACTCAATAGTAAAAAGAACATGTAAACAAACACAACTTTATGTTGTGGGTTATAACAGGTTGTAGATGAATTATCCTTCATCTTGTTGTACAGGTTATCGGATCGGAAATGTACATCTCATTATATCTTTAAACAATATAATATAATCTAAATCTTCCGGTTTACAACGCATCCAAACTTCACAGCGCTCCGCAGCTGTTTCACCCAATCAGTGATCCTGCAAAAACTGATAATACAGACCAATCTTTCTTTTACCTACATTCAACAAGATTTAAAATACTATTTTTGATTATTTCTGGAAAACACGAGGATCTTTCCTCAAGAAGGTTTGGATTTAGGAAGAGGAAATACAATTGATGCATTACGATCTTAATAGAAGGCGTTGTTGATGTATTTGAGAGACGAGACAGAGTGCTCAGCATATTTCTTGATCTGTCCAAAGCTAGTTAGTTATTAGCTAGTAATTTGTACTAGTTTTTGTTGTATACATAATAAAACCCTAACATATCAACTAGAATGATGTTAGAGGTTTATCTGATAAATGGTTGTGTTCAAAACTTGATGGAAGAAGTTTACAGATCCAAAACGTCAAGCAAAATTTCAATGTTTTGTTGTTTGTGGTATTTCGATTTGAGACACCGACCACTCCTAGATGGTATTTTAAGGTGAATATGGGATGAAGAGTGAGTGTGTTGAGTGTTTTTGATGGATGATGTGGTGTAGTCTTGTTACAAACTAGGGCCGACTGTTCCCCAGATTGGGTCATTAGATAATGTCCCAACGACCAATGCAATGGACCAGCAGCTTAACGTGACTTCCGAACCACGAGCAGTGGCCATCGTGAAAAGTTCATCACGTCACATTAGTTAGTAGCTAGAAACCACACTAAACACTACACTAAAAAAATCTGCTCACGGTGTTTCTCAAGGATGGGTACTTGGGCCAGTATAATTTATAATTTATATTTAGACACATCTCTTTAAAACGCTACATTAATTCAATATGCTGATGACAACTCTTTAAGTAACTGATAAAAACATAACAGGGCTGAAAATTGACGCACGAATAGATGTAAGCTGTTGTTTACAATACTTTTCCAATATTAATTTACAAACTAATTTTTCAAACACAAATAATAAGAGATTTTATTTGGAAGCAACACTCACTCCAATGTTATTATTATTGAGATTCTAAGTTCTTATCTACCTGCTACGTTTACAATTGTAAACTAACTTCTATGACCTGTTTTAGCTATAATATTTAATTGAAAGTTCGTTTTGCATAGCATGTCACTTTTTCGAATTACTCTTGAAGATTTCTCATAACGAGATTCAAGTCTAAAATGACTTCAGTAGGCTCCTTATTGGTATCTACACATTTCATTCGTTCAAGCTGTGAGTCACAAACGGCTTTATAGTAGTTAAAATTATGTTGTATTTTCAATACGACTTTACATATGAACTTAAACTAGCTTGTTCACTCATTTTCCCAAGAATAAAATGTGTAATTGTTCTTGTAAAAAGTGTAATTTGATGGCCAAGGAACTAAACATGGTTTATGATCGTTGAAATATTTTAGTCGCAATCTGCCATAAAAACTAATATATCACGTGTTTTATTTTTAGTTCAAAAATAAAAATAAATCCTAACATAGCTATTTTTGTTCAAATAATGAAACTAAACAAGATGGTGGCTCTTTCTTTCTTCACAATCACCCGATGAAAACTGGGGAGTACTTACAGGAACTACGCTTCCCTACTTTTATAACCACTCCATTTAACGGCTCAACTACCATCAACGACCCAGATGGCAGGGCGAGGTTGTTGAGACAACAGCAAAACTCCACTCTATGAAATTAGAAATGAAATAAATTTAAATCGTTGAAGTGACAAATTCATCTAATTAACTGTTCATCGAGTTCAAAATGAATGTGTAAGCGTGATATCACTCATCAACGTCCTAAGAATCCGTCAGCGTTTAACTATTTGTTTAAAGTTTTCAAACAGTAAGGTTCATATGCAAAAGTTACTTAATAGGCATGATTTGGTCAAGTGTTGGTTATTTGATGAATTAAATTTGTTTTCGAAAAAATTCCAGTTGAACTATCTAAACTCCACCAACTTTAAATTTATAACTCGCCCTTCCACTCACTTGGGGCTGCGCCTCCCCCATACCCTTATTCGGCCTGTGGCCTCGTATTCGACAATTTGCCTTCAAACTGATCTAGCAACGATACTGTCAGAGGTGGGAAAACGTTAAATACAAAAGTTGTAGGAAGTTTGTTTCACACTTATCATTGTCTATCAGATTGAAGATAGAACCGAGCAACTGTTTGCCACTATGATGCAAAATATCGGCTAAGTACAAGGGCAGATCCATCAAGGGTACAAAGGCTAAGTACGACGCCATCCCTTTTGCCCGCCAACTTGTCAGAACCTTAGAAAAGAATGTTTTCAGATTTTTTTCCCGAAAGTTTCACACCAAGAGATTCAAAACGAGTATTTGGTGGGGGGTAGCAAGCCGAGAAGTGCCTAAACATTTACTCGTACAGTTGCCTGTACAACCGGCTTAATAGTATATTAATGTTGACCAGATGTAATACATATAAGATTCGAGCTTTTGTACTTGGAATACTTTAAATATATTGAGAAACCGACCACTCCTAGAAGGTATTTTAAGGTGAATATGGGATGAAGGATAAATGTGATGAATGTTTTGATGCATGATGAGGCGTACTTAGTCTTGATACAAACTAGGACAGCCTCTTCACCAGATTAGTTAATTAATTAATAGCCCTGCGACCATAGGAATATACCAACGGCTTAACGTAACTTCTGAACCACGGTATAACCTCCACCGATTGCATTTCAATCAGTTTATTTCCTTCGCTTTCTCAATTTGTTATAACCATTCCAATATAATTAAATTACACTGTGAGCCTCTTCTTCACCACAACAACGTGAGCTTGAGCCTAATATCCACAGACGCTTCTGTGTATTAGTTTCATTTCCTGTGTGCGTCAGCACGTAACAGCTGATGACACGCTGAGTCATTTCCTGACACTCGTGTTGTTCTTGATCTATCCTCCTCGACGTCACACTTCACTGACAAATAGAGAGGATACTTGCACTTTCCACTCATCCGAGACCGTATTGACACCTGCCTGTCGTGATGGACATCGAGACAAACAATGGGCGCCCGTGATTGGTCGAGCTGTCTGTCTGCGCTGGAGGTGCCAGACTCAATGTTTTGTTGTTTGTTGTACGTTAGTTAGTGGCTCGAAACTACAAAACCTCGCGTCAACTTTTACCAAGCGTCTTTTAGTGACTTTGCGAGAGTTGGCAATACAAAGTATTATTATGTGATGTTTTTATGTAACGTAAATTTTTCATAATGTCAAACTAATATACAGAGTGGTTAAAAAGTAAGAAGGCCAAAAGGAATCGTAATAATTTCTACAATTAATATTTAAACTTGTTAAAATTCCGTACACATACGCTCAACTACATAAGAAAATTAAAGATAGTTTTAAATTTCCACGCAGGCAACGGTATTGTTCGCCAATTTCTACAAACGCCCGGGGATACAGTAACAGCATTTTGAAGGAAATCAATTGGAATACTGGTGATAACTTCTTGAGTGCGATTTCCGAAACAATTCAAGGTTGTATGCTTGCACCTGTACACTTCCTTTACATAATCCTTAGAGGAATGGCACGGAGTTAGATCTGGGCTTTTCGCAGGCCCATTCATGGCGTCCACGCTGTCCCGGCCAACGTGCAGGAAACATTCCGTCCAACCACTCACGAACAGTTCTTAGCAAAAACACGTATAACAATGAACCAATATTAGTAACCAAAGGAAACCTTATTGAATACTCAATACTATGACACTATTGCCAACATGAAATTCGTAATGTTGCAAAATGTTAAACAAGATATTATTTAGAAAAAGGAAAGAAGGAAGGG
Source organism: Matsumurasca onukii (assembly GCA_018831715.1). NCBI lineage: Eukaryota > Metazoa > Arthropoda > Insecta > Hemiptera > Cicadellidae > Matsumurasca > Matsumurasca onukii. The sequence continues at coordinate 53,467,360 of CM032061.1, read as the reverse complement.
GTGGAGTTTTTAACCACCAGAAACGTTAGGAGTAGTTTTTCTCCGGAAGTGGCAGGAAAAGTCCGTTGTTTCCTTTTACTAAATTGCTCTCCGCCACTATTATGAACTTTCACACTAAGATATTATTACCTAGATACTTTTTAACCACCCAGTAGATTCTCACCTAGATCCACATTTTGCAAATTCCGCGTTGCCTCATAAAAACTCCGTGTGTCTACTGGCCCTGCGTAAGTTTTACTGCGAACAAAGATTATTTTTTATTGGTGTATGCTTTATTATGAGATGATACCTCTTTCTGATATTTAACTCAATGTTGTCACTTTCGTTGTGTTATGCCAATCACTCCCCAATGAGTTGGAGTTAATTGAAGTTTGTCCTTTTCCTCCCCACATGTGGCTTCTGATCATACGAGGCTATTAAATATTTCGCCGCTTGAAAATATGTAACCTTTTCTCACTCGTGGACTAAATTGATTAATCAAATTACATCGTATTTTTTAGTTCTCGTACTCTACCTTAGATTTTCAATAAAACATCATGGAGTATAACTTCGTATCTTGAGCTTGAATGCGGTATAACACACGTTTGTCTCTCATTATTTTTTTATAGAGCAGAAAATAAGATTTAACGACTAGAATAAAACGTTGTCTCGGAAAACGTTTACAGTTTTGAGATTGAAAATTCCAGAGTTTGACTCATTTCTCTTTCAATGGAATTCAAACTACTCAGTAAGAAATGTGATAGAACTTCGAGTACTTCTAAAGGCTAATCTTCAATAATAGTAACCGACTCAGTTTTAATTAAAGTCTGATACGAGTGTAATTCTTGAATCAACTGAAAGAACTGTGTGTCATGAATTGCAATCTGACTGTCTTGAAAAGCATATTTCATACAAAGTGACTTTTACCTCTTACATACTATTAAATACCCAACACACATTTTAATTTTAAATTCTTTCAAGGATCTATTAGGTGTGTTTTGATATTTAAATGGGTATCAAAAGAACGAATCGAAATAACAAAATTTCCTTTGCATAGTTGAGTTTGTATTAAATTTCCCTTTCTTTTAAGATACCACAAAAGGGTTTGCTATTAAAAGATTTGGGGCCTTCTTCCAGTTTTTAGTGGGGGTGGTTGACGGAAAGTACGTCAAAACGAACTGTAGAATTATATAAAACATTCCCTAAGGGTTTTCAAAAATATTTCCTTGTTCAAAAGTCAAGGTGGGAAGACATTTAAAATTCACCCCGTATAGCTTAAGGCACATATAACGACCTACACATCATTTTAAAACTGTAGTCAGACCAACGAAGTACAGAGTTTTATTGATAAGACGATTAAGTAAAGTTGTTCGACTGACAGGATCGCAGAGGTAAGCAGATATTTGAAATGGTTTGATTGCGTCAGGAAGTGACAGTAAAGTTTTCAGTCGACTAGGCAAGAGGTGGCAAGAGAAATGACATTGGACCAATTCTTAATATCTTCTTTAGCAATGTTAACTACTTCCTATCTCTTTTGACTTGTCAATTCCACAAGATTATGCAGGAACTGTTGCTTAAATTGAATAAATCAAAAGAGTGGGTAGAAGTCTTAAAAAGTCTCATGTAAATTTATGCTGTTTATATTTTTCAACTTATACCAAAACGATATGCAACACAATTCCAAATCCAATGTTTTATACATTACAATTAGCGCTACCATATTAACCTCTTTATTGGTTCTAAATCTAAATGAATTTAGTTATTTAAGTTGCCATGAGACTCGTTTCCTGACCTGATGGGGGGGGTTATACATCTCTGTTTAACTTGAAACAGAGAACGTAGGGTTGTTAGCCCGTCCATTGTATATTTAATTAACCCGCTCATAAATCCTCAAATTCATGACTTCATGTTGCAATCATATCGGCTGCTAAAACAACGCCCTCGACTGTACAACAAACAACTCTCAATGACCTCGCACTTTTCGGCTGAAGATAACATTCTAACTTACGCAACATCTCGCCGATCGGAGCTATGGTATTTCGACTGGAAAATTCCAGCTCTGAGGGCAACCACTGGAACCAGAGCTTTCCTTGACTGGAGAAACCGTGACAGTCATCTTCTCCAGCCGTGGATCATCGCAGAGTCGTCTGCATAACCAGGGTCGTTAGCAGTCATTGGCATTCAGCGTCATCGAGCAAGGACCAATCAGAGCGACTCTGAGTCATAGAGGATTCACAGTAACAGAAACATAAGAATAGCACTGTTGGGGGTATCCAATCTTCGGTTGGGAAATGGATTATGGATTTATTACAGTTATTGGTGTGGTCTAAATTAGATTGTGAATTCGTTGGGCAGTTGGTATGATTGCTAGAGCTATTATTTTTTTTTTCTGAGGGAAGATTGTTGGTGGGAGACGTAATTTGAAGGATAGTTTTATGAGACTGCACAGTATTTTCTGTTGTTTGGCACTTTTGGAGTTTTAAAGTTTTTTTTATTTTACACCAAAATCATAATTTAAAATGTATCACACGAATTAAGACTATAATTTCATGACCAAATCCTAAGCACATGTTTACGGTTAGCATAGTTTTATAAAATACCCAGTTTGGTTACATTCCTTAAACCTATTGTAAAATAGAAGGGTTTGTAGTACTGAAAACAAGACCCAAAACTGCAATTTATGAAATATGGTTGTGGTAATTCGAGGACAAAAGCGATGACAGCAAAATTGTCTTTTCTGAATCAGCTTGTGTTTAGCTACCATTTTGAATAGAACTATAAAACATTTATAAGTGTAACTACCTTTTATCTCTGTTTGAAGTGATGGGTCACTCGATGAGCTACAAATAATGACGTCCCCTTTATTTTATTTGTATTCATATTTAAGGAAACAATCTTCAAAAAGCTTTGAAAATTACATATGATATACTCATTTTAAATTCTATGCCACACTTTCTGTGTAGATTTTAAGTGTTAAAAATTGTTAATCAAACTAGTCAACAGGCGTAAGAAAACTACACGTTTTTAACAGTCAAAACTACGAAACCTCGCGTTTACTTTGTCCACGTGCTTTCGTATTGTCTCTTCAAGTGTTGGCAGTCCTGCCTTCAATTACGAAAGGGTGCTTGACGTGGTTAAGTGGTAGAGAGGACTATAAAGTCCTAGCTTCGCCACGTAAATAAAGACTTTTTCATTTCATTTCATACATTAGCTGCCATTTAGCTCCACATAGGAAATAAGGTTAGGTTTTAGAGACAAGAACAAAACACCATAATCACGCTAAACTAAGGACGACATAAACCTCACCACTACCCGGTAACGGAGAGAAATACATCCTGGCAACGCAACGCAATGTATAATGTAAAGATGTAAAATGTAGGTTAGCGGTGTAGAGGTGATTGAATAGAAGGAAAGGAAAACATGTATTCAGTGAAGTGGAAAAGGAAGTACAATCGTTATGTGATGCAGGAGTTTATTGTGTCTGAGTCGCTTTACATAATACGACTACTTACACCGTATTGAACTGCTCTCAGACGACAATGGAGGTTAGTGGTAGTTTACTCTGAGTCCGGTGATAAGGCGATGTTATCAGCAATAACAGCTGTGGTGAATCCTTTCAGCTGTGGTGAGTTCGGTAAGGTGGACAAAGAATGGTTACTGTTTGTGGACCGTAAAGTTAAAACAACATAAGTACGTTCGTTATCAGAAATCTTAGTCTGACGACTCGTTTTCTTGTTTGTTTGAGAATATATAGTGTTTTCAACGTAAATAGTTGGTTCGGGTAAAACTATACACACTGCTTTGAGGTAGCAGTTTTATTCTGCTAGGACGCGTAACATATAAAACTAAAAACTGTGTTGCTAGAATTTGATTTTTAAACTTGCTTTTGAAATCTTTGCCCTAAAAGATATTATGGTGGTTTAAAAACTGAGATATTATAGACTTTTGATTATTAACCATCAAATCTTCAATTGGAGTGACTCTTTGAGGTAGGTTTGGTGGAGTTACACTGTACTGAGTAGTACTTAATTTGGCACCTAACTCAATTCATGGTTTTTCACAAACGACTTGTAGAAAAGTCCCCTCTATATGTCTCAAAACAGTTTATGAAAGGGCTGGGCTGGGTCAAGTCTGGTATCATACCATAAAAGTTTCATTATTAGAGGAAAATTTTGCAACGTTTATCTCAATCGGTTCACTCTCTCCTAAAGGGGGTTGATTCAAGGTTCAATCTTCTTAAACTTTAAATCATCGCCATTTCGTTGTTTACCAACCCTTTTCAACTAGAATATTTGACATTCAATACTACTTGCAAAGACTTTCAACTTGACGTATCAAATGCGTAGACAACATTCTTGAGTTTGAAAAAGTTGGTTTCTACCAGAAATGAATGATAGATAACTAGAAGAAAAAGTATTTCCTGGATTAGTAGATTAAGGGTGGAAACCAGCCTTTGTCCCTTGTAGTGATTTTAACAATACTAAGCGGCTCCAATAATTGCACAGTAACATAAAATGTATTTCATACAACAGCTGACAAAAATGATTTAATACGAGTAATTTGGCAAATAAAACTGAACTTTTCTAAAGGAAGTATAGTACGAGTAGTTTTTAGAAAAGTAGAAGGTCAGAATGTTATTTGTTTTACAATAGTTCTTCAAGGTTAGTCTACAAGAGTATCGAGTGGAAAGTTTGATCAAAGAAGATCAAATCTATCTTTAGAAGTTGAGCCATGTACTAACTTCATCTTTGACACTTTAATTAAGGGTGAACCACAAAACTGTTTCACCCTTAACCTTTGGATCATAAAACAAGTTAAACTGCACCACCGCATTTCCTCCTTCCATTCTTGAGCCTTTTGTGGTTTGACGTTTTACTGATGCGGGTAAAACTATACTTGATGCATTAATGATTTCAAAAAATTCATGTCACATAGTAGCTGTATCCACTCAAGTGGTTTATAGGACACATAAACACATAACGATAAATAACCAAAAGCAAGTAGTGCGCGTATGTTTATTTGGAACTAATGTGCATAGCAATTTGATATATTTAATAATCATTACTACAGTTCATGTTGAATATATTAACTATGTACTATCTGTTTCAAGGCAAATGTGCTTAAATATAAAACGCCAGAGATTCAGCTTTTCATTATTATATGTATAAAATAGTTTCCTACGCGGTAACCTACGAATTTGATAAATCTCTTATTAGAGCAACTTTTACTTTTACAGATGTTTTAGACCCATGTAATAATGACTTGCAAAGACAAATTTTATTTCTTCCAGAGATTTCACTTCAAACTTTGGTTTTATTGAACAGCCAATGACCACTTTTTACGAGCGTAATTCCAATGAATTTCGTGTTCACGCAATAATATGGAAACGGTCACCGCTCTTTAAATAACACTTCCATATGATTAAATTGAAAACAAGAGTCACCGTCATATAAGACCATCAACGCTTCTTAGAAATCTTAGCTTGATGGGGAAAAGGATATTTTAATGGCATTTTTGTTGCGTTCCTATGGTTCAATGAGTTTATTTTTAATCTTAACACTTACTAAAAATAAAATAGTGCAACAGCTGTTCCTTCTAAACGAGATAATCCAGAGTACTGAGTTCAAAACTGTATTAATCAACTAAAGTTTAAACTTACTTCTCAATATTATTGCATCAGGACAAAACTTATGATTTATCAGTCAACCCTAAAGTGTTTGATCCTAGCTTAGTTAAACTTAAAAAAGCTTCATATCAAAAAGTTTTACTTTAGGACCTAACAATGAAATGTGCCATATTGTTACACGAACAATGACCATTGTATCGCAATATCCAATGATATAATAATCTAACATTTTCCAACCGTTCACTTTGAAGTGTCATTCAGACATAAAACAAGTATTCATTCATGTTCCTTATTCATATAAATTATTTCTACTCTGACCTTAATCCACGTCAGCTCAAAATATCTCATATTTTGTATTTTTAATATATGTTAAATGAATTCCAATCTGCCCAAGGTCCTTAACCTTGAACCGAATTAAATATACTTCTAATGACTACGGGAAAATGCTTTCAGTCGACGAATACGTGACTATTCACTCCCAGATTCATATCAAATTATTGTCAAGAAAAGGGACATTTCAGACAAACCACTAAGGACTTTCCCGCAGACGTTTTGTGGTGTTTGTACGTGAGGCGAAGTGGGGGTAGCGCCGCGACATGCGTCATACGTGACACTATGCGACCGTGACGCTCACGTCAGCGACCGTCACCTTGCTGGTCGCGCTGCGGCTACTGCTGCGGCTGTGGCTGCGGGCGGTCCCGGGCCGCATTGTCCGGTACAATGTACTGGCTGCGGGGCTGGTAAGTGAAACTGAAAGGTATTGGACAGCGTCGGCATATGTCGAATTGACGTAGAACTGATCGACAGAGTAGTTTCGTTTACAACTGTCAACTGCTGTACAAAAGTGAATGATTCATTTAGATAAAATAACACAGAGAAAATTCTAACTACCTTGCAAAATAAAGTTCATAAAATTATCAAAGGAAATGGACCATCAAAACAATCTTCCCGTGAAATTAAATTGTAACTTTCCAAATACATTGTAACAGGTTCCAAATACATCTGTTTAGAGGAAAACGATAAAATTTTGTTACGTTTTCTTGCATACGTCTGTATTTTGGCAAGTTAAAAGTATGAGTGGTTGAATACTTAATTATGATCGTAATAAAAGGGCTTTAACAGACAAGAACAATATCAAAAGTGTGCATGGGACGTGTTTTTAAAATTGTTATACATGTACGATATACGAACACAGTTGAATTCCCTTAAATGGTGGTACTTTGAATAACATATTTATTTATAAATTATCTTGCCCAAAGTTCGTTTTATACAATTAGAGAGTTTATAGATAGGTAAATTTCCATAATCCAATTGTTTAATTAGGCTAAAGTCTTACTTGTTGTGGTAACTTAGTATATTGTCAATAAAAGAAAAATTATTGTAAAAAATGACATTAAACGAATTGTTATTGTCTGTAATAAAAAAGTTTGGATAGTGAAGATTCATTGCATACTACCTCATTGATGAAAACATTTAATTTATTCCAGATCATTTTTAACGATTGAATGAATTTCCTTGTCTGACTTTCCTTGTTTGAGCAATCTGATCATGTTCAGGTAGCTTGACAAGTTAAATATCATGGTTCAACCTGTTCATTCAGCTTAGCCTACAGTATAAGTAACTTTAACTATCTTTTATTTTAAAAATGTAAGCGGTTGACGAATTTATTAGCCATGTCAAACCAAGCAAAAAATAGCAGAATACTGTATGTAACATAACTTGTCATACAAAGTGTAACTTTTGAAGTGATAGGACAACCGAAAGAGTGGGCCGTTTAACTTTTTATCTGCAGAAAACAACAAGGAACCTTGTATGTTGCTTTTATTTTAATTCTACATGTACATAATAATTTTATTAGTGATAGTTCTGTTAAGTTGTTTAGTTTAATTTTTACAATTCTTCTCTTGTTGGCACTCGTAAATTGATAACTTCGGTTAAACCTTTGAGATCGGATCGGAAGTGTTGCACACTAATAAATGAGACATTTCTTCTTTCAAAATCATTTTCTGTAATGTATATTTTCCTATTGTTCAATTCCTATAGTATAATCCCCTAGCAGTTTCTAAACAAGCCAAAGTTGAGTTTGATATCAAATTAAAGGTATTCTATAAGTAGTCGACGATGCACCAAAGCTCAATCAGTGCACTCTGTCAAAAATGCCCTGTTTGTCAGTTCAGATCCCTTAGATTTAAAACCGTCACCATTTCGTTATGAATCATTCTTTTCCCTAAAACGTATGGTCTTTAATTTAGCTTACACACCATTCAATTTGACATATAACACGCCTTAGAAATTTTTGAAGTCACCACTGATTCTCGTAGGCGTATTTCTGAGGTCGCTAAGTTGGTCCATACCGCGGATTTTAGGTGGGAATTAGGTCTTTTCGACTGTGGTACTTTCAATGATGCTCCTACTTTTCAGAAAACTGGATTAATAAATCAATAACTTCTAGAAAATAAACCTAAGCTCTGCACATTAGTTCCGATACCTCGCCCTTGACTCACTTTTACGTCGTTTTTCGCCTTTATTGATAACTTTCCCCAAAAGGCATTAAACGTCTGCAGTGGTTTCCATTCTATTCTCAAATTGTGTGCCCTTCACGCTTGGACTATTATCTTTCCGCTCCTGTTATGTTTTTATCAAACGCATTTCCACATCACCAGCCATGGTTTGCATAGATAGACCTTGTGCGCAGGTCCCAGAACTCCAATGTGCCAATCATCAGGGCAACCACACTCACTTAGTTGCTCAATCACAAATAAAACCCATTGTTTGTTGTAATCGATTGATTTCGTTCCTAAATGTTTATGACAGTAGGCCTACAGGCAGCACTGTGGTTAACTTTGCCACAATAAAGACTAATTTCATTTGATGCCATTGATACATTTTTCCAGACGCTAGTTATCTCAAGCCTCTTGCATCAAATCCCAAAAGCTTGCTTTTCTTAATACTAGTTTTGTAATCCGGCGCTGTTAGAGTTGCTTTTAAAATTTGAAACTTTTATCCAGAAGAAGTTGTGAAAGCTGTTTCCACCTATATTAAGAACCTATCCTGCTTATAAAAATTTAATTACTATAATCAAAACGACATTAATCTCAATCGAATTTGAAAGATGAACGTGCCACCAATATGACATCAGGCATATTAAAGGAGGAACTATTTTCGTGTATTACTTAATATTATAAATAGATGCTAAGATCGCCGTTTAGAACGCAATTGTCGAACTTTCGAGTTCAAGCATTGAAAAAACTCTACTTTACCTTCTTAAAACATTAATGGAACGTTAACCTCATCTTGAAATGAAAAAGTTTAAAATCAATGTCCGTGACATTTAACTTATTGGGACATTTGATATTGGTTCACCAATAAGGTTTCTGTGAACATTGAACGAATTGCTCAACAATTGCATGCAGAACGAGTTGTGGCTGGATTATAGACATGTAGATTGCAGATTGAATGGTGTCAGTAGTGTAAGTACTGCGGATGTTGACAAGTCCAGGAAGCCAAGTGTGAGCTTGCAGTGTGTAATTGCAGGTTTGTCCAGTGGAATGGATCAACGCTCACTCACTGCTGAACACTGGAGCGAGCAAAGCGTGGTCTCTGTTTCAACTTGACTTGACCGATCGTCAGATCCTCCTTCTCCGGTTGCTACGCGCTTCTTAGCACAGTTGACCGAGTGGGACAAAACGACGAATGGGGAAGGAGATCGGGTAATTACGAGCACGTATTACGTGTCAGAACTTAATTTTAGCCTTCGGACTCCCATTTTAGTTATTTAAAATCAACCATACGTTTCCACTTCTGCCTCAGGTTGTAGTACTATATAACTTACGAAATAAAATAGTTAAAACGTTATACTAGACAGTTATTTAAAAAAAAGAATACAAATTTTAGGTTTTAAAAGCCAAACGAATTTATTTGTACAAGAACTTAAGGTTATATTCATTACTATCTGTGTAAGTTTTCAGCCGTACCCTATAATTATTTTTTATGTAATTAGGTGGAAACGCACAATTTCGTTATAGCTCAATCCAATCAGGTAGATAGTCACAAATGGCTATGCGTTTGAACCTCATCTCATAGGTAGGTTGTAAGCTATACGTTTGAAAAAACATGAAATGATTGATACGATACGCTCATAGTTGAATCCGTTAGCACACTGTCATAAAATTAAACACCCATCAGTTGTTCTAAATGGAGACAAAATGATGCACACCTCATTCCTAGATTAGTTTGCTGTGGGTTAGTAAGAAAGAGCTTTATAGGTGCTTGAGATCATTTTCCCACAGCAGACAAGAAAGTATAAAATTAATAGTAATAAACATCGAGGTATACTATCAAATACCGTCTTCGTTGCCTAGTTCAGGAAGTCTAGTGTATGCTCGCGGTGTTTAATTGCGGATTTACCCAGTGGAATGGATCAACGCGCACTTGCTGCTGGACTCTGGTTACATCACTCTTAAGAGTGAGCGTGTACTCTTGTTATATCACCACTCTTAAGAGTTAACGGTCAGCAAAGCGCGTGCGTGCACGACCGCGCACAGGCTGGACAGTTCTACTTCGTCGAGCAGCTCTTCTGCTTCTTCTGTTGAAGCGAATCAGCCGGGATGTTTGTGAACGTTTCCTTTTTTGGACAGGCTTCGTGGCACGTTTATATTTTGTTGTTGTTAGAGGGTTAATTTTATAAAAAGAAAGCCTAGTTAATTAGAAAACAGTTGCGAAGCTTCGGAAACATTTTAATGTTACAGAACAAGTTTTGAGGCTTTGCCCACTATCGAGAAAAACGTTCATTAGCACATAAACTAGTCTGGAACTATAAAAAATCAAACAGTTTTAACACGTAACAAATATATCTGGAATAAAAAGTATCACGCAAGAGGTTAGAATCTTTATGTTTAGTAAAGTATACTTGGAAGACTTTTTACAACATATGACCTTCACGTATATTCATCTTTTTTCCAACTCTAAAGTTTAAGTGTTTCTTCGATGTTTGTATGCATGTGGTTGGGCATGATAGTGTTTGTTTGTTTAAAAGTGTAGATGTCATTCGGTTGTTAGATTTGATAATTTAAAGTAATTCTAGAACTTTCATTTAAAGTTGTCTTTGTATAAATAACTAGAACAGTCATTAAATTATAGTCATAATAAGTTCATGGCTTTGCTAACTAAGTAGGCAATTACCTGAAAATATAATCTTTCTTTTTAAACCTTTATTTTGAATTTTGTTTCTCTTGGCTTTCCTTAAACTTGTTCTCAAAAATCACCCGAAAATATTACTATTCAAGAGAGGATAATGTAACATTCAGGTAACCTGTTTGATTGATATTTTTGCTTTATTTCAAAATTCGTGAATTAAATTTGAAATAGAGTATTAACATCTTTGAATGCTTAAATCTATACACCAACCTAAGCAAAATAAATGTTTCCCGACTCAATCCTCTTTCATAGAACGTATACTTAGACACCATATGAAATTCATCTTAGAAAGGTTTCTCCAGAAAAATGAAATGCCTGATGATATCATCGCACTGTCTTAAAAGATGTATTTAAACATTTGATCTTTAAATTGAGTGATAGTCCTTATAAACCTTTTTTGTTTTATAGTTTAACTAAAGCATGCATACGTTTTGTTAGTAAACGAACTAATTGATAGTGGAACAAATAAGCAACAAGTCACAGACAAGAGATGAAGGTGACAAACACTGTTAAGCTAAAACCAATTTTAAAATCAGCCTGGTGTCGTGAACTTAATGAATTATACCTTAAGTTGTAATTATCTCTGGCACAATCATTATGTTAATTACGATAAATAGTTAATATAATCTAAATCCTTTACTGTTGTATTTATCGATTGTTTCTAAAGGTCTCAAAAGTGAAGGCTCTTCCGTTTAAATGGTTTCTGGTTTGTTACCACAGGTATTTAAGAGATTCCGTTCTAACCGTTCAAAGCAATTTCAAACCCAATGTCTGACAACGCCTGAAGTGTTTGTTGTTTGTTCGCCACTTTCGTTTGTTCTTGAGAGCCGCAAACACTTATTGCTGGTAGAAACTTACTGTGAGTTTTTTTACGAAACGAATAAATATTTTATGTATATTTATTACTTTAGTACCTTCTAAACCATGTTTTTTCACCAAGTATTCACCGAAAAAGTGTTTATAATTTGGAAATTTTAAGTGACAGCATACAAATGTACTACTTACTTATTATTAAACTCATTTGTATCCACGGCAAGTAGTGCATTCACGCTACAAAGGGAAAATAAATAGAACCGATTCTCAGAACCTTTAGTTAGATCTAGTAAAACCTTTTTAGTAGAACTCATCATACAAATTATGTTTATGATCTGCAATGCAGTCATCCTGTAAAAAGTTATTTTAGTAAAGCAAATGTACATTGAAAGTTCAAATTGAACTAATTCATAGTTTACGAGTATCTTTAAACTGGTTAAAATTAACCCGCTTACGAAAAAAATGAGACTACAAATTATATTGTTTATTAGGAAATATTCTAAAAGACTAACAGTTAAAATATAATGCTACTAAACGCCAAACCAAAAATAAGATACCATTATAGTTACAAGAAAATATGTTCATTTTAAAACATGTTCCAGTGAATATTCTCTAAATTTGTTTAGGCTGTTGCAAAGCTAAGACAACCTGTTTTACTACGAGAAACAATCAGCAACTAGACAAACGTTTCTTTACATATTGTTTAGTTGTTTCGATTTGTATGCTAGTTTGAAATATTTTATTTATTTTTACATCAACAACTACATGTGGTTAGGTTGTGTTTAAATGGTCAGTGTAGGCTGATTACTTTAGGTTGTGTCATGATTTAGGTTACCTTTTCTCAAAAGATGGGTTCAGATTGCTGATCTCGAATCGTTGTACTTTTCTTGCTAACTGACAATAGAAACTGTCCGCTATAATATTTCAAAACAGTTTATTCTCATGATCACGAACATCAAACAAAAGAAAAGGTGTACATCAAACTTTTAGTTTTCGTATTATTGAAAGAATACTGTACGCAATGTACCATTTACTTGAATTCCGGCCAGTTTAACAGTTATCAAATTATGAAGTAAACTATTGCATTATCATTTTAAATGTAAAAATGTTGAAAGTGATGATAGAGGTCGTACGAAGAAAAAGAATAACCTCGCTGTTGGTAAAGGGTTTAAACCCATTCAGCTAAATATTTTGGAAAGAAAATTAAACACAATTATTACTCCAGATTTTCATTAGTTTAAAATCTTTACTACAAAACTCTTTTACTTTTTGTATTTTAAACATAATTTATATTGTATTTTATACATTAGTTTTGGTATAGATCCACCACCATTCGATATTTATTATTTTGCTTGTTGAAATAAACGTTTATCGATATGTTTCCAGAAATGTTTCCAGGTTCACTTTTACTCCCACAAGCTACAAGGAAAAGGTATTCAAAAATGTGAGATAAACTTTCGCAGCTTGAAAACTCTTTTTGAAACTTTTTAATTAAGCTCTCATTCACTAGCTAATTGAACAACTTAAACTGTGTTATCTACCTTGCAAGCACTTTTTCTCAAACATCTTCTAAAGAAGCCACTTTGTAAACAAAACCTTTTGACTGAGCAAAGCAGAGATCTCAGATTCAACTGCAAATGTCAAAACTTCCTGCTCTCTGCCATTATATCTGTCAGCTGGTAACCAATGCAATAAACTCTATCAGATTCAACTTTGATTTTATTAACTTAATTTATTACTATTTAATTTGATTTTCGTTAGCTGACGAAGGAAATAGAGTGGGTTTTCAATAAAGAGACTTTTCAAAAAAATCTTAGCGTGTATCCAAATATAATGCACAAACAAGAATAAATAAAAGAAAGAAGCAAACGAAGTAGTTTTGATTGGTTAAGGAGGTAACAATCTATTATACAGGATGAATTGTGTATTCATTTATAGTACCGCCTAAAGTTTATAGCGAAAACAAAACTTTGAATGGTCACCATTTTGAAACGTAGTATCCAATAAGCTGGTTAACAAACCTAACATAGATGATGTGACTTAGCAAAAGTAAGACTTGTTCTAAATTTCATGTGCGAGCTGTAGACTGTTTACCATATATCGTGTTAATATACCGTCTTGCAAATCGTCTTGTTCAACCATGTTTCGTTCTATTTTGCTATACAAATGAATAGCTCTATTTTCAAAGCAAATTCGCTGATAAAGACCCACACACGGCAGTGCTAGAGACTACGCTGGGCTATGTTTCACCCGAGCACGCTTGCTACATCAGCACATTCTTCACGTTCACGCTGCCCTGAAGCACGCTCCCCATTGTGCGCCGGTAACGCGCATTTGTCAAAGTGACGTAAACTCATAAAGTGCGTTCCGACAGCCGGGGAAACGCGCAGAGAAGACGCTTTTGTGCCAGAGGATGGGATTTGTACCAGGTGTGCAACGTGGCCTAGAACACATGTACGAAACTTTCATGTAGCCAACAATACACTAGTGGCGGCCGTTTCGGCAGAAGAATTTCGTATTAGGGCTAGAACCAGGCTGAATGCATATCTAGTTTTAAATTGAAATATTATTGCGTTAAAAGTATTGCTAATATTTGAGACTTTTGACTTTATTTAATAGAAAGCTGCATCAGGTTAAGGCTGCGTAGAACTGACAGAAACAAGTTACAATGCAGAGAGTTGCAGTTTAACAAACACCGTGGTTGGAAAACAGTGTTCGAGCTTTAATATTTTAAATGAAACGTCAATATTTGCTTTAAGACGGAAGAAGATTCTTTACATTTAATTTTATTTCAAGAACATTAACATGAATAAACGTGAAAATACAGTACTTCTAAAGTTGTGACACCCCCATTTTAAAGTAGACGTTTAAAATGTGGCTCTGATTTGCCCTAAGCAATATTTTGTTTGATCTAATGTCAAAGGGTTGACACGGTGCAGAGAGTAAACCATATGTTAACAGTGTTATAAAGGAGTTTATACATCGATTTCCAACCTTTTAAAGCCCTCTGTTAATTCAAAGTAGATAACAAGCTTCTCAGTTACGTAGACAACATTCATCAGTCAGACTACATTGTAATTTTTGACGCTTCCTTGCGCACCCATCAACACTAAACTCTAAATTGTGCCGTTATTGGTAACTTAAATAATTTGGTGCTAATATCGTGAAACTGTTACACGCTACATTCTTCATTTAGTTACTTTCATTGGAACTAAGTAGTCTACGTAGAGATCCATAACCCTATTATGTTGAGTTTACAATGTATTATTGATTTACTTAAAAGTTCAGCCTCGTCTGTCTAATTCTTCTGTCAATTTGTCAATAAAGTGTTATTTTATAGTTGACCATCAGCTTTTTCAGTTGTTCTTTTCGTAATAATCCATATCTATATGTATAAAAGCCAAATATTCACTGACTCATTAATCAGCCCACAGCCCAAACTACTTGGTGGATTGTCTTGAAAATTTGGACACATTTCTTTTAGGCTCTATACGCGCACAAAGAAAGGATTTGGAAAAAAATTAATTTTCTGAGGGAATTTTGAGGGGTTAATTTGCGAAGAAATACCCATAAGAAATATATCATGAAAAAAGTCTTAACGGCATTTAGGTTATTTCTAGATCAAATATGAAGAGAACATTATTTGTATTAAATTTGCGCAAGTCCCGAAGTTTTGGATTTTGTTTGCAATTAATTGTTTGAATGCTCGGGCAGAACCATTCGGTTTCAGAATTTTTAAAAACAACAATTTATTATCACTATACTTAGTTCTTCCCCGAAGCAAGGGTAGGGCAGCTAGTACAGTAAAATGTTCGCATTTGAGTGTATTGCAAACAGTAAACTTTATTTTATAGTCATGACATGAACCTTTCGCATGAGGTAGTGTTCTGTCATCAGGTAAGCTGTTCATTCGTTGTTAGATTCAAATAAGCAAAACTTAAGCTTAGATTTACATTTGATACGTATGTGAAGGTTCTATACGCAGTTAAGAACAACTATTGAGATAAAATATTGAATCGTACTAAATAGATTAATTTCTTTGTCTAAAATAGTTCAATCAACTAGGTTTGTGATTAATCAGTATGTAAAACTTAAATGATTTACGATTGCAATGCTTATTATCATGTTAAAAATACTTATTTATTAACGTTGTTGCGAAAAGTAACAACCCGGTGTTAACTTAGGCGTTAAACATCCAAAGGTAAATAGAAAAGGCAAACGGAAATAGGGCAGAGAATACAAGCGTGGGTTGGTTTGGTGCAGCATATTTATGTATGAGGCATTCAGGCCATGAAGTTAGTCACTTGTCCGAAACAGATTCCATTCCCTAAAGCAAACCGGATTGTAGTTTCAGCGTGTGAGCTGCATTGTATTGTATGTGCTAACAAAACCTATATAGGCTACTTCTCGTTGTGTAAATTATAAATTTTGACAGATAATTCGTGTGATTTTCTTTATGGGCGTGTTTTAACTTCATATGTAATTGTTTACATCCATTTTGTTTACATTATGAAGTCACTTTAACTTCAATAGCAGTTTTTAGTTTGAATGTAATTTCTTTGTTTGCATGCACATTCGAATGGTTTTTTATATTACTGACAACAAGCAAAACCTCTGTAGAACCCTTTAAGACATTATCTGAAAACATACATGTCTGTCTATTTTTCAGTGTTTTTGGTATAAATTTAAAAAAGAGAGAACTTATTCAGAATGCTGGTTAACGGAAATTAAAGGCGCTTTATTATTGATCGAATACATAGAAAAGACTCATACTCTTGATTTGTTTCATAATTTCTTCTCTGGCAGCGTAGAGATATTAGTAGTGTTGTCACATGAATACCAAAAAGGTCGTGTTTCATTAGGAAATAAAATAGTTACTTCCAAATGTCGTGGTTAATGTTACTATAGAAAATTGACTTTAAAATGTTGAAACACAAACGTAGTGCTTAGTGAAGGTACAGGTAATAGTGATTATATGACGTACAAACCTCAATAGCTCTATTCTTCCAGAGCAATTACAATTTGCTTCAAAGTCGTTTGCTGTTTTTACTCCTGGTAAAGCAGTACTCGGAGTTGAACCTACCTACCTTTATTAGCCGCTAGTTAAATATATTAACTGTATTTTCCAATTTTAACAAAAATCATGTTTATTCTTATTCAAGAGTAAAAGAAAGGTAAAGTTTGTCTTCTTTAACGAGGTGAAATTAGGACTACAAAGTTCTTTCTACCATTCAACCTCGACCTTTACTAGCATTACCGTATAGTCACTTTACAACTGTAAGTGGTGACTGAGGGGATTTAACCCGCGCCAGCGAAGTGATAAGCTCCAGAGCCGCGCACGATTCCAACCCGTCATGGGCCCGCCAAGAGTATTCAAATTAAAACAGGTCCATTTTCATCTGTATTGTATATACACCTCTGTGACGACCCAGCAGAACATTTTCATCAAAATTCAAGTTTTCATCTCCTGGACACCATCATCATCGTCTTTTAGTCTCAAAATCTGCTCCAACCCGACCTCTCACCCTGTCGCACACTCCTCAGTGTCACTGTCCAAGGTCCAGTACGCTGACCGATCACCATAGCTCGCTGTCAGTGTCGACAGTGTGTGTAACCGCTCTAGATGTGACCATGTCAACCCTGACAGATCACTCAGCCGTTCTGCCAGAATCTGCATACAAGGCCACACTAGTGGTGACCTTTCTCCTCTCTATCATTCATGTCTTTCACAATAGCCTCCAGCGGAGTGTCGGTGGATGGTGCAGTTCGCTTTGGGTTTAAAATTGCCGACGCGTAGTAACAGTTCCAAAGTGTTCCTCTAAAAATGCTAAGTTTGATAAAAAGTTAGACCAAAATTAGAGTTATACCATTTTTTGCTCTCAAAACATAGTTTGATTCACGCTCTTTGATTTTTTTAAACAGAGCGACGATTCCAGCACTAAAGGTATATACTCGTACTTCCAACGGAGATGCGATTATTTTCTTAATACCTCTTACAATAGATGCAGAACTTCTAACTCTTAAAGCTCATTGTTGACATTTCAAAAATTTGTTTATTATATTTTCGGCAAAAATATGGTTTATTCAAAAATTAATTTTATAGTACATTGGTCGCAACATTTTGCCCGATACTCATCAGCTTTATGTATGTGAACATAGTATAGTATTTAAAAGTTGACAAAAGCACCAAATCAGGTTAAGTTACCTCAGAAATTGGGTTTAAGAGAGGAACAGCTAGTAATTTCACCGAAATAAAGATATATTTCATTATTACTATATAAATTTGAAGACAAAATGTCTGGACCGAACCAGGATTTGAACCGGGTCTCCCGCTTGCGGGTGGTTATGTTATACCACTACACTATCCGGCCCAACTTTTTCTGCCTTCAAATAAGTATTTAAATCTGAATGTTTATCAAACATGTGACTGTCAAATAGTGACTTTAAATCAACAAGCTGAGTATTACAAACAGAATTTAAATACTGCCATTTTTAATCACAGTATTTAAATTCTGTTTGTAATAATTCCAGCTTGTTGATTTAAAGTCACTATTTGACAGTCACATGTTTCGGATAAACATTCAGATTTAAATACTTATTTGAAGGCAGAAATGGTTGGGCATAGTGTAGTGGTTTAACCACCCGGCAAGCGGGAGACAGGTTCAAATCGGTTCGGTCCAGAATATTTGTCTTCAATTTATTTAGTGTTATATTTCATTAGTTTCATATAATTTCATAATACATTGCCTGTGGTTTACCGTTTTCAAAGATTGGGGAACCGAGATATTTGGAACCAATTATTATAATGTTTTGACGCGTTGTAAACCAGAAGCACTAGATTTAAGTATATCGATAGTTTTATGTAAGATATAAACTACAATAAAGTATATACTAAAATTCCTAGATCTTATTATATATTGTTTACTTCAGATATAGGATAGTATTAATGAAATAATATAAACAGTCTACAACATATTTAAATTTAATAAATACCGTTTTCACCATATTAAACCAGGCTAACTTGCAGCTAAGCGCTAAAGCGCCGCTTCTATGAGTGGATCGAATTTCCATGCAAATTGTTACTCTTATTCACTCCGCTCACAGCATCGCTTCGGCTTTCCACCTCAATCTTAGTAGTTCATTATCACGGGCGCTATGAGGTTGTTCGCTACGCTCTGGCCTCGCTTCAGTATTCGGCCTCAGACTTACGTCTTCGTTGATTGCAAGTTTTATTTTATATCGTGAAGGTATTTTAAATTTTACTGAGATCACTTTATTGACCAACAATGGGGTTGGGTGCCCAATTTTGCTGGTCAACAAAATCGACCGAGATATTTACAAAAGGAACATTTGTTCCAAATTCTTTTGAAAATCGGACAAAAATGCGACCTGTAGAGAAAACACACATATACACACATAAATGATACATATGACATATAGTACATATGTACATAGTCTTGTAAAGTGTTCAAAACGTGTTCCGGGGTCAGGATTGATGCTCATTTCACGGTCCCGGGTCTGGGTCTAACCATGTTGACCATGCGAAATTTATCATTTTTCCAAAGGAAATTCGATAAAAACTATTGCTACACATAAAAGTAGTGCTTAATTTTATAGTCACCGTTTAGTAGGACAGTTCTCAACATAAGTAAGTGTTCTCGACGCTGACAGAATATGTTGACACAGCTTTCCAGAGTAATTACCTCTAAGACTCTGTTGACGTTTTGCATAAGACTCAATTTCAAGGGATTTTCCTCTCGTTAAAGTTACTTCTGTCACTCTGTTAATATACATACGTTTGGGAAAATGTACAAAATATTCGTAATCGTACGTTTGTGTAACGATGCCTTAAGTTTCAAAGTGGTAATAGTTTGTTTGACAATTAATTTAGCTTTCTTCTTGAGAAATCATAGTAAAGGTGATGCTCAAAAAGGAGGTATAAGTTCAATCGGACTATGTCTACTAAGGTAAACAAAAAAGCAAAGAAAAACTTTGAAGTACCCCAAATATTTTTATTTGGACACTACTAGTTTCAGGGCTTAACCCATATTTAAGTGTATAAAGCTTGTAGAGTAACGTCTAAAACATCTAGGTTAATAATATAAAAAGTATAAAATAAACACGTCTGAGAAAAAATATAAAATCTTCTAGGCAGGTGATGATGATATCTAAACCAAGCTCATTAGTCGTTGATTGATTTTTAATGCGTTGTTTTCATTTTGTGTATATATTCGAAAATGGGATTTTTGCAGGTTGCGTGGGTCACGTTAAGAGTGTTTGGATCTGCCATTTTATTTAAATATATGTGCAGATCTTCTCTACTAAGGTGATATATTGCAATGTTTAACTGTACGTGTTATCCGTAAGAGCACGTTTGCACAAAGTTACTGTATGCCGGGGTTTTTACTTTATTAAAAACGTTTGAAGGCATACGAAATAAAAATACCTCGCAAAAAACGTCAACTGTACGATTTCCTGTCTATATGTCTGTAAGTGGGCCTTACACCAAATAACTACCATCCCCTGAACGGTTCATTACACTGATAAAAAGTTGGAGTACTTCAAAATGCTTATTTGCTAATGTGAAAGCATAATCAGTATCCTATTTAAAAACAAACTTACATTTGTTTTGCGTAATACATTTGTATTACTTGCATTTTTAAGCTTCAAAATTTATTTATAAAACACAAAACGTAATAGGCTACTAAAACGTACCACATCACAGCGTATCTTTCAAAGAAACACTATTTGGTTACAAAGATTTAAAAAATACCAACAAACGAGTGCAAAATTTTAGCTAAGATAGCTAGGTATATGCCTATAACAATATCTAAACATTTCTACCATCTTTACCTTAAACCTTTAAATATGACCACTATACAGTTAAATATTTTGAGAGATGTTTTTTAGAAATAGGAAAATACATACAATGTAATTTGGCCGAGGGTTAAGATCCCAAAACTCTGTTTTAACGACCAAATCGCACGGTTGTTCAGATAGGAAATGAACTTATAATGTGAACACAGTAAACTTATTTTTTCTTCTTTAAAAATATGTCAAACAGGTGAAAGTATATAGAATAGAACTAGAGTTACAGTTTGTTCTGTGAGTTTGTTTGTGAGTGGAGTCGAAGAACCCAAGTCCATTAACTTGCGGAAGGAAACAATCCAGCAAGATTACAAAATGACGACAGACCTTTCTTTTCTCTTTGCTTTTTCGCAACTCTATAACAAGCGTTAGTAATCACCGTATACGAGGATAAACGAGTGTTTTTTAATTCTATTATTACAAAAACATTAGAAGCTCTTTACTACATTTTTCATTGAACAATGAATAGCGTCAATTTATAGGACTACAGGTTTTATACAGAAGTTTAGTGAAGATGATACTCCTCAATTTTCTTAATGTTCTATAAAGAATAGACCCAGTCTCGTTGAAAATAACAAAACATAACTTGAACTTGTTATTGACCTTAACATACCATATTCCAATATATCCTAGTTTAATGAATAATTATTTTCAAACGAACCGGAACTGCTTAACATATTTGTTTAATTGTAGTTGTCCCATAGCGGCAAGTTGACCATAATAACATCTTTATGAATACAGTAACTTTTAATTTATACAGTTGTTTTTTGCGAATGTGTTATTACTGTATTACAACATAAAATAAGCTACAGTGTAATTCATTTCTAAACGACATATTTTTAAGAAATCGCTTATTCAAACCAAAATACACGAAACCATGGATTTTTTCATATCATATCACCCATTCAAACTGGAGCAAATTCTATACGATTAGTATTCATCGAACCAATCTTTACATTTAATGAACATCGATAACATAACAATTAAAACTAACCAATTTTATTTTTATTTTCTTATGGGATTAACTGCAAGACGGGGTTTCTTTGGCTCCACCACCTGATTAAGACTCTGTGTTGTAAAGTGTAGAGCATATCAAGTTTGCTGACGTATGGATGACGTCACGTCAACACAAGCTGTGGAACAAAGCATTCATGAGGCTTTGAGACAGTGTGCTACCCGGAATAATAAATACACCCTCTTTCAGTTTCATTTTACGCAAAGAAACTGTTGCACTTTGTAAAAGAATTCATGCACTACGAGCTATGTAAATGATACGTGCGTAGTATCTACGAATTAGTTAGTATCGTGTTTACTTACTGTCTATACGATGTACGTTTATTGTTTTTATGTATTTGGTAAATGTAAAATTCTAAGCGTTATTTTAATCTAAAACTCAAAACTAAATAGCTTCTACTAAAGACTAATTGAATGGAAGTTCCAAGTTTACAAAAATGTTTACACGTTAGTTTTGTTACATACAAGAATTGATTATGTTAAAATGTTCTTGGTATAGCCTAAAAATGTTCTAACATTGCTAGAACGTTTAAGTTATTAGAGCCTGTAGAACAGAATGTATAGACTAGCTACAGCACTGTCAACTTAAAACGTTATTAAAATGAAGGCACTTTTATCCGTGTATATTTACACGAGTTTTGCCTAGCAATCACATTTATTAATATTCAATGTAGCATAATTTATATATTATTTCCTTAATGGACTTTATCACTTTGCGAATATTTAACATTTCATGCTTGGTACTACTTTGCCTATTCCAACATTTCACGGTTGATACGTATAACAGGGCGTCAACGTTTTCCTGAAAACAATTTTACAAACTTGATCTATATTTGGCTACCAGTTAACCTATTTATTTCCACGGGAGCCCACACACATTACTATTTATTCATCCATTAACCTAAAACTTGAAGGTTCTAAAGTTGGCTCCCAAAATGGTAATTTGTATTAAAAAGAGTGTTTCAAAGTAACTTTAAGTGTAAGACTGAACTTTGTTGCAACAACTAACACTTTAGGTTTAAAAACATCTCATAATATGTGATCTTTTTCAAACTGGTAACCCATTTTAATGCCTTTATACAGGCGTTTTGGCACGTTCATGCAAACTTTTCCACAAAAAACATTGTTTTTCTTCGAACGCGTTTTGGTTTTTTTTATATTGTTGGTAGCTTTTTGCCATACACTTAGTCTTTGACTAAATACGAAAAAACGGTTCATTAGGGTTATACCAGGAGATCTGGTTGGCATTTTTGTTGCATCCAATGGAATTCCCATCAAATGTTTGACGTAGTTTCTCACATCAGCTTGTGGCGGGGCTCTATCATACTGAAAGTAAATGCCAAAACTAAAGGCAAGCAATGATAATTAAAGAGTTTCAAAGACAGTCAAATTCAAATTGAAATAATCTTGATTCACAGTTGTACAAAACATTTACATACATAAGACCATGTGTAGAAAATATTCCTAATCAAGGAACCCAAGCGTTTCTGTTCTGGACGCCAACACAGACGTTGCCTTCAAATAGTATAAAGACAGGCGGCTTTTCGCCAGCCCGTATTAGTCATGAATAACCAGGACCGGAGAAGTACAGCTGCCGTAGAAGATAAGTTAAGTTAATTTAATGGGTAGTGGCTTTGAAACACCCGATACTTTGAACCTAGCGTAAGATAAATCTATTACATTTAACGATAAAAATTTACCAACCATCCTGAGTAATATTTTTAACAACGGATTGCAGACTAATTGCAGTTGCAAGTCTCTAACTGAAGCCTCTTTCCAATATTGATTTGCTCCATTAAAAATGATTAAATATTACTGAACGGAAAGCATGAAGCGTTCAAAGTAACAATATCGACTTATTAATTAAGTTTCAGAGCTAAAGAGGAATGTTGAACTTTAGATTGCATTCGACTGAAGCGACCATTGAAACTATTCCTGGTTTGTGTCTGCATAGTTTTACATTTGATAAAGCTACACATAATAAAGACGAATCAACTTGTGTATTTCCAACAACAGCTTTTCTCTATTTGATTATTTACTTATAATTACACAATGGTTTGATATTTAACTTATGTATTCTAGTAAATGAAATCACGATAGTGCTAGTTTCCATAATTGAGTTTACTTAAACAGAGAGTTCCAAAGATAATTCTAAACTGTTATAAAAGGTTTTACGGGTTAAAATGGAATCAGGAACAGCGTTAATCAAATTTGTTTGCGGCAGTTTGTTAATGTTTTTAGAAACTGTCCATTAAAAATGTGGAACAAGGCGAAGTTTATAAAAATTCGCCAAAATCGACTGTTTTAGAGAGATTGGTGTACTTTTATTCCAAAACCGAATACCATTAACTTCCGTTAGAAAATTGCTGTACACTTAGTAAAAAAGGTACTATGTTTCTATCGTATAGTACTAATGATGATTCTAGGAGAATAGCACCCTATTTTCTTTTATTTTTCTTTAATTACATATTACGATATCATATTACTAGCTCGGTAGTAAAAATGTCGCAAAACTAATTGTTGAAAGATTTGCGTAATACTCACTGTTTTTCTAATTTAAAGTTAAATTCAAAAAAAAAGACCATAGTTTTCAAACGGCACGATATTGATATTGGTAAAAATATAAACAAAAACATACTAAGTTTCAAGAAAACTAACTTGTGGTATGTGTGTTGAAAAGTTCTAGTTTACGCGCTTGTTTACGTGTTCTAAATGTGCTATTTCCGTTTCTAGTTCTCTGGAGAAACCAATAATTCGTTGAGAGCCTGATAAAAAGGAATACTATAAACTCTTAATATTGCTGTACTGTTTATAGAGTGTCGGCAAATGTAGGCTTAGATATTTTACACTCGCATTCATTTAGTTTTCACCTATGGTAACACACTGTGGTTTAACACACTGTGGTAGTGTGAGTTATATTAGAGATACAATAAGTATTCTTCCGATCCCATGTTGTTGCGAGCCTATGCTTACATATTTACAGCATCAAACCTATTTTATCTATTTACTACTACGTTATTTACAAACACACTTTAAGTCTTAAAGTGTTACGAGTATAATCTGGTATAATTAATTTCTTTGCAATGTAATTTTTGTCCTAGTCTCTTTCATTTGTAAAGTTTTTTAGCTGAACGGGGTAATGAATATTATAGTAAAGTTAAAACGTTTCGTTAAAAAAAATTCAACTAAATACAATTTTTTCTGGTCTTAAATTTGAAGGAAATCACTGTGTGGAATTGTCTAAGCTTGTCTAAAACCTTTATGTGTTAACCTCCATTTAATGCCTACCATCTCTAATTGTTGAGAAAATTATATTCAAACAATGTTTCGGGTTATTTTGTATGTCATATTTTCTTATTCACTAGTTAACCAAGGTACTGTTTGGCGTGTTTATCTTTAAAAATGTTAAATCATAGTATTTAATTTTAGAAATACAACTTTATAAATGCAATTTGCACATTGTCTATTGGAAGTGTAACTTCCAAACCCTTGAGAGTAACGATTGATATATTACTATTGAGAGTAACAAGAGTAACGGCTACTTCATAGTAATCAAACAAGAATACAGTTTAGATTCTGAGCCAATTTGCAAAAAGTCATGATTTTGTACCACGCTTTAAGGTTAACCATGATAAAAAACCAAACACCAACGCTGATTTTGTATCGGCGCGCCTAAATCCAATCGTGAACCAAATTTATAGATCCAACATTATTTTATGTTTTCCAGAAATTGTAAATTAAAACACGAGAATCCAGTTATAGCCAGTTTTATGATAATTGTGCATCTGTATATTGAAATTCATATTAAAGTTGTAAATACCATCTGAAATAAGACACACTTAATAAAATATACTATACAAACGTTTCATTGAAAATTATCTCACATCTAAAGTACGTTACTTGAACTATACTCATACAGTCGTAAAAAGTACTAAATACAGTATTGTATACACGAAACCATGTACTATCCTGTACTACCCATCCGGCATACATCGCCTTACTACTGAAGTTATAGAGTATAACATATGCAAACAGTGCTGTACAGGAAATATAAACTGCTTTCAGACGACTTGTGTATCTGTTAGTGACTTTAGTGTTGGCTCTTGAAGTTGCGTTGTAAATTCACTAGCACTTGTGTTGAAAGTTTCAAAGTTATCTGGTCACTTAATTGAAACAAAACTAAGCGGACAACGAAGCGCCGGAGACCCCTGTTTATGTGGTAAAATATTCTTGTTTTGACCCAAGGAACATTTCTACAAAGTATGTCCAGAGAGTTCACCGACACCCTGTATGTTCAGTTTTATATCCAAACTATAAATTACAGACGGTTGAAAAGTCTAAAAATCGGGCAATATCACAAGACTGAAGTTCAACTTCGTCCAACTTTAAGTTAAAATTTTCCTCAAATATCTTTCTTATTGAAAATTTTATGACCTCGGCTTTAGATACTTTCTCTTCTGTTCTACATATATGTTTTCTGTTATTTAATTTATGTATTTAACATTATGTTTATTTTATATCATTTCAATTTTATTAATTATACAACCTTATAAATAAGTCAACATATTTTGAACAAGCTCTTATACGATGGAAAATCATTAACAGCATAGAAGAGATAATTAATAATTATGTTTAAGGCCTAAAATAATTATAAAGAAAAAAAGCTAGGAAAATTTTACGTTTTTTCGGAAGTAACGTTAATTACGAGTCCACGTCGTTCATATTTCCAAGTATCAACTTCCCAAAGAAATGATGAAAGAGTGTCGTATTGCTGTTTCTCGCTACAAACTCCTTGATATCTGAGCCCTAGTTAACAAGGCTTGAGAAACATATACATTTATGAGAACTGTGTCACTGTATTGAGTATATCGTCTTTGCCAATGGGGCTCTAATAAAGTGTTCCTTGATAGACATCTTCAAATGTATCGTTAGAAAACAAGTCGTATGGTGATTTTATGAATGGTGTGTTTGGTTGTTGAGTCAGAGTCAAAATCGACTGTTTAGCTTTTGCAGATGGTTGGTAGTGCTACTGTAAAAAATCCAACTCCTTTTCGAAGAATTATAATGCATTATCGCTCTTAGTTCTAATTTTACAAAATGCACTCTAGTCACGGTTTAAGTAAAACAGTTGATCAGTTTAAGTACCTTAGGCAAGTAGGCTAATCCAAGAATAACTAAAGAAGATTTAGGAATGGTATGTATCACCCTAACGGACATTTATGTTAAACACACATTCAGAAAAACTTTCATTGGAAATTTGGCCAAAGAGTAGTTAAAACTTTGAAAAAGTATAATTCGAATAGTTGTGTAATTATTTTAAATACTCGTGCACAGTTGGAGTTGTATTTGTTTTGTACAAAACACTTCGTGATGGCAGAGGATAAATTAAAATGTTTGCTTTGCTAATACAAACTGCTAATTTCCTTTAAACAAGTCAAAATTTAGTATTGGCTAAATATTTTTCTAGATCTACATCATCTTACATTACATTTCTATTACAATTCTGCGTCTAGCAAATAGTTGAATGGAAAATTGGAAAACAAACTAGTAGACATAATGTGCAACACATCATCGGTGCACAATTTTGTAAGAATGTTTGTTTTTAAACAAATAAATATAGTATGCCCCTGGTTAAACTAGATGCATGTTATGTTTTCTTTGTACCAACGGTGTCTTCGGTATGAGCCGTTCAGGGAACCAAAGGCTATTCTTTCGCCCTTTCTAGTGAGTTAACTAAGAAAAATAAATTGTTATTTAATGTGTTTTCAACACTGTATAAGGAATACTCGTCCTTCGGGTTTCACCTCGGCTCGTTTTTGGGACATTCGCTACGCTTATGATTCAGACAAAATTTGCTTCACCAACTGGTTTTATAGGACAAATAACTTTGAAAGATGTAGATGTAATAGCTAGAACAAAAAATTAGAAATTTGATTGAAGTTCAAACTTTAGGTTCCAAAAAACCACACTTTCTTAAATATAATTATGTGGATTTTCTGTACGGTTGTCCCAAATTTGAACATTACTTCTATGCACATAAATACATTTTGTACAAGTAAGTACCATAACTAAGTTATTACATGCAAATTGTCACAGTCTGTTCCATAAATTATGGGCTCAGGAAACTAAACTGTTGATGAATTAAAAATAACGATTAAACATAACAAGATGAGTATTATTTAACTTTACATTATTGTTTATATATTATATTTGTGTAATTTGTTGAAGGAATAGTAAATTTCTTATGTGTCTTATTTGAAAAAAAAAAAAGATGAGTATTCAAGCCAACATTTAACTTTGTTATTTATTTTTCAAACCTTTCCTACAAAGTCTTAAATGTATCTTAAATAATTCATAATATCATAATAAGAATTATGTAATAGGTCTTTAGCTTTATAGCTCTATACATCTTCACAAAACCAAATCAAAACATTTTTCTTGAAGATATATGTTTCCAACCTATCTTCTAAACATGTGTAAAACAAATATACCAGTGTCATTATTGGTCAACAAATAAACAAGGAAGGACTATAATTATGGTTGACGTACGGTCCGTTGAAACCATTATTATCTTCAATATAAATCCATGAATTTTTAATTATTTGTTCAATGTCCCACACATAAAACCCGATCCACGCCATACTCGTATGCACACAATTGTAACATTTTAACCAAAGCTATTATAAAAAATTCTAAACATACTAAAAGGTTTACCTTCCTACTTATACAGTTTAGACACCATGTTCTTGAAAGGAGAAAAA
Organism: Matsumurasca onukii; assembly: GCA_018831715.1. NCBI lineage: Eukaryota > Metazoa > Arthropoda > Insecta > Hemiptera > Cicadellidae > Matsumurasca > Matsumurasca onukii. The sequence goes on along the minus strand of CM032061.1, from coordinate 53,439,103 downwards.
TTTAGGACCTTTCTAGAAAAAACTTGTCTCATGTCTCTTTTGGTAAAATTTAATTTATTTTGATGCGTCACTTTATGGCTGAATATTATTTTATTTGTTTATTACTCTGTATAAATTTTTATTAGCTTACTTGTTTTCCTATTCCAGGAAACAAATGGGTTGCTTGTCTTTTTTACTGGGACTGGGTGAAAAGGCACCTCTTTGTAAGGCCGTTTATTTACCACAGACATTTGTTTTCAATTCAATCACTTGAAAGCGACCTCCGCCTTTTAGGAAAACACTTCCATGTGAAAACAAAAGTTTACTGTCACAATTACTGCTAAAGATAGAGGACATCTCTCTCTCTACATAATCATAGCTATGTAACTGAGTTTTTAGGTTCATGGAAGTAGTTAAGAGCTTTTAAGAAATTCAATAAGCTTAATTACACGTTGCAAACAGTGCAATACAATTCAAACTTTAGCCCTCTTTAGACAACAGCACTTTTTTCAATTGTCGTTTGATTTTTTGACTCGTACTGATATTAATACAAATATGCTTGGCTATGAAAATATTCTAAATTATCAAAATGATAAATTTAAGCATTGATCAAATGGGTTTAGCGACAAAAATTGGTAACAAACTTTCAAAACTGTTTGTCTAAAACCAGCGCTATATATAAAATTTCCTTTTCCAGAGAACTCATAATAGTTTCTTAAATAAAAAGGCAATTGAGAAAATAAAACTACCAAAAAGTAATAAAAACGTAAATAATAATAATAATCTTTAATGTCAATACAATAACTATTGTGTGACATAAAAAACAGTAGCTAACAATAAAATATATATATAAAAGAAGTAAGGTTCACCATAAAAGCTGAACAAAATTGTTTGCTGACCACCAAATAATAATATTAATTTAAAATAAATAGATAGATAATAATTTGGAGATATATAGGTCCATAAATTCATCTGCATTATAAAAAGCATGTTGGACCAAAAGGAAAAATACATCACATTACTACAAAGAACACTGTGAAATACAAACAGCTGGGAACAAGAACCCAACATATGTTCTGCTCTAAGCGCCCTACATAGTGCATATGTCATCTCAGTCCTGGAGTTGAGAAATGTGACGCCAGTCGAAACACCTCTACAGGGTGTCCCGAAACTACACGACACAAGTCCGGTGTATTGTTCCTTGGGTCTTAACAAACTTATGTGATATTCTTTATGTTTAGCCAATTCACTTTGTGGCAGTTGTATTTGGAGTGATGATGACTCAATATTTACGTCTACAGTAACAGACTGTCTTTTTAATTAGACAAATATTATAGTTTAAAGTTTCGGTAGGTATCCTCAACACATAATTATAATCTAGTGCTTCCAGTTCACACCGCGTAAAAACAAAATTTCAATTTGCTTCGATCTCACTGTGGAGTACCACCGTCAGTCACTGGTTGAAACTGAGATACTGGTTGCCAGCTATCTTATTGGTCACAGGGCTGCCAACCGTCTATTGCAGCAGGGATACCAAGTGTCGATGTTCTCATTGGCTGTGACGCTGTCGAATAGACTTCTTCAGGACATGATTTTTCTTTTAAATAGCGTCACAGCTTATGAGAACATCGACAGTTGGCATCAATGTTCCAATGGATAGTTGGCAGCCCAGTAATTAATAGGACAGCAGACAGCAGAAATCTCAGTTTCAGACAATCAGTGACTGAAAATAATACTCCACAAAGAGGTCAAAATATTTTAAGCAAACTATAATGATGTTTTGACGCAGTATAAACCGAAAGAGCTAGATTAATAGTTGGGACACGAGCCAAGTTCTTATGAGTCATAGTTCTTATGAGTTGATTTAAAATAATCATAACAAAACCAATGCATTTAAATCGGGAGAAAGGTAATCATTATAAAAATCATTGTTTTTATTGTTCAAGTATTTTAAAAGAAGACATTATAGCAGATGTAAGGTGAAAACAGCTGTTACAAGAAGCAGCTGTGGCCCTACTCTAATTGTCACTTCTTGTCACATGTGCAGTCCCTTCTTGCAGTTTTATCTGCCGTATCGTAATTTTCATGAACCGTTTTGGACAAGTTAAATCGGTAAAATGGGTTTTTAGTATATTTGAACTGAAAAATAATCTGAGTGTACATGACTTTGTTATTAGCGAGTTTCCATAGGAATAAAACTAAATAAATAGAAGGAACGGTGATCCTTACGTCATAGGTGCGGTTTGAAGTTTTCGGCTTCCCAACACCTCCTGAGTCAAAAGACAGAACCCTAATTAGATATATGCAAATGTGAGCTATTTATAATATGTATGTAACCTTTTGGTAACCTTTGAATATTATATATTTGTGTGACCCCTCTACAGTTCATATCTTTGGTGGGATTTTCATGAAACTTAGTACACATTTTCTATATGACTCCTTTTGTATATCTCTGAATAAGCTCGTTAACCAGATCGTTAAGCTAGATTGGGTCAGCCGTTTTAAAATGGTGGTCATTCAAGGTTTTGTTTTACCTATTAAACTATTTTTTAACCAAAAATTAATACATAGTTCATCCTGTACAATATATTTTCAATCTAAACCGAACAAAATAACTTTCGTGGTTCTAGAACCTTCCATTTAAAAGTTATTTTAGTGTTATTACTTACTCATAATTTCTACACTTCGAAATTCAGAGCACTCAGGCAGAAATTAAAAGGTTTTGTTAATTATGGTAAGAATCATTGTGCATTTAATAGAAAAGTTCACTCAAATAAGCTGTTGAACAATTTACAAGCTTATGTTTCCTAGGAAACTAAACGTAAACAACTTTCATACTTCAAAACAATTAAAACTATAACAGCTGATGTTTGTATGTTTTAAACTAGGTATTACAACATAAATTGGTTCGAATTAAAACCAATCCCTAGAGTAAATAAGACCAAACTGTTGAAACTGCGTATTGTATAAAACAGAGTTTTCTCTAAAATAAAAAGATAAATTAAATATTTTTTATGACATTTGCCAGGACTCACAGTAGCACTTGCGGCTACACTCAGCTAAGTTTTTAATTAAGCACATAACATTTGCACAAAACTAGACAAAAACTTAGCCAGCTAAAAAATATCAAGGTCCATTATCCTGATTTGGAAGTGATGCCAGTACATATTAAAATTGTTTTAATTATTTCATGGCTCTTTAGAATTGATCATAGACCGATTAAACCTGCCATTTTTTGTTTTGAATGACTTATGACATAAGGTCAAAGGGTTTCTGGTTGTTGAGTTTAATGTGACTTTCTAACATAAAATCAATTATAGACTCTAAAACTCCATTGACACGTAACAGTTTGCAGTGAAATTTTGTTTAATGGTGAAAAGTCTAAACCTTGCCCGTTATAATACACTTTGACAAAATATCTCTTGATGGCTATAAAACAAAGTTCATTATTCGTTGTGAAAATCGCCTTATTTTAGCCAAATCCTCTGTAGTATATTGTAGTGAAACTAATAAACACGATTGTAATGTAGTCGTATATTATTAGAATATCTTATTTTCAAAACACTTCTATTATTTATGATGAGTCATGTCAGTTTCCACACAAGTGGTTGCAAAATCGTTTACAATTTGTTTTCATTTTCAATTATTCTACTTTATTAGATAATGTCTTAGTACTAATTTCCATATGAGACTCCAAACACGTTGTACTAATTTATTTTTACAACAACACTCTACTTTTAACGAAAAATATTGTGTTTCCTTACATTTTTACGATGGCCACCCGTAATTCGGCAGTCACGCTAATCCGTTGGTCCATTCCATTGGTCGTTGGGCTATTTAACTAATGACCCAATCCGCGGAATAGTAGGCCCTAGCTTGTAACAAGACTGCACCTCATCATCCAACAAAACACTCATAACAATCACCCTTCATCACATATTCATTTTAAAATACCCTCTTAGAGTGGTCGGTGCTCAAAGCAAAGTATCTTGTTAAGCTTATTTAGTTGCACGTCCAACAATTTAAGTTACCTCGAACCTCAAAAGTGTCGCTGCTTTCTCATGGACAAGATTCGAGCCGAGTGTTCGTATGATAGAATAAGTTATGATAGAATAACTTATACCCAAGTGTTTTTATAACAAGTTTCAGCTTCAGTAAAATTATCTGCCGTGCTCTTTTACAGATTGTTAAGCTAAAAGTTACAAAAGGCAAAGAAAGATGTAGCATTGCCGTTACTTGTTAGGGACCCCTTGAACACAGAAACTCTCTTAACAAGGCTTGAGACAAAATATATGCCAATTTGTTCAGAATCTGCGTTGTCAAAGCACTTACGTTTTAAAATAATACTGAAAAAGTGAGATGATTTTCTCTGTCAACAAAGTTTAAAGTCTTTCCAACCCCTTAACACACAGTCTTTTGAATACAAGTTAATTAGTTATAGTTTGGTTCTACTTTTAAAAATATTTCTTTACATAGAGTAACGTAAAAATTATTAATTTAAAATTTGTTATTTGATCACTGTTTTGAACAAACGTGTAAACTACTATTCGTTTTAAAGGTATATTTGTAAATTTGTATTAATAGAACCATACAAATGCCACGAAACGTCTCGTTTACTGTTCTGTCTGACGCTTGCTGTAACATAACTTATGAAGTCTTTTAATTATTTAGTAACTGCAGTAGGTTGTGCGTATGCAAATTGCATTCGTTAATATAGGGGAAATCCTAAATGGGAAGTCATAGGAAAGGCCCAAAAAGTGATACATGTCTAAGCTAGGTGACCTTTAACTAGCATTTCGGGAACCTGCCAAAGTTTAGTCAAGAATCCATCAAGGATAGTTACTAAACATCTAACCATTCTTAGTCACCATAAGACTGATAATCTCATACATCACAGGTTATGGGCAATTAAGAAATCACCGAGCCCCCTAAATGCGTCTTCACCTAGGAAATACTAGTTGTAGGTTATGTGAACGTACTCTTGAGTCGAATGAGAGTCCCTCGAGCCCAGAGAAAAGGTCTTCTGGAGGCTCGCGAGTGACAGGAGCTAGAGTCCGTGCGTTTCTTCGTGGCGCTTGAGCTTGACGACTAAAACCAGCTATAACTGGGTTTTCGAGGGTGGGGGTAACCAACTGTTCAGTCTTTCCATGGCACTTCGTACTGTGAGGACAGGCTATAACTGTACTTTTTGAAAACATCGATTTGTTCCCCCACTCTGTACCCTCACTTCCCCTCACCAAGCGCTACGAAAAACGCTCGGACTCTACATATTCATCCAAACTGGGTAGCGTGTTCCTTGAGCTCTGTAAATAAACGGGGGTGAGGTTGCCTAATTGAGAAAACAGGAACCATCACAATAAACACAAAGGGTTGACGTGTACGTGGTCTAGAAGCATATTGCCAATCAATCTGATTTGATCTAAACTAGACGTGACCGAACCGAGTTTTGTTATGGGTTAACCTTCATGGTTTTAAATCCACAAAATATATTTTCAGAGACGCGCTACATCAATCTAATAACTGGTATATATCAAACAAAAATTTTTTTAAGAAAGAACACGTTTAAATATGTATTTTACTCGTACTTTCAAGAAAACTATACATTTTATATATCAAATCCTGTTTTATTTCAAATTGGTAATTATCGCAGAGCAAAGTCATAATATCAATCGACGTGTAACTATCAAACATGTTTTGGTTAGTGCATTACAATTGTATGCCGATACTTCAGTCGGAACTTTCTTGAAACTAAACTTACCTACAATTGTTCACTACGAACGTTTAACATTTTTTTTAATATAATCCAATAATCTGCGTACTATAAAACGTAATACTACTATAATTTATATTGTTTGGCAAATAAGCCCTCATATGTGGCCCTCAAGCTAAATCGTAGTACTACTACCATTGTGCTATTAGACGACCTTGTTCAACTTATACCGGTACGCTGCACAAAATCCTGGACATGTAATGTTAGAGCATTGCACGTAGATCAAGGAAGGAGTTAAACAGGTCACAGTAAGCGAGGTAGGGTAAGGGTGAACGTATTCTTGAGTAAAGTCAAGCAATGTCTGAGTACACATGTTGCACTTGTGTAAACTACTGCTTCTAACACCTACACTACTTGAACTCGTGTTCCTGCTTACTTCCTCAGTTTGAAATATTGTTGCTGACGTTTTCAATCGTTAGTGAACAGAAAAATCGTGAGGTTTCGAGCCTGTCTTACATGTGAAACCAGGAACATTACACAAAACATTAGGAATAGAACTACCTAAAGGAATCAGCGTGGGCTGATCATCACACCATACCATACCATATATATATACACGCTAGATATCAAAACAACGAAACAACATTATTTGCTGATTTATGTGTGTGTTATTTCTTTGTTTTTCCTTGCCAAAAAACATAAATCTAACCTAGAAAATAATACACTATGCATAAAATTATAATCGTTCAAACATCAACCAGAAAATCAAAACACGTCCCCTGCCGGTAACAGCTGTACCAACCGACTAACTGGGAGCAACAGTCGACCAATCACAGGTGTGCATCCAACTGACCAACTGTAAAGGAGAAACAGTTGGTACATATTTATGCACAGTAAATGGAGGATGGAAAAAATAAATAAATAAATGAAGGCGTCTTACTCTAGTTAAGTTCTCTGTCGCCTGTGTTGAGTCCTTATTACCTTGTTGTGGGCAGCTAGCCAACTAGTAAGTCAATTGGTAACCACCACCAGCCATAGTCGTTGTTTAGTGTCTTTGCTTGTTGTTTGAATTTTTACATTGTTGACGACGGTGCATTGTTTTCTAGGCTATATATAAATGACTGATTTGTTTTGCTAACAATTAATTTAAAATGATATTACTTAATGTAGAAATAGTGTTCATACTTTTTTTAATACTTTTAGTCCGTGGCGGATTGGTATCACGCGTGTCACCCTGCAGTCACTACATAAATGTGTTTGTCGAGGTTGAGTGGTAGAGCCTCTTTAATAAAGACCTACTTTACCTTTTAACTTTATAGTTGTTTGTAATGTGTTTTTTAGTCTTTGAAAGCACAAATTTGTGTAAGATATTTAATTAAAATCCAGAGATAAGTAATACAGTTTAGCCATGCACATAAAATACCCCTGTTTTGAAAAGCTTGTGATGGTACTTTTAATAATGCAATTCTTTGAATACTTTTTTCAAACGTTTTTGTTTATGTTGCTGCTTTTTAATTTTACGTGTCGACATGTACGTGTGACTTTGTTAAATTTAGTATTAAGTGAAGAGTTAAAACGAAAATAGAACTTGTGTGGGAAAAAGTGGGTATAATGCAGTTACCCCGGATCGGCAAAGTCACTTAAGCGATGAAGCTTGAAATCCTGTTATCTAAAACTCCAAGTTGTCAGCAAATTTCAGAGAGTCGAAAAATACATAAAACTGTAGTTTGGCAAAATAACTTTCATAACGTAAAGAAAATGCTTAAGTTTAACATATAGAAATGAGGTTACTTCACTATTATCATACACAATTAAATCTACTCATACTTGCATTTTGAATTTTTAGGTGCGGTTCTTTGCAGCGCTTTATTTTGCCAAAGTTTCGTTTAATTTATAATTTTTTTAGACAATGTAAATCTACTCAAAAATTTGGGAAAACTAAAAGTTAAGCATTTTTATATTTTAGCTTGAATAGCTTAAGTTTACTAATGAAAAAGGTCCGTCTGCATGAAGCGAAACCAATACTGTTCTAATAAATTTCATAGTTGGGCCGGATGGTGTAGTGGTTAAGCATTACATTACATTTTAATACTTCCAAAACATTGTGTTGGTAATAACAAAAAACAATTATCTTATGAACAAAAAGTACAAGCCACTACAGTAAATATTATGCCAATTATTGTACAATTTGAATTTAAAACTAGTAAAATGTATTATAGAACACCAGACTTCTAAGTTGTAAGTGAGTGGTCCATAAATTCCTGTAAACTATAAAACTCGTTGGTGACAAGATAATTTCTAAGTTCCGTCTTAAACGATTTAGAAATTTTGAAGACATTGCAATTTCTTGGGAAGTTTGAAACAATGTAATTCCGGTTTGAGATGGCAATTTTTTGAATAATTCTAGTCTGTGATAATCGATTCTATATCTAGTTAAAGAGCGAGTATCATGACTATGAATATAACTGCCTTGTACTAAACAGCACTTTTTAAGGCAAAATAAAATGGATTCATAAATGTAAAGTGAAGGAAAGGTTAGAACGCCTAATTGTTTAAAATAATTGCGACACGAGTGTATGGTCTTTAAATTGTCTATAACCGCCCGGCAAGCGGGAGACCCGGGTTCAAGTCCCGGTTCGGTCCAAACATTCTTGTCTTCAAATTTCTTTAGTAATAAATTAGCTTTTCAGCGTTTATACAAATTAAGATCAATAATAAGTCATTTGACATAGTATTTAAATTCTGTTTGTAATATTTCCAGCTTGTTGATTTAAAGTCACTATTTGACAGTCATATGTTTCGAATAATCATTCAGATTTAAGTACTCCACTAAATTTGAAGGCAGAAATAGTTGGGCCGGATGGTGTAGTGGTTTAGCATAACCGCCCAGCAATCGGGAGACCGGTTCAAGCCCGGTTCGGTCCAAACATTTTGTCTTCAAATTTCTTTCATAATAAATTTCATAAGAGTTAATATATGATTTGTTCATGATTTATATCATAATATAAACCGTCGTAGAACAAAACGGAAAGCAGTTTCAAGCTACTAACATCTACCCAGTCCAGTGATAAAGTTTAAAAATACGTTGTTCTGTATATGTTTGACCATTTTACAGGACACAGGTAAGATTTTCAGTCAGACTTTTACAAAATTTAGTAGAAATCCTTCTTTTGCAAGTTTTACGTTAAATAAGTATAACCACTTCGTAGTTCCATACCACGGTTATAGGATTAAAGAAAGATACTCATAGATGTGAAAAATAAATAAGCCCAATCAAGTGAAAGATTCCCTTCGAAGATGCAAATTTCAAACATTCTTTGCTTCGCTCGTCTTTCTCACCAACTTCGTTAGGAATTCCTTGATTCAATAACGAACAATATTTGCTTAGTTCAACTAAAGAGGTTCAGGATTCCTTAGATTGAATAGGACTTTAAGATGATTTTAAAACGAGTGTGTTAGCCTGATTTTTAAATGAATTACCAAGGAAAAAAGGCTGCTTTAATAATGCATGAACTTCAAATAAACGTCTTAAATAAAATTATGAAATTGAAATAGTAGAATTATCTTTTTAGTTAGTAAGAATATAAATTAAAAGTTGGTTGGTTTGTTTAATAATTGTGACCTCAATATTAGTTGTTAATTGAAAACCAAGTTCATTTTACCATACAATAAGTCTATACCAAATAAAATTTTAGAGGACCGCTGTCATATGATTGTGTTAGTGGCGACATCGTAGTCATAAAGTCTTATTTTTGGTCATTTTGCGTTATCCTCACAGTAAAGACAATCTTTATATACGCGTACCCAAAACCCTATAAGATATATTTAGAGCAAGGGTGCGTATTGAAAGAAGAGGAAAATACAAATCCCAACCTCAATGGTTTTGTAATCATACCACTTTGAAAGTGTGTGAAGTCAAGCGCTTCGAATACAAAGCATTACCTTTTTTATCGTACGTAAATTTAGAACATAATATTTGATTCGACCCAAGGTTACCATTTGAAATGTTCAAAAATCCTCAACTTGTAGATTTTGAAGATTTGGCTCATTTTAACATAGGAAATAGTGGCTTATAAATTGCTATAAAAATAATGCTATAAAATACATATGCTTATAAAATAATGTATTACTCTCATTCAGAGATAACTGTTGATGTCTCTTAGTTTCTGAAGTGAACTTTAACACAAAATAACTTTTAAGGCTTCATTTTAGAAGTTTGGTAGAACCTTGCACTCAGCAACAAGGACTGGAAAGTTTAAATTACTGCAATTTGTTTCTCAGGTAGATGAACCTATAAATGTAGCACACGAATTTAACACATCCAATCATCTAAAAATACCCATTAGGAGAATTTTCAGAAGCTGTCAGGGTTATAATAGGTTATACAGTTTTAACAAATTAACTGTTAATCCACTGCGTGAATATAACTGGTGGTAAAATGAATTTGTGAAGAAAACATTGTTAGTTTTAAACAAGTTGTCATCACAGCCATAATTTGCTACAAAGATATTGTGATATCTGAGTCTTGACAATCAAGAATCTCAGAAGTTCTTAAAAGACAAATACCAAGCACTCAGTCCAGGAATGGCCAAGAGTGAATCTAGGGCAAGAATCTGATGTTCTGTTTTCTCAGCTTCTCTATTCGTCAAGTATATTGGTTTATGTCAATTTAGTTACTGAAAACTTCTTTCAGCTATAAAACTGACACCACCCATAAGAATTCTACTTCATAGTTCATTCCTGACCTACTTCATAATAGCTACAAGTTTATGGAATTCCTAAGATACTTTTTCGGTTTGATTTGAGGTAACGTACGTAGATACACTTACTAGAGCTGAGCTATGGTTATTGTATAAGTGTTATAAGTGTAATCTAATATTTTATTTTTTCTAATTTGCATTTAGTTTTGTCCTTATAAACATGGAAAGGGCATACAGAAAGTGCAGAAGTATGTGACGCATTTAGATACAACAAAACGTTTCAATTATACTATGTAACAGCTTGTGGTGAACATGTGGCTCTCCACAGGTTTTGACATATCTAAATAACTTTGACAATTTACAAAATTTTATATAAAAAAAAGTAAACAAGTTCTCGAGGTCAGGATTGCTGCTCATTTCATGGTCCCGAGTATGGGTCTTACCATATTGACAGCAAGGATGTCCCATTTTTCCAAAGGAAATTCGATAACAATGTTTTGAATACAATAGTACCGTTTATATTGTATGGAAGGTCTACCTGTTATAATGGTTTATTAAAAGCCGATATTAAGCTTTAGAATAAACTCATTAAAACAGCTGCTGCCCCTGCAACACAAATATCTGTCTTCAGGGAGAAGAAAAGTGCACCTAACGGGTGCATTGCATGTGTCTAAAACATATGTGTTAAATTCAAACCTGTAACGAGCTCCTTATTGCTGCCAAATCTATGGTTATTTACAAACCCCAAGTGCATTACAGGCAAATTATATTCAGCTTAACCAAATCGTTCGTCTTATTAACTATTACAACATTTCATCTCACGTGCAAGGAGTTGAAGATCCTGGAAGCAGTAGCCACTAGCAAGTGCGGGCGGAGGTCCTGGTAGCTGCTACAGTGAGTTATATAGCTATGCAGGGTCTGAGCACGATCAGTGAGTGCCTAGCCAGGGTCCTGTCACCATGTCCGCCTGCCTCAGCCATGTCTTAGTAAGTGTTCCCCTTTTTACCTAAAACCAGGAAGGTTTTTTGCGTAATAACAGCTGTCTGCTTTAAAATAGAGAGTTTGCTTTCAAGTCAATATGTTTGCAATATAACGTTAGGCCTTTATATGTTTCAGCCGGTTATTTAGCTGAAAGTGTTTTGTTTGACAACAGTGTTTAAGTAATCAGAAGAATTTATCAATAAAAACATATTTTGGCCATTTCATATGAACTTTATAAACGTATTATAGAAAAAAGTAAACAAGGGCCAATAGACTGACACACTAAAAACTGAAAGGGAAAGAGGTAACTTTAAAAACTATAAAACATCAAATATTTCGGTTTCAAACCGTCTTCAGTAAAATACAAAGTATCAGTTAACGTATTATAGTTATACTGTAGTTTACTAAAGAAACCCTATAATTACACAACAAATTTAAAAATTATATCAAAGAACATTTATTTTACTATTAACAAATTCCTACCATGATAGAAATCAAAGTATGTTTGAATTTATAGCTAAAGTTGCCCTATCAACTTGAAGACAAAAACAATTATTCCCCAATTAACCCTGTTTTTAGAGTAGTATTTAGGCTACTTTATATCTTAAGGAGTAGTCTGTACACATTTTTAATTACTTACTTTAGTCCGTTGATTCTTTACAATCCATGTAAGTTTTGCCTTTAAATCAATGCTACTTGTGTGGTGAATAAATAGTATTACTAGTGTACTGTACGTTAACGGTATAAGTGACCCCAAAGAACTTGCTGTTTTAATTTTGTCACATTTTCTTAAGATTTCTGGTTATACATAAGGTTATTTTTATAATTTCTTTTCATCACTAGATTTGACTACGGTAAACTTTGTCATGGGCCGAAAGGAGATTCGTACTAATGGCCACGTGTGTTTGTGTTGTCACCATGTTTAATCCTGTGATTAACTGTGATTGTGCGGTGTGGCAATTTGCTTGTTTGCTGTTCATAACTATACTGTCTTCAGTTTTCAAATCATTACCTGAAGATGACATATCGACAATATTGATGAAAGACCTTTGCGATAAACCATGATAAAAACTAGACCTTATGGCGTCGAGCAATCTGTGACCATTTTAAAATGCCCATGGTATCGTACGCGTGGAAAGAGTAATAGTAGTTTTGCTACAGACACCAGAAAGAAGGTGTTGTGACAGAAAGGTTGTATAGAACTGTGTTAAAATTACGAACATTTTGCAGCCCCGTGAAGTTGGCCTACCTTTAGGTCGAAATGTACATCGGGAAACAACAAAAATACCCATAAGGTCTACAGCCTACAACAACAGGTAACTGAACATTAAAGGTTCATCTACTCATAAGTTTTATGTTGGTTCCAGGTGAAGTTACTGTGCGTGTTGAGTGCCTTGGCCCTGCTCTTGCTATCAGGGTTGATGTCGACACCAATGAGCCCTTGGGCTCCTCCGGCCCCAGCCGCGCACCCCGGGCCCTTCCGCCCCCCAGTTCTCCAACCCTGGGGATAAGAGCTACAGCCACACGTTTGTCGGTGAGCAGTTTCATTGCTACGTACTCTATGCTCTAATAGTATTTTAGCTCGTACGCTCAGAAGAGATGTATTTTTACTTTTTCTAGTATTTGTTATTAATATTTTCGTTTCGAGACTAATATGTTGCGTGTTCCACAGCGTGAATAAAGTAATATTAATTTAAGATGCAACCCTAAACCGCTATAATTTATAGTACCTACAATCTATACTTGTTGTTGACGTATTAAAAAAATAACAAATCAAACAGTTTATGTACGAGTAATATATTTAGGACCTCACCAACACATTTTCTAAGCTTGGAGAGGCAAATTTTGTAAAAATACCAGCCCTATACAATAATTTGAATTTGAGTATTACAGAATTTACATAATTTAACATAATTTATAATATAATTTATAACATTGAACGCTATCAGGATTGCCATAATAATTTATTTTTTAAATTTGTAAGTTGCTAAATAAAGAACGTTTCGAAAACTTATTTTTGTATCTGGAGGAGTTTGGAGTAGGCCAATGGGGAAGGTGAATTTTATGGTCTCTTTGTTTTGTGGAGGCCAGTAAAATGAGGGAATAAATGTTTTTCTATTATGTGGAAATATTATGTGGAATAATGTTTTTACCGGAAGCGTTGCTGTTTTTACGTCTTGAATTGTTTTGTGATAATTTTATTTCAAGCGTTTGAGAGTTTGTTGATGTAGCTGTCAAAGTCTTCTTGCTACATGCGTTAAGTTTCTTGATGCGTTAAGCTCTAATCACAAGCCTCTAGATAAGTAAAATTTAGCTACAAAAATACCCATGCTGATAAAACTCGTACGAGAAATGATTTTCTAATACATTTACAGCGTCATTTCCATCCCAAACAAAAAGTAAGCGAAGCAGGGTTCTGCAAGTAACGCATGTTGCTGCACATCGATCAGCAATATTGTGTGGATTATGTGTTATCGTGCTCACCCGAGCTGTCAATACCGCGTGTCACTGACACAATGCAGATATGTGACGCTTACCTCATATGTGTCACAGTGCATATTAGTGTCACAGTGGAGTGTCACAGCGGACATGTTTAGTTGCAATTATATGCGGCTGCGGTTTCTGAATCTCGCTCCACCTAGAGTAGCAAAGTTTTAATGAGGCTTTAAAAGTTAGTATTTTATTGTTGAATCGAAGGCTATTGTTGTGTGTGTTTATAATGCTTTGCGTTATTTTTCGCTAAATACGTGCAAACTGGACACGGTGTTGTCCCTTAAAAATGATGAAACATTTTAAATTTATTTATATCATACAGTTATAAAAGGTATAACATACAGTTTCAAGTTAATCTTATTATTAAAATATATTCGTTTTGAATTATTTTCAATCATTTTGAATGGATGACACCATTGAAAGATACAATTAAACCGAACGTGCCCAAACGATAGTCTGATTATACAGTGTTTTGTTTTAACTCCACCCAACGTTCAAATATTGTTAATCATGCTTTACCATCATTGTTTGTTCATAAGTTTGTATCATTGGTTTCCTTGCTTTAGAATCTATCAGATGGTATTTATTGTTGCTGTTATAATGTGGTTTTATGTACAAACTTGATGTTATTGTAAAATAAACGTTGCCATGGTTCTTAGCATAAATGAAATATCGCTTATTGTTGAAGAATACTTAAGAATAAAGTAATTTTCTTTGTGTCAAGAGGCGTTTGAGGTCATGTAAATAGGTGTAGATTGGCTATTTGCTTTTGTTGTTTCAAAACTCTTAAACGATGTTTTAATGTCCAAACCAACCCCAACATTTTCCATCACTTTGTGTCAAGAGGCGTTTTAGGTCATGTAAATAGGTGTAGATTGGCTATTGGCTTTTGTTGTTTCAAAACTCTTAAACGATTGTTTTAATGTCCAAACCAACCCCAACATTCAGTACCCCCCATATTTAAACTTCATTCAGTACAGTAAACCTTCTATTATGTTTTTTGCTCCCTACTGAATATGTTTCATTATAATTTTAAGACATCTGTTAGTATTAGGTTCGTTTGAAATACTAACACATGCAAAGCTGACCACAAACCTCTCTTGACACACAAACCTCTCTTTGACAATAAACATTCTTTGGTCTTTACTAAAATCATAATTTTGTTTGCTTCACAAACAAATCAAATAAGAAATCAAAACCACAATATAACTGCAGCTATAGACACCAGCTGATAGATATTGAATCTGAAAATCCTCTACAATGGTTTAAGCATAGTTAACTTTAAACATAACATTACCAAGTGAGTAGAAATAGATACCTGAACCGCTTGAAACTCTTATAAGACGAACGTGCTTTTATAAAAACTACAACAGTCACAACCAAGTTATACAGTATTTATGTTCAAAAACAATAATTAGCTAAACTAACTAGTCCTAAAACGAGGACAATCAACAATTTAGCTTAACCAGCAAACGATATACAGCTGTGGAGGGAATGTTTTTGAAACATATGAAACTAGTTTAGAGAGTGATTAGAAACGGGTTTCATGCAAACAGTTTAAAACTTTGAGAATGTATAATTATGCATACAGGTCACTGAGCTTGAGTACTTTACGAGTGAGTGAATTTTCGTTTTGCTTAATGAGAAATGCTGCATTTTTTATTACAGAAAGTACTACGGTATCGCCTAGTTTAAAATACAGCACAGTGTTCATAGCAAGTGTCTAACTAGTCATTAAATTTTCTTTTCACGTACATTTGCATATTCTTACACAATGCTGTCTACCTCAATTGCTAATAAAATAATCATTCGACTAAACAGATTGCATTTTGAAACGACTTCACTAGGAGCATAATTTGTTATTTTCAAATTACGAGTTTAATTTAAGTTTTAAATATTGATGCTCGGACTGAGTAAATGAGGAAAAAGGACGAAAATATACGAGCCACATTTACATTAAGGCGATGAACCGCCTTTGAGCATAAATTACGAACAAATTAGTAAGCTCAATGTAAACATCGCTACGCACGGCTGAGGTTTAAATATTCTAAGATATTATGATTCTAAATTAAGAGACCAGATGTGTGATCGTTAATTTAGCTAAGTTTTAGCTAAGCCCGAATTTGTTACTTCACATTCCAAAGAAAACTAAATCACTCTCGTTAAAATAGCATTGCAATTAGCTTAATATATTTCGGTCTCGCTGTGGAGTACCATCTTCAGTTCTCATTGGCTCGAACTGAGAATGTGCTGATCCATCTACAAGCATAGAATACCATCGTGTAGGCCTTTCATATAAATATATATCAATCGTTAAGTTTTAACAACAGAAGCTGAACTCGTATTTGTCTTCATAAATCCTTTATAATATATCCACTCCCTGAAATTTCAGGTTTTTGTTTAAAATCCATACCTACCTATTTCAATTTTGTGTTTTTCAAAATCCCAGATTGCAATTTCAGCATTAAAATCGTTCAACTAAAGCTTAATTTGCAAGCCATGAAAGCAAAACAGGTGTAATCGTGTGAGGTGTATTTGAACCATAACTGGCTATTTCGACCAAAATAGGAAAACTTCACAACGTCCTTGATATCATTACACAGGTTTAAGTTATTGTGGCTTTATCATGCGTGCAAGAGTATAGAGCATGGTGTGTGAGATTGACAGGATTTTGAATCTGTATCAGCAGGAAGTTACGCTTTTCCAGCAACTTGCACATTACATGTTTCTCAGCTGTGTGAGCCTCTGGCTGAACTTTGTCACTTTGCTACTTCTCTCAACATACTTCACTTTTGCTTTTCAACAGAATTTTCATATTTTCCTGTGCGATTAAAATGTAAAAGAAATATTTTCATGAAAGATTTTTTACTTAAATACTTATACGGTCACAAGCGTTGCATTTATAGTTATAGATAACCACGTTTGGCAATACGAAAGATAATGTTATGGTAACTAGATTGCGCATAGATGCCACATGGTTGAGGCAGCAAAATCAACGTAGTTGCGGAAGCCCAAGCAAAGAGAGCGCCGCTGTTTCTTTCATTCTTTCTCTCCTCTTGGCTCCACGTGATCGAGTTTGATCGATGTCAATTACTTACAGGTGACCAAGTCGTGTGATTTCGAGAACAATCGAGCTTGCACGTCTGTCAGTAGCTCTACTTGAGACTTTTAAAAGAATCCTCTCACAGCGCTATCTGTGCTTGATCTGCCACAACTATTTGATTTTGCTGCCTTAGCCGTTCGGCATCTATGCACAATATACTAACCATAACATTATCTTTGGCAGTACTTATTCGCAGCCAACCGTCATTGATCGCGTTGTCACAGATTGTATTAATTTGCTTAAAATAATGTACCTGATAATAAAGCCTACAAATATGCGTCGTAATATAAATATATTTTAATTATCTTCCTACGAAATGCTAGTTTTACTTAAATTAAAACCACGGAACCCATTGAATTAAATTAATGTCCACTTAAAACCGGTTTGACTGAACTTATCGAAAACAGCCGCTACCATTTCAATAATTCCACGTGAGCATACAAATATAATAAATTCCTGGTTGTAACAGAGTTTAAAACATTCAAAACCACAACAATGATCAAATGATTGAAAATATGACTGCTACAAAACCTCCACGTGTGTGCCAAATGTATTGTTAACTTGGATGAAACAGGGTTTGAAATATTCAACTTCGTGTTGTACATAGTTTTCAATTTTACATTCGATCGTAAACCAGTTTATTCGTAACACGTTTAAAAGCGTTCACATGGACAGTGTTCTGCGCTTTGATAAACATATAAATAACGTGGATGTATTATTCACGAGGTGAAGCGTGTATGAATAAAACACCACTGTCAAGATTTTACGTGCCTACGTGTAGGTAAACAAACCGATATACGTTTAGTCGAGGTATTTGTTTCAAGCGATATTTGGAAAATATTTAACACAAAAGACAAATGGAATAATAGAAAATGTGGCTACATCAAAATAGAAGAGCACAATAATACTCGTAAGTATTGGGTAATATTAATTTCAACGATGAAAAGATAATTTTTGGACATTGCTTAGTGAGTTTAATTTAATATAAATTACCATACGAATTAAACCATTATACTTGCGTTTTACTATTATGAAGTTTTACGAATAAGAACGGTTTAAAAGCAATACTTCACTTACAGTTTTATAAATTTATTATTTTATAATAAGCTTATTAAAAATTAAGATTATAAAATAATAAGCAATTTTTAATGGTGCTTATTAATGTTATATTCGTCAAAAGGCTGCCAAGACGTAACTATTATGAATATTTGAGGCGAATTCCTTTAGTAATGTTCATAATATGTTCATAACTCCCAAATACTATTTATCTACGTTATTACATATTTTTCTATGTGTATATTTATTATGTCTTAATTATGTTCATATTCTAATTGTTATTTCATCGTTTACATTCAATTATATCGTAATCATCGAATCACAACGTCATTTCTTTAATTTAACTAGTTCCCCATATTGTTACCCATAACCACCCTGTACAATAAACTACAAATACTTAAAAGAAGTACAAAAATATATTACCATCCAAGTCAGGATGGATTGGAAGAAATGGGGTTTTCTGGGGGAGGGTTCTGTCTGTAATGTACCACGTTTTTATTTTCAGCTCAACGTTTTCTTATTTTTTACTCTATCTTGTTAAAAGGCATATACACCGTAAGTAAATAAAAATGGTTGAGATATAGTTCTCACCTAAACACCATTCATATATATTGTCTAAGAAACCACTGAATTCTTCAAAATTCATAAATACAATATCCAATAAAACCGAGTAGTTTTGAAATAAATTAATAAAGATTAAACTGTAGTCAAAACTTATAAATATCAATTGCACTGTTCCTGAACACCTTGGATATATCAACTGTGTAGTTCAATTTCAACTATGTGCATAGTTGACGTTGTTAATAATACAAACTAGACGGCTAATTATGTGGTTATTGAACACTAACACCGAAATTAGTTAACCTAACTAATAATACAGATATTGTGTTCTAATTATTGTTACAGCTTATTTTTGAAAGCTGTAACAATAATACAAATAGTTACAGCATCTTCTTCTAAAAGAGACACAACCTGGATGTGTAGTCCTACTAAAGTTTTGACTATAGTCCTAATAGACTGAGATATCGTACCACTTTAAACTATTGTACAGTTTTACATACATATTGTACAGTTCAACTATATTGCTAAGCAAAGATTAAGTGCAACATTGTACCTAGGCTATTTTATTACGTATTATTAACGTCCTTATTAATAAATTTATTTATTTTATCCTTAATTATTTTATTTTAGGTACGTTCGCCCAGCTTTGAATTTCATGAAATTCTAAAATTGGGTTTGTTTATAAAGACGGTTTCATTCCTTTAATATGGTCATAGCATTTCAACGTTCGTTTGTTATTGTCTAAAATTGTCAGTACATTCTCTTATTTCATTATTTCTACGAAGTCTGTACGTGTTGGTTGGGCCTAATAATTCCCACCAGTTTCTTCTCTTTTGATTTAAATCTCTTTTCCATTTAAAACTATGTTTTATCTGCATAAAGGTGTTGGTTCTATTACTGTTTCTAGTGTCTGAGTTTAACTTAGATAACAATTTTTAGTGTTTTAGTATGATTTCAAACCTATTTGACGATTGTGATGCAAACTTGTTTTGTAATTTATTAATAGTATTGTATCACCAAGTGGTTTATTTTAACAAAACGGTACACGTAAAATATAGTAGTACATGGAAACGTTTGAATAATCACCAATAGGCATACCTTATTTTACCGTAAGCTCAACGAATTGATTTAATCTTCACAAATTAGTTATAAGTACAGATGGTTAACCTTGTCCTTGAAACCCTATCTATTTCATAGGTTCGCATGCCAAATTTATCCGGGGTACCCCGACATTTGAAGGGGTAGGGGCCCACAACCTCAAACCTCCCGGTGGGTTTCATCTTCTTTAAAGCATATTCTTATGACGCCCCAGTGTTACACCAAAACAACGAACGGTAACGGAACTTCTCCCAACATAACAGCTCATTTTTTATCTCTCAAAACTAATTTTGTTTTTCTATATAACGATAATTTGCCATGCACCTGACCTGGTCAAGCCAGTTATGTTGTAACTATCAGCCTCTTAACCCACTGTGTCTGAACGAGCGGAAACAGTTTCTCAGGTTATTCCCAGCTGTTATTCTCCAGGTGTTGGTGTCAAAGTGAAAGTTATATCTGTCTGGTTTACACACTTGTAATTGTTACTTTAGTGCAATTGTTTGGGTTTACGTTCTTCGTAGAAATAGTTTGTCACAATTAGATATTTGTATATGTATTTAACCTCATTTTTTGAAATATGTTCATTTTTTATTACACACTGTCAAACACTTACAGTTATTTACGCGATTAAACTGGAAAATTACTTCGATTTTGTTTTGAGAAAATTGGGAAATCTGTAACTGTTAAAAATAACAACACGTTTCGTTTGTTTCTTTACAGAACTTATATTACAATTGTGTGTTAAAATTGTCGATTAATAAAAACTACAATACGATTTTACTTTCATTAAATTGATGAGTGAATCATTGTATCTCTGCTAATCTACGTAAGATAATTCAATTCAGCTCAACTAAAACAAACTTAAATCAAATCACAGCTACATATTGTAAAACAAAGCAAGCTAATTCTTGGTCGAAACATAATACCATTGATTAATGGAATATTCAACCTAATTACCATCCAGATGTTTAGATAATTAGATGTTTTGTATACAAAGATAATTGAATGTTATTTCTTTTAGTCAACAGTTTTGAGGTTTTGAGTAAGTTAGTTTCACCTATCAAAAGCAAACTAATCGCATTACCTTTATTTCAATTAGCGCTGCGCTTAATATTTTTGTATGAAAAGGTTTTAAAAAACATCTTGAACCTATTCGAGTGAGAGTATTATAAAGGCAAACCATGGAGTTGTTTAAAAAAATGGCTAGTCAAGTTGCTGTTTAGTAAGCCTACAAATATGAAAATTATATCGAGAATCAATAAGGGTTGTATTAAAATAAATTCTTTATTTTATTCTTCAAGCGGTCCATACAATATCTACCAATGACGGAGTAGTCTTTTAGAATTGGCATTGTAGCCTAAGAGCATTGAGGTAGCAAAAAATATCAAAGTTATCTTTATGGTTAATTAAATCGTTGCGTTATTTACTCGACATAGAAGATACTCCAGAGGTTTTGGCAAGGTTGGACCGACGCGGAAAGAACCATTTCAGAGAAAGTAGGTTGTAGACTTGTAGAATGAAGCGTTAAACCTCAAGATAGTGGCTGGCCTGCAACCTGTCAAAATAGGAACCAGCTGATTTTAGACATCCAGCCAATGTTTTTCATTGCAAAAAGTATATCGTGTGAATTCGTTTCGTTGTAATAGAATACTCTTTACTTGTAAATAATAGATGCTGTTAGTCACCCTGCTGTTTTTTAATGACAACACCCAGATTCTTGTCCCTAAAACTAAACATAGAATCATAGACCAATGTCATTTTAAGGTTTTAAAACTTAAAATAAAAACTGCAATCCAGAAGCATTAGTAGAATTTTCTCGTGTAAAAGCAGTTTATTACTACTTGACAAGCGTAAAGGGACTGTTTTGCTTTTTATATAAAAGAGTGCCTTATAACAAGCCAAGCTTAGCGCAATAAAATGCCAATATTAATTGCAAAATGAAATATAAGTATTGAATTTAAACAATATTAAGAGTTTTGTATGAGCAAGTAACTGTCATGCGAGTCTCAGAGAGCCACTGAAGCATGGGCAAGTTCGACTGTTCTTAGGAATCGCACGATTTGGTCCCATTTAAGTCATTGATAACGGACAAACTTGTATGTGAGCCATGGGGGATGAAGACTGCAAGAGACGGCAGCGCCCGCACATTCTGTGTGTGGGCTGCCTTAACTATGTTGAGTTTCCTGCCACAGCCATGCGGATTCTATGTGCTAACTACCTACATAACATTGTCTTTGGTTAAACCTTCTTTGTAGCATAAGTGAGGATAATCAATTTACCTAACTATTTACGGTTAATAGAGCCAACTAGGACAGTACACTCTCACATTCTAAGCATGTTACCATGCCTCAGTACCTGTCGGTTCCCACGAGAGATATAATATAATGTGACAAGTAACTGATCTAAGTCACGTCTGCGCATGCTCCGGTGACAAGCCGTGACTGCTTCTGGATCACCGTGACGGAATGGCAGCCGTTCCTTAATAACCGTTCCTAAATCTTTCACAATCAATCGATAGCTGATGTATCGCAGTCGTGGGAGTTTCGTGGCTTGGAAGTTTCAAAATATTGTTTGCTGGGGACAATATTTAGAAAACGATGACTTGTAAGGCAGATAGCGTACGTTGACGTCTTCACCAAAATATGTTTTCACCTGGCTAGCCAATTTACTAAGCACAAAGCTATATGAGTCAAACGTCGTGTAATACATCCATTGATTTCCCAAATTCACCAAAAGTACATAGCAGTAAAGTAAGATGTCGCAAACACTAGTAGTTTTTGTACAAGCACAGTTCCTCTTCTATCAATCCTACCACTAAAACATGTTCTATATGTTTGTTGCACAGTGGAAAAGTATCATTAAACGAATAAACAAAATATCGTCATAAATAAATCCAAGAAAAATAAAAGAACAGCTTTAACAGTTTAAAACCAACAACGGATAATAGTTTTGTATTTTCTAAGCTGTTCTACAACTCAAGAATAGTTCGGATGGCTCTATTTTGCTAAATAAAACCTCTTGAAAAGGTTGCGTGACAATGCTAAGTTTTATGTGAAGAGGATCATATAGATTTTTCATATTATGTAGTTTTGAGAAGGGAACTTTTCAGAAATGCAGCCTCGTTATTTGGACACCCAAAAAGGTTATTCGGCACTGCAAAAAGGCAGTTGTAACGACTTGACAGAAATAAGATACCTAAAAGTATATTAATAACAACATAAATTATTTATATACCGTGTAGGTTACGTAGCAATGCAGGAGTGACGTTGTGTGTTTTTATCATATAACGGTATCACAGAAGCAAATGGCAACTTAGTTAAACGAAATTGCACCAAATGACTAAGCACTTCAGGACATGTGTTACCGTGTCAAACATGTTGGCTCTGACGAAGAAACGCTACGCGAGAGTGTCTAGCCAGAGTTTCCTTGTTTGTTTAGCAAACACCACTTATCGATTCACACGTCATCGGAAAGTTCAAAGTAAATTATCTATCAAATTGTTTAAGAACAATCCTTTCTGGATATTTATACCTACTACAAAATATGTCTAAGGTCTTAATATGTTTTAGAAGTTTTAAACCAGTGACCGAGACATTATAAAGAGTACTTGTGATAGGTTTTGTAAAACAGAGTGGAGGGTTGCTACACGGCAATGTACTTTTAACTAAACACGTCAGTGAAACAAATTGGTTCAGTCCTTCATTTTGAAACCAACCCTTATTTTGGAGGAAATTTGCTCACACCAGGAGATTGATATCCCGGCCTATAGAATACTATCTTGACTAATCTAGTTAGCTCTAGCACTTGCTTAGACCTGCATTAAGAACATAAGTGTGTGTTCTCAAGCGGGTTGAGCTTCTCCCAAAATAACTTAAATATTAATTTAATACTGGATGTTTTGAATGATTCATCATGCTTCAAATCTAAACAGGGCTGAAAATCATAGTATTAGAAAATTCAATTTTAATGTGTTTTGGTACACTCAACAGTTTTCAAAAATCTTTTAACCCAAACAAAAGTGTTTACTTCCAAATCACCTTATGCTAAACGAAATAACTATTTCTTTCCGCGTTGACAGAAGCATTTTTGTATGCGCTTATTTTGTTCTTGGTGTTTGGAATAAGCACCATAGATGAAGAAGTAATGCCTAAAACTAACTTTTTGGGTTACCCTGTATTATTAGTGAGTGAGTAAATATTACCGGTCACATCCGCACTGTTATGATTTACCAGTAGTCTTCACCTTCTAAGCTCAACTACTTGAGCTTCCAGAACAAAGCTTTCTGTTCCTGAATCTTTATTTCAGAACCACATTTTAGTAAGTTTAGTATTATTAAAAATAACACGGCGTTAAACCCTAAATAAATAAAGGTGGGCATGCTCATGTTGACAAAATAATTGACTGGATTGAAAATTACAGCCGCGATCGGAAAACCATTCATGTGTTCGCTACGAGACAGTAGACACATATTAATTTGATTTGTGACAAATTATTAGATACTTGCAGACAACAATGAAATTTCAAATCGAAAATACTCACGTGCAACACCACTTTTTCCACACACATCCCGAGAACAAAGTGCACTTAGCACTTACCCAGTCGACATAACAGTCTCACGCAAAATATGAGATGGTTTTTGCTAAACGACTGATTACAGTAGAGGGTAGGTCCAACACACTGGACAATGGAGAAGTGTGGACTTGCATAATAGGTGAGAAAGTGCGCAGACGGTGGGTTTTTGCTGTGCGCGCAGCGCTAGGTGGAGTTACGCGCGCACCACTGGTACAATGGGGAACGTGCGCTGCTTTCAGCGCTGGCTTTCCCGCGAACCCACACATTGTCTGTTGACTCATATTATCCGAATTATGTGGCTCACTTATCCAAATATCTGCACTGACCGCTCACTCAAGGCTAGGGTAAGTGGGGAGGGGTGACCATTAACGTTATTTTTTTGGCGATTTTTATTTCATACTTTGATTTGAGACAAAACCACTACTAAAGAGTATTTTAAGGTGAATATGGGATGAAAGTGAGTGTGTTGAGGGTTTTTATGGATGATGAGGTGTAGTCTTGTTACAAACAAGGGCCGACTGTTCCCGAGATTGTGTCATTAATTAATAGCCCAACGACCAATGGAACGAACCAACTGCGTGACTTCCAAACCCCGGGGATTGATAGCTCGGGCCGTAGAAATCGGTTTCAACCAAATATTCAAAGCTTAGAACTAAGTTTATGAATAAAATAAAACTAGTCAGCTGAAACCTAGTCTTTGTAACTCTATTATTACGTGTTTATGTATAACGTAGTACTTTCATCTAAGACTATGTATTGTCTTTGCTTTCATGTTCATTAACTTGAACCAAAATGTCCTAAAACACTTTATTTTGTCAAAAATATGATACCAATACAAATAAATCGCTGAACTGAAAACAGCTACGCAGTTACTTTGTAATATTACATAAGGCAAATAGTTGAATATAACAATAATGTTTTATTGTTTAAATTATTGTAGCAATCGTGGTGTAACTATAAGTGTTCCAATTATTTTGTTTGGGAGGGGTAAGGTCTTCATCAAACTCTTGTAAATAAAATAATAGCTCATTTTATAATATTGACTTAACGTATTAAGAGGTTGCATAGGCATTTAACTAATTTATGTAATTAAAACCGTCCACCATGAAATTTCATAGCTTCCAAACATACATAAACATCCAATTTGTTTTAAATTTCCACCTCTAGTCCCACTTTAGTTGATCAATCATCTGATTTCCGATTATGTGCCATATGCTGACGTATACGGCAAAATCTACCGCGACTAAGACAGTTTTCAAGTTTCAAATGCCTTAGGCATTGTGGCACAGTTTTCAAATTAAGTAAAAGTTGACGAGATGAACTTGCCTGTGAAAGCAAACTCTTATCAACAGTCTTAAACAGGCACCAAGAGATGACACTCGAGTCTCAAGACCAACACCACAACATTATAAATCCGTTAAAAGAATCACATTTATGAAAACATTCAACACTTAAATGTAGCTGTTCAGTGTTACATCAGTTCCACTGAGGCGCAATACTCTTTGAACTACTAGTAGAGACATTACTCTGCCTAACAAGCTAATCACTGAAATTGATTATAGATTTCAGTTGTTGGTAACAAGTAGAATAGGAAGCGCGGTGGTGCTGAGGCGGGCGGAGGTGGTTGGCAGTACTGGTTATTACTTCCGTTCCAAGCGACTGCAGCGCACTCTGTCGAGTTATGGCCAAATAATTGATGGGTCCGGGCATCCCACTGATTGGTTGATCTTCGGTAATCAGCTGGTGCGATTTAGATTTGTGCAGGTGCTGCAAGAATGTACGCACAAAGAGGATTGTTGAGCTACAGCGCACAACGAATAAGGGTCTAGGGAAGCTCTAAAGAAAAAGTGTTTTTAACTTGATAGAAACGATTCAATAAAACATTGTTATAGTTGGTGAGGCCTTTTGAGAACAATATTTCCATCTACAGGCTAAATAACAGTTTTTTTATTTGGTTCGTGTTTTGTTTAAAATCAAATTTAAGTTAAAAACTATATATTCAAGTAGAAGTTTTACTAGATGTAATAAAATGTATTTTGTATAAATGCAGCCAACGTTTATGGCCCAAAGGAGACGTACACCAATGACAAACAATGTAGTGTTCATAAAAAGTAAGAAGTTAAAAAACAATAAAGCACGTCCTAAAGTAAATGTTTAAAAATATCCCAACGATAAAAAGCCAAATGTTAAGCAGAGCAACTAAAAGCAGCATTTAGCACTTTTCTCGGAAAACACCGAGTGAAACACTACAACCCTTCCGTATGAGTATTGTTCCCCTTACAGTACTCGATGATACAAGTTATATCGATGGTTTCTCTTGACAAGACCCAAGGTGCAATAAAAGCCATCCCTGGGTCAAGTAGCTTCTCTTGTTCCACAATAACACTTCAACTCACCACTTCCTTCTTCCATTAATTGATTGCATTGTGCAAGTTGCAATATGGCAGCGGTTCGTTGTAACTGGGAAATAACAAGCTTTTGGTAAGTGAAGAGTAATGCCATAATACAGGGTTATTACAAATGATGTTCACGATTTCAAGTGTATTTAAAATGTAGTTTTGCATGTTATACAAAGAAACAAAATGGTTACATTTAAAATCCCCCAGTCAGTATCTGTCTGGTTAGTACCTTGCTCAGATTACTTTATAACTGGGGTACATCAAAAAGAGTTATTCACCACAAAAAATACTGCAGCTGTGTAGTTGTCCAGATGTTGAACACGTCCGTTCACCAAGGAGGTTGGATCAGATATCATTATAGGGGATGCAGCAGGGTAAACCGACTTCTTTATGAGAGGCTTGCCATAATCTTGGGAACGGTCCCCGAGTGTTGGCGCTCTCCATGTCTTGGGGTTAGAGTCCCCTAAGTGGTTGTCAGCGGGCTTGTTTTGTCGCAACCCCTCTCATGATTGTCTGTCAGCCGAACCCAATCCCATTCCTCTTGAATCCAGACTTCCTTTCATTCCGGTGGTAGTGCAATATGCCCAACAGACGAGGTAGATGCATAAGGGTAACCAGTCCCAGACCACTGGATCCCTCAATCTAACATCTAACATCTACATTTAAAAAAGACTCGTTTCGTCACAAATACTCATAACAATATAATGTGATAATTCATTACACAACAAGCATTACTGTCCTCCAATTCAACCATTACACAACACTTACAACAATTGACTTTAGAAACAGCAGAATACATTACCCAAATCAGTATAAATAACACTTTTGAGTTTTTCTTTCCAATGGTACCAGTTAAAATGGCATAAAAGCAAATTTGCCCATTAATAATTTTAATCGAATTCAGGAACATCATTTGTGATAACCCTGTATTTATATTGTAGTGTTTAGCTTCAAATTATTGAGTTTTAAACATGAGCTAAACATTTTGAATTAATATTTTTGTCTTTCATATAACTAAATTATGGGATTTAGTTCAAATTGTATGTGATTTGACATTTAAGTAATACCACCATGATCAAACTCCTTTTAAAAATTATGTTAGTTTGATAGTAAATTTGGATTTGTTGTGTGGTTATTTTTATCTTAACTAGAGTTGGTCAGTGAGGTGTACTAAATAGTTTTAATACTTATAACGTGTCTTTGCTAAATAGAAAACAAATATATTGAAAATCAATGAGGGCCCAATCAAGTTACAGAAAACATGGCTAGAATGTAGGTAATAATGCGTCTTATTCAACCAGAGTTCCGGCTAAAATGCGTTATATTTTAATCAACTTTCAAAAGCTAGTTAAAAAAAGAGCATAGAAAAATATCGTCTGATATTCGTTGTACATCTCACCGTTTTTCGTTGAACTGAGGTATAATGTAAATAAACACTGCAAAATCCTTTAAAAGTTCCACAGTCTAGAGTTGATAAATAAATTATTGAACCTTAATGGTAATTTTTTTCCACATACAGTACATCCTTGATACTAAATTATATTAACCTGAACAATGAGTAGAGTAACAGATAAACTTAGATCGAAACGCAGCTAAGCACTAAGGTGCCCTTGGCGGGGGTAAAGCGAATATTTCTTTGTATCGTGTTTCTCTATTCACCAACTATTGTTCGCTACGCTCTCAGCCTCGTTCCGGTCTTCGCCTTCAGATTTAGTTGTTCTTTTAATGTAAGTCTTAATAAATTCTATAAAGAGAAAAGCTGAAATGGTTTACTCATTCCACTGTTCAACTAACTGTCTTAACCAATATAATTACAAATTAATTTTGTACCGCATTGTTTGAAAATCTGACAATAATGGCATAGGTATTGCTCACACATATGTATAAAGTCATAATGTCGAAACCCTTGACTATCGTATACCATGTTTGAGGTGAAATACTCCTGATTTGAACTGAAAATATAATCATTCTCGTACATATTTTGTGTGAAGTGTTTAACAATGCTCAAAACGTGTTCTGCTAGAAAATATTCGTGTTGGTTTTATGATCCCGGTCTGGGTTGTACCAAGGTGACGGTATGAATAGCTCATTTGTCTTAAGGACGTCATTCTTCCATCGTCGATATCAAACTTTAAAACAGAGTTCAACGCATCATACTTAGTCTCACCTGAGTTGATTAAATTAACATGGATGTATAAATTATTTAGATGAAAAATCAAACTGGTCACTAAGGATTCAGGAGTTCAAGACAAACAAAGGACTTTCTCTTGTTTATGAGTAAAAATAATGTTTACACCTAGGGTACAATATTATGAAGTATAAAGAAATTATCAAGAAATTATGACGCTATACTCTGACCGATAATGTTGTATGCAAGCGTGAAAGAAACTTATGTTTGTTAGCGGCTGAAAACTACAAAACTTCGCGTCAACTTTAAACAAACGCGTTTTAGTGGCTTTGTATTTCAACAAACCTGCTCCTACGTTTTGATATTTTGTTTGTATTATGATTATTATATAATTTCAAACAGAATATATGAACAAATTAAAGCAACGTTCTTGTAATTCCTCTTTTATAAGAGGTTTTAGACCTCTGAAGGTATTTTAATGCCTGAGTATCTTCAAATACTGTACAGTATTTTCACCTGTGTCAAAATGAAATTTTCTCTAAATAAAATGAAAATCAGAACATCGGCTTCTAGTTTGCCCTATTGAATACATTGATATTTTTGGCAAACTGTTTGGCTATCTGTGCTAATTTTAGCGTAGGATTCGTTTAAAACCACTTTACACATAACTAGAGACAACTTTTGAGAACATGGAAACCAAATTTTCTTATCTCGACTACACGAGCATGTTTTGAGCAACTTTTTCTGGGGTGATCGAATCCTCTTAAAGCGCTATTTTGGGGCACCCAGTATATCCCAGCAACAGCTGAACTGCAAGCCAGCTCCAGAAGACTGTTATGTCACCACTGTTGAATGCGTGGAAAAACGTGTCTACTACTCGGGCGGTTCCGGCTGTTTGTGCGTGTTGGTTACTTTGTATATTACACGGGAATGAAAAGGTGGTCGTGCCTTGGCCTACTGCGGAACACAATGTCTCTAAGTGTGACATTGTGACCCGGAATCGAAACCTAGATTTGTTCCTTCTGCTGTATTGGAAATATTACTTCATTCCGTTGTGTGAAGTGTCTTTGTGGACTTTCTCGTCGGTATGGGTTTGTTTAAATACAAGTTCAAGAAGACAAACAATGGTTATATTTTGTAATACCATTTTAACTTAGCCACTTTTACATGTAACTGGCTCAACACTACTTCACATCAAGTCTGATTACATTTACCTTACTTTCTTTTTCTAAAATCCAAATATTTTCAACGTGTTGACGGTTTTATTGAAGGTTAGTGCCCACTGACAACCTGATTCGTGTCAAAACTCACTTATAGTCTACAATCAAACCGCGTGCACTAGTAGAAGATATACACATTGGCAGAGTTATAGCACTCATAACAGGTATAGCAATGTTGAAGTTCTTGAATGTTAACGGATCTTTATCAACTATTTTACGAACAGTCCTAGGATTGAATACTAAAAAAGCTTTCATTTGTCTACACAGCTTTTTGAAGTGAATATTTCTTTGAATGCATATCCCAAGAGAGATCGCTTTGTTCTCAGAGCTATACACTGGATTATCATAAATTTGCACCTGAACGGCGTTTGGATGTCTGTAGACTATTGAAGCAAGTCCTGTTCTGAACATAATGAGATTACCGCCCTCTAAGCTTGGGTAGGGACGTATAATTTTATGTACGTATCCAGTATTGTATAGAGCACAACTGAACAATCCTTTCTCAACACAATACACAATTATAAGAAATCCAGCTTCTTTAAAACCGTTATCAGTGTTTTTAAGCAAGTTCTGTTTTAAGTAATACTTAATACTTCGGAACTATCTAACTACCGTGCCATATCACTATTGCCATCAATTAGTAAAGTAGTCAAAAAACTTTTCATAACAAAATTACCTCATTCATGGAGGACTACAATATAATTTCTAAAACCATATGGTTTTAGGAAAGGTTACAGCACTAAAGTGCTCTTAACAAGCTTTTAGAGACTGTTGTAATGGGTTGTATTTGACTGTGTGGATCATTCAATTTTATTGAAAAACTACACAGCTATGGTCACGGACTACCTTATAAGTGGTTAAATTCTTACTTGCAAGGTTCAAATAGAAAATAAATTATCCAAAATAACCATTTACAATATGAAGTCCCTCAAGGGTCCATTCTCGGGCCGGTTCTCTTTTGGTTTATATTAATAATGTAAATGGTGTAGAACCTCAACACCTAATTCAATATGCAGACGATACCACAATTAATATTATTTCAATTCCTTGGAAAATCTAGAAATTCAAGCTTTTGAATTTTCTTCTTAAAATACCTCTCTCCCAGCATTGTAAGCCACATATACTTAGAAAACTGCTTTGGTTTGATCAACCGTATATAAATTATGGTTTCATTTTGTGGGGTTCTTGTTCAGAATATAAACTCTTAAAATTTTTTATCCTGCGAAAGCTGTAGAATAGTATCAAAATTACGTTTAAGAGATTCTTGATGACTTGTTTTAAATATTAGGTATTCTTACCTACCTTGTATTTATATATATGTAAAACAATTATTTTTCCATAACAAATGGTAGTTTGGTAACAGGCCATGATATCCACAACCATGACACTAAATAGTACTCAATATAGGTTGGGATATCATAGACTTAATATCTCATAAATTACCGTCCCAAATTGGTATTAAATTTTTACAAATTACCAGACTGTTTACAAAATATAAACAGTATAAACAAGTCGAAATTGAAAAAATTTAATTCAAAAATAATTTTATAGTGTTGGTGAATTTATGGACGATTCAAATACAACTAATTTTTCCAACGAAATTTAACCTTTGTAACAAGTAGTACTATAGGGGAACAGTATTTTTTGGTGATGGGTTTATCTTATTTGTTTTATATTTAGATTTGTTGTTGTTTTTTATACATAACAAAATTAATAAAGTTATTATTATTATTAAGTAAAAATTATAAGTTTATTTTTCCCGATCGGCTATTTGCATGTAAAATGAATTTTGCTACTAAAGTTACATCTACGTACAGTGATAATTAAAGGAATTAAATAACTAGAAACACGGGGTGAGCCTAACGACCAGAACAATTTTGATATGTTATTTATCAGCTGTTATGACAGCTGGTGAGTCCATTGTTGTGGCAAATGAGTGTTTATTTATTGTCATTTAGAGGTTAGTTACCATGGCTCATCAGTAATTAGCGCAACGTTGTGCATGTGTAATAGAAAAATGTTTAAGTGTAATGAATCGGTTATTTCTGTTAATTCAACGCCAGTTTCGAGCTTACTTCAACATCGGCCGTCATGGTGCCATTACAAATTGGAAAACTACTTAAAAGTGGGTTGGTAATTTTAGGAACACATCCTATACACTCAAAATCAAACCCAGTAGCAGACCTCCAACAGTTTGAACTCCAAATAACATTGGAAATGGTTCGTGCGTGTGCTGCAAAGTCCTCAGCGCCTAGTCAGTAGACAATCAACCGCCTTTGCAATATCAAATTCTTCTGTCCGCAGAGTATTGCACTTGAACTTACATTTTTATCCCTATTAAATCGTAATGACAGAAGCTTAATGGAAGGGATTTTGATTCACGCTTTGACATGTGTCAAATCTATTGCAACTTGTAAATGAAGTAGATCTACTTTTAGTGTTGGTTGTGTCAGATGAAGCACATTTCGAACTGTCTGGTAAAGTGAATAAAGAGCTTTCGTTTCTGGTCCCCCGAATACCCAAAACGGACCGTTCCTGAATTGAAGCACTCCATCAGACGTGAAATTGCTGCGATTCCTCAATCAATGTTGCTGAAGGTTACATCAGGTTTGCACAAAAGATGAGAGTCCTGCGTGAATGAGGAAGGGGGAGACATTATCTTCCATAAGTAGAAATGGCAATACAATATTCTGTAACGTATATTGTAAACTATGTTTTGTTATTGAGCTATTTCATTTAAAAAATGTACTTGTGTTTTGACTCACAAAAATAACAAAGAAGTAAGTACTGTACAAAATAAAATGTAAAAGAAACGTCTAAAACATCTAGGTTTGAGCAAATAAATGATTCAAAGTAAATACGAGTACATCTATATTATTTACATGTATACACATGATAATGGGCTGAGCCCTGAAACCATAATCGTGTGATAACACAAATTAATTCGTGGAAGTTCAATGTATTATTAGAGAAAGTGTTCTACAATAAATACTTAGTAGAACACTCAACCAATACTCTAGGGCGCTATAGTTATGTCAGATGATTCATTAGGAATCCAGAAATTTGCCTACTTACAATGTTACACTGTTGACAGTTTTACTTGGGAATAAGTGTATCTCTAGATAAGTAAAAAGGTTCAGTTTTAGCAGCTTAACATAAGCGCGCATATGAAAGATTTCTATGAAAACTATTGCAAAATATAAGTACAGTTTGTATTTGACATGTCACACTTTGTATCATGCCAACACTACCAAGCCCATAAGCAAAGTTTTTTATACGAGCTAAAATCTCGGATATTTGTTGAGCGAGAGTCTAACTGCAGTGGGTAAAACTGTAAAAGTTAACATTGAAAGTATTTGAAAAAGCTTGTGTCTGGGTATTGAAGGTAGCGTAAAACCTAGCTAAGAGTGTTTAGTTTAACATTGGCTATCTGTTAAGCTATTATTATTTTATTAATTTTCATAAATTAGTAGAACACTATGTTTCAACAGCTGATTAATTTTATATTATTGAATAAATATGTTTTACTTACACTATCACTTGCTTTAAAACAATAATATTGATATGGGTTTACCAAGCGCGATCCCTCCTCCCAATGTATTGTGTTGTAGAAGGGTTGTGTATTATGTCCACTACCCTTAACTCAACTCAGAGGGCGGTAATCTCATTATGTTCAGAACAGAACTTGCTTCCATAGTCTACAGACATGTAAACGCCGTTCAGGTGCAAATTTATGATAATCCAGTCTAGGTCTGAGAACACGATACCTCTTGGGATAGATATTCAAAGAAATATTCACTGCGAAATATTGTGGAGACATAAGACAACGATTTCTCAAAAGTTTAATCTAGACGTTTTAAGCTATTCAAGTGTATAACTTTCATAAACAAGTTTTAAAAAAATAGTAAATTTTAAAGCAACAACGTATTTCTTAACTATGATACATCTGTATCTTAACTGTGAGTACGCTTTAAGAACATTGTGAACGAATTTTGAGCTCCACAGGAGACAACGAATGTGTGCAAAACCTTATTTGCTTCCATAAGTAAATAACTAGCTGACTTCCAACCTACACTGAAATTGACAGCAAACTAAGAGTTAAAACTTAAAATTAATTTTTATAGTACAATTTAAACACATTTTTCTGTCAAAGAAAACCTACACAATAGGCTTGTGCCAAAGAAAGCGTGTTTAAGAAACTTATTTATGTTTGTCTGTCCTCGATATGATTTTCGATTAAGGTTATTCCTTAGCTAATGTTAACTATCTTTGGTTTCCTCATTAACAATAACTTATAAAAGGTGAATTTAAGAACACAAAAGCCCAAAAACGTTCTTTATTCAAACTTAAGTTTTTAAATATCGTTAAAGTAGGTTATAGACAGTTTTAATTAAACCTTTCAAAATAGTGCAAAGGTGAAACTATTTTAATTATATTATATTGTATCACTAGGTCCTAAAATGAAGTTGTTTGATACAAGGTCAAGTTTGACCTACACAGTTTAGGAGAAATCGATGTTACACTGAATACAGGCCGCGCTTTGGACGTTAAAATTGACCTCTTATCAAAAATGCTTCACTTAGCTTCACTAGAGATGTACTAAATATAGGGTTTTATTGTTTGGAAGAAACAGCTCTTACACTAGCCTACTATTAGTCAATCTAAAGATTAATAACCAATTCGTGTAAAGGCTGATTTTCTCATAGTAAAAATATCAAACATATAGTCCTTTTCTCTCTGGGTGCTGAAAGGTCATAAAAGGCCTTTATTACTAGGAACTAAAAGCGCATCTTTACCTCAATTTTCAACAAAACTCAATCAATCTAATTAATCTAATCTCAATAAATCTACATAATTACTTATCATTACAATATATCTTCTAATTGTTGTTCTTTTTTTAATTATTTTTTTACATTCTTCGATTGTTGATTATGGGGGACGCATGCTAAGCTGTTAAATATGTAATCACCACAAGTAATCAGCCTGTTTGTGTTTCAATCAGCAATCAAGGGTAACGATGTTTCCGGAGGGATTTGGTTACTGTTGTGAATCTGCCAATCAACAAGATGATTGAAATAAAATCCAGACAAGTATTGTGTTTCGATTTGTACCACTTCAATCTGGTTGGTTTACCCGATATCTAGGACCTCATCTGTGGTTTTACTTACGATTCTGATATTTCAGCGGCATAATCTTTATCTTTCACAAAGAAACTTTATCTCGCTGTTGCTGGAACGTAACATTAATAATAAACATAATTTTGCCTCTAAGATAACGAGTTTATTAAACTGGGATTTTAGTACTGCATCAAATCCTTAAAATTTTGAGCCGAAGTCTTAAAGACCATAGACTAAAATATTATTGGACTCATGGTACCGTACTTTAGAACGATCACAAATAAGTTAAAAACCAGAAACGAAACTAAGCGCTTAAGCGCCACTGGCATAAGTGAATCGAAATTCCTTTCTCAATTTATTTATCTAATTTGCCCCACTCACAGCTTCACTTCGGCCTTCGGCCTCAGTTTTGATGTTGTCGTAATAACGACAAGTGCTGCGAGGTTGTTCGCTACGCTCACAGACACGCTTCGAGCTTTGGCTTCAGCTTTTGTATGATCACGGGCGTTACGATGCTATTCTCTGTGTTCGGCCTCCGCCCTCAGACTTACAACGTTGATTACTAGAGGTTATACTTCATATCACTAAAGGAAAATACATGCAAAAACTTTAATGAATTTGGGTTACTCATTCCGTTGTTGTAGTAAAAAGTCACTTGTAGTTTACCACCATTTTGAAAACAATCGATGGATTTTCTTAATTTTTAGTACATTGATGTATGATATACAAGTAAACACTTATTTCAAGTTTCATAAAAATCAGACGAAATGTATTGTCTTTAGATCATTTAAACCCCTTTTATGGTGAAAATCACCCCCTCTTTCCAAAAGGGGGGCATTCCGAGAGTCCGACTTTGTTGGCTAACCAACTCGACCAATATACTCGTATTTACAAAATAAACATTTAAAGGAGGTGGGTCACCTTGTTCAATACCATACACAAAAGCTTTGTTCCTAAATATTTGATAGGCTTAAGTTAAGGGTTAAATGCGTCCTGCTGGGAATATTAAAAACAAAGTTAAAAGAATCAGATTACTACGTTCACTGTAAAAGTTATGTTTCTTTTACTGTCTGTTTTACAAAGAAAACAAATAAAAGCTTTATTCTCGTACAGAGTGCAATTATTTTCCCTCTAAAGTCAGTGTTGTTTGCTTTTCTTCTGGACAACCTCGTACACTTACTCGTATATTTCAAATATGAAACATATACAATGCTACTTAAAATATAGTTTAATCACATTGAAAATTATATTGCGTGTTAAATATTTGTACAATTGAAGAAAATAAATCCAGTACAAGTAATTATTGTACTTTAGACATTTGAACAAATAAATTGCACCATTTTTCATAAATAGATTTTCAGATGGCTTTGACAAGAGGTTCAATTACGTATATACGTATATTTTATTCACTTACTTAAAAGTAGAGAGCAAGTAAGCATTTAGTAATGGCTTATTGAGTGTGGTACAAGGCTAGTACACCCCAAACCAACATCTATGATCAAACTGGAGTTTATATACTTTCTTGTAATGACTGTCAAATGCCAGACTTCTAGATCATTTAACAACGTTTTGAAGAACCTATTCCTAACCAATCCAATATTCAAAAATCAAAATTTGCTCAACATCTTTCTAATAATAAACATAATTACACTGGCATGAACACTAATATGAAGATTTTAATACACACTAGAAATACGTCAAGATTCAACATTTTAGAAGATTTAGAAATTTACAATGCATGTAAAGACAATCAATTTACATCTTAATGAAACATTTAACCTTGGAAATAATGAGCTATTTGATACAGTGAGACTTCTAAAATCAACTTTCATCAAATAATTCTACTCTGTGTAACTTAGTTTTAAATATTCATATGTTTTATTTTATTTATTTGTGTTTGTTTTAGTTGGTCTTTCCACTCGATAATGACATTAATCTTGTCGAAACATGTTGTGATTAATACACAATATTTGTTTGCAATTTTTGAAGTTTTCATTTCAAATTAGTATTTATGTATAATAGGTAGATGGCGCTTAGATGCCGACTGGCTGAGACAATTAAGAAAATCAACATAGTTGCGGCAGCCCAAGCACAGATTTAGTGCTCGAGTTTGTCTGATGTCGATGACCTAAATGTTACCAAATTGTGCGATTTTCGAGAATGAATGAGCTTTCGATTGCGCCAGTGGCTCTACTTGAGACATTTAAATAGTTTCCTTGCTGCGCTATCTGTGCTCGGGCTGCCACTACTATGTTGATAATTATTCCTATCTCAGTCATTCAGCACCCATGCGCCATCTACCTATTATAACATAATCTGTGGTTTTTGTAATACCAAGTTAAACGTGTTACCTAAAATCAACACTGCCTCAATACAAAAATGGCGTTTAAAGTCTTTGAACCGTCATAGGCAACGGTTTCTACCTGAAACCGATCCTAATAAGTTGTTTTAGTGAAATTATTCTAAAACTTAACGACACCGTCTTTGTTACCATCCGTTCACAAATAAAGGATAATAGTAAGAAAAAGTAAATGGTAACACGATATTAACGAATCTGTTACTCATATTTTACGTGTTTTGACGCCACATTAAAAACATATTGATCCTTTTTGAATCTGGTTGTAATGTACTTCATGTCAGTTCAAAGCATTTGGATGTGTTTGAGTCACGTTTTCCACGTCTTCGTAATTTATAAACGTATGTTAGCAAACGACGTTAAAATTGTAATTAAATTTACTTTAATAAATTATTTTTGAAAGTGTTCTATCACATGCATTATTTACGAGCTTTTACTGTCGAAAGATTTAATCATCCGTCATGTGTGTTTTTATAATAAACCGTATTTATTATGGGTTACTACTTTAATCTTGGTAGTGCAAATATATACGCAAAAGTTTGTCTTGGCTTTCTAAGTAACTAAGGATTCTTAGACGGATTCATTATAATATTTTAACTAGTATTATGTCAGATTATATTAAAACAATATAAACAAGCCGATATCTTTGTGATATATTTACTAGCACTTTCGAGAGTCGTGCTGTCATCTTTACGTAAAGCGGTAATATCACAAATGTTGGCTTGTTTGGATTGTTTTAATATAATCTACTATTTACCAACAGCCTCTTCGCCAAGAACTTATAGCATTATGTCCAAAAACATTATCTTAAATGTTAATAGACGTTCTAAGACACCCTGTATAATGGAAATTTACAAATTGTCCGAAGACAATCATAAAATAGAGGAAACAGTCACGCTATCAGAGACAAAACTGAGAATAATCCATTCAGATTGTGGAGTAGCGTGAACATTTTAATCACGCGCAGAAGACCCGGTTATACAGGGGGTGATGTAAATAGCCAACTAATCGGTAATCCGTAATCAATAATCAGTAATCACCGCTGAATACGTGACCCGTCTCACAAAGCGGAGTAACAAGCAGAATAATCTAGCGTTGGCTCATGCCAATTGAAATGTGGCTGATGATAGTAGAGAAAGGAATGTTGTTTTTCACCCGAGGAGAACGTTAAATAAGCGAGGATCAGAAAGAAACGCCATTTTGTCCTGAAAAAAGATGTTTGAAAAATGTTGATGGTTTCGATATTGCAGGGATATCAGCTGTTTTAATGAGTTTGATTTGAATGTAAACATTGTCAAGTATTAAATCAGAGCTATTATATAACTGTTTCTCACAAATATAAAATCATATTACTGAAATCAAAAAGTTCTTCTATACGAGTAATTGCGATCCAAAATCAGCTGTTTTAGTAAGCAATTGCTCTGAAAATCGATTTTAAGGTTGATGAAATTGAAAGTGATTTTCTATCGTCTTGATTTCCATCGTCCACTGTGAAAACGCCCTTAGTTATTAATTTCACTGGTTGTTTCCAAATGGCTAGAGTTTGACCAATAAGCTTTAAAGCATGAAGGGATTTGAACTAATGTAGCCTACTCCTATGGTAAATTTTCAAAATAGAATTAGAATTCTAGATTTAAAATTCATAGCCTAATAGTAGTGGAGATCAATTTAATTAGAAAACCGAAATTATCCGGCCACCCCGAAGAGGTTTTTTCCTGAAGTGGCCAGAAAGGTCCGGTTTTCTAATTAGATAATGAGAATGACTACAACGCAAAAAAACTGTATCCAGTCAAAGTTTTTTTTTTATTTCATTAGTTCTCGTTTATCTTAGATATTATCTAGGTCTCTTTATATAACAATCTCCTCGAAACCACTAGTTTTCTTCCAGATAAAAAC
The DNA here is from genome assembly GCA_018831715.1 of Matsumurasca onukii. Classification (NCBI taxonomy): domain Eukaryota; kingdom Metazoa; phylum Arthropoda; class Insecta; order Hemiptera; family Cicadellidae; genus Matsumurasca; species Matsumurasca onukii. The sequence goes on along the minus strand of CM032061.1, from coordinate 53,399,734 downwards.
TCTCCTTGAATTAAACCCGTCAACACCCACCATCAAAGGAAACCCGCACACCTCCTACCGTGCAATGTAACGGTCAAGAAGGACACACTTTGTGACGATGAAGAAAACCGCTGAAAGTCACGTACTTCAAGAGCCATTATCAATTTAAAGCACGTTACACACAGCTCCCCTGCGGTCAGGTTGACTCACCGGTGTGCGAGGTCAGTACGACCGGTGACCGGTGTGCGCCCTGGCAGTGACCGAGGTCGGCGGTGACCGGTGGCTGACGACAAAGGACTGATTGATCAGAACGGATTGATTCATTGTAACAGCCTAATCGATGTGGTCGACTGTTACCCCATGATTATGAGTGTTTTGTCACTTTTAGGTCTTGGGTCATTGTTTCGAGGTGTTGAAGTCGTGCACGGAGAGGTGGGATTAATGGTGGTTGGTTTAGGGGTTTGGAGCTTTCTTCGAACGTTTTAGTAGAAAACAAAAGTTGTAAAATTTGCTTTTTTTGCACTTTTTCAGTCAAGCCAGAAGATTAACTATTCCCTACATTTCGGGCGACAGGGAAACCCCATCCATTGTCAATGTTTTTGATTATTGAGAGTTCTCAAACAGAGTTCGTCGTTACTCCCCAACAACTAATAAAAGGCGGTCGGTGGGTAAATTGGTTGTTTTTGCCCATTTCGATATTGGCCTTGACAGATCTTTTCAAAATTAGGGATTCCATGACCTCCTAGGTAATATGCTTTTTAAACTTATACGATAATTGACATTTCGGTCTCCATTGTATTCCAAAATATTTTCAGACCGCGCCTCGCCATCAGGATTTTACCAAATAGCTAATCTGGGACAGTTTCTGAAGCTCAGAGAAATCACTTGCTCACAGAATAAAATTGCAATTAAAAACTGTATGTAATAAAATGCAGTTTTGTAATCCCGTATAATCTATGCGGACCCGTGGCGGGTTGGAATCGTGCGCGCCTCCGCAGCTCATCACACTGCTGTCGCGGGTTCGATCCCCGCAGTCACCACTTACACTTGTAATGTGACTATACGGTAACGCCAAGTAAGGGTTGAGGTTGAGTGGTAGAGAGGACTTTGTAGTCCTAACTTCGCCTCGTTAAACAAAACAAAATTTACCTTGTCCTTACCTGTAATTTATCTTATTCTGATAAATTTGTATTTCTATCACAATTTGTATAAATAATGCATGTACATTTGAGCATAGAACTATTGTATCCGGTGTTTCTTTGAAGCTATTACTACGGCAACCTTTTATAGTGCAGATCACATCAAAATGTAGTATAAATGCTATATATCTAACAGCATACCGTCAAATGATTATTGTTTAGCTTCAAACTGTTTCCAAAAACTATCGAGGTAACCTGATGTAAGTTACTATTTAAACAAATATTTTCAGTTAAAGAAAAAGTCCATCAAGGGGAGCGCAATGGGTTGGAAATGTAGTAAATGATACAACATTATTCCTCGAATCACGCGAAGGTTTTGCAAGACTCGCCGCTATCACATTTTCCGAAACACTTCCCCCAGTGTTTTGTTCAAAACTTCAAATTATGTACCCCTTTCATTTCTCAGCTCGTAATATTACCTTTATCTAAGGTTTGGCTTCAATATAAGTTAATTTAAACTTACATTTCCTCACCGTTTTGCTGTCGAAAGGTCAAAAAGATAACAACCAAAGGTATGATAGCATTGCATTTAATTCAAATGTAAAACTTTCACGGGCATGTTTTTGTTTCAGCGAGCCCTGGAGTCAGAAAGTACAACTACGGCATCACCCACGACCCAGAAGGCAGTGACTTCAGCATCAACTTCAACCCTCTGGACACCGACGTTGACATGGACAACTACGTCCACGAGCCTCGAGAAGTTGCACCTTACTCCCCGAGTACCGCCAGTCCTACTCGCCTGACTACGACGAGATAATGCTCAAAGTGAAGCCACTCTCACACAAGCAGATGGAGAAGAGTACCCGGGAAGTACAAGGTGTTCATCAAGAGTTTGGCCAGAGGCCGCTGACTCCGACTAAATCAACTCTGATCATCCACGCTCCTAAGCCGATAGCGTTTGAAGAGATGGATCTAGGACTCATGGGATATGGTGACTTCATGGACTCCTATGAGCACGACTCAAGCCCTACTCCTCAGCCCGCGAGTGGTTACTCCCCGAGACCTTCTCCATTGTATGCCTCACCCTCACCAGCTACAGGGTTTCACAGTACGATAGGACCCACTGCTTTTGTCAGACCTAATTTCGGTTCTCCCAAGCCAGTACAGTTAGGGCTAGGTGCTTATGCACACGGGGGTACTCCTAAACCTCTTGGTTTGGGTGCGTACAGCACGCCAACTCCACTTGGAAGTGGTTATAGTACTCCTAAACCGCTGGGCTTCAGCACGCCACAAACTTTACGTGTTCAACCTTACGGTTCTCATAGCTTTAGCACTCCCAAACCGTCAGGGCTACACGGTTTTAGTACTCCAAAACCTCAGTTTAGTCATGGATTCAGTATTCCCAAACCTCAATTCCCTCGAGGGTTCAGTACCCCTGCACCTCAACTTCCTCATGGGCTTAATAACCCCAAACCTCAGTTTACTCACGGTTTTAGTACTCCTAAACCTCACTTCGCTTATGGCTTAAGCAGTCCGAAGCCCCAATCCACACATGGGTTGAGTACCCCTAAACCTCAGTTTTCCCATGGTTTAAGTACTCCCAAACCTCAGTTTTCCCACGGTTTAAGTACTCCCAAACCTCAGTTTTCTTACGGGTTAAGTACCCCTAAACCTCAGTTTGCCCATGGATTCAGTACCCCGAAGCCTCAGTACCCACATGGTTTCAGTACCCCGAGGCCAGTAGGATATCATGCTCTCAGCACCCCAAAACCTCAATCATTGAACGCTCACAGTGGCCCAAGCCCAACACCAATTATATTCAAACCCAGACCAACCCCAATCAGATTCCAGCAGCAACAACCTCAGTTCAAATTTCCTCAACAAAGTGCTAAAATCCAATTCCCCAGACTTCAAGACCAAAGACTAATCAAAGACTTTAGAGCACCTAAGCTTCAATATGGATTCAAGCCAATAAAATCCCAATATCCAGAAAACAAACCCCAACTAACAAAACAGTTTGATGAAACCCATTTAAACAGTCTAGCGGACGAGGCTTTTAGCAAGGTATTCATGACTCATAACCACGACCAAGAAATGCCTATGGTCTACACGCAACACAAGCATGGCAGTAGCAACCATGTGAACAATGACCGTCTGAACAGCAACAATTTGAACTCAGATTTGAACACTTACCTGGTCCCTGTGTTTCTTATGCCCGAGAACTCTGAGAATGTACACATACCATCCGACGATTTCGTCATGAACTACCACGGTGCCAATCCGTGAGCCAAGAGCTATAGACTCGATGTTGTGATAACAGTTTATTCCTATTTTATACTTTTGTATGCCTTATTATTTATAAGAACAGACGTTCCTTGTGTATATTATGTTACCAAATGTAAAAGATGTTACCAGTTGTGATTATATTGTTATGTTATTGTTCTTGATGTGAACTTTTCTACTATTCCTCTAAGCAACAATGAAAAGGTTGTCTCTAACCTCGTTTTGTCTCAGTACAATTCTTATCTTACAAATAAAATTGTTATAAAACCCTTTAATACAACTTTATACAGGAAAGACAAGAAAAAGGAAAAGATCGAGAAATTTCGTTGAGTTACGACGTTGTTAACTAGAATTAATTGAAAAGCAAAACTAACACATTACATAGTTACACATTATACAATAGACAAAGTAAATTTAGCCTGATTTAAGTCACCCACAAATTATTAAGAAAACACACAAAATTATACATTATTAAAAATTCTAATGTTTTATTTTGTCAACATATTTTTAACTCATATTATTATTACTTTTTAAAATTTACTCTAGTTGAAAACGTTGCAATACGACGACCATTTCTAAAACCTTTCCTTTTTTTCTAAATACAGTTTTACTAAACATTTTTCTAAAGAGTTCTCTACCACAGTCTCGAGCTGAGACTGACAATCTTCTTGAACTTGCCAAAGAGTGGTTCACAGTGAACCTGCTCAAGCTCAATGAAGACAAATGAAGAACGATCCTATGCACCCTTGAGAAACAAATTGAAGAGGACAGTGCTGTGAAACTCCTCGGTTTCTGGATTGATCCAAGACTAAGTTGGTCCTACCATGTCTCTCAGGTATTTGTGAAATTATCACAAGTACTATTTCTTCTGAGAAAACTGAGACCTGTCCTCCCTGAGAAATATTTAAAGATATTATGCACTGTTTCACATTCATATAATGTATGGACTAGTAGCCTGGGGTCATTCATTAGCTACTTATGACATCTTGCTTATGCAGAAGGCAGCTGTGAGAACTATATCCTATTCTAAACATCTTAATCACTGTTGTAGGCCTATTTTTAAGGACCTCGGAATTCTCACAGTCACAAGCCAATATGTATTCAACATACAATACAATATATTTGCTATAGACAATACAGAATATTGCGTTGCAAAACACACACAAAATTACAATACAATGAAACTAAACATTCACACTCACTCAAACTTACATGATTTCACACTCATTTCACATTCACACTTAACATCAGACCTGGATTTAGGGGAATGAAATACGATTTAAAGAAATCAGTTGTCCGTAAGATCATCTATGAACTCATCCACCGCGTAGTAAGCTTTGCTTAACAGCAACCGTTTATTCGAGATTTGAAAATTTTGGTACTTTCGATTTCTTTTAAATTTTTAGCAAGGTGGATTTTTACATACTTTTTACATTTTAAGCTTATTGAAAGATAACCTGGGCAGTTTCACTAGAAGAGAACAAACTGCAATGTCATCAAACGCGCCATTCAAAGGATCTGGATATTCCATGCTGCCGTCTGAGTCTGAATTTTAAATCCTATCCCTGCCCAGTGGTGAAAATCTTTAAAACACTGCCTGCAGATGTGAAGAATTTAGACTTAAAGGCATTTAAGATCAGCATTAAGGACAGTTTACTTAAAAGACTACTGTATTCATTGAGAGAGTTAGAGGAGGAGTCACTTTTTGGTAGTGTCTAGCCTCCGCCAACCTTTGTAAATAGTTAGGATATAATATGACGCAGTCTATTCGAAGATTGATCATCGACGTAGGAATCAAGTATCAAACAATAAGGAAGAAAGTAAACTTTGATGAACCCTGAATATTTATTTGGATTACTAGTTTCAGGACTTTATTTTAAGAGTAAAAAGCTTGTAGAGTAACGTCTAAAACATCTAGGTTACTAAAACATCTTGTAGACGTTACTCTACAAGCTTTATACACTTGAAATGGGCTAAGCCCTGAAACTAGTAGGGTCCAAATTAAAATATATAGGGTACTTCAAAGTTTACTTTTTCCCTTTTGTTTATGCAAGAAGTAACCCTTTCTGTGAACTAGATTATCAAAATATCAAGTATCAAGTATCAAATAAGTCATTAGGCACTTCAAAAAAAGAGTAGTATAAGCTTTATGAACTATATTAAAAACTAATTCTTGTTTCTTAAAAACTAATTTACTGAACCGGTTCAATCCATTAAGCTGTTTATAGCACTTCTTAGGACATTTGTAACAATACATGCATATAATGAGTTATTGAACCTAGCATTTGAGTTTATACTGTATCAAATTAAAATTATATGTAATTAGGCTTTGTTACATTAAGCTTTTGTTGTTACAGGCTTTCCACACTTTGTTTCTGTGTTTATGTCAACACAGTCTTGCATTTTATTTGGCAAAATAAAATAAATAACGAACACACAGCCAAAACAAATTAAACTCTTCTACACAACAGATTCTAAGCAAACGATATTATTACCAAATTGCTAACTTTATATGTTAAAAAAAGAAAACGCAAGTAATAAAATGGTAACCGATAAGGTAATGGCAATCGAAAGCACATTGTTTTACAAAATACATAGCACTTGGTGTACAAATACAAAGAAACAATAACAGTTATTGAAATATGAATACTCTAACAACAATAACACCCTAGACTTGCCGGTACTTCGTTTATGTTTTCATTAATGTATTTATCCAGGCCACCCTGTATAACCACAGTTAACAGTCAACCATGTTAGGAGTACAATGAAATCACTACGACCACATTGCAGACTGGACTATCAACTGCTGCATTATGGTCGGTCTCCATGTATGCGGTCAGTGTGTGGGGATCTATTGGGACTATACGGTCGGGATATATGAACAGAGGTGGCCTAAAGGTACGAGACCTGTGTACACAATATTGATACACCAACATGCTAAGCCCCTGATCAACTCTGGGCCCCTGGTACTGATTATGCATGGGTCGGCATACATTGTATTCAGTCTGACCTGGGTTGGCCTGAGTGTTGTTGAAGGGCTTTATCCACAAGCTACATACACATCATTGTGTCATGCAACGTGACTGCTAACCTTGGGGGCGGGGGACGATGAACCACGTGAAGTGTCAAACTTCGAAGTAATCTATTTAAACGCATGATTTTCAGCAATTCTCTCAACAGATAGGCCTATCCCCATTTTGCAAAAAATGTTTTATGTTCAAGTGAGTTACTTCAGCTTCAAAAGCATTGAATCTGGAGGCATTAGGTCATACTGGGTGTTCTTTGCTCCAAATAAAATAAGGTGAAATTTTCGATCTTTTCCATTAATGTTTATGGTTGTTTATGAATTTACATACTAAGGCGTGTGTATAAATAAAGTAATGAACATTACGTACAAAGGACCCCTACTAACTTAAACACTATTCAATTCCCAAGCCTTGAAATTTAAGCTGTAATATTGGTTTAATAGTGAAACAAATTAAAAACATATTTTTAAATGTTTAATACGATAGACTTTTGACCAACAAATCTGTCTAAGTCAGGTTACGACGAAAGTCAAAGAGTGGCTCGATTTTTACTCGTTTGAGAGTGGTTTTTACTCTCTCATATTTAGAGTGTAAGAACTGAGGCTTTCTTAATTCAAAGTAAAATTAGGTCAAATGCTCAGTCCTTTGCAATTAATGTTTATGGTTGGTTTATGAACCTACATGCTAAGGCGTGTGTATATAAAGTAATGAACATCATAGAAACCCAACACTATTGTAGAGCATTCCCTATGCCTTCAAAACGCCCTCTACACATACTAATTTAAGTTCAAAATCAAATATTTTACCAATACAGTATTTAAAATGTTAATATGATGGCTTTACAACCATTAAAGTTGCCTACAAAAGTTTTTACTACAATTGGTGATGTTATCTGAATACATTTGTGCTAGTCAAAAAACACCTCATATTGGTTTTGTTGATTTTAATTTGTCCCACTATACCTAAATTAGTAAAATAATACAACAGCCAAACCTGATTAGTGTTAAACTGTATGGTTTAGTGTCAACCAAACCACTACATAAACGCTCTCCAACCTCAACGAAATTTACATATAAACTGAAGGTACATGGTTAACACTACATGCAGCCCTTATTGAAAGCTTCAATCTACCTCGCCCTTATTAAAGATTATTTAATTTTTTAACAAGAAAGTTAAATGAGCTAAGTTGGCGAAATTAGCTAAATACCAAACCTGAATTTCGTGTATGAGCTCAAACATATACGGAGTGTCCTGTGTTGTTAATATCAGCGCATTCTATGATACATAAAATAACTACTGTATTAAAAGATTACCGTGGCTTAGCTATTTACAACTTTAAGACTGCGCAGTACAAACGGAAAAAGTAACGGTGTGGAATATTGTAGTATTACAAACGCCACGGTTGTATCTAGTTTTACTGTGAAGTTCAAATTTTGAATAAAAATCAACATACGTACCTAGTTTTATTTTTATTTTGAAAAAAAATCGACTTTGACACCTGTAAATACAGTATTTTAGAACCCCAATTTAAAAACGTAATATCTCAAATCGGCCCTTTAATACTCTCTTTGGCGTCACGTACACATTCTGATAGCCCATAGGAGAACTGCGTTTGTTGAAGTAAATCCATGCAAAGCCACTAAAACGCTTGAAACATACAAGTATTCAACTTATATAGCCTTCGGTCAGACTTCATCGCAATGTTTTTTTACACCCGTACTACGCATCCTAAATCACACCCTTGGCTTTATAAATCATCTTCATCTGCATATCTTTCAGGCGAATAATCGTCCCAAATGAAGTGACGTAGTGGAATTTAATTAATTAGGAAATTTACTGTCAACCAGATAAAGTGCATTCTAGAAGCTGGATCAAGACTTGCAAACTCACTTTGAACTGGAATTGTGTATTTACCTGTAAAACCTTTACATGGTGTCAAAACAACTACTTATAGGTTTGTCGTTCAAGAACACTGATGTTTGAAACAAAATTAGTCCTACTTATTTATTAGTGTAAATTAAATGTATTTACTATAGTAAATACCTTACAATAGTTGTCTGAAGAGAAACTGTGCAATAATGTTTAAACTGTACTTGTTTGGTACCGGGTGTTTTAAAAAACTTTACAACTTTGAAAATTCATATACATTTTACTAAACAAGGTACAGAGCTGGTTTTGGTGTTGTTTTAAAGAAAACACAAGTTGTTACCTTAAACTAAATAGGCTATGTTCTATGTGGCCTCCGTTGGTTATTCTGCAGAAATCCCATCGGTAGTCGATTTCTTCCCAGATTTGCACTGGAATTTCGGGTGTAACTTGCTCAGCAGCGGCGTACATTCTTGCTCTAAGTTCACGTAGAGTGATAGGTAAAGGAGGTATGTACATCATATCTTTCAGAAACCCCAGAAGAAAAAATCTAGCGGTGGCAGGTCTGGTGAGGGGGGCATGGAATTGGCGCATCACGGCCAATCCATTGACCTGGGAAGCGGTCATTTAGAAAATCCCGGACGTCAGTCAGATAGTGTGGCGGTACACCATCTTGCATAAAGAAAACGTTTCGTTCTCGGTCATCCTCATCGATCAATCATCGGTCATCCTCAAGTGGTATGAGAAATTGTTGCAACATATCAAAATACACTATCCCATTGATGGTTAGTTTTGAACTATAACATGATTTATAACACGTACAGGATGAGTACGTGGTCGTATGGATACACCCAGGTTAATTTTAAAAGGATTAAGATATAAATATTAAACTATGGACACCGTTATAGCTTATACAAGTTTTAGTAAATATTGCAAATGTCCTTTAACAGGTACAGCTTCTACCGAAGTTGCTTTTTGTTTTATGGAGGCGTTTCCTTCAAAAACTGTTTTTAGTCAAGATGGTAGCAAAAACATATTTCCCATAAGTCATTTATGACAGTAGTTTCACCAAAACCAATTAATCAAAGATAAACTTAACTCTTACGCTTTCGCGGCCGGTGTCACAACTATAATCTAGTTCTTCTGGTTAACACCGCGTCTAAACTTCATAATTAGATTGAAATGTTTCGGTCTCACTGTGGAGTACCATCTTCAGTGACTGATTGGCTGATTGGTGTTTCAGCCAATCAGTGACTGAATATGGTAAATATTTCAACCTAATTATGAAGTTTGGACGTAGTGTGAACCGGAAGAACTAGATTATAATCAAAGATATATTACTGTCTTTTTCCCCTAGCCTTTGGCTTCAATATTTTCATCATGATTAACAGATTTTAAATGATTTTTAATTTTCTGGGTTTCGGTCTTATTATTTTGCCATAACGTTGCACAAAATGCTTTACTTCCTCGGCCTTCGGTCTTAGTAGGTCACCGAAAATAGAAATCGTTTTCTTTCCGTTGGTCTTAGGCCTTGGTATATATTCCATAGTGTTCTCCCTTAGCTTTCTTATTACAAAGGTAAACAAACCTACAAAATATTAATGCAATCTGTTCAACTGTTCTAACGTTATCATCTCGACAGACAACAAACCGAGCAACAAATAGACAAACTAACATAGCTTGTGCTGTCCTAGTTGAAGGGTTGAATTTCCTCAGTACATTCGCTCAGCTAATCACAAAAAAAGTCCAAAATGAAATAATATTGCATTTAATCAACCTCATCAAATTAATAAAAACTATGTCGAATTCACAGCGAACTAACCACCATGCGGTCCTACCCAGACTTACCACGGATTTGTATAAATAAGATAAGAAACAATCATTAAATGGTAACTTAGCAACTAAAGAATAATATTTTGTGATAATTCAAACAAAATCCAGAACTGAATAATGTCCTAAATACCTCTTAACGTCGGCAGATTTATATAGTTTGGTGAGTGCGATTCTTTGGTCTAGGAAAGTGTTAGATAGTTTAATATTTCAGAGGAAAATTATACATTCAAACAGACTATAGAACGTATATTCGAACTGCTGGACAAGTGTAACTATACGTAGTCCAGGTGTATCATCAAGTTATCTACCATAGCCACACACATACAAGGTAATATAATGATTAGAATAACAGTTTACTTAGGTTTTATTACGTTTCCCCTTACTACGTATTTTTTATAAATATTCGACATGTTTTATTGCTCCAACAATAAATTTGCTTGAACAATTACAATAATATAACAACATAACAGAAATAAAAACTATGTACTAAAATGCCTTTAGCTATAAGGTCTTCATCCTGTAAAAAGGCCTTAACATGATTGTGTTTTACTAGTTTTGCTCTTTAATTGTTCAAAAGATTATTCTTCACCCTATTTTGCAAATTTTGTGGCAAATGATATCGAATATTGTGGTCTTGTGAGGAATAACTTATTATTGATTTTCAAGCCAAAAATTTAGAAAACGATGGTTGAGTTGACGGATTTGTGTACAAAGTAAGCTATTTTTGACTAACACTGGTATTCGCCGGGATCGCGTCTGCACTTTTAGCCATGTTAGTTATCAATTCAAGCCACATGTAGGGGACACCCGTACGGTCAGGGTAGAATGGCATGAAATAGCACAGGAAACAACTCAATGTTTGAATTTCAACTGAGTATCTTGACTCACTAACAACAAGAAAATTTACCCAGGCTTCGATCTATCTACAATCGCGGCCGACTTAAAGCTACCTAACGCACGCTATATAAATGCTCTTTTTAACATTAAAATATTGTTCACTTTTAAGCTCAAAATTTTTAAATAAATTGATAATTAATTCAATTTAAATTATTTTATGGTGATGTTTACAAAAACCTGAAGCGTGAAGGTAATACCACTCACGTTCGAAAGATAGCAGCAGATATACGTATATTTTTCAGTCTGAAATTCAGTTGTAACGTTAATATGTGTTGAATTATTATTGTTTCGTTTTATTTTGCATGTGCAAAACTGTTTCGAGGATTAAAGAGTTGTTTGACGAGGGAGGAAAAGATTGGCATTGAAGAAGATGGTTTTTAGAGAGTACGATTGGACATGAACGATCTGAGGGATTCGAAAACCATAAAACTTTGAAATACGTAAGCGTACGTTTTAGTGATATGTTTAGTTTTGTGAAATGTACAGATTCTACGCTGTGTTTCAAACAAAGAAATCATATTGCCGATTTTTGTTAAGACAATGTGTTACGTTTATGTTTTAGTGTTCGTCAGGTTGAATATTTGTGTTAAATATTTCTTTTCTTATTTAAATATTTGTTTTCAACAAGAAGGCTTTTACCTTCTGTACCATAGAAACAGCTGAAAATCGTTCAGTGGTTTTTAACATTATTCCACATACAAAGCAATGAAACGCAACGGATCTACTGCTGATACTTGACCCAGCTAACGCAACCGGGTGTCGCACTCCAGCAAATCCCTCCGTCACGGCTCGGGTCAACACACACCGGATCTAGAGAGCCCCGGTCACCGCAGAGTGAGCACATCATCAACTGATAACAATCTGCTACGATATATATGTGTCCAATAATTACGGGATCAAACTTTACAAGGTGGTTTGTTAGATCAGAATAAACAAAAAATGTCCTATAACACATATGCCTGTCTCGCTTAGTTTTCCGTCTGTCTGTCTGTTTGTGTTTTTAACTAAAACATTTTTATCTTTGAGGTCAATCAGGTTACAAACTTAAAACTTTGCATGTTTATTCGTATAACTAATACCAATATTAAAAATAAATTTGACTAATTGTCACTTCCTGTTTAAAAATAGCGGTCAAATTAAACTTTCGAAGCTAAATGGAGGTTAATGGAAATCAACCACAAATTTACGAGTATTGTCATGCTATAGCACTGCAATTTACATAAATGCAAAACTAGAAAATAAACAATCAAGTTTTTAGAATGATTTTGAAACTTGTTCAGGATTGTTTCACGATTCAAGACTTTGCTTGTGGCCTCCAAATTTTTCCATTCATTTTGAGACACTTCAGTTGCTGACTACGTCAGCAAACATCTACTCAATGTAAAAACGTAAAACACATTATTACGTATAATACTTTATAGTTCAGCTATTGGTGGCGTAAGTTAACTGCGTAAGGGGATCGCCTTCTCCCAAACCGATTAATTGTAGTTAATTAGTTCCAAAGCAAATCTAAGCCTCTAGCCAAAGGTCAGCCTAATTATTGCCTCCAACACACTTCAAAGCCTTGTAACTGAGAAGACAATCAATATCTTCTGAAATTAACATTGATAGACATAAAGGATATGTGCATAGATAGCAGTATGTACATGGCTAGCATGAGCTAGAGCACCACTCGGGGTGTAACAGTGCACATAAATAGTGTGTTGTATAATTTATAGTTTCATTATGGTCATAATTTCTTTTTATGTGGATTTTCTGAGATTTTTCATTTTGGTTATCTTTAAACGCAGAGGACACCTTTTATTAATGTTCTAAAATGACATGATACCCTTTAAGATTTATATATCTGCTGATAAAAGAACACATGTTTTTATCATGCAGCTATGGCCTTTACCTTTCTCTCGATGACCTTGAAAACAAATGATTTATTTTATTAATTATTTATTTTACCAAATCCTGTTCTGTTCAAATTCTTCGAATATCTTATTTTGGACTAATCTTTCCTCATCTGTCTTATGGAATAAGGTTGGGGGGAGGATGTTCAAAAATTCAATTTGAGAGGATTTTTAGGCTGCAAAAATAAGCGATTAGAATAATTTCAAAAGCAAGTTTCAGGGAATCATTTCGAGACATATTTAAAGGAATGGGTTTGTTGACACTTCCCTGTCTCTGTATCTTGGAAGTGATTTGTATTGTCAAACTAATTAAATGTTGGTTCAATCTAAAATCACTCAAGGTTATTACACAAGAGGAAAGAACCACTTGCAAGTTTTTCAACATAGAACAGCTAAATTTGAACAACTACCCATGCAAGTAGGTATAAAACTCGTCAACCACTTTTCTAAAATATACGAGTGCGTTGAGGAAGGTTGTAAGGTTTTTTAATCAGCAAACCAATCATTTTTATTTCAAGGCTCACCACAAAAGCTATTTACTCAACACAATCCACACTAGAAATAAAAGTGACCGTCGATAGATCGACATCTTTGAGATGAAAAATCCTGTACCCAAATGGCTTGCAAATTCGAAAGTAAGATTTCTTCCCCAAGTTTCGTCAGAATTGTATAGATGGAAGAAGGAGATATAGAAGAGCAGAAAGTGGAGTGATCAGGCTGGCTGCTATTTCAGGAAAGCTCATTAGTTTCTCTCTAAGTTCCTCACATGTTACAGCAGCAACACATGTTCAGCTTTCTATAGGAGTCGTCTACAAGAGGTATAACAGACTGTCAGGGTAGTTTACACTATTTTAAATGGTGATGTGATTATCAAGTTCTTGTGAAACCTAATCATTATTTCTATGTTGGACTTTGTTGAATCTTTGACAAGATAAAAACCCTGACTTTAGGGAACCAATTCATCCAAATAAAGCTAGAAACACAATAGAAAATACATTTTGAATGCAAATCTCTTTCGGCTATGCCCAAAAGTCAAATTCCTTTGTCCAAACAAATGGTGTCACTATTTTGCTTGCTGCTAATAATACTCTTTTTTAACATTATTAAGTTATATGAACGTTAAATACTGCAACTGAGGACATTAAATACGTCTATATAGTTGTACCCCAACAGTTAAATAAATGAGTGGTTATGCTAAATTACTACTGAGGTAATAAATATCAAAACCGTAAAGTGAAAATAACAACTGTATGTGAATTTCAGTTGAAATGGATTTGTGTAACAGTGTGATTAAGCTGTGTTCATGCTTAAACCAACTGCATTTGTTGTTTTATATTAACGAAAGCAAAGCTAGTTGTAAATGTTTTTTAAATTGTTACTATTTATTTGTTTTATGATAATAAGTTTTTAATTGCACCTTTACAGCTATGTTAGTTAAACTAACAGTGTTTTGTCTAATTACATGGATTAAAGAAAACAAATTTGATTGTATATTATTAGTTGATGGGTTATAAAACATTTTTCAGAAGACAAAATAAATTGAAAATAGTTCATCCAGTCCATATAGTTTGAGGGTAAATTGCAAGAAATCACTTACTTACTATATAATGAGTCATACGAGTATCTTACCATTTTAATGCATGCTTTATCACGTTGGTTGATAAACATTCATTAAATCAGTTTTTGAAAGGGACATTGATGTCGGAACGAATACTTTCTAAATATTGATCATTTCCATACATGTACAATGTTTATGCGTTTATTTATTTACATCACTCGTCTTTTATAGGCAATTAAGATAGGATGAAAACTATATAAGTAATATCGCTTAGAAGAGTTGAATACCTAGCGGTCTACAATATTTGCTAACTTAATGGCTAAAGAAAAAACTAAAATGTCAAGTTTGTCTTGTTTAAAGAGGCGGGGTTAGAACTACTAAGTCCTCTCTACCACTCAACCTCGACCTTTACCTGGCCCTGGTGACTGTGGGGATCGAACCCGCGCCACCAGAATGATAGAATGATGAGCTCCGGAGTCGCGCACGATACCTAACCGCCACGGATCCACAACTTCACTTCCGCTATGCCATGTAAGAACACTGCTGGATCCTTCTCAACTGCCTACTCTTAAGAGCTTATTGTAAAATCGATTTTTAAATCAATTATTTCTCACGTTCAATGTTCCTTTAATTTTAAAAGCGCTTTTGTAGAGCTTGTCATTTCGATGTAAAAGAACACTTTTTACTGAAAATTCTAACACCACTGCTTAAGACCTAAACATAGTCCTGTTTTCACGAAACTCACTTTTTAAAAAGTTATTGACATCTTACCAAAAGTTTGATACTTTTATTCGAGACACCACCACCACTTAGTGGGTATTTTAAGGGGAATATGATATGAATGATGGTTTTTATGAATGATATAGGTTAAAGAACAAACACAAATTCACAATAAAAAACAACAACTATATTTCTGAGGCAAGACTAGAGTGGTCAGAGTAGGAACAGGCGTGGAGGGAGCGGAGTGGTTAAGGGTGAGGGTGGTTAGCGGCGATGCTTCTCCCCGAAACCACCATAGCCATGGGGGTGAGCATGTCCCCACCACTTGCCGTGCTTGCTGTGCTCTATCTTGTACTCGTACTTGCCGCCGTGCTTGTTGTCTGAAACATACGAGAAGAACTAGTTATAGTATGATTTCCACGAGGAAGGTTTATTTGAGAGAGGGCAGTTAGGGGTTAAACTGAACGTTCCTGTTGGTGAACATAAGCAGAAATTAAAATAGTCTTTAATAAAATAATACGAACCTCAAAAAATCATACAAAGTTGCACGTTTGTAATTTTATGAAAATTATTATTAGTTTTGTTTTACGCTTTGGTATAAGCCATGTGATCTTTACTTTTTTACATGATATAGAGAGGATGACTTTACGAATTACATTTAATTTGTTTGAGGTACTGAATTTTTCTTCTACAAACATCTCTC
Organism: Matsumurasca onukii; assembly: GCA_018831715.1. Classification (NCBI taxonomy): domain Eukaryota; kingdom Metazoa; phylum Arthropoda; class Insecta; order Hemiptera; family Cicadellidae; genus Matsumurasca; species Matsumurasca onukii. The sequence continues at coordinate 53,383,835 of CM032061.1, read as the reverse complement.
AACCAAGAAGACCTTCGTAGATTATGTCGTGAGATAAGACGAGACTTAAACTAAATAAACTAGGCTACCTTTGGCTTAAATTTGAACCAAATCTACAAAGTTTGATAACCTTTGAAAAATAATAACAACAGTATTTGAAATCTAAGTGCATTTTAATAAACTGCCTTTAATTTATATGTTAAAGCTTTAAGGCTTAATTGGAGTCTAAATTATACCAATGAACAGTTAGCAGATACTTTAAAAAGTGTGATCTATTAAGCACGATTCGGTTCAAATTTCCAACCCCATGAGCAATATCTTCAACATTAAATTATTGAAATGTATAATAATATGACTAGTGATAATGAGAAAATAACCAAAGAATAACATTATATACCTTATTAAAAACATTGTGTATGTACTAGAAACAATATGACGTAAAATTAAAAGCAGTTTAACTTTGTGATGCAGTAAAACAGGAGATTGGAAGGTAATTTATTCATATTCGTTGAAGCTTGATATTAATTCCTAAGCACGGTCGATGGCACAATTCCACCGTAGCCTAGAGTTCCCAATAACACTGTCTAACAATGCGTTTCACTGTTTATTCAGTTCATTAAATTACCATTTATCAATCTGTGCATTTCCTGGTATAAACTTGTTTTTCATAAGGAAATGTGCAAATTATTATTTATATACACTGTGTGGATAGTATGGTAGGTTAGGTTTGCGTGTTGAAATTTTGATCGTTGAGACGTATTACTAAATACATTCCCAAAAACAGACTACCTTTGGCGTTTAAAATGTACATGTTTTATAGTGCTATTTCAATATTTTCGAATGGAATCTGGATTTGATCATTGTTGTTAGTAGAGCAGTAAGTTCTCTGATTGCACACTTAAATTTAGTGTTTAAATTTTTGTGTTTTAGTGTTTTAAATTTAGTGTTTTAAATTTTTAAATTTTACATGGTGAGAAATGATTATTGTTGTAGACCCTTCATGTATGAAAACGTCAAAAATATCGTCGTTAAAGAAAAGCCTGGATTTTATTAGCCAGTTTAAAACATGTAAACAGAAATATGTTTCAAACTGTCCACTGCAGTGTATTAAAGTACTCGTAGATTTGTACTTGTACAAGAGAATTGTTTCCCACCTAAACAGTATGTATATAAAAATCCCATATAGCCTACGTAAAACTCAAATTGTAAAGTGGTTGTGACGTGAAATTTAAAACAACGTTTCATTTAATATTATTTAGGAACATTTTTTGTTCAAAACTTGAACATGCAATACACGGCCTTTCCAAATTGTTGTTGGTATCAAAATTTAAAAATTGCCTTTCTAGTGATTTTTTTAGAAATATTTAACAAATGACGTAAGTTTAAAGTTTCAGAACATACTGTATATTAAATGTTTTGGGCTAGTGGTGCTGCGTATTTTACTTCTATGACACACACTCGATACCAATTAATCGTAATGTTCAAAAAGGTTTAATAGAAGCCAATTAGAGTTGATTACCAGTTTCAGCTTCAGGAAGAAAACTGCCCTACGTTTCGGGCATTTGGGAAACCCACCCGTTCTCAAGTATTATCTATAATGTAACGTAAGTTTAGATTAGGCCCTTGAGAACGGCTGGAGTTTCCCAAATGCCCGAAACGTAGGGAGTAGTTTTCACCTGAAGTAGCCGGAAAATCCGGTTCTCTAATTAAATTGATTTCCATCACTATTATTTATTTTATATCCAGCAAGGTTTCAACAATTAATTCAATCCCTACAATTCTGAAACATTCACAGTACACAAATCCGTACAAAGCACCGAAAAGCAATCCACATAAATCCAAACCCACCTCGCAGTTCACTAGTGTCGGGAAACAACTGTATCTAGACTCTGAACACAGTTTCATCACAATTCATACCGGTTCCAGTTACAAGTTTATATCCGTTGTAAAAGTTATGCGACCGCGTGGTCCGTGAAACGTGTGTGGAACCAACAACAAATAACTGTTATTGTTTCCGGCACTGAATGTGTTCGGTGGATAATAACGTGTAAATTGTTAGAGTTGTTCCGGTTGCAGTTTTGTTGTTGAGTATAGAATGAATTATTGTATGTAACATTTCTGTAATAGAGACAGCTGTACAAGCGAATTTGTATATTGAATATATTTTAGAGAAAGCATCTCTGACATATCTTTCAAATCACACGCAAAGCTTCGACGTTCGTTAAGCTCTAACTCAGATACTTGATGACGGGATATTATGCCCTAATCAACCCTTACTTGTCTATGGATTGGTAATGTGGGTTGGTTGCACAACCGCAAACTTTTCTTGGCTGTTCATTCTGCAAAAGCGATCAGTTTGCACAACCGAAATTGCTTTAATTACTATTTAATACAGACTGACAAACCCTCTCTCACACAGGTAATTTTACCCATACTCCTAAACTTGTAAAATTTAACTAAGCTATTTTTATTTTAAACTTTTATTGTAAATATCAAGTGAAAATACTATTATTTACTATTATTAACAGCAAACATTTGGTGGAGAGAGTCGTACAGACCATAATTCAAACATATAAAACAAAAGACCTGAATTTACATTTTGGAATAATGTCTTTTTTCAACAGAATATGCCACAGCCCAGAAGAAGAAAGTGAGTACGATGAAACAAAAGGTCAATATTGGTCAATATTGTTTTAGTAGCATCAAAATAAACTATCAAAGTAAAGTAAAGAACACTGACTGTAATGATGGGTATTTTTAAAACCTTTTAATATGATTATTGAGAGAGAGAGCGAGATAATATGCTTTATTGACAATCTTTGAAATCGAAATTGTGTGGAAGTTTAAAAAATGGGTTAGGCCTATTGAATAAGTAATTTTTACACTTTGGAAAAGTCCGGGAACTTTTCTCAATGTAAAAGGGTGTATCGTCAGCCACTGGTGAAGTTTGTTTCTCAGCGTCTCCGGGCTTGTTGAATCAAATGACGAATCAATAAATCTTATGTTAGTTTCTTCAGTTTTGTTGACAAATTAAAATACAACACATTACTCTCGGCATCATTACAAACTAAAGCAAATGTTGATTTAAATTTTAATTTAAGTAAGCGAATTAAGTAACGTTATAAAATCAGTAATTATGTATAAATTAGTTTCTATGAAGTTTGGTATAAACATTTAGGGTACCATAACCAATATGTGTAACCACCATCTTAGTTAATCGGTCGAATTTTGTTGATTTTTTTACTTATGTAGGTTACAGTTACGTAAGTTTTTACATGAAGTGTTTTTAAATTCAAATGTTCAGTGCAGTTTTTATGGCATAAAACCCCATTTTGGGGAAAATTTTGAGGGGGCTTCTCCTGTAATTTGAAATTCGCTCTGGCTCACGATAACGCTTGTGACTACACATGAATTATGTTTAACCTGTTGTCACTGCAATATTTGCACTATCTACAAATTGCTTGTATATTCGGGTTACTCTTGGTAAATCCCATTACAATGATTACCTCATACACCATTGTTTGGGACGTTATGGTTTAACTCGATATAGTCCTTAGTTCCACTACGGGGATTTGCCTACTGTTATTGTTATAAATAATCCCCACACAATCGAGTGGTTATAAGTAAACCATGTTATCAGTGGTTTCAAAACTGTATCGTTTCTATGGGTGCTGACAAAACTTTGAAACATTACAAAATATTATAGCTTACATTTAATTTTGAGTGATTTTATGGAACATTCTCTTATTATAAAATGTATCAACTCTAGACACAATACAAATGCAGGGTAAGTTTTAAATTCCCCCCACCCGCCACACCTTAACTTTTGAAAAAGGTAACGTGTTTTTAATACTTCAGAGGAAATATTTATGATAAAAAACAATTGATGTTAAATGTAGGATTTTAAAGATGATTACTGGCGCAAAGTACGTCAAAACAAACTTTAGAATTAAATAAAAATATTCTTTACAGGTTTTCAAAATATTTCCTTTTTCAAAAGTTAAGGTAGGGAAGGACATTAAAACTCACCCCGTATAATTATGTGACCACACTACAGGTCGCGCAACACTGGCTAAAACACTAGTCATAACTGAAAATTCGCTAGGATTCACGTTAGCGCTGGTGGCCACGCGTCGGCAATATTTTTTGGATAGTTTTCTTATAGTGTTTTAAGTTAGTGGTGAAGTGTAACACGAGATTTGAAGCAATATTATTGCACTTACGGACGGACACGTAGCTAGTGCCATGGGCCAGGGCAGAGCCGACAAAGTAGAGTGTGGCGACCAGAGCCAGGAGGAAAAACTGCAACACAGGAAAAACGCATTAGTAACACCAATCTAAGTTTACAGAGTAGCCCTGAGCTAGTTTAGTAACACGTGTCTTACTGGTGACCGATATACTAATGGTATATGACATTAGGCTAATGGCTAACGGGTTGAGGTATACAGCTGATGGGTCAATGTCTGATGGGAAGTCAATTTAATAACATCTGTTTTATCATGACGTTGTTTCTGTTCTTTGTCATTTAATTAACATATTGATGGTCAACTCAAATAGTACTCTTGTTTGCTGAACTTAGCCCGCACTCTTTTGGACTCAACCTTAGAAGATTTGGTAAATAGACACATAGTCTACAAAGGTGACCAGCTGTCACAAGTAAACAAAAGTGAACTATCTCAACAAAGTATATCAAAAGAAAAAAATATTTAAAACTTTTCTATTCTGCTCGTATTAAAACCTAAACTTTGCTGATCGAACACTACCACTATAATCATGTAAGGTAAAATTATTATTGACATTACTGAATCTATCCCAAATGGACAGTGGTCGTTTATTAGAGCAAAGTTTCTGAGTAGAGTCGAAAATACGGATAAAATTAAATCCAGCAAAGTTGGGAAGATGGCTTTGAGAAAAGTTTGCGAGGGAGGTGCCAATAGCAGATCCAAGCAAGATGTTGTTTTCAACTTGGACACGGTATAAACTTTAACTTGCCGGCAATCAGGACCATTTTCTTGATTTATCAACTCTTGATTTTCCTTAGAGTGTTAACGAAAATGCCCAAACTTATATAGACTTAAGAACGCTCAAGTAAAATATGATTGAACACTCGTAAGATCTTGAAAACAGAAATAGTATAGTTGTCTTGTTTAACGAGGTGAATCCAGGACTACAAAGTCCTCTCTACCGGTCACCTTGATCTTTACCTAGCACTACCAAAACCATTTAACACATTGAAAAATTATAATTTTTCAGGAATGGCGTTTTAGTTGTTTATTCCCAAACTACAAAAATAAGAACATATTGTTTTTAAGTTCCTACCAAAAGTTTTGGATGTGGTTATTTTTAAGTGATTATCTGTTGTTTTGATTTATCTATCTTGTGTTCAGCTTCTAGGTACATTTATAAAGCACCGTATGTACATTTTCAGTTAACAATGGAGAACTTTCTTATACAATTGTAAACTAGATTTGTATCAAGATTTAAAAGTTGAACAAAGGATTACTCCAGGAGCAGAAAAAACAAGCTTAAATTGTTCTAATTTTTAAGTGGTACACTAAGTTTATTTTCTAAATTAAGAAAACCTTTATAAAATATCCAAAAATTACGCAGGCTTACTATAGTAGTAGTTTCTGTGGATAGCAGGTACCTGTTTAAAAACTCTTTATAGTATATTAATTAGTTGTCTAGTTTTACATGAAAAAAGTTTCAATTTGCACCACAACATTTACTGTCTACAAAGAAGAAATGACACAAGTGCTCTATCCCATTATGTGAGACGTGACAATTTTACTAATATAGATAAAAGAAACACTGTATTATTACGAAAATTTCAATAATGATTTGTTATGTATTTTATTAAAATATATTCACGAGAACGTACCTTGATAGCGAGCATGGCTGTGCGGTATGAGTCCGAATGCGAAACTGCAATGTACTTAGTACCCAGTGGTCACATTATATACGGGCCCCAAAACCTTGCCCTCTGTGTTTCCATCCAGTACCACTAGTGGTGGTGGTGGTGGTGGGGGTAGGCAGGGTGGTTGAATAACCCATTCATTGTGCAAAGGTTACCCCCACTTCACCGTCACCACTGTACGCACTGGGCTCTCTCGGACTAGTGGGTGTACGCAAGTAGCTTGGAGTAAACATTCCATGGTTTACCTGGATTGTTCAAGTTTACTTCTGAAGATTGTGTGCTAAGATTATTTGAAAATCAGCTTCAACCACTAATTCAAATACTATTATTAATAGTTCGTATTTATCGACTATAATATTTGTAATAGTGGTTCGTCGATTGAAACGCGTACAATTGGAATATATTACTTTATTATTTTGAAAAAGATACAAGTATCTAGTTAAAATTTCGGAACAAAAGGGGTTTAAGAAGCAGAGACAGTAAGCATTGACAGCTTAAACGACAGTGGTCTGCTTTAAATTGAAATATTTAAATTAAATATTTGATTGAATATATCTTACAAGTGTACATCATTTCAAATAACACCACAAAACTGAATCACTGTGGTTGAAATTAATTGCTACAGGTTAAAGAACACAAACAACTGAGTATTCCAATAGTATCCTATTTGAAAATAACTCATTTATGAAGAAACAAGTGTTAGCTTAGGTAGTTAAAATCTGAAGTTTTCTAGCAAAAGGACAGTATCATAATTTCACGTCAATATAAACAAAATTTTGAGAGCATTAAAAATAGTATGACAAGTCCATGATTCGTGTAAACAATAATCAACAGGCATTTGCATTTTAAATAACATATTTCGTTGTTGTCAGAAAGAAATTAATAATACAAACTCCGTGAATATATATTATAACATTTTTCAAGCTTTCATGTTTAAATCAAAATTTAGCTGTATAGTTAAATCAAACTTCAAAAACATATTGATTTATGTCTATTTATTGTAGTCACCTTTAGATTTACTATACAAACGCAAGTCTATGGCCATCTATCAAATGTAAAAATTTGTAAACACGTTTATCGTATACCAATTATTAGTTGTGAAAATAGTATATTACTTTTCATTGGATAAAGTGATGTCAACCTTGAAAGACAGAGTTTATCCATTGCCCTACACCTTTAAACACACACATTGTTCCAATGTCATTTACTTTCCCGCCATAATTCGCCTTTGTTTACCAACCTCATGTCAAAGTTTGGTGACAACGACAGCCAGCCTTGTGGACATGGCGTCACCATAGCACGAGAGTGTCCCATTCGTCACACTTGTAAGAATATGTCAACCAAACGCACAGCCAAATGTCTGTCTGGTTTTTTCCCCTTGACCAAATCTGAGCTCGTGTGTGTAGAGCACTCGCTGAATGTCCCTGCGAGTGAGAGTGTGTTGTAGTAAACACGGGAAATGTTAGGAATAAAATTTATATAGGTGATATAAGTTTCAAAACGCGTTTTTCTTGGTTAAAATTCTAATTGTGTATACGGAAGTTTATATTTATGGATAACATAAGTTTTGAAAGGGCAGCTCAAATGGAAATCTTGTTCGCTGTATTTCTCCCACTCTATCGGCAACACCATTAGTCGAGTTTTGAATCTTGGATGATTGAATATACGTTATGAAAGCCCAAGTATATGCCAAAGTATGTTCGCAGTCATGTCATTTTTCGTGTAGTCCGGGATTCATGTCTGTGGGTGTAAGTTACACTTGTTTATTTTGGCAACTGTGTTATTGTAATAAACTAGCTGTCCCGACAGACTGTCTTGTTCACAAAAACAAATGTTTGCTAAAGTTAGTTGTTCGCTGTACTCTTTGTTTACTAGATATGTATATGGTAAGTTGTGCACTATTAAATCATCAACGTACAATTTTAATGTTTGAATTTTTAATTTAATGGGGTTTGAGGGTTGTAACCTCTACTGTTGTAAAATTTACAAAACCGATTTATAGTTTAGAAGTGCGTTCTTAGCAATTTCTAGGAATTCGTAACTAGTTCATTTTAACTTGATATTAATCTTAGTCTACTACATTAGAGCATCCACTATTATAACGACTGGCTTTTCTACTGAAGTGGCTTTGTTACTGGCTGTATTTAACTTAACTGAAGTGCTTAGAGATTAACCAATACTGGTAAAGTAATGAGTCATTTCTGGTTACTTGAGAGACCCAGAACGTAAAATCATATTAGTTTTATGAACCAATTCATATCGGGTAACTAGAATGCAAAACTCCCTCCTGGGATTTCCCTTAATAATGTTTAATGTAAAACTAGTCATAGTAAAAGATTGTTTTGACACTGAGCACTGGACAAATTTCACATCTTTTCAATAATACAATCAAAGGGTGAATAATGCCTAACACCGTGTCTCTAAGGGCTTTTCCGAATCGACCTTGACAGGGTGACTGGAAAGAAAGTTGGTCAGGAGTTTCTCCTGGATCCATGACTTCCTCCTTCTCCTGAACCTCTCCCTCTCCTCCTCCGGGAGAGGAAGGACCGTCCTTGAACAGTCAAGGACACAAGAGTTCCTTCCTCCGGTGACCTGTCACACTGCCCGACCTGCTCGAGCGTCTTGTGTACAAGTGAGTTGTTTTCAATTTTTGTCATTTTTGGGGTGGTACAAATTTTTGAAATTGTTTGGTGTGTGAATTAGTTTTTGTCATGTGAAACATAGGGTTCATGACAAAACTTCTAGCTGTAGTGAAAATACTCTTTATCATCCTTACATGGAATAATTGTCAGTACCATGATGTTCAGAGTCAAAAGGAAACCTCATATCGATCTTTAAAACGAGCGTTTTCTCACATAATGCCTGTGTCATATATTTAGAAAACATCAATCTTAAAACCAGTCTGAAGAAGCCTTTGCCCTTGTGCTCATTTTGGACTGTTTTGATCAATCCATGTTTTGCGAAATGTTGATTACGTTTGTAAAGAAATATCTTCTGAATATTTCCCCTTTAGGTCAATTATATACTTAAACTCTTAAAGATTTCTTAAAATTATATAGTATTATTTGTCTTATGGGGTTATATTCTTGAGTAGGCGAGCTAAAAAATCCAACTTTAAGGGAATTGTGCAAAATTTATTTCCAGCAAACTAATATTTTTACAATATACTATCACTTTATATATTTAAAACCAGTTCCTACTACTGTACGTTGGCAAATCAAATTTAGTCCAAGTATATGATGTTTACTGTTGTAATGCAATATTAAATATATTATTATATTGTCAAAAAGGCATAGATTTTAAATGTTAGAAGGATTGGCAATACAAGCTGGCATTAAACCTTTAGAAAATATCAAAAGATGAAAAATGTTTTGCCGGGTTTTACTTTGTTAAAAAATTAAGGAAAGAAAGCGTTTGTTGTGCAAGGCCCCTTATTCAGTAGCGGAACTTTTGGGATTTACATAAATGATAAATTTTGATTTATTTCTTTACAGAATAATGATTGATTATTTATATTGATTTATTTAAATCAAATATGTTTTAGTGAGTTAGGGCGCATTAGGATAATTTTAACTTAACTTCATACAATAAATACTATTATTGTCAGTGGCAGTACTAATAATAAATATTAATCATGGCTCAAAACTTTGAAGACAAAATTTATGGGCCGAGCCGGGACTTGAACTTGGACCGATCTTTTGCCGGATAAGTATGCTAACCATTACACCATCCGGCCAACCTACTTATTCCCTCAAATGGTCACTCTTTGTTACTCATTCATTGTATCATAGTCATTTTCAATACAGTCAAAACAGTGTTAAACTCTCCCTTAACTTAAAAAAAATAACAAACTAGAAAGTGGCAAATTTCAACTGGTTTATCCAGCAATAATCACTCTAATCTCAAAAGTACATTCTTGACATAGCCAAGCTCTCTGGAGATGAGGTATGGACCTAATATCAGCTGTTATTAACGTTCTGTCACGGTGACTGATCACACCGATCACCGATCACTGATCACTGTTAGACCGGTCACTCTTTGATCAATTCTACTCCACCATCAATCTGCTTGGTTACACTGATATTTCGCCAAACACCGGATCATGTTTTTATCCCGGTTTCATTCTGGAACTAATTCTAGCTGCCTGATTCTGAATTACGGTAGTTGTATTGGTATTGTTTTGAAATAAATACTTTGTAATATTACTGACGAGTATATTATACAATGTCTGACCTCTTTCTTAATATTGCTTCATTTGTTTGTTAAATTTTACCTAGTAAAGGTTGTTATAGGCATCAACATAAAACTTTATAAACAAAAAACACTTTGACGAAATGTTTTCATACAAATTATTTTCATCAATGCTGTTTTTGTATATACAATTTTATGCTTTATTTGTTACTGTTTAGTTTGCAAGGAATCAACCAGAAAATTATAAAACTCATTGCTATCTTAAAAAAGGTTGTAGTTGCTTTCTAAATATTTTGTTGTGTACCTCTTGGTGTATGGATCAAACTATAATAGACCAGTTTTATGCTAATCGTATTCTAGCTAAGTTTGGAGCAGTACTTGACAATCGCCTGGTTTAAAATTGATGGTTATACAAAGAAGATTTGTTTTGAACTTAGGTTGGCAAACTACTTAACTGCGTTCCACAAAAGTTGTAGAAGTCATTTGGATTATTGGCACTCTTTCCACCACTTTGCTTGCAAAGAGCTTTCTCAAGTTAAACTAAACAAAACTCGGAATTAGCTTTAGTTCCTGGTGACTTTAAGTGGGTATTTTACTTTTTTACGTCACTATGGGAACTTAGTTCTGCAATAAACCTAAGTTATTCATACGGATAAAAAAGTATCGTTTTAGGCTTTAGGTTTTTTCATCGGTAACATCCAAACAAAATTGACATATATTGTCGTTTAATACTTTTCTCCTCTTAAGGTTCTTGATAGATATAAACTGTTGGAAATCTGTTTGCACATATATAACTCTATAGCTCCGTATAAAATAAAATACTTCAAAACTTCCAGTTCTTTTTTTTTAACAAAATCAGGTTTTAAATTTAAAAATGGAAAATATACTAGTTGACAAAAGATTACGTTTTGTATTTATAAAATTATGCAGTAGATTCACTAGCTCTTAATTCTCCCAGAGAAATATTTTCAAATTTAAGTACTTTAATCACAGAAAAGCTAGAACTTATTGTCTGTAACTAACCAACTTAAAACATTTTTCAGTTTGTACGCCATGAGTGGTAGTGGTACCCAAAACTGAACTAGTTTTGTTTATTTTAGTTTTTCAAATCGTTCATGTTTTACACAACTATCTAACCCAGACACCGATGCTGGCGTATTCTGGAGTAATCCACGCACTCCGGCACTACGGATTAGTGCTGCGGGGAAGTTGCGCATTGTTGTTGGGGAAAACAAATAAACATTTTCCAGGATCTTTATTTTAATAAAACGTCCCAATGAGTACGAATTTACAATGTTTCTAAGCTGCAGACTTCCTCCACTCACTAATTTTGGAGAAATCAAAATTTTCAATTAAAAATAAGACTTCATAGCATTTAGTGATTCTATCTCGTATGCCACTAGAGGCAGGGGGCACTACCAGACTAGAACACAGAGGACGGTGGTTCATAAACGTTATTCTTGTCAGGTAGGAATTCAATTTGGTGTTCAGGTTACCGAACTCAGTTTTGTGCTACTCTAGACGCCGAAGGCTATTTGGAACGGTCGAAAACAGTTTTGAGGCACAGGCGTTTTACGTGTTTATGGCACGCACTTGGGAGACCGACCAATTGGCTAACAATGAATCTATAGTTTCGAAGATTCGATAGAACGAAACTTGAACGACTGGAAATCTATGTATGTCTGAATGTGATCTAGGTGTCAGGATATGAGTAGGTATTTTAGTTCATTGCAGAGGATTGGCAATTGCAGCAATGTAAATAGTTCCGCAATAAAACAGTGATTTATTTTCGCCTCCTAACTCACATCGAAGAAACCAATGGCACATAACGAAACTGACCGGACAAATTCACTTTCCACATTAATAGATTTAGAAATTGCACTTGCCCGTGAATGTCTGGTATAACACAATAATATGGCGGCGGTATGGAGTTAGACTCTGTGGTTTTGACAGTTGTGAAACGGCTTCACAATTGGCCTAGACCGGCACCGCGTAACCGTGACCCTTTACGCCTCACCTGTGCACAGGCGCACACCTAGCGTACCTCGTGGCGTCAGTACAACTAATTTGTGGGAACCACGAGATGATAACTTATTCAGAGTCAAAACTCGTTTCGGTGATACATTTTTAATTTTGTCCGAAGTTAGAACGAAACTTTAAGAACGAAGCTACTTGTTTCTCTTAACTGGCGCGGTGAAACTGTCAAAACGAACGCTTCCAAAGTTTTACATGGGACACTTTTCAACTTTCAAATAAATTTTAAAATAAACAACTTGATGTTTTGTTCAAACAGAAGTCTTTTTTATTGTATGACTATAAAACCTAACTGAAATGGTATCTTCAAAAGAACTTGAGTATTGAAAAGATTCGGTGTGAGCCAACTAAACACGGGTTATTTTTTACAATGTGTATTTTAACAGACTGTTTTGACAATTCTTGGCGTTTTTCATCCAGGCTGGTACCTCATACAGATTAAACCTTTATTGTAGTTTTCTTTATTTTAATATTTGACATTAATAGAATTGTTATTGTTAACTAAATTATGATGGCATGAACGATATTTTAACTTAATTTTGAAGCTAACTAAAATTTAAAATGGCAGTATTAAAATCTAATACAAACTTATCAATGGTAGAAGAAGGTATTTTCAGACCATTTCCGACAAAAGATTGTAAAAGAGAGACTTAATATTGGATTTAAAAAGAAATGTGATTAAATTCGAAGATTTGGAAACCAAAATTTTATATTACCAGTAAAGTTAAAATGTTTTAGTGTTTGTGTTAAGGGTTTTGTTGACTCTGGGTACATCAATCATTTGTACAAACTGACATCCAAATCGTCGGTTTCCATGTTTTTTGTTGTTTTTGTTTTTACTCCAGATAAAACGTTTACTAGTCTGAGCGCCGCCTCAAAATTCTGCTGGGGAAGGTGAGGATCATCATAGGGGTTGAAGGGATGTAGATACCCCAAGATGGATTTGACAGTTTTTGAAATACATGCACAAATGCTTTATTCAATAAAACACTTTTTTATCGGTAAATATGCTCAACCAGATGACGTTGAGACTACGTGATCAGCCAGCACATGGTTCCAACTGTACGAGCAGTGTGTTGATACCCACAGAAGCCAGTTTGTCCTTGCACTCCTCCACCGCCGCCAAGACCTCCTTGTCCTGACTGCGACTCACTGGTACTGCGCATGCTCCGAAGTCTTCACCATCTGCGCAGTTACACATGACAGAGAAAATAGTTATTAAATGTTGTATTGTATTAGAACATCACGCCATAAAATTCAAGCAACTAAATCATTTGTATCTAAAAGGTTGCATATAATCTTACAACGAGGTCTTATTTACATACCTTCTCTTTCATTCATTGGAATTTCATCACTCATAACCTGATGCTAGTTTGTGCGTTCTGTGAGCCTACGTGCAAATGTTATTTTTGTACTAGCTAGCTGTTATGATATGTTATTGAACAAATGCTGTATTTATCATAAGGATTACGTTTAAAAATAATATCGTAACTTCTGAATCCTAAAGGAGGATTTAATATTTTGACATACTCTCCATGTGGAGCCATAAGTGAATTCACTTATAAAAGCACTATTTTAAGCCAAATAGAAGTTAAGCACATTAAAACATACCAGTTAATGTGAAGGTACACTTGTAGTAGCAGAGGACTGGATCCAACATCAAAAAGTGAGTTTGGTACTCGCCCAGGTATACATCTGAAAATCAGAATATTGCAACATGAGAAATCAGATAATTCTCTCAACAAAAACATATTAAAATCAGTTCATTTATGACTAGAGCAGATTTTTTAAATTTGATTGTCAAAGTAACAAACGCTTTAATAAAACGTTGTAAGTTTCAAATTTTAAAAACATTTCGCAGCTTAAGTTAAACAAAGTTTATTTTTCACTAGCAAATGAACATTGTTTGACAAATCTTTAAGGTAGTCTGACATATTCCACTTCATAGGATTAAATAATGATTTGTTAGTCCGACGACTTTCCCATTCTACAAGAGTGACTTGGAGAGAGACAGCAATATCTCATTCTCTAATCTTATAGCTTAACACGTCTTTCTAGATCAGAATTAATCAACTCTAAAGATCCGAGGACTTAAAACATACTGCTTTATCTAGAGGAAATGATTGCTGCCAGTTTTAGGTTGATCAGTTCTCGTCCAGCAAGGCTGTACAGTGTACAGCATGGGCGGAAAAAAGTGCCATTGGTTGCAGTCCAAAAAATGACGCCGTTATAGATATTGTTTATGCGAGTTTTCAATTTTAACTAATATAGGCTACCACAATATTTTTCAGAAAGAAATGATTTTAGTTTGGGATAAATAGTTTAAAAACTTAAATCAAGGTATTTTTATAATTCTGACATCCCTACTTAAAAATGTATTATTGTAAATAATGATCCAACCCGTCTAAGATAATTCTTAAACATAATGTAAAACTTTTAGTACATACAGAGAGTCATCAAAGAAGAATAGCGTTGTTTGAACTGTACATCTTTGCAAAGGCACGGATACAAAGCTGACGTGAGGTTTTGTACTTACGAGCGGCATGAAAATGTGCCATTTTCACGCTGGGTCTACAATGACTGCTTTGACTACTGTTATCGTTATTTAAAGATAGGCCTATCCCTATATTCTTAATTGGCTCGATTACAAACCATGACAGAATCCAATTTTAAGGATAATATGGTATTAAAAAGGTGTAAAAATCAAACATAAGTTTCCTTAGACAGTTCTAATTGTTTAGGTTAAATTAAAACTGTTAAGAGAAACTTATTTTATTTCTTAAATCATCTTTAGAAATTAATTATACGTACCTTTCAGGGTTTGTCCGTGCAAAGTTAATCAACCTCGTAAATTCAAAACGTTTAAGTTTGTACTGCAATATCCGATATGCAAAATTATTCGTTCAAGCAACCCACAACAAGAAACAATTTCACTTAAAATCGTTAGCAACTAAACCTAATCCCAACTTTGCTTAGTTTTGCAGTTTGAGTTCTTTGAAAGCAAAGTAGTGGAAAGAGTTCCAATAATCCTAACGACTTGTGGAACTTGTGTAGGACGCACTTAGCAGTCTGCCAACTTAAGTTTTAAACAAATCTACGCTAAATAATCGTAAATGTGAAACCGGGCCGTTGCCAAGTGCCAATTCAAACTTCGCTGCAATACGCTCTCTGCGCTTAATAGACGGGAACTTGTTTAGTAGTTTATTCAATTCACTTAAATAAACTGCGTTCGGTGATCTATTATATTGTGTCTCTTTCAGTAAGTAACATATTTGACTAATAAAAGTACAGAATGTATATTTACATTATATTTTGTAAATTTATCTAAGGGAAACTTTTAAGAAATTGCCATATTTAAATTTGCATAAATAAGTCCAACCTATCAGTTCAAAAGTTTTCGTAAAAATGTACTATATGAAGATATGTCAGAGATGTTTCTCTAAAATATAGTCAATATACAAATTCGCTTTTACAGCTGTCTCTATAACAGAAATGTTACATACAATAATTCATTCATACTCACCAACAAAACTGCAACCGGAACAACTCTAACAATTTACACGTTATTATCCACCGAACACATTCAGTGCCGGAAACAATAACAGTTATTTGTTGTTGGTTCCACACACGTTTCACGGACCACGCGGTCGCATAACTTTTACAACGGATATAAACTTGTAACTGGAACCGGTATGAATTGTGATGAAACTGTGTTCAGAGTCTAGATACAGTTGTTTCTCGAAACTAGTGAACTGCGAGGTGGGTTTGGATTTATGTGGATTGCTTTTCGGTGCTTTGTCCGGATTTGTGTACTGTGAATGTTTGAAAATTGTAGGTACTGAATTAATTGTTGAAACATAGTAAACAGCTCTGATTTGCTTGTATTCAACCTTCTTGGACACTATGAATGAATGATTGAATGGTACCGAGTGTGTGTTATAACAATTAAGTTAGATATGTAGCACCACTAGCCCAAAAATGTAATATACAGAGTGTTCTTGCATGTACGTCACCTGTGCCTTAATATTGCTCAAACAAAACAAAAAAGACAATTTCTTTAAGTTTTGTTTGACACCCATAAATTTGGAAAAGCCATGTATTGCATATGAACACGGTTTTGAACAAAAATAAACCTCAATATATGAAGCGTTGTTTTAAATTTCACGTCACAACGGACTTTATAATGTAAGTTATTACGTATATTTGGGATTTATCTAGATAATATTTAATTGGAAAACAATTCTCTAGGCAAAATATTATAAACAAGATTTATTACTTAAGTTACAAGTTCAAATCTATGAGTATTTAATGTAGTGGCCAGTTTGAAATGTATTCCTATTTACCTGTTTTAAACTGGCTAATAAATGTATGCGGTTTTTTTATTGTTTCATTCATAAAGGGTCTTCAACACCAATCCTATCTCACCAATAAAATTAAAGCTCATGGATACAAATTTTTTTTTAGTAATGTATTTAGTAATATGTCGAAATTATCAGAATTTCAACACACAAATCTACCATACGGTCAACACAGCTTATACGTATAAATGATAGTTTACACATTTCCTTAGGAAAGTCGATAGGTTGAAACCAGTAAATGCACAGATTGATAAATGGTAATTTAATGAACTGAATAAACAGTGAAACGCATTGTTAGACAGTGTTATTGGGAACTCTAGGCTACGGTGGAATTGTGCCATCGACCGTGCTTAGGAATTAATATCAAGCTTCAACGAATATGAATAAATTACCTTCCAATCTCCTGTTGCATCACAAAGTTAAACTCTTTTTTTACTTTTGTAATGATGTTTTACAGTAGTACATACTCAATGTTGTTGGAAAGGTATATACGAGTATTCTGTGTTTTGTCTTATCACTAGTCGTATTAGCTGTTTCATTTCAATACTTTTATTTTGATAATTGCTCAATATTAAATGGAATGGAACAACTCTAACAATTTACACGTTGTTATCACCGAACATTCAGTGCCGGAAACAATAACAGTTATTTGTTGTTGGTTCCACACACGTTCACGGACCACGCGGTCGCATAACTTTTACAACGGATATAAACTTGTAACTGGAACCGAGGCATGGTGTGATGAAACTTGTGTTCAGAGACCTGGGCAGGTTTAACTCTCAACTTTCGCGGCCGGTGTCATCACTAAAGATCTAAGGCTTCCGGTTTACACCGAGTCACAGTTAAAATAAAATTACTGCTAGACGTTTAAACCTCGCTGTGGAGAGTCATCCTCAGTAGCTTGTTGACTGGCTGAGACTGGATTGTCCGGCCGTGGCGATGTATACCCAAGTGTATGTGGGTCCTGTCACCTGATTGGCCAAGTGGGCGGAGCCTGTTGCTGTTACGTCGAACTGGATTGGCTGGCTAATAGGACTTCTGAAGAACTGACTGCCAGTTTTGATAATTTTATGCTGTCTTCTTTGTTAAAGTTGTCTTCATGCTTAATTATTTCTATGGTTTCTCTATTTCCTT
This sequence comes from Matsumurasca onukii, assembly GCA_018831715.1. Taxonomy (NCBI): domain Eukaryota; kingdom Metazoa; phylum Arthropoda; class Insecta; order Hemiptera; family Cicadellidae; genus Matsumurasca; species Matsumurasca onukii. The sequence goes on along the minus strand of CM032061.1, from coordinate 53,366,222 downwards.
GGATAATAGTGTGAAATTTTTTTACCAAGACTTTGGTTTATCCAAAATCAATTCCATGCTGTCTTGTAACTGTGTTCTAATTATTGCCGACTTTTATATACTGTTTCGTGTTGCCGTATGTGCTCTTGAAGTCGATGAGATTAGCCGTTTGAACCACCAATATAGATTGACCACCAACTTCCTAGGGTATCTCTCCCATAAACTCCAGGTGTACAAGATGAATGTTTGTCTTTCACGGGTCGTAAGCAGTTCCCTGATTTTGTTAGCCGGCTTGAATATGGTTTGGATGTTATGTTTCTTCGAAATTCTCCCAACCTTATCCTTAGTCCCCTTGACGTAAGAATGTAGGCTCGTTTCGGTGCAGACATTATCTTGTATTTGTCGCGCACTTTGGATGGCAGCTGGGCAGATTTCTTGCAGTATCTGGCCAGTGTAATACCTTGTTGATTTGATGTCTTGTATATTAACCATTTTCTTGCAGTGTTTTGTAATATTTTCTTTTCTGAATTCCAACGTGAAATCTGATATGTGGATGGCTCTGTTTACAGAGTGTGTTCAAAACCCCGTTCTTCTGTGCTGGATGATGGTGTGATTGAGCGTTCAGAGTATCTGTTATTTGGCGTGTGTAGCTTTCTATACACTGAATGGCCCAAGTTCCATCTTCTTTTCTTGTAGCAAAACTACTTTTCTTAGTTTTGCGAAAATCTAAAACCTCTAAATTTAACCCTAACGAAAGAAGAAAGAATGCTCTACGTGTTCTGAAGAAGATGCAACGAGATGGTTCTACCACCAGCAGACAAGGCGCAACAGTGATAGGAGGTTTACTGTTTACAAGAAAAAGTTCCAGCTGTTAGAAGATGGACCCTACAAGAAAGTCAAAATCCTACAAAACATTACCATATAAAATAAACAGATTAGATCAACTACGGCCATCAAGGAAATAAGAAAAAAAGTTTTAATTAACTCGGACCAGAAACCACCTCTACTCTATGGTTTGCCCAAAATCCACAAACAAGATACCTATGGACCGATCGTCAGCTCTATTGGTTCCTCTCTAAATATGTCGCAGAGCACATCACATTATTGACAAGACAGGACAGCTTCTTATGTTGGGACTCAAGACACTTTATTGAAATGATAAAAACATCAAGTGTGAGGATGATGATATTCTAGTGAGTTTGCGTGGGTCACTTTTCACAAAGTGCCAGTCCCCGAAACAGTGGAGCTCATCAGAACATGACGTCACCAGAATTAGCAGGCGACTTGGCAGGTTATGGTCAACGTATTTCTTCTTCGACGGAAAGTATTACAACAGATAGATGGAGCGCCCATGGGTTCACCACTTTCGCCCGTAGCTGCAATTTGTACATGGAGCATTTCAAGGTTTAGCACTGGAAACGGCAACGAAGAAACCAAATATGGTTGATACGTAGACGATGTATGGGCTGTGTGGTCTCATGGAGAAAATGCTTAGAAGAATTCCTTAACATCTGAACGACATTCACCGAACATCAAGTTTACTGTTGAAGTGGAAACTGACGGGCAGTTGCCATTTCTGGATGTTCTTACTACAAGAAGAAGATGGAACTCTGGGCCATTCAGTGTATGAAAGCCTACACACACAAACAGATCTTGAACGCTCAATCACACCATCATCCAGCACAGAAGAACGGGTTTTGAACACACTAATAAACAGAGCCATCCACATATCAGATAAGGACAGTTGGAATTCAGAAAGAAAATATTACAGAAAACACTGCAAGAAAATGGTTATACAAGACATCAAATCAACAAGGCATTACACCGACAGATTGCAGAACAGCTCAGCCGCCATCCAAAGTGCGCGACAAATACAAGATAATGTTCCACCGAAACGAGCCTACATTCCCTTACGTCAGGGACTACAGATAAGGTTGGAAATTCTGAAGAAACATAACATCAAACCATATTCAAGCCGGCCAACAAAATCAGGAACTGTTTACGACCGTGAAAGACAACATTCATCTTTGTACACCTGGGTTTATGAGATACCTTGCAGTTGCGGCTCAGTCTATATTAATTATGCAAGAGCGGCTAATCTCTACGACTAAGAGCACATACACGGCACACGAAACAACAAGAAGACATAGAAAAGTCGGCAATAGCAAGAACACAGCTACAAGAAAGCATGGAATTGATTTTGACAAAACAAAGTCTTGGCAAAATTTCACACTATTATCCAAGGAAAATTAGAGAAACCATAGAAATAATTAAGCATGAAGACAACTTTAACAAAGAAGACATAAAATTATCAAAACTTGGCAGCCAGTTCTTCAAGAAGTCTATTGAAACCAGCCCAATCCAGTTCGACAACGAGCAACAGGCTCGCCACTTCGGCCAATCAGGTGACAGGACCCTACTGGGGTATATAAGGAGACGCCACGGCCGGCAATCAGTCTCAGCCAGTCAACAACTACTGAGGATGACTCTCCCACAGCGAGGTCGAGCGTCTAGCAGTATTTTATTTTAACTGTGACGCGGTGTAAACCAAACCTTGATCTTAGTCTAGATACAGTTGTTTCTCGAAACTAGTGAACTGCGAGGTGGGTTTGGATTTATGTGGATTGCTTTTCGGTGCTTTGTCCAGTTTGTGTGTACTGTGAATGTTGGAAAATTGTAGGTACTGAATTAATTGTTGGAACATAGTAAACAGCTCTGATTTGCTTGTATTCAACCTTCTTGGACACTGAATGAATGATTGAATGGTACCGAGTGTGTGTTATAACAATTAAGTTAAGATATGTACTTCCACTAGCCAAAAATGTAATATATACGTCACCTGTGCCTTAATATTGCTCAAACAAAACAAAAAGACAATTTCTTTAAGTTTTTGTTTGACACTAATTGGAAAAGCCATGTATTGCATATGAACACGTTTTGAACAAAAAACCTCAATATATGAAGCGTTGTTTAAATTTCACGTCACAACGGACTTTATAATGTAAGTTATTACGTATTTTGTTTATCTAGATAATATTTAATTGGGAAAACAATTCTCTAGGCAAAATATATAAACAAGATTTATTACGTTACAAGTTCAAATCTATGGTATTTAATGTAGTTTAATGTAGTGGCCAGTTTGAAATGTATTCCTATTTACCTGTTTTAAACTGGCTAATAAATGTATGCAGTTTTTTTATTGTTTCATTCATAAAGGTCTTCAACACCAATCCTATCTACCAATAAATTAAAGCTCATGGATACAAAGTAATGTATTTAGTAATGTCGAAATTATCAAATTTCAACTTTTGCCTACAAATCTACCGTTAACACAGCTTATACACGTATAAATGATAGTTTACACATTTCCTTAGGAAAGTCGATAGGTTGAAACCAGTAAATGCACAGATTGATAAGGTAATTTAATGAACTGAATAAACAGTGAAACGCATTGTTAGACAGTGTTATTGGGAACTCTACACGGTGGTGTGCATCGACCGTGCTTAGGAATTAATATCAAGCTTCAACGAATATGAATAAATTACCTTCAATCTCCTGTTTTACTGCATCACAAAGTTAAACTCTTTTTACTTTTTGTAATGATGTTTTTACAGTAGTACATACTCAATGTTGTTGGAAAGGTATATACGAGTATTCTAAGTTTTGTCTCATTATCACTAGTCGTATTAGCTGTTTCATTTCAATACTTTTATTTTGATAATTGCTCAATATTAAATGGAATGGAATCTTGAATCGAATCGTGCTAAATAGGTCACACCTTTTAAACATAACTTTAGCGGATCCGTGGCGGATTGGTATCGCACGCGATAGATCACTCCGGTGGCGCGGGTTCGATCCACAGTCACCACATACATTTGTAATGTGATAATACGATGACGCTAGGTAAAGGTCGAGGTTGGGTGGTAGAGGGACTTTGTAGTCCTAACTTTGCCTCGTTAAACAAGACAAACGTTACCTTTTACCTTTAACTTCTAATTGTTCGTTGGTATAGTTTTGACTCCAACTAAGCCTCTAACGTCTCTAAGGCTCGTCTCATCTCATTAGATAATCTACGAACTTGCTCTACGGCATTCTCGGACATACAGTATTTAAATGTTCATAATCTCGTTGTGAAATCAGCTCATTAAGAAAATTGAATTTCCTTTGACAAAATGAGATATTCATACGTCAGCATGGTAAGATCCAGGCCCAACACCATAAAATGTTCACCGTTCCTGACCCTTAGACCAAGCTTAGAGCAGTTTTCACCATACGTAGGTAGATGAGTATCCTTTACACAGGTCGCATTTTTGTACGTTTTTAATTTATACAATTTTGTGGGAAAACTTTTAACGAAAAGGTGGTTTTAGTTTAATAAAAACTGGTAGTTTCATCCGACTTTGATACAATTTCAGTTAATTCCATATTTTATTGTTATTCATTAACAAACTAAAATTTATGAAACCCATATTTTGTTCGTTTCAAAATGGCGGCCAAAAAATTTTATTCACTAAATAAATGCAGTGAGTAGTTTAATTTTCTATGAATTTTGAAATGCGTACAATAAAAGCCTCTGCCTACAATAAAATTTAGACATGTCCAAGAACATGTGAGGCTTAGGCTGAAGGCCAAAGAAAACAGCTGTAAGTGGACCGTATTACAGTAACAACTTGCAAAAAAATTTACTTCACTCATGCCAGTGGCGCTCGAGCGCTTATCTGTGTGTCGGTCTGGTTTTGAGCAGCGTAGTTGTACATTCGAATATTTTATCATTTCTCCAACCGTTTCTGTTTTAGTTTATCATGTGTATTTTCATATTACCCCATTCCTTAAGATGTCCACATTCCTCCTCTAATACCATGTAGTCCATCATAAGAGGGGAGAAAGACCTAAAACAACAATAAATACGATAATTTTTGTGCTGGAAATATTACAAACAGAATTTAAATACTATGTCAAATGACTTATTATCTTAATTTGTATAAACGCTAAATAGCTAATTAAAGCAATTTGAAGACAAAAAGGTTTGGACCGAACCGCGATTTGAACCCAGGTCTCTCGCTTGCCGGGTAATTTTGCTCACTACTACACCGTTTTATGACAGTCACATGTTTCAGATAAACATTCAGATTTAAGTACTAAATTTGAAGGCATAAATAGTTGGGCCGGATGGTGTACAAACACTCAATTCATTACTCAATTACTTATTTGGCACTGATAAGATTATATAGAGACAGCTCAAACCGCACTTACGAGTTCTTGTAGTTGATGACCACATGTTGTCCTGAGGTCATGTCTGAGGGTTGGTCTACATTCGTACTCACACACTCAACCCACTCAGGCACAGAGTCTTCTGGGTTCAGCACATGAGTCCAGGGTCCATCTTCGTGAAGCTACAAACACGACAAAACGCAATACACAAACATAACATAAACACTGTTTTAAAGCCAGCTAGTAAATTAAAGAACTGTTTGAGACCTGTGAAGGACCAGATACCATTGTGCACGCAAGGAGTCTACAAAAACTCTTGCAGTTGCGGTTCAGTGTATTAGCAAGACTAAAAGGTTAAACACGAAAACGTTGAAAAGGCGGTTTTAGCAGAACACAGCTACACACGAAACAGGCAAAAATGTGACAACACCAAAGTGTTGGCAAACTTTCATATTATTAGCAGAGAGTCATTCGAGAAACTATTGAACATCTTCAACAAAGGAGACAGCATTAAACTTTTCAGAAACTAGTAACCGGTCCTGAAGAAGCCTTTTTGATAGTGTCACAGCCAGTAAGAACATCTACAGTTGGTATCCTTGCTCCAATGGACGGTTGGCAGCCCTGCCACCAATAGAATAATAGATAACACGTAGCTCAGTTTCAGACAATCAGTGACCGAAGATAGAATTTCACAGCGAGACCGAAATATATCAAGCTAATTATTATGATTTTTTGACGTGGTGTGGACCGGAAGAAATATATTTTAGTTAATACACAAAAAGTTAAAATAAATTCTCCGAAGAAATCTGGAATCCTCAATCAACTTATTGCAACGTTTCCTAATTTATCATCTCGACGATATCAAATTAAAAAAGCTTGTATTAGGCCTACTTCTCTTCGATCAAGTAGTTTAATAGCCAAAGGAGGTAAAACCACAACTGCTACTCCTTAAAAAGTGTTTGTATGTTATAATCAACAGATAGGTAGGTCTATGACACAGTTATCCTTTTTACGTAGGAGGAAAGTGTTGATTGAACGTTCATAACAAAGACGGAGATCAATAACAAAATTACTTATCTCAAACTTTTCAGGCCACTTTGAGAAAAAACGTGACCACTTTTGTAAAGATTGCGAACAATTTTTTTAATGCAAGTATATTATTAATTTAATTTTCTTAAATTGTCCAATAGTTCGACATTAATTATTGGTTACTGGTCAAAAATAATGTATAACTGCAAGTAAAGAAAAGGTAATAACGCATTTGTAGCCTACTATAAGATTGGTGTATTTGGAGAGATTTGGTGTATCTCAGGATCGACATTATTACCGATGCTATACTTTATATACAGGGCGTCACAAAATGTGTCTCGCTATAGAACCGTATTCTACATACAAAGAAAGTTAAAATGTCGGTAACATTTTTTATTTCAGCTTTGTTTGGCCGTAATCTGCCTTTTTTAATTTTAGAAAATAATTAATATGCAGTTTAATAGTTTTTAAAGATTTTTGTGAAACTTGGTATAAACTTTAATTGTTTTCCTAATGACATTTTCAAAGTGCTTTTTATACAACTTATCAAATTTTAAAATGGCGGTCATTTAAAGTCAAATTCAATTCGGTTCTATTGACTTTTAAAATTTTAAATGTACAACTTTGAAATGTAATAAGTTACATAACAAATATTTTGGAAAGTTTTACTAAAACAGTTAAGATTTAAACCAAGTTTAACAAAATGTTTCATGAATAATTAATAATTATTTTTGGAAATTTAGAAAATGGTGTATTACCGATAAACTATGCAGAAATCAAAAAAATGTTATAAGACATTTTCGACTTATCTTTGCATGTAGAATCTGGTTCTGCACAGCGCGCTACACATTTTGTGTAACCCTGTATATAAGTTATTCCAGGAAAATAGCTGAGAGTGAAAAAATGCTCATGCTATTAAAATAATTTTTGAAATTTTAATATGAATCATTTCAATATATTAATTTACTTTATGAATCTTGATAGCACTATTTTATATGCTAAAAATTTAATTGCTAAGCTAAATACCACTGTTGTTCAATATTTTGATATTGTAAATTTAAAAACAAGTCCATCAAAACCAAATTAAGTTCACTATGGGTTAAAATAAAAAAAGTCCAAAACGAAATATTTAATTTATTACGATAAAATACCCAATAGTAATTCAAATGTAACCATTTACCTTATTTAAAACTTCTTTAGGGCAGTTGTTTGTCCTGGAGATTCGTTCAATGATAAGTGGTTTACAATTAGATTGTGAATTGACATCATCAGCCAACGACAACAACATCACTAAAGCAAACAAAAACACCGGAAACATGACAAAATCTCAGTTGGTATTTGGTACAGATTCTCTTTATCACTGAGAGCAACCGCGAGATTGTTTTTAACCGGAAACAATAGGACCAATCAAGAAACAGTTGGCAAAACAGACAAACAAGGTCTTTGTCTAAACGTTGATTGTTAATTCTTCACAGTCGAAGAGTTGTAGATTTGTTCACATTTTGAAGTGGCTTTCAAGAAACCATTTTGTGTCATATTGTTAGAACTTATGTTACGTTCTGGGTTTTAATGTAAATAGCGTCTAAAGCTTTTAACGTAACTAAATATAAATGTTTACACTGTTTGATTAGTGTAAAAATGTTGCGAGTGGAAATGGCAGATAGGTAAAAGATAATGTTTTCAAACTTATTAAAACTGCAAGAGTTAACTAAAGGTTAGCATTTTGGATATTATACACCCTGTAAAGACCTTATAAATCTCCCTATCTCAATTTTCGTTGGTTATAAAGGTTACCAAGGTTGGTTATAAAGGTTACCAAGGTTTGTTATAAAGGTTACCTAGGTTGGTTATAAGGTTATGTGTTGATTATAAAGGTTACCAAAGGTTGGTTTAAAGGTTACCAAGGTTGGTTATAAAGGTTACCAAGGTTGGTTATAAAGGTTACCAATGTTGGTTATAAAGGTTACCAAGGTTGGTTATAAAGGTTACCAAGGTTGGTTATAAAGGTTACCAATGTTGGTTATAAAGGTTACCAATGGTGGTTATAAGGTTACCAATATTTTGGTTATAAAGGTTACAAGGTTGGTTATAAAGGTTACCAAGGTAGGTTATAAAGGTTACCAATGTTGGTTATAAAGGGTTGCCAAAGGTTGGTTATAAAGGTTACCAATGTTGGTTATAAAGGTTAAAGGTGATATATTTTTTAACTTCCCACTGTTACAAACCAAAATTTGAATATTCTTAATATTGCAAAGTTTTCTATTACTCAATTGAAAAGGCATTAGAAATCCTTAATAAAGTAAGTACAAATTTCAGTTCGAATCATATCTATAAATTTTGATTTTCCATTTATCGTTAAAAATTATTCATCAGTCAAAAGCAAGCAGGCTGCTCTCACACAACCACTCTCTATATGGCTCTTTATTTTCAAAAGAGAGGAAGGTTAGAGAACTCAGTCACGTTTGAGTTTACCCAGTTACATACACATACCATGCGCAAGCTAATTATAATTTCAATAGCGTCACTTTGAACTGCAAGCAGCCTGGAGCGTTCATGATTTACACTGGTTTGAACCTTTGAACACACTTGCAACCCAGCTGTACGTATAATTGACGAGTCCTAATGTATGTTATGATGGGTCCAGTTGACGATTCAATTGGTGCTTTGGTGCTTTTGAGTGCACTTAAATAGTCACACGCCTTTTTTACAGACCTTAAGACCTTTCTATGTTCCATTTTGAAGTGTTTAGTTGTCGGTGAGACTTAAATGTTTAAATAAATAAATGAAAATGCCCCACTAAATAGATTAATTTAACACTATTATCCAAGGAAAATTAGAGAAACCATAGAAATAATCAAGCATGAAGACAACTTTAACTAAGAAGACAGCATATAATTATCAAAAACTTGGCAGCCAGTTCTTCAGAAGTCCTCTTGAAGCTAGCCAATCCAGTTCGACAACGAGCAACAGGCTCCGCCTACTTCGGCCAATCAGGTGAAAGGACCCCTCCACCCATTGGGTATATAAGAAGACGCCACGGCCGGCCAATCCAGTCTCAGCCAGTCAACAAGCTACTGAGGATGACTTTCCACAGCGAAACGTTTAGCAGTAATTAAATTTCAACTGTGACGCGGTTTTACAGAGCAACTATAGTCATGTTGTTGCGTACGTTTTCCATCGATAGTGAAACATGATCCATCAGCAATATGATCCCGTCTTAAGGTAAACATAAACCTAAATCATCACGCATTAGAAAATGAGCTAGTCTAAAGTAATCAGCGTAAGTTGACCTGTCAAACACACCCAAACAACAAACGCATTTGAACAGTAGACTGGTGCTGTTTACTTTCTCTCGTGTCTGTTTGTTTCATTACCTTTTTGAAAATTAGTTTGAAAAAGGTAGTTTGTTTAGCTAAATACCAAACAAACAAACAAAATAGGTTTGTACATTTTTTGCAATAAGTTTATTTTATTTTGTTATTTTTTCTTGAAAACAAAATACCTTTTAAACAAAATATGAAATGTCCTGTTTACCCCTTTTACTTACTCTTTCTCTTTCTATCTTTGTTATTTATTTAGATTACTTTTCACAGATGACGTTATCAGATTGTAGATCCTGAAACGTCGTGTTTTCTTGTTCATAAACGATGGTAAACGTCTCCGACAATATGTCAAACTTCCATGTTGTACTATAATTAATTACAAAATAAGTCTAACAAAGTAGAACGTATCTATAAAATGTGTACTGCTCTACACTATTTGTTCTATGGTCACTATGTAGTAAATATTAACTAACTGGTATGATTAGGCATTAAAACAGTTCAGCTAAGTCAATCCACTGCTTAAAGGGCTATAATAGTCAACCCTGACATAATAAATTATGTATTATGTACTTGTTTCTTAACTCGATGGATTTTCCAAATATTTTAACTAATTTATAAATGTAAGGGTATGAAATTGTTCATAACTCTATGGGTATCCTAATGACGCTGCACTATCAATACTTTGAAGGCTCCAGTTACTGAATCAAATCGTTATATATTTAATATTTATTAAAATGGTTACCTAGTTATAGTTACAGTTCTATAAAACTACCTAATCGTTAATCTTACTTAGTTTTAACTTCTGGTTTGAATATGTTTATTTGTCGAATACAAGAATATAATTGTACCTTGGATCTTAATTTGTATAAACGCTAAACAGCTAATTTATTACTAAAAAAACTTTAAGAAATTTGAAGAAAAATGTTTGGACCGAACCGGTACTTGAACCCGGGTCTCCCGCTTGCCGGGCGGTTATGCTAAACCATTACACCATCCGGCCCAACTATTTCTGTCTTCAAATTTAGAGAAGGACTTAAATCTGAATATTTATCCGAAACATGTGACTGTCAAATTAAGACTTTAAATCAACAAGCTGGAAATATTACAGACAGAAATTAAACACTTGTCAAATGACTTATATAGAAATATTTAATTTATGTTTGTAACTTTTTTTTTAACTTGTTTTATTAAGTCAGTCAGATAAAATTTAGATTTAAGTACTCGAAGGCAATGTAAGGAAACCAGATGTATGGTTTATCGTCCAAACTATTACATAATGTAATGCATGATTTTTCTGTTATCTCATATACACACAAAACAAATTAAAATACATTCGTCATTGTTGATGACAAAAGTTAGGACTGTAAAATTAGCTTTTCTATTCAACCATTGAAACGTAGATATACGACACGTTTAAAATGTTATGCTCTAAAACAAAGTATTGAGCTAACTTCCGTACACAAAAGAAATAATACGGCTATATTTACCTTTCTGTTCGCTTACAGAAGACACCTCAAACGACAACAGGAATAACTCAGCCAAATTGTTTATTGGGAGAGAGGTTAGAGGTCTAGATTGGACTTGATAATGCCAGAAAATCATGCAGAGCAAGAAAGACAGAACACAAACAGGGAAACTTATCGGAAGTTGAATAAGGGAGATAAAAGTGTGGGTCCTTTTATGGAATGAACAAGTGGGAAGTTTGGATGGTTAGCAAAAAGATGGGGAATCTCTCATAGTCACCGTAGAAGGGCTTGTGCATAAGAAGACACATTGATCGTTAGAATGAATCTAGATGTTCATGATTAGAAGGGAGAGTGTTATGCTGCTGTAAGTTAATAATTTCTGTTTCTGTTTTTTTAATCATGTAGATTACTATTTAAAGAACACATGCTACATTATTGTATGATGTAAATAAATTCAGTCGAGTTTGTTGTCTTTGCAAAAGGTAAGTTAATTAATTACTTACTAAATTAAATATATACTTTTTCAGATCCAAAACCACTGCTTTGACCAATACCTTTTTCCTTTTTCTTGCGTTCAAACAAACAAAACCAGCACAAAGAGCTTCAGTTGTTTCGAAATCCATCGCAAAACTAAATACACTGCCCGACTTGTTTGGTAAAATGCTCGGCTGTGTGTGGGAAACCTGTGACCACCACCTACTTGTCATGTCGGATGTTGGGTCCGTCGTCAGGTCAGGTCCGGCGGTGCAGGTTCGATAGTGTGTGGGGGGCTTAAAGCACTAGTATCAAAGTACTAGTTCCAAAGCACTAGTAAGCAAAACACTAGTACCAATGTACTAATTACCAAAGCATATGTAAGAACACTATTAGCAGTTACTAATTGCCAGCACTAGTACCAAGCACTAGTAGCAAGCACTAGTAATGGCTTACTAGTATTAAAGCACTAGTATCAAAGTACTAGTACCAAAGCCCTAATTATCAAAGCACTAATACCAAAGCATAGTAGCAAAAGCACTATTAGCAAAGCACTAGTAAGCATTTTTTCGAGTGAAAAGCACTATACAAAGCGATGGGTAATCAAGCACTGGTTTCAAAGTAATAGTACCAGAGCACTGGTGCCGAGCACTGGTATAGAGCCAAGTGTAGAGCATGGTGGCAAAAGCAAGTGAAAGGCACTAGTAGCAAAGGCACTAGTAAAGCGCTGGTAATCAGGTACTAATCCCAAAGCCTATTATAGAGAGCACTGGTGCCAGAGCGCGGTGTGGAAAGCACTGATTGAGCACTGGTGACAGAGAGCACAGGTGGAAAGGCGCTAGTAGCAAAGCTGAATTATCAAAGCACTAGTAAATCAAGTGCTAATTGCAAACACTTGTGCCAGGCACTGTTAATGAAGCACTAGTAACCAAGCACTGTGCGGGCACTGGTATCAAAGCATTGGTGTAGAGGCACTGGTACCAACACTGATGCGGGCACTATTGCAGAGCACTGGTACAAAGGCACTAGTGCCCGAAGCACTGAATGACCAAGCACTAGTTAACCAAAGGCACTTAAGTAATAAAGAACGCTATTTTATAACCACGTGTTTCATTACGGACTTTACATAAAGGTATCAAAATATAAGCACTATTAAACTAAAGAACTAAGTAGCAAAACGCGGGTATGGAAGCATGGTATCAAAGATATACTAGTGCCAAAACTAGTGGCAAAGCACAAGTATGAAACACTAGTAAACGAAACAGCTTCTGATTTTATAATACTTGGTTCATTACAGGACTTTTCTGGCACCAAAGGTATTAAAATATAGTACTGGTATCTAATCCTAGTGGCGAAGCACTAGTAGCCAGAGCACTGGTAATCAGAGTGCTAGTACCAAGCACTGGTAATGAGGGACTATTAGCAAACACTAATTAGAGCATGGTAACAAAACACTTCTATTTTTTATTTTTGCAAAACACTAGTGAAACACTGGTAGCAAAAGCACTGGTAATAAAACCTTCTAATTTTGTAACCACTTGTGTTTCGTACAGGACTTTACACCTTAAAGGTATCAAAATATAAACACTATTAATAAAGGACTAGTAGCAGGCTCTAGTAACAAAGCGTAATTATGAAAAGCACTAATATCAAAATACTAGTACCAAAGCACTAGTACCAAGCACTAGTAACAAGGTGGTCGGTGTCTCAAGATCAAGGTATCAAAGCACTATTAGCAAAGGACTATTAGCAAAGCACTAGTAGCAAAGCACTAGTATTAAAGCACTAGTAGTAAAACACTTCTAATTTTTTAACCACGTGTTTCGTACAGTTTTACACCACTAGTAACAAAGCATAGTCAAACAATTACTTAAAGCACCCTAATTACCAAAACACTAGTAATAAAAGCACTAGTAACAAAAACACTAGTATGATAAAGCACTAGTAACAAAACACTTCTAATTTATAACCACTTGTGTTTCATACAGACTTTACACCACTAGTACCAAAGCACTAATAGCAAAGCACTAGTAGCAAGCACTAGTATTAAAAGCACTAGTAACAAAACACCTCTAATTTTATAACCAACTACAGACTTTACTCCTTAAAGGTATCAAAATATAAACCCTAGTAGCAAAGCACTAGTATGAAACAACCATTACACAAAACACTGGGAAATTAGCTAGCCTAAAGGTTATCAGGTTAGCTGACCAGTCACAACATGCCAGAAAACGTTAAGAAATTAAACAAACGAAATGAAAAACCAAAGACCGTCCTAGGCCAGTGGTAGGCTCTACAGCTGGCTGGTAGCAGCGGACTACCAATCACAGACACGTATCAGAGCGGCCAACGTAATAAAGCAGAAAGTTGTTTGTTTTGGTTACTGTTCACCTGAAGACGGGATTAGATTGCAGATTCAGAAACCTCGTGTTATTCGTGTTCATATCCAGAGTAATAGTTCAATCTAATAAAAATGCACATGCGTTAAGAAGCAACTCATGTGTACCTCGCTACTTTCGACTGACTATTATCAAATGACGTCACTTTACACAAATGCAAACAGCCCTGAGCAGTAATTACTTAGACCGTTTGAACATTACATGTCACATTTGGAGCCTCCCTTTGAGAAGCTTTAAACTTAATTGCCAATTTCGAAAGTATGTTTGAGATCTAATGGAAAGCGTTCGAGTTATCGATTTTGTATTTTCTATTTTGAATCTTTGGGATTTCTTTGTTATGATAGATTATTACCTGATAGATGATAAATTACCTACACATCGCATATGTGTAATGTACTATGAGCATTAAGGGTAAGCAGCACAGGCTCTGGAAAAGGACAGAAGGATTTGTTTTCTGTGTCGTTAATCCTTCTTGAAGGGGAAACGCACCTGAGCTTGTTTTTGTCGTTAAAAGTGTTTCTCTTCACAATTAAACCAGGATATTCGTTTAGTCCCTTTGTTGTCGAGTTTGTGGTTTTAATTCGTCCTCTTTTAAGGTTTAGCAGATAAAAAACAGAACACTTTTATCGCTTTATACTCAACACGAGCTTATTCAATTACATGGCTGTGCTGTTTAACTTACTAATTGATTGCTTTGTCTTTTATTCTTATTAAGCTGTGTTTGACAAAACAATACAAAATAGTGGATTGTTTTATTATTATTTCAGTTTTTGTGGCAACTAATGAAATGAAAACACGAACGATTTACTGATACAAGAGAAATAACGTGTTTGGCTGTTGTTTAATAATACCATCAAACCTAATTTTAAAATAAATTAATTCCGAGTAAAACTATATTCTCAACGCATGTTCCAATCTTGAGTTCATCAGATTTTTGTCTGTGGTGCCTAACCTTAAGATATTGGTTGTTGTTCAAGTTTAAGATGTTGACTTTGAAGTATTCACAGTGTATCAGGAGTATAATTAGTGCCGTAGTCAGAGAGGGTTCGGAGAGTTTTTTTAACATAGACCCTATGATAAAGAAGTGTATCAAAATACATGTTAAAAGCTATACACATTACTTAGTTCACTAAAAATTTGTATAATTAGTAAAGCTTTAGATTTACTTAACAGAAAAAATAACCCCCGAAAAATACATGCAGTAGTGGACCAAATAATACACACGTTCAAAAAGTCAAGTTATTATAAATACGTGGGGGTTAGATGTGCAAGAGGGGTTAGCCCGATCATCCGAAATAACAAAAACAACTAACGAAAAACCCTAAAACCTTGTAATTTTATGAATAGATTCCTAAGAATCTCTGGGGAGCGACCTCTGGAACCCCCGCCTTGCTGAGGGTTTTACATTGTAGATTACCCGATCCCCCACAACTCCTGGCTGCACCTAAGACCCGAGCAATTTCAACCCGAGGCCTAAAACACCTTGTTACAGCCCGAGGGTTATGTAATTGACCTTCCACATGTAATTCACAATGTTTGAAATAACATAGCTGTTGAACTTCTTGTCAAAACTGTCAGGAAATTAGCAATTGATTAGAATATTAGAATAAAATCATCCACATCAATTAGAACCGAAAGTATAGAGTAATGGTAATCAATCGGGTAAATAAGATCGTAATATAAAAGTTGTAAAAAAATATTTATTAAGCTAAATTTTAAATTTGATTTTGATTTTCATTGCAGTTTAATTGGTTTGATTTTGACTTATTGTGGCACACATTGTCTGCACGTTCTACCAAGCTCCTCCCCCTCCTTGTTGTTTCCAGCCCTGTGTTTGACCTTGACTGCCGTATCCCTGTCCTTGAGCATTATCCCATCCAGACTGACCACCACCGTAGCTCTTTTGACCTCCTTGGTTCCACGACCCACCACCGTTGCTCTTCTGTTGACCTGAAATTTTAACATTGAATTTTAAATATTATGTGGTCAGTACATTTATAACTCAATAGTCAAAGTACCTAGAATTTAATATATTTTGTGAATTAAAAAAAGGTCTCAGCTCAAAACTTTTATTTGTGTTTTTTTAGTTACAGAACTGCACCTAAGGGATTTGTGTTGAACGTTGCACAACCTATACTAAAATATTGAATAGAGTAGCTCAAAATAACAGATATAATTATTTAATCTACACGGAGCTATTAAAGAAAGCCACCTTGACATGCTACCAAAAGAAATGCTACTGTAAAATCATACTTACATAAACTCTAGATATGACGGAAAGTTTACTTGTGGTATATTTGAGACAAAACTGGTTTTCTCAAGCCAAAAGAGTGCTTGGGTTTTAAGAAGAATATCTAGAAAAACAGTATGTTTTGGACTAACCTTTAATACAACTGTGATAAGAAAATTAATTATTACTGCTCAGCCAACTTGTAAGGAGTAATTTTGTCTTTTAAAACGTTTAATAGCCAAGTTTATTGACAATTGTATCCATGCTGATGATATTATTTTGGAAACAATTTCATACATAAACATCTCCCTGATAAAACTGTCAATATGTTAAGTAGATCAAAGGTTTAAAAAGATAAGAATTTGACTTCTCAGATCACGAGCTATACTCTACAGTATTAAATTTTACTATTCAGTCTTGGTTTAACTCTAGAGTTGTTTTACTGTTTTACAGTTTTACTCGTTATACTGCTGCGACTACATTCTCTTCAAGCAACAGTATATTTCATACCTAGACCCAAAGGTGACACTTTTCCCGGGGCATGGCGAAAGAGTTTGTCAATTTGTACGTACAAATATACACATGACGCGAAGCCAAGTATGTAAATTATTATTAAATATGCAAGAAAAAGTAACTTTTCAGACGAGTTGTAAACAATATATTGATCCTCGCAGTTAGTATTTTTACAAACTTATTTGGGGATTCAACGCTCAAATTTAGAGTGCAATATGATAATACAGATTATCCAGGTCGTAACCCTTCACTTTTAAGTTGCACACACAAAAGCCCTCTTACCAGGTCCTCTGTTGGGCCCCAGCAGGAAGAAGCTGGCCTTGCCCCCGGGGTAGTTGGCTTCATAACCGTACTTCTCCGAGGTATCCACTATGTTGAAGCCGTACCTTCCATCACCTCCTTGAGTTCCAAACCCTCCCTGCCTTCCTGGACCTCCCCCTAGGGAGTTACCTGCGAAAAACCAAAGCACTTGTGAATCAACATGTATTTGAACTGCGTCAGGGGAATTTTCGAGATGTCATCTTTGCGGTACGTGTATGGAAGAGCAATACGAGTACAAAATAAAAATATATGACTAATTTTCGTTTGGTAATGGTTGGTATGATAATCAAAACTTTTGAAAATCTGCTCTGAAATAATATATTTTAGTACAGTACTTTCACAGTAAGATTCTGTCTGTTTTTGTAAAATGGAACAGGTCTAAGTGTCCACAAAAGTAGCAATTAAAGTGCGATTACAGTTCAGTGCACCATTAAAGTTATTATATATTTCATAAAGATTAAATTGATTATTGATTTGTTCACCAGTTGTTCATCTTAGTATCTATTGTTTTTAGTTTGCAAAAACGATTCAGAGCGTGGTTCTAGTGGAAATAAATAAAAATCATCAGGAAAGAACTAATAGTTTTGAAAGTGATGTTTAATTTAATAAAGGACAAGGATATAGTATGTGGATAGCGCATAGATTCTGCAATCTGCATGGCTGAGGCAGAAAGTTCAACATATTTTAGGTAGCCCACGCACAGAATGCGCTGCAAGGGAATTGTTCCTTTGAGGAGTCTCAATTCTAGCCTCACAACGTTTTGCCTCGGCCAACGGTTTTGAGTGGCAGCTGTGCGCTCTCCACCTACTATAACGTTGCCTTTTGTTTAACAAAAGACAGTAAGAAATGTTCAGAGTTGTATTTAAATACAGTACATAGTTTCCGAAGCCTCAAATTAAAAGTTATATTCCACTGTTATGAAGTAGTACACCTTACCTCCCCATCCTTGGGCTCCACCACTCCCTGCGCCCTGGTTCGCCCCCCACCCCTGAGCTCCTGCTGCCCCTTGGTTATTGCCACCTTGATTGCCCCAGCCCTGAGCACCTCCAGCGCCTTGGTTGCCACCCCATCCTTGGGCACCTCCAGAGCCCTGGTTACCACCCCATCCCTGACCTCCTCCTCCGTAAGCTCTAGCTGATCTATCTACGGGAGGCTCCTGAAGAGAGCGCTCCGCGAAGAGCACTACCAGCACCGAGCTTACCTACAAAATAAAAAATACGTTAGTTGTAAGTTCGTATTTATACGTAGTACTGTTAGCAAAGGTACTACAGTCATAATAACTTTGTTTAATAAAGAGTAATCAAAGGTTACACAGTCTACTGGTAAATAACACGATGAACTATAAAACGGAAGGTTAATTTTAAGCTATTTTGTTCAAATCGATCAAAACTGTTGATTGTTTTGGTAATTACAAGGTTTTAGTTTAAATTAATTTACAATATTCAACTTAATTTATGTATTTGAAATCTGTCAATTTTGCATTTTTACCAAACTGGACAGTTGGAATTTATTTTATAAGCATTTATTTTATAACAAACGTACTGCGAAAGTAACTTTTTTTTAATAAAGAGTAAACAAAGGTTATACAGTCTACTGGTAAATAACACGATGAATTATAAAATGGAAGATTTACGCTATTTTCTTCAAATCGATTAAAACTGTTGATTGTTTTGCTAATTACAAGATTTGAGTTGGAATTAATTTACAATATTGAATTTAATTTATGTATTTGAAATCTGTCAATTTTGCATTTTTACCAAACTGGACAGTTGGAATTTATTTTATAAGTAAAAATTGCCAAACGTCATTATAACTTTTCCGATATACTATATACATTTTGACTTAGTCTCAAATGTTTGATTGTATATATGTCCTTGTTTATGACTTGTGTAAGTTTGAAGGCAAATAAAGATGATTATGATTACATCTTGGCTGTCTATCAGTTTGATTTTTTATGAATATCGATCTAAACCGGCTCCTTGTAGGTTTTTAGTTTATCTTGTTATGACTCATATCTATCAATTAATTTTATTTCTCCAAGATCTATGAGTAGGCAAACAAGGCACACATTAGAAAATTGGGTTTCTAATATTTATTGGTTTTCTTTAAATAAAACCTGAAGTTATTTCATAAAGTCTGTTATGAAAGAGGAAGATCCGTTGAATTTTTTAACATTGGTAATACATGTTAAACTTAATAATCAATGTTTGACAGAAAAATCTAAAATTTTTTAGCTTTTAGTTATATTGTAACATTATAAGTCATTATTTGATAATTTATAACTTTATAACAATTTTTTATGTGTATTTCACCAATATATAGCGTAGCTTATTTTTGTAATTACTATTGTTACTAACTATTTCTGTAAATATTTTAATAGTTATATGTTTATGCCGTACTCAAACCACGCAGACCCTATTTCAATTTTAACTACGCCAAAGCTATTTGTAGGTGAATTGGATAAAAAAACTTTATTTACCTAACAGTCTGTTTTACAATAAGGATATGTACACGTACACATGAGATTAACAAAAAACGTTATTGCATCAGTACAGTTTTTAATAAAATAAAATTACTATAAAGACTTTCTGTAACCAGACCTATAAGCTATATTTCCTAATAATTTCAGTAGACTAAGTTCGATGTTTTCCATTGTGGGTTTTCAATTATTCCAGAATCAATACAAAATGTTTTGAATGTTATATGTATTAATATTTAAAAAGTTCCCTAAATTTAATTTATTTTAATAAAAAAATTTACTTTGAAAAACTTTATTCCTATGTTTGTTCTTATTACATGTTGCTAAAACACAACTAAAACACAAACATAACTAAAACACAAATTAACTGTATGTAATAAGACAAATAAACAGAACTTTCACTGAACTTAGAACTAATATTACATGTTATTACTAATGTTATAGTCCTCCAAAGTTCATAATATTAGTCCAAAAGAATTTAGGTTGTTAACAAAATCTCAACAACTATAATACTGACTACTTAATTTATTAGTGGACACTGCAGGAACATGTAGTGTTAACTTTATGTGATAGAGTGACTCAAAAAGTATTATTTGGTATGATTGTATTAATATTTCTCTAGTGTAATGTGTAATAGAATTGTATTTGATGCTACAATAAAGGCCTTAGGTTAACCCAGAAGTTACATGATCAAACAAAAAATGTATACAAAATTTGAGTAAACATTTTTTAGTATAATTTTAGTTCACAGCTGCTTTTAGTACTATGTGGTATTAATTTTTTGCATTTATTGATTGTTTAAAACGTGGAAAAGTCTTCAGGGATGTCCCCAAAATCCTCCTTCCTATACCCCTCCTCCCTCGTATAGTGGAACTTCCCTCTCACCATTTAAAAAATTATAAACCCAATAAGAAGCTCTCCTGGATGTACATATTAACGTGTTTCGGCTAATAGTAAAACAAGTTTGCTATCTATCAACAAGTTACTTTTAAAATGAAAACTTAGTAACGGGCCTTAGCACAATCACCACATCAGAATTGAGTGGCGGGTTTTCGTAAGCAAAAATGAAACAAACAAGTTTAAACCCATTTTCTGATGCACAATTTATAAATATTGCCATTTTGTTTAGGTGCGGATCAAAAGATTTGTCAACAACATATCGGGTGTTTTATGTATCTTTAAGATAATATACCACGAAGACGAAATTTAGGATTTAATTTGAAATTACGACCATCCCTGCGAAGCTGCGACAGATTATCAAATATGTCACCTTCTCACTTAGAACTAAAAAGGAGTTTTAAAATGTTTCAAAAATAATTAAGATGGATGATTGTTATTGGACAACCGGTTTTATGTTCTTGAGATTTAACGAAGGTTAAATTATTTAGACAACAAACTAGAATGTTTTGTCAAGACCGAAAGATTAAATTCGTCCTAGCCTACAGTCTGCGCTAATTTTGTGGTTTCACACCTCTATTTGCCTTCATTGCGGTTGAAGCACGTAAATAATGTTTCTTCTCAGTTCCCATCAGATCCAGAACTTGTCTCTTTGTTTCGTGACATACGAAAAAGGTCTAGAGACATTATGGTTGTGGGTGATAATCTGTTCGTCATTGAGAACTAACGTATACACTTTGCAAAATATAATATGTGAAGTTAAAAATCTAGACTATATTTATATGTTAATGCCATATATGCCGTTCACTAGAAATGTGGATAGTTCAAGAAATTCTAAATCATTTAGATAGCTTCAAGATGTATACACACAACAAACAAAATTACATATTTCAATTAACCGATGAACTGATCAACCGTATGAACTATCGATAGTTCCGTCAATTGTTGACGGGGATTAGGGGGGAACAGGAACAGGGGGGGGAAACAAAGGGGATTGTTTTGTGTGAGTAGGCGAGGTGACTGCAATAGAGTTTTTGAAGCAAGTCGTCAGGCTATGTATCTAGAGATTTTGAGAAGTTAGGTTGAGAATGTGGGGGGAGTAGGACGGGCGCAAGGTGAAGAGTAGGCAAGGTGGGTGTGATTGAAAGTTAAAAATAATTTGTCAGGTTTCAAACCTGGAGAGAGTAAGTTGGATGGATAATGGGAGCAGGACTGATAGGTGAGGAATGTAACTTGTGAGTGTCAGAAGGCAAGGTGGCTACGATAGTGTTGGAAGCAAGTCGTCTTGGAGGCTTCAGAAAGAAGGTGGGTAGTGTAGGTGAACTTTGAATTTTGAGCTGGATGGGGTTGATAGGTTCATGGTTGTAATCAGGAATAATAATATATTTAGATATGAATAGGTATATCAAACCTGGCTATTTAAACCTGTGGGTATAGAACGGGTCCATCAACAAGTACAACTTAAATAATTATATTTCTTGTTTGGCAAAACTACGAAACGTAGATAACGTACTAAAGCATGTAGATAAAACATTTTCATTTTTCTGCTAAGCTCACTCTTGCGGGTTTCCCCGACAGCAGCTTACCATGCATCATGTCAAGTATCCTAGCTATGTCCTTGCCCCTGTGCTCCCATGTCAACGTCAAGGTCTGGATGAGATCGTGTCGTGACTCCAGATACAGAAACAGATCATCTCACAACACCTCAAGGTCAGGGAGTGACTCATCAGCCGCTTATCAGCTGTTCTTTTCAAAGTAATAACCGCTCGAGCACTCCTCGCTGGAGTGTGGGGAGTTCCAACTTTTTGGGCTCACCGCGCCAATCTGATGCCGGCAAATTGTCTTTCAAATACAATCCATGAATCCATGTTTTACTTCCGTATGGGTAAAGTTGAACCTAATTTGCAAATAACTTTAAAATTCTAAATGTAATTTTGGTGAAATACTTTTGGTTTTGACAAAACTAGATGCAACTTTGAAGTACTTCTGCACAAAACAGCACTTATCTGCATTAAACTTCCATGTCTCTAAATTAAGGCCATGTAAACACTATTTTTGTTAATAATTTCAATTTTAAACTTGAGTAAAGAAATACATTTGATGTTTAAATTTATTCCTTTACATATCCAATATTAGAGCTCATCCGTCAAGATTATACTTGAGTGGTTAGGCATAATGAAAGAGTCTTTTTTCAGAAACAAACCACTAAAAACATTTTTATATTGTATTTTTACAATTATAATTTTTAGCAGTTTTTCCAAAAGAGATGCTTTTACTATATTGTTTGAACATTTTTGTTTGACCAGCATTTTTACTTTGGTTGTGGTTGGGAAAACATAAGTTTTCAAATGTATCGTTACCGTTGTACATGTTAAAGCCTAAGCTAGATCGAAATAACACTTTCAAAACGTATGATAAATAATACACGAATAAATTACTTACGTTTTTGTGGCAACACATCTTCAAATAGAAAGTATAGACGATTTTCTAATTTGATCACATAATTAGTCAAATTGTATTTCGACTTTTTCAATGTTCATCTTCAGAACATAAACACAAATTTAAAACAAGTAAATGAGTATTTTATTACTTAAAACTTACTAGTATCCAAACAAGTAGATTGTTTTCTAAAATTCAGAAGTGGTGTATTCCTTATAGTCCTAGGCCTATATCCTTTCGGCTGAAGGCATAGAACTCGTTTGCCTACAAAATTTAATAGTTAGAACTTATTTAAATATGCGGAATATTTAAGCGATTACTTTTAGCGCAAAAGCAAAGAACAACTGATAATAGCACTCTTTACAAACAATGTTTTGTCATGAAAGCCAATGTTCCATCTCAGCAGAGAAGGAAGGACCGGGGATTCCCGACAGGCGGACGCTGTACCGATGTCCTTGGCGGACATGGGACAGTTGTCATTTTGTGCCATTCAGCACTTCTGGAGTTCGTACAAAGTAGAATATAATGTCTTGTAAACGTTCTACAGAATCACACGAGGAACAAAGTGCATTAGCAGAGAGGCCTTGGGGGCTAATCGTGCTGGTTTGGGGACTGATCCGGCGGTATGGTTTCTTTCAGGAGTTTGAACTTGGTTGTTTT
The DNA here is from genome assembly GCA_018831715.1 of Matsumurasca onukii. Taxonomy (NCBI): domain Eukaryota; kingdom Metazoa; phylum Arthropoda; class Insecta; order Hemiptera; family Cicadellidae; genus Matsumurasca; species Matsumurasca onukii. Next base: position 53,342,802 of record CM032061.1, on the reverse strand, counting down.
AAACAATGGTTTTAATGAAAACACAGACAGACCGACAGACGGAAAACTAAGTGAGTTATCAGGCATTTTTTGTTTATTTTGACGTGACAAATTACCTACTGAAATGTGGTCCCGTAATTACTGGACACTCTGTATGTATGTTAAAATATTAGTAGTAAGGCAATTAACATTGAGTTATAAAACAAACAATCAACCGAATCTTCAGGTTTTGGTATATTTAGAAAGAACTACAAAATGGCATAATAGCAGTATTCTAATCAAAATATTAAAAGTGGCCAAAACTCACAAGTTGTGATGTGTTTATAATTATTTGAAAGAGATTCATTGAAAATGGATGTGTTTAACACTTAACAACAAATTAAGGAGAAGAAGAAAACAAACAGCTGTAATTGAATGTTTTCAAGCTCTTGCAGTTTTTGTAAAGTTGCATTGAATAGAAAGCTAGTGTGTGTAATTGTTTATTTACCCAACACATTCTCATGGTTTTAACAAAGCACAGATGAATTTACGTGAGAACCTACTCGACTGGCTGATTTATAGCTTTGACTTTAGCTTGACCGATTCGTACATGGGCTATTGCCAAGGTAGAACCAGGAGAGATAGCGGATTAAATTATTTGAAATGTTAATTTCAATACGACGTGTATGTTTAAATTTGTGTATGAAGTTCAGCATTCAATACTTCGAATAAAAAGTAGTAAACAACAAAAGTGACATTTTAATTTAGACTAATTATATATTACTGTTGGTTACCGTATTGAAAACAATTGGATGCATATTTAAATCAATGTTGATCCGTTTGTTTAAGAATAAACTAAACTGTTTGATAAATAGATAATACGATATGCTATCGACTAGCTGTCAAAAGTGAACAAGTAGCGCCACCTTCAGGCATCAAGACAGAACTACTTGAAAAATGATAGTTGTTTGCGAATTTCATCATTAGGTTTTCCCTCTATAACGTATATATTGTTGTTACACACCTTGCACCAACCCAGAAAATACCAAGAATTTTCTCGTATTAATGTGTTGGAAAACTAAGACAACATTACATACCAAATTCAAATTCGGTTTTATACGTGTTATGTAACTGGATATTTGTAATCCGATTTAAAAGAAAGAAATTTTGTTATATTATGTTTTTAGTTAAGTTATTTTTATTACCTGTAAGCTACAATGTCAAACAAAATATGCATAATTTACTTAATGTTATATCTAGGTTAAGTGACATCTGTAATACAATTATTGTAAATTGTCAATAACACAATAAAGAATTTGAATATTTAAAAATCTAGAGAAAAGTTAATCAGTTTCATTTTGGCATAACAATAATTATATGTTATCAATGTCATCACATCGTCTCAGGTCAAGAAATCGTTCATAGAGAATGAAAAGTAACTTTTGTAGTTACGAAGTGTGCATTAGAAACTTAGGTTTCTCCAATGAACATTTTTTCTGCAGACTTCAACCTAGTAAGGAATTCCACTACAGGAGTTTTACTGGAGTGAGTCACTGAAATTAGGGACCTCGGCATCGTAACATTATCTTCTCTTCATCCTGAGGCGCATGACCACAAGGTTTGCTCTTCTACCTGCTCCTCTCTTGGCGATATGAAGCATAGCCTATGACCCTCGGCCTTGAATTAGAAGACAGCTTGACATATAGCCAACTCGTGGTAAAGTTTTAACTTTTTAGCTCGTAGTATTTTATAACTGTGTCTACTGTCTACATTTAGATTCAAAGAATGGTGAATTCATTATGTTTCTTAACTCTGACCGAATGACTTAAGAGAACCGAGCGCAAAATATAAACATCCGTATCGTTGTTTTATGACTGTATACGCTATTGCACGGAAAAAATAAATTACAAAGTAAGTTATACACTTTTGGGAAATAAGACCATACTTTTAACCGTTTGATTTTTATTTTAAAATAAACAACATTTGTTTAGTTTTAAGTCAAAGTTGAATCGATAAAATATTAAAACATTAGGGTCTACTATATGTTTTTATTATTCAATAACAACCACCACAAAGTAAATGGAGATAACATTAAGAATATAATAAAACAGTGCTTGTCTTGTGGAAATCCGCAACGAGAATGTAAATCAAGGTGTTCAAGATACCAAGATCCGAGGGGATTCTAAAAGTTCGTCGTCATTCTACATCGTGAGAAAATCTGCAACTATACCTTTAACATTAATAATATTACAGGAGTCATAATATTGCAAAAAGTGCATTACCCTGCTACCTAGCGGGGAAATCCGCAACTACAGCTTAATTCAAGGTGATTCCAAAAGTGCACCGCTATGCAGAAAGATCCGCAACTTACTTTAATTCGGTTGGTAATGAAATAAGTCATGATATAATTTTCTAAAAGTACATTGCCCTGCTACCTAGCGGAAAAGTTTGTAACTGTAGCATTGAAGTTCATCATTTTGCCTTGTAGCAGCACTTGTCAGTTGTCATACCCAATTCAACAATAAACATTTGTATATTACTGTATATCGGACATATTATGTCTGTTCAGTGCTGCTACCGCCAACATATGTGGCCACCTGGTGAACTGATTATAAAAACGTTTCTCTGCATTGTGCTGTAGCCTAGTGAGGAATTTATGAACTATTTGAACTGGGTTGATGCGTGCACGGAGGTGAAGCTGCTCTCCCCACGGTCTTTTATATAAGAAGACAACAGAACTGTCAACTTGACAAGTTGCTAGTAAGGTTAACTTTTAGTTCACTGTATTGAATAATAATGTCAACATATTGGATCAATATAACGGTAAATTCATAAGTTTTCTTAATAATTCGGCTTCAATTATGATTTTCTGATTGAAAATCGCTTGAAATTCCTATTTTGCTGGCATTTGATGATCTAAGAGTAAGCTAGGCTCAAGGCTGACTACCTGAAGATTGGCATAGGGTTAATGTGTTATTCAATTTCAGCTTGATAGTCCTTGTTTAAGATAAAAAGATTAAGCTATGATTGGTATAAACTGATTTATCCACTAAGTAGCTGCCGGAATTCGAATTTGTAACATCTTGAGTATAATCCCTTCCTTAGATAGTCAGCCTAAATTTATCTAGGCGTTTTAGTGAGACGCTCTGGGCTTCTTAAGTCTTGGGTTTGATTCCCGCCTAGAGTCTTGCTTGTGTTCAACTGCAATGTCCAAGTATGGTGTCTTTCCGGAAACAGGGGCAGCAATGACTCACTCTTCAGATTACTGAAAAGAATATGGATTATCAAATCCAGCTTTTAAAACTTGGCTTGGTAATAATTCCCTCAATTAAAGGAATTGACCCATGTGTAGTATTATGAGTTGCACCTAGTATAAAGTTATGGTCGATAGATAGCACATAAATGCTGAATGGCTGAGGCAGGAACATCAACACAGAAAGCGCTGCCATCTCATGTCATCTTTCTCCCCCCTCGGCTCCACAAGCTTGGATTTTGTCCGATGTCCTTGACTTAAATATGACCAAATCAAGAAAGTTTTTAAGAACGAACAAACTTGAGTGTGTGTCAATAGCCTTACTTGAGACTTATAAAAGAACTCCTTCACAGGGCTATCTGTGCTTGGGCTGCCGCAACTATGTTGATTTCCCTACCTCAGCCATTTGGAATCCATGGGCTATCTCCTACTATAACATAATATTAAGGTCAGGTCTAAACCCAACAAAATGTGACCGTTTAAAGCTGTATTTACACGCACACACAAAAACTATTTGGATGAGGGAGTTAAATTAGTGAAATGGTTAAATACACTATTGATATCTTCCTAAGGCAGCAACTAGCCTTTAGCCAAGCTCTGATAGCCAATATGTTTATTGTACATGTCGTTTCTACTACTGTATGAACAATATATTTCAGTCAGCTATCTTTCAATAAAATCTTAGCTTTCCTCTGACAAACCAATTATTGTTTCAGTCACACAGAATGGCTCCAGATATCACCCTTATCCTTCAGTGAAGTGAGTGAGTGGAAGTTCATGACCAGTGCAGGATGTGAGTGCCAAGGTTAAGCACTGTCTCAACACGAGCTATGGATGAACATATTGCAATCATCTTGATCTGCATGTATATAAGCCATCATCGCTGCACACTCACCATCCATCCGACATGCACTCCTCAGTCCTGGTAAGTCAACTTTGCGATTGGTTCTGGTCTATTAGTTCTTTGTTAAAAACCATTTACTGGTATTTAATCATCCTGCCGGTTTAGGTATATTAGCAGTTTGTATTCATAGAACAAATTGATCGCTTGCTGGTATTGTAATGACATGTAATTCTTTGTTACTTTCTGTTAGGTGAAATATCTTGTTAAAAATGAATATATGTGTATAGTTTTTATTTATTTTTTATGTTTTTTTCACATGATTGAAACAATTTTGCTGTCTGAAAAACTACTATGTATTTGATGTCAAAATACACCTGTAGAGCTTTTACGGTGGTGAACAAAAAAGATAATAGATTGGTTTTAGCGTGCGTACCAAAACAAGAAATATTATTGTCAACTCCCATTACTGAACCTTCCTAGCAAAACAGAGAGGGTTGTTATGAGTAGGGGCGGCTCGTGAGCGTAGAGGAAGGTGCAGGGCAAATCAGCTGTACTCCACTATTTAACAGGAAAAATACATTTAAATATTGATTCTTAACACGTGGACAGAAAATTCAAGATACATTGTTTATTGATAATATGAGTATTTCTCTAGAAAACTACATAAATAATTGAAAACGTAGTTATTACAGCTTGCAAGTTCTAGCAGGCAATTAAAAGTTAATGTTTGTAATGTTGGAAAGAAATAATAAGTTGAATTGAACGATTGAACTACTACCGTAGTAAGTGGAACACTAACAACGTATAGAAATCGTTGCATAAAATTGTTTTGTAGTATTAGATAAGTAAAAAATAATATACAACTATTTAAATTTAGTTGTCAACTCTTTAAAAATGTACGTAATCAGGTATTGTGATTGCAAAAGTAGGCCTAAAACATAGTAGTTGCGCCGGGCAGGTCTAATGATAGCTGGACAACTGGTCTGCTGTCTGGCGGGCTACGCAAATAACGGGCTTTGAATATACATTTCAGCATCACTCGTTGCTATAGCAACCCAGCCCCTTTCCTCGCCCCTCAGCGTCTATCCCTACCATGTAGATAAGCGTCAAGTGAAAACCGGAAGAAAGCTCTTCACCAGCTAACGAAGTATTCCGATCTTACACGAAGCAGCCAGTGGCAACCATAGAGGCATACTATTTTTCTGTGGCAACTATCGAGGCAAGCATCAATTATTGCTGTCGAGATTGTATCGCACTCACTGTCGTCTTTGATATGTGATCCCATGGACTTTGGAAACGGATTAATTAAATGTTAAAGTTTAATTTTCCCCTCCAAAACATAGGTGAAGTGACCCTTCACTCCGTTCACCTGACAAGCCGCCACTGGTTATAAGAAATTTTAAAATAGAGTCTAGAAATCATTTTGGTGTTAAAAAAAATCAACTATATTTTTTCCTCTAGATACCCTTTTTGGTCTAGGCTAGTTATTATTTATGTTTTAGGTAAAACCAGGGCCTTTTCATCCCATAGTTTGATTATAATGTACTCAATCCAAAACCATTCAATATTAGGTTAACTAGATAAATGTAAGTGTATACTATCCATTCCAATTTTTCCACCCATTACGTTCTGGAACTTGTTTCAGTTGGTCTCCACTCTACTAGTGCTCCTGTCGGCAGTTTCCTTGCTGGAAGCTCTACCGGAGGGTGGCAGTGGGGGAAGTGGCCAGCTTGGAGGGGAGGAGGTGGGGTGGAGGGGTGACTCAAGGTACGGCTTTGACATCGTAGACACAGATGAAAGATACGGATACGAAGCTAACTATCCTGGCGGAAAGGCAAATTATTTCCTTGTTGGAGCCAATAGGGGACCTGGTAAGATTATCTTCCCATAACTCCTCTGAAAAATAAACTAGCAAATTTAAATAAAATAGTTACTTTTTAAAATCCTAATAATGTTTTATTTTATAGTAGTGTTACCTTAGGCAGTATTATTACTTCTGTGATTGTTACAATAGTTTTAATATTTAGAATTCCAAACAAAATGCACCATGTATCAAAAGTAGTTTGAAAGAGACATAGGAGATTGCCACCTTTTTTTAAGTGGACAAAAAATTCACACATTTTATTTACTAAAACTTTTAGAGTTTAGTTTATTGTATGACAGTTAAGTTATATACTTACTAGCTTGTAAACTTTTGAAAAATATGTTAATGAAGGGAAAACAAATTTAATATCAATTTCTGAAATTGAAATGTTTTTACATATCTTTTTTTATTGTTTTTAGTGAACAAGAAATTAGGTGTTCTTTTTCTCTAAAAAATTATTAAAAAGGTCTGTAGTAGTATTTCAACCTCAGAAAGTCTACTATCATTAACAACAATTCAAACTTCAATCAAAAAAATAATATAAGCCTACATTACTAGTACAAACGGTAAGATACCAAACTTTTCTGTATCAAGAAGAAATTTTTATAGTAGCTTTCATGTGTTATAAATTCCTAAAATATGGTAAAGTTGACTCTAGGAGTATACAGTGCCAAGTGACTATACATTAATGTACTGAACACTTTAAATAGTTAGGCGTGAAAATGTTCAAAAACATTATTGGATAAAGTCAAGGTCAAAATATTTGTATTATAATTTCTTCAAGAAATGTATTGGAGTCAATTTTGTACAGCCTATTATAAGCTATATTACTTTAGTCTTTGGTAGTCTTAGTGAAGAAATTCTTTCAGCGTGTAGAACGGTCTATCCACCAGCCAGTTGTTCAGCGTGGTCTTCCAAGTTCTTCCCTATAAGAGTCTTGATCTTGAGTGGTAGTGGGTTGAACAGTCTGCACCCCATGTACAACACCTTTCTCTGGGAGAGATTGAGACGATGTGCTGGCAGGATGTGCATGTCGAGTATAATAGTGGTGCGTGTCTGCTGCTCGAGGGAGTTCATTCCTATCCGCAAACAGAATCGCTCCTTGGATTTTCAGGGCCTCATCAGTTAAGATGTTGAGTTCTTTGAATCCTTCACGGCAGCTATTTCTGGAACCTAGCCCTTTCAGTGCTTTTATAGGTATCTTCTGAGACACAAGAATTCTTGTGATTAAAACAAAATCTCAGAGCTCTTTAGATTCTCTGAGATTTGTTCCTTTAAAAAATATGTTTTGACTTTGTTACAAGAGAGGAACAGTAGAAGAAGACTTAATACCTCTGACACAAATAAAAATATAAAACTCATAATAAATCAACATTTAGCTAAAATCTAAGTCCTGCCTCGTTTTACCATTGGAAGTGAGAAAAACACATGTAACAGAGCACTGCTCACGAGTCTTACTGCCTGTTTAAAGTTTTCCCATCTCTTGAAAAATTCCCGAGTAAACCGGCTAGTCTTTTGAATCGTATCAGGATTTGAAGCCTCAGATCCAAGTAATGTGTTGTTTGTGTAAACGTACATGTAACAGGATGGAGTTGGGGAGACCGTGTGGATTTTGTGGAACCTTTTCTCTGGAATGTGGATATTATCTCCTGGCCCGAGTCTTTTGTTAAATTTATTGTTGACTTCAACAATAACTTCACCACCAAGAACTGTAACACTGACGTTTGTTAGATCCTTGTCGATGTAGTTTTCCAAATGTAATCCTGTAACAACAATAATTAATAAGTGCCTCGTCAATTGATTTTTTCAGAATTAGACCCGACTGGATTTTAGATAAATCGCTCATTTTCAATGAGTCAGTAAGTTGGATGTTTGTCAACTCGAGGCTTTGTTAATTAACACACAATCATACAAACAATCATGAACACAACCTAATATAAGAAGATTTAGTAAAACTAACAAGGCAAATAGAAAATATTAACGTGTGAAACAAGAGGCCAATTTATTTTGTATCTTTCAGAATAAGTATAATTATATTTGAAATGTATTATGCAAAAAGAATAATCACAATAAACTTGATTACTTTTCCAACCAACTAAATCTTTAAAGCTATTAACTTTCAATCTAAAATAATGGGTGCTAACAAGTTATTACCTGGGAAGTCAGCAACGAAGAGAGCATCAGTGTGATTGGACCAAGACTGAACTTGGTGCTCTAGCGTAGTGATAGTGTCTCTCCAAGTAGTGAAATCTGTCAGGAGAGGCATGAGCCAAGACACAGGGGTGAACGGAGACCAGTCAACTGTCAACAGATCCACTCTAGGGTCAAACATTCGCTGCTGGAACCTGTGACAATAACATTGATAAAGTCAGGTTCAGTTCAAGAAAACATTCAGAAATGATGACCAATCTACCCCTAAATATCACAGCCAGTTGGCGAGTACCGTCTTGGGAGTTTCTCCACTGAGACTCCTCACTTCTTTTGGAAGAAGGTAGTTGAGCTTGTAGCCGACATTTTTAATTGATAGCTCGAAATGTGGAAATGTGTGGTAAAAGAGTTAGTAGGAATTAGGAAGGTATACGGCCACTCAATTTCATGGTGCTCTCAACTCTTGTGGCACACAACAAAATCACAGGAGGGTCACCAACACAATACAAATACGTGTGCTGATCTCTGCCACCTACCCCAGTCCATCATATGATGCTGTGCGAGAAAGAAAATATATAACCTAACCTTTTGAATAGTAGCGGCTAAGTAAACATGTGCGTTGGTTTTTTAAGGAGGGGCTAATTGATAGGGCCTCAGCACGCACTACTATTATTCTTACGTTGCAACACTGGGTGGTGTTGGGATTCGTTGCTAGAGTGCAGCATGACTTGATTCTCCTCCTCACCTTCTCGGTTAGCATATCACCTGATTCTTGCCAATATATTTACAATAATACTTGCTGGCAGGGCCATTGCGGTCACCAGTTGAGCCCAATAGACAACACGCAGTCGTTAGTTCATGCGCTGTTGTTGTGTAAACTAGTTCAAAGCATAGAAAATAATTTATTTTTTACCTGGTTGAATATTATAACATTAAAAGAGAAGAAAAATTTGCCTTGACTTGATCAAAAAAAACTTGTTTTGGAGTGCGTAGCCTTTCACTGTGGGTAGTTAAAATCCTGCGAAGGGTTTACAGTCAGGTGATTGGCTTCACATCTACAAACTACCAGTACCATGTTTTTCAGCACAATGTATTAACTTGCAGCTTGTTCAGGGAGCACCAGCGTCCATGTGGATGGAGATGTTGGTCAAGCTGGCTGTTCTCGCTGAATATTCGTTTCAAACACTGAAGCGTACTGGTACATCATGTCACCATGCTTGCTGTAGCGGTCAGTGTTAGTCCTGAGAACAGATGAACCAGAGACATCCAAATTTGTAAGTGTAAAGTTTCAATTACAGTCAATTGTATATTTTGACTTCCAATGAGTAGTTCAGTTAGTTGGGGGGGCTGATGTGGTTGTATAAAACTTATCTGAGCTTAGCCCAGAAGAAATAAATAATGCTGCTTCTAATCTTCAAAAGATTTATGAATTTGATATCGAGGCATCACCATTTGTGATTGAATGCATTCACCTAAAAGGCTTGTTGCATCAAGAGAAGTTTGATGAGGCATTGACATTGTCCGGACTGCATACTTTATTGATTTCAAAGGCCTGCTAGATCTTTACCCCAACGTAAATATTGCCTTACAAATATACCTTAGCACACCTGCTTCAAACTGCTCTGCAGAGAAGTCTTTCACTTTCAAGAATCAAGAACTGCCTACGCTCGACTACATCTCAAGATCGCTCAACCACCTTGCGGTTTTAACCATAGAAAACGATGACTACAAGGGTAGACTTTGAGGACGCATCACTGAGTTTGCTAATAAAAAGTCAGATCTAGCCGTTGATTTAGAGTTTTCTTCTTTTTCATGCAGTAACATGTACAAAATGGTAAATGCAAGTTTTGCAAGAAAATTGTATATTTTACGCAGGCCTAATTCAAGAAATGTGTGACATAATTATGTTATGTAATTCTGCTATTAAAATAATATAAAGAACTTCTCAAATAACATGAACCAATACTTTTTACTTCACCTTGTTCTGATTTGAGTCAAGTTGTTACTGATATGATATGTGATAATGCAGTAGTTGGAGGGGGAAGCAATCTAGCGTCATCGCCTCATGCCCATGGGCAATAGCCTAACCGCCCTGACCGTAGTGCTGATCTCTGCCACCTACCCCAGTCCATCATATGATGCTGTACGAAAGAAAGCCAACATAACCTAACCTTTTGAATAGTAACCACTAAGTAAACATGTAACGTTGGTTTGCGCAGGAAGGGCTATTGATAGGGCCTCAGCACGCACTACTATTTTACGGCAACACTGGGTGGTGTTGGGATTTGTTGCTAGAGTGCAGCATGACTTGATCCTCCTCCTCGCCTTCGGGGTTAGCATATCACCTGATTCTTGCCAATATATTTACAATAATACTTGCTGGCAGGGCCATTGCGGTCACCAGTTGAGCCCAATAGACAATAGGCTTACAAGTAGTAGTTATTTCATGCGCTGTTGTTGTGTAAACTAGTTCAAAGCATAGAAAATAATTTATTTTTTTACCTGGTTGTTTATTATAACATTAAAAGAGAAGAAAAAAATTTGCCTTGACTAGTTTACAAGAAAACTTGTTTTGGTACGTAGCCTTTCACTGTGCGGTAGTTAAAATCCCGCACGAAAGGTTTACAGTCCAGGTGATTGGCTTCATCCCTACAACCTACCAGTACCATGTTTTTTCAACACAATGTATTAACTTGCCGCTTGTTCAGGGAGCACCAGACGTCCATGTGGATGGAGATGTTGGTCAGAGCTGGCTGTTCTCGCTGAATATTCCGTTTCAAACACTGAGCGTACTGGTACATCATGTCACCGTGCTTGCTGTAACGGTCAGTGTTAGTCCAGGCCTGAGAACAGATGAACCAGAGACATCCAAGTTTGTAAGTGTAAAGTTTCAATTACAGTCAATTTTTATATGTCGACTTCCAATGAGTAGTTCAGTTAGTTGGGAGGGCTGAATGTGGTTAGTATAAAAAGCATCTGTAGAAATAATTGGAATAAATAGTATTTGTTGTAGTATTTGTAATAGAAACAAGCTTAGTTATGCGTAGCTACAAATTGTTTCTTGTTGGGGTAACAATCTAATCTGTACATTCTCTAACATATTTACCGTGCACCATTTCCAGAGTATTTATATTTACTGAAAAGATAATGGTAAAGTTGTCTTGTTTAAAGAGGCGAAGGCTACAACATTCTCTCCACCACTCAACCTTTACCTAGCGTTACCACATAGTCACATTTCAACAAAATCGTTTGTGGAGAATGCAGGGATCAAATCTGAGCCACCTAATCTCTTGGGTTCCAAGTAACACATTTTTCCTCCCGCACTAGTTTTCTAAATTTTAGTCTTTGTTTATTACCTTGCACGTAACTCAATGTCTGTTGACACATTGGTTGTTGGGCCAATTAATGACCCAATCTGAAGAACCGTGGGCCCTAGTTTGTAAGGAGACAACATCTCACCATCAATCAGAACATTTCACCTTATCTTACTCATCCCATATTTACCTTAAAATACCCTCTAAGAGTAGTCGTAACGTCAAAGTCAAGACAGATTATTGTGTTGTACGAACTACCTATAATTATGTAGTATTTTCAATGGTATTAAAGCCCCCGTTCCCATCTAATCCAGCTCCACATTATGTTGGTAAACCTAATATTTTATTCTTACAAAACACTTTGACACCCTAATACAAAACCAAAAATATAGATATACTTAAAGAGAACACATGTTGTTCTCCTTACCTGAGGGTCAAGGAAATACTGCTGTCCAGTTTCTTTATCAACAACCTTCACCACCACAAGGATGGTATCCCAAGAATGCACCATCATATCCCATGAATATCCATAGAGGCCATTGGTCCAGTTATTGTAGCCCTGAAATGTACGACATATTAGTTATTAAAACATTTTCTAACCAAATTGATGTAAATATTGAAATGCTTTTATTTATGAAAAGTTAAAAATTATTAAATAGTAGTGATAGTCACAGTATCATTAAAGATGCATTGATGAACATTTTTGTATTAAATACTTGTATCTTTATGAGTTTAAAGCTATAACAAAGACCATGATTTTGCCTCAGATTTAGTTTGAGGTCAGTTGATTTGCTGGTATTATACAGTGATGGTCAATTGTTTAGTAAAGATAAAATAACACTTAAGAATATAACATAGATTTTTAAAACAGAGTTGAGAAAGAAAACTAGTTGCCTTTGCTTATGTTATTGCACTTGGCAATGTTTTATCTGCTGTGTTAATAGTATATCAGCTGATTGATTTGTCCACTGTTGCATTGTTGTAATTCAAATTAGTTTAGTATTCATCAATGGGAACATGAGTATACAATGCAATTATTGTCACAAAAGCAATGTCAATAAATTTGAATTACAACATTACAAGGTGTAGGAATCAATCAGCTGATATAACATAACAGATAAAATATTATACCAAGAAAACTGGTTTTTCTTTCTCAACTCTGTTTTTAAAACGCTATTGTTATATTCTTAATTATGTTTGTTGTTGGTCATTTTATGCGCTTTACCAAGAAGAACCAATTTATTAGAATTTTCGCCTAACATATGTACCAAGCAGGTCAAACGACCGATAAACTACTAAATTACAGGCAAAATCAATGTAAAAGTTGTTTACTTTTGTTACAGCTCTTAAACTAATAAAGATATTAAAATTGTGTTTAATAATAAAAGTTCATATTAAAGTGCATTTTTCAACTATATTTTGACATATTCATTATCAAATTCAGAGTGTTTGTGAAACCAAGGCACAAGGTTTTCTATGCTATTGTACAACATTCTATTGCTAATAACAATAACGAAAAACTTCCACAGTTCACTCTCCTTAAGTTTGCAAAGTGCTGGATTATCCGCCACTTTTTAAAGTAAAAGACAAAATTCAAATCTGTTTAGCAAAAGAATGGTCTAGAAACCCTCTTGCAAAAAATTTACGCTACTATTTAAACAGCCGGAACATGTAGAAATTATTTGTTTTGTTGTATAGGGAGCATAGAAATGGCAAAAAAAGTCAAGCATACTGTTGGTTTCACAGTTAGTAAGGCTATCGAATGGCGTGTAACATGTTCTTATAGTTTTACTTGAATATAAGCTATGAAACAACAAATTAGTTTCTGATCAGCCCTCGTATATTTGAAATGATATTAACAGGATTGCCAAAACCTAAAGCTTTATTTGCTCAAAACCTGTCTTGAATTAAACTGTACCTTAGTAAGGAAGTGTGAATAGGGAAGAAATCCTTGGAGAAACATATGAATCAACAAGAGAATACATGTAATGTAACTTTGTGAAACCAACTTCCTTTTCTTCATGCTTTTGCTGTCTGAAATAAAACAGGTAAATTGTCTAGCAACAAAAATTCCATGTCAAGTGTCAGAAAACTTGGGTGTTTAACTCAACTGCAAGCTGTTCATGGAATTATGTTGAATTGCAAAATTGTTCGAGTCTACCTGTATTTCATGGTAGATAATTTGTTGGTTAAAGCGATGGAGTTAGTTTGACAATGTCTCTAATCAAAATTGGTCTAGTATAGGGATGAGTTGGTTCCAAATATTAGCCAACTATCATTTATCGGTTCTCTAGCTATTTCAGTTATCGGTTCCATCAATTCTTTGTTAAATAAAAAAAAAAACAGATGATCGCCAAAGTCACAAGTACATCTAGACACAAGTGCAATAAACACACATTTACATTTTATTGGTTTTAATGATAAAATCAACCCACATAACATTCAGAGAGCGAATACTAACTAGTTAATAATTACAAACAACAAAAAATCAGAACCTTTTAAAGTTTGAGCGTTTGTAAAAACTTTCTGCTACAAAATTGTATCACATAACAAATTTAGGCCCCTCTATTCGTGGTATCCTATTTATGCAGACTTCACACATTGCTGACTTTATGTAAGCAAATCAAGAGTGAGGCAGTAACCAAAACCCAACTGACAGTGAAGAACATTATGTGAGATCACTTCAATATCAAGACCATGACTTATCAAAAATTAGACAAAAGATTATTCAAAAGCCGAAAGACTAATAGAACAGCCCAACAGGCAACAACATGCGAACCGCATTCTTGTAGTTTTATGATTTGTCTTCGTTAATATATTTTCATCAAACTTACCACATTTAGGACTGTAGAGGCAGTCATTGGTTATTTTACATTTTCCAAACTGTACGTTCTTCATGAAAGACTTGACGAGTGTTTTCGGCCAGTCAGGATAACAAAACAGTGGCATAGTAGCAGGCAAATGTAAACATTCCTGCAAATAAAGCGGTTAGTATCAAACAAGTACAAAGTAACAGCATTGATTATTGTCACTGTAATATAAATCATCAGTTTTGATGTGATGAAATTCTATGTTTTGTTGTATACTGAGCATAGAAATGGCAAAAAAGTCAAGTATACTGCTGGTTTCACAGTTAGTAAGGCTATCGAATCAATAACATGTTCTTATAGTTTTACTTGAATATAAGCTATGAAACAACAAATTAGTTTCTGATCAGCCCTCGTATATTTGAAATGATATTAACAGGATTGCCAAAACCTAAAGCTTTATTTGCTCAAAACCTGTCTTGAATTAAACTGTACCTTAGTAAGGAAGTGTGAATAGGGAAGAAATCCTTGGAGAAACATATGAATCAACAAGAGAATACATGTAACTTTGTGACGGAAACCAACTTCCTTTTCTTCATGCTTTTTGCTGTCTGAAATAAAACAGGTAAATTGTCTAGCAACAAAAAATCCATGTCAAGTGTCAGAAAACTTGGGTGTTTAACTCAACTGCAAGCTGTTCATGGAATTATGTTGAATTGCAAAATTGTTCGGAGTCTACCTGTATTTCATGGTAGATAATTTGTTGGTTAAAGCGATGGAGTTAGTTTGACAATGTCTCTAATCAAAATTGGTCTAGTATAGGGATGAGTTGGTTCCAAATATTAGCCAACTATCATTTATCGGTTCTCTAGCTATTTCAGTTATCGGTTCCATCAATTCTTTGTTAAATAAAAAAAAAAACAGATGATCGCCAAAGTCACAAGTACATCTAGACACAAGTGCAATAAACACACATTTACATTTTATTGGTTTTAATGATAAAAATCAACCCACATAACATTCAGAGAGCGAATACTAACTAGTTAATAATTACAAACAACAAAAAATCAGAACCTTTTAAAGTTTGAGCGTTTGTAAAAACTTTCTGCTACAAAATTGTATCACATAACAAATTTAGGCCCCTCTATTCGTGGTATCCTATTTATGCAGACTTCACACATTGCTGACTTTATGTAAGCAAATCAAGAGTGAGGCAGTAACCAAAAACCCAACTGACAGTGAAGAACATGATGTGAGATCACTTCAATATCAAGACCATGACTTATCAAAAATTAGACAAAAGATTATTCAATAGCCAAAAGACTAATAGAACAGCCCAACAACATGCAAACCGCATTCTTGTAGTTTTATGATTTGTCTTCGTTAATATATTTTATCAAACTTACCACATTTAGGACTGTAGAGGCAGTCGTCGGTTATTTTACATTTTCCAAACTGTACGTTCTTCATGAAAGACTTGACGAGTATTTTCGGCCAGTCAGGATAACAAAATAGTGGCATAGTAGCAAGGCAAACGTAAGGAAACATTCCTGCAAATAAAGCGGTTAGTATCAAACAAGTACAAAGTAACACGCATTGATTATTGTCACTGTAATATGAAATCATCAGTTTTGATGTGATGAAATTCTATTTATGCTATTGAGCTTGATGTGATGAAAAAAAAGGAAAGAAAGGTTTTAATACAAACTATTATTACATATGTTTTAGTTGCAATACATTCTAGATTTTACAATCCAGTTAGGAAAGCAAATGGTAGATGTGTGGTAGCAATTTAAAGTTGTACTCACCAATTGTAAAAACCCTTGAGTTCATTATATGAAAGGCAGTCAGCATAACCAAAGCGGCAGGCCGGGTTTTGTCAAAATACATGAAAAACCCTGCCGTCAGATCCAAGAAGAACCCGAAAAAGTGGACTATCCAGTAATCAATTTGATCCTGGGAGAGAAATATTCTGTAAATCAGTGCACAGTTTTATGTTTAAATCAATTTCAAGAGGTCGGAAACATATTTTGAGATGTTTTACTTAGTTGGAACTAACTTAAATGAAAGTAGTGGAGTAAAACATTTATGATTTTTAGCATTTGCTTAATTAATCCATTAATAGATAGTTCCTTTCTTTTTTGTAGAGTAAAAGTTTACAGACTGAAGAATTTAAAATATGTCATGAAAAGTTTTGTTAAAAACCTTTTCAGTTGCTACTTAAACTAAAAGCTTCCAATTGGCTTTAAGCTTTTGCCTTGCCATGCTTGTTACCTGTTACTAAGATTTGCAAAATCAGAAACTCTGCCGTAGTGTTTTATTTTCTTTGAACTCCATCAAATTTCATCAAGAATGTTTCATCATCGGAACTCGAAACAAATTCAGCTTTTATTCAGTGAGGTTTTGTAGTTTTCAATTGCTCAAGAACATGCCATTTTTATGCCCATGAACTATTTTGATTGGTCAGATACATAGTCATTTTTAAATGTGCAGTTGTGCACCCTTGACTATATTTCTTGGACCTAACAATGAAGCCTGAAATAGGTCAAATTTAACTCAGATCGTAGGTTCAGAAATGTTCAACTTCCAATTGCATGTGAACTAGGAGACTGGACAAAATGTTACTTACTTGAAAGGATCAAAGAGCCAGTGGGCTGATAGATGGCTCATGGAATAACCGGAGAGCCAGTCTCGGTCAAGTTTCTTCAAGCCAGCGATAAAATAAAGAATGAACACTTGAAATCTTAGAACTGCGTAGTTCCACATCGGTACGTATCTATTTTCCGGGACCTTTCCTAACAAACTGTCCAATGACCTGTAACCAACATGTTTAGAGATTAATTACGTGATTAATCTTAGTTTAATAGTTTGGTAAGTTAACAAACAAAGGAAAACCATTCAATCATTTTGGTTTTTTTTCTAAAAGGTGTTCTGTCCCATCACATATTTGCGACACAATCATTTACGCTTTTGTGCATTCTCCTCTTGATGTTCTGTGTAAAGTTAAAGCTTTGTTAGTTTTGTTGGACATGAAAACTTGATTGACTGACAGCTGAAAAGTTGGTAGCTAAAAGAAGAAGTCAAGAGACTTTTCGGGTAAATCTGAATTACCAGGGCTGGATTTAAAAAGTTTCCCCTGAGGCAGTATTCTTATACAGCTACCCGCCCGTTATTGGCGATCTGTCGGTTTTGTCTAATTCCACCAGGACTCTCATTACTTATTTAAACGTGTGAACTAAAGAAGGCTGAATCTATCTAATGTTTTGCAATTGTTTTTAACTGGTGAAAGTTTGAAAAGTTAGAGATACGTAAAGTATCACGTGTAGATGCTCCAAAATCCCTTCCATTTGTAGGGAAACGACGAGTGTGCTTAGTGGAAAATATGACAATAAATGACAATATTTAATTTCATTTTAAGTTCTAACTTTGATTTTTGTGTTTTATTCAAATTAAGTTGTTAGGGTAGACACAATTTGACAATAAGGCTTACTGACATTGTTCTGTTGAAAAATAAGTATCAATATTTTTTCACTGAAAGTTACTCTTACCAAAAATAGTTAGCATTTGAGAAGAGAAACAAAATCGACAGCAGGCCATACAGATAAGAATGGTTGTTCCAGGCTGACTTATCCAGCAGGAAGAGGTACCAGTAGGGAACAGTGAAGCAAAGACAACTGGTTCTGAAGCACAATCCGAGCATCATACCAGCAGCTCCTGTGATCAAAATAAACAGTGACATCTCAAACTGCTAACTCTAATTGAAAAGTAAAAATGTTTGATACGATAATTAAAAATTGTAAAATAAATACCTAGTCACTTTTTAATTTTGTGAGTTATTATTTTATGAGCTTCACTTTGTGTCCTTATTCCAAATAATAAACCTAGCTTTAAATCACTTATTAAAATATTTCAGTATGTAATTGATGAAATATTTATAAAGGCCTGTATCATATGCGATATAACAACCCGATCCATGCAGCATATCTTCCATTATAGTTTATAAGAGCTAGTTGCCACTAAAATGAGTGAACATTTTTATTTGATTAATAACGGTTCATTAGATTAGGATTCTGAAGTATCAAAAATATCGATGTATTTGATTTTATATTTGGTTATGATATATCAAAATTTCCAATTCATCAAAATGTTGAAAGATTTTGCCGTCTCCTGGTAGGTACACCTAACTATAAAATCCTTACTAATACTGTAATAACCTGATCTTCAAAAAATAGTTAACTTATCAGTATCCATCCTGCAAATTGACAATTTTTTGCAACCGAACTTCTGAAATCTGTAAGTGGATCTCAAATAATGATTACTGCGAAAACAATCACAACATGTTATGCAACCACCAATGTTTTGTTCAATAACCCAGATTTTCATGCGTTCTCAGACATTTCAAAACTTAATATTTGTGTTTAATTGACATGGATCTTGAGCTTGCGCTTACCACACCACATGAGTAGGTAGAGGAGACACATCCAGGGTAGAGGCAGAGGTTGGAGGAAGTGAAAGAGAGGGAAGTGACAGTTGTTGGGATCTCCCCAACGCACATCAGCTTCCGACAGACCTCTCTCTTCAAGCGTGTCCACCATCATCAACAAACCTATGGGGTTTTAAGTGCAATCAGGGATAGTCCAATGACCATAATTATAAAGCCCTCCTCCATAATTATAAAAGTGGGGCTACAATCAGACAAAAATTGTATTTTTCAAAAGATTTCCAATCTTTTTAAATGAGCTATCATCTGAATTGGTATTATTTATCTTCTACATTGGGACCAAAACAGGCTTAAGATGTAAAAATTCCAAGACATCCTTCAGCTGCCCGTCCACTGTAGTCTGTACAGGTAAAAAAAGAAAATGCTACCCATACAAGTGTGTAAATAACACTTACTGTACTTAATTTCAGAATTGAAGTTACAATGTTCTTAATATTTCTAAAGATATATATTCCACTTTTGTTCAACCGTTCAAAGTTTTCAAAGAGTTCAGTATGGTATAAAAAATGATGATGCAGAGCAGTGCAGAAGAAAAATTGCTGCATTTCCTTGCTAATGTCAATACAGAATGATTTGTAACTGTGCATCTCGTGATAATACAGTTGTTTTCTTTATATTAATATTGTAAATTATGTCTTTAATAAAATTTTAAAATCCATTTTGTATGCTGTAACTGTGAGATTTAAATATAAGGGCAAAAAATTCTTGAAGCTGGATTGAAAGCCTATATTTTTTAAAAGGAAAATCAAACTTTGATAATATGAAAATACAATATTTTTAGACCTCTGAAACCCCTGTTTTAAGGTTTAATATCAAAAGTGTGGCTCCAATCATCCTTAGATAATCTTTTTTGACATTAATTTTTATGTAAAAACCGCTCAAAAACAAATAATTTGCTTGCTTACTAAATCTTCATTTTGATTGCCTGTACTGGCACCCTAAGGTCCAACTTTCTCAAACTGTTTACTTGTTTAGTATCTATTTTACTTATTTATACATAAAATCTATTTGATGTGGCTTTAATATTTTATACATAATTCATTATCACTTACCAAACATTATTCTAACAACAGCTAGACTGCTTGGATCAGTTGGACGAAACATAAGAGAGCAGAATCTATTGAACGAAGTGACATCTTTTACTGTGAACCCAAGACCAGTTTCCAGTTTTGAAACAACTCCGTGTTTATACTTTGTACTTTAGTATCCACGCCCATAGCTGCCATTTTGGTCTCAATTTTGTCTCTTAGCAGTGAAATGTACCTGTAAACCAATTTGTTTTAAATAAGAATTAATTAAAATTAGTGTCTGCTGAGAGATTCTAGTCTAATCCACATCAAACACTATACCAAAGACTTATCTTTATGCTTCAAATGTATTTTAAAAATGTTTTCCCATTCATAGCTCTCTATAATGATATGTGATGTAACCTTCCAAATAGTTTGGATGGAAATATCTAAAATAAAAAATTAAATTAAAGTTTGAGTTAACATAATTTTGCATTTTATCTTTTCAACAATCTGGTAACAAGTTGAAATATAATTAAGGACTGTGTTGTTATGATGTAAATTGATATATTAATGAACCCCTGTTTACAATAACAAAGAGTACCTTAAGTTCATAAAGTATTAAAAGTACCTTAAATTACCTTAAGTAAAGTAGGGTTGGTTTCCAGTCACCTAAACACAATGACAAAGTACTGAACACTGATAAGCTTGAGGTGTCCAAAGTACAAAGGAAGCAGGGGTGACAACAGATCAAAAATACCCTTAATTTTCCCTCCTCACACTTAAGAATTTCCCTTATCTCGTTTTGACGAATCCAGAATGTTTATTTGAAACTCTTGTGCATCTCGTGATAATACAGTTGTTTTCTTTATATTAATATTGTAAATTATGTCTTTAATAAAATTTTAAAATCCATTTTGTATGAATGTTATGTTTGTTTTATATCACTTTAAAATTCACACTTGGCCTGCAATCAGGCCAATTGTCTAAGTAGTTTTAAGCTTGATTGAATTTATTTGCTATTACAGTATAGCAATCAACGGATATTTAAGGTTAAATAAATACATTATTGTTTTACATTTAACATTCAATTTAGTTTATTTGTAAGCTTATATAAATAAACTGCAGAATAAAACATTAAAATTGTACACACAACATAATTAAATAAGAGCTAGGGTCAAGCACACAACCCTAGACTTTAAAACTCGTTAGGAGGAGACAATGATGCCGAATTTCCCACACGAGCTGCGATTTCTCTCTCGGCGGGATATTTGCTTTGCTCGGTTGGTACCACTGGAACGCCAGCTGATATCGTGACGCGTTGCCTAGCAACGTGCTCAGACGTTTGCGTGTTCAGGGTGAAGGCGTTTTAATCGGAAACAACTCTATTTTCGTTCAAACTCATCAGTATTCATTGAAAACTAACTATATAAACTGTCCAAAATAGAAACTCATCTGATCTAAAATATCTGCTTGTAGGTAGGAATGTATTTATGAATTTCAATGCCAAGTTTTTACATTTAAAACTATATTGTATTGAAACCTTTTAAAATAATTAGTTTTGATTGGGTACAGATTAAAATGGTGATTTTTGCCTTTTTAAGCGTTTTACATTACGTGTATTATAAATGTCCTCATAAGCGAAGACCAAGTTCTTATAACGCTTTACAATCAGAATTGGGTGTACCTCACGCCTTCAGTTTTCAACTGATTGTTATGAAGTAAACTTTATTTTAAAGTGTATCACTCCGCTGAGCAGAACTCCCAGTTTTAATTTATAAGATCGTAATATCCAAAACAGTGATCCAAATTGCAAACATATCATAGTATTTGCAGTGTGACGGTAAACCTACAGGATCAAGTTAAATAAAAAATAGACGACATTTTATTTGAGTTTCTTGTTTTACTATTGAATTTTCAAAAAAATGGTCAGTGAAGTCATACACTGTACAAAAAAAGTACCCTCTACTAGCTTATTTTAAACAATCTGATTAAAATTGTAGGCGAGAGGTGTGTGAAGAAAATGCTCGTTTTTACTTTGTTTTATGGGGAAACCCCCAAATAGCCGATGGAACTCTCTTAATGACCCAATCTCGCGAACAGTCGGCCCTATTTTGTTACAAGACTACACCTCATCACCCATCAAAACACTCACCATTTTCACCGTTTAATGCCATCTAGGAGTAATCGTTTTCCTATGTCAAAGTCTCAAAATACCGTCACCGAAGATAATGTTACTATAGGTAAATTGCGCATAAATGCTAAATGGCTGAGGCAGGAAAATCAACATAGTTGCAGCAGCCCAAGCACATATAGCGCTGAGGGGAATTTTAAGTAGAGCCACAAACGCACGCGCAAATCGCGTTTTTTCTTAAAAATCGCACGATTTTGTCACATTTTACACATTGGGCATGTGGAGCCGAGGGTGCAGAAAGACGGCGAGAGATAGCAGCGCTATCTGTACTTGGGCTGCCGCAACTACGTTGATTTTCCAACCTCAGCCATTCTGCATCCATGCGCAATCTACTACCACACCGTTATCTTTGATACCACTGCATCAAGGTATGCGTATGTGCGAGTTTGCATTGCGCGTGGCTACAGGTAGACGACCGCGTGGGCAGTGGTCCCCGGCACAGCTCTGGTATGCACGGGGTCACCGCAGAGGCATTCCAGGGAGCATTTTATCTTTTCAACAATCTGGTAACAAGTTGAAACATAATTAAAGACTGTGTTGTTATGATGTAAATTGATATATTAATGAACCCCTGTTTACAATAACAAAGAGTACCTTAAGTTCATAAAGTATTAAAAGTACCTTAAATTACCTTAAGTAAAGTAGGGTTGGTTTCCAGTCACCTAAACACAATGACAAAGTACTGAACACTGATAAGCTTGAGGTGGCCAAAGTACAAAGGAAGCAGGGGTGACAACAGATCAAAAATACCCTTAATTTTCCCTCCTCACACTTAAGAATTTCCCTTATCTCGTTTTGACGAATCCAGAATGTTTATTTGAAACTCTTGTGCATCTCGTGATAATACAGTTGTTTTCTTTATATTAATATTGTAAATTATGTCTTTAATAAAAATTTTAAAATCCATTTTGTATGAATGTTATGTTTGTTTTATATCACTTTAAAAAATTCACACTTGGCCTGCAATCAGGCCAATTGTCTAAAGTAGTTTTAAGCTTGGATTGAATTTATTTGCTATTACAGTATAGCAATCAACGGATATTTAAGGTTAAATAAATACATTATTGTTTTACATTTAACATTAAATTTAGTTTATTTGTAAGCTTATATAAATAAACTGCAGAATAAAACATTAAAATTGTACACACAACATAATTAAATAAGAGCTAGGGTCAAGCACACAACCTAGACTTTAAAACTCGTTAGGAGGAGACAATGATGCCGAATTTCCCTCACGAGCTGCGATTTCTCTCGGCGGGATATTTGCTTTGCTCGGTTGGTACCACTGGAACGCCAGCTGATATCGTGACGCGTTGCCTAGCAACGTGCTCAGACGTTTGCGTGTTCAGGGTGAAGGCGTTTTAATCGGAAACAACTCTATTTTCGTTCAAACTCATCAGTATTCATTGAAAACTAACTATATAAACTGTCCAAAATAGAAACTCATCTGATCTAAAATATCTGCTTGTAGGTAGGAATGTATTTATGAATTTCAATGCCAAGTTTTTACATTTAAAACTATATTGTATTGAAACCTTTTAAAATAATTAGTTTTGATTGGGTACAGATTAAAATGGTGATTTTTGCCTTTTAAGCGTTTTACATTACGTGTATTATAAATGTCCTCATAAGCGAAGACCAAGTTCTTATAACGCTTTACAATCAGAATTGGGTGTACCTCACGCCTTCAGTTTTCAACTGATTGTTATGAAGTAAACTTTATTTTAAAGTGTATCACTCCGCTGAGCAGAACTCCCAGTTTTTAATTTATAAGATCGTAATATCCAAAACAGTGATCCAAATTGCAAACATATCATAGTATTTGCAGTGTGACGGTAAACCTTACAGAGATCAAGTTAAATAAAAAATAGACGACATTTTTATTTGAGTTTCTTGTTTTTACTATTGAATTTTCAAAAAAATGGTCAGTGAAGTCATACACTGTACAAAAAGTACCTCTACTAGCTTATTTTAAACAATCTGATTAAAATTGTAGGCGAGAGGTGTGTGAAGAAAATGCTCGTTTTACTTTGTTTTATGGGAAAACCCCAAATAGCCGATGGAACTCTCTTAATGACCCAATCTCGCGAACAGTCGGCCCTATTTTGTTACAAGACTACACCTCATCACCCATCAAAACACTCACCATTTTCACCGTTTAATGCCATCTAGGAGTAATCGTTTTCCTATGTCAAAGTCTCAAAATACCGTCACCGAAGATAATGTTACTATAGGTAAATTGCGCATAAATGCTAAATGGCTGAGGCAGGAAAATCAACATAGTTGCAGCAGCCCAAGCACATATAGCGCTGAGAGGGAATACTTTTAAGTAGAGCCACAAACGCACGCGCAAATCGCGTTTTTTTCTTAAAAGTCGCACGATTTTGTCACATGTGTCGACATCGGGCATGTGGAGCCGGGGGTGCAGAAAGACGGCGAGAGATAGCAGCGCTATCTGTGCTTGGGCTGCCGCAACTACGTTGATTTTCCAACCTCAGCCATTCTGCATCCATGCGCTATCTACACGTACAACCACACCGTTATCTTTGATACCACTGCATCAAGGTATGCGTATGTGCGAGTTTGCATTGCGCGTGGCTACAGGTAGACGACCGCGTGGGCAGTGGTCCCCGGCACAGCTCTGGTATGCACGGGGTCACCGCAGAGGCATTCCAGGGAGTAAAAATGAGTTAATATCTCTCCGGTGGCCAGGTAACAATTAGATTACCCACTTATAACTAGTAGGCTATCAGCTGATTTATAAATGGCTGACCGGTGTTAATCTACATAACATTATCCGGCATGACGTCACTTCTCGTCTGGTGGAGCGAGGTTGAACAGAATTGATATGTGCGTAGCGAGTAGCGACGAACAAGCGCTACTGTGATTCCTGGCGAATTCCTAATAACACCGGAATTGCCCTTTTTCGCCCCTTTTTGACCCAATTTTCTTTTCCTTAAGCATGTTTCGCATAATGGTAGTTGTTACACCTCCTTCCCTAAAAAAACCCCATCATTATAAAACGAAAATGTAGAGCTAAGTTTACTGATGCTATACGAGAAAGAAACAATTAAAAGAAACCTCGTAAACGTAGTGATTTTTGGTCCTGTATACTGTATGTAAATAAACGAGAAACCCCGAAAGTTAGTAGAAAGTCCGCTTTTGAAATGGATTATGGGGGAAAAGGCAAAAATACGTCTGCTTATCTGGGCAACAATAGACATGGTGTTGATTACAACCCAGAGTTAATATATATTAAGGCCAATGGCAAACACATGTAAGTTTTGCAAAATTAATAAGTGGAAGCCGAGCCTCCCGGTATATGTTTTTGTAATGGTCAAGACCGTCAAGTCAAAATCCTTCCTATAAAAAATATCATGAACCTTTGCATGGGCTCCTTATACGTATCAACACTCAAGAGTCAGAACCCCTTTATCTGGATAACATAAGACAGTAAAACGGATGTTTTCTAAATTACATCGTTTGGATTAAATGTATTTATTCCAGTTACCCGAGCAAAAGTCTGCCCGGGATATTATTAGTAGGATACTGTAAACTACACACTTACCATGAAACTGACATATTTTATCCGGCCGAAGCACGGGTGCAGAGCATATTTTAACTGTTCATATCGAAATCTCAGTATTTTGCTTTATTTTATTTGAGAGGTGTTTTTGAGTTTTGTTATTACAGTGAAACAAGCTTGTCAGCTTGCAACATTACAATACAAAACTCACACTGCAGAACAAGTAATACGTCTTAAAGACAATAAAGACTCTCAATGTCATGACTTCGTACAGACACCTGGTGTAATATCTTTCACCAATGTGTCACCGGGTAGCTCCAGAGACAACCGGAATGTCGGCGGGGGCGGATTCCCATGGTTGCGTGTGGTCAGGGCTCGAGCAACGTGCCAAGACGACTTGTCTGGGGATTACTCCAGGAACGAACGTGCAGGAGTCTATACTGTGCTGATACCTGTCGGTGATATATGATACTTGCAGAACAATCGTTAGCGGCAGTTCATCTAATCAACAGGTGCTGCATTCTACCGGCGACATGTCACACTGAGTAGACAGTTGCTAGCGGCAGGACGACTTTGGAATAACAACGAGGCTAGTGCACGGGTTGTTCACTGTGATCGCTGTAGTCTAGGAATTTCCGTACTGGAGAAAACCAAGAAAACATTTGAAACGTTGATGTGATTCTAGCAAGTGTCTTCAAATAAGTTATATTGCATTAAGTAAAAGTGCAAAATTGATTATTGTTAGAAATCAATTATTACTGGTTTAATGTATAGTCTGAGACTTGTTAAGCTCATTACTTTGAATTTTGTTTGAATAGTAAGAAAACAAGATGAATTGTGTTGACATTCGTATAACGATATTTTCTGCCCATCGATAAAAGCATTGAGTGAAACAATGCCGTTTCTCTTAATTTTCCTAGACATGTTGTTCCTGAAATTAATTATCCTACAGTAGATTTAATTTTAGCATTGTAATTATTATTATCATGATTGCATTACACTATATCAATTTACGTATTTTACATATCACATTATTAAAGGGAAAAGGACATACTAGCTGGATTAGTTAATGATACCTCATTAAAAAGCACTTTACAAGAAATGTATTAATTATAAATTAATACAGATTTTTTACGTCCGTAGATTTTAATTTTTGTGTGGTTATACTTTGTTAGTATTTTGCAACAATAAAGGTTTATTTCTGATTTTGAGAGCTGTAGTAGACCCTCAAACATTTGAAATTTTGAGGTCTGCTTTATTGATCGTATCTGCTTATCTATGTGGGGTTTATGAGTTAAATAGTGTATGTGTGTCCCTTACTTTAATTTGCATAATATTAACAAAACATAAATGAACAGACAACAACGATAATTTCAAATTTACGTCGGTTTGTTTCTTGTAGTGTCCAAATTGTTATTCTCTCAGATTAGTAGTTATGCTAATGGTTTAGTTTGAAAGTTGCCAAAACTCCCAATTAGATATTTAGAAGAAAGTTAGAAACCTAACTAGCAAACCCAGTTTGTAAAGTTATAGAACAATAAAAAAGTTTAATATATGGTTGATTGATATTGTACAAACTTAACTGTTGTAAACCATCAGTTTGGGCAAAAAGTTGTACACGTTTTTTAGGCCGTGTAGGGTGAAATGTCAAAACTAAGGAGAGAATTATATTGCTGGTTTTCCTTCTTTTTATAATAACTTCATAAATAACTTGACGCAATAAGTTTAATTGATGAACTGTATGAACCTAGGGCTCACTCATAATTTATAATCTTGGGTATGAATACTCTAGTAATGTATAAATTAAAGGGCTTTTTGAGAGCATCCTAATATTTTTAAAAAACCTCCTTTTCCATGGTCTTCAGGTCTTGAGGCAGGCTATTCCAGAGTTTAGCTCCAGCATAAATTGGTTTTCGCTCGGTAGCCGTAAGATGATGGGCTGGAATATACAAGTTTGAAGTGCATCTAGTATTCTAGTTGTGATTTAACACTCCAGTCGTCACTTCCTCTGATGGTCCTGGTAGACAGAAGTTATTGATTCTTGAATATATAAATTTATCTCAGTAGGATGTTCATCTACTTAAATTTCCTGTAGCACTATGGTAGATTCCCTGGGATTCTGATTGTTTCTAATGAACCAGAACGTGTTGCCCAGGGCAGTACCTGCCCAAACGATAAAGCCAAATCGTAGGTTATACCCATAAATGACGCAATTTGAGCGTATACAGTTTGACCACTAAGCCACTAATAGCTTTCATTTTTCTTATAACATAAAGCGCTAGGCTAAGTTTTTTTATATAAAGAATCTACATGGTTTATCCACCAGTGCTTATTATAGTTATGCCTAGGTACTTTGTGAAATTACAATCATCTACATCTGGCAATCATTCTGCTTGATCTTAAGGGGTTGACCAGAAGGGGTTTCTTAAGACACATTTTTAGTCCGACTTACACCTCGAAATTCCAACTTTGGAGCGGGGTCACACTCATTACCACTCAAAAAAAGGACACCCTAACAGTTCGTATCAGCACGCGTTGGAAAATTCCCAGTCTTGTAAAAGTGTTTACAGCAAGCACCCTGTATATTGTTCCTACGGTTCTACCCCCAGGGTTGCCGCTGATCCCAGTCAGCTGATGGCAGACGCAGATACGAGTTCTCAGCAAGATATGGAAGTGCTAAATGACGTGTAGAAGCTAGAGAGATGGGAGGACAGAGAGGGGAGAGCTTGAAATAGAAGAGACTGGAGGGCGTCAGAGACTGTCTGTCGAGAGTCTACTTCTATCTGACGAGTCTAGGAGGTAGGGATGCCCACCGACCTTCTCCTAGAAAACTGGAAAGTGAAGCTGGAGTATTTTCTTCCAGGTCGTGATAAGTCGGTGTTAAAAAGTATCAAAAGCCTAGGTGCCGTAAGGTTGTAGTATATTTTATCACTAGGTCCTAAAGTGGCACTTTCTGACATGAGGTCAAGTTAACGTCCGAGATGCAACCGAGGACGTTAAATGACCGAGGGCCAAAAATAAACTTTCGAGCCGAGTGATGAACGATACTTTTGGTAATTATGCAAATAATAATGGAAAATAAATGACAATAAATGGTTTAATAGTTTAAAGAAACAATTAAGTAAACATTGTTTTGAACTCAGCAGTCTGAATTATAATGTCTTGAAGAAACATCTGCTACACTGATTTACTATTAGTCAGTGTTGAAATTCAAGAAACAATCAAACCAAACTAGTTGAACCAGTTGATGTCCATGCCACAAAAAGATCATTAAAATGATTTCAAATGTGTTGCCCATATGTTTTAAATATACTGACAAGCTTAAACAAGCCTTTCTTTCAAGTATTCGAAAACAAAATAACGCACTGTGATTTAGGATCTCAATTAAAGCGATAGGTGAAAAGAAAGGAAATCAGCTACAAGCATTTATTTGTTTTAAAACTTCAAATTGACATTGTAATAGGCAACGGTTTAAAAATATTGTGCAAAAAACTACATCGACCAAAATGCACAAACTAAAACTTTTAAGGGATGTATAGGCACCCGCAAAGTAGATGAGCTTTAAGGTAGTTCAAAGTGTTTTCGAAAGCGAGTTAATTGGAAAGTAGTTGTGACTTCAGAGGTTTGTTTTTATAGGGAATAAAAATTATAAACTTTGTGAAGACCACAGAAAATTCTTTTCTAATGTAAATATATACCATTAGATTAAAAGGTGAATACTTAAGTCCGAATGAATAAACTAGTGTGCTATAAGGACACCAGGTCTGTGTGTGTGTGTGTATGTGTTTTGTTTATTTAAGAAGAAATGTCTACAAGAACTAAGAAATATTGTTTTTGTGGAGATAAATTGTTTTTGAAAGGTTCAACTAATGGACTGGGAGACAAGCTGAACCACATACTGTACCTTGATAAATGATATGGGGAACTTTAATGGTATTATATATATCATTGAAAGTTTGTTTTAAACTATGTTGCGCAAACTAGTAACCCATATTTTCCAAGAGAAACCAGTGACCGTTAAATATTAGTTTTTTTACGATCTCTTCGCTATAAACACAATGAAAACTAGTAAAACGAAAGTTGTCTGTAACCTGTATTCAGTGAAACTTACAAGGTGCTTTACTATAAGACGCAAAAAAAAGATCTGGAGCTTTCCATTAAAACAGTAGGTGCATTTTAAGTAAGGTCGTATAGGAGAAAGTAACAGATATTATGAACCAAACTGCATCAAATTGTGTAGCCCGTCCACTTGATAAAGTATCAAAGTAACCACGCACAGTTCAAAACAAACAATACCAGATATAACCTATGGAACTTTACTTTGCTTTGAGACACCTACCACTTCTAGAGTATTTTAAGGTGAATATGGAATGCTGGTATGTGTAATGAGTGTTTTGATGAAAGATGAGATATAATCTTGTTATAAACTAGAGCCCACATGGGTACGTAATGCTATAAAAAGGTCTAAGAGCACAATAGTGTATTTCATCACTAGGTCTTAAAGTGACACATTTTGACACGAGGTCAAGTTAAATGACAGAGAGTCAAAACGACACTTTCGGGCCTAGTTAAGAACGATACTTTTTGTCATGATGAAAATAATAATGAGAAATAAATGTCATCAAAACAATACTTTATTTACCTAGGTGAAAAAGTGACACTTTAGCACCAAGCTAAAGCTCATGTGTCTAAAACAGCTGTTTTCTTGACAGAACGACAAAAAATTTCGATTGTAAAGAAAACATTTTACCTGTGAGGTATTTTGCTAACAAGGCTAACGTCTACAGGCAACACAACTTTATACGTAAGGTTAAATTTATACAGTATTGGCCTTTGACCGTTTGTTTTCTTTTTATAAGAATAGGCCTACTGATAAAAAGTCTAATATGAAAAATGAAAAGACATACACTAAAAGTTAGAACTGATTGTTTTGGAATACTCGCACAGAATAATTTATAGGATACAATTTATAGGATAATTTGTGCCATTCTTCTAAGAATAAATTCCCCGCGTGCATTTTGTTATAAAGAATCAAATAAACACAGATTTCGTAGTGATCTTGTCAACAGTGAACGCATAAAGTTTAAACTTAACACCTTTCTCAAGATGCTGCCTCGCGTGCCTCTAGTGAAATCTACGTATTTAAAATAGAAACTATATGTATTTATAAACTAAAGTAAGCCTTTTGTTTAGGTATTTATTTGTGTACAAAATAGGCCGACACGCAGCTATGCGCTAAAGCAACGCTTGCATGAGTGAATCGAATTTCCTTTGCAAATTGTTACTCTTATTCGCTACGCTAACAGCCTCGCTTCGGCGCTCGGCCTCAGGCTTACGTGTTCTTTTACTTCACGTTTTATAACATAACGTGTTTTTAAATTTTATTGTAACCGTACTACTAATAACGCTGTTATATAAAAATATAACGTTTTGTCTGCCATTTTGAAACGACTCAGTGAGCTTCTTAATGTTTTTGGACATTGGTGGGTACGTTAAAGTTGCATATTTATTTCAAATTTCACTAAAATCGGATGAAGTTACTTTCTTTAGATCATTAAAACCACTTTTTTGATCAAAGCACCCCAAAAGTGTTCTAGTTGCCCGATTTGCTGGTTAACGAACTGGACCAAGATATTTACAAAAGAAACATTTGTACCAAATTACATGTTCTAGGGGTCAGGATCGGAGCTCATTGCATAGTCCCGGTACTGGGTCTTACCATGCTGACGGCGTGAATATCTTATTTTTCCAAAAGAAATTCAATAAAAACAGCAGAGTTGTTATACTGCTTGTTTTGTTAACTTGCACATCGCTTAAGCTACAATATGATAATCATTATTAACATTATACATTTTGCAATAAATTCACATTCCGTAAAGACAAGCTTGTCTGCAATTTTGCACAACCCTTTTTATCCCACATACTTTTAGCAATGTCATGCGTGAGCCAAAAATCCTTAGCTCTTGAGCTTATTTATTTTTAATTAATTTAACCAATGGATTGCTAACTAATAAGAGACCAAAAGTAATTTGAAAGTTCAAAAATATTTTAACTTGCTCTTTAAAATTTTTAACTTTAGAAGAATTAAAATTAAAAAGATTGGACTATACATATTCATCTATAAATACAATTTTGTGTTCGTTCCTAGAATATAAATAGAACAACTGACCTCAAACTTATAATAATGGCACATACATTTCAGTAGACATACCCGTATGAATGGTGGGGAGGGTGAGGCAGCAAATATTTAAGAAATGTTGCATAACACTGATGTAAGAATTAACAATTGCGTTTAGGGCTGTAGCAGTAAAGATTAGCTTGTATGCTTATACCACGTGATACATTCATTTCCTACTTTCGTTTTCTGCAGGCGAATACACTTGAAACTATATTTTACGATTTTTTGGATAGGCCTATCTCAATGTCGTGAGAAAATGGTATACAACGTTGTCTGGACACAAGTGTTATTTTGTTTTATAAAAGGTTCTAGAGCGCGAAATACTAAAAATGTTCTTGAAAACTGTCTTGGTTTGGTTTTTAAAACAGTGATGAGTATCCAAAAACTAATTAATGAAGAAGTAAATAAAAAATCCTATAAACAAATTTATATTTTGGTGAAATCTTTCAGAAACAACTGTTCCATTCTCAGACCAAACCCCAACTGAGCTAAACCAAACAACGACATTTTTCTCAAAGTCCTCACCAAAATAGTCTATAACTTTTTTATTTGACTATTTGATGTACTTCTTCATTATTTTGACATTTCTATAAGAAGCTGTTTCCTGGTCAAGAAACAAATTCAATACGTCAAAAAGCGAATAAAATGCCATATTTTGACAGACAAGTAAAGTCGAATGAACATTTTGTTTTTATGACCAATTATTACAAATAGGCTCTGTTTCCTTCAGCGGAATCCTTTACGTCTCAATCAGCAAATTGTCGATTTCACGATCTCACAGTCGATAAACTCTAAGTTAAACCCACGGCGGGTCGTTCCGTCAAAATAAAGTCCTGTCGGACGAGGTGCAATCGCGAACTCACTAAACAACAGAAAACAAGAACTCCACAAGCTCGTTAATCAAGTTTATCGAGTCTGCGGTCGTAAAGTCGTGTGTAAGGGGGTGAGTAACCCAGTAGGGTAGTGAGTGACCTTCGCGTCGGGGTAACCACCCTGGGCTGGTGGCTGGGTGGTAGGGGAGGGAGTCGCGACGGTTTACGATATCAGTCTCGCAGTTCAGGCGCCGCCCGGGCTCGTCTTTTGCGGCTGTAGAGATCGATACATCGGCGGCCCAGGACCGCAAGAAGAAGGAATTGATTAGGGGTTGTTATTAACCTGTTGACAGTTCGGATCCTTAGCCGATTTGTCTTGTTAGCGCTTCGCGTGATGAATGTTGTAGGTGTTGGCTTCGTTGGGGGTGTTTATAGCTTTTCTCTCGTCTTTTTCTTAACACCTACCCGTTAATATCTATCTCATGATCCGAGATTTTATGGAGTTGAACTAATCCCACTGTTTTTCAGGTATAACTAACTGTTTTCACTGTTAAAAAGCTATGCGACAAACCATAATAAAACACAGTTTCCAAGAACAGGCTAACAACTAGTGTTTCATCGTATCGCTTTGTTAAAGTCTAATTCTTTGCTAGTCAGGCCTTCGTGTATCACCCAGACCTGTCCTGTCTACGTCAGAGACTTTCAAATTTTACCTTTGTGGTATCATGGAAACAAAATGTTTCTTGAAACATGAATGTGCCGATTCATTAATTTAAATTATTGGGTTTCCTTCTTTACAATTAATATTTTCAATTTGTTTGTCAAGATTTGAAGAATAAAAATCCAGTAATAGCAGTAGCCATTTTGACTACACGAAAATTTTGTCGGGAATAAAGTTTGGGTTAGGTTGGAACAAATACGTGCCAAGTAAGATCCCATCGTTGAATTAGGGAGTTTTAGTAATTTAAGTTGAGATTTGGTCCATGACCGTTAACTTTGGTCATTGCACGTAGACATTTTTAACTGAACGTCGATGTAAAGATAAGTGCAAACCCAGTAGACAAAAGATAAAAAAGATTCTCCTTCTTTTGCACAGTATTTTAAGTGCACTGAGCAATAGACGTAGGTTTATTTGTACAAAAAGACAATTCGAGCGGAAAGAGGGTAAGTGAGTTGCTTATGCATTGGCCGAAACGGTAAAGTTATTCATTTACTTCAAGAACTAACGTTCGAACATAAAGTTGAAGAAACGAAATGTCCGTCCTAAAGAAGGGAAAGGGTTGGGCGGAGTTACTGAGTCGGCTAGACATGCTTTCAAAGCCATTTGTAGCATAAATGTATCCATTAGCGAAGCAACGGCTAGAGTTCAGACTTTGGCGGGCTACCAACATCCAAGTAACTTCGTCTGTCTGTACTTACAATGTTGTCTGTAAAAACATTTACAAATACAGCGTGTGTTGCGGTTACTCACCGCGACCGAAACACTGTATATTCTCTGTTTAAATGTAGGCTATATAACCTTTGGCCGGTATTTATGCATTACGAAGAACGAAACACTACAGTAAAACACTTAAAACGAGATATATATTTTTTTATTATTTCAATCACACATGTAATCTTTTATGGAATAGCAATATATGGTGGAACTACAAACATGAACTTACATTGTATACTTAATTACAAAAAAAGGTATCAAAGTGATGTAGTCAGACGTTTACTCAAAGAACTAAATCTTCTAACAATATATGACCTTTGTATTCTAGAGACATCCAATATTGTAAGCAAAATAACATTCATGCTCAACTCCAATATCACACACATAACACTAGACATCTTTTGGTTTTAATTTTGTGAATTAGTTTCTTTTTTGTTGTTGCTTTTATCTTCTGTTTTATTATTTGTGAACACAAAATATGTTTGTTAAAATTACAATAAAATGTTATGTTATTGTCGCAAGAAATTGAAATGAACAAAATGTAAAAAATCTGTGTAAAGCTAAAGTCTTTCCGATCAGATATATCTTGTTACTTGTTTGAATAATTTTATGAAATTGTAAGTAATAATTAGTATGTTTGTATGATCTTCTTTTTTTGTTGGAATAGTTGGTAGACCTAGTTTACTTTAGTTTTCTAAATAGAAATAGGAAAATATAATTTAATTTTGTTTATTTCTATAATCTTTTGACTGATTCTATAACCTATAACCTTCTAAATTTAATTAGTATTACAAAATATGTAATAAAAAAAAATATATTGAAGGGTATGTATATATTAGTAATGGCGCTATTCTGTTACAAATATTGTATTGTTTCTTTTATTATACTGTTTGTATTGATGCAACTTGAATTTTGAACTCGTTTTTAAATTTGAACACTTTATTTTGGCTATTCTCTATAATTACGAGAAACAACTCATAAGAGTACTATTATCTTGTTCTTATTTTCACGGATAGTTGTTTATTCAGGTTAAATCGTCTCTTACTATAAAAAAAACAAGTAAACTTGGTCGTAAAATTTACAAAGTCTTAAATTTCAACTGCAAATTGAAAAGGTTGAGTGTTTGACGAAAAGCAAATATTTTCGTCCTTCAAGGATTGAATTACTGCAGATTTAAAAGCTACAAACTTGTATACTGCAGAAAGACAATGTTGCTTTATACGAGCATGTTGCTATCAAGACTTGAGCACCGAGTCAGTCGTCTAAACTTGTTTTCGTTTTCCTCTTGAAGATATTTTCATTGGACGTTGCATTTTACGTTTATATGTTAGGCTACAGTTTGGTGATAAACTGCTCTAGTTTGTATCTAACACACAATGTTTGATAAAACGTAAGACGACTAATTGTGTTACAACCTTAGTGCTTTAAAACTATAAGCTTATTGTAGCAACAGAAGCATTTTCTACATAATTGGATATTTAGTTAAGTAGTTATTATTTAGTTTTTACCAGAGATTTGTAAAAACGTACCCTGTTTGTTGTAGGTTATATATTTACGATTGAATTTCTTTACTTATACGAGAATTGTCTTTTTATGCGGTAATTTATTTTCAAACAATGCGATTGCTTATCGACGTTGAGCACGCAATAGTATGATAAAAGTTCTTTATTTTATATTGTTACCACCTTGTAAGTTAAACTAAATCATTTACTAAATCAACGTTTAAATATATTTGTAATATTTCCAGGTTGTTGTTGTTTCAAGTCACTATTCATAGTCACGTTTTAGGATAAACGTTCAGATTTTGAAGACTTTCAAATTTAAAGGCATAAATAGATGTGTCTGATGGTGTAATGGTAAGCATAATTACCCGGCAAGAGAGAAATCTGGGTTCGCAGTCAGGTATTAAAATATTGTCTTCAAATTTCTATAGTAATAAATTTGCAGTTCACCAGTTATACAAATTCAGAGCAAAAGTAATATCAGCTACCTACTTATAGACTGGTTACTGATAGTTTTGCTGAAGTATAAGAATGTTAGCTTCCTTTACACCTGAACATACTTTTAGAGCAACTATTCAAAACCCTAAAATTAATTTGAAATGAAAACAATCTAGTTGTACTCTTAAAATTCTCACATTTTACCCAACCAAGAAATTCTCTCTCTCTCTCTCTGCAAGATTGGTATTCACCGTGAGCTGTGAGCGGCCGGTGGGTACAATGTAGTGCGAGAGGGGGGTGTGCCGACCTGGAATGCAGGCAAGCAGCTAAGTGAACTATTATGGCCCAATAATTAGAGAGCGCCACTGCTCGTTGTGGCCTGCACAAATATTGGTTTAGTAAAGTAACAAGTTAATAGAGCGGCCCGGCCTGAGGGCGGGCCCCCCGCGAGACTACGCAGCCGCGCTTCTGCTTCTGCCTCCGCGCATGCGTAGTGTGGCCTGCGCAGTACTTAGTGCGCAGTGTGTGTCTACTCACCTGCTCGGTGTTAAAGGCCTGCCTCAGCTGCTCGGGAGAGAGCCGTGGCAGAGGTTTGCGGGAAATAAAATGGCGACTTTAGTATTAATGCTATTTTGTAAAACAACTCTTAAATTAAAAATAAACATAGTATCTAGGTTTGCCTGTAGTTAAAAATTTCAAAATGTCTTTAGTTTTATGCTTTTAACGGTTAAAGTTAGTGAATATGGAATGTTTTAAGGACCTTATTTAAGAAGCACAGGTTTATCAAAAGTCTAATCACAGATAAACTCTTTCTCCTTGCTTATTAACATATCCGAAATTAACCTTCATATACGAAACGCTTGCAAGCGGAGGATTTGACAGTCAGGCCGCATAAGTTGAAAGGAAGCCCGTTGTAAAGTCAGTTGTCTGCCTAAAGGAACGTCCGCGGTGTCGTGTGTTACTTGGGCAGACGAATTCAGGCTTTCTCTGCGGTGACCATGGAGACGGACCCTTAAAGGCGATTCCTCACTATTTTGAATTGTTTATTGATACAATGTACTAGATAATGTTATGTTGAGGTTGATAGTGGGTACATTAGTGACTACAAAAATAAAACTTGAATTTGTTTACGTATGTTGGCCTCAGAAGAGTGCAATTCGTGTGCTGCCCTTTACATTTAACTTAAAATAATACACTTAAAATACACAAGTCATCGAATGCTCCCCCCTACATCATACCCATAGAACTTATACAACTAGTAAGAATCGTATAGGATAAGCCAGACCACGCATTTATAGTACGACAAAAGTACTTGCCGTTTCAAAAGTTGGCTTTTCTGTGTGTCCAGTCTTGCTTTATTCTTCCGGAAAAAGCTACTTACCTGTCATCAATCTAAGCCATTTTATCTTTGTACAGTTGTGGAAACAAACACTCCAAACCCTCGTAAAATATATTTTCGGCCAACTGTCCCTGCGTCCACTACGCACTACGCAGTACGCGGAGCGTCACCAGGGGCCAGCCTAATTGAGCAGTGCAGCCTCATTGTGTCGGCTTTCCTTAATCTTGTTTGTGTAAGGTTAGTGACAGGTGTTGAGACAACAGCTGCTGGCCGAGACCACCCGCTTCTGCGGCCACCCTTCCCTTCTGCGTAATTGAGTTGTCAACATCTACCTAGCCGCATCCGCCCCGCAGTCATTAGCAATTGGATATTTCAGATGTACACTAGGTCCGAGGTGCACTGGACATTGTAGAATGTTCGTATTGAGTGAACAGTTAGGAGTTGGAATGGAATTTGAGGGTATCTTGCGAGAGCAGTAGCAACAAAGCACTGTTGGAAGACGATGATAGGAGTTATAGTATTATCCTGCTCCCGGAAGACCTGAAAGACCTGGAACAACTATGGAATTGTTAAGCTAAAAATCCTAACTGCAATAAACCTATTCATCCTAGAAGCGGTAACTTATATCTACCATAGATCATCAGAGGAAGTGAGGACTGGAGTGACATTAGTAGATATGCCTCAAACTTTCCATCCTAGTCCATCATCTTACACTTATCGAGCGAAAACCAACTTACGCTGGAGCTAATCTCTGGAATAGCCTACCTCAAGACTTGAAGACTATGGGCAGGGCCATATTTCTAAATAGGCTAAGTAGGCTGCAGCCTAGAGCGGCAAATTTTCAGGGCGGCAGTTAAGAAATTTTAAAAAATTATAAAATGAATTCTTTTCAAATAAAATAATTACATTCTCTTTACGACTTCCTAACCTATTTTCAAAAACATGACATTGTAGTAGTTTTTAGCGCGTAGTTAGAATCATTGATTTTAAATGTGTATTTAAAGGATAAAATTAAAGTAAATGTTAGAATGCAATACAAGATTTGTAGGAACCGCCTCAGTGGTCATCTCATATAAATTCGTCCGCAAATAACACCACGCACGTAACAACCACAGAGCAATAATATAATGTAAGAGCAATAATATAATGTAATAATCTCTGTGGTAACGACTATCTAAAAACAGACTTTGAATTTCCATCACAGTGGCTGTGACCTTGAATTTCATCCCTTATGAGCAACGTAAAACGTGCATTTTCTTATGACACTTCATGCCTACAGTTTTCATCGGATTTTTATGAAATGTTTTAAGTGTATTTAATGTTTTAGTGGTTCCGCTGAGTCCATTTTCCCACTCATAATCAATTTCAACTGATTTAAAGTAGATGCCAGTTGTTTGTATATTATATGCCATTTATATTTTGGATTTGTTTTCTAGTGTGAGCTTACATCTTGTCTCTAAAAGTTGAAAGTCCCAAATCGAAATTCCGAAGATCTAGACTTACGATCTGGAGGGGTGGGAGTGTGGGACAGAGTTATGGAGTCCCACAAGACTCCATTCTCAGTCCCCTACTTTTCTTGTTCTACGTCAAAGATGTTGGCTCATCAGTACAAAAGCATCCAACTGTCCTAAATGTATGTTTGAGTGGGACTTAGAAGGCAGAACGACTCATGTTACTATTAATGTTGACATCTGCAAGTAATAGAAATGTGTTCGCGGTAAACAGTTTATTTACTTATTTTACCTCGTCCGTCTCGGTTATTCGACGAAGACAATAATTCTTCAAAAGGCAGTTTATAAAATAACAAGTATTCAACATTTGGATTTTAATTTCAAATAAGTTTCATCTAGTCCATAGTTTTATAATTGTCAATGTTAAAACTGGTTTTATTTGTATAAATGTAAACTTCAAAGTTTAAAACTAAGCTATTTAATTAATCAGTTAACAGAAAGAAACATTAAAATTAAAGTATTTAAGTATTATTTTATTATCAAAGTTAATAAAAAGCACCCGATTTCCTACATGTTAATTCAAGTTTCTTAAACACAGTCAACATAAATTTATACGAAAGCTCAAACCAAAAAGAATTTACTATCTCAACTTTTAATGTTTACCAAATAATCCTACTCCGCCAAACAAACAAAGACGATTCTAAGGTCAGCGTCCCGTTGAGTTATGGCCGTATTTTGACAAAGTTATCAAATGTTGCGTGTTTGCACTGTCACTGATGTGGATGATTTGTTTGTTTGCTACACAACTCTAGACTCTGCGGTTGTAGCGTAACGTATAGTAGCGTAACGTATAGTAGCGTAGAGTAGAGGCTACAGTGGCGCGCCTGGCGGCAAGACGCCGCAACTCACCAAGTTGTTTAACTTCACTACTTCATCAACTCTGTTTATCTTGACTGAGTTGTGCTGAGGTTTTCTACACTTTCAACTTTGTTTTCACAAATCTGAGGTCAGTGACTGAGGTAGAAATAAATTAAGGGCGGTGATTTGTCTTCACGATATGAAAAAGTTGAGCGGTGCTCAATTTTAAGTTTGATCTGATTTTGCTTTTTTCTGAAAAGGCTTCTCAGATCATGGCTATAATAAAACGAGCGCTGTCGGTTAAACAGGGGTTTACAAAATAATGGTGCAGTTTCGACTACCTAGATGTAAAATTGTAATGCGTTAAACCTAAAAATCCAAATTAGTACCATT
Source organism: Matsumurasca onukii (assembly GCA_018831715.1). Taxonomy (NCBI): domain Eukaryota; kingdom Metazoa; phylum Arthropoda; class Insecta; order Hemiptera; family Cicadellidae; genus Matsumurasca; species Matsumurasca onukii. Next base: position 53,302,980 of record CM032061.1, on the reverse strand, counting down.
GCATCCAGGAACTTAACTAATTTTGTTTACATTTATTACAATTTACCCGTTGTTAACCTCAGTGTTCTCGAAAACTTGAACTTTGTGTTTTCATTAATAATATGTTTTCAGATAAAGAAAAAACAAAGTGTGTGGTTTGGTACAGTGAATTAAAGTCGGCTACTTTAGTGCTATGGAGTATTAGAACGACTTTAAACAAAGTTGTGATAGTAGAAAACAATTATTTTTTGGTATAAGGCAGGATAGACCATTTTGGGCTTCAAAGGCAAGATAACGGGACGTTAATATTTGTTCCATTAGCACAGCTTTGTTCAAAGTCGTCCTAAATATTCGTTGAAATAAATCACCTACTTTATTTCACTGTACCACACATCTCACATTGCTTGTTCATCATCTAAAAACATGTTTAGAATGAAAACACAACATTTAAGTCACTTCAAAACAATAAGGTTAACAATGAGCACATCTATTTTGTAAAATACAAGGTGATTCTAAAATAGGGCGCCAAATTTCAAGGGTAAGTTCCTTATGCAAAAACAATGAAAAACGTTCCTATAAACGTAGACTTTCCTAAAATTATTCGTTACCCCGGTAGCCGCCATTTTGTATTTTTACTTAAAAGTTTTATCTTATTTAATGTTTATAGGAAAATTTTTCATTGTTTTTGCATAAGGACAAAGGCGCTTTTTGCATAAGGACCCCTGAAATTTGGGCTCATTTAGAATCGCCCTGTATGTAAGCAAAGCTCTTTGAATTCTCCTGGGTGCAATAGTACAATTCTAGGGTTTAAGTTTGACATATTTTAATTTTACAGATACAGTCGAAACTGTACCATTCAAAAAAATGAAATCCTTGTATTGTTTGTAACTACCCCAAGAGTATTTTCCTTTTAAAAATACAAGCCCTATGCTACGTCGTTACAGTAGCTGATTTACACTTTTAAAATGGCTCAAGGAAAATCAAAGGAAATAGTTACATATAAACCGTAATATAGATAGTGTTAAACTTTGCCTAGCAGTGCATTTTTAATGTAGCTCACATCATCATAAGTTACGAACAATAAAGTTCCCTGAAGCCTTAAACATCTTTTACAATAATTGTAACCACCACCATAATGCCTTCTTATAATATAAAAGGTTTTTTGACTTACTGAATGTATTTAATTCCGTTTATTCCTAGGTGGAACATGGGGCCTCGACGAAGTTGCGCCGCCCATCTCTGTCCGTCGAAAGTGCTTTGGCCTGCCTCCATGACATCCCTCTGGCTCTATTCGTCAGCTCTAATCTAACAAGAGGGAGGCAATCCCTTAAAAGAGGCAATCTTTTTTAATTAATTTCACGGACTATCTTCATAACCTCCGCATGTTTGCGGTGTTAAGCACGTTCACAGTAACACATTGATCTTTTTAGCCTGCATGCTTGTTTACGTCATCTTTAAACCTATAACAAAACAAAATAAAGAAAGAGCGATAACGAGAGAGAGAATGAAGAAAGAAAGAAGTAATCAGTCCAGCGACCAGCTGTTTACAAAGTAGCCCAGGATGGTCGGAATATTCGAAAATCACAAGGCTCGCGTACGCGTTTATTTCCCCTATTTTCCGTCAGGGTACGCTACTAGGTGGTCCTGAGCGTATGAAGGATGCACTCGCCCCGCGCTCTTATTGAAATGCAATCCACGCTCCCGCAGCTCCAAAATCGATAAAAATTCCTCCCGCCGATTGATGTACTATTGGGTATTGGGCACCCGTACAAAAACTGGGAGTGTACTTTCACAAGTCTCATAAATATGTCGTCCGGCGTGGTCAGTCCGCCATCTGGTTCATCCACGGCGAGCCAAATGTACGCGCACTGTAAATAAACATTAGTTATTCACTCGAAATGTATTTATTTCAATGTGATGGATTAGGTAAGGGCTTGCGCGGGAAAAGAGTAGTGGAAATATGGTCTCGCGAGAGTAATGACCTAGTTGCTAATTTGTTCAATTACTTTAGGTTTGTGATGGACACGTCTGAGCTGTAGACTACATATATAGCCTACTACCATCTCGGAATTCAAACAATTCTTTGAACAATACAAACTTACATAGAAGTGAGAGGAGCCCCATTAAACTAGATTGGAACCTTTTTATCCAATAGCAGACAAACAGGTAGTATTAGTTTTAAACGAAATAACTTAAAATCAGCGTTCCATTTTAGGACCTATATTGTTCAATACCTCGATAACTGTATATATCCCTTCAAGATTATGTAAATATAGTACGATATGTTGATGACACAACTAACTAGGTAGTATTAGTTTTAAACGAAATAACTTAAAATCAGCGTTCCGCAAGGTTCCATTTTAGGACCTATATTGTTCAATACCTCGATAACTGTATATATTCCCTTCAAGATTATGTAAATATAGTACGATATGTTGATGACACAACTTTGAGCTTTAGCCCCTGAACAACTAAAACCATTCAACGGTTAAAGAGTCATCAGCTAGCCCATGAAAGTTTGAATGCACGTGTATACCTTTGACAGTACAAATTTTAAAACGAATTTGGGTAAAACATGGTGTGTCAGTTTTCACTGATAGTTAAAAATAATGTGAACATACAATTTAGAATAAGTTACGTATTATTTAATCTATTTTTAACTTATAATTTTCCATCTTTATTTTTTATTTTAAAGTTTGAGCAAAAGTTGGATGGATGACAGGGTAAGCTGTATGACTTATCTCTCTTCTTTCCATAAGTTGAACTATATCACCAGTTATCATTTATCTTTGTTGTATGGATTCCCAATGTGTGGATCCAAAATCTTCATTTATTATGGTTGGAAACTATTATAAACTCAAGGTTATTAGCTCCCTTATCTACTAACTAGACATTGACTAGTGTCTCATGGGCTTTGGCATTGTATCGGTGAGATTGTCTCAGCTCATCAGGGGTAAAATAAAGTATCGAAGTATTTCTGTTTAGCAAACAAGCTACTTAAAAGAACTCGTGTTTAAAACAGATTTCATCAGTATGAGAATTCGTATGTTTACTGTTGAGGAAGCTCTAGTTTGTTAATCGTGGAGATATTTTCCAGTTAATCGAGAAATGTGTTCCAAACCTTTTTGCATGTAACTGTACAGAGATCAAACATATACTCGTAGTTGTTTTATATCAAACACTTTATATTCTGAAAATACTACGTCAGTATGATTTATACTAGAACTGCCCATAAAAGCTCAATGATGGATTTTTGTGTTACTATGGGGGTTGTAGATGGGTTTGTAGATCCCCAACCAATAGTTCCCAACTCCAAAGCACACTGTACAGTAGGAGTAAGTACAAAATGCCATTTTTAGTTAACTGCTATATAGATATAGGTGTAATTGATTTAATTTACATTAAATTTTCCGAGGGATCTTTATTCATCTAAAATGTACTTTCAAGTACTGAAAATATTCCACCCTCTCAATCTGGACTCAAAGTCCCATATAGCAAGTCTTCTCACGAAGCTTGATCTCGTTGTTTAGACTAAGCGTCAATCCTCTATCTCTCAGTGAAATAGGTAAAAATTTTGACTTTAATCAATGATTTTAATATAACCACTTCTTTAAAACAAATACAAAATTTACAGCTGTTTGTCCAACATCTTTCCAATGTTTACCTCTATAAAATGTAGCAACATCATCTGCAAAAAGAAATAGTTATCAATGGTAAATATTTTTTGTACAAGAAATAAGAGCGGTCCTAACGTGCTACCTTGTGGTACACCATACTCCACAGCCTTGTAACATCAGCTGTTCATTAATAAATTGGGGTTGAATACAAAAATACTTTTCGTATAGAGAAAACCAGGAAGTTACTACTCAGTCGTCACTCGAGTGAAAACAATACTCAATTCAACGACACTTGTGCTACGCTACGTAGTGCAAGAGCGGGTCTGTGAGCGCCTCTGCGCGCGCGTGCGCGAGCTCAGCTTTTCTAAAATTAGACTAATTTATTTTCAACGGAGCATAACCGAGACGACGAACAAGATGCATGTCCTAACCCCTTGCCTCCTCCAAACTTAGAGATCTCACTCACATCTATACAATCAAATGAAAATATTATTAGTTTATTTTATTCGTGTTTAAGTGGTGTATATTTTTAATTGTGTTTTCAACAAATACAAATACGTGGAAGAGTTAGACTTTTACGCAAGCCAATGTTTAGAAGAAAATTTGACATATTGAGAATAATGTTCTTAAAACACAAAACTCACAATAAATTTTATTTTATACCAGTGGACGAAATTGGTTATAAAACTTTGACATACGTGCCATAGTCGCCCGTGGGATGAGTTATAACTTTTAATGGTTCATTAATGTGGACATAGATTTATCACACTTACAGATTTAAGCTATTGAAAACACAATGTGCGTTTTGTGGATGTGGTTTGTAATCTGTGGTAAAATCAACCATACTTTACCAGAATTATAAAAAGTATTATTAAATTTGGCTTTTCGTCTTGACCCACCAAAGAGTTTATTCATACAAAGCTAATTGAGAAGCTAATAAAAGACTGAAATGTTAGATGAATAAATGTTATGAAGTTCTATTTTAATCCGTTAGGAGTCACGGTAGCACAATAATTGTGGCTACGCATCGGCTATGATTGATGTAAGTGCTGAAACTATCTCATCATATACAATACTGTATAACAACCTTATGTATTATAGACTTATATTTTGTTAGGGTGATTTTAGAGGCAAAAAGTAGAAAATAACTACCCACTTTTTTAGACGTTTCCGTAAATAACTCCTATTGAGAAAACTTTGGAAAATTGGGTGCTTGTTTTCACAATAAAATAAGTTACCACGGTCAGTAACTCAAATCATTTATTTCAGTTACATTTATCTATTTTCTTATTAACACTTTAGGATCAACCCCTTAAAATCTCACTCAGGGTGAAGAATCATACAAATCTATTACAATATAGACATCTACATCTACATAGACTAGTTTTCATTTACCTGCCTAGTATTTCTAGTCTTTGTTCTACAATGTAAATAGAACCATAATAATGTTTTGCTACATCATTATAGTAAATATAGGTTAATTTTCATACATATTATATACATTTTCATTAGCTTTAATACAACTAGACTAGTTATTATATTTTCCTTGAAATAGAACAACTATTTCATGTTAATCGAACACGGTTTATATTGATCTGGAAAAGAAAATCAATCACAGTCTCAACTTCATTTCCTTCGAATTTTAAAAGTAGTATTTTCTCAGAGACATGGTTTAGAGATAAAATTTTAAAAATATACAACACTAAAAAGCAGATAATGTTCTTGGTACTAACTTACTTAGTTAAGAAGTAGGTTAGTTTGGGACAGTTTTCTCGACTTTGCTTTCAAGACAAGTTATAAGTTAGTTACGAGTGTTAACTTCAAGATGTCAAATGTTGAATGTTTACTTATATTAACAAACATATAACCATATATAAAGACAATTTATTACAAAATTTTCTTACTCATTTTAAGTTTCAGAACACAGAATACGTTATAACAAATTTGGACTATTTTGTAAACGGTTTCGTAAAATTGCTATTGACATTTAATACAAATAATTGGTGGGAGATTTAATGATTCTTTTCTTAAATTTTGACTCTTCCAGAACTCGAAAAGTGTTGATATTGTTCCTCATGATTACCAATTACTAACCCAGTAGTTTGATTTATTTCATGGACAATCATTGGGTCCAAAATTAGTCCAATTCTTCTTCTGTCCACAACAATTATATCAATCATTCGCACAGAACCTCCGTCTTCAAGTGCAGTGGCCTTTACATGAACTTCTACATCTTTCTTCTTTCTGAATTCCATCAGTGATAAGAGTCCTTATTCGGGGATGTCTTCGGTTGTGAAAAAGAGCCTTGAAAGGACACTCACTGTCCAAGGTCGTGTGGCAATGATACAATTATGAAATTGTTATGAGGTAGGCTATCTTTCTTGTCTTATGAGGTTGTTGCTGATTTTTAAATTATCCATAATTAAAATTATTAAAAGTTAACTATAACGTCTATAAGCCAAACTTATGATTATTTGAACATGTATTACCTACTAGTCTCATATTTAAATAAACACAAGTTTCGTTCCATTATATTTTATGACTCTAGTTTTAGTATTAGGTTTGATATATATTATCTTAAGTTCTCGTTGGATTCGATATTTATATTTGTGATTTTTTATAATACTAAAACCGTATCAGTCTTTTCTGAACTCTTCAGGTTTTAAACACTGATGGAATTTCACAGGTTTCAAATGACGTTTATAACAATAATGATAATTATTTATTAAATTATTTTTAATATAAAGAGTACAGTTACAAAAAACCCTTTCAAGTACCATTAACACAGTCACATGTAATCTTTGTTAACACCTAAGCAAATTCACACAACATCAGTTAATAATATTATGTTACAGGCAATAACAAAGATGCAGAGTCGTAGCTAGCACGCTTAGTCCTTACTAAACGAATTATTCAGTGAAATTATCTTTGATTATTAGATCAGTTATATTATTTCCTGTAGCTTAAATGATTAAAAATTTGTTTGTCTTTAAGTTGTCACAACCGTCAACGTCAAATTATATATTATGAAATAAATTAGGTGTAACAATCTTCTTTTATTACAATAAAATAGTACATTATTCAAGTCAAATGATATACATTTTCAATAAAACACAGTGAGATAAAAGGTACAAAACATTTAGCTAAAACTAAGGAAGAAAAATCAGTCTTCTCTGCCTCAAAAACACTTTGTAAAGAAAAAAGGTGCTTACCGCAAAGATATATAAATAACATAAGTGTCAGGTTTATAAAATAAGCCTTCACAACTGCTTCTTTAAAAATTTTCAAATTTAAATTTCTTGCTGCCAAGGGAGAGTATTTGTTGCTTCCAATGTTTCAAGTCGTACACTTGAAACAGGAAAAGGTTGTGTTGTTTTATTCAGTCTACTTCTGGTGACAATAAGGTTACAATAATTGTTTCTTGTGAAGCTGTTGATAGTCGTAGTTTTTTGTAAATAAAAACAAAACATGCCAGCCATAATAAGCCTTCCGGAAAAGTATAAGCAAAATCCAGTGAGGAGTATTTCCAAACGATTTATTGATGTGAAACGCTTTGAAATAGAGCATGTTGTAACGTTAGTGGGTTTAGTGGAAAGTTTGTTTTTAGAAAACCAGGAAAATGGTTCACGGCGTGAAAACAGCTGGCTTACTCACTGTGTTCCACGTGTGCGTGAGTGGGAAAAACTAAACAGCTGAAACTGTAAAAGTAGTTATGCATAAACTCAGAGTCAGCGATCAAACTGTATTTCTATTTGCGAGTACAGTTTAAACCCCCTGGCAACAGCTGTTGGAAAAATCATTTGGCAACCAAAATAATAGTATAGATTTGGCCCACGTGTAGTAATTGGACCAAATTACGAAATATGAAATGATTTACCTCCGGCAGGTTTGTGTTAAAATTCTGCTTTTTGCTTGGCTGTTAGAATATAAGTACACTGCACTGTATTTGCTGTGTGTTTCCCTTTTGCTGTTGTAGCTTTTGCAACATTTATATTCACTCGTTTTACGCACAAGAAAATGTATTTTTTATTTTTCCTGCGTTTATGTTTATTTATGTAATGTTTTATCAAGTCCCTACCGTACACATGTCTTAAACAATTAGGTAATGTACAACTATAGTATTAACAGTATAAACAATCAAAATAAAAGAACAAGAAAGACACAGTCAAAATAATTAATAAAAAGATTTAGTAAAACCTGTTATAAGAATGTATTTTCGTGTTTACTTTTTTAAATTGTTTTTTAATTATATTACAACTAAACGAACAAACAGTCATTACTATTAAGTTTTCGGTTATCAACTATGAAGAACTGTTTAATGTGTACGTTTGAGTTGCGTGACATAAACCTATTTTTATACACACATGAGGGTACACCCTTCAAAATATTAAAAAATATAATCACAATAATTTTTTTCTTTTCACTTATTTTAAATTATATTAAATTTATTTTTACGCAATAATTTGATTTAAAACTTGACTTGTTTTGAATGTTGCTACAACTTGTTTTTTCGAGTGTCAGTGAACTTTGAGAAGTTTTCGGGTTGGCGGGGAAGGGGTTGTGGTAGGCAAGATCGATGACAGTAGAGTAAGTTTGTCTAGCCGAATCCTCCCCTCTCCGCTGGTTACGGGAGCGGCCGCTAGGTCTCGCAGCGCGCGCTCTCAGTCTCTCTGAGGCCCGGCGCCCGTCACCAGCTCCATGCGCTCTCCCGGCCCGTCACCCCCACACCGGATAGCGAGTGTAGTGTCAAGTGATAGTGCGCGAGTGTCACCATGTAAATCGACCTCAACCGTTAGACCACTATTTACGAGCGATTTTTATTGATTTTTTAGCGATGTCTGCGACGATCGCCTCGAACGTTTCGACCGGAGAGTGCCGACTGTGTAAGTGGGTCCGTTCCTACCTAGATCCCTCGGTTGCGTCTCCGCCTTTCCACCACCCGGACTAAGGGATCCCGCGAGCCGAGTTCGTCACCCTCTCGGAGTGCGAGTGTATGATGTGGCCTCTGGGAGTCTGGGTGTCGAGATATCTTCACGAGGGGTAAGGACAGGTAGTATGACGGGAGTGGTGCACTCGGCGGTGGTGCTCGCCCTGGTGTTTTGGTGCGCGATGTGGACTTCTCAGTGTGTCGCCTCGCCTCTGCAGAGGACAGCAGTGCACAAGCGGAGGCAGGCCGACGGTGACTTTCCCGGAGTGCTAGTGGACGATACGGACCTCACGGCGTACCGGCCGTCCGCGTCCGCCTCCTCGCTACTGAAACGTTCCAGAAGAATCAGCAGGACCTCGCCGTCGAGGTTCGCGGGGGAGTCCGCAGGCTTCTCCAGGGGCTTTTCCGAGAGCCTCAAATCCTCGGAGTTTCAGCAACCCTGCTCGCACGTGGGGGACAACACTAACGACGTGTCGGCGCGCGCGTACCTCGCCGGCACCGTGTTCGAGGGCAAGGCGCGCTCTCGCAGTGCGACCAAGGAGCCCGGGGGTGTGTACGCGGTGACGTTCTCCGTGCAGCACGTCTACAAGGACCGCAGTCCGGCCACCCTCCGTCTGCGGAGTCAAGTGCGGTTACACTTCCGCGAGAAGACGGGAGGACGCGTTAGCACGGAGTGTGTACAGGACTACAACTACACGAGTACGAGTGTAGAAGGACCGGTCAGAGCGAATATCAAGCGCGGGGGCAAGTACTTGGTGTTTGTCAGCGGGGTGGGTCCTCACAACTTCACAGTGGTCGGAGAACCTGTGTTCCGTAGCAAGAAGAACCTCCAGGCCGTCAGGGACGTCCTCTGCCACAACTGTGGTGAGTACCACCACATTCTACCATCACCTCCTTCTAGGCGTACAGTAGTTCCTTGGGGGTTAGCATTCAACTCCATCTGCAGTTGAAATATAATAAACGCAGCAGTCATACACTTAATAGTGATTGTAATTATAATCCTTACAGAAACACACTTGAAACGTAACACGAGGATGACGGAATGGATCAAGAGTTCAACAAATCATGAGGAAAACGCGATGATAAAATATGAGCCACTAACAACTGTAACTATTTTACACATTGTTACCTTTTAGAGACCTACAACGCCTATGTAGCACACTTGTAAATAAAACAAACCACCAGGTTTGAAGGTGTTTCGTTCTACCTGGTCTAAGGTTGAAATTTATTGAGTTATTGATTAATATAAACCCCAGTTAAAAAAAATATTTCAATACTATATTCAACGGTAGTTAACTTTTATGTAAACGTATTTAAAATTAACCAAGCATAACTTTCAAACGTGTTATTGGAAATTGACAAATTAAAAGACAATTTTATCATTATTAATACGATTCTTAGATAGTCTCTATATGTAAAAGTAATTCGCTTGTAAAAACCGAATTAGTTAACACCTGTTCATGACAGTAAACAAAAAACAGTTATTATAATATTAAAAAAAAACATAATGTTATATTACAACAACTTAGAGAAACTTACAGAAACTCCATAACATCTTGAAAGAACGCATGGACAATTCATCAATTCGTTGTTTAGGATATTTTTCACTTTTACACATACTGAGTGTACCCCCATTTTTAGTCTAGGTTAAACTACTAAAATTCTAAAAAAATAGGTTTAAATAGTTTTTAATTAATTTCGGAGCTTTTCTGCAGTTTTATAGTTTAATAGTTCAAATGGAATGAAATTAAAATACTGCGGTAAAATCTCCCACGGTAAATCATTCCATCAATTGCATTCCTCACCTTTTATGCCATTGTAAATTTAACCTATACACGATAAAATTCATCATATGACTCAATCATATGTTATCTAACCAAAGAAAACGTTAACAAACTAAATACAAAATAGCTAGATACTTAACTTTACAAAGAGGATAATTTGAAAACCAAGCGGACTATAACTTCACACCGGTAACATTACAGAGAATTACTACACACTGCAAAACTTTGATTACTGAGAATTGAGTAATTCTAAAGTTAAATCTACGAGTAATGTTCAATTCCTGTGATCTAGCCTATCTCTATTTTTGTCGCGGAGTAATCAATTTCTTGAACTTCTTTCTGCAAGTTACAGATCAGTTTCAACTTCTCAATACATAAATATCTTTTCTAGTTATTTCCAGCGGTCATTATCATTCTTTCTTAATGTATCGCTTGTTTTCACTTCACTTAGTCAACAAGTTAAAAATAATCGTCTCTCACTTATTTTAAACTCTTTCACTAACAATATTAAACATGTGAGAGAAAATAGATGGTACAGTTTGTTCTAACTGAAGAATGCTTGAAGGTTACTGTACTAAACTTTGTACAGAAAATGTTTATTATAAATACATTTTTAGTGCACGAAATGTATACGTGCAAAATTAGTAGGGCATTAGAAATATATACATTAGAAATAAATAAGTTTTTTGCGTGTATAAAAATTAAGATCTATAATAAATATACATTAGAAATATGTATATTTAAAGAACGAAATATTGTTATTTATACTAAAAACGTCTTTATTATAATTTATTCACACTAGCAAATACATTCTTTTAACGTAAATCTCAAACCATAACATTATAACATACATATTTTGAAGTTCAAACATTTGATTAACTGTGATCTAACTTTTAATTTGCTATGAACATATTCAAACTTTGTATCACATTTTAAGTATAACGTTTTGAAAATATTACATACAAAATATAAGTAAGACATTTAAATTTAAAAGTGCAATTGTTTTGTTATATTTGCTCGACCACTTATAAAATTCACATTTAGAGCAAAGAAATACAACTCGCATAATTTATGTCGTACATGGTCATACTTGTATAAATGGTTTAGTGACAATATTAAAACAAGATACGGATGTTTTCTCTGGTAGTTTTTTTATTCTACGTAATGTTATGTTTACATTCAACATAGAATCCGACGTTACACAGATTGTCGTGAACCTACTTTGTAAATTGAGAATTCATACAGACTCAACAACCATCGTTGCCTGTTGAACAAATATAAGTTTATATACAACTTACAAAACTACATATTTAAGTTCACAAACAGTGCTTACATTACTTGCTTTCTGTCTTTTTATTTCTCTAAATTTACAAGCTACCAAGAAAAACGTAAATACAAACTACATGATTTTGTAAAATCTAAACCTCTAAGCTAAAAAATTGATTAACTTGGGAGGTCTAAATAAATAATTAATAAATCTTTAAGTTAGAATAGATCTGAATGACTTCCAAAGTTTTTTTATATTTACCTCAAAGAAAGCGGTTTAGCTTTTTAAATTAACAATGTTTTGAATTATCAATGTAACAGTAGTTCTTCAATTCCAAACTTTTCAAAAACTCTTTGAATTTGTTGTTGACGATGGTACTGTTATTTCTAGGGTTATAGAAGTATTATTACGGACGTTTTCCTCCTGTATTGGAAAACTCAAAAACGATGGAAAACGTAATAACATTGTAACTTTTTCAAACACTTTGTTTTGTCGGAGACATTTTAACACAGAATAATATAACCAACTTAAATAGGGTATTTGCAAAATGGTGTCTATATTTAGTTGTCACAGTTGGTTTCGTTTGTCGCGAGCTTAACTATTGTGTTAACCCTACATAGTGTGTTGGGTTGGAGTATATGACGTCATGTTTGTTTTTCACAACTCTACCTCACACGAGGCTGCCAAAGTACAAAGTCAGCTGTGAATATTATATTACATTGGCAATAGCTCTAAATATTCATGTGACACCATGCCTCTCAATACGGACCTGTCGCTCATAAAAGTGTTTATATGAAATAAATTATTTTCTCAGTATAAAATAAAATACGAAGTTGGTTGTAAAATAAAAGTGGTTGGTATCTTAAAAGCAATAAAGAAGAATAACAAAGAATTTTGATTTTTATACGTAGACTACCTGAGGTAATAAATTCTATATAGCCTAGTTACTGTTTTCATCAGCAGAGGTACGAAACAATAGTTATTAATAATTATTTACCTAATGGGTTTCTCTATTAAATAGCTTTAAGCCACACATAAAGACATTTCATAATTTTTTACAGCCAAACTGTGATCTATATCAAAACACTATAGCGAATGGCTACTTTAATAAATTTATACAGCACACCATATAAATCATAACCAAAGGTCTGTTATAAAACCCTTTCGACGTAACTAAAAGTAAATTTTATTTCAATACCAAGTACGTACTTTGGCCTACAACTATATTGGTTATAATTTTCATAGTCCTATGTTAAATTTATCGGGACACGCAAGAAAATGAAGCGTGTACCAGTGTAATAGTATTCCAACTATAACTATAACTCTATGTTGTTATAACTTTTTACTAACAAAATTACACACGCATATTTTGATTATTCAAAACTGAAACACTGAATTGCACAATTCTTTAAATAATTTTGAACCCGTGAAATTGGGCCAATCATGTCTTCAGCAAGCGTCAAAAGATTCACAATTACCGTTTAAAAAATTTTGCGTTCAATAATGCTACATAATACATTGTTGTGAACAAGTTGTTGTTAAATTTAGGTAAAAGGTAATGATAGTTCATCTGCTGATGTATATTTTCTTATTAAACGTTACAAAACTGGCACATGTATTTCAAAAATATTTTTAAGAATTGAGCACTCGAATCGAAAGCAAACACATAACTTAATATTTCACAAATGCCAAATTCCAGTTAAATTAACAAAATAAATAACATAGATGAAATACTATGTAAATAATTATATCCGACGGTTACTTTATCAGAAAATAATTGCCTCTAATCAATTTATCAACCGTGGTATCACTGCCAGGTTCCCCATGATAGGATATACAGTACTAAGTTATCAAGCATACAAAGGCACAATACAGATTTACTGTTTTGTTCCACAATGACCAGTTTACACAACGGCTTCAGTGTTTGGGTCGCGGTGACGTAAGCAGACCGGGGACTGACTTTATTGCCAAAATATTGCCGGATGACTCATTCTTGCTCGAGAGTGGGCCGTGTCTGCCACAGGCTCCAGGGTAAACATTCGCACAGAGAAACATTTGCAAAAACACTTCCGCTGAGAAAGAAAAGTGTCACTTTTAATTTACGAGGGCTGTTCAGAAATTAACTTTTTTTGTATGGCTCGTAAGCTAGGGAAACCAAATGTGTAAATTATTTTTGTGGAATAGCCTGACTCATTGTGTATATAACAGTATGCTTGATATTTTGTTTTGCCATTTTTATGATCTAACATCGTACAACTAAATTGTCTCTACTTAAATGTTCCCGGCAGCAAAAAACAGCCCTTTTGACTTGAAAAAGGCATTTTAGCTAAAGCGGTTTCTAGAACCCTCGTTTAGCCAAACATGTTTGAATTTAGTGTTTAATTTTGAAAATTTGAGTGTAGTCCAGCATTTTTGAACTTAAGCAGGCTAAAGATGGCAGAACGTCGTTCAATAACGTAAAGTTTATTATAGCTAACTTTAGAGGTTTCATTCTATGACATATGTATTTATAGTCCGATTTAGATGAAACTGTAAACATTGATGACACCCTACCTAGCACGTGTACTAAAAATAAATCAAACCCAATCAGCCAAACCAAAATGGCGATGGAAAATCGTTCAAAATTTACGTCTTAAACGTTTTTCTTTATCATATACGAGTTCCTATATTAGGCTCAGCCCCGAAACTTGTCTTGTGATGCTACAATTTTTATAATTAATTGTTGTTTCTGTTTTTATCCTGTCAAAGAGTTTTGTTAACACTAAAGACGTAATTTGATTACTTTAAAAATTGATTGTTCTCTAAAAATTATGAAAGTTGCTATAAAACAGTACATAAATTAATATTTAAAAACGTCTAAAAGGTTTGACATAGTATCAGTTCTTAAAAACGGAAGTTTTAAATCGAAAGTTGTAATAATACTAAGAAAAGCGTATAAGGACGAGACAGCAAATTCTTAAAAATACAAACAATTTACAAAGTGTTGCGCAAAAATCGAACTAAAACAATCAAGTGCAATAAATAAAATAAATAATGTTTTATTGCCGTGAACAAGAAATTGCATCGACAATTAACAATATATAAAGCTAAATGAAAATAATTAAACACTCTGAATTTTGTCTCAACTGCTAATCTTGAATTGATTATGTTTAGCCTAGTTCAGTTAAATAAACATCAATGTTACACTAATAGTCTGGACTCTCTGTAGTAATAATTTGAAACTTGTTACAATTTACAAAGAATTCTTAAATTTAAAGCATTTGTATTAACAAAACTCAATTGAAGGTATGTTTATTATTATCTAAAATTACAACAGTGACTTTATGCTTTGGATAATCATTTCTTAGTATAGTTTTTGAGCTTTATTACAATGTTTAATATTGTTTCATAGCATTACATTTAATATAACACCAGAAGAAAGGGATTTCCATAACAAATATTGATTGTGGAACAAGAAAACTTTACTTTTTGCGTCGTGATCCTAAAAATAGTGGTTCTGAGAAGCCTCTTGCTAAACAAAACACAACAGATGAAACATCCACATCCCACCTTAGATCCGTGTTAGTGTTAACCCTAAGCCGGTTAACATTTAGACATGCCGTCAACTACAGAGCTTATAGCCGTTAACTTCTTCACCCACGTTCTTTGTTACCGGTCTTCTATGTAGTGTTAAACAAGTGTTTCTCAAAACTGATATACATGGAATCATCCGGAATGTATGTTTTAAAATGTCTAGCTACTCAATTATTAGTGACTTCAAATAAGGGTAAGTAAAAGAAATGGGATGGTTTGTTTGGAATTGACATTGCTAGATTTCAGCCGCACATGCTACCCTAGTACAGGAACAAATCTTCGTTGCTCGAACGAGTACGTTAGGTAAAAGTTCAAAGCACAATTTTCTTTTGAATCTCAAATAGGCTAACTTCTCTGACTTGACCTTCGTTGGAAGTTGGTTAAACCTCTTCAATCCCAGTCTCATCCAGTAAGACAGTATGACGTAAACAGAATTAAATGAAGGAAAATATTTTGTTTGGGTTCATTTTGAGATTGAGAAATGTTGGGTTGTGCTGTTGATCTCAATACATGCCATTGGCTCCAATTATTTTATTAATTTTACTCTAAAACATAGAGTTGTATCATCTGCGTTCCGGACAAGAAGTTCTTGTTGTACAGGTGAGCCAACAACATTGACATAGATGACGAACTGTAAAGGACCTCTGCGGGATCTCATAGTTCAATACTGTTTCTGCTGATCGTAAAGATCTACAAATTGTTTTCTATTACTAAGATACGATATGAGCCAGCAAGTGTTTACAGTGGATGCATTTAAAGACACCTTGACACATACTGTATACGTATGCTAAATTGTGAAACAAAATTATAAATTTTTAGCTTTGCAATTGGAATTTTATTTTGTTCTTTTCTTATCCAGTTTCTCTTCAGTGAAATAGTATGTACCTTGTGCGTCATGTAAACTCTTGCAAATTAATTGTCACTATCTTATCTTACTGTTATCAAACAACTGATAGTAGCTTCGCTCCTGTTTTGATTTCTCAAGGTTGATGGAGGATATTGGCACATTAATCTTTTGTGAAACCTTAGTATGACTAACAACTTTAAAAATCCAATCAATGACAGTTAACATTTTAAACGGTTTTCAGTTGAATTAAATTAGTTTCAAACTAAGAACTTGTGCCTTCTTTTAGTATCACCAAGGTTAGGCTGAATTTAGTTTTAAAATTCGAATTCTAATGATTTTTGGTTACCATTTTTGGAAGAAACTATCTTGATTATGTACAAAACAATAATTCTAGTTCTTAAGAATTGCCAATAACATCTATATACAAAAAATAACAAGTAAATAGAACATACTGTAAATAAACTGTACAAATATGTACGGAGGTTATTAATTTGCAAGTAAATTTCGCATCCCAAAATTTTTCGTTTTAAAATCTATATATTTACATGTACACCTTTCACTCCAAACATTTAGATGATACCTAATTGATATTGATAAATGTTTCCACAACACTTAGAGTGAAAATGTGGTTTCTGTGCTAAAGACGGACAAAATGAGTTTAGTATAAAAATTCTTCTACATTTTCCTGTTTAAAATTTTTCCTGCAAATTAAAAATATTTTACCATTTTTCGTACTAAAAAAAGCTCACAGAAAGTCAAATGGATCCAACCATAGGTGAAAACTTTTAACTGGTAACCTAACGATCGATTATGTTCTGTTCAAACACTTTTTTTCGACAAAATTAAAAAATTAATAAAATTTTACAATTTTAAAAAGCGCGCTGATCAACCCTTCCAACCACGCAGACAAAACCACAAACTTTCAAATTCATATAAACGCCAGTTCAGATGACCCCTCTTCCTCCATTTCTTGACAGCGACCCTACTGAAATGTACCAATTTAAGGGTACGCTCGAGTATCACCAAATCCTTTTTCCCTTTTTCACCTCCTACTTGGAACTGTGAGGTAAATGAAATGTCGTGTGTTGGTAACAGTGATTACTGTGGGCTGTGACAACTTACAGGCACTGAGGCATTAGCTGTCAAACAATGGGTAATCTGTGTCTAGATACACGCCCTTGCCGGGTCGCATCTCTGTCCGTTATATCTACCTAGTAATCGGTAACAATAAGTCTGGTGTCACGCTCTTCCCTTGCGAAACACGTCAATTCTTCGACAAATCAAAGTCGAAATAGATTTATTATCGAATTTCATTTGGAAAAATTAGATATTCATGCCGTCAGCATGGTAAGACTCAGGCCCGGGACCATGACGTGAGCACAGATCCTAACACTCAGAAAACGTTTTGAGCATTTTTTCAACAGGTCGCATTTCGGCCGACTTCCCCCAAAAGTCCATAGATTTCTATGT
The DNA here is from genome assembly GCA_018831715.1 of Matsumurasca onukii. Lineage (NCBI taxonomy): Eukaryota > Metazoa > Arthropoda > Insecta > Hemiptera > Cicadellidae > Matsumurasca > Matsumurasca onukii. The sequence goes on along the minus strand of CM032061.1, from coordinate 53,285,516 downwards.
TAATATCAAAATTATATGTTTGATCACTAACAAGAGCTAATAAATTTAGCAGATTTGAATTTGTACAATCATCGAGACGATGGGTGAAGTCTCCAAACCGGTCGTGTATATAATAAAGTAATGTTAAAAGGATACTCTGTTTCCTTTATTCTCGTCCTAATTATAGGCCTATGTTAATATTGGCCAAACAAAGTTTGATATTAACAAAATATTCTGTGAGAATAGGCCTACATGTTAGCAAATTTCCCAAGGAAATAGAGCTATTTATTTCTATCGGGTTATAGAAACCTGTTAGGGAATATACTAATTATTTTGGCTTAGAACGGACACAACAGGTTCAGTCAGACTAAATTCGGATGGAAAAATATGTTTTGGATAATTTTATTGTTATTTTTGAAGTGATGATTTCGGTGTTATAAAGTTGTGGACTGAACAAAGTAAACGGTTTGATCGAATTCCGACCATACACATAGTTTAGGCTACCTGAAGATGACAGCACTGCTTCTAGAAATGCCTCATAAATTCAATATTGGTGTATTTGATGTTTAAATTTATTCATTATCGTGTATAACTTTAGCAACACAATTTTAAGTAATACTGTAGTTATAAGTACAACTACTATTAAATTGTCCGACCATGTTAATCTAAAGAGAATTTCTGTAAGAAACCAAATATAATTGTAAATTTAAAATGTACCTATTTCAATTAATAAAAAGACGGTGTGTAGCCACAATAATTGTTTTATAAAAGTTATAAGTACAAGTTTTGATTAAACATAAATTACTTGTAGATCTTAAGGGTGGGATGAGAGCTACTTAACTGTAAATATTTGAATTTTTCCAAAGGACATCCCAAGAAGATGTTTAGAAATAAACTACTTTTATATACATACATTCAAAAGGACTACAAATGGTTTCCATGTCCAATTTGAGTTATGGTAACATCTTACAAAAGGTCTAACTAGTTGATATGTTAACTTTAGACAAATACTCAATCTTGTTTTAAAATCTCCAAGAACCGTTACATACAAGATTCTATATTCGCCTCGTTGACGCCACTGGCGGAGGGATGAAAAAATGCTTTCTCCGGATTAAACAGGCTCGGCGCCGCAACCGACTTCGTCATTTGTACACGTCCTCACCCCCGTACCCTCATCCCTCCACCACAAACACACTAAGCAGTCATCAACCCAGAGCTCAGTCTAACTAGCTCAGTCCTCAATGAATGTCAAAATTATTTTGAAAGGTGAAAAACGGTCCACCCTAAACCCTTGCAAGCTTTTGGTTTGACACATAAGCCGCATAAGTTGAAAGAAGGCGCGTCGTTTAGTCAGGTTTTACATGCGAGGTGTCGTGTGCACCTTGAGCGGACGAATTTGAGTTTCTCTCTGAAGTTACCACTAAGGCCTACCCTTAAAATATGACTTTCCTGTTACAATTTTCAAAGACTACAATTTTGGATTCTCTAACAGCGGGCAAGAATTATAGCATGTAGATTTTACCAGCGTCTCTCCTCCTCGTGACTTGAGTTTTACTTCCTCCTGGCGAATGATGATGTTTGCACAGCTAGAGCGGAGCAGGAATGGGAGGTTAAGTGTAGAAGGTGGTGGTGGTGGCACTGCGCCCAGTCGAGAGGGAGTCGGACAGAGCTATTTTTGCATCAAGGTGCGTCTGCCTGCACCGAGCGCACTTCTCTACATCAACAAACCGTCACACACTCATATCTGGATCAAACCATCACTGTAAGCTTGTACTATGATCGAACCTTCAGCCCTGTGTGCTCGAACACCATCGAACCTTTAAGAATGACGTACAAACCGTCACACACTCATATCTGGATCAAACCATCACTGTAGCTTGTACTATAATCGAACCTTCAGCCCTGTGTGCTCGAACACCATCGAACCTTTAAGAATGACGTACAAACCGTCACACACTCATATCTGGATCAAACCATCACTGTAAGCTTGTACTATGATCGAACCTTCAGCCCTGTGTGCTCGAACACCATCGAACCTTTAAGAATGAAGTACAAGCCGTACGTCACACACTCATATCTGGATCAAACCATCACTGTAAGCTTGTACTATAATCGAACCTTCAGCCTGTGTGCTCGAACATCATCGAACCTTTAAGAATGGTACAAGCCGTACGTCACACACTCATATCTGGATCAAACCATCACTGTAGCTTGTACTATGATCGAACCTTCAGCCCTGTGTGCTCGAACACCATCGAACCTTTAAGAATGAAGTACAAACCGTCACACACTCATATCTGGATCAAACCATCACTGTAAGCTTGTACTATGATCGAACCTTCAGCCCTGTGTGCTCGAACACCATCGAACCTTTAAGAATGACGTACAAACCGTCACACACTCATATCTGGATCAAACCATCACTGTAAGCTTGTACTATGATCGAACCTTCAGCCCTGTGTGCTCGAACATCATCGAACCTTTAAGAATGAAGTACAAGCCGTACGTCACACACTCATATCTGGATCAAACCATCACTGTAAGCTTGTACTATGATCGAACCTTCAGCCCTGTGTGCTCGAACACCATCGAACCTTTAAGAATGAAGTACAAGCCGTACGTCACACACTCATATCTGGATCAAACCATCACTGTAAGCTTGTACTATGATCGAACCTTCAGCCCTGTGTGCTCGAACATCATCGAACCTTTAAGAATGAAGTACAAGCCGTCACACACTCATATCTGGATCAAACCATCACTGTAAGCTTGTACCATGATCGAACCTTCAGCCCTGTGCTCGAACATCATCGAACCTTTAAGAATGAAGTACAAACCGTCACACACTCATATCTGGATCAAACCATCACTGTAAGCTTGTACCATCATCGAACCTTCAGCCCTATGTCCTCAAACATCAGCGAAGATGAAACGTTAGCCATGGACTTGTACCACACAAAAACCCTCACAAACATATCTGGATCAAACCATCACTGTAGGATAATACGGTAATACCATCGAGTCGTGAGCCCTATGAGCTCATACGAACACCAAAATTTCAGTTATAATCTCACATCTCTATCAACGCAATCATATCAACACAAAGCCACCACCAGTGATTGTTATACTTCTATTATGATCAAAACTTCAGCCAAAGGCTCATATCATTATCATTTCGTCAAACATGAACTTTTATCATTATCGTCAAACTACATTTTTGAATCAATCATCACTTTAGTAGCTCAGTTCATCATCGAACCGTTTGCAATGGACAGGCATCAATAATCACACAACACAGTCATCTGTATCAAACCATCAAGACACAATTTTTAAATATGTTTGAAATTGAGGGAAAGGCACATTAGAGAGACATTATTTCGGCAGAAGTTCCACAGGTAGAGATTCTGCCGACGACCACTGTACAGCGCTAGTGTTTCCTCTTCTTTCGGCTTATTATCTTGATGATAACCCTCAATCCGACAGGGTTCATTTAGCTGCCTTCTTAAGATAATTTACGATAGTTGCTTCTCTAATTCGCAGAGTGGAAACTTAGAACATCTCCGAACATCGCCGCTCTTCCATCTACTGAATGAGTTGATATATTATATGTCTTCGCATCTTGTACGTAGCCTCGTATGCGTGTAAAATGTTGCAAATGGTCGCGCCTGAAAATCAAAGGATTATTTTGCTAATAGCTAAAATTATTTACCGTAAAAACACTGTTTTTGGTAGGTTTCGTTGAATGTGTTATACCATATCTCAATCAGTTTACCTTGTTTTAACTAATTTTACAAAATTACATTGAACTATTTTTCAAAATCCACAAAAGACGTGTTTAGTGGAATATAAGGGCTTCATCATTTTTCCGTAGAAGGGAATGTCATAGTTTTTATAATGTACTCAAATGTTTGAAAACCTTGCACTCGATCACTTTTACTCATCAAACACAATCCACTCTTACCTCATCACATTAAGATAATTTGATGAGGCATAATTATAATCTCAACTGATTCGCCTACATCAGGGTCTACCTCGGATCAGCTTCCTAACCACTACGCGGGTCTAGTTGACCCCAGTGTAATTATGTGGGCTCCTGTGCGTACCTTGTCGTGCGTGACTACGCATCCTCACTACGCGCTACGCACTACGCTCCTCCCCTCAACCACGACACTCATTCTCACCGGTGTTCACAGGTTGTAAGTGATTAGTGTTTGACGTCCGTTTAATGGAACAGTCAGTGCTAATGGACGCAAAGCTTGAAAAAGGAACAATTGTTTCTCCTTTAGTGTTGTCCACGTGTTATTGTTTCTTACGACATATTACTTTCAACGTTGCAACTGCATGCCTGATACCCATTCTATACTGTTTATACCCAGAACATTTTTTAATAAGCATAACGTTTCAAGTAGTATTACTTGTTTTAACAGTGTTTTTGATATGAAATGATGAAACGTGTCTTACTAACAAGGTGAATTTAGGACGGTTTTCTTTTTAGTCTTCTCTTCCACTTCAAATCTCAACGGTGTTTTGTGTGCGTGTATTAGTTGTTGGTTCATAAAGTAAGTGTTCTTGTGAATGCTTCAACCAGTTTAAAAGCAATAATGAAATAAATCATACCAAGTACGAAGAAACGCTGATGACACTTTTTGTGTGGCTACATCCTAACACATAAACATCTTTGTGTGGTCTCTCGTAATCCATCAAAGAAACTCATCATACACCATATTCACCTTAAAATTTCCTCTAAGAGGGGTCGGTTTCTCAAAACAAAAGTATCACAAGTAAATCGGAAACCATGCGTCAGGTCTTCAACTATTTCGGAAGCCAACCACATACAAAACGAAATGTCTTCTTTCCTTTGCTTCTAATTATTCTTGCTATAAGCAGAGCACCTCCTATCCCCAGCAATGCGCTGGATACAGCCGGCAGCTCGCGAGGTGTCCAAGCACACGCTCCTTAATAAAGTTATAAATACGTATATAACGCAGTGGCGAGCTCGCGGGGGGCAGGCTGCGTGGGGCTCCGTCGCCAAAAACACTCATAAAGACTCGTTTACGGACCCACGTGTGGTCCGCCGTCATTCATTAAATAATCACATTTTGATTCCCGCAAGTTATAAACATGGTCACTTCACCGCACGGAATGGCTATGTAAATGCGGCCCGCACCATTTTCAAATTTCGATTGACGATGATTTGACGCGCCGATCTTACGTATAAGTGGAGGTTAATGGCTCTGAACTGGTTTAACGACTTTGTAACGTAAATTTGGTCTTTTGTTTGTCGATAAAGGGGGATTAAACTTTTAATGTCTCGATACCAAGTCTCGTACGTGCTGTTTTGTGGTCGTACGATCTTTATGTGATTAATTGGCTTGCAGTTATTTACACGTTGGTATGACTTAGCTTGGCAGTAACAGATTCAACTCGAATAAAACTTCTGGTTCATTTTGATGATGGGGTTTATCATCCTTTACTTTACCTTTGGTCCATACTAAAAGGAAACTATCTTGAAAGACTCTTTGATATCAAAGCTTTGTGCAACATCAATATATCACTTACTAAACAAATAAACTATCCTCAAATGCAGTGTGTTGATATTTCTGATAAAATTGTACACTGTAATAGATTGATTTGATTAGATTAGTGTTATTCTGAGACCTTCACAAAATTAAATTAACGTACCCTTTTTTCGCCAACAACCAACAAAATCTTAGGCAATAAGGAAGCTATTGGTATTATTATTTATTCTTATTATTATTCTTTATAGGAAGGTCATAAAGCAGTTTGAGACACAATATTGTTTCAAACTAGCGAGTCTTTCGTAAGGAATACGATAAGTTTACAATTTCTAGAGTTCAATGTATTTAGTTATTTCTTATAGTTCGGTGGTGAACGAATGGGAGATTTTTTGAAATCACCTGTATTTAAGACACATATCACTCGCTCCAAGATCTTACAGGAAGCATAAAAGCGCAGAGCAAACTGTCTACTCTGAGAGGAATGTGCAAAATCAGCCGTGCAAGAACGTATCGGGTGCAGTACGGGTGCAGCAGTAAGAGGAGCAAAGGCAAGCTGGACTGATAACTGATAAGGTCAGCACTGATAACAGACTCGACCTTGACCTCGGCTGACAGCACGCTAATCAAGCAATCAATCCTGCCATATGTTCAGTTATCAGTCACTCTTTCAACCGTACTGACTGTCACTCTATTGAGAGATTATTACAACCCTTTTCGTTATTCACAAGCCAGTGTAGTTCAGCTATTTTTAGAAGAAAAATTCGATTAATATAGAAAATTCTGTTTTGTGGCTGGAAACACCCCCACCCCTTTCGGTGCTTTATGGGGTAAATTGCCACAACGCGATATTTGAAATTAGATTGTATTGACGGTGGTGGTGATAGATGTGCGGCGGTGACTATGATTATTGATAGATTTTGTCAGGATTAGCCTTTTTTGAATTTAATTTATATTAATATTGTCTTAGCCAGAGGTATTTTAATTGAAGTCTAGACTTTTGGTTACGCATTGTGGGAAAACGGTTCAAACCCATGTGCCTGCGCTGGGAATCGAACCAATGAACTGCCGCAACTCTCCGGGTGAGCTACCTACGCGTGCTCTTGTGACTGTTTTATAACTCAATGAGTTAAGGGGTTAAGATGTAGACTAGACTTATCTTTGTTGCATTATATCGCTTCCTTCTCGTCTTTATCATCCTTGACTTCCTTACTGATAAGAACAAGGGGATACCACAAAATCACTCAATGGACCCATTGTTACCGCTTTTATCTTTCAACGACGGACCAGCTGTTGTAAAACAATATTTGATCTTGTGAACAGAAGAAAAAATGTTTTACAGACGTAGTAAATTAATATGACAATGATCCAAATAACATGTGAAAGATCAACTTAAGTACTTTGTTCTTTACGTGTTAACAGTATATATACCACACCCCACTATTTCATTTCGGAGCTATGACCAGAATTAACATTTTCGAAGCTAAGAACGTCGAGACTATACCATACCACCCACTTAATGGTATACCTATAGAGAGTAGGTTGGAGACCATTTAAATATCTCTATTAAATGTTTAGCGAAATGTATGAATAGAGCCAGAAAGGTCTTAAATTGAAAGTTTGATTTAGGGTGAATGTATCGTTTTAATGACTGCACCAATGTAAATTTTAAAACTTTTGGATGAGGACCTCCGAAATGTGTCGAGTTTGATTGAAAAGCCTACCTCAATCCACCATTCAATCCTTATTTGTCCAATTCTTTTGGACCTGGGGAAATTCTGGTTTTGCATAAAATATACATGCTCAAAACAAATACATCGTAGTAGTTATGTGATATATCCTACCCGAACCAATTGAAGGTTGAACTATGATTTTAAGAGAAAAGTAACTTTACAACATTTTTATCCTTATTTTACAAAACTTTAATAGTAATATTGACTATAACGCCGCCTTCAGGGCGTAAATCTTGATGATGGAGGGAGGAGGAGAGTATTTAAATCTCAAATGGGCCCCAAAAGCCTAAGGATAATACGAAGGTGTTTAAATTTAATATTGAACAAAGGAATTAAAACTGATTAATTTAATATTTTCACGAGGCCACTATACGCCTATTTCTATGATCGAAAGTAAAGAAGAGAAACGCCAGACAGTGAGAAAGGAGAGACTTCTGGAGTACGACCACTGACCATACCGGGAGTCTCCTGCTGGAGAAATTGACCAGGAACTGGACAAACCCTAGACACTTGACACGGCCGGATCACGCCTTGTACTCGACTCTCGACTGTAGACAATAGGAGTATAGGAGGCAATTAAGACTGAAATCGTGTAACAACTAATGCTGAGTCGTCTGCGAGATCTTCAATAAGCCAACAAGTATTTTTGACCAAAAATATACATTAGTCGTTGTGTTTACAAAAAATTATTCTTGGTCGGTTTTCTAAGTTTTAAGTCATTTGGGTAGTAAAATCTTACTAATTGTCTTTGTGTTATACCAAACTTAACCTAGCTCTTTCAGAGTAATTTCTGCGGCGTCCTCGTTTAGTTTGAAAACAGTTGTTGGAAGGGACTAGTCAAATGAAAGGTCATAACTAGTAGAGAACCAGGCCGCAAATACGTTCGTTAAAAGATTTAATCTAAATTATATGGTAACACTCAATCTTTTTATTACGTTCAAAGCTTCCAAGATATAACCTAAAATATTAAGCTTATTAGGTTAGATATAACCTAATAGCCTTGTGGTTAAATGTGTGGCATGGGACTTCCCTAATAACAAAGCTTTCTTTGGATATACCAAGAGATATATGCTCTCATAAAGATATTCCTTGACTCCGTGTAGACCGTTTCCTTTGGCCCCAAAATGGTTATTACCTTAAAAATAGTTACTTTTTTATAGAAATGGTACATAGCAAATTGGCAGAATTTGCTACTTATACCATTAACGGACATCAAAACTTCCAGAAATAAAGAAAATATGATGCTTATAACTGAGATTGTATCAAGGCCTGATTATATCCCATCAAGTATACAAACGCAGTACGTCTAATCAGATTAGAAGTATCGAAATCGGGCCATACCCAAGTGTATTTCTACTATCCAAACGTTCGACTGTGTTGATCAATGGAACCTTCTCAATGGACCTGCTACCCATGATAGGTTTCAAATCGTATCTAAGTGGTCAATTTGTAGGTCTCTTAGACATACGATAAGAAACAGAATTGACCATGGAGTCATCCATATTAACTGCTATATGTAACGATGTTGGTTATCGGTACAACAACCTTGTAAGTACGAGATGACACGACTCTTGTTTAAGCAAAATAGTCAAAGAATTGAAACCATTGCATTCATTGAGTACAGCACAATGCACAACGAGCTTAAACCAATCAAACAAATCTTTCATCCAACTGTTTACGTCAGACATACTCGTGATCATACCCAACTGTCTGCTGATGAGACTGAGATTGAAGAATTCTACCACAAATTCTCGGATACACCTCGTCGAGGTTTGACCTGGGATTTTCATGTTGACCATGCCCTGCAAAATTTCTCAATGTTTTGAGACAGCTATCCAAATATTGCCCAACCCAGGTATGTGACGCATATTATGGAGTACTCTACATCCTATGAGTAGCACTGTGAGGTGCGAAAACTTTTACAGAATTTTCATTCTAACAAGTAGTATAGCAAAGCTGCAATGGAGAGAATCTGCAGGCCAGCTTCAAAAATTTGAAACTGTTGACATTACCCGTTTCTACATTTTGAAAGCCTTTTTAGACAAAATATACAAGATAGTGATATGCACTTTACGTAACCATAGGGAGAACTACCGAACTGGGAGACACAGGACGGTAGCTCATGAACGTTTGCTTCACAGGCAGGAGTTCAACTAATCAACAGATGCCAAATTCGATTGTAAAGTGGCACCTACAAAATAAAAAACTCGCTTGAAAAAAATTTGGTCGCTGAAGCATTCTATAATATAAACGAGTTTATGTATCGACTGTTCTGCGTAAAAACCACGGACCAAGGACCTGAGTGGAACAAATTCGAGTGAATGAGAATTACGCAAATACTGTATACTGAATAGTTTCTGTTATAAATACAAAATGTTAGATACTTAATATAAAATGATGCGTAATGGCATGTATATGTTCTACGCACAAAAGATTTATTTATTTATTAGTTAATTATTTATGTAAAAAAAATATTTATAATTATTATATATTATATCATATTTATTATTATTTATATATTATTTATTATATACAAGCGCACCAATGAAACTTCCAAGTTTCTTACAAGCCTTCTCGTTGTTTCTACACCCATGAGATAGATCACGGCCCTAACACTATTCCGTGTGTATCGCTTAACTCTTAAGGTATGCTTCACCCATACCTTAGGTTCATTACGTAAATTATACACCCAGCCAATGAGGTATATACGCACATACCTCACGCAATATCTACATTCCACCCAGGTATGAGGTTTGACCCCTCGTGATGTGGGCCTAGACCCAGCCAAGAGTTATACTCGTGATGTTGTTCCTAGAAGCAAATAGATAGGTACGTGTTTAGATGTGATGTACCTCATAATGTAAATGTCAATTGGTGTATGTTATTCATGAGTTATGCACCTACTTCAAGTTATACCTCACGTGATGTCTACCCAGACGTGAGGTTTGTGTGTTCTCCGATCTGAAATATCTCACGTCGCGTTTATGTCACGTGATGTACGTAACTCGTGAGTTAAGCGCCTACCCAACCACAGGCCAAACCTCACGCGATACATGTCACACACGTGACGTGGTACCTAGATCGAGGTACCCAGACGTGAGTATGTGCGTACTTTGACCTGAAATACCTCACGTCGCGTTTATGTCACGTGATGTAAACGTGAGTTAAGCGCCTACCCAACCACAAGCCAAACCTCACGCGATGCACATGTCATACGTGACGGTACCCAGACGTGAGGTATGCGCGTACCCAGACGTGAGTATGTGCGTACTTTGACCTGAAATACCTCACGTCGCGTTTATGTCACGTGATGTACGTAACTCGTGAGTTAAGCGCCTACCCAACCACAAGCCAAACCTCACGCGATGTACATGTCACAGTCACGTGACGTGGTACCCAGACGTGAGGTATGCGCGTACCCAGATGTGAGGAGTACAAGCTGACGGACACCGCCGCTGAGGAAACTGTGACCTCGATCCCACGTGAGAATTCCTCCAGGCCCTTTCTTGGAATCGGACACTCGAAGTTGCATCGGTGGGTTTCCTTCCAAGGCGACGCAAGACGGCTCCGAAAAGCGTCACAGACCGCACTCGCTGCTTTCTATACTTACCGCGCACAGCCTCCGTCTGTCTTACACACACCACACGCTACCTAGCTTCCGACATCCACGTTCATACAAACGACCGCAGCATGCTCGTTCCGACACCCAGGATTTTCACATTTTTATTGAAGTAGTTAACTATAGGTAGAATCCATAACAACTGTTAATGTTGAACCATCTCACAACTTTTGTGTTTTGATGTTTTCTTACCCAGAAAGTAATCTAGCTTTTGAAAATAGCGGCAGAGTTACAGGTGCTACCGTGAATGCTAGCAGTTTTTGTTACGCTTGATAATTATGGAAAGGACCCTCTTGGGAACAACAGGGTTTCCCAAATATAAGTAAAGGGTTTATGTTGTAAAAACTATATTAATTATCAAGTTTAATTCAATTTAAATAAACACATTTATTGCACCTTATTAACTCAGACGTATACCAATAATGAACAAAAGCAAATCAGCCAACCCAAGATGGCGGTGAAACTCTTCGACTTGTACAATTACTTGTTTACAACAAATTAATAATGATAGTGTTTACAACTTTCCTTCTTTGTTTACGAACTCACCTTCTTATTATTGTTTAGATTACATTTAAACAATAACCACGATATCGTTGGCTAATTCAATCACAAATACATTTTACCAATTGAAAAACTAGTGATATCGGCTACTCTCGTCTTAATCCAATTATAACCAGCGAACACTGCAGAAACGTGACTTAAGTGGTAAACAGTTCAGCGAGTGGAAAGTAACTTGCATTGGACATCTGGTCAAGTTGCACCACAGACAGAGGAATGATTTAGTGAAAATATAGAATGTGACATTGTTGAGAGAGAAGCTTGCAATGGACATCTGGTCATGTTTTACCACAACAGAGGAATGATTTAGTGAAAAATAGGAATGTGACATTGTTGAGAGCAACTTGCAGTGGACATCTGGTCAAGTTGCACCACAGACAGAGGAATGATTTAGTGAAAAATAGGAATGTGACATTGTGGAGAGCAACTTGCAGTGGACATCTGGTCAAGTTGCACCACAGACAGAGGAATGATTTAGTGAAAAATAGGAATGTGACATTGTGAGAGCAACTTGCAGTGGACATCTGGTCAAGTTTCACTACAGACACAGGAATGATTTAGTGAAAAATAGGAATGTGAAATTGTGGAGAGAAGCTTGCAGTGGACATCTGGTCAAGTTGCACCTCAGACAGGGGAATAATTTTGTGAAAAATAGGAATGTGACATGGAGGAAAGTCCTAAACGAGAAACGGCCTTGATACCTTGCATGAATATCAAAGACTCGCGAACAATAGTGTCGGCGGTATGATTAAGTACGACCGCTGAATGCTAAAGTGACGCGATTGTTCCGTTGCGACCCGGGAGCTGCAGTCCAACTGGAACTCTTCCGGTAAATAAGGTGAAATGAAAAATAAGTTGCATGCTGATCTAATGTTACTTGTGATTATTCAACTGAAAGTTATTTCCAATCCATCCCGCACGATGAAAAATGCCTAGTATTTCTTTAATCGAGATATTTTAACAATAAGTATGACACAAGAAAAGTGCGTGCTTACATTGCTTAGAATAATAATCGAAGAGTTAAAAATGAAACTAGATACATTAGTTAACATCGTACTAAATATTGTTTGGCACCTTCATTTACGGAAATATAAACCTTAGACATGTGTTTAAAAGTTCAATATTTCCCCCCTAATCATCACACAGGTTTCAAAGCTTATTTGTATATCCAGCTCAATTACAATTAAAACGTTATTAATTTTTATTTAGCCATCAATGACCTCTTCACTGGCCCATTAATGGATTGTAATCCGATCCCAATGAAAAACAAAATTATAATCTAGTTCTTCGGTGCACACCGTGTCAAAACATCATGAAAATTGGTTTAAAATATTGAGATTTTATTGTGAAGTACCATAGAACCTAAGAGCCTTAAGAGAGCCCTAGAGATCGAAGTCACTGAGAGCTTAAAACTTAAGGTGATAACCATTCTATGAGAGATTACGTGTTTTCAGCACTCTCACGTAGTATTCTTCAAATTCACCCTTCTAGGGTCCTTTCTTTAAATTAAAAAAGGTTCCAAGAATCTTCAGCAAGCCGAACTACCTTTCGATAGTCACGAACAAATCCCCTGCTCCTGCTAAATCAGTAACCGAGACCAAACCAGCCTGGAGGAAATCAGTAGCCCATCACACACCAATTTATTAACCTAACCAATTTACAGGCAAAAAATTAATCGCAACTGGTTAAACACGCTGCGGTAGTTCTTCTTTGGAAAAGAAACAAAAATAAATTTTGGCCACGGAGCGGTCGACCCCTCCTCTCCCGTGTCGCGCTCAGTGATTAGCCCTGGAATGCGCTTAATGAATCTATCACTATCACCGTATTGTCTATATTAACAGCGCCGACTATAAACGTATTTTATGGCCCAGGTTTCCAGTGAGCGTCAATGTCGAGGCTGATTCTGCCTCTGGCGGACCGAGATGTTCCTTCCTCTCTGAACACTTATCCAAGACACATACCAGGGTAAGCAGGGAGTTTTTGTTGTTGTCGTGAGTAAGAAAGAGGAATGAAGTGTTTTCTGTCTAGAGCCAAATTGGTAAACCATGAGAAGACTTTCTCTACATGACGACGCTTTCCTACGCACCACACGAAGAGAATAATCAAATGTGAAGATTGGGTTTCGATAAATAACTTTTGGACTTAGATCTAAAAGCATGTACAAAATATGCTAACGATGTGTCAGAATATTATGTCCAAGTTAACTGACGACAAAATAAAAGGTTTTATCTTTGTGCCTTAATCACTTACATTTAATTGTCATGTTCTAACTCTCCAACGAGTATTTAACTACTGTATGCTTAAATACATACTAATAATAGTTACTTATAATAAAAGTGGCTAACATTACTAGCTACAGGTTTAGAGATAAAAAACTAGTAACATTTCATAAATTATCATTATTTTAGTACACAATTTGTATTGATAGAGCACCTTACAGAACGCTGTCTATGAACCTTGAACTCAATACAGTTTGCCATTCGCAATATTTACTAGACAGAGTCTGACTGTCTCTCGGTCTAGACATTGATAAGGGAGCCGTGAGTCATCACATTGTTGATTGGCTTATCTGTAGTATACTTTGATGAATACTTTCGTTTGTTTATCAAAACTGAAACTGAATACAAATCACAAGTCTGAGTAGATTAAAGACCTAAGTTTCGGACCTTTTAATGTTTAAACGCAGCATTTAGGATGTACTTTTAGTTACCAGGAGATAACTAACGAGATTTCTTAGGTATGGAAAGGCCAAAAGTATGGTATAATTGCTGGTGGAAGGTTTAAAACGTAGTTGAAGTAAATACTTTTCAAATATCATCAATCAATTATCAAGGAATTGTGGCATAGACGACGCTAGGCCCAACACTTGTTTGTTAGGGAGTTTAAATTATGCTAGCAATATATAGGAGTTACTCAAGAAGTTTTAATTGTGTGGTAGCCTGTGATAGGTCCAAAACTTAACTGTCAGGGATTTTGGAGTGGGCTAGCCTGTGAGAGGCATAACACTTGGTTGTAAGGTAGTTGGGCGTGCTAGCAGTTGGTAGGCCAAGCACTTATTTGTCAGTGAGTTTTGAGTGTGCTAGCAGTTGGTAGGCCTAACACTCGGTTGTAAGGTAGTTGAGTGTGCTAGCAGTTGGTAGGCCTAACACTTGATTGTCAGTGAGTTGAGTGTGCTAGCAGTTGGTAGGCCTAACACTCGGTTGTAAGGTAGTTGAGTGTGCTAGCAGTTGGTAGGCCTAACACTCGGTTGTAAGGTAGTTGAGTGTGCTAGCAGTTGGTAGGCCTAACACTTATTTGTCAGTGAGTTTTGAGTGTGCTAGCAGTTGGTAGGCCTAACACTTATTTGTCAGTGAGTTGAGTGTGCTAGCAGTTGGTAGGCCAAGCACTTATTTGTCAGTGAGTTTTGAGTGTGCTAGCAGTTGGTAGGCCTAACACTCGGTTGTAAGGTAGTTGAGTGTGCTAGCAGTTGGTAGGCCTAACACTTATTTGTCAGTGAGTTTTGAGTGTGCTAGCAGTTGGTAGGCCTAACACTTGGTTGTAAGGTAGTTGAGTGTGCTAGCAGTTGGTAGGCCTAACATGATTGTCAGTGAGTTTTGAGTGTGCTAGCAGTTGGTAGGCCTAACACTCGGTTGTAAGGTAGTTGAGTGTGCTAGCAGTTGGTAGGCCTAACACTTATTTGTCAGTGAGTTGAGTGTGCTAGCAGTTGGTAGGCCTAACACTCGGTTGTAAGGTAGTTGAGTGTGCTAGCAGTTGGTAGGCCTAACACTTGATTGTCAGTGAGTTTTGAGTGTGCTAGCAGTTGGTAGGCCTAACACTTGATTGTCAGTGAGTTTTGAGTGTGCTAGCAGTTGGTAGGCCTAACACTTGATTGTCAGTGAGTTTTGAGTGTGCTAGCAGTTGGTAGGCCAACACTTATTTGTCAGTGAGTTTTGAGTGTGCTTGGAGTGAGTAGGTCTCGACGGCGTTATTTTCGTCATCAACACTCGTGATCCGCCTGGCATCAAGTCTAAACCTAGACTGTGCTGCTTTGACAACCGATTTACAATAGCTATTATGTTTCCTTTAGTCTCTGTTTGTACCACAGTACTAACCATGTCCTTGCCCCTTCGCCTAAAATATAGGAAATATAACAAATGGTTTGAATAGTGTCAAAAAGATTCAATTACGTAACGTGGTTTCATCTAAATTAGTAAGTCATTTTACTGAACTGATAAATGTTCAAGGTAACTTGGCCAATCAATATTAGAACTTACTAAACCTTCAACAAACTTCATAACGTAAAGTTTGCAACTTATAATTTCTGTAAGACGTATTTTATATTTATATTATACTTAAATCGGTAATAATTTTCCGCAAGTTGAGCCATAAAACAAAACAAAAATGCCAATTGAGTTAATATTTGATAAGAAGGTTATCAGTTTTATGCTACATTTAATTGAGTCCAACTTGATCTTTAATTCAAAGTTCCTAACCGAATTTCTAGCATTATATTTTTTCAACTTATCAAACCAGCAGCAAGTGACAGACTAAGTCTAGAAAGAGGTAGACCTACTGGTATTGGACATGTAAAACAAGTTTTACTGAGTGAGTTAGAGTGAGGTGAGCGTGAGTGTGGCTCACTTCCAAGACAATCATCAGCTTGGCTCATGAGTCAGCCTCTCCATCCCTCCATTCTACCATTTCAGACCACAGTCTGCACACGTAAAACAAGTGTTACTGAGTGAGTTAGAGTGAGGTGAGCGTGAGTGTGGCTCACTTCCAAGACAATCATCAGCTTGGCTCATGAGTCAGCCTCTCCATCCCTCCATTCTACCATTTCAGACACAGTCTGCACTAGTAAAACAAGTGTTACTGAGTGAGTTAGAGTGAGGTGAGCGTGAGTGTGGCTCACTTCCAAGACAATCATCAGCTTGGCTCATGAGTCAGCCTCTCCATCCCTCCATTCTACCATTTCAGACACAGTCTGCACACGTAAAACAAGTGCTACTGAGTGAGTTAGAGTGAGGTGAGCGTGAGTGTGGCTCACTTCCAAGACAATCATCAGCTTGGCTCATGAGTCAGCCTCTCCATCCCTCCATTCTACCATCTCTGACACAGTCTGCAGACGTATATAAAACAAGTGCTACTGAATGAGTTAGAGTGAGGTGAGCGTGAGTGTGGCTCACTTCCAAGACAATCATCAGCTTGGCTCATGAGTCAGCCTCTCCATCCCTCCATTCTACCATTTCACACACAGTCTGCACAAGTATATAAAACAAGTGCTACCGAGTGAGTTAGAGTGAGGTGAGCGTGAGTGTGGCTCACTTCCAAGACAATCATCAGCTTGGCTCATGAGTCAGCCTCTCCATCCCTCCATTCTCTTCTCAAATACACGGGTGATGGGAGGTTTCCAGGTTCGCGCCTGGTCTCAGCAAACGGCCGGTAGTTAATTCGTCGCTAAGGTCACCACACAGGGTGGTGATTGGTGGATTAAATTTCAAAAGCGGAAACAATTGAAGTTTGACGTAGGGATATTGGGTTTGAATCACGACCCAGTTTAGATGTCTTATAATTGAAATAGTGAAACAGTGAGTTTATTCCAACAAACAAAAATATTACAACAATATGATTACAGTTTAGAATGCTTCCGTACGGCAGGTAAAATTGAGATTGAGATTAAGTGGTAGAGAGGACCTTTTAGCCCTATCGTCACTTCGTACTAGGATTAAATTTTATAAATCAGTAGAACAGATGACATAACTTTTGGGACATTTTACAAAAATTATTTTATAAAATATTGTATGTCCTACGCATTGTTTTGTTTGTATCAATTATCGTTCACTCGATCTGTTTACATTGTATTATCGTGGTTCAGTCGAGGAGTGCAACGGCTCGCGAGCTCGCCAGGTCTGTTTTCGTATCTGTGCCACACTTCTAGCACTCGGCGGCCGCGCCAAATCAAATTGACAGACACTAATAGTGCCCCTGTTGAAATATTGTCAACTTTTGGGTTCATATGATTTATTTACGTTGGCTTATATACTTTAGTGCCTTCTAGAACGTTGAGCAGTGCATCCGAAACATAAAGTAACTCAAACTAAAGTAACAGTAAGTTATTCCAAGAAAATTCGTTTAAAAAAATGTTTAATGTACACATACATCCTTGAACTCTATCCCACATAAATTCCTAACCGATCCGGCTTTTTCCCCTAAACGTGTCGGGAGCGAGTATTTGTGAATCTATTTCCACGCCGGCGTTGACAATGAGACATTTGTCTGATTATTTACTCAGCAGTATGGTGCTAAGCTGTGAAGTCTCTCTGGGTGTTTAGTTTCCTACCCTTGTCACCGGCACCCTCCCGGCACAAATATCTCACCCTAATTATAGGACAGTCACACGTACCAGGGCGCCAGAAAGGATAGTTTTGTAAACAATCCTTACTGTCGATGTTTATAGTGTAGTGCTTTGTTCTGCAGCATTATTCATGTGAAATTGTCTGAACTTTGAAGGGGTCGATTCAGCAGCAAGAGATGGTGCGAGCCATGGTTTCCTAATACCCAATATGTTCCTAATATAACTGGTATGTTCAAAGTTATAGAAATAGGCGGCAGTGGTAAAACAATCTGTAATCTATGGAACCAGCTTCATTCACGTGGAATTGTCTGAAGGGTTTGTTGGGAAACAAGAGATGGTGTGAGCCATGGTTTCCTGATACCCGGAATAACCAGAGAGGACAGTGTAACTGATATTTTACAAATTATAGAGAGTGGCAGCAGTGGTAGAACAATCTGTAATCTATGGAACCAGCTTCATTCACGTGAAATTGTCTGAAGGGTTTGTTGGGAAACAAGAGATGGTGTGAGCCATGATTTCCTGATACCCAGAAGAACCAGATGGGAAGATATACCTGATATATTTAAAGCTATAGGAAATTCAGACGTGGTAAAACTTTCTGTGTTCTATAATAGAACGAGCTTCATTCACGTGGAATTGTCTGAAGGGTTTGTTGGGAAACAAGAGATGGTGTGAGCCATGATTTCCTGATACCCAGAAGAACCAGATGGGAAGATATACCTGATATATTTAAAGCTATAGGCAAATTCAGACGTGGTAAAACTTTCTGTGTTCTATAATAGAACGAGCTTCATTCACGTGGAATTGTCTGAAGGGTTTGTTTGGGAAACAAGAGATGGTGTGAGCCATGATTTCTTGATACCCGGAATAACCAGAAGGACAGTGTAACTGATATTTTCAAATCATAGAGAGTGGCAGCAGTGGTAGAACAATCTGTAATCTATGGAACCAGCTTCATTCACGTGGAATTGTCTGAAGGGTTTGTTTGGGAAACAAGAGATGGTGTGAGCCATGATTTCCTGATACCAGAATAACCAGAAGGACAGTGTAACTGATATTTTCAAATCATAGAGAGTGGCAGCAGTGGTAAAACAATCTGTAATCTATGGAACCAGCTTCATTCACGTGGAATTGTCTGAAGGGTTTGTTTGAAACAAGAGATGGTGAGCCATGGTTTCCTGATACCAGAATAACCAGAAGGACAGTGTAACTGATATTTTACAAATTATAGAGAGTGGCAGCAGTGGTAGACAATCTGTATCTATGGAACCGCCTTCATTCACGTGAAATTGTCTGAAGGGTTTGTTGGGAAACAAGAGATGGTGTGAGCCATGGTTTCCTGATACCGGAATAACCAGAGGACAGTGTAACTGATATTTTAAAGCTATAGGAAATTCAGACGTGGTAAAACTTTCTGTGTTCTATAATAGAACGAGCTTCATTCACGTGAAATTGTCTGAAGGGTTTGTTTGAAACAAGAGATGGTGTGAGCCATGATTTCCTGATACCGGAATAACCAGAGAGGACAGTGTAACTGATATTTTACAAATCATAGAGAGTGGCAGTGGTAGAACAATCTGTAATCTATGGAACCAGCTTCATTCACGTGAAATTGTCTGAAGGGTTTGTTTGAAACAAGAGATGGTGTGAGCCATGATTTCCTGATACCAGAATAACCAGAAGGACAGTGTAACTGATATTTTCAAAATCATAGAGAGTGGCAGCAGTGGTAAAACAATCTGTGTTCTATAATAGAACCAGCTTCATTCACGTGGAATTGTCTGAAGGGTTTGTTTGAAACAAGAGATGGTGTGAGCCATGATTTCCTGATACCCGGAATAACCAGACGGGACAGTGTAACTGATATGTTTAAAGTTATAGAGAGCGGCAGTAGTGGCGGAGACTGAGTTGAAACGTGGCCAAGTTTTGTCACGATGTAGCCACGCTGCTTGTCATAGCGGAGATGTTACTAGGGGGAAAAGTAAGAGAAAATGGTGTAAACACTGACTTTTCTTGACTATGTACAATAGTTAAGAGGAGGAGTACTGAATTTTCTCTCGAGATGCCGTAGACAGGTAGAGGGAAAATAAAAGAAGGTAGTAAATTACACACTTTATACATTAAACATAGTTAGTTAAGTAGATAGATGTTTTCAAGCATGAAGAACATCTGAAATATTTCTACTCGTAGTCAAAATAAATAATAATTCTTTGGACGTGCAAATCAGTATAATATCTTCAAATCAAATAAATTTTCTGTAATGGAAATTTCAGCGTTATTTTGTTGTTGTATATTTTTGTTTTAATACTACAGCTGGTTTGAAGTGTGAGTGATAGACTATCAGTAGTAGAGGGCCCTTGAGTCAAGTGGTCTTTCAAGCTTGTTTCATATCCTCTTCAAGCTATCACCACAGCAAACTAGTTTATACATCGTATCAACACGTTTATACGCCTTTCTAGTTATTAGATTTTAGTTTAGTTAGTAGTAGACTATTAATCTGCTATACAGTTATGCAAAGGGTTTTAATACGTTTAGTTGAAGGTTTTTGTAATTTATTTTACTGTGAGTTCTGACAAATAAACCTGAACGATGCACATTGTACTGTACTGTACCTCAAAGCTTACTTTAAAACTATTGCCGAAACGAACAATAATGCGCTTCAAATGTGTTCAAT
The DNA here is from genome assembly GCA_018831715.1 of Matsumurasca onukii. Taxonomy (NCBI): domain Eukaryota; kingdom Metazoa; phylum Arthropoda; class Insecta; order Hemiptera; family Cicadellidae; genus Matsumurasca; species Matsumurasca onukii. The sequence continues at coordinate 53,265,103 of CM032061.1, read as the reverse complement.
TTGTTAACCTTTTACGAAATTTATCTAAAAACATCCGTTTTGACTATTGCGATGACATCCTTAAAATGAAAAGCTCTTTTGATAGAAACAAGAGGTTTGTTTTGACGATCTTTTACTCCTTAGGAATATATAAATAATTTTATCGACCCTTTACTCCAATTATTCCTTGGGTATAGAAACAGGTCATGAAAATTACTTTTTACTCCTCGTGAAGAAATAAACGATTTTAATTAATTTTCTTCTAAAGGAAACCCGTTATTATATTGAGCAATAAGGGTTTTCTGCGTAATAAACTCCTAGACAAAACCTTTCTCTTAGTTTTTATCATCCCTTTTTAGTATCGAAATTGGAAAATTTTGGGCTAAATGCAAGTAATTATTTAATTTAAGTAATTATTATTCGGAAAAATTCAACATACAAAATTTTGAAGTGATTGGTTTACTCATCGGAGCAAGAGGAACTGTGCCAAAACTTTTTCAAGTTTTTGGAGAAACAAAATTTTTCTAATATAGTTTTATATCAAATTTCACTTATAAGTATTCAAACATCAATTCAAATATTGCGACACCATTTATACAACCATGTAAACTAAATTTATAATTTGTAATAGTATTCTTTGTTATCAAGCAACCTACGTTGGTGAGAAATAAGTCAATAAAGTTTTCATTATATATACAGAAACAACAAAATATGCAATACAGTTATACTACAAGAAAATTGTTGGTACTAATAGTTGTTTATGAATTGTTTGAAATTTTACCAGTAGTGTGTTAATTTGTCCAGGAGTGTATTAATAAGTAATATATCTGCAGTAATAATATTCATTACACCACTATTAAAACTTAACATACAAATTAAAGCTTTTACCCTTCCCTGCAGTTATACTTTGGCTTTAACTCACACGCATTCCCTACATTTTATAACTTATGAACCTGTATAATTTTGACGTCTATAGTCTATACACTTTCACGGAATACCTCGGCTTGAAATAATCTCAAGCCGTCATTATTTCTGAACCAGACTTAATTTTAATTCGATCCTAACCTAGTCTGCGGTCACTAATTAGTTTCGGATTGGTCCCAAATCAGGCACATAATCATGGACTAACTATTTCAGCAGCCTTGGGCAATGACCATCATCTTCGGTTTCCGTGGAAACCTTTGGACGTGTGATGGTTTTGAATATAACCAATCCAAACCACATGTAGGCTACATTGGTGTTCCCCAAGCCACCTTTCATGGAATTCAGAAATAAATAACTTGTAATCAACCACGTTGCTGATTTAAAATAAATTTTAAAATGTTGTTAAACAAATTGTGTATACTAGTACATTTAGTCTCACGATAAATACTTACAGCGTTAACAACTTAAAAGTATGGCAAAACCAACAGTTTTGAGAACCCCACTTTGTTGCTGAAGCCAAGACGGCCTAGAGTTTTGAATGTTGTGTTGAAATGCGTTATACATAAGTATTTGAACCCTTCTTTACTCGTACGTATTTAAATGAAAGTATGTTAGTGCAGAACACATTGTATGGCTGGGTCAAATCTGCTATATTCTCGTATTTAAATGTATTGTTTAATTTATTGCGATCTGTCCTATTTAGTCAATTGAAAACAGTTTAATAATACAACCTTTTATTTGTTCATTATGTCAACAATATTACTGAAACCAAAATAAAATACGGCGTTGGTACAAACAATTGCACTAGGTGCATCTAAGAATGGGATAAATATTTTCTCCTTGTAGAATTGTTTACAAAATTATCAGGATAAGTTAGTTTATACACTGAAGAACTAACAGTTAACAGCTAAGATGATTCATATGTGATAATATCCTAGGCCTCTATTCCTTTCTTCATCGGTAGATGTTTTCAGTTTTTGTTCCTGATTAGTTCCATTTTGACAACGACATCCTAAAATACAGAATTTGGAAATGTACAGATGTACAGAACTAGACAATTACACTTACTGTGGAGCTTACAACAGTATAATATGTGCAAGTTATTAATTAACAAGGTTAAACCAAGACGGAAAGTGAGCGGGAAAGCATATTTTGGTACATTTTGAAACAAAAGTACTCAAGTTACGGTTTGGTTTTCTCACCATACCTTAAATACTCAATTTTTAGCTTTCATGCCCAATTTTAAATGTTCCTAAACATCCTTCATGTGGAAAAACAGGTTTTGAGCTTATAACAAAAGTGTTTGTATTGGATTCAATTTAGAAAAATAAAATATAGGCTATATTTTATAGTTTTGTAAAATTAGGTATATTTGCTACGTACACTTTACAGAGTACGTATAAAAAATGTCAAGTACATAGCTTAAGTACTTTTGAGATAGACCTAAAAGTACTTTAGTCTGAAAAAACAAAACATTTTGGAAATTGCCTTTTAAAGCACAAGTCAACGATTTTAGGCTGATTCAAATCAGTGCATGTTGCAATGACAACGTTCTACAAAAATAACCGAATATCGGACATTTCTTCTTCATTTCCATAAATTTGGTGTCAACCTGATCATCATTAAACCCGAAAGTAAATTTTAAAACAATTGTTAAAAATGTTGAAATTTCAGGCTTTTTTTCTCCACTAAGATATTTATTATATCTAGAATCTCAGTATTCACACCTTGCGGACCCCGTGTTTACCAACACTGTGATGAGTGATGAGTGATGAGGGTACACACAGCTATGTGATGTGGAGGCTTGGCCCAGGAATCTGATAATGGTATCAAATCTAGATCTGGAGTGGAGTGTACAGAACACGCCTTAGCCGCGCGTGACACTCACACACCTGTGCGCGTGCGTGGTGTCAGCGCATGTCACGTGACCTCACGCTCAGAGGTGCTGTGTCGTCCGTCACGGCTTAGCGGGTCAGTGATTACAAGTGGTTCATGTCGTTGGACTTAAATTATAATGATTGTTGGTTCTGAATAATTTTAATAGTTTTGTCAACTTCCCCGTTGTTTTAACCAAGTGTCAACTTATTATTTTGTGACCAATCAAGTGCTATAAGGCACTCCAGCTTTAGAGGAACTTTTATTTGACTAATTATTTCATAACTGCTTTAAAGTAATTGGTGTAAACTGCAGTTTTGGAGCAAGTAAAAAGTTGGGTACATGTTACTTTTTAACGTTAAGTTTACATAAACACGTGTTTATGGCGCAGCTTCCAAATAATTTTGTTTACAGTAAAAAAATGTGAATTTTGTAATTAAATAAAAATTACGTTAATACAAAACTAGGCCTACACGTAGTTAAGTGCTAAATCACCGCTGACATGAGTGAATCTACTTTCCTTTGCAAATTGTTACTTTAATTCTCTCCACTCAGAGACAATTACTTCGGCCTCAGTTATATGATCCTTTACGACAAGTGTACCTTCGGCCTCAGACTTACGAATTTTTATGGACGTTAAACTACATATCACGAAAGAGAAACACATTTCAAAAGTCAATAAAATCTGACTTCCACTGTTTTAGAAAAAATCACTTTTGGCCATTTTTAATTTTTTGATAGATTTTCATAGTTTTTGGTATATTGGCGTATAATAACAAAATATATATTTATATTAAAATTTTAATTAAAATCGGAAGTAATTTACTGTTTTTGAAGACCCAAAGGAAATTTGATACTATGTCAACCTTTTCCCTTAGGATAAATATATCGGTAAACTAGCATACGACGTACTTTCGGGCCAGGGTCAAAACTGAGCTGCGAAAGTAGCGAGCGAACCAAGGAAAAACGAAGCACCACTGGAATTACACCGTGAGAGAGAGAGCTTCACCCCAGGTAAAATTTGACTTGTTACAAATACACAGCTACAAAAATACACGTAACCAACACAAACACTAAAATACGGCACGACAAACGTGTAAATCATGTGCGACATAAAGTGCTGGCCTTGAGAAAGTGAGCTAGACTCACTAGCTCTTCTCTACCTGACCACATCTATCTGAGCCTTTGCCAAGCTTGAGTCATCTTCTACCTAGTCCGACTGAGCACACGCCAACAAATGCTTCAATTACACAAATCTAATATAGACTGCATCGATTGTGCAGAGCTTCTGCGTAATTGATGTGTTGCACTTTGAGTCATAAGTTGCTAGAGAAATGGCCTTTTTACCACAAATTACATGAATGCACTTTGTTTGTATGTAACTAACGTGTTCAAACATCCCCCGCATTCAGTGAGTGCTTGTATCGAAAAATCTATGACAAAAAGACTGTGAAAAGGTTTTATGCAAAATGCGATGCGGAACCATTTCTATCTATTACGTGTGTCAAATATAGAGCAAAATGGCTAATACGCGAGTATTTTGACACTGTCGTCCATATACAGTACATTATATTATAATTTACACTACAAATATACTTTTTCGTTCAAATTTTAATATAATTTGAAATAAAATTTTTTTGCCATAACAGTTTATTAGCCAATCCATTAAGAAAGTGTGTGAGCTGTAGTACAGGTATATAAATAAAGTACATAATTTCAAAACTTAATAAACCAATACAAATACGTTTGAGGTTGTGAACCCTTTCGCTACAGTTTGTGAAACTAATGCATTTGTATTGGTTTATTGAGTTTTGAGATTATTTCCTCAATTAATTTGGTTTATTACTAGTTATTTATCTAAATTCATTGACATCAAAATCATCTAAATTTATTGATAATAGAATTTCAAGAATTTATGGAAAATGGTATTTAAATTTTAATTTGCATACTAATATTTTTTATCATATAGCTGAAGATGTTTTAGCTATCTTTTCTTACCAGTGGTAGTAGATTTTGTGTGTTTTTTTGTTATATAGTTAGTTTGTTGTCAACACAATTATTATAGGATTGTATATTGACAAATAAAACTTATGAAATATTTATTCGCAACTACCATCAAACACTGTAAATATGAAAGAGTGAAAACCACTCCCAAAGAATGAAAATCGAGCCACTCTTAAATGAGAGTGGTTTCTGCAAAAACGGTATGTCACTCTTTGGTTTCATTCCTTAATTTTTAGAGTGAGGCAGGTACAACACTAACAAACTCTATGACAGTTAACTATCTACTTACATTGATATACACTTAAAATACTTTGAAATATTTGTAAAAACTTAGTGTTGAGGATTATATCACTTGTGATTAGATGATTAGACTGTATCGTTGTTTGTTACTTTGTAACTGATTGCAGAATTGTATGACAACGTTAGCAATGTTTAAATAGTACATTTTAATTTAGCTTTCTTTTCAATCCTTTTTACATATTTATTCATATTATAGGCCCAAGATACAGTACAATATAACCAAGTCGGTCTAAATAGAATCTCTAAAGTTTCCAAGATCAAAAGCTAGTTTTTCCCGGCGTATTTTAGAAAGCTTAGAATCCCCAGTCACATGAAATGCACGAGTTGGTTCATATGTATAACAGTTTATGTGAGTAGTTTGTCTATTACTGCAATGTACGTATCTGTAGGAGAGAGGTCATAGGTTCTATTCCTGGACACCTGTTTTATACCTTTCATATATCTTCTCTCACCTCATCTCGTTACGTCTATTTTAATCTTGGGACTTTCGCTAAATTAAATTAGAATGTAAAAAATGTGAGAAAGTTGTAGATCCACTGTGGGAACGCTTCATTAAACTATGGCTAGAAGGGTTTTAAAGAGCTTTTCGATATGCAACAAACAGGTTCGCTAACTACACCTTTGTAAGATACAAACAATATGTATACAAGTAAAAAAATAAAATAAAAAACCGGCATGTTCTAAATTTTATTGAGCTACAAGTTTAATCAATTTAAAGTATCCGGAATATGAAATAACTAAAACAAATAATTTGGTTTTAGAAAGAAAATGTTGGACGAGAAATTTTAAATACATTTAATGCAAGCACAAGGGACAACAATGATCCAATAACAATAGTCCTCTCATCCTTGCTCATGCCAGACAGGTGAAAGAAGGATTTGTCAATGATTAATCTTAAAAACGTTGACAACTAGAAGAACAACAGTACAAGAAGCCAATAAATGCACGACTAGCAGACAAGCAGCAACTATGTGGAACCGCGGCGAGAGATGGATCAGGCAAATCGTGACTGAGATGGCCAGGAGCAGGAACAGTGGAGGCGGAAGAGCGAGGCAATTGATAATGATGTCAAGGCTTGAACAATGCAGGCAGCGCGCGGCGCACGTGTTTGACATATTTTGACGTTACAGGCCAGGGCGGGTACGAGAAACTTGGGTGAGATGACTGAAGAGATGACCAGGAGCCGCGAGCAGGTGGAGGCGGAAGAGCGAGGCATGACCAATGATGTCAAAGGCGAACAATGCTGGGAGCGCGGCGCTGCGGCATGTTTTGACATATTTTGACGTTTACAGACCCAGGGCGGGTAGGAGCGGTGAGATGACTGAGACCAGGAGAGTTCAGCGAGAACTGCAGGAGCAGCGGAGGCGGAAAGCAGAGGCAATTATAATGATGCCAGAAGAGCGAACAATGCAGGCAGCGCGGCGCTGCGGCATGTTTTGACATATCTTGACAGTTGCAGGCCCAGGGAGGGTAGGAGCTTGGGTGAGATGACTGAGATGACCAGGAGAGTTCAGCGAGCAGGAGCAGCGGAGGCGGAAGAGCGAGGCAATTGATAATGATCAAGGCTTGAACAATGCAGGAAGCGCGGCGCTGCGGCATGTTTTGACATATTTGACAGTTGCAGACCCAGGGCGGGTAGGAGCTTGGGTGAGATGACTGAGATGACCAGGAGAGTTCAGCGAGCAGGAGCAGCGGAGGCGGAAGAGCGAGGCAATTGATAATGATGTCAAGGCTTGAACAATGCAGGCAGCGCGGCGCTGCGGCATGTTTTGACATATTTTGACGTTTGCAGGCCCAGGGCGGGTAGGAGCTTGGGTGGGCCAGTCGCTCTGAGCCCCCGGCTGCTCCCACCGATGCTTCTCTCTCACTCGCCCAGTCCTCGAGACGTTTTCATTAGTTTTATTGCTCCCTCGTTACCACGGTATCAGATCCAATCTCATCTGCAAACGTCTCACTTTCCCCGACCGCCGCCGCTTCTGTTTACCAACTATGGCATGTCAGAAGGGCGTTTTAACTGTTCAGGGAATGTTGGTGCATTGTTGATATATTAGAATTTGGAATAAAATAATAGCGCTGCACGTTAGCACAAATCGTTGTACGAAGTGTGGATTTCTCAAACCTTTCTCCGAAAATGCTTATCGCAAAACATAATATCGAATGATTTTTTTCTAAAACAACGCTTTTATTTCCAAGACATTCTGATTTGTCTAACCAAAAAGCGTTTGGGGTTCAACTACCAGTCGTTAGTTAAATTGAAAGCCATGACTATTTAGAATTTTGATGTTTGAGATGTGAGTATATAGTTTGACCGTATCACATCTTACTACGACGTTTAATATTTCCCAAGCTACTAGAGCCCAAGCTAAACCATTTAACAGACATAGATACTTTCTACAACATTAATCTTCGCAGGTTTAAAGACACAACGGCAGAAAAATCAGATAATTTTGTTTTTAGATGCAAGATGATCAAGTACTGCAATTTGTAACCAGACCCAACGTTTTAAAAATCAAACCTAATTAATTAAAAATTAAACCTTAGAGGAAACTTGCGCGGCATACGGAGGATTTAGAAGAGTGCAAGGACTGAGCACCTGCTCATCACGGAGCAGCAGCCTAATCCTACTTACGTGAATTAAGCTACTTGCAGAGGACTTTATCAAACTGATTCCAATCATCGTCCTTGTCCATTAACTACTCGGGATCAGCAACTCTGTGGTTTGAACCTAGTCAAAGAGCTTTCAGCTGGTAGCAAGTTTTAACATTGTGTATAAAACGCAACCTGATGTAAAAGAGCTTTTGAACAGAGAACGGAAAAGATCTCTTTTGTGCACTTTTGTTTACCTCAACTTAAAACTCATTTTATTGTCCTTTTTTGTGCTATTTAGACACTCTTCATCAATGAACGTTGTGGGGTGGAATTTTACGGTTGAAAGTTCTAGGTCTCGACAAAAATTGACCAGGAATGATCAGAGTGGTATAATTTACGAATGGATTATGCGATTTATTTTTTCGGAAGCTATCTGCTCATTGCAGCGTAGATATTTTGAGATTAGTTGATTTTGCTCCATATATCGTTTGGTGTTACGTCTTGGGAAAATACAAGCAGCTAATCATTGGAGGGTTGTTACAAAGGAAATGTAGGAGATTTCAAGCTTCTGGGGTATCTGCCGAGGTCACACACATTTCTTGGTGGTTAGTTGTTCAAAAGTCAGCTGTTAGGCTATATTAATTATTATTGAAACATGGAGGACCCTGTTGAAACCCGTTTGAATAAACCGGTATACTGACAATCATTTTGCGTAATAGAAACTTTACTACAAACAAAAAAATACGACCTTTCGGGATCTAGAATCGGACCCCGTCTTCGGGTGAAAGGTAACCTAAAACACAAAACAAAACATTGGGAAGTGACCTAGTTTAAAAGTAATCAGCACAGGCTGACTAGTCAAAACTAACGCAATCAATTCTTTTAGGTTAGCTTCCTAATGTTTGTTTCATGTTTAGGTTACTCTTCACCTGAAGTTGGAATGAGATTCTAGATCCGAAACGTCGAGTCTTTTTTCGCAAAAAACCTTTGGAAAACGTCAATAATCATTTTTAACCTCCTAAACTGTACCCTTGTTAAAAATAAACTGGGAGTGTTAACATTTCACGACATTAACCTGAAAAAACGACAACCTTTTCTAAATATCCCTCTTTTTAACCAAATCACTAAGTAATGTATAAAACTCGTGGCCTACGAGTTATCAAACACAGGTAGCACAGCCAGCGGCACGACCTAGTCAACAGTAGACAGTGTGGCGGCTCCGGTAATGATCACTTCATATAGTCTGTATAGTCCGGTAACCCACAGATAATCATGATAGTCTGACACCCGCACGCGCACACTCCACAGGCACGACTTGGAGCTACGTGTATTATGATTGCATGGAGTGTGGCTGTATGACTAGACTCTCTAGGCAAATTTTACTCATAATACTGACTTAGGGTTGTTTTATCAATTCATGCTTAATCAATTGAGGTTAAGAATTACTAAAAGGTTAACTAATAGAAACCCAGGATTTTTGAGGCTATGTTTTATTTTTTTAGTTTTGAATTGTAGTGTAAAAAGTGTCTATTATTGTGTTTGCAGTATTAATGAGTGTTGTGTAAAAATGTAAACAACTTAACAGAAAAGATTGAAAACAACTTAACTGGAGATTTTTAATCTCCACCTAACCTTGTATTTAAAAAAATGGCCAGTCAAAAACTTACGTCGCCTACCAGCCTAGCTACATTTAACTTATAAGTCAAGCGTTTTGAATTAAGTTCCAAAATCAATGTGGCGTCCAGATTACGCCTTATTTAAAATTATCTGTGACTGTATAGGCCCTACACAGTCACTAGTTACTGGTTTAGTAACAGTTTCGCATAACATTATGGCTATTGACAAAAAGACTATCGTATTGAGTTAAATACCGTAGTTTTTATGTTGAAAGCACCATCTTTAGACGGTTGATACATTCAGTGAATTCCAAACAGATAAAATAGCGTACACAAATCTAATACTAAGTTAAAGTAACATAAATTTCAACGCGGCACTTGTCAATCAATCTCTCTCAGCGCCATTTCTTTTTATGTTCAGAACGGTCTGAACGGAACGAGGAATCATAATTATTCAGGATAGAACGTCATGAGTAAACGTTTACAGACGAAAGACATTCACCGAATTCCTGCAAAGAAAGAGACATAATCCCGCGGCATGTGCCCACTCTCACCGGGAATCTTCCGACGCGTTTTGCGAGCGCGAGATCTATTTAAAATTCTTTACAATATAACCACCGGTTTTTTGTTTTCTCCGGATCGCCCGTGGGTGTTTGAGTGCCCTGCATGCCTTCATTAAAACTTGTTCCTGTACCCTCTCCGCCCCCCCTCCTCGCTCCTCTCAGCTTATTGCGGCCATTTTTCACATCTACAGTACAAATCGCATGTTTAGTATCACATTTGTATCTTTTCCGTCCGCCCGCAGTTTATTCAAGTCTGGTTCTCCCTTTCAACTTCTGTGTCACTTAATTTAATCGTGGTGAGCCGCTAGACCACCCGATCTGGTGCTCGAATGCACTCTATCATACCACTTCGCCGATCTATAACTACAGCTGTTAGTGTACAAAGTCTACCGCATTGCTTCTAGTGAATGCCGTGCAAGGATTTGCCTTTGTTGTGATCACTAGTGTCCAAGGAAGTTGGAGATGGGTACGTCAGCATCTAGAGTTAGGCTGTGGCTACAAAATTATGATTTTTCTTAGTTATGTATTAAGGAATCAGACTAGTATTAGGATCGTTCCAACTGTTCCAGTTTTCAAAGACTAATGAACCGATGAAATATCAGGACAAGCCAGTAGTTGAAGAGGTTGTTCGTATTTATTACTAAGGAAACAATTCAAAGAGATAAACCTATAAGAATTAATGAGACCAAAGGAGTTGACATAAAAATTTATATTCTACCAACATGATTGCCTGTGCAAAATAATAAACTATAAATGCTGACTATATGGTATGTACAGTATTAGGGAGGTAAACCAAAGAATTCTACGGGTATCAACCACTTACTGTCTCTAGAAAAGATACTACTTGAGGATCTAGTGAGCAACGATGGTGCGCTCGAAACGGTCACAGTTAGATCAGGATCGAGCAGTTTTCAACCAGTATGTCCCGCGAGGCTCAGTCGCTTCTGGACAAAAAGCCTCTGGTTTTTGCCATGTTTATAAAGTCCTGGTCGGTACGAGGAATCTCCGTGGCGGGCCGCTGTCTTGTGTCCTGCATACCAAGTACACGCGCGCGGCCTGCTGTCTACCATCCAGCGTCCTTCAACCCTGGCCTCAAACCCAACCGTTAACCAAGTGCAAGAATCTACAACCACCTGCTGTCTACCATCCAGCGTCCTTCAACCCTGTACCTCCAAACCCAACCGTTAACCAAGTGCAAGAATCTACAACCACCTGCTGTCTACCATCCAGCGTCCTTCAACCCTGTACCTCCAACCCAACCGTTAACCAAGTGCAACAATCTGCAACCACCTGCTGTCTACCATCCAGCGTCCTTCAACCCTGTACCTCCAAACCCAACCGTTAACCAAGTGCAAGAATCTACAACCACCTGCTGTACCATCCGGCGTCGCTTCAGCCCTGTACCTCCAAACCCAACCGTTAACCAAGTGCAAGAATCTACAACCACCTGCTGTCTACCATCCAGCGTCCTTCAACCCTGTACCTCCAAACCCAACCGTTAACCAAGTGCAAGAATCTACAACCACCTGCTGTCTACCATCCAGCGTCCTTCAGCCCTGGCCTCCAAGCCAACCGTTAACCAGTTGCAGAATCTGCAACCACCTGCTGTCTGCCATCCGGCGTCCTTCAGCCTGTGCCTCCAAGCCAACCGTTAACCAAGTTGCAGGAATCTGCAGCCGCCTGCCGTCTGCCGTCCGGCGTCCTTCAGCCTGTGCCTCCAAGCCCAGCCGTTAACCAGGTGCGGAATCTGCAACCGCGATGTCTACCGTCCAGTCGCTTCGCCTGTGCCTCCAGGCCAACGTTAACCAGGATGCAGAATCTGCAGCCACCTGCTGTCTGCCGTCCGGCGTCGGCGGCCCTGTGCCTCCAGGCCAACCGTTAACCAGTTGCGGAATCTGCAACCACCTGCTGTCTACCGTCCAGCGTCCTTCGGCCCTGTGCCTCCAAGCCCAACCGTTAACCAGTTGCGGGTACAACCGCACCTGCTGTCTACCATCCAGCGTCCTTCGGCCCTGTACCTCCAAACCCGGCCGTTAACCAAGTTGCAGCAATCTGCAACCTGCTGTCTACCATCCAGCGTCCTTCAGCCCTGTACCTCCAAACCCGGCCGTTAATAGTGCCGCAACCACCACTGTCACCATCCAGCGTCGTCGCTATTTCAGCCTCCAAACCAGCCGTTGACAAGTGCAACGAATCTGCAACCACCTGCTGTCTACCATCCGCGCGTCCTTCAGCCCTGTACCTCCAAACCCAACCGTTAACCAAGTGCAACAATCTGCAAACACCTGCTGTCTCTGCCACCGCGTCCTTCAACCCTGTACCTCCAAACCCAACCGTTAACCAGGGTGCGAGAATCTGACCACGCACGTCTACCATCCGGCGTCCTTCGGCCCTGTACCTCAAAGACCGTTAACCAAGTTGCGGAATCTGCAACCACCTGCTGTCTGCCATCCGGCGTCCTTCAACCCTGTACCTCCAACCCAACCGTTAACCAAGTGCAAGAATCTGCAACCACCTGCTGTCTACCATCCAGCGTCCTTCAGCCTGGCCTCCCAACCCAACCGTTAACCAGGTGCGGCCTACCTGCTGCCACCACCATCCAGCGTCCTTCAACCCTGTACCTCCAAACCCAACCGTTAACCAAGTGCAAGAATCTACAACCACCTGCTGTCTACCATCCAGCGTCCTTCAACCCTGTACCTCCAAACCTGGTTAGCCAAGTGCGGAATCTGCAACCACCTGCTGTCTACCATCCAGCGTCCTTCCGGCCCAGCCCATATTGGCCGTTAACCAGGTTGCAAGATCTGCAACCTACCTGCTGTCACCATCCAGGCGTGTTCCGGCACAACCCAGGCCAACCGTTAGCAAGTTGCAGAATCTGCAACCACCTGCGTCTACCCCATCCGGCGTCCTTCAGCCTGTGCCTCCAAAGCCTACCGTTAACCAAGGTGCAGAATCTGCAGCACCTGCTGTCTGCCGTCCAGCGTCCTTCAGCCTGTGCCTCCAAGGCCAACCGTTAACAGGTGCAGATCACAACCACACTGCGACCACCATCCAGCGTCCTTCCAGCCCTGTACTCCAAGCCAACCGTTAACCAGGTGCAATCACCACCTACCGTCCAGCGTCCTTCCAGCCCTGTACCTCCAAGCCCAGCCGTTAACCAAGTGCAAGAGATCTACAGCACACCTGCTGTCTGCCGTCAGCGTCCTTCAGCCCTGTGCCTCCAAGCCCGTTGGCAGGGTGCAAGGTCTGCAACCACCTGCCGTCACCATCCAGCGTCCTTCAGCCCTGTGCCTCCAAGGCAACCGTTAACCGGTGCAAGGAATCTGCAGCCACCTTGCCGTCCGTCCAGCGTCCTTCAGCCCTGTGCTCCTCCAAGCCTTACCGTTGCTACAGCCATCTGCAAACTACCATCCGTCCAGCTGTTACGGTACCTCCAAACCCAGCCGTTAACCAAGTGCGGAATCACGGCCACCTGCGCGTACCATCCGGCGTCCTTCAGCCTGTACCTCCAAGCCAACCGTTAACCAGGTGCAGATCTGCAACCACCTGCTGTCTACCATCCAGCGTCCTTCAACCCTGTACCTCCAAACCCAACCGTTAACCAAGTGCAAGAATCTACAACCACCTGCTGTCTACCATCCAGCGTCCTTCAACCCTGTACCTCCAAGCCAGCCGTTAACCCTGTGCAAAGAATCTACAACCACCTGCTGTCTACCATCCAGCGTCCTTCAACCCTGTACCTCCAAACCCAACCGTTAACCAAGTGCAACAATCTACAACCACCTGCTGTCTACCATCCAGCGTCCTTCAGCCTGCCTCAAATGACCGTTAACCAGGTGCAGAATCTGCAACCACCTGCTGTCTACCATCCGCGTCCTTCAGCCTGTGCCTCCAAGCCAACCGTTAACCAAGTTGCGAATCTGCAACCACCTGCTGCCACCATCCGGCGTCCTTCGGCCTGGCACCTCAAGCCCACCGTTAACCAGGTGCAGAATCTGCACAACCACCGTGCTACCGTCCAGCGTCCTTCGGCCACCTCCAAACCCAACCGTTAACCAGGTGCAGAATCTGCAACACCTGCAGCGTCTACCATCCAGCGTCCTTCAACCCTGCCCTCCAACCCAACCGTTAACCAGGTGCAAGAATCTGCAACCACCTGCTGTCTACCATCCAGCGTCCTTCAACCCTGTACCTCCAAACCCAACCGTTAACCAGGTTGCGGCAATACAACCACCTTGCACCATCAGCGTCCTTTGCCCTGTACCTCAAGCCAACCGTTAACCATTGCAAGAATCTGCAGCCCTGCTGTACCATCCGGCGTCTTCAGCCTGTACCTCCAGAGCCCAACCGTTGGCCAGGTGCAGAATCTGCACAACCACCTGCTGTCTGCGGCGTCCTTCAACCCTGTGCCTCCAAACCCAACCGTTAGTGCAGAATCTACAACCACCTGCTGTCTACCATCCAGCGTCCTTCAACCCTGTACCTCCAGGCCAACCGTTAACCAAGTGCAACAATCTGCAAACACCTGCTGTCTGCCGTCCGGCGTCCTTCGGCCCCGTGCCTCCAACCGTTAACCATGCAAGAATCTACAACCACCTGCTGTCCACCATCCGGCGTCCTTCACCCTGTACCTCCAAGCCCAGCCGTTAACCAGGTGAGAATCTACAACCACCTGCTGTACCATCCGGCGTCCTTCAACCCTGTACCTCCAAACCCAACCGTTAACCAAGTGCAAGAATCTGCAACCACCTGCTGTCTACCATCCAGCGTCAGCTTCACCCTGTGCCTCCCAGAGCCCAGCCGTTAACCGTGCGGAGTCTTACACAACCTGCCGTCTACCATCCAGCGTCCTTCAGCCCTGTGCCTCCAAACCAGCCGTTAACCAGGTGCAGAATCTGTGCCACCACCTGCTGTCCAGCGTCCTTCGCCTGTACCTCCAAACCCAACCGTTAGCCAAGTGCAGAATCTGCAACCACCTGCCGTCTGCCATCCGGCGTCCAGCTTCAACCTGTACCTCCAAACCCAACCGTTAACCAGGTGCAAGAATCTGCAACCACCTGCTGTCTACCATCCGGCGTCCTTCAGCCCGCACCGCACTCCACCCAGCCGTTGTAGGGTGAAATCTGCAACCACATGCGTCTGCATCCAGCGTCCTTCAGCCTGTGCCTCCAAGCCAAGCCGTTAACCAGTGCAAGAATCTGCAACCGCACCTGCGTCTGCCGTCCGGCGTCCTTCAGCCGCAACGCCAGGTAACCGTTAGCCAGGTTGCGCAATCTGGCCACCTGCGCGTCACCATCCAGCGTCCTTCAGCCCTGTACCTCCAAACCCAACCGCCCAAGGTGCAAGAATCTGCAACCACCTGCTGTCTGCACCATCCAGCGTCCTTCAACCCCGCCTCCAAGCCAGCCGTTAACCAGGGTGCAAGAATCTACGAGCCACCTGCTGTCACCATCCGGCGTCCTTCAGCCCTGCCTCCAAGCCCAACCGTTGACAAGTGCAAAATCTACCACCTGCTGTACACCATCCAGCGTCGGCCCTGTCTCCAAGGCCAGCCGTTGACCAAGTGCAATCTACAACCACCTGCTGTCTGCCATCCAGCGTCCTTCAGCCCTGTGCCTCCAAGCCCAACCGTTAACCAGGTGCAGGGTGACACGCCGCCACCATCCGGCGTCATTCAGCCCCTGTGCCTCCAAACCCAGCCGTTAACCAGAGTGCAGAATCTGCAACCACCTGCTGTCTGCCATCCGGCGTCCGGCTTCAGCCCTGTGCCCCTCCAGGCCCAACCCGTTGACAGGTGCAGAATCTACAACCACCTGCTGTCTACCGTCAGCGTCCTTCAGCCTGTGCCTCAAACCCAACCGTTAACCAGTTGCAACAATCTGCAACCTGCGCTGTCTGCATCCGGCGTCCTTCAGCCCTGTGCCTCCAAACCCGGCCGTTGAATAACCAAGTGCGGAATCTGCAGCCACTGCTGTCTGCCATCCGGCGTCCTTCGGCTGTACCTCCAAACCGTTGACCAAGTTGCGGAATCTGCAACCACCTGGTACCATCCAGCGTCCTTCCAACCTGTGCCTCCAAACCGGCCGTTAACCAGGTTGCGGGAATCTACCCACCTGCTGTCTGCATACGTCCTTCCAGCCTGGCTGCCTCCCGACCCAACCGTTAACCAGGGTGCGGAATCTACATGCCGCCGTCTGCCATGCAGTCGCTGGCTCCAGAGCCAACAGCCGGGAAGAATCTACAAACCACTGTCTACCATCCAGCGTCAGCTTCAACCCTGGCGCAAAGCCCAAGCGTTAACCAAGTTGCAAGAATCTACAGCCACCCTGCGTCACCGTCAGCGTCCTTCGGCCTGTGCCTCCAGGCTAACCGTTAACCAGGTGCCGGTCTACAACCACCTGCTGTCTACCATCCGACGTCGGCCTGGCCTCCAAGGCAACCGTTAACCAGTGCGAATCTGACAACCACAACGTGCACCATCGGCGTCCTTTGACCCTGTGCCTCCAAGTGCCGTTGACCAGGTGCAGAGTCTACAACCGCGATACGCGTCAAAGCGTCTTCCCGGCCGCAGCGCACTCCAAACCCAGCCGTTAACCAGGTGCGGAGATCTGTGCCACCTGTTTCTGCCATCCAGCGTCGGCTTCAGCCTGTGCCTCCAAGCCAGGCTGATTGGCCAGAGTGCAGAATCTTCAACCACCTGCTGTCAATACCATCAGCGTCCTTCAACCCTGTACCTCCAAACCAACCGTTAACCAAGTGCAGAATCTACAATGCTGCTGTCTACCATCCAGCGTCCTTCAGCCCCTGTACTCAAGCTGTGTTAACCAGGTGCGGAATCTACAACCGCCTGCATGCCATCAGCGTCCTTCGGCCTGTACCTCAAGGCTAACCGTTAACCAGTGCGAAGTCTACAACCACCTGCTGTCACCATCAGCGTCCTTCAGCCTGTTGCACCTCCAAAGCCCAGACGTTAACCAGGTGCAGAATCTGCACACCACCTGCTGCACCATCCAGCGTCCTTCAGCCTGTACCTCCAAGCCCAACCGTTAACCAAGTTACAGAATGCAGCCATCTGCGTCCGCCGTGGCCCGTCCTTCAGCGCAAACATAGGCCAGCCGTTAACCAGGTGCGAATCACCAACCACCTGCCGTGTCTGCCATCCAGCGTCCTTCAACCGTGTGCCTCCAAACCCAACCGTTAACCAAGTGCAGAATCTGCAACCATCTACTGCGTCCATTCAGCGTCCTTCAACCTGTACCTCCAACCCAACCGTTAACCAAATTGTGCAGAATCTACAACATCTGCTGTCTACCATCCGGCGTCCTTCGGCCTGGCGCACTCAAACCCAACCGTTAACCAGGGTCCGCGGAATCTACAACCGCATCTGCCGTCTACCATCGGCGTCAGCTCAGCCTGTACCTCCAGAAGCTGTGCGTTAACCAGGTGCAAGGAAGTCTGCAACCACCTGCTGTCTACCATCCAGCGTCCTTCAACCCTGTGCCTCAAATAACCATTGGCAAGTGCAAAGTCTGACACCGCATCCACCGTGTCGGCGTCCTTCCAGCCCTGCGCCTCCAAAATCGGCCGTTAACCAAGATGCCGAAAGTCTGCAACCACCTGCTGTCTCACCATCCAGCGTCCTTCAGCCCTGTTACCTGGTTAGAATGGTTTAGCAGTTTGTGAAGCCTCTTTTCATCCCAGCGGTGAAGTGTCCTCGCGTCCGCTCGGGACGACTGCGCTTGCTTGCAGTGCGATAACCGCTTAACGGTGCAGATAAACGGTGCGTTTCGATGGCGTGCGTTTTCTCAGTGTCAGACTAATTGATCGCGGGGAGGGCGCTCGGCACTCCGGGTATGGTCCGGCACTTTAAATATGTTGCTTGAGCCTTTATAGCAATTCTACCGGGTCTCCGAGGCCGCGTCAATTCTTAAGGGTGTCCTGTCACCTCTACCTTTGGGGTCAGTGCTGGTTAAGCCGGTGGCTTCCAGCCAACCTTCCAGCCCGGCGGGCCATTGTTCTGCCCTGGGTAAATGCGGTGCGGCGATGACTTGTTTCAATTTTGAATCCAACGATTTGTTGCCAGACCAAATCAATACCTGCAAGTATGCACAGGAGAAGTTAAAATAAAACAAATTCTTCATGAATTTGATTATTTTTGTTTAAAATTTTAATACTATAAAGCTGGTTGTACCAGGTGACTGACTGAACAGAGTACGCTTGCTTTCCATACCCATATACTCTTTTAAAGCTCTTCGTGCAAACCTTCAGGAAAATGTTTTAGGCTCTGACAAAGTCCAACAATCTGCTTTACTCGTAATAGTATTTTGGTAGCGACAAAACAGACATGCCCCAAAGACCGCGAACCGGAGGTGGTGAAGCACCAGCCTGAAATGACCTGGAAGGGCAGTGTATATTTTAAATTCTTGAATAGAATATGAAAGTTTTTGTTTAGCTTTTACAAATTAGTTTAGCGAATATTGTGAAGTGTGTTTGGGTTTGCTTCTTAACAGTAAATGAATTATTGTGAGTAGTTTGGTTATGATTAGATTTTAGAAACACTATGTTAACAGTTATCAGTTATTTTGATGACATATTTTGTGAGCTACGTCTGTTAAGGAGTAATAAAGTTAAAATCACAATATTCGATTGTTAATTAAATTCTTATCAGTGTAACATATAAATAATAATAAACACTGAACAGATACGAAAACATATATGAAATTTAATTACAATAGTGCGTCTATAAGTGCAAAAGGCTAGTAAAAATTGCAAAATTTTAAAATTAACTGATATAAAGATTAAGAAATTTAAAACTATTTGCTTCAATAACTTTTGATATAGTTCTGCCAGGCCGGATGAATGTCTTTGCTGGGTTGGCCTAAAACATTTTTGTTTTGTATATATAATAATTTACTGTTTAACAATAATTTTTTGTTCATGTGATTTCTTTGCAGCTGTAACGGTAAATGGTTTTTCTTCAAATTTGATGCCTATGGTTTCGAAAAATTGTGTTGAACTAAATTTCATAGTGTTCAGCAATAAATTTACTAGTATACTGTTTCCAACAAAATCTGAATTAAATGTATGGTATTCATTGGGTAAAAGCTTATATCTGTTTATTATTCCCTGATGAGGCCTCATCTTAAACATATTCCTATTGTGCAATTTAATAGAACAACTTGTAAATCAACTATCAGTTATAGATAGAAATTAAAAGTAATATACATTTTATAAACAAATTTTGATTTGAGAGATTCAGTTCGGTGGTAGCTCAATATGCCCAACTGGAGCATGCATGGGTAACCATTCTCTAACCATGATCCCCTCAAACTAACAGTCTAACATATGTACAGCCAGTACAGCACAGAGGTAAGTGAACTGACCTTGTTTCTCTATTCCATGTTCTTGCATCTTGCAACATTGTATGTACAAACACAAACAGAATTAATCAGTAAAGAATGTAACACTTTACAGACACACAAGTCAAAACAAACAGAGCCCGTGTCTATTTCTATTGTTAGTATAATCTAGATTCTAGATTGTAGCGTTCTATCTGACGGAACTGTTTGACTCTATCGTGTTGCGGCTACTGTACTTATTCAATTCGCGCATGTTTATCGGGTAGTTACCAAATTTACAACAGACTAAGCGCGTGCCCCTACTCCCTTGAACATTTTTATGGGTTTTTAAAAATTATATACTCGTATTCATGCCGTTAGGAAGGTAAGACTCAGACCTGAGACTATGAATTTTTTCATCCAAAACAACGTTTGAAAATGGCGGCTGACAAAAATATTTGTTATATGAGGCATTTGAAATCAAAAGTTCCTAGGCATTGCGGCAGAGCCCATTTCCATGTTAGGCAATGCAAAACTTTGCCTACATGGAAGTGTGGCTTTACCATTTAGATCAATACTAGTATAGATTGAAGGGATCAAGTAGTTAGGGACTGGTTACCCTTATGCACGTCTGCCACGTCTGTTAGACATATTGCGCTACCACCGGAGTAAAAGGAAGTCTGGATTCAGGAGAGGAATTGAACTGGGTTCGGCTGACCAGACAATCAAGAGAGGGCGCAACAAACAAGCCCGCTGACAACCACTTAGGGGACTCTAACCCCCAAGACATGGAGAGCCTTGCCAACGCTCCTTTCCCCCCAAGATTATAGCAAGCCTCTCCTGAAGTCGCGATTTACCCTGCTGCTCCCCTTAAATTGATATCTGATCCAACCTCCCCTGGTGGGAACTGAGTGTGTTCAACATCCAGACAACTACAAAGCTGCCCAGTAATTGATTTTGTGAACAACTCTTTTTTTATGTACCCCAGTATAAAGTTGTAAAGTCTGAGCAGGTACTAACCAGACAGATACTGACTGGAGGATACTATTATAAACATACAGCTTGTTTGTTGTGTTGTATAGTTTGATTTTTTCCCTTGAAGTCCCACCCCTTTCAATGCCTATTTGGTATAGAGGTAAATTCAAACCAGGACCTATTCAAGCCACTGTGAAGGGGAATTGGAAATAAAAAAAGTAGCTTCTATGATGACAACACAACCGTAATCTATTGACAAACCTACAAAGTACAAACTTAATACAATTAGCAAACCTAACCTAATGCAGCTTAAATTGCTGCATCAATCTTAAACTGCTTTTCTTAATCTCAAAGAAACATTGTTATTAAAATATTTTAGTAATTAAACCCAATAATAAA
The DNA here is from genome assembly GCA_018831715.1 of Matsumurasca onukii. NCBI lineage: Eukaryota > Metazoa > Arthropoda > Insecta > Hemiptera > Cicadellidae > Matsumurasca > Matsumurasca onukii. The sequence goes on along the minus strand of CM032061.1, from coordinate 53,244,538 downwards.
ATTGTACACGTTATTTCACAGGCAAATTGTATTATAATTTTGTTTTTATTTGGTGAAAATAAACTATGATCAACTTGTGTGCTCGTTATCAGCTAAATGATTTCATTGTTCTTATTTACACAGTTTGAGAAATTTCAGAATATATGCCGTAATATTTATAGCTTAATTATTTACGCTTGTTCAACAATACCACAGATAACTGAACATGGACTGAAGTAAGCTACAATTGGATAGGGCAAGTATTTTGTTAAAGTGTGCAAATTTCGACGTCAAATCCATCACAAGGCGTGGTTGTCACATTGTGCGAAGTTGGACTGGTGGTAGTGTGAATTCCGCGTTCGGTGATGGCTTTTGGCCCAGCAGACAACCCATAACAGTTTCTATTGTTGACTCACTGCATACAATGTATGCGGCACTATGTGCAGTGTATGTAAACCGAGGAATGCACGCACAGTAACCAATCATCTAATGGGATAAGAAGCTAATGGACAATGGTAGTCTAGAGTGCGGGGCCGCAGGGCCGCCCAAGTCGCACGGTGCGGGCGGGCGCCCAGCCGCACACATGTACTCTTCCTCTTCTCCTCTACCTCCGGATTTTATGTGCGACGGCAGCGCGGTAATGAAGAAGTTCCCTTGTAATGAACCGTACTACAACTCTTTTATGAATAATAAAAATCACAGGTTGAAAAAATGTGCGTAAAAACTACGCACTCGGCGAGCGGGCGGAGCGGTGCGCAAGGTTGTAGATAAGAAAGCGGCGTGAAGTACGCATGCGCAGCGCAGCGCACTACCACACACGGCGATCAGCTGATTTCACTACTACATACGCGATCAGATGTTCCCCCCTCGTGGAGGGAGGGGAACAGCTGTCCACTCTACAACAAGGTTTCCCCCTCCCTTCTCCGACGCTGTTACATATTAGTTATCTGCTGCTTTCGGGTTTGTTTATTAACAAATAAATTTTATTGAGTCGTTTGTTTTGATCTTTGAGCATTTAACTAGTGTGATTGCCAGTAGCCAGAACTAGTGTACAATTCATTTTACTGTAGAATGATGCAACACTTTGGAAACATTACATACAACATGCAGGAAAATTTCACAAATAAACTGAGTTTTTTTCTTTTAGTCAAAATACGTTTGTATCCATTATTCTATTACTTCTAAATATCTATTAATCTTTCAATTAAACAATCCTAATGTCCTAAATGTGAATTTGGAGGGCTTCTAAATTATGCACTCTATGACCCTTCTTTAGCACTCGACAGTTTCGAGATTCGAACCCGTGACCCTCGGGTTTCACACACCCTGTAGGCTACACTTCAAAAATCACAAACAAATATCCTTTGTCATTTTACTAATTTTTAAATTTGAATTAACTATTTCACTCAAATAAGTCAAACCGTTCTTAAGGTACGAGTATATGTGATACTCACGGTCTCAGTTACCTTGTATACTAGAACTAAATTGGTCATTTATTGTCCTAGTGAATTGCTAACAGTCTGGATAGTGTGTGTTTAAAATTACCTCGTTACAAACAAATGTATGAATTGTATAAAGATAAAATAGTTATAACAAGTTACAACGAGATTATGAAAAGTTCAAACATTCCTTTACAACACTATCCCAAACCAAATGATTTCATATTACAGTATTCCATGCGTCGGCTATATACTCGCATTTGATGGATAATTTAAACAAATAATAACTACTGTTAAGTACTTATTACAGTATGAAGAGTATGCTACTTACACTGGCTGACATATTTATTTATTCACACCATACACATACTATGTTCCTTTAAAGAATTATTAATATTTTTCTCTCAGCTATGTAAACATTGCTTTTTATGTCTTTAAGTCTATATGTCTTTATGTCAGCGTGTTTATAGTCTATTCATTAACTTTGTACTTTTTTAAATGTAATAAATTACCTTCAGTTAATCATCTTTATCCTTTTTATCAATTATTTAATTTATATTTCCTGCATAAGCAGGATGTTCTTCGACACCAAAAAGAACAACAACTGATTTGGCAAAATCTTTAACTAATACGTCGTTAACTTGTTTACTCTGTTCTGTAATTAATACTACTGTGTATGCCGAATTAAATTTATAGGAGTGTCTTTTACGATAAGGGCTGCGCAAAACGGGAGGAAAACGAGGCGATGGAGAGGATTACAGTCAAGAAAATCCCAGTTATAAACAATTTTTAATCTGTTCATGATAGATCAATATAATTTTTGGACAGATTGGAAGCCGACATAACACATTTTATCTTTATTTCGACAAAATCCACTTTCAAACACGTAAAAATACAGCATTTTCAAGTTTTGAACATCTTTACTTAAAATAAAGGTGGAATTTAAAATTGTTATTACAGTTTGCCCTTGATAATCTGTTGACATCATGTACAAATTATAAGCCATCAAAATCGATTGCCGTGCGACATTTAAGGGACAATGTTTGGTGTTTGGAAAATTGAAATTGGTGACTTGAAACAGGTTGTTTATTCCCTAATTTTGTTCTTAGAGGATTTGTCTTCTATCATAAATGTGTGGTCAATAAGTGAACCGCAATATTTACCATAGTAGTAATAGAGTTATTTGTTAAGAAACAAACTACCAAGAAGAAGAAATCCACAAATAAAAGTTACAAAAACACATGAAACAAACAAAACAGTGACCTTGACGTCTCCCAGGGATACAGAAGTACGATGCAATAGCGTTGTGTATGTTGAGAGACCGCCTGGCGATGCCCCCTTCCCCGGCTCAGCGGCTAGCGTACTCTCTCAAATTGCCTCATCAAATCATTTAAATTACTTCATTACATGTCCACTTTCCTGTACCGACGTGCTACTCATTAGGAATAACAGAATGCAAATTGAAGCGCTGGGCCAATCTTGTAACTGGGAGATTGCGCAAACAGGAGCCGAGGGGGGCGACAAGACTACCCCAACAAAGAAGGGGTTGTAGCCGCCCCCGGGGGTGGTTGTGTGATATGTTGCTGATTGTCCACTTTGTGTACGTTTTCCTCATACAATAAATGTCTCGCTACACAAACAAAAACAGACGTGCTGTGATGTTGTCTGGTGGACGATTTTGTTGCGTATTACTTTAGTTGGGTTTTGAATAACACAATTGTAGGATGTTGTTTATTTCGTAGTTATTGACTAGGGAGGATAAAAAATAATTAAAATGTGCGAAAGATGACATGCTTGAACATTTGTATTGTATTAACCTACTTTTAGTCGGTGTTTCCATTTTCAGGTTAGATTTGCTAACTTGTCTATTGTTCTAAGTAGTAACAGTTATGACGCTTTTAATCGATGAATTTAAGTATATATTGTATACAATTTTCTAAAATTGTAGAACAAATAAAATGTAGTGCATTATGGTTGCCAAAATAAATTTAAATTGGAATAGAAGCTGTCTGTTGTTTTGTTTATAATTTGGGCGTTAACTTCTCACTGGAGGTTGTCGAAATAAATGTAGCACATGATGGTTGCCAAAATAAATTTAAATTGGAATAGAAAGGTTCCTGTTGGTTTTGTATTTTGGACGTTTAACTTCTCATCAGAGGTTGTCGAACATATTAAATGTAGCACATGATGGTTGCCAATATCAATTCAAATTGAAATAGAAAGCTTCTGTTGTTTTTCTTTTCAAAGTTTAACTTCTCATTAGAGGTTGTCGAAACTATCAAATAACATGATGTTTGCCAAAATATATTGAAATAGAAAGCTGCCTGTTGATTTTTTCATATTTTGGACGTTTCGCTTGAATCTGCGGTGTTTTGGAAGCGATTCAGGCTGCACAGTATATTGTTTTGTTTTTATACCAGCTTCTTAAACTCAATATAAACATTCTAACCTCGCAATTTACTCCAGCCGCATGCGAAACTAGCTCAAAACCCAGATTGCGGCTATGGTCACACCAGCACTATCGCCAGCGGAGAAACCCAAACACAGCGGTGGCGGTGTATAATAGGATTTGTCATGACGCTATGCCGCCGGGATGTCTAGAATGGAGCCAACCCACGGGTAATAAGATGGTTAGCGGTCGTGTTCGCTTTTTGCTCGGTGGGAACTCGCTCAGAGAGAATTAATCAGAGCTCGTCAAGCGATAATGGTTTACGTTCAGCTCGGTTGTCAATACGTACGTGCCGGCGGCTGCCGCGCACCCACTGCTCGCTTCTCACACTTGCGTCTCGCCTCCATTGTCTGCTGCATTTCGGCAACAACCTACTCTACTTGCGCACATGCTTGGGGTTGAACGCTAGCGCGCTATGCAGAACCAGATTCTACGTAGAATAGTAAGTCAAAATGCCTAGTAACAATTTTTGGATTTCGGCTTAGTTCAGCCGTAATCAACCATTTTGTAAATTTTAAAAATAAGTTATACTATTTTTTAGATATTTTTATGAAATTTGGTATAATCCTTAATTGGTGTAATCCTTTCTAATAACATTTTCCTAAAATATTTTTATCTAACTTATCAAATTTCTAAATAGTGGTAATTTAAAAAATTCAAAGTCAAATAGGATCAAATTGGAATTTGACTTTTGAACATTTTAAATGGCCGCTGTTTTGAAATTTGATAAGTTAGATAAAAATATTATTATTATGTTATTAGGAAAATAATGAGGGTTTATACCAAGTTTCACAAAAATATCTCAAAGGGGTTTAATTATTAATTATTCAAACATTACAAAATGGCGGATTACGCTAAATTAAGCCGAAATAAAAAAATGTTACTTGACATTTTCGATTTACTTTTGTATGTAGAATGTGGTTCTGCATAGCGCGCTACACATTTTTGTGACACCCTGTACAGGATGGTAAAACCAATAATTAAATATTTTAAAGCTGACATTTTACAGTCATTGTGTCAAAATCGATGTTTAACTTCTCATCGTTGTCGAAACTTTCAAAACACATTATGTTTGCCAAAATACATTGAAATTAAAATAGAAAGCTGCCTGTTGATTGTTTATATTTTGACGTTTTGACTGAATCTGTATCGAGCTGGATTAAAATCGTAAAAGTTCAGGCTGCACAGTATGTTTTGTTTTAATACCAACTTCACCAGCTTCTTAAAATATTGATTCTAACCTCGCAATTTACCCAGCCGCATGCGAAACTAGCTCAAAACCCAGATTGCGGCTATGGTCACACTAGCACCACGCGGAGAAACCCAAACACAGCGGTGGCGGTGTATAATAGGATTTGTCATGACGCTATGCCGCCGGATGTCTAGAATGGAGCCAACCCACGGGTAATAAGATGGTTAGCGGTCGTGTTCGCTTTTTGCTCGGTGGGAACTCGCTCAGAGAGAATTAATCAGAGCTCGTCAAGCGATAATTAGTTTTACGTTCAGCTCGGTTGTCAATACGTACGTGCCGGCGGCTGCCGCGCACCCACTGCTCGCTTCTCAATTTTTGCGTCTCGCCTCCATTGTCTGCTGCATTTCGGCAACAACCTACTCTACTTGCGCATATGCTCAGGGGGTTGAACGCTAGCGCGCTATGCAGAACCAGATTCTACGTAGAATAGTAAGTCAAAATGCCTAGTACAATTTTGATTTCGGCTAGCTCAGCCTAATCAACCATTTTGTAAATTTTAAAATAATTATACTATTTTTTAGATATTTTATGAACTTGGTATACTTAATTGGTTAATAAATTTTCCTTAAAATATTTTTTTATCTAACATCAAATTTTTAAATAGTGGTAATTTAAAAATCTAAAGTCAAATAGGATCAAATTGAATTTGACTTGAACACATTTTAAATGCCGCTGTTTTGAAATTTGATAAGTTAGATAAGAAATATTATTATTATGTTATTAGGAAAATAATGAGGGTTTATACCTAAGTTTCACAAAAATATCTCAAAGGTTTGAGTTATTAATTATTTCCAAACAATACAAAATGGTGGATTACGGCTAAACTAAGCCGAAATAAACAAAAAAGGTTACTTGCCATTCGACTTACTTTTTGTATGTAGAATGGTTCAGCATAGCGCGCTGCACATTTTGTGACACCCTTGTACAAGATGGTAAAACAATAATTAATATTTTAAAGCAACACACATTTTACAGCATTTGTCGCAATCGTAAGTTGGTCATCTAAAACTTTCTTGCTGAATATCCAATTCAACATGCAGTAGTTTACACACACATTTCCCTCTCCCCATACAATAGACTGTTAATACCACTCTATTAAATAATAATAACTATCGAACTAGTCAGACAGAGTCAATCGTACAGTTGTAATTGAATGCCATGAACTGGTATGTGTAACAAATGCTTGAGAAGTCAGACTTGCTTGTTTTGAGAAAAGTTTTTTATCCTTAAGTTTAGAAATTTCTCAAGTAATTTTAAAATCTGTTGACCCAAGTAACTCCTGTTAGTTAGAAATCAAGTCTGAACCACCGTCTGAGCCCCAGTTCGGAGTTGGGGCCGCCTCAGTTTCAGGCTGACTGTACCTCAAAAGTGGTATTACTTCCTCTCATGTATCAGAAAAGAGACGCGTATCTAAAATGTGCAGGCAAGGGGAGAGTAAACAGTTTAAAATTAAACAAGGGTGTTTGTAAACTTCTCTACATGATCCCTACGAAATTTATGATCGTTCCTGAACGCTTTGACCCGGAGAGTTCGATTGGTCCACAACGCCATCACTGTGCGCTGGCTTATCTGGTCCGGATGCGAACCTGGTCGTGGTTATTTCACATGATCCCTGGTATGTCCACGGTGCAATGCATCTACGCGGCGGTCCCCCAGCAGCTCAGGGCGTATGTGCAGCAATCGGTCCAGCGGCACCAGGTGGTGCGTCTGGCATGGCGTATGGTGGTGGTCTCCCTGTGTCGGGTGATGCGTGGCGGTGGGTGGTGCTGGTTTTCAACAGTGCATGCATGGTGGGGATGTGGTTCATAGTGGTGTCGTGGCAGTGGTGTGTTCACAGTGAAGGCATGGTAGTGGTGGTGTGTTCACAGGTGGTATGTAAGGTGGTGGTCTTGTGTGGGTGATGCGTGGTGGGAAAGGGGTTTTCACAGTGGTAAGGAATGGGCATGGAAAGGTTCATAGTGAAGTCAGTGTGTTCACAGGGAGGGGTATGAAGGGGTTCACAGTGTAGGAAAGGGAGCCCTGTGTGGTGATTGATGGTGGCGGGCGGCGCTGGTTCACAGCAATGCAATGGCGGGGATGGCGCGTCCAGTGGTGGTGTCGCGCGCGGCGTCCGCGAGTGGTGCATGCAGGCGGTGGCGGCACCACCTGCGCAGGCATGGCGCGCATGGCGGCGGTCCTCCCAGGTCGGCGACGTGCGTGGCGGCGGCGGCGCCGGGCTCACCAGCCTGGCGCATGCAGGGGATTAACGCGGTCCATAGTGCAGGCATGGTGGCGGCGTGGTCCACCGGTGGCAGGCAATGGTGCGGCGAGTGGTGGCGGTGCGGTCCCACGAAAGCAAGCGGCGTCAGGGGTCGGTGGTGGCGGTGGTGGAAGGTTCACGGTGCAGGCATGGTGGCATGGCGGAGCAGGAGGTGTCCCACGGCACAGTGCCAGGCTGCTGGTGGCGGCGGTGGTGTTCACCGGCAGGTTAATGAGGTTCGAGCGGAGGTGTTCACGAATGCGTTCGAGGCCAGGCCGGTGGTGGCGGAGTAAACCACGCAGTGTAGGTGGCGAGATGGTGGTGGGGAAACCAGTAAATGGCGGCAGGGTGTTCACGGTGCAGGTATGGTGTATGGTGGCGGTGGTGTGTTCACAGTGTCGGGTGTTGTGTTGCGTGGTGGCGGTGGTGTTCACGGCGGTGGGTATGGTGTATGGTGGCGTGGTGTGTTCACAGCGTCGGCGTTGCGGGTTGCGGTGGGTGGCGGTGGTGTTCACGTGTAGGTATGGCGGCATGGTGGCGGTGGCGGTGTTCACAGTGTCGGGTGTTGCGTTGCGGTGGGTGGTGGTAGTGTGTTCACGGTGTAGGTATGGTGTATGGTGGCGGTGGGTGGTGCTGGTGTCAATAACGGCGATGGAGTATCAGTTGTCAGACAAAGCGTGCCGAGGCGAGGAATGCTGCGTATTATGCAGGAACCACTGCCTTACCAGGAGCTCGCGACCAAAAGGAGACATAGCCTCTGAGCCGAACTTCTTTGTCAATTCGACATTCTGCGCATTTTTTGCAGCCGTTTAAAAGCTCGTTGCCATAGACAATGGAACTCCCAAATGAAGTCTCTGCAGCGGTGAATTTATTAATAGACGGGACCCTGTGATCTCGGGCTCATTACCATGATGCGGTTGTACCGTGTCCCGGCGGCTGGTGACTAGGGTAGTCGCGCCACACCGCACACCGTGCCGGCATTGTGTACCACTCACAACCACAGTCACGTGACCACGCTAGATATTCTGTATCCCTGACTAAGGTAGCCCTATGACCACACGAAAGGTTTACCTTCTACTGAGATAGTCATGAACGATGTATGACGTACTCCTCTGATGTAGTCATATGGCTACTTATATTTGACTGAGGCACTCAAATAACTACGCTGTATTTTTACTTTTGACTACAATATGACCATACCATTGCTGGTATTGCTATGGGTATTACGAGACTATAGCAAGCCGAACATTAAGCGATTTGGTTGCTCGTCGATGGGCGATACGATTGCCGGCGACCAAATTGCCTCAATATCGCCAAATGTATGGGGTGTTTCGGTCAGATTGCCGGCAATATTGACATCGCCCGGCGACTTTCTGATTGCTCGATTTTCCCTGGCAATCCACCGAATTGCCGGCGATTTGTAGATCGCCGGGCGACAGAATCGCCAAGTGTGTGGGGACGAGCAATCATCTCGGGCGATACTCTCTGTCCGCGCATGCGTAGGCCTACTGTGTCTGACTGACGTCATCCGCCTGCAGTGCAGTGCTTTTATATTTTCCTAAACTCCGGTAAAATTCCTGTAGAAAACTTTAAATCTTCTTCAAAACTCCGGCCCGTAGCTAGAAAGCGTAACGTGGATACAAGGCGTTTTTCTGCACTGAATGACTGCATTAGGCTAGTGACTTGCTTCTTGATGAAAGGCTCCACAAAACTTAGGGCGACGGAAATTATTTTTAGACATTCTAAGATAGTTTTTGTAATCGTCAGGATTTTCCTACCTCATGTCCTTTAAATGGAAATGCCACTAAACGTTTGCCTTTTTACAGACAACCTTTTTCGCCAAAACCTCTTACGTCTCTTTCCTTTTTTCATTTCTACAACACTAAACTAAATATCTTCACAATTGATTTCCGCATGACATCGCCTGGCTGATTGCTGGGGTAAAAATCACGTTCAACCGGCGATAAGATTGCCGGCAATTTAATCGCCCATATACGAGCGACCAAATCGCCTAATGTATGGCTAGCTAAGAATCATAAAGCCAATAGGAGAAATCATGGCTCACTGGTAACTGAGCCTGGTTAGGTAACTTAGCTGTATAGTTAACTGTGTAAACAAGCTAATTTTACTTTTGTCCCCTAAAACTTAGAATCAGGATGAATCCTCATTAATGAATCATTTGTTTTAAATACACATGTTGTACTTATTGTTCTCGCAGTTTGGTTCGTACCAAATTGAGCTAAGAGTAAATCAACGAATTTGTTCACCAAACCTACTTTTGTGGGTTGTCTTAGCTGTATTGATGTTTGTGTAAAGTACACTACAAGATCCTCTCATAATCTTATGCAACTTGCCACTAGTGTAACGAGGTTGTATGATCATAGTGTTATTTTCTCGAGAAGATACACCACTGACGCGATGATTCCATGTAGTGACGTCACTGAAGACATTTGGTAGAACATTTAACATTCTGACAAGGCCTGCTTTGAGCCGACTGTTATCTGATGGCGCGTTCAAGCTTCTGAAACTACCAGCCAACTTCCTGCTGAGTTGTTAGTCGACACTCATCACTCTCGTTCTTACTTTTTTTAACTTGTTACAGACAATATTGTTGCATAGTTATAACTATAATTGACTCACGGGATTTTCTCTTAAAGCTTTAAACATTAAATCACAATGGGAGTAATAAAGTACTTGATAGAGGCGGAGTTCAATTTACAAAAATATCTTGAACTTGTTCAGCACGTTTTGGAGAAACCTATTCCTTTTTATTCAGACAATGGAAACCACATACGTTAAATGTCTTTGTTATAAATAAAAGGCTAGTTTTATACCAAATCCATTACTGGGCGTGGTTACCGTATCATGCTTCTACACCCTTCTCGCTCCGACCCCGCAGACCTCTTCGCACAATACCATGACCGCCCTCGGTAATGGATTTGACGTTACACTTGGCCTATCCCATTGGGTCTCCGTAGACGTATATTTTCTGTGGTCTGACGGATACAAATAGTGTAAAATGAGTTCTGAAGCACGGTGTCTGTTCCAGGTAGGCCCGTGGATGTCTGGGGTTTGCGGGACATCAGCCTCAGAGTGAAGGATAAGCTACGACTGACGTGTCGGTGTAGTGGGAACCCTCTTCCTGCCATCCTCTGGCTCAAGGACGGCCAGAGGATAAACGCCACGAGGAACACGAGGATACAGTACAAGAAGTAAGTAGAATTGACCAGTATAGTAAAGTCATTGGAACCAGGAACTATAGCTTTTTAATGCCATTACTCACCTTTACGACCATGTCGTTGAGGGATGGATTCAACTATTTTTAAGCCATATCTAGGACTTTCTGTTAGTTATACATAGACTTAATAAAAGAAAATGTGGTTTTTTTCGAAAGTTTAAGCACTTAAGCACTTGCTTTTAAAGGAATTCATAAACGTAGGAGTGCCACAAGGGTCGATCCTGGGGCCATTACTTTTCTTATTTTCATTTTAGCATCCCGAAAAGCACATGTGACGTGACATTAACTATAGGTATATGGATTTATGAAAAAGTTTCAATAATATATTCTAAGATATTTAGATTTTAGGAAGTGGTTAACAAATGTTCTACTATTAATGTTATTGCAGTTAAGTACATTGTGATTAGCAGAAACCTTACACTGCATCTTGGGCCTTGGTCTCTATCTTGGACCAGATTTGAATGAATAACCAACCGTAATGATTGATCGCTCTTTAGAAGAGTGCTGAACCCATCAAGGACCACCATGAGTGTTGCTGATTACTTAACTAAAACCAGGCCGACACGCACCTTAGCGCTAAAGTGCCGTTGGCATGACTGAAGCGAATTTTCTTTGCAATATTTCAATTTACTAATTTTAACTCTAGTTCACTACGCTCACAACCTTGCTTCGGCCTTCGGCCTTAGCTATTTGTGCTCCATTATCACGGGCGTTACTAGGCTGTTCACCACGCTTATCAAAATTTATGAAAATAGAACAGAAATGATTCTTGTTGAGATGAAACATATAACATATACATAATTAACTTTATATTAAGTTTTGAATTAATGCTTAAATAGTTTTCTGAAGGTCAGTTTCGGTGCTCATTTCATTGTTTCGGGCCAGGGTCTTACCAACAATATTATAGCAAAAGATAAAAAGCTAATGTTCTTTCAAGGAAAAAAAGCTTTTTAACTTTACAGACCCAGTACAATCTGTTTCTTACCTTCATAAATAGACCTTTGAATCCTAAATCTTGAACTAAACGATTGTAACTTTAAAGTACTCTAGATTATATTAGCATCTGTACTGTATATTAATGTAACTGACACACACGTAGACCTACAGCTTGAAACTGAAAAACTAAACAAATCCTTTTTCCGACATAAATATATTACCACTTTAAAAGTACCCCATTTTGACAACCAAACGCAAAACCCAACATTCATCTCTTATGCCGACTACAATTCATCTTAATCATCTACCCCGAACAACTTGTAAACCCACAGATAAACTGAGCACAGCCAGTAGACTGACAGTAACAGATCCCTCTGGCTCCCTGGGTTCAGAAGTCCTACAAATCTGTGGACTCGAGTTACAGGAGTCGGCGGTGACGTCACGGTTTGGGTGGCTGCCCCAAGGTCGCCCCACGGTCTACTTACCACACACACACGCACGCGCACCCGCGACCCACAACTAATTAGTTTATTTTACCTGCTCAAAACATCTGTCAGTTTTATGTCGTAATAAGTTCTGTTTCTTTTGGGCGCTCGGTTTTGTTGCGTTCCGACCTAGTTTTTTTCTGGGTAATCTTTTTGCGGTGTTTTTGTTGTTGTTGGGGATTTTCCTTTGAGTTATGATTAATGTTAGTTATTTATTTGGAATATGTGGAAAACACTTTTCAAGTGTTATTGGTTGTAATTAAGAATGGACATTCTTTTCCGTTGTACTTTACTTCAATGTATTAGTTACTTTTTTTATTGTTTTTATTTTCTGTGTTATAATTTTTGTCAACCCAAATATGTTTTGTTATACTGACAATAAAATGTTATGTTATGTTACTTTCAAACATAAACTTCATAAATTTCTGCCATATTGTATAAAACAGTTTTTTACACATGTTGTGGTTTGCTAAAATTACACTTTTATTTCCAAGGAAATAAAGGTACTATGTTTTGATTATCTTCATTTTCCTAGGGGAAACGGTATGTTTTATCCCTAAGTCCCAATAAATTCAAGTTTTGGACAATTCCTTCAACAATTTTTAAAAGATCCTCTTTTGTGTTTGATAATAAACGAAAGATCTCATTTAGTAAAGAAAATTCCACCAATCTGACCTCAATCTCACTTTGTCAAACATGGAGTCGTGATCAAGTTCATCCTTAAACTGTTATAATTTTGTTGTAAAAGATCTGTTTGAACTGAAGTTTTTGGCATTTAATTTTACTAACAAAGCTATTTAATATAATGCGTTTGGCGTTTTTTGAAATCACGACCAACTTTCTTGTTTACCACCCTTATGGGGGTCAAAAAGTTTAATAAAAAAGGAAACGTTTCCCTAAAGAGTAGATTATATGGTAAAACCAGTCTTTGTCCAATGTGGTACTCTTGGCGATGCTGAACGAACTTACCAACTAATCACTACAGTATATAAATACTGAGCTCAATTACCAAAGTAATTTTTATTTCTGTCATTTACTTTGAAAATGCGGCTTTAGACACATGTATTGAAGTGCTAAAGTGTCACTTTTACAACCAGGTAAATAAAGTATTATTTTGATGATGTTTTCTCCCTAGGGAGAAAAGGATAATTTTAATGATCTTTTGTAGCATGCACATCAGCTGGTTTGACGAGTTTGTTTTGATCGTTTTGAATTTTAACACTGACTTAAGGTAAATCAGTGTAACAGCTGTGTCTTCAAAACAATATGATTTAGACTGATGAGTTCAAAAACATGTTTACTTAAGTTTCTTTATAATATTAAATCACTGATTGGCATTTATTTCTCATTATTAGGCGCATCATGACAAAAGGTATCGTTCATCACTTGGCCAGAAAGTGTCTTTTTGACCCTCGGTCATTTTGCGTCCTCGGGCGTTCTGTCCCTCAGACGTTAACTTGACCTCGTGTCAAAAAGTGCCACGTTAGGCCTTAGTGATGAAATATACTATAAAATTAGTTTACTCTATCATAGTTATAGAGAAAATCATTCAGGTTCACAAACAAATTAAACAGATCATCGAAATAACCGTATTCCTTAGCGAGAAAATCTTAGGCATGCCGCATATCCTTACATAAAAATAAATCTTTTATGTAAAATGGCAAAGAACACGTGGATGCAGGGTAGATCGCATGCGCAGACTTATATCTAAATAGCGTTTGTTGACTTAAGACGACGACCACGCTGTCTGCATAGTAATGAGCCACCAGCCACCTACTTGTCCGATTTAATGAAGGATTCTAAACGCTAGTTAATTGTCTTTATTCACTCGTTCCCACCAGTTTATACCAAAGCAGATTTATTCGCTCAATAAATCCTAATGAGCGAACCGTGTAAAGCGGCCGCCTCAACAAATATTGACCGGCTGTCACGTCATGTGTGACATTTTCATCGGGGTGGTAAATAAAGTAATATGCCGTGCTCTGAATTTTAGCTGTAAATTGTATGATTTTGAATTGTTAGTGAAAACATTGTTCAGGTGTCCTGTCAGTTCTAAAAGTGTAAAATGATACAAAAAATTCGTGTTGAATGAGTTTGAATCAACTGTTTAGCAACAACAAAATAACACATTGACGAATGTCTCTCAAAATAAATTTACACTTACTACAACCACATTAAACATGAGAATTCTTACTCCTTCAATAATTTTAAAGTGTTTATGTTCCATTCAACTTGGGCTAAAATAGAAATGTGTCCATCTGTAAATCACTGTTAGTGTTAGGCCACAACAAAAGTCCTCGACTTTTCTTTGAAAGTCTTTGAAAAACTTATTAAAAAATATTTGTAGTGTTTTTCCAAAATTAATGATTTTTATTACATTAATCATTAGAAAGAACTAGTAAAATATTCGTTGATGCATTAAAAAAACCTCTTTTAGAGATAAACTAATTTCCGTTGACTGTTGCCTGTGAGCGCAAACGTTCATGAGCTACCGTTATGTGTCTCCCAGTTCAGTAGTTGTCTCTGCCTCTAGTTTCATAAAAGTGCATATTACTACTTATGGTATCGCATTTGGATTTGAAAAAGAGACATTTGTCCTTAATATAGAAGCAGGAAAGCCTCAACGGGTTTAAAATTTGAATGCTGGCCTACACAACTCTCTTCCTTGCAACTATCCGGACGGCTTTTTCTGTTAGATGGATATTCTCAAAAGAATTGCTCCCTGCAATGTCAATCTATTGGAAAGGTGTAGTAAGGTTAGTCCATGATATACAGTCATCAGTACGTGAGTTGGGCAATACTAAGACAATTTCCACAAAACATAAATGGCCGAGGACGGAGGCACAAACGCACAACTTCGTGTTGGTCTCTGACTTGGCCCAGTTATGAGGCCTAATTACTGGCGAGCTGTGAGCCCTGTCTGCTGCAGTTGTTTACATACTCTCTCACGACTCAAACAGTGCAATGACCCCAGTGTTTGTAAACACTCTGAAGCACATGATCGGTGTGAGGTCCCACAGACCGACCCATTTACACCAGGTTGCAAATCACTCCAGTGAATCGCTGTACGGATGATTTGAGTATCTCGTCGGAGAAAGGGTTTTGCGTTTATGGTTTGTTATTGAGTAGGCAGAGATGGTTTGTTATTAAGTTGGATGTTTGATTTGTAGATTGGTTTTCAGTGTTGAAGTAGTATGTGCAATATAAGTACCGACAACAAGAATTGAACAGTTCAAGTATTGGTGAATAATCTTTCCCAACTTGTTTGTGAATATAAATTACTGTACTCAAGTTTTGTGAACGGTAAAACTTGCTTAGAAAGCAGCTAGTTTTCAGTTTAGTTTTTAGATTTTCAATAGCCTACATTAAACATATGACATTATTAAACCTTATCCGGATTATTACTTAAGCCTCAATTTTTTCAAGCCTCAACACTAGTTCATTGACAAAAATGATCAAACTAAAAAGTTGTAGAAGTTTGCTTCTATACCACATCGGATTTTATTGATCGTTCAATAGCTACGCCCTATAACATATCTAAAAAGTACACAGCTTAGTTCACTACTTTAGTTTTCCCTTTAAGGTCCCCTTTTATTCATGCCTTTAAGCTGGTCATTACTAAACGAACAGACAGAGTTTTCACATTTTTATCAGCGTACCAAATTTGAAACTTACTCGACAATTACTTGTATGTCGATAAGACATGGGGAAGTTTGACATGCTGTGAATCTCTATTGCCAGTAATTGTTTAGCTATTTAAACAAATTATAAGACATAAATGAATTCTACTTCATGACTTTTATTAAACTCACTCTAACAAAAGTGTATCAAAACAATAGTAACATTGTTAATCATAAATTAATAATATTTGGTTTTAATATATGTTTCTGTAGCAAGTACTTTTATACTATACTAAACACTAAACAGTAATACAATAGTTACTCTATAGTCTATTAAAATAGTTTAATTTGATCTCATACCAAATTTGGTCTGCCAAATTATATCCTACATTGACAACTTAAGGCGAGTATATGGTACTAATCGTGGGAATGAAAATTTGGTGTCAAGGCCACTAACTTAAAACTAGTAAAGCCTCTAACTTTGGCTTCGCGGAAGTGTTAGCGTTTCATTGGTAAGTGTATGTATTTTATCCGTGGTGTTGTTTATAAGCCGGAGATTACCGTGTAAAAGCCATCTGCAGAGCTAGAGTGCACTTTGGCTTTCTGGTATTAAAAAGCTTAAAGCAAAGGTTTCTAGCTTTAAAAATGAGCATGGACTCAACCTGATAAAATGTTTGAAACGCACCCTGAATAGTAACAACTGTGTTGATGTTTGATTTGTCGTGGTGTTGGTACAGGAAGAGGTCCTCGCTGGTGATACCGAAGGTGCGGATAGAGGACGCTGGACGGTACGAGTGTCGAGCCATCAGTGTCCGAGGAGAGCTTGGCTGCGTACGCAACGGTCACCGTACAGCCCGCCAAGCCTGCTCCCACCACCGACAACAGTGAGTACCATTCTTTCTCAGTCACTGTCCTTTGGAAAATTATACAAGGTTAGTTAAAAGTCTGGAGACACCCACTTACCCCACCCAAAAACCGGGGGGAAGGGCCCCCCTAAATCTTTTGAAGACGTACCCTCCCCCTTTTTACACTTGATTTGAAAGCGTATAAAAACGCAAACTCTTTGATACCATTAAAAAGATTCCCCGAAGAACTTTTCAAAATTTTCCTCTTTCAAAAGGTAAGGGGGTGTCTCCAGACTTTTACTAACCCTGTATATTCATTGATCACGTCACATACAACGAAATGTTCTAGAACCAATTGGTTTGTAGTTTTGAGCTTCCCAACATCTCCTAAGTCAAGTGGTAAAATTTTATATACATACACTAAGTGATAATATCTGTAACCATTCTATACAGGCCGTATTTTGGGAAATAATTTTGCTTAGTGCAGATGACACAGGTTCCAAAAGCAAAAGGTATGTCAATAATATGCTTCTTCGGCGTGAAAGAGAATTTCGTACCTCCCTCCAGATAAGGTGATTCAAAATCACGTCAAAATATTTAAATACAAACCCCATCAACATTTTTAGCTAATGAAAAAAGAATACTAGCCGATGAGACGGGCGTGTATGAGACAGTGCCGATGACGTCACTGGGAGACACTCGTGGCGAGACACTAAAGGAAGCGTCTGGTCTGAGCACGTAGGTGTTCACGTACAGAGTATATACGTCACTTGTTCCTACACTAAGGTGCCAAAGTCACGCCTACGCTCAGGTCCATTCAACCTCTTCAATCCGCAACACATAGTGGTAACACTGACAATTTAACCTAAGCTCTTAGTCTTTGTCTATAATAGTAAGAGTAAAAATAACCACCTCGTGACAATCGAAACGTTTGCGACCTGGACTGTAACGAATTGTTACCCAAGAACACGTAGAGGAGCTTTGGATGGAAACACGTGCGCGCGAAATGAAATCCCAATGGGGGGTGAAAACCCAGTTAATTAGGCAGAGCTGATACCCCATCACATAATAATGCACTCATAAGAGCTCATGTTTACATTAGCCATAATGTCATAACGCTCATACAGTCATACGTAATGTTTCTTTTACCTCGTGCTAACAGTAAATCACTATTTTAACCAACCATTGGCCACATACTTATATAGCTTTGAGACATCGACCACTCTTAGAGGGTCTTTTAAGGGGAATATGGTATAATGGTGAGTGTGATGAGTGTTTTGATGGCTATTGAGGTGTGGTCTTGTTACAAACTAGGACCGACTGTTCCCCAGATTGGGTGATTAAATTATAGCACAACGACCAATGTAATAGACCAATGGCTTAACGTAACTACCGAACTCCAGGGAGTGAAGACACAAAAATATATGTTTTCACGGTAAATTATTGTCTTATTTGTGTCAGGTTTATGAAAAGCACAGCTGTTTTCAGCTGTACAGATTCTACGAAATCATCAACAAAAAGTGTAAACTCATTTCCTATAGGCTGCGGTAATCTGGCTGAGTGGTGTGATAAGATTTGTGGGTAGTTTGTAGATCAATCTGCAGATTGTGGCCGGTTCGCGTGTTCGAGTGTTCCTAGTCTAGTTTCTCGACAAAGGAATGGTGAGAACTGGCGATGACGTGGAGGAACCACCGAACTGAAACTTTTGCTTGTCAGAACTAATGCCTTGTCTTTGTGTACTACTACTTTGTACTTGTCCGTGGAAAACTGTAGCACTGGCACTTTAGATGTAATGTACTGAAACGAGTTTTCAATTGTTGAAAAGTCAGAAAACGCATCGTTTTACTGATTGCGATAACATTTATTGTGAATCAATAAGCATTAAGATTACAAAGGTTAACATCAGATTCCTAGTCAATGACAGCTATCGATTGTCAAAAGCTAAATCATAGTGGTTGACTTTCGTAGTAGAGAGGACTTTCGTCTTATCAGCATTATCAACAATTTCGTTTTATTTAATTTGCCTATTTCCGAATGGTAACGAAAAACGTTGAAGATATATAGTTTAAAACACACATACACAGAGACAGATTTTGTCCTGGAACCTTTGACCCCCTAAATTGATTACCATCAATATTTTTGCAGCTACCAATAATATTTGAGATACAAAATCAAATTGAGGATTACCTCATTTGGTGTTTTCAAACTTCGATAGAGTACTCCTAGATCGCTAAAGGTAACGAGTTGTACATCGAGTTGAGCAACAAGCTAATCAAAATGTATAACTAAATTTTAAACAAAATTGATTATATACACTATCTATTGAGATTTGGAGAAACGTGTTGTCGAAATTTCGTTTCACATCGATATAATGTTAACTAATTTGTAGACCCTAATTGATTCAAATATGGCTTGCATTGAATAAAGTTTGCGATACGTCTAAGGTTTACTTTGATTTGTGTGATGCTTTACTTTTTGTACAGAAGCCTTAATGCGATGAGAAAACACTATTGAATCAAACTATAGTGAGCAAAGCAACGCAAACCGCGTGTACAATGTATACAATTTAACAAAGCCAAATAAAAAACTCTTTAGTAACACACAATTGAACAATCAAACCAACATGTTGGGCCTTCACTAACCTCCATTTATTCCACTCTAGCTCAATGTCAGTCAGTGTGCTTAACTATCTTTCAGTTGCGTGTCATAAACTCATCTTTGCTGTGCAGAATTTCTGCGACCAAAACCTTTCTTCAGTGATTTTTAAACTCCTTTGAAGTTGGGATACGGTGATAGAAAAAACAACCGCTTGACTTGCTGAACTCTTGTCTGAAAAGGCACACGCTCATGAACTTCTGTGACAGTCAGGTGTTCTTCCAGCCTCACGTTTCCTAAGAGTGCTGAATATTCTGTTGTGAGTTTGTATTTTAAGATGACAGGGTTTGAAAACGTACAGAGGTATTGTTAACAATTTAAAAATTTTCACGTTGGTCTGCAAAGTCCTGCATGGCTCATTAGTTTGAAGTTTCACGACTGTCCGAAGAATAATACTTGCGAAGCTCAAGCGTTAATAATTTAGACGAACAGTTAGTCATTGTTTCATACAATAATTCGCCAGCGATTTAAACAAAAGTTGCATGAAGGGCAAGTTTTAACTTCCTAATGCTGATGATTGTCATACGAAACTTGTACTTATTATTATTCAATAAGCTAATTATTTATTTATATTGCTATCGATACCTACCCCTGACCCTCTGGACATGTCTACTACTACTTGGAGAATATCCGAGGAAGGGTCCACACCTGGTAGTGCCGCTAAGGTCGTTGGTCCGCCAGTGCAGACGCGCGCTATTTACAGACGACCCTGATCTTTTAACGTCGCGACGTGCGTCGTGGCGCACAGCGTCGGCGGTGTCATCACGCGCACCCGTCCGTGAGTCACTAGGTCGGCCAGATCATCACGAGTATCTGTCCATGAGTCACTAGGTCGGCAAGATCATCACGAGTATCTGTCCGTGAGTCACTAGGTCGGCAATCATCATCTGTCCGTGAGTCACTGGTCGGCAGATCATCACGAGTATCTGTCCGTGAGTCACTAGGTCGGCAAGATCATCACGAGTATCTGTCCGTGAGTCACTGGGTCTGCAAGATCATCACGAGTATCTGTCCAGGAGTCACTAGGTCGGCAAGATCATCACGTAGTAGCTGTCATGAGTCCAGGTCATCATCGGTATCTGTCCATGAGTCACTAGGTCGCAAGATCATCACGAGTATCTGTCATGAGTCACTAGGTCGGCAAGATCATCACGAGTATCTGTCCATGAGTCACTAGGTCGGCAAGATCATCAAGAGTAGCTAGCTGTCCATGAGTCACTAGGTCGGCAAGATCATCACGAGTATCTGTCCATGAGTCACTAGGTCGGCAAGATCATCAAGAGTAGCTAGCTGTCCATGAGTCACTAGGTCGGCAAGATCATCACGAGTATCTGTCCATGAGTCACTGGGTCGGCAAGATCATCAAAAGTAGCTGTCCATGAGTCACTGGGTCGGCAAGATCATCACGAGTATCTCATGAGTCACTAGGTCGGCAAGATCATCAAGAGTAGCAGCTGTCCATGAGTCACTGGGTCGGCAAGATCATCAAGAGTATCTGTCCATGAGTCACTGGGTCGGCAAGATCATCAAGAGTAGCTGTCCATGAGTCACTGGGTCTGCAAGATCATCACGAGTATCTGTCCAGGAGTCACTATGTCGGCAAGATCATCAAGAGTAGCTGTCCATGAGTCACTGGGTCGGCAAGATCATCAAGAGTATCTGTTCATGAGTCACTGGGTCGACAAGATCATCAAAAGTAGCTGTCCATGAGTCACTGGGTCGGCAAGATCATTACGTGTATCCGTTCGTAAGTCACGGCACGGTAGTGTCATCACGACGACCAGTCTATGAGTCGTCGAAACAGTGGTGCAATCACGCGCATTCGTTCGTCTTTCACTTGGTCGGTGGTGCCATCACGTCCCCTAAAAGAACGGTTGTGGAAAACGCTTGAGATACGGAGTCCTACTCAGTCCTTATTCAGTCTGTTACTCTAACCGTATGTTGTACGTTAATGAAGTCGGTTTTTCAGTACATCGAGTACGCTTAATCAAAGCACTCGAAGTCGTGTCAACTGAACAAAATCAAAATGTATTCAGTTTTGCAAGTGGAAAAAGGTTCGGGCAGTCTGACAGTCTTGCAGGACTATAAAAGATGGGTCTACTTATTTAAAGTCCTTGCGATACACCTAGATCGAATGTTGACTTTGAACAATGACGTAAATCACGTTTGCTCAAATCTTTATTCAGGAATTTACGTTTTGAGGATAATGTCTGAGCACCTCCAGAAACAGATATTCTCATCGGTAAAACTTGGAGTAGTCTCTGTCTAACCACGCCTTATCTAACGCATCGGCACTGTGGTTAAGGCTTTAGAGACATGTCTCTTTTTTAAATCAAAATGTGATACTGTTAGAGATTGCAACATACCCTACTTAGAAATTAGAGGAAAGGGCAGCTACCAAACTGGGATACAGAAAACAGTTTCCAAGATGCTTAGGTTATCAACTCAAAACACACAGCTGTGTTCCGTAATCTCTTTGGCCAAAGTGATTTATAATTAATTTTTTATCGCATTTGAAAAGGTCCGTTCTGTCTAAATCTCTAAAGTCTAAATGCATCGGACTACTCATTCCGCTGTTAAAGCAAACATCACTTTTTTGGCTGTAGGCTAATTTTGAAATGACTCAATGGATTTTTATAGTTTTAAGTATGGGTGACATAAAGATGTATCCAAATCGCATTGAAATCGGATGAAATGTACTGTTTTAAATCACTAGAACTGATTTTGGGTGAGAACCACCTCCTAAAAGTGGACGTCAGGTATTCTGACTTTGCTAGCTACTGAACTCAATTGAAACTTTTACAAGAGGAACACATTGTCTGTACTAAAATAATGTTATGGTTTTCAGACACAATATGTAACCTGTAAAGTTCTTACGTAAATAACATTCTGTAGTACCATTGACTTTCCATCTTACAAGAGACTTAAACACGTGTTCTGGGTGTCATGATCGGTGCATGTTCACGGTCCCGGGTCATGCTGACCGTATATGAACAGCTGACTCCTGTGTTGAACTGGCGGCTGGCGCTCTGTTTGTCATCAACAATGAAGAGTTAACTAGGTGCGCTAGATCTGGCAACAGTGTAGCGCGCTGAGTGCGCTATTTTCGATCCCCCGCGCATGCGCGCACACCCTCACTCTTCGTCTCATCACCGGTTACAGTTTTTAACCATCACTCGTCCCCGAGTGTTTACCGACCTCAATCATTGTTTGGAAATAAATAGTACGCTCTTCTTAGTCCCTTTTCAAGCTTAGAGAAAGCGTGGTTTAATTTTATCACAATTATTTATGACAAAATTACAGTTCGTCCAAAATGTTTGTTTTCACATTTGAACATAGGTGTGTTAAGGGAAACGAATAAAATGCAAGTGTGGTTGAAAGCAGACAGTTACTTAAGTCCTCCTTAAATATTTTGCAAAGGAGTGACACGGTGAACTAAAATTTGTAAATGTTATCGTCCAAAAAGTGGATTAAACCCACGCCTTCAGCCACAAGAGACGGTCACTTTAATCAGCTGCCATGCCCTTTTGATTACTTCAATATGATACCGTGAAGACGTTGGGGTACCATCAAGGCGTTGGATCTGAAGGTATACGTTTCATGAAATTCGTGAAGATCTGGAAATCAGTCAATGAAGAGAAGCATAATATTTATAGAAAGACATCAAACTATTAGTCAGAAAAATTCAACATCAAAATTTTAAATGATTGGTTTACTTATTGGAGCAAGAGGAGCTGTGCTTTTATTGGAAGAAACAAAATCAACCCAACACAATTTTACACAACATATCTGTTAATCTGCCATACAAAGTTTACGGCATTATTTAATATTTATACAACCATATAAATACATTTGTAAATTTGAGACAGTGAGAAATGAAATGATGAAGAAATGAAATAATGATCATAAACATAATTTATAGCGTCGAGATTTAAAACACGTGTAACAAGGCTCTATTGATTTTCCAATTCGGTTTCAAATGTCTTGTGCCATTAAAAGATCCACAGTGTGATGACGAGGCCAGTACCTGAATTTCAAGGGGTGTAACTTAAACTTTAAGACGTGACAACCTCAGTAAAAGTCTGGAATTTATGTTTGGTTTTTAGCCTATACTGAAATGGCAAAACAGCCCCTTTCACTCGATAAAAGCATTTTAAAGATAAAAGATTTATGTTAATAAAGATATGCTCAAATACGTGCAACTTTGATTTTATTTTATTAACTTAAATACTGTAATACGCAAACTTTAGGGGGAAATGTCCTACCAATTTACTTGGTACTTCCGGTGTAAATTACCCGAAGTTCCGGAAATTTGTTAAGATTAACTGCGGCTACGTCTTTCATTCAACATGTATACCAGCGTTGTCGAGAAAATCTCAACCGAAATGAATTGAGATGTGTTTATGCACTGCGTAAATATTTCAAAACACAGGTTCGTGTCTGACTTTGGAGTGTCTATGTTGTGGAGGGGGGAGAGACGGTTTTGGCCCAACATCGACTCATCCGTCAGCTCAGAGTCATTGCCTCTAAAACATTTATTATTTTTGTGTTAAGCGCCCAGAATTGAGGGTGAGCCAAGTGTCTTCACTTTACTCACTAGCTGCACTGCTCGGTCGGGCTTCCCCTCCCCTTGCAGTGCACCGGGACTATCTATACCTGGATGCAGTTTATCACTTCATCTACCCGACCTTCACGCAGAGAGTCCCGCCAAAAATTAGTTTCGAAATAAGTATAAAATTACCCAGAGGTAGTAATGTCCAGAGACTCTCTCGGCAAAGACAACGAAACGTCGTAGAACAACACGAATTGCAGATTTCAATTTCCCAACACCTTATGAGTCGCGTGGAAAACTGTTATTCATGGTTATATGATATAGATTAAAAAATAACCAAGCATCCTTTTAAATTATTTAATGCCACGATCGGTTTCGAATATTATCTCATCGTTGGGTGGTCCGTACCAGAACGGTTGTGTTCAACACTTTGTAAATAGAACGAAACAAAATATTCCAAATTACAAGTAAGTTATATTGAAAAATAAAAAAGGTTAAGTTTAGTTTTGGAAATATAATTTTTTCATACGTGGTACCAAGGTGCATAAAAGTTAAAATAAAAATCATTACTTATTTGTTTTACTTTGTTTTTTTTTTTGTTTGTTTTTGTCACACAATGATATTTGAAATGACAATAAATATTATTATTATAATTAGTCTTATTTCCAAAAGGTCATGAATCTGAAACTATCCATGCTCTGTTATACGAGTATTGTAGGAGTTTTTCTTATACAATTTCTGTACAATAGAAACACATTGATGGGTCTATTGTTTATCCAGTATTTGTTTCCTAACCTTTTTGTTGATTAAACGTTCCCCAATTCATTGAACATGATTTAAAGCAGTGACTATCTTTTTAGATGAAGCTTTGACCAGAAAATCAGACAAACTTGTTTACCACACCACTCATTTTAGTTCTTCATTCAAGTCAAGAGTCAGTTGGCCTCAAAGTATTTTACAAACTCAGTATCTACCAGTAGTTGAAAACTCATTATGCCGGGGTTAATACATTAACATTGAAATCGATACAATTTTACCGGCTGTTATGTTTGAAACTACACAACGTTTCGAAAGGTATAAAAACTCCTCTTGTTATCAAGTGACCCAACCTGATAACGATATGAGTTTTCACACCTCTCGAAACGTTGCGTAGAAACAAAATAATCGAGAGAAAGGTTCACCAATTTCCATGATATTCCACTAGTAGTTTACACCAATTATAGTATTTGGTTAGAAGAACTCACCTGACAGTTTGGTTTGAAATTATGTTTCCATATTGTGGTTTGATGGCCTACATTTGTGGTGACGGTGAGGTTCTTTGATGTTCACAATCAGAGCGTCTCGACTCTCTGGGTTGCGACATCATGGATGGCGGATGGTTTCCCGCTCAAACTCCGTCACACAGCTTTCCCGATTTTAACACTGTTAAACAACTAGTCTCAAGAACTCTGGATAAATTTCTTTGTTTGTCTTTGGAGCTCAATAGGTAGCATTGATTTTGACGAAGATTCATTGAAATTTAAACCAAAAGGAGTCATGGCTTCTTTTTGGTGAAGATTTTTCTATTTCCTTGACGTTTGCTAGAGGATGGACCGCTGGAGTTTGAGTAAACAGCTAAAGAAGGGTAATTTACTATAGTTTTAAATTCGATTCATGTATTTGCGTAGCCAGGATTTTGGAATGGGGGGCGGTTCAGAATCATGACATCCAGTTAGAGCTGGCACTACCAGGGGGCCTGATGGGTATCATATGAAATAACCCCCAGGAAAAAGGGGGTCAAAGGACTCTCACCCGGAAAATTTGTTAAATTTTGATGCTAAATGGTGAGTTTTGAAGCATTTTTAGGAAAGTTTGTATCCTAAAATTAAAAGATATACGAGTATCATTAATTAAGTTTGAAGTCACCGAAGTAGTTTTCTCTTCTCGATAACCAACGAGTGAGGAAAAAATACATCTTTTAGAAGGATTTTTTTAAATTTAGAAACGTTCACTATTCTTGTCATATTATTTATATTTAAGTAGGTAAATCAATCTGGTTTCAAATGAAGTTGAATATATCCTCATCCTTAACGAGTTCATAAACGTTAAAATGTTCGAAATCAGATCGTCAAAAACACCTTAATTTTCATAGAGACCTAAAGCCAAGTTGACAAGGGGGCAGGAAGAAAATAAAATAAATGTATCAAAAGCCAAACTTGTTGTGCAATAAGTTTTACTGATCAATGAAACAGTAAATACGGATGACAAGGATCATTTTTGAGAAGGTCTGAATGAAGAGTTTTGAGAGCTACTGTGCCAGACAAGTAGACATCTTCTCTGTATTAATAGTTTTGTTTGTTCTGGACAGTTCCCACTTACAGAAATCATCTTGCCTTCTATCTCCTCTTCAACTGCCACTGCATGCAGCAAACCGTGGTTTTTGATGATTCTACGGAATATTTCTATTATTTAAATCTATGAGCTTTTTGAACCACCATCCGCTAATCTTCACAATTGTTTTAGTGACAGTTGGACTGTTCTGTGGGGTACATACTAAGAAATACATTTTCAGTTGTGTTTCAAGTCATTCTTAACCCTTTCTTAAAACTGTATGTTTTTAACTTTTTCTGTGTTCTGTTTCAGCTACGACGTTATGGCCTCTAGTCGGCAGTCCCTGCCCCATAGACACCTACTGCCTGAACGGAGGCACTTGCACCTACTATGAGACCGTGGCCGAACTTGTCTGTCAGTGAGTAACCTACTCCTTCTTCTACTAACCTAACTTATCTATTCCATCTTCTACTCGTACTATAACCTACTCCTTCTTCTACTAGCCTAACCTACCCACTCCATCTTCTACTCATCTACTCTAACCTACTTCTTCTTCTACTAACCTAACTTACATACTACAGCATCATCTACTTATCTACTTCTCATTTCTTCTTTATCTATCCATCTTCTTCCTCCTTCACCTACCCCTCCATCTTCTACTCCTTCTTCCACATACTACATCATCTACCCTTCTCCCTTCTCTTCTTCCACCTACTCATCTTCTCCTCATCCTATAATCTCCCTTCTTTAAATTATTTATACTACATCATCTACTTATCTACTCTAATTTACTCTTTCTTGTACTAACCTAACTCACCTACTCCATCTTCTACTTATCTACTCTAACCTACTCCTTCTTCTACTAGCCTAACTTGCCATCTCCTTCATCTACAGAACTTATCTACTATTCTAATGTATTACTTCTTATGCTGATTAACCACTCATTTCTCATCTACATCTCCTCACTATTCTTCTTCTACCAACTTACCTGCCTTACCACTACTTCAGTCTGAACAACTCAACTACCAAACTTTCTCCTTTTGCTAATCTAATGTAAGCTTCTCTGTCTTAACTAAAACTGTTATTCTTCTACCAACCAAACCTAACCTAACCTAACATAACCTAACCTAACCTAACGTTATTCTACTAAAATTTCTCCTTTACCTATGTAGGTTTTTTATCTGCACTGAAGTGATACCGAAATATATCCGGCAACCCTACTTTAGATGCATAATAGATCGTGAAAATGGTCTGGTTTCACACTGGTGTCACTGCACTGACTAACAATCTTCTTTACTAACCTGTTTGATTAGTTTTATAGATCAGTTATTCAAAACGTCATCAGTTCAGAAATTCAAGAGCTAAGAATAAGTCCACTAAACCAACATTCATAATCTTAGGCTTGGTCGTATTAAAGATCTGTATGAAAAGCTATGCAATAGTGTGTTTTGAAATGCATGGGTTATTTTCACTTGTTTGCTCACGTTTTATATCCATGGATTAGTTTATGTTTTTGCCTTACTTTAGAAATGTTTATCTTTAACAAATCACATATTATTCCAATTTCATCACTTACATTTAAAGATATATGATGTTACTCTCTAAATTCTAACGAAATACGCCAGTATGAACCAGTATGAATATGACAAATCCAAAGAATGTTTAGTCAATATGAGACGAAAATGTTGGTAAAAGCTCAATTTCATATTTGAAATGCACAACCACTATTCACGTTGCAAGTGAAAATTGGGCTAAGTCTAAGATAATATATGTACAACCTAAATAATATAGTTTGTGTCTTACAAATGTGTTGTGTAGAAATAAAAAAAATCTTACTTAAATGTTTCCTCATAAATTAAAAAGGGCAAACAATTAACCAATATTTAAGTAGGAAAATACTTAAGCTAAATAAGTTACAGAAAAATCGCTCTACTTCCAATGCTGAGTAAAGTCTATGTAAAAATTTTCTTAAAGAGATGAAAATCTCTTTGAGAAAATTTTCGTATAAATAAATATTTCATTTAATTTTCCCTCGTCAATTCAGATTCTTTAAAGAAAAATACAACTCTGGGGCGGCGAAATCAACGAGCTTTTAGAGTTGATTGTTTCTAATCTGTATGGCAATAATAAAATACATTATTGAACAACAATTTATCAAAATAGTAACAATAAATAATTTTAAACGTCAAAAACCAATATTTAAAACTTTTATTTGGACGAGGCCTTTCAAAGGCAATGCCTTTATCGTCAGGTCCGTTTAAAATGTACAAAAATGTTTAAATATTGGTTTTGACGTTTAAAATTATTTATTACTCTTTCCAATATTGAGCACCTTCTTCCTTCAATATATTAATACTTTATCTGTTTTATTTTGTACATTATAAATTTTATATCATTTTCTTATCTTTCCTCTCCTCATCTTTGTTTCAAGCCTATTACAATGTAAGCTTTTTAAAACTTTCATTATCATATTCTTGTTTAAACTTAAATGTTTTAAGTATATCTGATTAAAAGTGTTTTGTGGTTTAATATTTATAATTTGTTTTTATCTAGAACTCGAGATTCATTTTGTTCTAATATAATGTAGTTTATTCATCAACGTATCTCAAAATTCTTATTTCATTGAAATTGCTATATATATTTTTATTCACCTATTTTTGGATTATTTTCTTGTATTGAATGGTTTTGGTTTGTTTTGTACAGGTGTGCCGATGGGTTCAAAGGGCAGCGCTGTGAGTCCAAAGATGTCTTCAACCGAAGCAGTATGTATAGGCCGATGACAGTATTTTGTTCACTCGGATATTCCGCATCCTATTACTGCTAACTTTATATTTATAATTATTTATTATCGTACTATTTATTGACAAACGTCCTGCGGATCGCTTATTGTTTTTGTATTATCTTTCACCTATTACTTTAAAACCAAAGAAATACACTTTTATGTTTGTTCTACTAGTTTGTTTTTCTTTATTTCCCTTTAGATCCTTCAAAATCTTCAGTCGCGTCCTCACCAAAGTAAAAGTCCAAAATTGAGTATTATTTTTAAAATTAAAAGTAAAAATCTGTTTTCAAGCTAAAGTCATGTTTTGTGCTAAGTAAAATTTAACTGCATCTTTTTATATAGTTGGATTGAAACTTTCAAAATTGATTCGCTAAACAATAAGCATTTACGAATCCAAAAGGACAGTAGTGCAGCATGGGTGGTGGTTACGGCTTTGGGTGTTGGATGTTGTAGACATTTCAAGACATTGTTATATGTTTAAGATAAGATAGTAACTTATCACACCATTGGTGTAGCCTACAATCATAATCGACTTTTTCAAAATTAAAGTGCTCGTAAGAATTCTAACAAATAAGAATATTTTGCCTGAGAGCTTCCATTTTTGAGAAAAGTTATTTGGTTCAACTGAACTTAAGTTGTAACGACATTTTAAATTTAGTTTCAAACTAAAAAGCCTAATATAGTTTTTTTATGTTTGAATTAGATTAGAAGGAAGTTTAATATATGTTTACTGTGGTTTTTATACTGCTTTAGAACTGTTTAAAGATATGTATTTGAAAAACGAGCATTTCTCAGCAAAACCTTAGTGTTTTTAGTCCTACCAGATAACTGAATAAGATACTCGTACAGGTTTAAGTTAGGTCTTTAAAATTTATTGAGAATGTCTGATTTTCAGTTATGTTTTAAGATAAGGCCAGAACTGTTCTATTATTACTGACATCAAAGTATAATTAAAATTTATTCTTGAAAAATAAATCCAACTCACAACACATTAAATTGAAATAATGTATTTTTACCGTTGTTTAGTGAATGTCTGTCATTATTTAAATTACATTTTTGAATGTTGAGACATTTTTTGTAATTCTCTGTTTTACAGTTAGACTCAATGATGAGTTTTTGTCAGGTACTCATAAAATACATGATAAGTAAATGTTTACAGTAAGTTCAATTGGAATTATTATGTTTAGTTGTATTGTGCTGATCAGGAATAGAGATCTACCGTGTATGATAACAAAGCATATAAAATATATATAAAACAATATTACTATGGCGTTTTAACTATTTAACTTATATGTAATTTTTACGTTAGTGTAACATTATGTAGTACTCACGTACAAGAACAAACATAATAAGCGTAAGACCAAGGATCAATTTTCAAATATTGAAATGACACAATTTTAAGGGATAAATATAATAATTGTTCAATGAATTACCCTATTGGTCTCATCCTTAAATTGTAATATTTCTAAATTTTACTAAACACGACAATATATCAATCAGCCGTTTCAATTGCGCTATTCGAAGTGATATACGTAATAAAAACTGAAAACAAAAAAGGACCTAGCATTGACCCTTGAGGGACTCCGCTAAAACTAACTCCTGCAGTTATGAGACACGGTAGGCTCTCTACTCTTGTTCAGCTGTTGATTTATGTTTCACCCTGTTGTGTGCAGCTACTTATGAGAGATGATTGCGAATGATTTAGATAGTGTAGAGAATAAATGGTCTACTGAGGGTTGGTGGCATCGACAGACTGGACTCCATGCGACCAGATTGCGTCGGACTCGCTACTGGTGCGTCTACAGCCTTCACATAACCCACTTGGGGTGTTCTCTACTCCTAACCCTAGTGTACTGTACTAAATAGCTAAAAATTGTCATAATCAGCCAGTATTTAATTAGATAGGTAGTCTTAAAACATACGGTTCGTTTGAAACGTCTCAAAATGGCTGAATCCTTTAACGGTTAACGATGACATTTCCAAATTGGCATGTTGTTATTATAAAAATGACTACTTTTTAAGATAGTTCCTAACATAAAGTTATCCAAAATCAAAGTTATCCGAATCTTAATGAGAACAAAAGTTGTGTAGCATGTCAACAAGAAGGTCAAGTGAAGTTGATATCTGGGTCATAATACGTCGACTCACTCCAAAATGTTACCATTTAAAAATTGTAAGCTTAAAACCTACAAACACTTTTATCTTGGTTAGAGTCAATCTTTTGATGTCGTGTTCTAACCAAAAGTAACGATGACTTAGTTTGATATTAAAATCAACGTAATCCCACTAACAACCTTTTTAACTCCAGATGGAAGTGAAGGAAAATATTGGCAGGAACTAAGTTAAATCTGGTATCAAATCCTTTGGCTTCGCGTTAAGTTAAACTTAGTAGAGAATAACGCCACAAATCGCATCTTAAAAGGTTGACTCAAATAAAAATGACAGCATTTCTTAGTTTTAAGTCCCTTATTTTTCAACTGTCATCATTTTGAATTTAACAAACTTATTAATGAGCGATTTGCGGTATTGTACTTTACTATTCACGACCTTTCTGTTGATATTTCACCTGGCATATGTTCTCATCAAAGAATTTCTCCTGATTCCTTTTGAACCGTTTTTCTACTAGTACTTCTAATAGGGACTTCTGGTTAAAACTATCCCAACAAGTAAATTCGTAATTTAATAACCTGTCCGTTTGGAAAAATCCGTGTTTAATTTTAAAAATTACTTTAATAGTCCAATAAGAACATTTATTTTGCCCAAAGCTTCTTCGGTTTATAACAAAGTTCATATCTTCAGATACTCTAGACATGTAGAGACTAATCCTACATTTATAGAACCTCTGAAGGTATGAATATCATGTTTATGAAAAGCTTTAGGCAAAATAAATTTTTTATTGAACTATTTCAGTAGTTTTTAAATTGAAATATAACCAATAACTTCAGCCTGGAAAAATGGACATTGTGTTTGTCAGCTTGGTTTAAATATAAAACCGTTGTTAATTTAATGCAAAACAAAATAATGTAAATAAGTAATAATAACGTCCCGATGATGGCACCTCTGACGGAGTAGAGAGCACCCTACAGTTGAACCCTTAAAATAATCAGTTTTAAGTGTATCTATTTGAACTCATAATATATGATACTACATAGTAAAAAAGAAATATGTGCAGAAATAAAAACATATCACCAATTACATAGTACAAAAACAAACTGAATCAAATATTTTGTCCGTTTTATTTTTATGATAATTTAAATGTTGATGTATCAGCTGATTGTTGAACTAAATGTGACTCGTATATGAACTAAATGAATATGTTTTATTACTTTTCACGCAAAGAGAACAACATTTATTCAATGAAAAATAAATGTATTCAATAATATGTATATAAATATGTTTCAACATTATTTTACAAAAAGAAAAACTAGTTTTTAACTTATCAATTTGTCATAGTTTTGGACATTTTAGCTTCGCGTTAAGTTGATAGCCTATTTTTTATAAAACGAAATTATTAAGTTAACCAAAAAAACTGTACAATATAGATAAAACTCATTAAAGTTATCCCACCTTAATACAAACAAATAAAATTTGTACTCACGTTTAAAACAGTATTTCCCACTTGATTGTTGATTTCCACACTAGATTTAATGTAAAATAAGGAACTAACGTTTAGTACCAAATAGGGCCCAACTAAGCGATATATTTTCATTACAGTTTAGCCTAAGTGTTGGTTACAAGTTGTGAGCTGGATTTATTACTTTTGACAACAATAACAAACATTTCTGCGCGCTTTGGTGACGGGCATTCATTTGTTTCTGTATCGCTTATGTTTTATTTAGTTTGGGGTCAACTACTCCACACTAAATTTGGGCCTTTTTTGGTTATTATGTTGCTTTTTCTTAACATTAGATATTATTTTGTTTATAATGATACATTTATGTTTAAGTTGCGCATATTCTGAGTTTTGAAGTGTCAGTTGCATAAAAAGTATAAATAGTAATTTTAACGGGATTCGTGTTAAATGTTGTCATGTCTGAATTATAATTTGAAAACATTAAAATCTGTGTACACATTTCGACTTTAAATGATAATAACTTTAACTGATACAACTTTTCCGTCTTTTTGGTACATGACTATCATAAAACATGCTAACATGCTACACCAAGTGTTTTCTTGTTTGTGAATGAGTATTAAGATGTTAATTAAAACTGATGACAATCGTTACTGTCGTTAATTTTTTTTAACTTTCGTGCTAAGAATCTTTAATAGTTTATTGTTACGTACCGAGAATGTTGTATTTAAAAAAAAAATCGGGTTCGTTTTAATTATCATTTTAATGTGCTTCAAGTTCAACGTTATTAACTGAAATCTTGACAAATAGCAGATTTTAATTTTAAATCAGTTTTAAATGTAATTTGAGTATATAAACGGATTGAATTGAAAATAAAATTTAATAAGCATAGTAAAGAAAAGTATCGATAAACACATGACAAAGTAGTTGATACCATTTAATATTTTCCAGATAGCTGCGTTATAATAAATCTTAAATCGATTCTAGATGACAACACGATAAAAGGTAGGCCCTAACGGTTTCTTTTTAAATAATTCAACCTTAAAAATTATCAGACGTTTCACTACTCAGAACATGCAAGATGCAACGAACTGTTATTAAATATTACATACAATCTTCAAACACCTTAGTTCACGTAAAATTGGAAAACTATTCCATACCTTTTTCACGACAACAAATAAAATGCTTCAGATAATTACGAAATATAAAGACACCATATGTTTTTTTCCTGTTGATTAAGGTAATTTTGATTAACTTTGTTATGACAGTATCTACTAACCGGATATGTTTTGTGCAGATTCCAACCCACAATCCGTTTGGACACTCGAGGCACCCACTAGGATATCCGGGCTTGACACAGCCATATTTGTAGATTAACAAATTACCTAATCCTATTGCTTCTTTCATGCCAAATATGGATCATCAACTTTTAATCAAAGGTACTTTAATACATGCGTTACCGGGGTTTGGTTGAGTTACTTTAGACGGTTTTGGTTCTCTGGTTTGTTTGTTGGGTTTCGATCTTTTTGTTTGGTTCGGTTGGTGTGGGTTTGTTGCTAGTGTTTTTGTTGTTGTTTGGTTGCTTGTTGATTTCTTGCTTGATTAGGTTTTGCATGTAATTTGTTTAAGTAGCTTAAGCCTATTTTTGGTAGTTACTTAGCTTCATGCACGATGTCTTGTGGGATGTTTTATTTTTGGTGTTGTTTTGAATGCATTTTTACTAAATAGTTCTTTACCATCAACTAGATTTATTTGTAAATGATATTTTTGACCAATAATTAGACACACAGATTGGTTACATTATGCTCGATTGGTTTCTTGTAACCCTTAAATAATGTAGTCAGTTCGGAACTTATTTATTTATTTTAATGGTTCAAAAATGTATATACATTATAAAAATATATTACAGTAATAGTATTTACAAAGAAAAGTTTAATCTTCTTATGTATCCGTTAGTATTACCAGCTTTTTACCTGCAGTGGATCAATTTTATTTAGTCATAGTCACGTTTTAGACCCAATACATATTTTTTTGAAAACTTTACTAGCTAGCACCTTTATAAACTATATGTATATTTACACAACTAAAGTATGGAATTGGCTAATTTTGAATATTGATTTTATTTTTGTTACATATTTAGAATCATTTTCATAGATTCAGTAATGGACTTTCATAATAACTTTTAAGTTTTGTAAGTTGTCGAGTTTGATAATGGTACTAATGATAGTATTATTCAAACAAAATGTGTTAATGAAATATTTGTTTTGTTCCAGACTTTTCCATTTACGTAAATCCTGAAAGCGCATGATGGAATCTACAGTGCTAGGATTCTACCAAAGTCGTCTAATCTAGTTTTAAAAGGTATATATAAAACATTATTTATTAAACTTTAAGTTGTTAATTCGTGTACTAGAAAATAAAACTGTTCTTAAAGATCAGAACACCTTGGACGTTCATTGCACATCAAACAAGATAAGGTTAGAAAGATATACAGAAAAAATATAAATAATTTAGAAAAGTGTGTAAATGTAAAATAATCCATTGTGACGAACTCTCATTCTTTAGGTTGAGATTTGCATATGAGTGATTATTTTGCATTGTTCTTTACGTTATTTTAAGTATTAAAAACACTTCACTATAGATTTAAAACGTGGCATAAGTTCTTTAAATATTTAGTTTAGTATTCAGCTACACTAAAAGGAACTGTTCTTTGCTCGATTTACGTTTAAAACAAACCATCATTATTGTTTAAGTACAGTTAAAAACTAGTTTCTCGATGTTTTTATTGCTTTCTATTTACCCAGAATATGAGTCAGTATTGTTTTCTAATTGTTGTTTTGGTTTTGTTTCAGAATGTGTGTGGTCGATTGTCACATGCTGTTTTTCTAGTCATAGTAATCAAGCTTTACATACGTAGTCAACTGGTATCGTTATGTATTTATATAATATTAGTATACATAATATAGGTAAGGTTATGATAAAAACAAGCTATAGTTTGTTTTGGATAAATATTTCATTTGTAAGTGTATATTAAGCCCTTAACTAATTTAGGTAAAATGTATACCTGTTGATTTGTTCCCCAGTTAAAAACCGAACATCAAAAATATTAACCATTGAGATAAAATAAAAATGTCAAAACTATTAACTATAGTTCTATAGTTAAAAATATTAACAATTTTGTATCACAAAAATAAGTATACGGAGCATGAACGTGTTTTGCTAGTGCGACTCCACTTGATAAATTATTAAAGCTAATTTAATTTTATAATACCAATAACCACATGATTCTAAAAAGTGTCAAGAAGTTTTTTTGACTAGGAAAAAACATCACATGAGATAAAATACTCAACTTTGATTTGCAATTGTTAATTTTTGGTTATGAACTCGTACAAACGTTAGTTGTTCGGACAACATTTAAAATTTATATAATTAAGAAAACGCATTGATGTTGAATTTACCATTCATCTTAACCTTCACATAAGTCGATCAAATGGAAAAACTCTGTTAAACATGTGATAACAATATCTATCTGTTATTCTCTGTAACCAAAATTTATGGTTTTGTACCAAATCTTAAAATCTTTGTACGGTTCCGTTTTTCTCTAAAATAATTTTCTAATTAGATAAGCTTTCAAATTGTGATAATACAAACATAAAGTAACGTTTACTTGTGAAAGTATTCAAATTATTTCACTACAATTGAAATACAGTAGTTCAATTGAAGCTTCAGTAAATAAGTTTGAAATATACAAAAAGTAAACAACACATTTTTTTATTTAACTTAAAGGACGTGTTTTTATCTACAGTGTGAGTTTTATATGTCCCCCCACCTTAACTTTTGATATGTTTTATAGGGTCCTGAAGTTTCTTTTGACGTACTTTTGTTACCCACCCCACCCAAAACCGGAGGGAGGGCCCCTTTAATTTTTTAAATACGAAGCCCCGTGTGACACCTTATTTAAAAGGGTATAAAAACACGAACTCATTGTTACCATGAAACAAATTTTACGACGTTCCTGTACAAAATGGCGGCTCAAAACGATTTTTTTTTTTTAAACAGATAAATAGACGCTGTCGCTATATTTTCAAAGTTTTAAAAATAACTACAGATTTAGTTTTTAGGAACTCAAAGCTTTAAATTTATATGTTACATGATACATTTTGCATTCTTTTGAAAACTGCCCCTTTTTTCAAAATTTGTTAATTTTCAAAAGTTTGAAAAGTTTATCTTGCAACACATCATTTTAAAGCTTTGAGTACCCAAAATCTTAATATGTAATTGTTCCAAATTTTAAAATATAGGGACAGCGTCTATTTATTTGTTTAAAAAACTAAAACGGTTTGAGCCGACATTTTGTACAGGAACGTCGTAAATCTTTTAATCGTATCAATGATTTTGTGTTTTATACTCTTTCAAATAAAGTGTCACAAGGAGGGCTTTGTATTTAAACAATTTAGGGCCCCTGGTTTTGGGGTGGGGTGTGGGTAACGAAAAGTACGTCAAAAGAAAAATCAGACCCCTTTAAAAACATCCCCAAAGGGTTTTCAAAAATTTTATTTTCAAAAGTTAAGATGGGGGGCTTATAAAACCCACCCTGTATATCTGGATTATACAGGAAAGCTAGCAAACAGACTAGCTTATATGTAGCCTTAGAAATTCCCACATTATTTTTCGTCGTGTATATAAGGGGTTGGCGTAGACTTTGGTACAAACTTAGACTTTGGCACCCTGATACAAATCTAAATATGTTAATAGCTTGAACCCACGGTATAAAGTGACCATTTTAAGCCAAACTCAGTCAAAGTTGAAGACATGTACTGGGTTGATATTTAGGAAGCGAACGAGATGTAAGATCTTAATGTAATGCAAAGTTGTTGGAACTTAAGTATCTACAACTTTTGTATTCAAAATTATTCTATTTTGCATTTTATTGATCAGACCTATTAAGGTGATGATTTGGGTAAGGTTTGATAAAGTTATAGTTTTTAAAGAGCTGGTAAACTATGGTTGGGTTTGACATGTGAAGTAAAACCCCGTAAACTGATGGGGTTTAACGTTTTATTAAACAGAAATGCGAGAAAGGCACCTAAATAATAACTAATTAGTGAAAAACAAACGAACCTTTTACTGAACTGGTAATTAAATAAATATTTAGTGAAAAATGGCTAGTGCTACGGCTTTAATTGCAATTACCTTAATTATTGGAAACAAGTAAAAATGTTGCATGCAAGAGGTGTAGAAAATAAAATGATCTTTGTGAAAAGACCACATTGACGAGTTTTCGCCAGATTTGACAACCGAACATCTCTTTTTAGCTATTCCCATACATATTAAAAGCAAACATGTTTTATTGTGACTTAGTTTGACTTGAGTATTCAATCAACACCGTGCTTTAAGATTAATTATAATTCAATAAAATGAAAACTCAAAATTGATTTTCATTAGATTGCCTAAGTCAAATTATGTACCAAATTTGAAGTTCCTGGTTCAACCTCTCTATACGTTCGGACATGGCGACATTTAACGTAAAACTTCCAACGGCTAGTGATGAGATAGCCACCCTGTATAATCTACTGTAGGACTTGTAAATGTATATAGTATTTATCGTTGTAAATGCAATAATTGTTGTTGTTATTACGAATATGAGTTAGTAAGAACTAATGAATTTGTACATTTTATATACATTGAACAGAATTCCTTTAGTGGAAATCGATCATTGTTTATCATGGCAAAGTCTATTTTATAACAACTAACTCACTCGAAAATGTAAAATTGAATAATTAGTTACAAATTATGTATTATTGTAGTAGCCGGTGTTTATTATGCAAATAGAGCTTTAAGTGCTTCCGGGGTGTAAATATAGTACGAGTAATATTAGAACATTTGTAAGATGACTGTGAATTTATTAGTGTAATTATTTATAGTAACTTAATTTATAAAATGTAAATACTATTGTAAATATTATAATAAATACAGTATTAATTTCTTATGTGACACTGCCATTCTTTTTTATTTATCTAATGTGTCTGATTTAGATTTACTTTTTAGCTACTTTGTATACGTTGCAATAGTAACATATTCTGGGTTACAAACTTTTTCTCTCGAGTTACTACAAACTAACAGATGGTAAAACGGTAAATGCATAAGTATAAATCAAATAGTTACAATAGGATGCTAGTTACTTTTATTTAATTCACTTAGGCTCCGTATGTAATGCCGTAAAATTGTGCACAAAATTACGTAAAATGTACAACTGGTATTTCGGTCTCAATTATTGGTCTGATATAGCTCTAGAATATTTTTCAACATATTTTCTTTCAAATTCAAGCACTACTAAGAAACAATAATATTAAAATGAATAAGTCACTACTGGGTATATGTTTCAAAAGTTTCCCATCAAAAATTTCAATAAATGTACTTGTTTCAGTCAATGAATGAATTTGAGGCTTTGCCCTTAAATATAGTGGTTTGAAAAATCCAATTTTTTTCTAAACTGCAGAATGAGTTGTACAATGAGTTTGTAGAGGCAATATTTTAATTAGGGATATAATAGGGTGCATAAAAAGTTTCTTTAAACTTATTCATGTCTTGCAATAGTTTGGTACGGTTTTCACCGTTGTCTTTTAGAGTTGTATGTAGGAGCAAAGAGAAACTTGAACGACACACTAAAAAAGTCTTAATTATTTTCATCAATGTTTTCAACTTTGGTTGGTTGACCTGGAACAAAATGGCGGCTATGGAAAGCTTCTAAAGCTATATATACTCATTGCTTTAGGATACCCTTAATTCCTGAAGCCTGAACCTGTAATTGGTAAATTAAAATCTATGATAATAGAGAAAACTAGCATTGACCACCAAATCAGAAATCACCGCAAACTTTCACCAAAGTATCTAAACAAATTAACATAAAAAACACTACTGTATGAGACTTGTCTGCTTCTTTATTTCAAAGGTTGCACAATAGTTTGTCGCATTTTTGTCTGATACAATATTTTATCACGCTTTACCTTTAGGTATAATCTGGTTGAACTTTAAGCATACGACTCTTGTCCTGAGAAATGAGTTTGTTAAAAACTATTTTACTGAATATCTTTTAATAAACAATACTTTTCTATACACTCAGATACGAAGACTTATACTATGGAGATATTCCCGTTCAAGAGAGTTTTTGAGTTGAATATTTAATCATAGTATGTTTGCATTGTATACATTGTACATAGTATGTAACAAAACTATCGTAGTAAAACATTAAAAAGTATTTTGCGTTCCTTCTAAACCTAGATACTAGAATATCTAATACTAACTTTATAGAAGGTTTAAACATAAATTACTTTCAAATATTAAACTTAAATGAAACCATTTTTGGGATGAGACTACTACTAATGGTTATTGCAAGAGGAATAAGATAATAACAAGTTCACAATAATTGTAGACTATAAATAAATAATAAATTTGTGTAATAAATTAACCAATTTAACCATTTTAATCTGTTATCATTGGGGTTTCTTCTGAATTAAACTTATCTGGTACCTTATAAGTTTATGAAACATCATTAGTGAAGTCTTAACTCAAAACGTTGCTACCAAAAACGCCTCTATAGAAAAATATTTACAATACTAAGCTGACAAAAATGGATTTATTTTATAGTGATACGTTAATGCATCATATATTTTTCCTACGCAGTATCTCGAAGACAAAAACAGTCTCAAATAACTCAATTAGTTTAGTTTTATTTGTTAGTTCGTGTTCACTTGTTTATATGTTATCTCTTTTGTAAACACCGTTATAAGTAGTAATCCTAAAAATCGACCTGATAGTAAAAAAAGAGTTTATTACTATGTTTATTTTTTCTAACGTACTGTCATAAACCATGTGTTGATTTTTTCTTGAATATCTTGTCTAATAAATTACTAATCGATATTCTCTGATTTTAAGTTGTTTTTCAACCTTTGATGATTGCTTCACTATAACTATGAACTGTCATGAATACTTTGTATAATTTTCTCTATGTATTAGTTAGATGAATGTCAATTAGATACCTCACGTTACTCGTCTATATGTAGTTAGTACTACGCTTTAAGCTTCATTGTAATATTGTATTTATATTTTAAATATTTGTATATTTTAGAATAATTTATAGAATCTATGTTTGTTTTATAGACGAATTATACGTTTAAATTGTTATGTGTGTCTTTTTGATCCCTAAACTAAAGGACGCCTACACAATAAAAGTATTATAAAAATGTAACAAGTTTATTTTAATGTTTGTCAATGTAATTCTGGTGTCTTATATAATGGTGCATTATGAAATGTGTAATTTGAGTTAATTGTGCAAAGTTTAGAATATTTACGAGCTTTCCAAAAAGAACCTCTGTAGCCTGTATAATATTATTCTTTTTTAAACAAACCGCTGCTTTTACAATATTTTGGAGGGAAGTTAATCTAAAGGTTTTTGAAGTTGAGCTGATGAATGGTTATTTAGCGATTTGACAAGACGCTATTTAGATTAATCTCTAAATATAGTATTTTCAACACCAGTCAAAAGTTATATGCGATTAGGAATAACTGCACTCTCTAACTATGCACTTGTCAACACACGTCCATTCAACAGACTAAACATTACCTATGATTATGTTATTATGGGTAGATGTCATGCTGAACGGTTTAGGCAAGAAAATCAACATAGTTGCGGTAGCCCAAGCACAGATAGCGCTGCTGTCTCTCGCCA
Organism: Matsumurasca onukii; assembly: GCA_018831715.1. Classification (NCBI taxonomy): domain Eukaryota; kingdom Metazoa; phylum Arthropoda; class Insecta; order Hemiptera; family Cicadellidae; genus Matsumurasca; species Matsumurasca onukii. The sequence continues at coordinate 53,203,458 of CM032061.1, read as the reverse complement.
TCTACTCCCCTCTCGGCACCACGTGCTCGAGTTTGTCTGATGTTGATGACTTAAACGTGCCCAAATTGTGCGATTTTCGATAATTACTTTCGTTTGCGTCTATGGCTCTACTTAAGATGTTGAAAAAATCCCTCGCAGCGCTATCTGTGCTCGGGCTGCCACAACTATATTTATTTTCCTGCCTCCGCCATTCAACATCCACGCGCCATCTATTTATTACAACATAGTCTTTGATGTTAATCCACTGAATTGAAAGGTATTGTTTGAATTCTGCTAATTACAGTTGGCTTTTAATACATAATTTCTGAGGTTCTAATGAAACTATAATCTATTAAAATCATTTAATGAATTTCGCATATGAAATAGGTCTAATAGTGAACTATCCTGCTCAAAAAGACGAACAAAGATGGTTTGGATGCGACTCTTAGCCCAGTAAATCGTACTATCTGAGCATGTACAGCAACAAAACTGTTTCTTTTATAGTACTAAAGTGAGTAATTTCATAAGTTGAAATTTGCATCTGATAACGGTGAGGAATTTGTTTATACATTCATTCAACTCATTTATACGTAAAATAAAAACATATTCTGTGCATAAAACGATTTACAAGTGTTTTTATTAGTATTTACAGAATATATAAACAACAATTAGATAGTTATATTTATGTAAGCTAATATCAGCTTGAAATAATTAAAATGCTTTTATTGTAAAAGAATTATACAAAGTAATTTATCAAAGACTTATCTAATTGCCCTGTGTCAACTGTTCTCTTTGGCAATTCTTTTTACCCCGAATCCTTAAGAAAAATAAGAGTTGATATACCTCGTCTACAGGTAGATAGAGTTGAGGAAGAGGCCTCGCGCGAGGAGGTGAATTGTAGAACCAAGATTGAGGGAGATACGGGTGACTGACCAGACCTTGGTTCATGCAGATCTAACATTTCCAGTAGCACTATAGCAAGTAGCAAGTAGACTACATTACACACCTAGTAGTGCATAGTATGTACGTCTTGCACACACCCTGTATACAGCGCACTCCTTTAACTTAATATACGTTTCTGAAATGTAAATAAAGGAGTGCGCTCAGGAACAGTCAGGAAAGATTTCTCTACCGGTATTACTATTTATTGTAGTTCATCATACTTGGTGTCAGAATTTTGAAGGCACATTGCTTACGTTTTGTTGTACGCGTGTTTTAACAATAAAATTTAAAGGTTTTGAGTTATTACGATTAGAAAACTTAGTATAGACGCCATTTTGAAACCGGAATTTATAACTATTAAACTTTATTTTTTAAATATTGGTTTTAATTATAGCAACAAGTCTGTTAGGTTTTGGCTCCATTACTTAATTAACTTTGGATATCCCAGACCGACAGACAGAAAACTAAGTGAGATAGGACTATGTGTTATTGGAAATTGTTTGATTATTTTGACTTGAAAAATCACAAAAGGTAAAGTTTAATCCCGTAATTACTGGACACCCTGTTTAAACACAACGTATGCCAGATGTATTCAAACATGCTTAGACATTTCCTAGCAGCTTAGTGTTTGGCCAATACTGCCGTGAATACTCTTGTTTCTATCAGTAATATAAGTGTGTATAGTGACTGTACATATTTATATAAGTATACAATAACTGGTAGTTACAAGTAAAGTAACCGTTAAAATTCAATTTTCATCAAAGAAAAATTCCTTTAATTTCATTTAAGTTTCTTGTAATACTTTAAAACACTATTTGTAGTCATAAAAACGGACACAACTGTCGGATTAAAAAAACAGTATACTTGGGTTTTACTGGATGCTATACGCGCTCAGGGAACGTAAAGCGATGGCAATCACACCACAGTTTTTTCCGTTAAATTTTACGTAAGGATGTATAAATAATTTATTTTCAAAGAAAAAAATTTATTCATGTATAAGTCTAGAAAAAACGTTTTTTATTGTATTTAGATTAAAAGGCTTAAAGTTTGTCGTTGACGATGGGAAAATTTCAGAGTTAAAACTATTATTGCGGACCTTTTCATCGTTAGTGAGCAAGATGACCACGACGTTTCGGGATCTGCAATTTGATCCAGTCTTCAGGTGAAAAGTAACCTAAAACATACCACAGAACACCTTAAAGTAGTAGTCTTAAGCTTAATAGTAAACAGTACACTTAAAAGCTAGTTTTTAAGTACTTTGAATTTAACAGCTATAGGCCCACATGTTGTTTGGTTATTCTTGACTGGTCAGTACATTACCCATATTCAAATTAAATTTCTTTCAGAAAGATCCGATAAAAATTGTGGACTTTAAGTGTCTCAAGAAAATGCTTGTTTTTACATTGCTCTTATGAGACAAAAATGGCCGACAAGTACTGTGCACTCTTAACGACTGATCTATAAGTAAACAAAATCAAGTCGTCCACTAATCACTTCCTCCTCGTATTCTCACAATGTATGAGAATATCTCTAATTAAACGGCTGAATGGAAGCTCCTCGGGCTGCCTGTAGTAGTGCATTGTTCTGTCATAGGCTTGCATGCAATAAATAACGCAACAATGAGTACGTCATCAACCTACGTGACGTAGGTAACGCTGTAGACCTCCCTTGCCAAGCGGGCAGTGCAGTGTGTATTGTGTACATGAATACACTATCGGTAATGGCAAAGACATTGTTATGGTTGGTAGATAGCGCATAGATGACGTGTGGCTGGGGCAGGAAATTCAACGTTTAGTTGAGGCGGCCCACGGGCAGAGTGCGCTGCGAGCGCAGTCGTCTCGCCTTCTTTCTCCCCGCCATATGCTCCAGTTTCAGTTTGTCCGATGTTGATGATTTCAATACGACTAAATCGTGCGATTTTCGAGAACAACCGGACTTGCGGGTGGCTCAGTGGTTCTACTTGAGAGACGCAAAAGGATTCCCCCGTAGTGCATTCTGTATGTGGACTGTCTCAACTATGTTGAGTCTCCTGCCTCAGCCATGTACTATCTAAGCACTATGTTCTATCTACCTACCATAACGCTGTCTTTGGTGTGCTTTTGGATCGAAAATACATTGAAAGGCGGTCACTTACTTAGAAATTGAACAATGGGACTGTAGTTGTCTGACAAAATTTGCTGCAAGTTTCACGCAATTCTTTGAAAACACACTCGTACAAGAGACCAATAGCACAACGAATCAAGTTCGATAACACGGCTAGTCATAAAGGGTTGTTACGTCATTATGATGTTAATAAATAATTTGAATTTCGAATTTGAAGGGTCCTGAAAAAGGGACGATTAAAGAGTGTGATTTTTCAACTGTTTAAATATTTGTAGTGGAATGTACGCTTGAAGTCAAAGTGCTTCTGATTTCAAGATGAAGAAATCTGTTCATAAACCTATTAGACAGACAGACGTTAAAACAACAAAAAACATTTATAGGTTAATTCAAAACTATTTAAAGCCTAAGGAATCAAATATATGAAGTATAAATTGTGTGCTTGTCTAGTCATAAAATCAAACTCCTTGGTAAGAAAACTTTGAAGCAAACGAGTTTATCTTGTATTGACAAAGTACATCATATATATGCACCGCAATCATCATTTATTAGTAGTACTAATTGAGTAGATTAGTAATCATTTTTAGTAGGTAAACATTTTCCATTCGCACACACCTAAATCTCTTTCAAACTTAGACCTACGTAACATTTCTTTCATTTCAAACTTACGTGGTATGTCATAGGTATTTGAAATAAATACTTTGGATGCACCCCAATAAAATAAAGTAAAACAATTAAAATACATAATAATATAACGTTGTTTTTCTTATTGGTTCACCCGAAAGTTTTATTTCTAATACAAAAACTACAATCACACGAATTTCCCCCACTTTACCCAAAACAATTGTAAGTACAATGTCATACATACAAGACATACAACTGTGTCAACTGTGTCTGTGTGTTGTGTTTTTATGTCATACATATCCGTGTTAATTACAATACTTCCAAGCAATAAAGTATATATATTTTCTCGCATTTAAAATCCTCATACCAAATTTAGTTTTTGGACTAGTTTAATGAAATGAAGCGTATTCGAGACAGACGGTCAAAATAGCGGCTGGATCAGCTGCGGCTGGCCGGGGGTTCAATGGGGTGGAAGCAGCGGCAGCGGGGCGTGGGACCCGCGCTACAAAGCCCGCGCTCTCCCAAATTAGCGCCGTTTTCGATCGCTTATCCGCTTAGCGCTAGAGCACCGTTTGAACGCACCGCCCCGACCCAAAACACCGCAAATTCGACAAGAAAGCCGAACACGGAGAGCTGTCATCTGATATTTTCCCAGTGACAAGTTTAACGGGGTAGGGGCGGCTGAATGCGTCTGTTAGAGGGGATGTTGAGCAAATGCCACCCTCGGTGGCAGATCGCCAATTTTACACTCTATTTGTGGCATTTGCGGGTCAGTTTTGTGAGGTTTCAATATCAGACATTTAACGGTTTAAGCTCCAGGAATTGGTATTGGTAATGTCGGAAATTTCCCTTGTTCCATGGAAACGCAATGGCTCCAATCGGTATAAAACCAGTGTAAATTGTCGAGAAAAACCCATTTACTAAAAAATCTTCCAAAAATCCATTTTACAGTTTATAATTGATAGAATCTTCGATGCTGGAAGTAGTAAAAGAATGATGACCACGCAGATAAATACACAAAACAAACCTCGTATATTTTAGAAACGTAAGCTGTATATTTGCTCCATAAAGCTTCACTGAGAATTATTCAGCAAAACTACTTTCAAGTTGTGTTTAACTGAAATATTGTCCACGAACTTAGTTATTACTTTTCCCTAATAACACAACGCAACATTTTAAGTGTTAACAGTGTGCTGTTCATCTTAACGTTGACAAATGGTAAAGCAGGGTAATAGTTTTTAAAATTGTTTTTTCTGGAAGCCTAGGTCTTTTGATGCTTCTGAATATAAACCCCCAAAACGTTTACTTTCGTCAGAAAATTAATTTTCCATTCCAAAAATTAAAACACTTTTTTCATAAGAACAAAGACCTTGAAATATTTAAATTTTATTTTGATACTCAAAGTTTTTATGTTTATTTGCTGCAGCACTAAAGGTTCTTTGTTTCCAGAGAAAAAACTTGTCTTATTTTAGTACACCAACGTACTATAGTAGTTTTCCCGTTAGTTAGCAAATTTCCCCAATGTTTGATTCCTACACCGGTAAAACCCTCTGCGGATTCTAATAGACCACCACTTAATAAACTTAATTGCAATGTATTGTTCAATATTATTGACTACAATTATCGTTCTTCACTCGTCCCAGGACTATCTTTTTGATCCTCGCTCATTAATCTTTTGCTGTACCTTACGGACGTTAAACTTTAACGTGGGTCAAAAACTCTAACCCCGTGATGAAATAAATCCCAATTACTGCACAAAAACTGTCTGAAATCAAACCGAAACTCTCGCGTGGAGGAGACGATGAACCAGATGTGCGAGTCGATGTTGAATGTTATGAGCACAGTTGGTTCGGTGGTATCAATTACTGGACCAATACAATATAGAGATAGACGGTGCCAGCAGAGACAATTGACTGAGCTTCCCACGAGAGTTGAGGTGGGTGGGCAAGGTCAATGAAAACTGACTAACGTCCCCGGCCCAGCCCACAGCTCTGCGTGCTGTGCGTACCCCGTCGCACTTTTTCAACTGGCTCAAAATTTCAAGAACGCAGACCGCAAGGTAATTTGAAGAGTGTTTAGCACGGTCTCAATACTAAAACAGCGGATCCGTGGTGGTTTAGCATCGACTCGGTGGTGCGGGTTCGATCCCCAATCAGTCACAATTTGTTAAGTGACTACACGGTGACGCTAGTTAGAGGTGAGTGTCAGAGAGGACTTAGTAGTTCTAACTTCACCTCGTTGAACAAGAGAAACTTTACCTGTTTTACCAAGACCGATACAAGCGTCTGCAAAAGCCGCGAATCATAAAGCCAAGAAAATTGTCTATATACGCGTATAGAGCGTTTTTCTTAAATTTCGCCCACCCAATCACTTCAAGTTAAAAAAATCAAGATGTTTGGTTTAGTTATTATTTTGAAATTTGAAAGCTTACTTGCGTAGGCCCATGCAGGCGCACGGTTTGACAGTTAGGCCAAATCAATTGTAAGAAAGCCCTTTGTTTAGCCAGTTGTTCCTTGTGCGGACGAATTTAGGCTTTCCTTGGCGTGATCACTGAGGCGGACCCTTAGAGTAGCACAGTAAGAGCGGTAAAATAGTTGACGTTACTTGACAAATCAATGACAACCAATCATGGGTGTAAAAAGGTTACATGTTTTGAGTGGCTAGAAAATACGGAACCTCGAGTCAATTTTCAAGTAGTCTTCTTAACGGCATCGATGCCAAAGGTTAATTTACAGTTTAAAAGTGTTATAAATAGAAGATCAATATTCATTTTCATACACGTGCTTGAAAGCCGACCTGAAGATACGTTGGTACTTTTCGTGTTTGATGTTTTATATGTATTTATATTTGAACTTTTAGGAAAGACTTCAAACACCAGTTTAAAGTCATCAAAACACTTATAGAGTTCCTGAATGCTGATTTTAGAATGTTGAGTAAATAGCTTAATTTCTTTTCAAGCTTTTATGAAGGAAAATAAAAAACGTGTGGTTAGTACACATTTGTTGAACACATTTATTTATAAAAGATACTAGTTTTGTTAGGGGATATCACATTTATTATAACGGAGGACCTCTAAGCTGTCGCTTTGAAGATTCAAAATTTAAACCTATAAAACTGAGAGTCTTGAAAACTGAAGGTTCTGGTAGCAATGCGCTCCCGATTATTGTCCGTTCTAAGCCAAAGAAGACCTCTCTACAGCTCTAACTTTAAATTTACAATCACAAACTAAACTATAATTTATTTTACTAATATATTTAGACGATGCGTTTCACAATTAACTTTTCCGAATTTCAATGCAATGCATTGGAGTAATGTTTATTATGTTGTTCATATTTATCATATTTTCAGTGCAGCTACAGTTTTTACATAATTTATGAATGAAACTTGTGAGAAAAGCAGCGCATGGTACGTGAGTGGACATGGTAGCGCGTATCTAGCTCGTCTGGAGCTGGCCGACTGACAAGATGGCACAAAACCGCCGACTTATTATAGGAAACCCGCGTGAAATTATTGCGTCCGCCGTATTAGATATCACTTGTCCCTGTTTTCAGTTTTCTCACAAACTTTCTCAATTTAATGCAAATTAGTTTGGTTTAAAATATGAATAAACGACACATTTTTCTAAATATTTTGGATGTGTACTACTTTGCATTGATCCCAATCAACCAAGAAGAAAATAAACAATAACTTATTGATTACTTAACAAAGCCAACTTTAAATATCAATAATGTGTATTGACCTGAAAACTATGTAACATTTTTAAATATAAAATTGAACTCTTCACAGTTGTTCCTTTTTATAAAAAAATAAGTTCCCAATCACCCTGGGCCTGTGCAGTTTGTGCTGTGACCTTTAAATGAAATATTTACCGACCGTTGCCTGAAACGGAACACAAACTTGCGACCTTCGGATCCGCGTTGGAGCGACTGTTTTGACAGACTTTCGCCCATATGTTAGTTTCACAAATTAACTTTGAAATTGTCCAAGTTTTTGCTTTTCAACTCTGTTTTGTAGACTTAAAAGGCATAATTTCGAAAAAAACGCTCTATATGCGTGTCGGAAAACTCCTCTAGTTCCCAAATATATCATGTTTACTCATGTAAATATTATTTTTAAAGGTGAAAAACTGGCCGTCATAAACCCTCGCATTGAAGCTTTGCCGCGCAGCTGGTACCCTCTTAATAGTTGAGAACCAATTCGGTATCATCCGATGAATGCACCTGTCCTGACGTCACTGCGACGCTGCGGCCTGACCCTCGCCGTCTGCGGCCGTGGCTGCGGGTCGAGAGCTTGGCGGAAAGGGCTAGAGCGCATCCAATGAGAACACAGAGGACCGGAAGTGGCTCTGGTCCACCGGCGGAACTAACAGTTAGGCTAACGCAGCCTCACTTTACACTATTCACTGCTCTCCACTTCTCAGATGTGCAGTGAGCACTGCACCACCAATCACTCATCACCACTGCCACTTTTCTTCTGTACGACGCTGAATATAAAGTAATATAGTCACGAAACAAATGAATTTTGGTAAAGACAAATTTACATTTATTAGAACTACCATTGGGCGACACAGAACAATGGTTCGTAAGCTTTACCTTCACAGGCTAGAATTCGTTTTGTCAACAGGTTACTCGGTATCAGTGCTTAATTATTTCAGTAGAAATGTTCTTTGGTTTCTCGGCCTTCGGCCTCGGAATTGAATAGTATGGCTACAAACAAATGTTTTATCTTTCGGACTCAGGACTGCTTCTCTTACAACAACAAATTATTGTTTTTTTTCAATAATTATCCTTTGTTAATGTGCTAAATAACATGTTAAAAAATAATAACTCCGAAAATAAGTTTGTGTTTAGACAAATAAAATTATTACCACTTGCCTTTAACTTACAGTCTGTTGTTAAAAAATAATTATGTATGATGTGACTTTCAAAAGAAACGAAAAAGAAATATTGAAATTTACTGATAAGAAGAAAGATCCTGAATAAGATGAATACCCGAACTAGACAATATTAATAAGGCTGGCAAAGGCAATACATATATGTAAAGCGTTTAAAACATTTGGGTTTGTTCAAGATAAAAATAGACGTACATAGAAATCGCATTATTGTTTAAACGAAAGTTTTATTTTCTTATATGCATCATATAAAACAGGCAACGAGTCACGTGTTCACCTTGCTTGGGCGATCTAAGGAACGCAAACGAAACAGCTTATCAAGAGATACGCCAATCTTAATTAAAAATAGTATATTTCATCACTAGGTCCTAAAGTGATACTTTTTGACACGAGGTCAAGTTAACGTCTGAGGGACAGGACGTCCGAGGACGTAAAATGACCGAGGGTCAAAAAGACACTTTCGGGCCAAGTATGAACGATACTTTTGTCATGATGCAAATAAAATGAGAAATAAATGTCAATACATGTTTTAATATTATAAAGAAGTTTAAGTAAACATTGTTTTGAACTCAGCAGTCTGAGTTATAAGGTTTGGAAGAAACATCTGTTACACTGATTTAACTATAAGTCAGTGTTAAAATTCAAAACAAACTCGGCTGCGTCTCGGACGTTAACTTGACCTCGTGTCAAAAAGTGTCACTGTTGGACCTTGTGATGAAATATACCATTAAGCCAATATAGAACATATTTCAGAAAAATCTTGCAAACGTATATCATAGAAAACATAGTTTCAAGGTTTATTTAAAATATTTATCTATAGTAACCTTAAGTATTGTCAAAATTGCATAACCAAGAATTTAAATGCAACCTTGGATGTGAGCTACACCGGCCAGATGCATTATTTGCAATTTTAGCTGGTTTATGATAAGTTTTACAACAAACCCGTACATACATTTTAATTAAACCCTGTATATTTGGCTGGTTACAAAACTGTATGTACTATATATGTTTGATTTAGATCGGAGAGAGTGCTGTTTTTCACTATAAAGAATAATAGATTAGACAATTTAGTTTTATGACGCTGTACTATACATATTTGTCCGACAGCCTGCTAAGTATGTGATCTTTATAACCATATCCAAACCCTAAATTAACTAAAGTTGTAGTTAAGTGGTTCATTGGTATATTAATCCACAGTGGACATTATACCAGTCAAGCAGTATTACCGGGGATCACAACCAGATATTAGTTTACCTTCTCAGGTAGGAGTTCAACTCGTCAACAGGTTGTCAAATTTAATCAAAAGAGCCCAAGAAGACTTCCAAACTCAAAACGTTTTGGCCGCAAAAGCGTCTGACAATACAGAGGAGCTTATGACACACAACTGGGATAACACGGAACACACTGACTGACTACAGATCTAGAGTTGAACAATTTGAATGAATAAGAGAGAGTATAAGTCAATCTATGTCTGATTTAGATTTCAATGTAAGAATGCTCGGGCATTTTAGATTTTTTCAAAATTAACTGACAGATGCATAACATGTCCAATGTTGAACGCAATAAACAATTTATGTATTTATGCACATTGACTTTATGCAATGAGGAGATTTGAACAAATTAGTTTTCACACTGTGCTGAGAAAATGAAGTTTTGCCAGAAACGCGGCGACTAACGCCATTAAAAAGGTAAAATAAAGAAACAATTGATTCTATTTATTTTGTTTAGGACTTGTTTTTTGGCGAGAGCACGTTAAATTATTTGGGCAGACATGTAGTTATAAACAACTTATTCACGACGACTTATAAGGTTTGGTTTCAGAGAGTGGTAATTAAAGATGACTTGGTACATTTTGAGGTTTACTAAGGAAAGTAAATATGCATTCCCTCAGATTATAACAATTTGATTGGCAAGTTTACATCCTCTTTGATAAAAAATTAATGATGAACTTCTTAATGAAATGTCTGAGTTGCCTTTAGGTTTAATTCGACAACTTGTATCTATTGTATTACTTAGATAAATAACTACAATTTAATGAGAGAATGCCACTCAAGAAAAGGATCCAGTTAACATGCAAAATTGGGAAAAGTATCACATGCTCGTGGCATAGACCCACTAAAGTAGGGAAGGAAAAGAGGTTACTCACAAACAGAAAGGTGGACCCACCTTGCAGTGTATATAATGTACACCTTGGCTCCTGAGACGAAACACATTGATGAGATAACATGCAATCACATCTCTGACTACGGCAGAGAAAAGGTGAAATCATCAGCCATGGCGAAAAAGTAAGAGTACATTATTCCATTGATCTGTTACAGAAATAGAATCTACATACTGTATTTAGAATCTACATCTGTATACTTATAATAGGCTTTGTCCTGACTGACTCCACTCATCCTCGCTGAGCCAAAAATACAAGACCTAAAGAGTTGACACTTTGCACACCTGTTGTGGTAGCTCAAAACCACCCACTCAAGAAACGGTTTTTGTAACATTTCTTTTGAAGTTTTCGGGGGTGAAATTAAGCAAAATGGTACGTCTTCTTTAGTATTTGACCGCTAGCGCCTTAACGAGTGATCCGATCTTCAATCCAATAAAAGATCGTTAGTGTGGCATGAAATTATCTACAAGTTTTATCTCAAACATTTCTTTGAATTTCTAAGTTTACGCGTTATTGAGCAAAATGTAAAACACTGGTCACTTGGCCATCTTTTCCGCGCCCCATCCCACTGGCAACCGACCCCCTTCATCCAGTTGCTGCCTCTGTGTAGGTAAAACAGATATCGATGTCCTGTTAATCTACTATTTAGGCCTTGCAGAATACTTTATTTGTTCAACGTTTATTCAGACACATGCTGAAATTAAAGTACGCTATGGTAAATGATGTGAAGTCAAATTTTAAAAGTCTAACGCTTGAGTGTTTTATAAAACGTCCGCATAGATGACTATTAAAGTAAAACAGTTTTGCGGCAGAACCGTATTATTTGACGAGTATTACCCTTACAATTCAGCTTAAGCCAACATAAAATTTTTAAAAAGTTTTAATTTTAATGAATTTTGTGACATAATATATTTAATGGGTCTAACCATAGTTTTGTGGAACAAATTAGTTTTAAAATTTTGAATTAATTATGACCTTCTATATGAAATAAAACTCAAAAATTCCAATACTGAATGGAGCCTGTGAAATCTTGAATTGATAAAAGCAACCTTTTTATATGAATTGACATACCTTGTTTCTCACCTCGCCTTAGCTTGATTGAATATTGTTACTTTGGTTTCATCCATCCCAAAACTATCTGATATACCATAATCCAGTCCTGTACTAGGTACACATTCAAACTTATCAATTAACCTTGAATACAAGTACACAAAGGATTAAACAAATACTAATACCAAACTGATATTTAGCTGGCAACGTTGATTCTGGTCGATATCGAATATGTTAGGATAACACAAGAGGAACAGAGGATGGGATCGTCTGATAATTTCTAGCAAACGATGGTCAACTTGATATAAAAGGAAGCCTCGAGGAACCAAATCAACAAAATGAAGAGGCCTCAACCAATCCAAGAAAATTACACACCAAAACAATATGTAGCATGGAAAATACTGACCCATAAAAATCAAAGCCATTACAGGTAAATAATCAATTAGAAAAGAGGTCGAACTAACGCACATAAAGAAGAGTTCCTTATCATCACTCAGAACGCCCAAACCCGACTTTTCGAGTCATGACCACCGGAATTTGTTGTATGGTATTTTGTATTTTGTTATTTTTAAAACTTACAATAATAATAGGCCACAAAATAGGTTATATCGTTTGGAAATCAAAACCAAATTATACCTTTAATTAGATCCTCACCAAAAGAATTTGCAAAAGCAACAGTGTTTGCACATTTGTTTATTGTTGAATGTAATTTATGTACAGAGTACAAATTGACTACAGAAAGGCTGCTTGTTTCAGTGGTTTGTTTTTCACTCCAATTGTATTGCTTGGTTCAAATGTTTAACACGTTTATCACGAAACAAAAACTAAATTGAATTGAACAACTTCTGCCATTTCCAGAATTAGTTTTGAAGCGCTTCCTTTATTTTGCATCAACATTGTTTTTCTCCAGAAAGAGTAAAGTTTTAATTTACCAGTCTGAATATTCCGAGTCGAAGATGATGTTTTGAGAGCGAGAAGCTGTGAAATTTTAATTCGGTTTGAGTCATAAAACGAGAGGTTAGGCGCCGCGTTGAGTTGCGGCTGGCGGGAACGGTGGAACGACGGAATGGGTTTATGGCGGAACGGAATCAGCTGGTGTTCAGTTTACAACAATTTGATTGGCAAGTTTACATCCTCTTTGATAAAGAATGAATGATGAACTTAATGAAATGCCTGAGTTGCCTTTTAGGTTTAATTCGACAACTTGTATCTATTGTAAGAGTATTACTTTAGATAAATAACTACAATTTAATAGGAATGTTAAGAGAAGATCCAGTTCCCAGCAAAAGCTACAAAGTATCATCAACAAATAACATGCAAGGGGAAATTCGAGGTAAATTTGAATCATCACTGTGCAAAGGTGATGGGTGTTTGATGTGTAAGTGGTTGAAAATGGTGTAGTTGGAATGACACCATGCACAATGTCGTGGCATAGAACCAGTAGCTAAAGGAAAGAGGTTACTCACAAACAGAAAGGTTGACCCAACCTGCAGTGTATTATAATGTACACCTTGGCTCCTGAGATGAAACACATTGATGAGATAACATGCAATCACATCTTGACTACGGCAGAGAAGTAAAATCAACCATGGCAAAAGTAAGAGTACATTATTCCATTGATCTGTTACAGAAATAGAATACGTCATAGAAAACTAACAATATCTCATATCATTCTTAAGATTGAGTAATGTAAAAAAAATGATTACGGTTCAAATAACGTCATTCGACCGTATTTTGAAGGCATTGGTGTTTTATTTCTGTATAAATATACTAGCTGCGAAATAAATATATTACCCGAACCCCAAAATCAGTAGGGTCTTTGGGTTAATGGTATACAACTATGTGTCGTTTCAAATCCGTTGATATTTAATAATAAATATTTATAAAAAAAAAAATAAATATACATGGGGATTTAAAAAACCTCATAAAAATAAAAATCTATATACTATTATTCGTTTCCCCCACCCTCCACACACTAAGGACAATTTCTATTCAAAAAATCTGAATTACCCCAGCCAGATTCCGAGATATCAACACTCCGGATACCCCTAACCGAAATACTAATAGTATAGATATTTTATTGAATTAAATTGTTTTGATAAAATTGAAAGATTATTTAAGATCTTGATGACTGAATAGGAGTAGGCTCTCCGCGAAAAGCTAAGCCTACATCGATGTATTCAAGCAAATGGAGAAACTTCAGTAATCCAGATTTCCTGCTAATTTCCCAGATTTCTAATAATTTTAATTTTAAGGGAATAATAGGTTTTGAATACAGTAGAAATGGGTTTTAAAATTTTTAATTAATTATGACCTTCTATATGAAATAAAACTCAAAAATTCCAATACTGAATGGAGCCTGTGAAATCTTGAATTGATAAAAGCAACCTTTTTATATGAATTGACATACCTTGTTTCTCACCTCGCCTTAGCTTGATTGAATATTGTTACTTTGGTTTCATCCATCCCAAAACTATCTGATATACCATAATCCAGTCCTGTACTAGGTACACATTCAAACTTATCAATTAACCTTGACTACAAGTACACAAAGGATTAAACAAATACTAATACCAAACTGATATTTAGCTGGCAACGTTGATTCTGGTCGATATCGAATATGTTAGGATAACACAAGAGGAACAGAGGATGGGATCGTCTGATAATTTCTAGCAAACGATGGTCAACTTGATATGAAAGGAAGCCTCGAGGAACCAAATCAACAAAATGAAGAGGCCTCAACCAATCCAAGAAAAATTACACAATCAAAACAATATGTAGCATGGAAAATACTGACCCATAAGAAATCAAAGCCATTACAGGTAAATAATCAATTAGAAAAGAGGTCGAACTAACGCACATAAAGAAGAGTTCCTTATCATCACTCAGAACGCCCGAACCCGACTTTTTCGAGTCGTATGACCACCGGAATTTGTTGTATGGTATTTTGTATTTTGGTATTTTAAAACTTACAATAATAATAGGCCACAAAATAGGTTATATCGTTTGGAAATCAAAACCAAATTATACCTTTTAATTAGATCCTCACCAAAAGAATTTGCAAAAGTGAACAGTGTTTGCACATTTGTTTATTGTTGAATGTAATTTATGTACAGAGTACAAATTGACTACAGAAAGGCTGCTTGTTTCAGTGGTTTGTTTTTCACTCCAATTGTATTGCTTGGTTCAAATGTTTAACACGTTTATCACGAAACAAAAACTAAATTGAATTGAACAACTTCTGCCATTTCCAGAATTAGTTTTGAAGCGCTTCCTTTATTTTGCATCAACATTGTTTTTCTCCAGAAAGAGTAAAGTTTTAATTTACCAGTCTGAATATTCCGAGTCGAAGATGATGTTTTGAGAGCGAGAAGCTGTGAAATTTTAATTCGGTTTGAGTCATAAAACGAGAGGTTAGGCGCCGCGTTGAGTTGCGGCTGGCGGGAACGGTGGAACGACGGAATGGGTTTATGGCGGGAACGGAATCAGCTGGTGTTCAGTTTACAACAGCTGTACAACAGTTACCAGTGTCGCCAACTGCCGTAATCTGCCAAACAGCTTTATGCCACTTGCACGACTATAAAACATTCAGATTACGTTCCGACAACTTTGATTCGACGTTTTGTAGAAATTCATTCGTGAAGTTTTATTTTTGGCAGAGTAACAATGTTTTGGGTCGAGCACTATTGTTCCATCTACAATAAAGGTGAATTATTAGGTATTTACCAACGAAAACCTAGTTAAATCTAAGGGAAACCTATATGTATGTTGGAATCCAATATTAAGGATCCGCCTCAGTTCCGTGGCCACGCCTGATACAAGCGTCTGCAAGAGGCTACAATACACCGACACTTTAAAAGCTGAAACTGAGTAATTACACTAATCATAAACACAAGGAAGTTATCTACACTCATATAGAGTGGTTTTCTTGAACTTGTTCCTACCCATTCTAGAGTTTCAAGTTAAAAACATGGAAAAGTGAATTTTTGAAGTAGACTTGACGAATAGTGTGTTTATTATAGGCTCAAGAGCGGCGTGTCGTCATTCAGAAGCTTTAGCCTACAACGAAACTCAGTTTTTATGATATTTATAAAACCCAATCGACATAAGAGTAGGAAACATGTATTATTGTTTAATTGAACCAACCAAAGTGTACTTGCTTTTTTGGCTGGATATTTTCCACAACGCTTTGTCAACTGCTGGTTTTAAGGAAAATGAATATTTCATGCTGTCATTCTCAAATTGTTTGTTGTTAAAGATATCAAGTTTGTGAGTTACAATTATTTTCAAATGTGGAAAACGTATTCGCGTAAATCTTTGCTATTAATAAATAGGTTTGACAGACATCAGTTGAAAAGAACTGGCCCGTTGTTTGTAGCCAGCTGTTAGGGCGTGTGAATTAAGGTTTTCCTAAAGGTTACCACTAGCTCGAACCTTTAATTACCCATCTTCTCTCAACAAAACATTCGTAGAGTCAAATCTTTGAAGACACATGTAAAGAAACATATTTCTACCCCAAAAGAGTTTTTGTACATACACATCACGTAAACTACGCTAATTAATATTCCCCTTAGAAAGCTATTGAAACATTACGATATTTAATTACAGAAATATTCGCGGTGTTAATTAAATTAAAAGTCAAATGAACAGCAATCCGGTCGGAAAGAGTGCTGGAAACGATAATTCATAAGGTTATTACTGTCCCTGTGAACAACTGCAGCAATAACAGCAAAAATGTTTCCGATATACTGACGGGGTTTGTAGCTGGAACAGTTGATAAAAAGATTGAAAGTTTCAGCTCGATTGAACTTCCATGTATGTGATAAACACAGTCGAGAGTCGATATCAACCTGTGTGTCGTTTATTCGCAAATCGACCAATCTGGATCCGCGTTTGAAAGCGTTTCAGTTTATAGCCTTGCACTGATGAAAAAAATACGCAATAGGAGAGAGTGAGAACAGCACTTTAGAATTTACAATACGTTATTTCCTCGTGGATACCTGATTATTTTTTGCTGGTTTGTTAAGTAGTATTACACAATGTTATCACAATTTCAAACTAACTATTCGACTAAGCTCATAGCAAGAGAGCATTTGAACTGTGAAAGAAATGATTCTATTTCTTTGTCCTACGCACTCGTTTGAACAATAATGTTTTGTTGTTAGACCACTCCTTTCCTAGAGCAGCATGTGCAAAAAAAGCTAGAACTGTGGAAGAAAAGTTCTTCGTTGTTCAAACTAGTGCATTAGCAAAGAATAACGAGACAAAATCAGTTTGACAATTAAAATGACTCTCGTGCTTTTGAGCTTCGACGTTCAAAACTTCAAAATTTCAACAATTTCTCATTCAACAGCTTTTGTGTATGCATTAAAACATCACTAGACGTTGTTGATTAAGCGTTTAAATTGTTTTGTTATGTTTTATTTTTGGCAGAGTAACAATGTTTTGGGTCGAGCACTATTGTTCCATCTACATAAAGTTGAATTATTAGATATTCAACGAAAACCTAGTTAAATCTAAGGGAAACCTATACGTATGTTGGAATCCAATATTAAGGATCCGCCTCAGTTCCGTGGCCACGCCTGATAAGCGTCTGCAAGAGGCTATACACCGACACTTTAATAGCTGGAACTGAGTATTTACACTAATCATAAACACAAGGAAGTTATCTACACTAGTATAGAGCGAGTTTCTTGAACTTGTTCCTACCCATTCTAGAGTTTCAAGTTAAAAACATGGAAAAGTGAATTTTTAGACTTAGTGTGTTTAATGAATAGTGTTTATTTAGCTTCAGAGCAGCGTGTCGTCATTCAGAAGATATAGCCTACAACAAAGCATGTATTTATAAACCCAATCGATATAAGAGTAGGAAATATGTATTTGTTTAAATTGAACCAACCAAAGTGTAATTTGTTCTTTTTGGCTGGATATGTTCCACAACGCTTTGTCAATCTACTGCCTTTTAAGAAAAATGAATATTTCTCATGCTGTCATTCTCAAATTGTTTGTTGTTAAAGATATCAAGTTTGTGAGTTACAATTTATTTTCAAATGTGGAAAACGTATTCGCGTAAATCTTTGCAATTACGTTAGGTTTGACAGACCACATCAGTTGAAAGAAGGCCCGTTGTTTAGCCAGCTGTTAGGGGCTTGTATGCGGTGTCGCGTGTTTCTAGTTGAACGAATTAAAGTTTTCCTAAAGGTTACCACTAGCTCGAACCTTTAATTACCCATCTTCTCTCAACAAAACATTCGTAGAGTCAAATCTTTGAAGATACATGTAAAGCAACGTATTGCTATTAATACCCAAAAAGAGTTAGTTTTGTACAACTCGTCACGTAAATTACGCTTTAAAAATATTACCCTCAAAAAGCTTCCCCTTTGAAACATTCCGATATTTAATTACAGAAATATTCGCGGTGTTAATTAAATTAAAAGTCAAATGAACAGCAATCCGGTCGGAAAGAGTGCTGGAAACGATAATTCATAAGGTTATTACTGTCCCTGTGAACAACTGCAGCAATAACAGCAAAACCGATATACTGACGGGGTTTGTAGCTGGAACAGTTGATAAAAACATTGAAAGTTTCAGCTCGATTGAACTTCCATGTATGTGATAAACACAGTCGAGAGTCGATATCAACCTGTGTGTCGTTTATTCGCAAATCGACCAATCTGGATCCGCGTTTGAAAGCGTTTCAGTTTATAGACTTGCACTGATGAAAAATACGCAATAGGAGAGAGTGAGAACAGTAATTTTAGAATTTACAATACGTTATTTCCTCGGATACCTTTGATTTTTTGCTGGATTGTTAAGTAGTATTACACAATGTAATAACAATTTCAAAGTAACTTTTCGATTAGCTCATAGCAAGAGAGCATTTGAACTGTGAAAGAAATAGCTTTTTGTTTCACGCACCTCGTTTGAACAATAATGTTTTGTTGTTTGACCACTTCTTGGCCCAGGGCAGCATGTGCAAAGCTAGAACTGTGGAAGAAAAGTTCTTTGTTGTTCAAAACCAGTGCGTTTAGCAAAGAATAACGAAAAATCAGTTTGACAATTAAAATGACTCTCGTGTTTTGACTTCGTCGTTCAAAACTTCAAAATTTCAACAATTTCTCATTCAACAGCTTTTGTGTATGCAGTATTAAAACAGCACTAGACGTTGTTGATTAAGCGTTTAAATTGCTTTTGTTATGCTTAGTTAAATTTTAATACATTTGTTTTATGTGAGATAAGGTATTTTAAACCTGATTTGTTGTAATATTTAAAAGGTTATTAAAAAACCATCAAGATAAAAAGGATTTCTTTGCTTCATTAAATTTGTATTAAAATTTCTTTTGAGGTGCAAAAAGGGGTTTCCATTTCAAAAAATTGAGGGCCCCTCCCCAGTTTTTGGGTGGGGTGGGTGACGCAACGTACGTCAAAACAAACTTCAGAATCCTATAAAACATTCCCCAAAGGGTTTAAAATATTTTTCCTTGTTCAAAAGTTATGTTGGTGAGGGGGACATTAAAAACTCACTCTGTATACTCACTACAGTATTTCGTAAAGTGCCCCGTACAACGCAAAAAAAATATTTAAATTAAGTAATGTCATCACTATCTACGGTATGATCTATTATCTTACAACGTTTACAAGATTCATTAAAAAGTATTGTAAATAAAAAAACTGTTTGTATACTGTAGCAAATATACATTGCATTGAATAATATTTGGCTTATCAAAGATATATACATTTCTACTGTTTTTTAAGGTCCAAAATATATAATTTGTTTTTAACTCTATATTAAAGGAACATTGATGACAGTACTGTTATCACATGCGAGTTTTGGCGGGAATTCCGACAGCTGATAAGAACACCTAATGACGTGTGAATCGGCGGCCATGTTTTGTGTTGTTTTACGCACTTCCAACCTTCCGGTTCATTTACTCAACGGGTTATTTCTTTCTTCAAACAATACATTTTAGGTTGTAAAAACATGTGTGTAAGTAATTGAACTGATTACACAGTTACAACAAACACGTATGGCGTGTTTGTTTGAAATTTAAAGTTTTCAGTGTATCAAAACCAAATGTCCTAGAACGAAAGCAGTTCGTATAATGATAGTCATTCAAAGGATAGGGTAAGGTTACTATTAGGGGAACATTTCGAAACGAGATTTGGCATATAAAGTAAAGGTAATGCTTCTTTTGAAAATATAAGTGCTGTCAGGAACATGTCAACAGTTTCTTCCTGTATACACAATGTATGTATGTCAGGCCTGCCTTCCTGGTTTTGGTTCCAGATGCAGCCCAAGATCTCTTTCTCCGTCATTACTTTGGGCCTTGAGGAACCCGGTCTGGAGACTTCCAACCCGGACTCCTTCAGGGCGACATTTCCCATTATTTTATCCAGCATTGTTAAAATATTTCACAATGTATTTTGTTTATGACAATAAATGTTAAATGTTAATATCATAGGGGCATAGAAGTATCTAACAAACTATGGCTTATAAAAAACATTGAACGATGATCCAAATAGAAAATAAAAGCTTATACATGACTTTTGGTAGAAAAAAGTCACGGAAGGTTAAGTTTTTAATATATTAATAGGCCTATAACTTATTTCAGTTTTGATTTACGGGTGCAACAGCCATGAGATGGGGCGATGCGAACAGCCATGAGATGGGGCGATGCGAACAGCCATGAGATGGGGCGATGCGAACAGCCATGAGATGGGGCGATGCGAACAGCCATGAGATGGGGCGATGCGAATTTCCCGTTGAATCCATGTCTTCTAACATTAAATCCATATTTTATTTGGAAACAGACGAGTAAACTTCACAAGAACATAATACAATTGTTCGTCAATTATGTCCTACCCTTTTTGCTATAAACATAAAAGATGTCAAAATTACAACATCATTATAAGTAAATTTTCCGTATTGCTTTTAGAAGAGTTAAGCTTGTTGTTAGACCAGCTGACAGCGTGTCGTATGAATCTAATCCACTTGCGCGTAAGGGCAAGATGTTGCGGGGACTTGCCACCAGGCGCTCTGCCAGCGCTCCATTACCAGATTACTCTATGACGGATGTCCTCAGTATACGGAAGCGGGAAGAGGGAAGGGTATACATATGTGCTGCTGAGGTCCTGTGGTATCCTTTGGCAGAATATCAGACACATTGGCAGAATTGTTCCGACCATTGTCTCAAAGTCACTTATGTTTCTTAGCTCAATAAGGGAAACGTTGTTTCAGACCTTTTTCAATTGCTGACCCCTCTCGTAATTTGAAAACATGAAGCAAAATTAATGGTCAGTATGTTCCGTGTTTAAAGAAAATTACATTTATTTAGTCCCATATTCTGGTTTGTATTAGTTAAAACCGGGGTTTAGCACTAATATTCATTCATAATAAATTGGAGAATGCAAATTAACAAAAGGAAGGTGTACATATTTGACAAAACTAGAGTATTTGTAAAAATATCACATTACTACCCAAAAATTAGAAGAGGGTCGATACAAATCAGCCAGGAAAATAAAAACTGCTTTAATTGGAAGGATAGTTTTGAACTTCCAAAATCTTGACAACCAGAGGTAGACAAGGCACGTACCTGCAGTGGAAGCCAATGAAAGAGCTCATGAGATCGTTGGACGAATTGGACCCTTGGCCAACAAAACAAGCTATCGATGATTGGCAGATTGTCTCCCCCCTCCAACTCATCAGCATATACGGGTGTGCGAAAGGTTCTGGAAAGCTCTAAATAACCGCTTAGTTGAGAACGTGGTAGTTGTTGGTTTCAACAACATTTTGTTTTAGGGCGTTCTATGAAGAAAGTTTCAAAGGTCTAAGTAGAAGCAAAGTCGAGAAGCAAATCAAGTTAAAACATTTATTGGGCAACATACAATGCCGAAAGTTGTGTTAGAAATGCTTGACTGTAAACCCAATGACAGTTGTTTAAAGTTTTGGAACTTGTAACTTAAAAAACCTGCCATTTAGGCTAGAAAAGTTTTTTAGGGCTGGTTTGTTGTATTTGGTTCTACTTGGTGAGACATTTTAACTAGCCATGACATACAATCGAAGTAAAGCAAAGGGTTTTTCTATTTCGTTTGAAAATTTGTTATGTAAATATTCTTTTATGTGACTTTTTTGAAGCGATACATCAACGATACATCATTTCACAGTGAAACACTACTTCAGTTCGTGTCTTGGCTGTTTATCTGAGTATGGTCTCAGATCTTGCTCTACTAGTCAGATGGATTCCAAGCCTGTTTGTTGTTAAACCTTTTAGATTATTCTTGTGGTTTAAACTTAATTCTGCTGATGGATTTTATACACAACGGCTACTATGTCATTTTGGTAGTTAAGTAAAAATAAATTAATCATAGTTAAACCTAAAGAACCAAGCCTTTCAATAGTTTTGCAGACAAAGTCATACTTTTTATTTCAACTATTGATATAATACGGCACTTAAACTATCACTTTTATAATACACTCAATTTAAATTTTACCTAACACCATTTTTCCATTTTCTATAGGATATGCCGTTCAGTACAACCTAAACAATGCCTTGTAGATGTTTAAAAGGCTGGTATCAAGTAAATATAACAAGGTTTAGCGCCACTTTCCATGTTTATTAGATAGGGAGGGGAGAGACCGTGCCAGTAGCGCTCGCAGCGGTCGTGTAATGGACTACAAGATTGGGGTCAGGAACTGTAGGGCGGTTTGGTACGCCTCTTAATGCTTCTGTTCTAACCACCTTCTAAACTTTCTTTGTCCCATTGAATAGTTTAATTCTATGAATGATCTAAGAATATTGTATGAAATATGTGATGCTATATTTGTTCAGAAATGCTAAGAACTGATAAAATAACTGCGATACGTTGTACGGTGCCGTTTGGAATTTTTATAGGAAACATTTAGGAATTTAAAACAACACTAGATAAGTGGTTTATTTTTATATTCATAAAAGTGGATTGGAGCAGCCAAGCCATATTTTTGTCTTGAGTTCAAGTTTTGCATTATTTTCAATGGTTTTAATATTTTCTATAATTCATTTTTATTTCTAATCTAGATTGTTCAAATAAAAAAAATCACTTTTATTTCTTTAATACTCTTTTGTGGGAATTTGACAGTTGAAATTAAAACAACTAAGGTATTTTGTAAACCGTTTTAAAACACTTTAAATTAAACAGTTATAAAAATCGCTTTCCAAGCTTTTTTGGAATAAAGGATTCTTTTTTAGACTTTTAACCCTGAAATTGAATACTTCTTAACGTCGATGTTTTATAGACTGGAAACCCTTTTCAATCAGACTTAAAGGCGTGTGAAAAGTTGACGCTAGCTTAGTATTTCTAGTAAAGTATGTAATTATTTTATGTTCGTGGGCTTCTTCAATTGGTCTCATTACAGCGTCATTTCACAACAATCTTTACATCCTACTTACTTACTTCCTTATTTCCTTTCCTTACTTTGTATCCTGAAAGTGTTAGGTGTGTCAGGTGGTTTTAGAACACACGGTATATACGTGGTCTCGTATGTGCTAGGGTCTGCGCGCTAAGGGCTGAGGGTAGTGTTGATAGGGGATGAAAATGTAAACTAACAGGCTGGAACCGGCCAGAGGGCGCAATCTCAGCTTAACTCAATTCTTTCATTGTTTGTGAGGGTTTGGCAATGCAGTGTTTCATTCTTCAGAACACGCAGCTTTGCACGTAGGAAATTTGTATTGGAAAAAGTCAAAACACATGTTTTACTATTAGTTATTAAACACATTTCAATCTGTATTTCATAAAATGTTAAGGTGCCTTCCTTTTTTTATAATAGTCCTATGCACGTGCATTTTATATACGTGCAAACCTAAGTACTCGTAATCTTTGAATAATTATGAATTTGCACAGTATACATACATCTTCGTACAACAAAGTTTTCAATGAATGGTCTTAAAGGTTTTCCAATAAATGATAACAGTCGCAATTTCCTAATCAAAGCCGACTATACATTTTGTTGATAACCTAAAATCTGTACATGTAAAGCCTTTAAATACCCTTTATTCCTCAAAGAAATAACTTTACCAGATTTTGATGCTATCAGCCATTTAAATTCTTGTAATAATTCTATTTGTTTGAAGGTTTTGCCAGTAGTTTAGCTTTGTCAAATTCTACTTCATGTTTCGTGTTTTAGCTGTGCCGAATTTTCAACATCTTGTGTCTGACGTGTTTCTGACTCTCGTTGAAATTAATCTTTTAGTCTGACAATATACTCTGAACAGCAACTCCTTAGTAACCTACACGAAGCAGAATTCTTATCTTAGTGCAAATTATGGAAGCGCAAAGCGTGCGCAATGTTCCAAGCCAACAACGTTGGAGATAAAGAAGTTTCCACGGCCACGCTCGCAAGTTATTGACATCTTTGATAACATCTCCTCGTTCCGTTTATTGTAATTAACTCATCACCACCTTCGTCCCTTATCTTGCCTCGAGGTGTGATACCTCTGGCAATCCATTGCGAGAACTTTTAACTGTTTCTTCTTCATTTGCAAATCACGATCTTTAGATTAAAACCGTTGTTAATTTCAGCCACTGTGAAAGTTGGTATCGCTAATGAGCTGTTCGTAGGCATTAAGTTATAATAAATGCGGCTAAAATTATTTTAACACTCGATACTTTTATAGGCATTTGCTAAGTTGAATATTTTCTAGGTAATCTTAAATTTAGTGTTGCTTATAGAGTAAATACTGTATAGTACATTATTGAAATTTCAATGCATGGAATATTATTGGAATATTCATTTATACCAAAGGAAAACGCATTGAAGCTCCACAAATGAAAAACCAACTAAAATGGTGACATCCATGAATAACGTGATTATGATTTAGGGTTACTCTCACTTTGTTTTAAGTTAATAGGCGAGAGCCCTACACATCAAGTATTTTACAAAAAAGAATTGAAAATATCCTATTACATGTTTGAAACTAAATTTCCACCTTTATGTATAAATAAAATAATAAGGAAATAAAGTAGGCAATGTTAATAACGTTTACAAGAAATTAAAACTTGTAACTGTTGTTAATGTATTTTTTTGCGTAATTCCATGCCACGATAAGTATGAAGACAAGAAATATGAAAAAATCACAACAAAATAAATTGTTATCAATACTTAAGTTCTCAACTAGAATATGGGAGCGATCGTACTTGTAAGGCTGCCAGTATTGACGGACTCAGCGGCGCAAATGCAATTCTGGTACTGGCGTGTATTGAGGTGATAGTCGTTAGAATATTGAAGGCGTTCCTGAATACTAACCACTTCGGTTACTATACTGCAAATTCATGCAACTTTACGCATTCTTTAAACTTTTGACGAATTTGGTCAATACTATAAAATACTTCAAGTTAGCGTAATCCTTGAACAAATATTTTAGCGGTGAACCTTTACTTACGTGTCTGCTTAATTTTAATCCAATATTAGTATGCAATGACCGTTTTAACTTCATATACATCATATTTTTGACTGCACAGCATGCCTGCAAACACCTTGCTTTTTGTAAATTGCATATATATATACATATACATATATGAACGTGTGATTGTAAAAAGGTACCTAAGCTACTTTTTCAAAGTTTTGAGAAAAACGCAAAAAACTTACTAGATTGCATAAAAATAAATTAAGCACTTAACGGTTTTTTGTATATTATATAGACTTATATTAACAATATGGTACATTTTCATATTTTTATTCCATATAGTATGCAAGAAAAAAAATATGTTGTGTTTTTTACTTAGGTCCCTTTTACACTCAACAAAATTTTTCAATGGTTTTGATTGGGTGAAATGGTAAAAAAAAAGATAATTGACTCATAACATGCAAACTTTAATGATTATTTAATATTTTGTAAAGAAAAAAAATTTTGTCCATTTTTCATTATTTTAGGCATCTTCAGCTACTGGCCAATCAAGCAATTCATTGAAAAATTCTTTATGCTCTTCAATAATGTAAGGCATAACTTTCCGTATGTCTTTCAACTTCGTTTTCTTTATGGGAATTTTTCCCTGTGGATAAGCTGATGCATTTGGGAGGGATATAAAACCATTTTTCTTAAGAATGATAGTCTGGTAGTTTTCAAAACCACCCGATCTTATAAACTCACTGGTCTTGATAACCCCTTTGTGATCAGAAGAATATTCAAAATAGTGATATTTGGATATACAGAACTGTATGCGATCATTCCTTGGTAGAAGCCTGGTTTCCAGGGAAATTGATGTTTTTGTATTCAGCAGGCCACCACTGGGAGTACCCAGTGATCATGTAGGTTTCAACTGGGGTTGTATTGTAGTAATTGTTTTACACTTACACATTCAATTGGGTAAAACTCCACCGGACAAAAAATGTAGGATTAACAGCTGTTAGGAACTTGAAAAGGTCTTCAATGTCAGAGTTAGACAATTTTGAATCTAATAATATGTTAATACAGTTAACAACAATCAATTTAATAATCATACCTACCAACTTTTGTATACACCTTTCAGCGTGTCAATTGCCGTATAAATTTCAGTCACTATGGAAGAGACCCCACAACAACCCTGTGTTCCCTCTCAATGTACTGTCCCTAACACGTCCATGTATTGTTCCTCGTTTAGCAATGTATCGAGATCCCTCACACAAAAATCCCAATACCAGCACTTTGTGTCCGCTTTGTTTCAGTGATTCATTGTATTTACATTTCATCTGGTTTCCGGCACAACGCGAGTGCAAATGGCGCTTCTTCTTCCGGTGAATATTCTACTCGCATTCAACGCCGCCAAAATGATTTCTCAATCACTTCGCAACAATACTTCTATTCAACCTTTTGTTCTCTTTGTTCGAAACAAAGCAGTAATCAGCAATTTAGTTACTTTATTGCTTTCATAACATCCGATTTTTAGCGCTTATTTGTTTAGCTTGTGTTTTGTCAGTGTTCGTTGTGCATGAGTTTGGTCGTTTTTCATATATATGCAATAATATATGTTACATGTAGCCCTATTATAGTTTAAAAGTTCAATTATTAATAATTACCTGGTATTGTGCTCGTAGATTCTACAGTTTAAGTAACAAAGTTTGGATGCGCATTCTCAACTGTTATTGATATAATTAAACAAGATGTAGTGAATAATTGAACTTTGGTCCTACAGTGTGGTTGTCACTTTTCTAGTTTAAGAGTAGTATATATTACAAAAAATAACTATGAACTGAAGGTAAATAGCCAGTGTGCTAAGGTAAAATATAGAAGTCCATTTGTATAAATCTGTGCAAGTTAGATTCGTTTGATTTGGTAATAAGTCTATTGAAATCCAGCATGTTCTTGTGAACTTAACTTTCACGCTTTCGCTGTCAGTGTCATAACTATAATCTAGTTCTTCCTGTTCAAACCGCGTCAACACATCATAATAATTAACTTGAGATATTCCGGACTCGCCGTTGAGTACCATCTTCAGTCAATGATTGGCTGGAGCTAAGATACTTGCTGTTTGCTGTCTTATTGGTCACAGGGCTAGCAATTTTCCATTGGAGCAGGGATTCCAACTTACTGTAAATGTTCTCATTGGCTGAGACACTATCGAAAACACTTCTTCAGGACCAGCTTCTTGAAAGTTGAATGCTGTCTAATTTGTTAAAGTCATTACACATGAAGATATTCCTCATGAAACTCATGATTGTTTCATCAATTTAGCAAGGCCGAATAATATCAAGCTAACTATTATGATGTTTTGGTGCGGTTTGAACCGGAAGAACTAATCTTCATGTTTACTAACGCTCACTTCAAAATTGGAACTATTCAAAATATTCATATACTTATCGTTAACACCTAAAACGAATTATCTATAAACTACTGATTTCGGAATACGAAAAAGACACCTTTAATCGACCAATATTCTATCCGGGGTCCATAAATGTCAAAATTAATAGTACGTTTATTCGAACAATTTATGGAAAATATGCAAAAGACATTTAATTTTCAACCTTGCTTTAACAAACAAAAAGAACGAGGCCACTCGTAAAAAGCATTTCCACTAGGGGTTGATTAGCATCCAGACCGAATATGTTTCTTCATTCACGAGCACATTTGGCAAGGGTCAGCAATAAGGACTGAATATTTCGTCACACCGGAAGCACAAGGAAGTATGTTCTTGGCCACCGGAAACAAGATGGCGTCTGGTCCTCTAGATTCTGTATAATCACGTCACAAACACATTGTGGCCATGTAAATCTCCTTTGTTCTGCGCATGTTTGTTATCTTTTGCGCAAGTGGTCTTAAACTTGAATTCTAGATGGGTATAATATAGCTTGCTATAACGTGTTTTAAATTAAAAGTATCAATGGTTAGTGAATTAGGCGAATGTTTTGAAACGAAACGGATAAAATATAGGTTTACAAATAGTTATTTTTGTATTAAGAAATGCAAGTATCGATGTTATGTCTCGTTGTATTTTAGTCAACCAGAATGTTGAATATTTTGAAACTTCTGGTGAAGTCTTACCTAATTGAATGTGAAAGTGTAACACAGTTACAACAATACAACTAATTGTTTCAATTCTAGCTTAAAACTAGCTCTACGTTTATTTGTCTAAAGGTAACCCCAGTTCATAACGTAGGGGCCAATAGCCTCAAACACAAAACGGTAAATGTAATACAAATTTTGCCGCTATATAAATTGGATACCTATTTATTGTTGCTGTATGTACTAAAACTATTAAAACAAGTTCAGAAATGTGTAAAAACAACAAAAACCGCAGTCGAACAGATTATTGCTCGTTTTAAGTTCAAATCAAGGGGTGTCGCTATAATTGATGTTATTATTAGACTTTCCTTTATAGACGTTATGAGGTATGAAGATAACAGAACCTTGGCAAGGAAAAGAGCTTGCCACGAATACTTCTTATCGAAACCATCCGCAATCAATTCCAATTGAACCTATCGGCTTTTGCCACTACGGAAGTTAAGGATTTCGTAGCTTTTACAATAACGGTCTCAACGTTTGATCCGTGAATTCGTAAATATTAGTCGTTAATAGTAAACAGTTTTTTTGTATTTGTTCAAATATTTTAATGACAAGATTCGTCCGTAAGAACGTATTAAAAGATTGACGTAGGATGTCTGAAATATTTTATTATTTGCACATCGACAGTTTTGTTTACACTAAACCATGAATTGAACAAAACCCATTCAAGTTGATGTACAAATAGTTTTTTTTATTTTTACGGCTTTAAATAACTATTTACTTACTTCTATTATATAAACTATCTAATATATTATTTATTTATTTCTATTATATTAAACGTTCAAGTCATTAAAGTGAACAATATCGGTATAACACATTTTTAGCCCTATCATTTAATTGTAAGAGCTATTATCTTTAATATAGTTTTTCAAACTTAAGGCTGGATACGCAGTTTAAAATAGCCTAATTACACTGTTTTTATACAAAACTCATTTATTCATAGCATTAAGACAAGACGCATTTATAAGAAGGAGGACATCCTTCAAAGATAAACTCTTATTCAGCGGATAAAACACAGTTTCATTTACAACCCACTGAGTTTTTATACTCGTAACAAATACAGGGAAAAAACGGAAAACCTTAATTATGTCGCCAGTACGATTACAATAAAACAAAAAAAAAAATGTAATTAATGAACATGTTTTCTACAAAACAAAACTCTTTGCATCCCACAGGGTCGTAGTGATTCCAGCAGAATAAAATTCAAAAATGTATACCTAACCCCTAATTGCCAGAATTAAATGTGATATCCATATTTGCCAGTACACACAGAATCGAGCCCGCCTACCCGTGCATAGGACGAGGGCTTGAAACGTAGTTAATATGCGGGTAAAGATGACGAAGTAGGGTTGGAGCGGAAGTGTAAAGTTGGGTCACAACACAAGATTTAATCCTGGTCTCGGGCTCAAAGAACATCCGGGCTTGTGGAACCCTTGTACAGAAGGTATCAAAGCCATTGTTGCCTAGATTATACAGATTCGGTCGCAATACCTTGGCTGTTTCAATGGGGAGCGAATAATAGAGCTGGATTTAATGGTGTGCAGTATGACCGTAAAGAATAACAATATAGTCTGAAATAGCCTGAAAATACAGTTTGTATTAGGGAAATCCTCAAAAGAATTGAACTAAAGTGTAAACATATTTGAAGAGTAAAGATATTTTCCCATATTTTGGGAAGTTGATAATAATAAGTTGAAGAAGTAATAGTATATTAGTTTTATCACTAGGCCATACAAAAAGGATTTTTGATACGAGGTCACTGGAGCAAGGATCAAAAATACATTTTTGGACGATTAATGAACGATACTTTTGTCATGATGCAAATAATAATGGGTAATAATAATTGTTGTCAATATTGTTAAGACACTGAATTTAACCAGTGTTCTAAACTAACAGCCTGAGTTATTTTATTTTGAAGAAACCGCTGTTAGGCTACACTGATTTACTATAAGTCAGTGTTAAAATAAAAACGAAAAATGGAAACAGTTTCTTGCCCACGCTACAAATAGATCATTCAAATGATATTTGTCTTTCTAGGAAGAAAAGGTCGTCAAAACAAACTCCGCGGGAATAAAAGTGCAGTTTTCGAATGTCAATGTATGCGTCTAAAACACTTGTTTTTAGAGCAAAATGACAAAAAACCTTATTATGTAGCCTACAAGTACTCGTACATAACAATGTTTGAGTTCATCGATTCATTTGTAGCTAAGACCCACTTTACTTGTAGAGTTACGCGCAAACTTGTAAAAGTGTTTTGATACAAATGAAATTCGTGCTATTGAAAGTCACCAATTTAAATTATGAGCGCTGCAGGGTGTTTACAAAAAGGTTACAACTTTAACACTGTGCCCTTAATTCGTTTAAATGATAGAGTAACTCTCAAAATGTTATTAGTACCCGTTCCCAAATGTGTTTTGTATTGTCGTCTGCAGATCAAAGTACAAAACAAAATACATTTAATGTTTCCTCACGTAAACCTACGATTTACCATAGTGACGAAGTATTCTTTCAGGGTCCAATCAATAGAAGATTGATTGGACTGCGTCCAATCTTCAAAATCATTTGAAGCTAACACAATATAACTACTTAGTATAGGTTTCAGTAACCTAGAGCTCCTACCAAAGTAGGTCTCCTCATAAAACCTCAAAGCTTAGTTTCGCTCTCTATGAAAAAAACACATAGTAACATTTGAAGAAGTAATCCATACAAAATAAAACTTTTTGAGTCCTGATTTCGTGAAACCTTTAACCAAACCCTTTGTTTGAAGTTTTTTGTTGACGATGGTAGGATTTCTGAAGTTGAACTATTATTGCGGACATTTTCCATCGTTAGTGAACAAAAAAGAACATGACGTTTCGGGATCTGCAATCTGATCCCGTCTTCAGGTGAAAGTAACCTAAAACATAAAACAGAACATTAGAAAATGAGCTAGCCTAAAGTAGTCAGCGTAGCAGACCCCGAAACGTCGTGTTCTCTTTTGTTCACTAACGATGGAAAATGTCCGCAATAATAGTTCAACTTCTTTAACCAAACGTTGCTAGATCTAATAACAAATGAGAGACACGATAAAATTGAACAGGTTTTTAAACACCTGAATAAAACAAACAAGATTGTATATTTAACAACAAAATCTTACACAAACAATCGTACGTTTTAACTCCTTCAAGATAAACTGTTTAATATTCTGCTGCCCTTATCATTCAAACTACTAAAGTCCCCAACAGAAAACTTTCAAACCTCTTCCAGTCGGAAGTTGTCACCACTTCCACTCCTGTCTATATTCACGCTGTAACCCTCAACACTTCCACCCTGACACTCTCTCCCTCGCCGGACCGAATAATACCTTTTAGTGGATTGGTTCAGACCGGGGTGACGCCTTACTCTGAACACTGTTTCAAATATGTCCCCTAGCCCATATCATAACACACGCTTTTAATCCATTGAAAGCAAAGCGTGCGATATTGGATTAAAGCTTATTGAAGTGGCACTGATTCGCGTAGTTGAAAAGCTTTCCGTATCTAGCCTAGTTGGGTTTGAAATAGAAGTTTCATGTGGTGACAGATTTTTCTTGTTGGAATATTGTTTTTATCGAAGGTCATATGAGTTTCGAGTTTAAAGCTGTCCAAAATCTTGACAAAGTCTAACACAACAGAGAAGAATGAATGGTTGTTGTTTTCGGCATAAATTGACGATTTTTGTAAGGTACAGTTCTACGGGGTTACTAAAAAAGGGGCAATTTTAATATGTTATTTATCAGCAGTTATGACAGCTGGAGATTCCATTTATGTAGCAAATGAATATTTATTTATGCCATATGAGGTTAGTTACCATGGCTCATCAATGGTTAGCGCATAATCGTGCATTTATAATAGAACAATTTTTAAGTTTAATGAATCGGTCATACCTGTTCAACGTAAGTTTCTAGCTCACTTCAACATCGGCTGTCATGATGCCATTCCAAATCGGGAAACTATTCAAAGGTTGTTAATTTTAGGAACACGGCCTCTGCACTGAAAATCAAACCCAGTGGCAGACCTCGGACAGTTCGAAGTACAGAGAACAGTGAAATGGTTCGTGCGAGTGTGCTAGACAATCAACCGCCATGGAAATGTCAAATTCGTCTGTCAACAGAATATTGCACTTGAACTTACATTTCCATCCCTATAAACTATTAATGACACAGAAGATGTATAAAAAAGATTTTTATTGCCGCTTTAACATTTTTCAAAGACTATTGCAACCTGTGAACGAAGCTGTCTTTCTTCAAGAGTTGTTTATTTCATATGAAGCACATTTTGAACTGTCTGGTAATAAGTGAATTAACAGAACTTTCGTTACTGGTCCTCCGAAAATTCAAAACAGACCGTTGCTTAATTAAATCATTGCATAAGACGCAAAATTGCTGCGATTCCTCAATCCGTGTTCCGGAAGGTTACATCAAGTTTGCAAAAAATATGGGAGGCCTGCTTGAATGAGGAAGGGCGTCACTTGTGAGATAATATCTTCCATTAAGTAGAAATGGCAATATAATGTTTCTTTTTTAGTGTGGTTTGTTACATTAAAATATGTTTTGTTATTGAGCTGTTTAATTTCAAAAGTTTCCTGTTTTTTTTGCTCACCCAGTACGAGTATTTTTATTATTATTTCGAAAATCGTGTACATGACCCGTCTGAACATTATTAAATAAACCTGCAAAGCCTAGCATCAATATTCAAGACTCAACTAACTTAGCATATAGTTTAGCCGGATGCAGTTGGCTGCTATGTCGCCATCTTGGATAACTTAGTTTCCAAACAGGAGGCCTAGAACAGTTACCACCTTGTTATTATAAGGAATTTACAACACTTTGTATCCAAGAGTTGCCGGCCTAAGAAGAGGAGGGAATACTAAACACTGTTGTATCTTTGAGCAAATTGTTGTCGTTTCTAATAACGTTTAAGACTTTTATTCTTTCTTTACAAACCTTTATTACTTTTACGGTGGTAGATTTCAGGTAAGGCGTAATATAAAAGTAATATCCAGGAGGCACGAAACTTTTGGCTTTAACAATCGGTGACCTCAAACAGTTAAACTTACGAGAAAGAAAACGCCATCATAAGAAAGAAGTTTAAACAACTTAGTTGTTATTGTTATTGAGAATAAAGTAGTGCACCAGATCTTTTCTGTAAAGTTAGTTATCTAAAAATGTAACGGTAAGAAAATAATTTTCAAGATTTTAACCCACAGCTAAGCTTGGGTTTATCTGCTTATAAACGTATATTTTGTAATAGTTCAAAGTTACAATAAGGCCAATATACATGGACATATGCATTTTGGTTTGGTTTTGAAGCAAGTCATATCATGAAATCTTCGATTTAGAAACCGCTTGTAAGATTTTGAAAGTGTTTTTTCCATATATTGATTTTTTTAAACTAAACATTTTAGTTGCTAATAGCCTCTATTTAGAAGGTTAGCTTATCTCTGATCAAAACAGCATCAAACAAAACTTTGAGGGGACAGTAAGTTTATTAGAATCCATACATTGTAGCCTAACCTACTGAAATCCCAACGAGTAACATCATGGTTGCCGTTTAAAATGAATCCATATTCACCTTAAAATACCGTCTAGGATTGGTTAGTGTCTTAAAGTATCAACAACAACAAAAGTAAGTCTTAACCAGCAAATGTCGGGGAGAGAGCAAATATATCTCAAACAAAACACAACTCAAGAACAACACACCAACAAGCCCAACACGTCTGAAACAAACGCGATCGTTTACACAATTAGAATTCAGGGGAAAACCTGCACAACGGGTCTTGAAGTAATAAAGCGGTAAGGAGGGAGTAATTGAAATAAAAGCTCTTGTCTTATCTCGCGCCATTAATTAGAGATTAGCAGTTAGAGGGTGGCACGCCTGGAATGTTAAGGGAGGCGAAGACAAGATGTGCGCAGATAAGTGCAGAGACAAGGCAGTTACAAGACAGTGTGATACATGAGGCCGAGATAAGCAGCGGTATACAGCACACGTATTGCGATCATGTAAGACGTATGTGACGCACTTAAGTGCTTCATGTTGGTACACTCTTAGTGTGAGGCGTACCACACGATTAGCGTTGTGGGTTTAAATATTATTTTGTTAAAAGGTGGAAATATTGAAAATTATTTGAGTTTGAGAAAACGTTAGAAATGCGTGGACACAAAATGACCTTCTCTTGGTTCATCTAGGACTAACAAAGGAGTTGGAAAATAAAAACATTGAGAAACAACAGAGATGCTTTGTGTGTGTACGTCAAACCAAATGGCACTGACATTACTGTACACAATAATTGTTTAAAATAATTTAAATTAATATGGTTGAATTCAATAAAAAACTAAACTAACTTGAAATACTATGTTCAATAGATAAACAAATTAGCGAAACGTAAAAATCTCATGTTACCAAATCCACTAAATCTAGCATGTACATGCGTATGGATGACTTTACTGGGAAATAAATATTTTCTAATTACTTTTAAACTCAACGCTTTAGTTAGTCTGTTGTTAGTCTTTACCCAACGTGAAGTTTCCTAAGCTTACTAACACAAAAGTGGTGTAACTGTACGATTTCAGATGTTATGCCAAGCTGTAATAAATATTTCGACGTGTAACAATGCTTTGCAATTGTAAATATAGGATTCGTCTTAAACTAAGAACTTATTTTAACATCAACATCTCTTCTGTTTAGTTTCCTTGTTTTACAATATTTACTCGCTACATTCCAGTCTGTTTGCTCTACGTTATTCCAGTTCTGTGTCATAAACTCCTCTGCCCTATAAAATGCTTCCACGATCAAAGTTGCTTTGAGAGGGTTTTGCAAACTTCAGCATGATGGCACTTTCAATAAAATGTTGCCCTTGAAGTCTCAGAGAGAAAACGTTCATAAACCATACAAGTGCTTTGCCTCGGAGCTTTGTTGTTCTTCTGCAATTCGTGTCTAAGGCTAGGATGTCGCACCTTTTGTGAGATCGCATTTAAACTGAAAAAGGCATGTTTCCAAAATGAAGAGGAAAGGTGCACCAACCGTTTCAAAATGTTTAACCTGCTAAGAAACTTGCGTTTGAGCAATCACCCGACAGAGCTAGAATGTAAGACAGATCACTCCAAAATACACCATCAACAGGATCTGAGCTGGTGATTTGCTAGCACCCCAAGACAAAGAGCCTTAGCCTATCATATCGCAGAAACTGGCATATTTACAGTGCCTTTGATCTGCACAAAACATCAGCTGTGATATTTTTAACTTCAAATCGGGCGAAGTTTGAAACCATACGACTCATATCCGAATCTCACAACTATGTATGCTTGGTGAGCTAAGATAGGGCTCAGTATGTGGTGGTGCAAAGCCTGAAGAGACCGAGTGACGAGTAAGTAAGAGATAACGTGGCCCTGAATTATTCATGGTGAGGGGATGTGCGGGCAGGGGGCAGGGGTCAGGACAAGGGGGACGACACTCCGTGACCCAAAACTCTATAAATCCTGATTAGCAGCTGCCAATCCGCAATACTCCAAATTGAATCAGACCGAAGCTGTTGTTTATTCAAATGCTGACTCAACTTCTGCGCTTCTTAATGCGGGGAGGACTACGCTCGGAATCAGCGATTGAAAAGTACTAATGAATCGTTAATATTCCGCTGCTGAAATTGACGAGCGCCAGCCCCGGCGTGGGAGACGTTTAAAGAAACCTGTGCGCGCACGGGTTTCAACAAGCGAATATTTTTAAGAACTAAGAATAGTTTAAAGTATTTAATTTGTAGGAATGAGTTTTAATGACCTATTTCAGCGTATTATGAAGATATTTTTAAAATGTTTGCACGGACTTAAATATAATGTTTATTATCTCTTTGCTACAACATAATCTTTAGATTTGGGCTTAATAATCGTAGCTTTTAAATAATTTGACCTTTTTAAAAATATGCTAGGGCCTACATTTAAAATAAACTCAAATGTTTTATAGAAATTTCCTTCAGTGGTATAAAAAGGTTGGTATAGAAGCCTATTTTCCAAATACTTTGTTTTTTTATTAGTTTCTAAAGCGTTAAATATTGAAACATGATGACTACTACTTGCAATATAACTTAAGTTTTAGTTTCAATTTAAAAGCTCACGTAATTTAAAAGTTACGTCATTTAAATTGATTACTGATCAAATAAATTTGCTTCGGCGTGTATGTGACGGTGTAGAAAGTGTAGAGAACCCCCAACGTCCCATTAGTACAAAACCTATGTATATGCCAAATATATCGAAACTTAGCAAACATAATTTTCAAAGCGTCAACGTACACTTAAATTCAGCTCCATTAATGTCATCACAATACAAAGCGACGTGTTTACAGGGAAAAATACACTTTCGCGTTAGCTGACAGCTTGAATTGTGACGTCACCGCAGTAGCGTCACTTCCTGCTATCAGTCACCATGTTTGTAAGCGCCAGCTGACAAGCTGACAAGCTACAACTTGATTAACAATCCGACTCCGTCCAGCAGCTGTCAGGGTTTGTTGTTTATGAAATGTACTTTTCCGAAATCATTATTGTTGGAGGATACTTCTAAATATTTGAATTTTAAAATTTGTTGATTGCAGTGTGAAATAGAGTAGTAGATTCCACCTCAATCTATATAATGGAAACCTCACTCTTTACGAAATTCAAATAATACCAACTTTCAGACAATATGCTGACCACTACACCATCCGGCGCCCTACTTATGCCTTCAAATTATGAGAAGTACTTAAATCTGAAGTTTTATCCAAAACATGTTGCTGTTGAAAGTGGTTTTATTGTGCCCCGATTCGGTCCATACATTTTTCTTCAAATTTCTTTAATAATAAATTGTCTATTTAGGGTTTTACAAATTAAGATTGAATAATAATGAAGAAATACATCAAATATAATCCAATAAACAATTTATATCTTGGTGAGGCCTTTCGGAAACAACATTTCTATCCCCAGACCAAACATACCCAACATCCTGAGTTGGGGTTTGGTTTGAACGTCGTTTCTGAAAGACCTCACCAAGATATAAATTGTTTCTTGGATTATATAATGTACTTCTTCATTATTTTGAAATTCCAATAAGAACCTGTTCCTTGATGAAATGGTCTACTTATCGGAACAGATATTCGTAGTTACGAGACAAGATTTAACAAACAATTTAGAAGAACGCAACATAATACAAAATTTATAAATCATTGGTGACTGAGAGAGGAAGCAAAAATTAAATACACTAACAAATAATCTTAAAAATGAAATATCTGAAGATATTTAAATTAAAATAAAAGCCTAATTATTATCAAAGTCCTCTGCACTCAGTGTCATAAACTCCTCTGTCCTATAAAATGCTTCCACGATCAAAGTTGCTTTGAGAGGGTTTTGCAAACTTCAGCATGATGGCACTTTCAATAAAATGTTGCCCTTGAAGTCTCAGAGAGAAAACGTTCATAAACCATACAAGTGCTTTGCCTCGGAGCTTTGTTGTTCTTCTGCAATACGTGTCTAAGGCTAGGATGTCGCACCCTTTTGTGAGATTGCATTTTAACTTGAAAAAGGACATGTTTCCAAAATGAAGAGGAAAGGTGCACCAACCGTTTCAAAATGTTTAACCCGCTAAGAAACTTGCGTTTGAGCAATCACCCGACAGAGCTAGAATGTAAGAGTAAGACAGATCACTCCAAAATACACCATCAACAGGATCTGAGCTGGTGATTTGGTAGCACCCCAAGACTCGATCTGCACAAAACATCAGCTGTGGTATTTTTTACTTCAAATCGGGCGAAGTTTGAAACCATACGACTCATATCCGAATCTCACAACTATGTATGCTTGGTGAGCTAAGATAGGGCTCAGTATGTGGTGGTGCAAAGCCTGAAGAGACCGAGTGACGAGTAAGTAAGAGATAACGTGGCCCTGAATTATTCATGGTGAGGGGATGTGCAGGCAGGGGGCAGGGGTCAGGACAAGGGGGACGACACTCCGTGACCCAAAACTCTATAAATCCTGATTAGCAGCTGCCAATCCGCAATACTCCAAATTGAATCAGACCGAAGCTGTTGTTTATTCAAATGCTGACTCAACTTCTGCGCTTCTTAATGCGGGGAGGACTACGCTCGGAATCAGCGATTGAAAAGTACTAATGAATCGTTAATATTCCGCTGCTGAAATTGACGAGCGCCAGCCCCGGCGTGGGAGACGTTTAAAAACCTGTGCGCGCACGGGTTTCAACAAGCGAATATTTTAAGAACTAAGAATAGTTTAAAGTATTTAATTTGTAGGAATGAGTTTTAATGACCTATTTCAGCGTATTATGAAGACATTTTTCTTGAAATGTTTGCACGGACTTAAATATAATGTTTATCAGCTCTTTGCTACAACATAATCTTTAGATTTTGGCTTAATAATCGTAGTTTTAAATAATTTGACCTTTTTAAAAATATGCTAGGGCCTACCATTTTTTTATTAGTTTCTAAAGCGTTAAATATTGAGCAATGATGACTACTACTTGCAATATAACTTAAGTTTTAGTTTCAATTTAAAAGCTTTAAAATGACGTCATTTAAATTGATTACTGATAAAATAAATTTGCTTCGGCGTGTATGTGACGGTGTAGAAAGTGTAGAGAACCCCAACGTCCCATTAATACAAAACCTATGTATATGCCAAATATATCGAAACTTAGCAAACATAATTTTCAAAGCGTCAACGTACACTTAAATTCAGCTCCATTAATGTCATCAATACAAAGCGACGTGTTTACAGGAAAAATACACTTTCGCGTTAGCTGACAGCTTGAATTGTGACGTCACCGCAGTAGCGTCACTTCCTGCTATCAGTCACCATGTTTGTAAGCGCCAGCTGACAAGCTGACAAGCTACAACTTGATTAACAATCCGACTCCGTCCAGCAGCTGTCAGGGTTTGTTGTTTATGAAATGTACTTTTCCGAAGTCATTATTGTTGGAGGATACTTCTAAATATTTGAATTTTAAAATTTGTTGATTGCAGTGTGAATAAAGTAGTAGATTCCACCTCAACTTATATAATGGAAACCTCACTCTTTACGAAATTCAAATAATACCAACTTTCAGACAATATGCTGACCACTACACCATCCGGCCCCTACTTATGCCTTCAAATTATGAGGTACTTAAATCTGAAGTTTTATCCAAAACATGTGGCTGTTAAAAGTGGTTTGTTTGTTCGGTCCATACATTTTTCTTCAAATTTCTTTAATAATAAATTGTTATTTAGGGTTTTACAAATTAAGATTGAAAATAATGAAGAAATACATTAAATCTAATCCAATAAACAATTTATATCTTGGTGAGGCCTTTCGGAAACATTTCTATCCCCAGACCAAACATACCCAACATCCTGAGTTGGGTTTTGTTGAACGTCGTTTCTGAAAGGCCTCACCAAGATATAAATGTTTCTTGAACTATATAATACTTTTCATTATTTTGGAATTCCAATAACCTGTTCCTTGATGAAATGGTCTACTTATCGGAACAGATATTCGTAGTTACGAGAGACACGATTTAACAAACAATTTAGAAGAACGCAACATAATACAAAATTTATAAATCATTGACTGAGAGAGGAAGCAAAATTAAATACACTAACAAATAATCTAAAAATGAAAATATCTGAAGATATTTAAATTAAAATAAAAGCCTAATTATTATCAAAGTCCCTCTGCACTCAGTGGTAGAGTTTGTCCTTCACACCAAGAGTCGGCCTGGGTTCAACTTCCAGCACAGCTTTTCACGATGCCCCTCCCCTTGAATTAGAAGTCACGTAAAGCCATTGGTCCATTCCATTTCAATCTGGAATTTTTGGTCGGCCCTAGTTTGTAACAAGACTACACCTCATTGTCCATCAAAACACTCATCACACTTACATTCTACATTCACCTTTAAATGCCCTCCACCAGGAGTCGTTGTCTAAAAGCAAATACCATCTCTGTTCCACTCAACCTAATTCGTTTTAGCTACAACTGACGAGGAGTATTTATCCCGCGCACAGCAGAAGTACATAAATTGTCACAGTTATCAGCAGAGCGCGGCACATGCCCCTCGCAACTCAATGGGGATAAAACACAAAACTGCGATAATGTCGCGGCCAGGCCATCTTGCGCGACCCCCGGGACCAATCTCTCTCCGTGATTGTTTTATGGCGAGGTTTGCGTCGCGCTAGTCGATTCTAATTATGAAACTGATGCCTCTCCGACTTTGTTTCAATTTAAAACGCCCGTCGTTTTAACGGTTATGGGTGCGACAACGGTTATTGTTAATTGTTCCTTGGCTAAGTGTCCTCTTGAGTAACTTTGAGGTTTGTGTGTCTGTGCGTGATGAGTTTGTGTGATTAGTGGATTGCTCTTGAAATTGAGAGTAGTTGTAGATAATCGTCGTAAATTTAATTGTTTTGCTTACTCTCTAAATATGAAACATTACTGAGTTTGAAATACTATTTTGGATGTTTTTCCAAAGTTATTAAACAAGAAGAACACGACACTTCCGGATTTTCCACTTAGCCCCGTCTTTAGGTGGAAATTGAGTTACTTTTTACTTGAACACGGGATTCGATTGCAGTTCTCGAAAACGTCGTGATGTGTTTTATTCACTACATTGTTAAAAACAAACTTCCAAAAAAGAATAAACGATTTAAAAGTCTTTTAATATATTTAATTTTCTATTTTTCATTGACTGCATTTTGCAGAACTATTTAAGGCAGAGTTCATACAGCTGTTAAATTTAAAGTGTCAACTTTGATCGACTGAATTGTCAAATTTCATCTGCTTAAGCTCCGCTTAAATCACTCGTATTACTTTCAACGATGAGATCTCACTTCACGCGGACTTGTCTCCCTCCAAACCCTCATCGCGTAGCCAAGATCACCACCACATTTCTGTACACAATTTTTTTAAACCTCAACTGATGGTTTAATCTCAACATTGTAACTTAGAAAATCAGAATACCCTCTTTTAAGATTAAAACTTAACTCAAGCGTTGAATTGAAGGAAGATGTTCAAATATCTGTTGACCTACATGCAAATGTTATAACTTCAGTAGTTAGCGATGATATTCTAACTTTCATGACGGCCTTTAATATGTAACAATAAGACACGTCCTAACTAGAAAAGGACATAATTATTATATTCTAAATTTGCATTTTGGAGTATCCCATCTTTCACTTTTGGGTGAATATCATTATTTAAGGTGTCTTGTTGTCCTAAATTTTGGAACTACTGTTTAGAAAAAGATACATTGTTCGATAAGTAACTAAACGTTAATAGGTAACTCTAGAAAACAACATTGAAACCTTATCAAATCAGTGAGGAATAATCATAGTAAGTGTGCACATAACTGTAGAGCTCATTTCAGCATAAGTACTGTAGTTTTATAAGGCTCATTTCATCCAAATCATTTCTAAATAAATTATCGATTTGAAATAAAATCCTAAGTAAAAGAAGAGGGAAAATAAGGCAGCAAGAATAAGAATATAGTGGCTCTGAGCATATCGACGAGAAGCAGAGCAGAGGGCTTATCAAATTCTGAGAAAAATACATTCTGCCCCCTCCCCCCACCACCGTCTCACAGATTCCAATTACTCAAGGGTCGGGTCGGGACGGTATCGCCACGAAATGATGCTTTCCCATCCTCAATGATGGCTATAAAAATTGAAATACCCCTCCCGAGCTGTATACATAACGCCTAACCCCGCCGCTGCCTTATCTAACGCCCCCCATATTGCTCCGCCCTCCCAGTCCCATATTTCATCCGGATCGCTAGCGTCTTCTTTCTCGCTATACAGGGTAAAGAAAAGGCTGCTAGGGCAGGAGGGGGTAGGAGCCATCTTGGCCTTCGCCCGACCGGTCATTTTTCACCGAAATAGATCATTATTGCCAGATTGCCCCATACAGATGCCCGAGGCACTTCACCCCCTCATCCCCCCGGACCGCAACTTTGTCAGAAATATGTGTAGACATTACGGATCGGGTTAAGCTCCCGAAAAGCGACTTTACGTCGCGCTCTCTATGTTTATTGTTCGACAACTATTCGGTGTAAAATAAATCGGCGGAAAATACCCGGCTATTATACCGACAGTCGGGAACTTTTAAGCTGTTTGTTTATTGACGTATAAAGATGTCCAGCAAACTCCTCCACTCTATTGTTATCACTTTTCATTTCGTCTATAAAGTACGGGTTTTGTAGCTGCCTTCTTTATCTGGGAAGTTTCTAGCGTTGATACCGTATTTTCAACTCTTCTATTTGTTCGACTGGGTATTTCGTCGGTTTGTTTGATTCAATAAAACATGCTTTTCGGGGTATTCATTTTAATCAAATAAGGGTTAACTAATAGCATTACTTTTTATTTTCCTCCCTAGGATAATTAAGTTGGAAATTAATTGATGTCTGTCTCCCTGTTATGTTTAAGAAACCCTTTAAAGAACTACACAACCTAATGCACACTTTACTGCAGTAATACTTATTTAGGTAGTAAACCGAGATGTGAAGAAGGCTTTAAACTCCTCGAAGAAGAAAGTTACTCCTCGAATTCAAGTTAGAGTAGTTCAAAGGGGATCTTCAGATCACTTGGCTGTTAAATTCAGTGACTAATCCCATTCCTCGGTTCCAGCATGCATTTTTGATTCCACTATATATGAGATGTTTAGTAATTATATGTAAGTAGAGTACTTGAAATTTAAGAGTTAGGACCAGTCGCGATTACCAACTTATTTTTCACTACATCAGTAACAGTATAACAAAGGAATTCACAAAAACATTGTTCAAAATGCGAAGCTGTGGCCCTCTCTACCGCCTATACTCAAGACAAATAACAGTTTATAGATATTTACATAAATTTAAGCTGTTAATATGAAAACAAACGTTAAAACTCAGTGGAATCTTTATCAGCGTGTTTAGCCTATAAAATAAAAACGATATAGTATTCAATCATTTAGTTTTTAGTTTTTAATCTAAAGGTTCAAAGACGCATTTGATGTGTTGAGATGTGTGTTGTTTTGTACATATAACTATGAAAAACTAAAATAGTTATATGTATAGTTTAAATGTATACTGTAAATAGTTTGTTTACAGTAAATTCAATCAAATAGTATTGCTTAGTAGGACATATTCCTCCTAAAAAATGTTTATTTTAACATGTTGGATATGCTTGAGTTACTTGCAGACACGACTGAAGATAAAACTATTCTCGAAACCGGTCAAGTGAAAATTAAATTGACCAAGGATACTTAAGTTTGATATTTTGCTTCTTGTATTAGTATTGGTTGATATTAAACGTTTCTTCATCACTAAACTACGAGTAATTTATGGCTTG
Organism: Matsumurasca onukii; assembly: GCA_018831715.1. Classification (NCBI taxonomy): domain Eukaryota; kingdom Metazoa; phylum Arthropoda; class Insecta; order Hemiptera; family Cicadellidae; genus Matsumurasca; species Matsumurasca onukii. Next base: position 53,159,853 of record CM032061.1, on the reverse strand, counting down.
AGAAATTTTTTAACCCAACTGGGATTTGAACCCTCTCACTTGCCTGCGAGGTATGCTGAACATTACAACTTTCAATCCAACGTACAGTATATACAGGGTGTCACAGATTTTAATATTTCTAAATCTGAATATACAGGGTGTCACAAAAATGTGTAGCGCGCTATGCAGAACCGGATTTTACACAAAGTAAGTCGAAAATTAATTATAAATTTTTTATCTCGTTTTAGTTTAGCCGTAATCCACCATTGTGTATATTTTTGAAAAAAAAACCAATACTTCAAAAACCCTTTGAGATATATCCAAAAATATTTCTATCTAATTTATCAATCTTCAAAATAGCAGCCATTTAAAAAGTTCAAAGTTTAATTTGATTCCAGTTGACTTCAAAGTTTTTAAATTATCGCCATTTTAAAATGTGATAAGTTAGTTACAAAATACCTTTGGAAAATGTTATTAAAAAGCAATACATGTGTATGCCAAGTTTTAAAAAATATCTCAGAAAACTTTTAAATTATTAAAAGTTTTCAAAAATATACAAAATGGCAAATTACGGCCGTAAATTAAAAAAATGTTCTAAGTAGTTCTCAACTTGCTTTCGTATGGAGAATCCGGTTCTGCATAGCGCACTACACATTTTTTGACACCCGGTATAATTGTATATTATTCAAGTTTATAAACATTTGAATCTGAATATTTATCCGAATTATGTGACTATCCGTAGCGACCTTAAATCAACTAATGGCTGTATTTTGTTTATTCGAATTGTGTAGCCTTTACCTTGACAGTGGAGCTAAGAGAGACATACGAAAGGTCTTTGCCTCAGTACCAGATTGCCCATTACTTACCGGATGACAACTCCTTATTTCTACCCGCCATTATTTACGCCTATCTTCGACCTCATTTTCTTTTCCTGCCCTCGGTAGTATATCATCCGTAAAGAAGAACTCTACGACTTTTGTTGCCTGATTGTTGCTAAAGTTAAATTATAACAGGTTTAATTCGTACTATAAATAGATGCATACTAGTCTAAGTTTTACTGCGGAATAATTGACTGACTATTTAATTTACCGAGATAATCTAAAATTTCCACTTACATAATTTTTTTACCTTAACATAAAAGTTTCATTCACACATACACTACATAGTCCAGTCCTCAATATCAGTTAGCCAACTTGTCGGTTTACCAAATGCGTGCCAAAAACCTATTTATGTTGTAAATACCCCAGTGATAAAATTGTTTAAAAACACGTTTAAACAAATTTTGCGTTGGAGCACTTTTAATTCAATCTGGTAGTCTGTTGACCATTGAAGATCTACCTGCGAAGAAAGTCGTTCATGAGCCAATATCCTGTGTCTCTCAGTTCGGTAGCCCTGCCACTATTATCATATGCATCTCTAATCCTTATGAAATCAGATTTTGACTCAAAAATGTATAATAAGTAAAAAGGTAAGGATTTTTCAACCGTTTCAAGCTTTCGTATGTATGCTTGCGAATTTCTCTCGATGGCAATATTGTTTGGCTCAAATGGCTTTTTGTTATTATTTTAATTTTCAATCCAAGAGAATGAAAGCAACCTTGGGTTTGCTCAACTTTCTTACAATACTGATACGTAGGACTGGTGAGCGTAGATTCCTATATAATATAGCGTCTTCAATTTCTGGGTTGGGCAGTATTTGTACATTGTGTCTAAGCATGCCTAAGGATAACCGAGAGCGGATATGGATTCCGTGACAATTTCACCCTCGCTCATGGTGTATTCCGAGGATTCTTTCGAGTAGATTTCTTTGTGTGATCCTTGGCGTATCCGTTACGGCTACAATATGAGTCTGTCTGTCTCAAGCAAACCCGAGTGAAGATTTGGCCGGAGTTGCACTAAGGTGGAGCCCATTTTGGATCGAACGATTGAGCTCATTGACAGGATCTTGTCCAGTTCAATGATGGGTTTTCGTTGACAAATTTCTTTTATCTGCTTACCAGACAGGTTGTTCATGGTACTCCACAGCGAGGCCAAAATATAACATAATTATGAAGTTTGGACACGGTGTGAACCGGAAGAACTAGATTATAGCGTATAGGTTGTTCATGTTGTACGAATGAACCAACATAATTGACGTGTAAGAAAAGAGCTGAGGACTTATTATGGAGCCCTGTGGGACACCATAGCTCAAATCTCTGCCTCCTCTCGTAAGTCTAAAATGCCTACAATCTGTGAGTTGTGACTGATTACTAATGGCTCAGACCACCGGAGAAGTACTTCTCATATCCCGTAATATTTAATTTTTAAAAACAAAATTGTGTAATCGACCCTCTCAAGAGCATTTGATAAGTCGAGAAATATTTTCTTCGACTTTCAATGCCTTTTACTATTTATGCACTAGACGGACAACTTCTCGGTTTGTCAATTTCCTTGTTTGAAATCAAATTGGCTTTTTGATGGAAGATTGTGCTTTCCCAAAAAAGTCCACGCGTCAAGTAAGAAAAACTGTTTAAAAACTTGCTGAAACTACCACTATCATACTCGTGTACTAGTAGTTTATGTAGTTAAAGCTCAATTTCCAGCACAATGAAACTCATTCTCACCTCTTGTTGACGTTAGTTAAGCACAATTAGCATACACACATTCACCTATTGTATAAGTACATGCATGTGTCAGAGTTATTCAACATATTTCAGCGGCACCGGATCCGTTGTTGGCATTGTTCACATAGTTGTTGTTGTTGTTTTACAGTTAGTTGAGCGATTCGTCACCAGATGTCAGCGTTGTGTCCGCTTTGCCATGTGCTCTCATTAACATAAGCCAGAGGGTATAATTTGTCACTAACTTTATTGCAGAACTCATGATCAAATAGTATATATGTACTTGTACTAAACGATAAAATATTCAAAGGAATTAAACGAATGTATGGAAAATCATAGCTATTAAGGAAAATGTACTGACAATTTTATAATCTGAGAATGTGTGTTGCTATAATCTAAATGTTATTCATATTCATCTAACGTTTGCGTGTGGCAGTGTTTTAAGGTTAATAATATTTTTCTGCGTGTTACAGTAGGTTACAGATAGTCAAAATGGTCTCAACTTAGGTTGCATATCTGTTGCTGTACGGGCGAAAAATTGCTTTTTTACTCACTAGTTTTGCTTTTTCTAAGTAATAATATTTTTCACCAGAACGGTTTGTTGTATCAAACTGAAAATATTTTAATGTTTAAGTAAATGCGAATCATTATCAAAGCAACAACCAATTTTGAAACCGTTTTTATGACTACTAACAGAAATAACGGAACGAGTGGCAAAGAATAGGGCCGGCTAATGCTTGTAGTATTAACCACATGTTCGAAGATAACAAAACTAAAAACAAAACGAATATATTACTAATGGCCGGCAAGATTAACGAAAACGCACCGAAGAGAGTGAAATTCTACTTTGGTGAAATGTTCAGTTAATGCGAATCGGTAATGATTGTTATACACCAGCTCAACATTGAAAAGAACATACCCGAACATAAAGTTAAAACGTAACTACCCAGAAACAAATGTCATCAGCACGGAATAACCAGCGAAACCATAATTCGGCCACTATCAGCTTCCAGTGGCGCATAAGTAAAATTTGACCAGGAGAGGGAATGACGCGAAATCACATCAAGCTTCCACAATCATAAATCAACCAAAAAGCGCACAGAAGTCGTAGCCGTCAGCACCTGAAATCACAAAAGCATTACGGCATGATTTACCGGCAACATTCAGACCCAAAAACACACTTTCTCAACAATCCATCCCCCGTGATCGAGCATCACGTGATAAGACTCAGCTGGGCGGGACAAAACCGCGCGCGCGGGAAAAAAGCGCGCTCATTGTTTACCTTAGTGACGTAATCTGCGCCATAACTCTCGCCGGCAATATTTCAGCCGATAACACATTCCTAGTTTTTTATTCTATAAGACAGCCGAATTGATGTAGAACAATGAGTCGAACAATCGGCGCTTATCTGAGCGCTTTCGGTCCATTTAATTTAAACACCGTTTTGCGTCCTCCCCTCCCCGACACCGCCCTGCGCCCCGCTCTGCACCCTCTGGTAGTAGTCGGTCGGTGGTGTTTTAAACGTAATTAGCCCCCGAGATTGACGCCCCCAACCCTCCGCCCTAGGGCGCTTGCTCGAGCTCGCTTAAGTTTACCTGATTTGTTGTTTTATACCCTTGCGGCTTAAATTTATGTATAGCCTGTTATTGTCGCTTTAAACATGGTGATGCAATTTTTAAGGGTCGATTGCTCCGCCGTTGTAAAGCAATGTTCAACAAGGGAGAGGTGTTAATTCTTAGCGGTGTTTTTGTTCGGATGGATGACGGTAGCCTTGGGGGCTTTAATTTTGCAGAGTGTCTGTAATTGATGATTAATTGCTATGGTTATAAGATTCGTAAACACTTGAATTGACCACGTTTGTCCACGTTTTAAAAATATTGTATATTTAATTATTTCTAAGCACGGTCTGAAGTGTTTGAAATATTTTAACGATATACTGTAATCGACGATCGACGTTTCATGACTATTTTCTGAATTAAGTCTTTATCTTTTAGATCTTTGGCACTGAGCGAATGTAGCGTGCAGGTGGCTCTCAAATACACACTCTTTATATTTGCTTAGGAGGCAGCCGGATAGAGCTACACTGACACCACTTGTAACTTTGGGAGTAAAAGCTGCAAACGATGTTTTAAAATGATTAAGGTACTTAAAACAATATGTTTCAATGAAAGCATAACATTTTTGAGACTGCTGCATATAAACTCTAAAACGTGTACTTTCGCCAAAGATTAAATTTTAATAAGATTGATCAAGGCTTGATTTTCACATAAGAACATTGAACTCGAATCCTCGTAATAAAGATTTGGAAAAGGTAGTTATACGTGTTTGCTTTTATATGCTGCAGTATAAATAGCTCTGAGCTACTTTTAAAACATCGTTTGTGAAATTTACCATCTTAAATTTCCTTGCCCGGATAGAGACCGTTCACGCTCTATCCGGTGGTCTCTTAAAGTGCAGGGTGTTAATTATTAAGCTAAAATTATATAAGATTTGATATAAAATCAAATTTAATATGATGAGTTAATTTTAATGAGCGCTATTTCTCTCCATTTTTAAGATGAAATTCAGCCGTTTTATTTTCCGGTCAAGCAACGGTAGTGATCCTTTACTAAGATTTTAACAGCTGACCTTTTCCCACTCATGGTTTTGCATTATCCTTAAATATAAATGACTTATCGACGATGTATGCCGTAAAATATCTTCAGGCATTTTTCTGCTGCGATCTTTGTCCTGGCATTGCAAGCCAATGTCTTGAAGATGGCTTATTATGGATTGATATATCCTCATTTGTTATACGGAACTAATATATGGGGGTCATGCGCTGAACAACACCTTCTTAGGGTTTTTATTTTACAAAAAACTGCGATACGAATTATTTCTAAACTCAATTTTAGAGGCTCGTGTCGTGGACGCATTCAAACAATTTCAAACGCTTAATCTGTCTTGTTTGTACATTTATGAAACTATAATGTACTGCATTAGTAAATGTGTACTACAACAAGGCAGAGATATGCATAGCCATGACACGCGGTACAGACAAAATTTTGGGCTGACTTCCCACTGACTTTGCTCGCATGAAAAGATTCCATCTGCAGGAGTAAAACTGTTCCATGCACTTCCAGAACAAATTAAAGAACAACCAAATCTAAAACGTTTCAAATTATCGTTGAGAAAATATTTGGTTACCAATTCTTTCTACAGCGTGGGCAAATTTATGGATCAAAATAATTAAGCAATTCCATTTCAAAGTTTTAGCGAATTTAAAATTATGTGTACTCAAATAGTTGTTCCTTAATTGTTATCAGTGACTTTAGTTTTTAATTTTTTGTCCTGTTGTTTCATGATTAAGTAAGTATGTTCTTGTTTTTATGTTATATGTTTTTGTCAACACAAAAATATTTGTACAATGACAAAATAAATAAATAAATAACTTATTTCAGGTGCATTACTTGAAAACTTCACGCTGGTTCACTAGAACATTTCTTTTTCAAAACTATTTTGGTCTTAGTATCAACAAAGGGTAAGCATGATACAACTTTTAGTAACTTACCACGCACCAGTTTACAAGTTTGAAATTATCAAATGACGTAGAATCTTGATAAGTCTGAGTGTTATCACAAAACAACTCAACTATTTTTGTTGCGATTTCGTAACATCAATATTAAACGTTGTCTTAAACCTTACGTTGATATTTCTATATATACCCCTAATTTAAAAATAAAACTAAAATAATTGTATTTTAAGCTAAAGGCTTTTTAAAATTTCTTTTAGTTGGATCACTTTTAAATACGTATAAGAGTCGAAATGGAAGAGCCAAATCTCCCGCCTCAATTGAGTAAAGTGCATACACATAACGACTGAAATTAATAAATGAAAACACACAGTAGTATATAGTCTGCTCAAAGGCATTCAGAATACGATGCATTTAATAATGTCCCTTGTAGGTTCTAAAGCTAACTATTACAGAAGATTATTCAAATTTAGTGCTTGAATTCAAATATGGGAAAACTATTTCGCGTAGAAAGATCAAAAAAGTAACTTCAGTGAACTATTGAAAAATAACTGTCTTTACGAAATCAAACTCTGAACTTTACATCAGCCATATTTGTAAACATGGTATGCTTAAATTTGAAGGATATGGGTCCTAATCCTCCAGTTTAAAAATTGAACACTAGCTGAGTCGTACCACGTGTAGTTCAACTTACATGTAAAATGTATTGAAAGCCATTTAGAAGTTAAAACCTTTAGTTCATGTGTTCTCTTGCTTGCCTTCTTTTATTTCTCGCCAAAAAGACAGTGGTCTCCCATTGGCTGGTTAGTCTATACTCCTGGACTCTGGTTGGTTTCTCTCAGGACACGTACAGGTCTCTAGCGCGGCAGTTTCTCATCTAACAATCAGCTTTTCTGATTTCCTCACTGCCCGCCTCTGTCGACTGCACAATGCTGGTATACTCAGTGGTAATTAATTTGGAAGCATTCAATAAATTCAATTTAGAAATGTTACTTCGGTAAGCAATTTCAGTATTGCTCACAATGTGGTTCTGCGTAAAAGTGTTTTTGAAAATATAATGAAGTGGATCAACTATGAGACTTACTTATACATTGTGACCTGAGATTGGTATTAAAGACACTTTTTAGATGAAAGACGTTGTCACAGTCGTCAAACAGTCCACTAATTGCCAGTGGAAGACATGAAATTCAGCGGGCTGATGTATATTTATACCGTATAGTTGTTTAAACAATAGATGCAAGTAAAAATGTAAACAAGGTAAAGTTTGTCTTGTTAACGAGGCGAAGTTAGGACTACAAAGTCCTCTCTACCACTCAACCTCAACCTTTACCTAGCGTCACCGTTAAGTCACATTAAAAATTGTAAGTGGTGACTGCGGGGATCGATCCCACGACACCAGAGCGATGAGCTCCGGAGTCGGTATCAACCAATTCGCCACGGATCCGCTCGTACATTGTTGTCATGTTAAATTGGCCTTTTTCTTGGAAATAATTTCCATAAAAAGTATATTACGATAAGGTCAGTTCAAACATGAGAACTAAATCACTCTAAAAGGCCCATAAGTGCCTTTGTCATAATTTTTTGAAAGATATTGTAGGGCATTTAAAAAAATTATGTGCCACTGTAAACTGTTTAAAAACAGCTGTGTTTTTAGTGTTACGCCTTTCATAACTATTCAAGAGTTAGTACGCTATAATCTTAAACACAACATTCCATTTTAAAGCACCCCGTAAGGGCTAAGATCAAGAGCATCTTTGCTTCTAATACTGTACATCGTTTGACACGATTAGTTCCATAAAGAGCAATATTATTACTAATTACACTTTTGTAAAATGATCATACATGGACACTTGGTAAAAACGTGTGCAATTAAATTAATAAAATTAATTAAAAAATGTAATTATACTTATGAAGACATTTACTCTTTCATGATTAAATTATTTGTAAAACTCAATTTTAAACCATTGAAAACGTCGTAATAATGTAATAGTATCAACAATAAATTTGAATTTTGGATTTTACAATACCATATCATCTCTTGCATACGTATGTTCCCCCTCCCCCCTTCAAGCAGGAGAGGTGGCTGAGTCGGGAACGCACGAGTCTGCGGATCTGAAGATCGCAAGTTTGAGCCCCACCTCAACACACAGTCGATAATCAATTCCTGGCAAATGTATCAACTCAGGTTGTATAAGGTATTTGCCTACAATAACTGGCAAATTACACGTAAACAAATTAAAACCAAAACTTTTAATAGTGTGTTTAAAACCGGAAATGAGTTCAGAAAGATTAAAAGAAAGAACGGTTAAGTCAAGGTGAACAAATGTTCATTTCAACAACATTTATTTTATTGCGATGGTAGAGAACAACAAATGTACAGGGTAAACTTACACATTATGTTAGTTTTATACAATACTTTTTACACATAAATGTATGTTAACATTAGACACAGCTCGGGTTAATAATTACATAATATAATACACAACAACTTGGATATAGCTAGAACTAAGTAACAATAACGTATTGCACTTTAACACTCATTCTTAGGTCGGTCGACACATTAGAAGTTAGGGAAATGATTTGAAAGTCGGAGATCTATCGAATTGTCTTTAAAGGTATGTGAAATCTGACGAGAACTCTGCGGTGTGCTCTGTCACTTATTGATATGGCTCCGCCTCCTGCTGAGCTCCATAGTATCATCATCATCATCATGGTCACCCTCCTTGTCTTGGTGAGCGGTCATGTGACGTGTCAAGTGATGACGCTCCCGGAAAGTCTCGTTACACACTGGGCATCTCAGCTTGTCCAACTCCCTCCGTCTTCTCGCAGCATCCACCGTCACGTGTTCACCCTTGTGGTGAGACCTCATGTGGTACACGAGGTCCGAGGTCATTCTGAAGGAGATCTTGCACTTTGCACACACGTTCTGGGCGGGGAGTGCCAGAGCGGCGAAGGACGGGGGTAGAAGAGCAGCTGTCACACTGGCGGCGGCGGTCAGGAGAGTATGGGTGGGCATGGGAGCTCCAGAAGGAGGGAAGTTGGGAGGGAATGGATACGCTGCGACGGGAAGTCCACCGTACGGAAGGGTTTCGTTCTGGTACAACATTGGACGAAGCTTCTGCATCTGATCTGTCGGACTCTTTGTCATGAAGTTTCCTAAGAATCCGTTGGTATTCATTGGAGATGTGGATTTGGTTTCTATCTTTTCCCTTGGTGGATAGAAAAATTGATTAGGGTTTATACCTGGCATGTTCTTTCCAGGTGTTGCAAAGTACGCCATGTTGGGATTTAAAGCTTTTCCTGCCTGATGGAACTGCACGGGAGACCTACTGTTGTTGTTCATCATTGGTGGACTGAGACTCTCTTGGTAAGAAATATCAGGAGAAGCGCCACCTCCGGAGATCGTCGATGAAACTGAAGACGGCGATACGGATTTGTTTGGCGTTCCATTGTATTCTATTCTTCCACCTTTCACCTTTGTGAAAGCGCTTTTTGCAAAACGCATGTTTTGTTCCTCTTGAGTCATGTCAATGATGGTGTTCTTCAAATTTACAGGCTCCATCTTTGGAGAAGGAATGAGTAGTCCTAGTGGTGAAGTTGGATCTGGTTGATACTCATAGTTGTTTGCTTTACCATTGAATAATCTCTGTTGATTGAGGGTTCTGGAAATCTTCAGTTCAACAGCATCTGCAGAATGCGCGAAGGTCATTTCTGGAGAAGATATTCTCTGAACCACCGGCGAAGAAGTCACAAGACGTACTTGTTGTTGGCGTTTCTTGGTGGTGAGATCGTCTGGAGCCATGAGAAAGGCTACGTCGAAGCTCCTCTTGACCGGTTTTTGAGGAGCAGATGGTACCTCAGTGATGGGAGACGATGCAGGGGGAGTTACTGGACACTCGGGAGATGCTCTCATGGAAGGCAAAACGAAGAGGTCGTCTCGGCCCGGAGAGTTCGAGGATGGACGTCCATCGTCATTCCGTTGCAAAGAGGAAACGTCTGCAACAGAGAGAAATTCATGAGAATACTAAACGAATAACGAATGTGTTGTAATATTAATCAGATATTTGTTTAGTAAAGCTTGATATGTTGTTGTTTTTAGCACTAAAATTTACCTTTCTACACTTAATTAACAAAACAAACAAATTAACAGAACTAATTATAATTATTGCAAAGAAAATGTTATCAATGGGGACTTTCATCCTGACCACTCAATCCAATTACTATGATACAAATGTGCCACTAAAATATAGTTTAAATGTGTAAGCTTTGTTCATCCCCAAGTTACTTTAGAAAACTAATACTATTTTAACTATTAGCACCTTTTATTTGGATATCTTTTGTATTAAAAGCAAATATACGAGTAATGTTTAAAAAACTGTATTTTGAACGTTTTGGAAGTTTAATTAGGTTTTAATTTAAGTTTAGATAACAATTATTATATTAAAATTGATTTTATGAATTTGGTAGACCACACAATAACAACATGAGCTAGACTTATGATTCTTTGCCTTTTACTACTATTCGCAATACTATTATTCGCAGATTTTTTTATAAATAATGTGTAAACGTATCTCAATAAGTTGTCCTTTGTCATTTTCTTTAAATATTGCACATTTTTGAACTGAACTTAGCTTAATTTTGAAAGTATAGTATTTAAATGCCATATTTTACACTAAATGTGATTTATGTATAAGTTAGATGCTTGATCCAACGCAGTTTTATGCTTTGTTGAATCGTTTAAAACATCGTTATACATTTTTATTTAAGACATTTGACAAAGGAATACCAAATAAAGTGTTTTTAATATATTTTGAAACTATCTTATTTATAACCCATTTGTGACGTTTGCGTTTTGAAAGAACAAGCCAAAGCTTTTTAAAATTTCATAGAAAACCTTAAAGGAAAAATCCAATATTTTCAGAAATGGCAGTGAATGGCTAAGAAATTTCTTACTTAGTGTTTAATCAATATTTTATTTCAATATATCAAGTATGTTGCTTCATGCAAAATAAAACAACAATTTAATTTAAATCAAGTTGCTTATATGAATCGCTCGTAAAATTTTAAAGAAGCCGCGAAATATCACGCGTTTTTTATCAAGGAATAATTTGTTGAAACCCATAATAGATATCTAGTTGAATCTATAGAACTATCTATCTGCTTACCCACGATGTTACACCAGTTTGAATAAAATAACTCTCAAAAACATAAAACATTACGCAAGTGTGGGTGATATTATCGTCGAAAGATCGATCTTTTAAGTTTATTGACTCCTTTTCATATAAAACACTTAAAAGAGCGTTTTTTTTTTAGAAGAAACTTGTATTATATTTATGAGTTTTTTTTATATTTCCAACGATCATTTCGCTGATTTCAAAATCGCCACGCACTTCTTGTAAAATTTGTAGATGTATGTGTGCATGTAAGTGTATGTTTTTTACAGATATATCTATTGTGTATGTTAGTATGTTACTTGGTTATTTTTTGTTCTCATTTTGTTCGGCTACGTATCTGTATGGGTTTTCATGCAAAATAGTTATATTAACTATATTCTAGGCTTCCGGTATCACACCGCGTCATTAAACTAACACTAACGACGTAGTGTAACACCGGAAGCCTAGAATATAGTTATGACTCAACCGCTCAAGCCTACGTATTAAGATGGTTATATTAAGTTGTCGGGTATTAAAAAAAAAACTCTTTTTCTGCAAACACTCGAAAAGAATGCAACACTAGACACGCAAAAACACGCCAGTTGTGGTGTCTCCGGTTAGCGTCCAAACTACGCTCTAAGCACTTTGCACCCCTGTGCGAGGGTGCACTCACCGGCAATAGCGCGCGGTTCACTCACTTACGCGCACTCATCAGTTTAAATCCATTCTGATAATCATAATAGCGCCCCACTTGTACACTTGCTTCCTGTATACACAATGAGTGTGTATGAATAAAATATAAGTCTCGGAAACTCACTCATTCGCGTGTGGTTAATATTGAATTGTTTTTATGCTGTTCATTGTGGTTTACCGGTTATCTGGCTGGATTTTGTATTTAGAAAATTTGATTTAGTTAGTTTTAATATGTAGTTCAATTGTAGTTCAATCTTAAATAATTTTATGTTGTTAATGATAAATTTAACTTTGAAAACAAATGTGCCCAAAACACTGAAATGCTTTAAGGTATAACTAGTTTCAAACTACTGTCCAACCTAAGACAATAAACCTTTTACGTTTTGGTAACAAGTATTTTTACTCAAAGACAAAATGTCGCCTTTGAATCAATCATTAGTTAAGCTGTGAATCTTTAATTGATTTAAAATTGTACATACAGCTTTAGAGTGACACACCGTTTTCCCAGCAATAGTACAAAATAACTGACTAGGTCAATTTAAAAATAGCTCCTTTGTTAATGTAAAAGTAGTTTTTGTTCGTGTTGATTTAAAACAACCTACCGAATATCTGACTTAACTGTTTTTAAATTTTATCCTTAAATTCAAAACAAGGTATACATTACGGTTTAGTAATAATATTCGTTTAACCTTTGTTAAGGCAAATAATTAGAAATAAAATATTAAAAACGTAACTTCCTGATCAAGCACACAGCTTATGTGTCAGAATAGATGATCGGTGAAACAGTTAAATGTAGAATATTTTAAATACTTGGGTATATTATTCTGATTTAAAACCATACAAACATAATGACACATCAGTTTTGGCTTAAATTAGCACTAGTTGTAAATAAAACGTAAACATTTAAGTCTTGAAATCTTGTTTCATATGTGGTTTCCTTTTCCATTTTAAAGTATCTTGTGATCAATTTTTATAATTTTAAAAATATCATGTATTATATTTGATTTGTTACATAAGATTATCATGTAGAATTAAACATTACATAAAATGATCTTCTTCTGGAGATATTGGCAATTGATAGAAATGACTTTAAAACAATAGGTCAATATAATTAATTATAAACATGGTGTGGATTTATACCGTTTTAAAATCATATCTATTACATAAAATAATTACATAAACAAGTATTCCTGTATCGTCAATGTTATTACTATGTTAATATCTCAACGTACTGAAAATGTTTCGATTCTAAAACTGAATTTTGATAACAAACCCTAATTGATTGCTGAGGTGAGCATAGCATTACAATATTTATACTAATTACAAACGAGCAGAGTCTAAACATGAAAGTCTTGAAAAGACATACAAGTTTTGTAGAATAATTAATTTAATTATTTTAATAATATCAGCTTTTGGTAGACTATAGTTAATCGTTAATAGTTATGATCCATCAGATTATACCCTGAGCTTATATTAGAGATATGTAATAAAAATAAAAACTATTGCTCCAAAGTGTTTAAAGGTGTATTATATTGTCGTATAGCCTACCTTTCTTTTAAATTTTGGCATGAAATTACTTTTGTTTAAATGTGTATAAGCAAACCAAAAATACACTATAAAGTATTAAACAACTTATTACATATTTTAAACTATTAACTTTAAACAACGTTTGAAGCTTTAGACGAAATTAGCTGTTTCCATTATATAACAGCCTGTCACAACAGTCGGCTCCAAATTATTAATAATCTTTCATCGTCTCAAGTGTAAAATTTTAAATCTAATCTGTCACAAACTCGAGTAAACTCGTACTTAGTAACTGTTTGAAGCTAATTAGATTATTTTGAATGAGTACTTTGTTTCTAATTGGTTCCTTGATAAAATAGGAATAATACAGTAGTCAATTAACATGATTTATTATCTATATATTGAACAAATTGATGAAAATCTAATGGCAGTCAGTATGACCGTTCTATCAGGTCAATTTTCTTCATTTATGCATAGATTTATCAAACATGAAATATCGTTTAACTTTCGCCCTTCTCAAGTTATACTGAAAAAAGCTTTTTTTACCCATGTTTTCTTAGCTTTGTCCTGTCATATCATTGAGATTAATTGTTCGATTTGGTCTATAAACACTCAGAGAATCATGCTCTTAACTAGAGATATCATTCGACTTATTTAGTTACGTCTAAGAAAAGTTATGCGTGGACAAACGATTTAGTTGGCATTATCAAGAATTTAAATTTGCTTCAGATAAAACATATGGGCAAACAGTGTATAAGTTTCAACTCTCAAGGAAATACCCTAACTGAAAAAGTATAGTCATTAGCGAAGTGAATACCCAAACTGAGAGGCCGAAGCAGAACCGTGAATGAAGCGAACGGAACTGAGGCCACTGGCCGAAGGCTAGTTTATATTATATTACAAGATATACAAACACGTTAATAGCTTACCTTCAAGTACGACGAAGATGTCAGTGTAGGTTGTTTCAGTCGGGCATCTTAGTCTTCTTTTTCTTCATAAATGGTCCTTTAAGTTGCCGAAGACAAAGGAGAAATCTTCAAATCTTCTGTAACTAAATCACGAATAAATCAGAGCGTTTTTTTAAATTTAGCGTTTTTACAAACTATCACAAAACGTCCAGTAGAGTTGAACCAGTTTTACAGTACATTCCGACAACAACCCTATCAACTAAACTTTTCTATTTCCAAAATTAAAAATCCTTAAAATAAAACAGTTTTAACTTGAAAGTCACGTGTTGTATCAGCAGCTGACAACACAGCACATGTAAGCTGTGCGGAGGACGACGTAAGACTAACCCTGGTGCGGGTGTGACGAGCCAGCTATCAGCACGGGGATCAGCCAATAGGGCGCCGGGGGGCCGGGCTTGGGCGGGCAAATCAGCGTCGAGACGCCTATAGGGGTGCTGAGGGCTGACGTCGGCCGTCAGGTCCGACACATGTCTGTCCAAAGCAATCTGTCAATCATGTTTATAATTGACGATATGTCGATGACACTGTCGTCATCGTTCATAGTTTTGTGGACGGTTTGCTCTAGTGGACTGTTTTTGTGTGGAAAGCAGCGTTTGGAATAATGCTCGAGTAGTTTTTGTCGTTTTACACAATTTTATTCAAATTAAAGTTTTGGGAATTTAATCAAACCCTTTATCTTTATTCACGATTAGGCCTTTTTGAATTGGTATTGACTATATAACACCGTCGTTACGTAACTTTCAACGTCTTAACTGCTTCAGTCAAACTTGTTTAAATACATCATAGCCGCTATAACTTTGCATCTGGGATTTTTTATATGGAAACATTGTATTTGACCCATTTCGGCTTCAATATTTAAAATGATACGAATCCGCTTCGCTCTCAGCCTCGCCTCGGTCTTCGGCCTCAGTTTGGCCTCCTGTGTGACCACGCCTTAATGTAAATATCCTTGTAAAAGACTTAGCCACTAATCAGCTTACGTGCCTGCTTAAATCTATGAACTTGTACTGTACCGTACATGAACCAACGAGACTTGCATCGTGCTTGGACAACGTAGCCACAGACCTAAACACAGATATGTTTCTGTCAAAGGTAGGAGACTTTGGGTTGAGTGACCATTCTTCTGTAGTGTTCCGAGTTTTCGGAGGCGACAAATCAGAAGAATCAACCCCACAAACAAAGAGAGTTAGGCCTATGACTGAGGAAAAACTTGACAGTTTTGTTCTGGACCTCCAGAATGTAAGAAGTTCTTCAAGTTTTAGTCGGAGTAAAGGAGGAGCAGGATACGCTCGAACTCAGGAGTGACATACACTCGTACAACACTAGGAGTAAAGGGCTGATCAATGTTCCCTTTGTTAGGCTAAATAAAATCCAAAATAGCCCTAAGATCATAGCTCTAAATTTGTTTAACCACCTACCTCTGTCCGCCAGGTCCACTCCACTAACAAGATTCAAGCTTTCCCTCCAGAAAATGCTCACAGAACACCTCTTGTACAGAATCCAAGAATTTTTTTGCTTAAAGATGTTGTAAGTAGTTATTTTTACTATGAAATGCATGTACAGTACTGACTGCTATTTATAAGTATTTTCTTTCTATTTTTGTTGTATGCTTTTTAATTTATACCAAGTTTTATGTAAAAAAAAAACTATTATGACACTTCCAATCGCTGTAATCTCTACTTAAAGGAATAAAGAGTTCTCATTTCTCATTTCACGGCGTTAGAAGGCTGTTCACTCCACTCACAGCTTCGCTTCGGCCTTTGGCATCAGACTTGCGTGTTCTTTGATTGCACGTTTTATTACGTATCGTAAAAGAAACGTATCGAATGTACCAGTTGTAAAAGGACGCACAAAAGTAAAAATATTAATGTAAAATCGGGAAAATACAAATTTTTAAATCTTGTAAATGTTTTGTCTTATCCGCAATTTTCGTGGTATTGCAATTTGAAAATTTAAACAGCTGCCATACTTCTTCTATGGGTTTTCATGAAGTATTTTTCTTTTCTTAAGTTGACCCTATGGCACATAAACACTATACCAAGTTTGAATGCAATCAGTCAAACCGTTCTGGAGACATACATTTTTGAGTAAAAAATACAAAATGGCGGGTACCGGGGTAACAAAGAATTTTAGGACCCATGTTTATAAAAACTGTATTGTTTTTGCATAAGAAACCCACCCCTAAAATACAGCGCCCTATTTTAGAATCTCCCTGTATACAGTGTATATTAAGTGTAGAGCAAATGCTCAAAACGTGTTCTGTGGGTCAGGATTGGTTCTCATACATTCTCAACTTACTTTGACAATATTTTAGCAGAACTTAACTTATTTTTAATGAGGGAATTGGGCATGTTATTGTAATCCTAACTTCCCTTACTTGTTATAAAGTGAAATCAAGTTTATTTTATCCTCAAAAGTATTCAAGTTGAGTTTTGTCCACCCATAAAGTAACACGAACATTCCATAGTAGTATCAGTAGGCTTAATACAATAGAAACCACGGAGGTCCCTTATCGGTCGTCTACGAAAGGGCTCGTCCAGGCAACCAATCAGGGTCCTCCGTGGTTTCCATTGTATTAAGCCTACTGATAATACTATGGAATGTTCGTGTTACTTGATGGGTGGACAAAACTGAACTTGAATACTTTTGAGGTTAAATAAACTTGATTTTATTTTATAACAACAAACGTTACCTATTTATCACGCTTAAACCTTCTAACCCGTTTACCACGTCGCGAATCTATTTTAAATCTGCTTAGCTTAAACTGACTCACCGAGCGCCTTTCGCACCCTAAAACAAATCACACCACGATACATTAAGCAAAACGGCCGAGAACCAATGAAGAGCGGCAAACGCGGCATAATGCTGTCTTTAGCGGACCAATTTGTCAGCGCCGCGTGGCTTGCGTGCTGGGGAGAGATAGGCGACACGCGTCACACGCGGCCGGCACGCGTCAAACGCGGCGTGAGACGAATCGCGACACAGACACGCGTGAAGTGAGGAGAATCCCGCCATACAGAGACGTGAGAACTGCGCACGTTTCGTTCTGGGAATGTAGAACAACATGGACCTGAGAAGTATGGTTCGACATCTGGTACATGATGAGGGTGTGAATATTATTGTTAGGAGAGGCCGAACTGATCAGGAAAAGAGTATTGACGTCAAGAAATTAATTTGTTTAGTTGTTGATGGAATGGATTTGCACGAGAAGAAATGTGTGCGAGTAGACATATATAAATATATATATATGTATTTTTAATGGGGAAAAGTATATTGACGTCAACCTCTAAACAATTTTTATGTCTACGAGACATTTTTAAGGTTTCAAGCCATGTACAGCGATATTTTATACATGTACTAGTGATCCACTCTTCCTGTTAAGTGAAAAATTTCAATTATTTTATCAACATAATGTACGAGGTTTAACCTATCGTTAGTTTGTGCTGTCTGAAACTTATTGGATCCTTAGATAACTTTTTATCCTTAGAGAGGTTATACTTTTTCGTGGTAAATTATATCTCAAATAATTACCTATCGTTATAGAAGTAAAAATAGTTCGAAGCCATGAAAAGGTCCCAAGTCACCTCTAAGGATTGCAATATGTTTCATAGAGCACAAACTAATGATAGGTTATAACTCGTACATTATGTTGATATTAGCATTGAAATTCTTCCACTAAACAGGAAGGCTCATACCCTCTTGGCTGTAAATATTTTGTCATCTTAATTATTATAGCAGAAAGTAAGAAACGAAATTTTAATTTGGATATGAAAACCCCATGCTTACTAGATATTATCTACCAGTTTTGTTTTTTTGGAACCCCGTACCTCTATTATATCTGCAATATGTCCTAATTATTAATCTTTTAAATCTCTGTACACTCGTGTACATTATCTGTTAATTTAAGTATAAGTTAAGAACTTAGTCAGGTTTCTCGGTTTAAAGGAAGTCGAGCCTTCAAGGTGATATCGGAGCCTTTAAAATAAAAAACAGTTGAACTATAACATTAGTATTACAATTATTTCAATGATGAGGAGAAAATGAGACGTAAAGGGCCGTTTTTTAGTACATATTCTGTTTTCATCATTGTAACTCAACTACTCCCCAAAGAAGTGTTTTATTTTTGTTATAATAGTTTCGTAGTAAAATTAGTGGAAATGGTAATGCTTAACCATAATGAAGCAATGTCATTGTTTCTCACAATTTACGTTAAACGTTAGTTCCTTTAAAAATCAACAAATTAGCCTAAACTTTATCAAAATAAATCTGATAGTAACGGTATAATTCTTTAAGGCTGCTTATGTAAATACAAAAGAACACCGCAGTTTCAAAATTCGAGTTTGTTGTGAGAGATAAAAAGAGTATGTGAAAAACCAAAATGGTGGATAAACGGTAAACAGTAAATATTTCTTACCAAAGCTTGCACTTAGTTTTAAATAGTAATAGTTTTAAATAGTAATAGTTTTAAACAGTAATAGTTTTAAAATATTAAAGGGGACTGTTGTCTAAAACCTGTAACAATTAAGTTTTGATTAAATTTGTTAACTACTATTTTTAAAAAGCTACTAATTTTTCAACAGCCTTCAATTTTGTTACTAAGCACGCAAAACATATCCATAGAACCTTGAATATTATTGATATTCTGGGTTAAAGTGAGTTTCTTAAGTAATTTGGGCGATTTTATATATAGACTCGACTTGTATTTAAAAAAACTCAAAACAGAAATTTACATTCAACTTTTCCAGTACTTTGCAAACCACGCATAACAGTAATTGAATACGAACACTAAGTCATCTGAACAGAAAAAACCATTCAAACCTTTTCAAACTAAAGGACAAGATAAAAATGTCGTAACCATATTCAAAAAGCCACAAACCAACTTTTTTCGTACCGCACCCTTGTGGGAACGATTCATAAAATCACAAGGACTTATCTTGCATAAAAATCCCATAGCCGGTTATCAATTTGACTGGGGTGGTGATACTAAAACATCCGTAGAGATGATGCGGCGTGACTGTTACACTAAGGGTTGCAAGGGGTGATAGTGGGGAGGGGGTGGGGGTGGATAATCGCACCCCTAGCCCGGGTCGCGGCCTGCAAGACGTATATCTTCCCGGCTATAAAAGACCGCGAAGTTCCTGAATATAAGAATCCGGAAAAAAGATGGCTTCCAAATGTGTCTCATATTTCAGAAAAATATTATTCCTTTCTGCGCGGGAATTTACATAATTCGCAGATAAAGCGGGCAAGTTAGCGACTCGCGGACAGATGTAGTTCGGAGCGGCGCCGTCTGGCTGCGTGCTTGGCACATCTCGCACAAATATGCAGGATTATCCACATTTGTTCGATAGTTTTTTGTTGTTGTACTCTTGGCTTCCCTTTGGTTTGCAAAAACTTGGCTTTATCGTTCTTAAAAACAACCACACAAAATAAATACGAATTATATTACGTAAACATTTTTTACGTCATTATTATGAGCTAAGATTTTCCTTTTATACTTCCATAAAAATACCATTCATACATGCAGACTTTACTTTTACTCTCCTCCATTCATTAGAGTAGTACCAATGTAGACCCTAGTCAGTCAGCCGATGCATAGAGTCTTCCAATTGTATGGCCATAAACTATATGGTGAGGAGTGTTTTAGAAGAGTTTTGATTGCCTTGGACGAAACGCGATTTAATCTGGAAAATTTGTTACTGGCCGCAGGAAATGTGTTTTAGTTACGGCTCCTCAAATTAAACTAAGAAAAACAACATGTTGAATGCAAACCTGAAACTATTCTCTTATTTCTTACTTAAAAACAAAACATGTTTTCTTATTTAGAGTAAGTAATGACTAAATGGTGCAGCTTAATAATATCTCGACTGTTAATACCTTTCTCACAAAGTACGAGTACATGACCAAGCTTATTAATAGTTATTTACTGTGGTATTTATTTCAAACCCATGTTTTTACGAGTATACGAGTAGTCTTCAAAAAGAAACTAGCTAATGTTTTTAAATAAAGTGAACAGCATGGTTTTCGGAATAAAACATTGATGTCTTAAAACGTACGATGAAGTAAACTGGAAATAGTACAAAACATTTTGGAAAACAACCAGAAGCGGCACCGTCCCGGTGCGTTTTGGGGAAGTAGAGTTTGGTCGTGGCGGAAGGAATACCAACGACCTTTTCATGCTACCTGAAAACTTTCCGGTTCCATGCTACACTCTTTTTCATAACAAGAAACGAACGAATTTAAAAATAATTACTAAAAAGAAACAAAATAGTATTAATTTATGGTGAATTATTTTAGAGTACACAGTACGTACCTGTCGACCATTTTGTTTTGTATCCCAAAACAATAATCCCATCAGATATTTTTGAAATAAATTTCATTGGAAAGATAACGATGTACTGCTGTGACTGCATTGAAAACATTTTGAACATTTTACTAGTTTCAAAGTAAAAACAAGAAATTAAAATACAAAATTTGATCAATTTTTAATAAATTTCACGGTGTTATGAGGAAAAAATGAAAATTTAGATCGACGGAGCCACTACAACATTTAATACACATTAAAACCAAACTTATTTCATGAAAGTCCAATGGAAACTGTAGGCTTGAAGTGCGCTCTTTTACAATGCTCTTGTGGGCGAAATTTAAGGTCACAGCCACCACTGCGCACTCCGCCAGAATTTTTACTTGAAACTTTATATTTATCATTTGCCTTTTCTCATAAACCGTTCTTAAATTATAAACAATTAGTTGTTTAACCCTCGATCATATTCAATATTATCAATTATTATTATTATTAATGATTATCAATATTTAACCGTAAGTTATATCCTCTATAACCCATTCTCTACGAGCGCATATCCACAGCAATACACATAAAGTATATGGAGTAGCCCATTACGTAGCGGTATTATTTTACAGCACGTGATATACAAATACCAGCCTTATTTCCGCATCGTTACGGGCCATATTCCCTGGAATGGGAGGGTTCTATGTCTTGGAGCGCGCGTTGTCGTGTATTTATGGTCGTGCCGTGCTTCCTGTAATAGACCCTTGGTAATCTTCCGCTGATAGCGTAGGTTTGTTTAGTATCATACTCGTACTTCCATAAACCCCAAGTATACTGTTTACCTTATTTTGACTATTTTTCAAGAAAAAATACTAGGAAAGGGCAATATTAAACTGTAGATTTATACTGTGCTTGTTTTTTTAAATAATGGTTTAGTTTGTATAATGAATAGTACCCACAAAACTACAAAATAGAGTTACAAAGTTAATGTCTTTGAAAACCAAATAAGAAGAAGTTTGATTTTATTTTATTAACATCATTGGCACATAAAATGCATATAGGCGTAAAAAATAAACATTATAATTAAAACACATACAAGTGTATACAGATGGATTGAATAAAGAATTTAAAAATCATCTTTGAACAAGTCCTTGACAATATAATATAATTTGTTGGATAACATTTGTTAAATCTGCTTTTGAATTTCTTGATGTTTTTTTCTTTCTTGATTCTAATTGGAATATGTCTATACATTTTTAAGATATTGTGATATGTTTCCTTTTTATTGCTCGTATTACAGTTTGATACTTTTAACTTTTTGAGAATTTCTTAAATTATGTTGATTTGTAGAACTTTAAAAGTTTTGAATCTGTCTTGAATTTATTCAACGTCACTACACACTACAAAATATAAATAAAAAAAGAAGTTAAAATTTGAAAATTTTAAAACATGGCTATATAACAAGATATTTCGTCTGAAAACCTTTATGACTCCGTATTGAAATAGTTTAAATGTATAAATATTTATACATAGTAAACATTATGCATTATTAATAAATTTCAATAGGCCTACGTTTCAATATGTCCATTGATCAATGCCCATCTACACACATTGTGCAATAGATATCTATATGGTGGTCAATATATCAGCTGAAATGTTTGCCAACATTTTCCTCGCTACACCAGATATCGCATCAGTGGTTCTTGTTTTAAATTAATGTTTCTTAAACTTTTGCCATGTCTCCACACAAAAAATCACTTGGAATCTAGAAAGGGCTCCGTGCAGGCCATACTTCGGGGCCGCTAGCCTATAACATTTTACCTAGGATGACTCTTAATCATAAGACATTGTTGCGTTGAAATCAACAAGTTTCATGTTATTCAAATAACAGGGTTACCAGTCATCCAAGCTGTTTGTAAATGAAATCAAACAAAACAAAATTTTATTCAGGCGAAAGTTAATACTGTGGAAGTCTTCTCTACCTCTTAACTAATTTAATTACCACTTAATTAACATGTAAATCAACGTGTACAACACCGTTTCATCTCTTGGATGCAGTGGTGCCATAGTGGTTTTTAATTCATTGTATAAAATACACATTTGAAACTGCAGCAATATTTAATGAAAATCCTGTATTATCTAACACAGCAACATGCTATTTAAGAGGTTTGCACATAATGTGATCAAGCTTTTCACAATCTTCGTCAACATATAGGGGACAGGTTACAACGTGTGTCATTCTATTACACCTCTAAAACTTTCTTTCAAATGCAAAGATAAACCATAAAACACTTTTATGTACCTCTTCCACATTTCCTATGCACTCGAATGTCTTGGAAACTTTTATTCCTAGTAAAATAAACAAGTGGTAAAAACGGGTAGGAGTAGCACAATAACGCAACACAGGACAAAGGACTTCCTGAGCGACTTGAAGTTGAAAGAAATATAAAAAGTAAAACAATAACAATGGCAACGAGAAGGAAGCTCCGGAGATATTTTTCAGTTTCAGACACCGAGTTATGCTAATACAGAAGGTCAGCGGAGCTAGCAACATTCCGGCTGTAATTTATGTCTTTCTTTGTTACTTTGAGTAAATATTTGACACTCAAAGTGCGAGGACCCTTTTCTTCTTTGTACAATTTTGGGGCTAACAGTGCCACGCATGGAAAAGGATGTCCTTTACAATGTTCTCAAGCGATGCTGTAGATCTAATGGAAACTAAGAACCGATGCAATTCCATAACGCGTTAAACTAAATATCCAGCTAAAGGCAATCTGTGCGCAAAGTAGAGTTCTTAAGAGTGCGCAGTAGTGACTGCGACCTTGAATTTCGTCTTATAAGATCAATGTAAAACATGCCTTTTCTTGGGACACTTCACACCTACAGTTTTCATCGGATTATAATGAAATAAACTTTGATTTAAAGTGCATTAAATATTTTAGTGACTTTGCTCAGCCGAACTTCCATTTTCTCATTTACCAAACCATGACATAAATCCAGAAATTGAATAAACGTTGTATTTGAATTTCTTGATTTTACTATTAAACTAATAAAATTTTCAAAAAAAAGTGGTCAGGTGAGGTTTTGCAGTACATTGTCATCATTCAAATAAAACGTATTTTAAAAGATCTGTTGAAAGTTGTGAAAGTGAAGTGTCTCACAAAGCACATTTTACATTGTTTTTACGGGACAAAAGCGCCGGAACCCAAAATGCACTCGAAATGTCACTAGAGGCTATGACGTCTAATGAACTGAGACACACGGAAACCTATAGTCTACGAACGTTCGTCTTCCCAGACAGGAGATAATATTGTCAACAGGTTTCCAACCTGGATAAAAATGCTCAGAGCTAAAGACATTTGAGGCTAGCTTGAAAACAATAGTCTTTGGTCACAGAAGCTTTATAGAACGAGTTTTGGCATGCAATTAGGAAGTATTATCAACGTTATATGCACTAAAAAAGGGCTAGATTAGACAAATTTAAATAATGAATGCAGTGAAATGTATATACAATTGGCGATAGGACTGTCTTGCTGGATAGTTAGCGAACTAATTTATGGATTAAGAGGGGGCCGGATAGAGCGGCCGCAGGTCCAACTCAGAGTACGGCTTATAACATGGGATAAAAACTGCAAACTACGTTTTAGGCAAGTTAATATACTTAAGTGTGAAAATTTCTCTCGGGAAGCATAGATCTATTGATGCTGCTTCATATAAACACCAAAACCTCTACTTTCGTCATCAAGTTACTTCTGTACTTTTGAACAAAAAACTGGATTTTTTCTATAAGAACATAGCACTTGAAATTCAGTAATTAAAATTCAATTTTTTTTCATATGTAGCAGCACTAATGACTCTATGCTTCCACGTTTTAGTTTATGAACCTACGTACACAGTTTGCACATTTTTGCCCATGGTAAATTCCCTATCCCATTTGAACGCCGTCCAGGCTCTATCCGGCCCCTCTCATACTCTTTGTTCCTGAGATGTTTTCGATATCTCAAACTGTGATATCGAGACTAAAAACACTAAAACAACCTGTTCTTCAAGCACTTAGCTCTCTGAAAATCTTCCTCAATTTTTAGGGTATTGTTCAAGTTTTAAACAAATAAGTATTCAATAATAATACTACCGAAATTACCCTTATTTAATTTGTTTACCCTAAACTAGAAAAGATCTATCAAAACCAATACTGAATATACTCAATATATAAAGCGTGTGCAAATCCAAACCCAAAAATAACCAACCTAAAGAGATAGCCCCAAGAACAATGTAAATTGCTTCGTAATCCACTCGGAATGGGGTTTAAAACGGTGCCTACCCTCAGTTGAAGGGCTAAGCTTCACAAACACTGAAAGGGAGGAAAAGGGTCGAAGAACATCACTCAGAGAAGACAAAGCCCGCGCAACAGGTGCACAGTCTTCACGATCCGGGAAATGCTTAAACAGTTAAATGTCGTGCATTAATGAGCCAGTGGATGTAAATAATGAGAGTTTTAAATGGATTAAAGCTGGTGGGGACAGGGGCTCGTAGGGGAGCGCCGGGAGGGTGGCTTTGATAAATAAACTGGCTTTGTGGTGTGGTGAGCGAGGTGCCATCTGTCGAGCATGTGGCTCGTTCTGTTGAGTGATCGATTCGGCGATGATACTGATCTATTGAGATCTGCAAATCTGTACCGTACTTTGGTTACGTGTTCAGTTGACACGTGCTAGTGTTACAAAGAAGTGAAGAATTATATTCCGCTTTGTTCAAGGAACGTGCGATACACAGGTGTGGAAAGGTCCGAAGAGTTTGAGTGATTTGTGTAGTCTTACGTAAAGACTTGAGATCCATTGTGATAGGATCAGCACGATCCAGTAATAAGATAGTACGGCTCTCACGGTACAGGTATAAAAGTAGTGAGAAACATTTGGATAGTAGCAATACAGTATAAAGAAAGAAACTGTTTTCACTTTTATCTGTGGACCTTCTAGAGAATCCTGTATACTCAAAAAAGGCCGTAAGGATCATCACCAGAATTGCGTGCTAGCCATCAACAGGGAATGGACAAATTCCAAATGAGAACCAATTTCCAAATGATTCCATACCACTAGACAGTGTAAAGATTTTGACACCCCTACATGCAGAATTTACAAACCTAAGAGTAGCCTTCCAATCAGGCTGTATAATTCAGCTTTGTTTAAGAAGCATGTGGTATTATTGACACAGTTGTGAAGAGGTCTGTAGAGTGTCGGTGACCTGTAGTATTACGTGAAGAGTAGAAGACTTGAGAGACGTTGCGGTAGGAGCAGCACGATCCACAAACTAATAATAAAAGAGTATGTACAAAAGAGTGATAAAAATTTTCAAAAGTAGCTTTAAGAGGAAACCTTTAAGCTTTTTAGATGCGAAATTGAAGTCTCATATGTTAATAATGTAATGGGCCAGCTTAAACAGGTACAACTTATCTGGCTATGGTCAGAGATTTTGGGATGGATTTTTATTTTCAATTTCATTCACAGCTGAGCCAGCCAGTCTATGTGATTAAATTTAATAAGAAATAACGACCTAATACATAGCTTTACTAACCATTATTTGAAACATTTCCAGAAAACTTTCCTTGAAGGTTTAAATTTGAATTGTCCTCTTTACAAGATAATTACAAAGATTGTCTACAAAAATACAAAATAATTAGGCATTCACTTTTGGCTGACAAAGTTTTTATAGAAAAAGATCAACTAAATACTGTACAATTTCAATATTGTTTTGTCTTCCACTCTTCCTAATATTTTGTTGAGTTACGTAAGTGATGTATTTTTAACCTTTTGTTGGCCTTTCAAAACTTGGCTACGAAAACACACTATCTAAAGCTTTGAATTTGAGCCACCAAAACTTTCTAAATCAGGCACCTCCACAAACATTATCGCAAAACCCCAAAAGCTAACGCCCAACAGGTCAACAAAGGCTCCTAACGCACCTTGCGCAGCGGGAACCCCCTCCCAACAATCGATCAAAAAGCACACAAAGCAAACTAATCCTTAAATCTTCGAACAATTAACCAACAGCCATTACGGTGACGAGCTCCAAATCCCAGTTTAAAGCGTATTGAATGCAAGCGCGACATATGTTGGAGAGGCAGGGTCATGATGATAAGCCACCCTGGGCCACATGTTAGCTGCTCTGTACATGCGCTGCCTGGCAGATCCAATTATACCAGAGTACCCCTGGCTGTTTCTGTGGCTAGAGACTCCCCCTGGCTATGGTGGTGCACTTTGTTCTATAGCTCGGGCGTTCTAAGTTGACTAAGGCTACAAGCTCATTGGGATACTCTAGCCACTGACGAGAGACATAAATCCTTTAATTCACAATTGTTGAGGTTGAAAATAAAGTCACAATGTAAACGTGTTACAAAGCAGTTTTTAATTTGTACGAGTATTTCAAAGTTATTGATTCTTCCTGGAAAATAAATCCTCTATGTTGCAGAACGGCTTATTCTCTAACCAGAGCTTCAGTTTTGCTTGAGCAAGGTTGAGTCCAGGGTCTTCAAATCATTTGGGAGAGAATTATAAAACTTTGCACCGGTGTAGGATTCAGAAGTTTGTCTGTGATGCATTGGTATATTTTATTTGCACTGTAAGGAGGGAGTACTTTTCTGTGTTTTAGCTAAGATGGAATGGTTGAGGTTTAAGACGTTTATAAAAGGATGTTATGAAGGTTATTTTATTGTTACGGAGGCTCTAAAGGCACAAAACGGAGATATTTACAACCGGATGTCACCAACCATAAAGACGAAGAACATAAATTTAATGGCTCCTTATTTCAACGATTGGCTTCCTATTTGCTTTGATTCATCTAAAGCCAATAACTGTTCTAATAGGTTTACTGTGGTTTAGGAAAATTTGTAAACGTATTAAATTGATTATTCATATTACCAGTGGATCTGGCATCCTGTAAGAAATGATGGCATACGTGTTTAAATGTTTGTGAGAGTATTCCTGTATCATTACTGCCTACTACGGCACTTCCACGGGTTTAAACGTCATCGAATTTGTACAGAGTGGACCAATGAGAACGACACAATTTGTTTACGCTCTCACATGGTTACTATGACAACAATGAATCATCAGCTGTGTTTATAACCTCAGTAAAGTTCTGCCATTTTAGTTGAATGGTGTCTTAGAGTCCTGAGCATTGTGTTTTTCATGTTGAAGTTTTTTAAACACAGCAATTCTTGTTAAACTCACAATTTTTTAGATCTCTTTTTTACGTTGGTCAATACGAAAATGTTCTTAGTTCTTGTAAAGCAATTGTAAACTGGGTGTGTTCAGAAATACTACTACTAACGAAAGAAACCATTCTATAATGTGTAAGCATTCTATAATGTTCAAGGTCACCATTTAAATTATGTTTTTTCAACAATGATTTGTTTCAAGTAAAATAGCGTTAAATACCCTATTGTTCTATGCAATATGTAGTTATCTAATATTAGACATGCTCAATTCATAGGATTTTTAAATTGTATCGTTTTCATTAGTCCACCTTGTACAGTAGAATTCAAAAATAAAATCCTCGCCAGTGAAATATTGGGCCAGCAAAGGTAGGCCAACATTCACATACAAAAAAAACGAGTGCCATTAATCCTATAGCACGTCTCATCTGTGGGAGGGATGCAAAACCAATAGCATAAGTATAAAAATAAACATTAATTGTGTTTGATCTCTTAACTGTGATCTCCCATTCCATGTAGAACTACCCTTTCACTAAGAAGCCGTCATTTCCTGGAGCGAAACTACTGATCATGTTGCCTCATAAACGATGACCCTAACATATTGAAGAGGAAACTTCAGACCTGGCTTAGCAACTTGAATAAGTTATCACACGTTGAACGTATCACGTTAAATAGCAGCTAAACATCCTATAGTACCTAACTACAACCGAAAGTATTATTCATATCTGCAAGCTACTGCTTTAAACATAATCGTGAGTAGATTTACACACGAGCCATTTATTTCATTAACTTTAAAACCTAAGGAATCCATAAATCCAAACCCGGTGATGACTGACAACATTAAATCAATGTCTGCAAGATCGGTGCTGAAGAGGTTTGAGGGTGATTACAGTTCTCCTGGCGATCTAATGATGACAAATAACTAACAACGAGGCTCGCTGCTGCGTCATTTGCAAAACATCCCTCTCCAGTCTCCACACTTTAACAAGCATTTGTTCAAATTTCAATCAGGAGACGAGCTTTTAGTGCTGACTTTGCACTCGGTAAGTGCTGCTGCGAATCCGCAAGTCATTATTGTGTTTGGGGAGTTTCTGATGCGGGCTCAAATGGGGTGTTTATTTTTTGTTGCTCCGGATTTACTAGTTTTTTTTTATATTACGTAAAAAATTAAGTTAATGATTTTTTTGACAAATACGTCAAAAGAATTTTATACAGGGTGTCACAAAAATACGTGGCGTCCTATGCAGAACTGATTCTACATACAAAAGTAAATCCAAAATGTCTTGTAACATTTTTTTCAATTTTGGCTTAGTTTAGCCGTTATCCGCCATTTTGTAATTCTGTTTAAAACACTGTCACTAAGTGCTTTGTTTTATTGTGTTTGTATTGTTCTATCGTATTATTAAAAACAACGTGACCGAATTTCAAAATAACTTTTTATTCACAAACAATATTGAGACGAAGAAAGACTCGTAGAACTGGAGAAAGAAGAATTTCAAAATACGAACTTTTATCATGTCTGCTGAGGAAAATGAATAAATCATAAAGTCGAATCACATTTGATCAATGTCGGGACCTTGTTTGAGCCGTCTTGGAGCAAATTGCTAACAAATCGAGGAAAACATCAGTCTCGTCCACAACTGTGTCATCTGAATTCATGAACTTTACTGTTGAGTTGGGAGATAACATATATGACTTCATTGTCGTTTTTGACTACGTTAAACAATAGAATACTACTGCACAATCTGATTTTGTTCAAACTGATAAGGAGAATTGTTTAACACGAATTAAGTGAGGTGACTTAAATTAGGGTTAATGAGATCAATCATCGCTTTTTATCCTTACAATGTATGTGCAGAAAACTTGTAAAAGCACAACATTTTGACTGTATCTTTTTCATTTTTAGCAGCATAAAACATAATAATCATTTATTTGGAGCATAATAATAAATTAACTAGCACTTTTAATAAAATTGAAATATTCGTGTTTGTGTCTAGCTGATATCGTCTTAAAACTGCTTCCAATCCACACATGCACGCAATAGCTAGTATAAGATTTCTTACATTTCGAATTCGATAATAAACTGGTTGATGTGCATTGTTCAATCTTCTGTACGACCTGAATGTGGTAAAATATCTCAGTCTTCCATACAACGACGTGTTTTATGTTGAGCTTCGGTTTCGAAATCGAAACGAGTTAAATGATACGCAATACGGGCGTAAAAATGACATTGGACTGACGTACGACGGGCGTAAAAAGATATTTTTAAACTGGCTGAAACTACTAAACTTCGTAACAACTAGGTTATCAATGGTGGAGTGGAACTTTTTCCAAATTCAAATTTTATATAAGGTTGCCAGAGCTCTAGTACTTAAGTTTAATGATTTTCAAAATGGGTCCTTCTCAAAAGAAAGTCAGAAATTATTGTTCTAATTCACAAATCAGTTCTAAAAATTTATATTTTGACCCTAAAATTAAAAGTTTAAACTCAGAGCTACACTGTAAGGACGGCGTTTTTAACCGAAACCTCTGAACTGTTACTTTTCACCATACTGCGCAGCAAACCTCAAACCAGAGCGGGAGGCAACACGCGTGCCCGCTACAGTTTGGAGTGTTGTGCTCACCACCCCAACACTAAGCAGACTGCAGGGGTGCAACAAAGGCCGTGATAATGGTGCGCCCTCGTCTCTCAATTAATCCGCAATGTTGGCCATATGTGCGCGGGTGTGCGGGTCAGGTGGAGGGAGCAGGTCCCTGGAGCCCACTCACGCCGCGGGCTAGTTAGGGCCTAGCGTCATCGTCATGCCGATTATGTAGAATACGGATGCTCTTGGGTGTAAGGGAGGTTGCCTAAGTTTCTTGTATGAAGCCTGTTGTTGACGGCGGTAGAATTTTTAAGGTTGAAGTTTCGATAACGGACTACGAAACCATGTGTTGTCACTTTTTGAGTGAGCTGAGCAAAGTTGAATATCGCTACTGCCATTTGTCTTGACTGGAAAGGTCTGCGGCACGTGGAATCTTCAAAGAACTTAGCCAGACAAGACAATCCTACTAGAGCCGATGTTTTTAAAGAGAAAATAAATTTAAGTTTCTACCTACCCCACGTTTACAGAGAGAAATAATCAATACTCAGTGGTAAACATGGGTTCTTGCTTGGTTGACTAATTCTCCTAAGTAATCAGTGTAAGCTGACCACTCAAAGCTCAAAATTCACAAACATAACGTTCCGCTACATATAATCAGTCCTTTTGATTTATTTTGTGTGAAACTTACTAATATATTATTAGACATTTCAAAGATTTCCTTCAACACCAACCCACTGTGTAAATAGGTATTTTTTGATTTGCCTGTTACATTTGGCCAGTCTAATACAAACCTGTGATTGGTTACCAAAAGAAACCAATACTTGTTATTTTCCTTCTTTTCATGCTATGTGTCCACCGGAACTAGTTTTCTGAGCACATTGTGTATACTATATTGAAATTGATATATTGCTAATAACTTTTCTAGCAAAATTTTGTTTTGATTCACAAATTTAATGTTAGGCCTTTGATTTTCACTGCTCTTAGAACACAATGCTTGCAATATATGCTCTGGGAGAGCTGGGAAGCAGGTCTCCACAAGGCGCTTAATGCCGCGAGCTAGTCACTATTCAAGCGTCGTTACCATGAAACAGGTGAGCGAAACTTTGTAGCAAGTAAGAGGATTTGAGTGTGAAGTAGTTTCCCGTGAGAGAGGGATATCTTTACTCTGAATATTCAAGTTGAATTTTAGAATTTAATTTAGTTAGTTATTTTAAAACATTACGGTTGGACGTGACTGTATTTCTACGCTACACCTTGACATTGTATTAAATTTAAGTTACGTTTTTGTTTAGTTGACATACTTAGAGTATAGGGTTTGTTTGGTGGAAATGCCGAAATTTTTGCCATGGGTTTTCCGTACTTTCCAGTTTCTTAGTTATTATAATGATTATAATTAATTTTCATATATACTCGTATTAGTTAGTTTCTATTCGTAGTATCATTAGTTGCATTTCTTGTCAGTTGGCGTCAATTAAACGGTTAATATTATGTCCGTTCGTTTTGTTTTAAATGTATTTCTTGTAATTTTTCTCCATCACAAGAGAAAATATTTCTCGCGCCACATTAGTTTGAAGAGATTATCAACGTATCACTAACCAGTTGTATAAACTACAACAGTTCTTTATGGAGTCCAGTAACCTTTATGTCGCACTCTAACACTATCTTAAACTATGGACTATTTTAACTTTAGCATATTTTGAGGAAGGTAAAATATAGATAGTCATGACCAGCTTGTAATTATTGACGAATGTGAAACGCTGCCATCGTTTATCCTGCTGATATAAACCATAAGTTTAGCCAAAGGCTATTTCAAAAATCCTCCCTTTGATCCCAACTATCACACCAGACAGCTGGCATATTCACTTGGCACTGTGGCAGGTGGTGCATGCGCGTGCGGGAGCCAGGACATACGCTGTGGTCCAGGGACAGATGGACTACAAGCACCCCTCCGGGCAAGGGCTGAGGGGTGGAGCACATCATACAATGCTCATTGACTGCTTGTGTACCCAATCCAAGTCCATTGTCAACGCGAGCTTTTTGTGAATCAAAACTAGATAGAATTTGTAGCAGTTGTCTTCGAGAGGGGAGGGTCAGGTGGTTGTGGCTTTGTCGCTTCGAAAACACTTGCGCCCCGTTGTTTTGTTGCGGTATTGATTTTTGGGGTAGTTAAGTGGTATTGGGTGTTTTAATGTGGATGGAATTATTTTTTGTGGTAGTTGCGAAACTTGAGCTAAAGCACAAAGAATGGTAACTGAAGGAGTGATTTGTATGTTGAAAGAAAGCAAGCACATTTAAATGGCAAATAAAAAAGACAAGACGCATACATTTTGTTAGCTTTGGCCATATCGATAAGCAATTTGAAAGGAATAACAATTTACTCAACTTGGGTTTGCTTTTAAACAAAGTAAAGCAAAACAACAACAACAATATGAAGAACCATAAACTTAGATTTGGTTATTGATACATAAATGCTTTCTGAGTATACGTACAAGTACATCATATTTTAAAGTTGTTCTTACGATTTATTCTTGTAAATGTTGGGAGGTTTGAATTTTGCTAAGGTTTGATTTGTTAACTTAGGTATTTTTCTTCTTTAACGTCATCATACCAAACATTTTAATGTATTTAAAGTTGGATTTTGTTTGGTAGAGTTTTGGTGTGCTCTCAAAGATGTTGACCTTTTCTTCAGTAGTTTTAGTTTTGGTTTTATCAGTTTCGAATCTAGATGTTGGGTATAATTCGGTATAAAATGGTTCCAATAGAGATCTGTTTGCAAATAATGCCAAATCTTCTCATACTTCCGTTTCCAGCAAGACCGTAAATCTCTTCATACCCTTATAACAAATCTTTTGGACTGTTGACTACCATAATCATGTCCTTGGACAAGTATTCTGAAAATGGCTTTTGTATTCATACCTCGGCCATGGTTTTGTTTTTGGCAGTACTTACAACAGTACACTCTTCATTTGAACAATTTGCAATAGTTATACCACAGTGCTCCTTAACATTTCTCCTTCAGAAAATAAAACAAGATTCGAAAGAAAGCCGAAGCGTCAAAGATAAGGGCTACTTTTTACAGAAGCACTTGCAGTAACCCAGTTAGGGTCCCTGGGGTTGCCATCTCTAAACACTGACCCCAGCCCATGTTTTACCCCATGGATTGGATATGTGTCGCCCAGAGCAGCGAGCAGTGCTGTCAACCTAATCACGCCTCTCTCTCACTCCTCAGCTTTGATATCAGTTCTCTGCTAAATCATATTGAGAGCCCATCTCCGACACAAATCTGATAACAAGTGTTCCTCTCAAAGCGGCCAAGATGAAATTGTCACTGTTCTTTTAGTATACCTGACTTTTGATTTTGACCTGATGTTGTTTTATAATAAATTTACCATTTTACTACATGGTTTTCAGTAGCCTTGCAAGTTACTATCTTGTGTTCATTTCTTTATCTTTACTATCTTATGGATATTTTTCGAACAAAACTCAACAAAGAATCCATTGAGTTTCAGTTGCTTTTCAAACGAAACAAAAAGCTACATTGGTGAACTTTAAATCGAACTCACAGCCATTTAGTACAGGTAATTATATTCAAGTTAAATTACCAGCAAAGTGTAAAACGAAGGAAATAAACTGATATAAGACAGTTTTACTCCATTAAACTGATAAAACACTAATACAACAATAGTTTTATTATATCCATTTTCAAGACCTATATCAATTCATAAAGTAAATTTTATATTTCAAAACTTTTAACTGAGTTGAAACCTGTCCAAAAAGATTCGTCTGAAATTATCTTCTAGTTAAGATAAAATGTGGTTGATGAAAATGACGAATTATAATATCATATGCATAAAATCTCAATTGGGATTACAAATTAAAAACCACAAATTCTTTGTATACTAACCTAATCGTTTAAAATCATTCTG
Source organism: Matsumurasca onukii (assembly GCA_018831715.1). NCBI lineage: Eukaryota > Metazoa > Arthropoda > Insecta > Hemiptera > Cicadellidae > Matsumurasca > Matsumurasca onukii. The sequence goes on along the minus strand of CM032061.1, from coordinate 53,125,419 downwards.
TAACTTCAAGGTTCTGTTACTTAGTGATTTCATTTTAAAATTCAAATCAAACAGGAGTTTAAAGCACGCAAAAATTTTATCAAACTAATTGCATAGAGTGAAATCTCTAAACTAGTACCAGTTTATACCGATCATCCAGCCTTCTACAGCGGGAAAAAGAGCAAGTTCACTTCTAGATACTGCGGCTAAGACCATCACCTTTGCGGTATCTCAGTACATGATGATTTTGAATAACACCAATAAAAATGCTTTACATACAACCTAAACAAGGGCTCAAAAGAGCTCATAGATTAAATAGTCCTTAAATCCTCATATCGAACCAGAATACAGAGAAATAGCCATTTGAGACGTTGAGTGAGTGCGTTGTGTTTGTAATTGTTGTTTCCCGTGTCCCAGGAGGAGTTTGCGAGATTATTGTCACTGCTCGGTTCTCATGTGCACAAGAAGTGAAAAGTGAAACGAGTTGCGAGAGTTAATCTAAGTTGATTCCCGCTAGATGTCGCTGTAATCAATCGTCTGTCCCTGGAGAGAGAAGGGGTAGGCCTGCAGCCTATCGATCAATCGAATGCGTTACACAGTCAAGTCGACTTTTCAATTTTTGGAAATTCAGAAAAAAGTATTATCTGGATTAAATGGCATGTAAACGTTATTCCACGTTAAAGAGAAAACTTTTCTAGCCTGTTAAACCGACGCGTGTTAGGTAATGAAAAGGTGTGACGATGCGAGGTTGATGGTATGACGATGAGGAAAGTTTTACCTTTTTATTCATTCGTGCACTTACGTGCTGTAAATGACCTGTAATTTTAACTAAATCATCTGGAGACCATAGTTACAAGGGCCGATGAAAAAACTAGTATGTCCTAAAAAATTTAACCAAGCTTGAAAACTAAATTTTAGTGAATACGTTTTTGTCTAACACAACTTTTTACAATTTACTTAGACGTAATCGTAGCGTAAGGTCACTAAACTTAGTTTACTAAGCAATATGTAACAACAATAATATTTAAACTTAAATTTCACCAATAATTGACTTCCTTGAAGTTTATTTCACATTTTGAACTAAATAAAGTACAACATTGCGAAAACCTCTGAACACCAATTTTGTCAGCTTAGTAAACAACTACATTCGCAATTAATAAATTTTACTATTTCTTTTACTGTGTTGGAACTTGCATTCAACTCATTTTATCTGTAAGGCTACTCTGCTTTAACTATTAACAACGTGAAAGTAAATCAAGTTTTATATGTTTAGGTCAAAATTAGTTGACTAGCATAATTTTAAGTCAATTTATGTTGGTAAATCAACGGTATGATTCCACAAACATACGTGGCTACAAACAACTTAATTTAATAGCTAATGTTTAAAAATGTCCTAGTTTCTCAACTCATGAATGACTACAAATTAAGAAGTGATCGGGAATCGACCCCACGCCAGCAGAGTGATGAGTTTTGGAGTCGCGCAGGTTTCCAACCCACCACCGGTCCATGAGATTTCACAACAAATAGTCGCGAGCACTTGTCAGTCTTGGAAACAATCGAAAACATTTCGTTTTAACTGATTTCCCATCCTGCCTCCAACATTTGTTTTCTAAGGCCACAGCTGCGCCCTCTGACACTATCTGGAGCTTGATGTGCCTGCTGGTGATACCTAGCGGAGGATTGATGAACTAACTGAAGTTGCCCCTGCTGCCATCGGACGGCTGACTGATGAACTACTGAGAGACTGATGGTGCTTAACCAGACTGATCTATTCGAAATGCGAACAAATCACTGTAAGTCTTGTCTCCTGGGCTTATCGGTGTGGTGTCATTCTAGTGGAAAACTTACAACACTTAAACATGTATCAAATATATTTAACACGTTACATAATTTACAGTTTCTTATTTAGAAACACTAGACCATCTAAACGTTTGAGTTTTACATCCATCTAGTTATTTTAAATATTTCACCAAGGGTTTTTAATGTGTTTTATTAAATAGTCATTAGTGTTTCCATAGTCTTGAGGCTGGACCTATTGTAAATATTTAAAAATGAGTCTAAAACTCTGATGATAAGATGATATGAACATGGTTCATGAAAAGCTTTGGGCTAGTAAACTTTGATTTATTGGACAGTTTGGTTCATGTTTAAATTCATTAATGTTTGTTTATGTAAATAAGTACACATTACTTATATAGTAATACTTATATAGTAGAAGATATCTTGGAGTTGTCAGGAATCTGGAAAGGCTATCTAGCAGCAAAGGATTTGTTGTTGTTTGGGAGGATATTATTTAGTTCATCGTGAAAATAGAGACAATAAAGAATCATAAGAGATATAGCAATGCAAAGTGTTGTCAAAGTTAAAATGTTCATCAGCCTTTCATACATTTAGTCATTTATAATCCAGGTCAACTAAGTTAGTGTTGAATGCTTGAAATTGTAGCCCTACATAGAAAGTATCTAAACATCAACGCCATCAATTATTACATTAGATAACTACTGTGGTTGAAACCCAATCCTATTAACCAACAAGTACTCCATATCTGTATTGAAGCTAAGGGCCGCACACAACTCAAGACAAGATACCACAGAGTAACACAGTTGGCCAGGAGTTAATGAGCTTGAAACACAGATTGCGACACAAGTTGTCCGCCATTACTCACAGAGTCTTATCAACACAAGGAGCTGAAGCTGGGTACCGCCATTCATATGCTTCAAGGCTGTAAAAACCATCCCTCCATCCCCCAGTCGAGTGATAAGAACCAGCGCCCCTTACCCCTTCTACAGGTTTAGAGGGAGGGGGTGTATTGTAGGGATGAGAGTTATTTACTCGGTCATTACAGTTTGATTGTGAACTATCACGTATACACATAGATTTTAAGGAATGACAAATAATTTTTAAGTTACTCCTAAAACATTTAGTCTCTTAGTGACATTGAATTAGAGCTGAGCTTGCTGAACATTAACGTAAGCTTAAACAGTAATTTATTTATGAATAGGTACAGGTTTTTTTACAAGTATATCTCTCTCGTCAGTTAATTCAATTTAAATAAATACGGACTTGTTTAACAGGGGAAAATATTAAAACATCTAGGCTCAACATTTAAAAAATCACACTTCACAAATGAATTAATAAATCGATTTCACAGCAAGAATACAAAAACAACAACGATCTAACTATGTAAATTATGATTATTTTCTGAAAAATCAATAACACAGTAAAATTCTTGATCTATTTAGTACAGTTTAGGCTTTCCTTTCAACATTTTCTCAGAACAGTTTCTCACTGATTCCGCACTGATTCTGAAAGTTTATTAAAAAACCTATAATTCCTGCAGGATGCTTCCTTTTCCGAGAGAGTTGGGCGACGCTGAGGGATCCGAAGTTCTTCTCCGTTCCTGGTTGGATATATATATGCTAAGAGCCGACCGTATCAACTGCAGTCCCGTTGTTAAAAACATCCTTTGAATATACAGGGTGAGTTTTATATGCCCCCTCCCACCTTAACTTTTGAAATAGGAAACATTTTGAAAACCCCTTTAGGGAATGTTTTTGTAGGGTCCTGAAGTTTCTTTTAACTTACTTACCCGAAAACCGGGGTGGGGGCAATGACATTTATAAAAATGACCCCCCCTTATGACACTTTATTTGAAAGGGTATAAAAACATAAACTTATTGATCCATTCAAACAATGTTACGATGTTTCTGTACACAATTGACTTTGAACCTTTGAAAATTGACGAATTTTGAAAAAAGGGATAGTTTAAAAAAGTTTGAAGTAGGTACATAATTATCTTGTAATATAATTATCATTTTAAAGCTTTAAGTACAAAAAACTAGATATGTAATTTGTGTTTCAAAGTTTTGAAAAATGTAGTGGCAGCGTCCATTTATTTGTTTACAAAATGAAAAACGTTTTGAGCTACCATTTTGTACAGAAACGTCGTAAAATTTGTTTAATGGCATCAATGAGTTTGTGTTTTAATACCCCTTCAAATGAGGTGTCACGAGAAGGGGTTATTATATTTTAAAATAAGGGGCCCTCCCCCCGGTTTTTGGTTGGGGGTGCAAATGAAAAGTAGGCTACGTCAAAAAAAGCTTCAAGACCCTGTAAAACATTCCCCAAAGGGTTTTTCAAAATTTTTCCTCTTTCAAAAGTTAAGGTGGGGGGCATATACAACTCACCCTGTATAGTAACTATATAATAATAAATAAACAAATAATTATACATAAGAATAAAAAATAATCAAAAAAAATAAAACGATCTAAACAGTTGAAATAAAATTGACTAGAAATGTACACAGTTAATAAGTTTCCTCAGTGACTTAAAACGATTGGACTATTTACAGTTCTTTTACTTCTCTCAATTTACAGTATTTTTATTGGATTCAGCAAGCCTTTGTTTTAAGTTAGAGAGGTTCTTACCTTTGTTGAACAAGACGAACTTTACCTTTTTACCTTGGACCTATACCAAGAAAGAGAGAAAGAAAGAAATATTTATTCCAAGGCATACAAGATGATGCATAGGAAAACAAAACATACATATAAAAAAGAACAAATAAACAAAACAATATCAAAAGACCCAGAAAAAAACGTAAATCTTCACATATTTCTTCCATTATGTAGTCGTGTACGGAGTAGAAGGCCCAAGTGTATGTTAATTTAATCCTCAAGCTTTCACGGCCGGTGTCACAACTATAATTTAGTTCTTCCGGTTCACACCACGTCAAAATATCACGATAATTAGGGTGAAATATTTCGGTCTCGCTGTGGAGTACCATCAGTCTGCACTGATTGGCTGTATGTTCATTTTGCTAAACTACTGTCTACGCAAGCGTACTGTACTTTATATAGTTCGTTGTCAGGGGCAGGGGTTTGTGTGACCATTTCACTTCGAATTAAATTTGAAGACCAAACTAATTAAAAAACAATACTTGCACTTTTTGATAGCAGTGGAAGTGCACCATATAAAACTAAAAAACACACACATTTTGGATATATTAAAAAAGTATATATTTTTGATCGTTTTTCGTTTTTAAGTCAACAACTTAAATGTGGCGAATTAAAATGTGATTTAAATGTGATTTTTGTATGCCTTGGAATAAATATTACTTTCTTTCTCTCTTTCTTGGTATAGGTCCAAGGTAAAAGGTAAAGTTCGTCTTGTTCAACGAGGTAAAGTAAGGACCTCTACACCACTCAACCTCGAAGCAAAGACGCGGATTCTGCTCCGAATTTTGAATATACTGTAAATGGAATCCGATTGAGAACTAGAACACGTTTTGATATACTGTCCTATTTGTTTCTGTTTCCGCGGGGCTTTAGTCTGCACTCATTTCGCTGTATGTTAATTTTGCTAAACTACTGCCTACGCAAGTGTACTGTGCTTTATATAGTTTGTTATCAGGGGGGAGGGGTTTGTGTGACCATTTCACTTCGAATTAAATTTGAAGACCAAACTAATTAAAAAGATACTTGCACTGTTTTGGTAACATTGTTTTGATATACATTTAAGAGACATCTGCAAATATTCCAATAAAGTTAATTTAGTTTATTGGAATATTTGCAAATGTCTCTTAAATTTATATATTTGTTTATTTTTCCGCGGGGCTTTAGTCAGGTGCTCTAAAAATCATAATTGAGGCAAGAACGTTGTTACTGACGCCCTTAGTTATAAATTTCTATGGAGCGCGAAGAAACAGAAGTGTAGTTTTTACATATTATGATTTACAACAAAGGACAGCTTCAACTTCAATATCTTAGTGTTTAAAAATGCACGTTTGTGTTCTTGGTTTTCTATTTATATTCAGAACCCATAAACATAATTTAATCCTGAAACTTTTATTTTCAACCAATAGTACACACTTGAGCCACAATATAGCAAGCTTTAACTGGACTGACAACGTTATAAATGTCAGAAAAATTACTTCCAAAGGAAATATGTTATTAAGTTAGGGAGACAAGAATCTCAGCGCGTCAGAAGTTTCTCTCACTAAATTATTCCACAGAGTTAGCTAAAACATCTCCTGTGCTATAAATAACGTTTTAGGACTAAATTAGTGCTGTATTATGAAATAACTTATACAACTATAAAGAGAAAAAGCCATTGAATATACTAAAAAAACTACGATAATGTATTTACAATGTTTGCACAAAAACAAAAGTGTAAATTTAATTTTCCCATAAACCCAATCATCAAAATTGGAATTTGATAATGTTTGACAATATGATGTAGTTTGATTGAACCATAAGTACCATAAAATACCTACAAGAAAACCATGTTTTACCTTATATTTTACAAAAATCAGTCAAATGATAGCATAGCTTTCAAATTTCAAACCCTTTCAAGGAATTATGAGGAACCACTCAAACAAGAAAGACTACATTCTCTGATCAAAAATGTAAAATTTGTAATCGCATCCACCTTACCTCTAATAAGGTAGGGGGATACATCATTATTGGATAATTTTGGAGAAATGTAAAAGATAAATAACTGTTACTTTTAATATGAGGATATTGAAGAGAGGTAAAGAGTAACACAAGATAAAGCTTATTTCTTTAATTAGATACAGTTAGAACTACAAAACCCTGTACCATTCAAACTTGATCTTGACGTAAAGTTACTTGACAAATCAGTGAAGTTGACTACAGGGTTCGAACCCATCCCACCGAAGTGATAAATTCACGACCGGACTTATGCGTGATACCAATCAACCGCAAGTCCATTGCACGATGCATTCATTAAATTTTATTTTGTTGTTATTTTTTCCTTTAATCGTTTTGAAGAACATCAGTGTTGTCCACTTCTGACGGTCACTTACCCCGGCTTTAGTGACACAAAAACATCTCCAAGACAGTCCAAACCTTGTTTCCCCTTTCTGCTGAATCCTCCCCCCTGGGGGATGCTTGGTGAGGGAAGGGGATGGGGTGTCTTCTCACAGGGTTGATTGAATCACGCGCTTCGTCGGCCGAGAAGCGCATTTCACACCAAATTAAGCGCTCGCCGACACGCTACAGTGCGACTGCGGTGCAGGGTAACACCCACATACACATACACTTACATTGCATGTGCATACACTGGCCGTTGAGAAGTGTGTGGGTTGTATCGATAGTGTGTGGTAAGGGAAATATGGCCTTAACAATTAAAGTGGGCGAAAGCATCGCTTGAGTGTCTTGGGTAGGTTGAGAAAATATGAAAGTTCAGAAGTGTGTTACCTGAATCAGCAAAGTTCATGTAGTCACTGGTCGTGTCGGTCTTTACCTACTGTAAGCATGTATACGGGAACAGCACCTTGAAGAGGGAAACGCACGCAGTGCATCGAACTTTTGCAATTAGTTACATTTTTAGTTTGAAGTGTTTTAATAATGTCCCTCTTAGAGATTATAGAGATAAGGGCTGTTTGCGGGATCATACAGGTTGTTTGATGTATAAATCTTTAACTAAGCAAGAGCTCCAGTTCCTTTTCAGAGAGGCGCTCTCTTCGGGAAGACATCGTACAGCGAAGAAGCCGCAATGGGGAGCAACTTCAATCTAGATGTGGGGAGGAGTAGCTTTCATTTTGACTTAAAGTTGTACAATGGCATCTTTGCTCTTAAACCACTCTAACCGCTGACCTTTGGCTTGCATCTTTCGATTTTCAAGTGTTGTACAAAACATCCCTAGAAATGGCCAATACAACACAATCTATCCAATGCACTCCACCTTAGTGCAGAATCTCTCATCTGGAACTATTCAGCCAGTTTTCGAGTGAAAGTATTACGTAAGCTTATAAGTTCATATAGGTTTGTATCTAAAAACAATTTACGTTAAAAATACTTTATTTGAGAGGACGTATTTCGTGTAAAAATTGTAACAACATGGGAACAAAAAATGAACTATTGGGAGAAACTATTTAACTCCTGTTATTAATTTTTACTAAGTATTATGTTCATTTCATAGTAGGTAGTTTAAATTAAGTTTTGATCAGTTGTAAAGTTTTAAGAAGTATTTAGTTATTTTAAGAAGTCCATGTGTTTTATTACATTAGTTGTATCAAGGTCTTGGAATGAAGGGTAAATATTCAAAGTAAGTATAAACCTATTAAAGAAACATCACTTGTAGTTGTTCTGGCAGATTAAATCTTACTAACTTTCACATTAAGTGTATAGAATATTTTTTAAACGGAATTTGAAAACGAAAATCTAAACCATCCACCACGTGACAGAAAGTCCTACAAATTAATATATTGACTATAGTTACCAAACTACCCTTAACAAAGTGTAAAGGAATCGAGTCATTAAACAAACTACTATAAGGAGGGTTTGGACGGCGCAGAACACAATCTTAGTTCACTTGTGTAAAGCGGGACTTGCCTGTCTGATATTGAAGGCGCTTGTGAAAATCTAAACGTTTAAATTAAGACTTATACAAGAGACCTTGGAATGCTTCAAACTTGTTTAACACTTACGTTTTGTATCGTTGTTGTTAAGGTAGTTTCAATAATTGACAAACCTTGACATACCTCTAAAACATTTGAACAAGACTGGGTAATAACATGATTTACGAGTACAAAAACAACGACACGGGCAGTTTAGCTTTTTTTCCTCTGAGACATTCGGTTCAAGAAAAGATTATTACTTATTACTATGTAACCTCAAAGAAGGATGTAACTCTTTAAATGTAATTAGTATTGACAACACGCACGCAAAATAAAGCTATATTTTCCCGTTTATAGTTACACCTTCTTGTTCATATTTTCAACGCAATTTAAAACTCAATCGCACATTACCTCTACTTTCATGTTTTTGTTATATTATAGGCCTACAAAGTATTAAGGAACTGCACGAACTATTGGGCCTTTGCTAGTTTATATTTATCCTCGTGAATTCTTATCCCCGATCCTAAACAGAAGCTATGGTGTGTAAGAAAAGATCGGCTAAAATTTTTGGTTTCTGTTGAATTTCCAAAAGTGTTGCAAAATCGTTTTGTAATGATTTATATATGTCCGTTCGAATTTTCCATTTTTCTTTGTGAGTTTTCATACACATTTTTGAGCTGCAGCATTAGTACACTAATAAAAGCAAAAAGACGAAAATAACAGGTATGCAGGCGCTGTAACAACAATGTTTCACAAAAGCAGAACCTGCGCTGTATTCCGTACACAAATTCAATTTCTTGGGCTGAAGGAGGTGTTAATTGCAATATGGATTAGCAGCTCTTGTCCCGGCCACGTTTTGGGCGCGGGGAGGAGGTAAGCCCCTGTACTTGTGCTTGGGTGGCACCACCAAAGGGTGGGGGGGAGGAGCTGTCCAGCCCCGAGTTATTAAGATCCCGCCATGCGTAATAAATCGTCAACAAATCCGATTTACACGAGCACTTGTTCCGTTTTTTATCATCTTTTGTAAGTGTGAACGGGGCTGGAAGGTTTTATCCCCCCGCCCCCCTGCCACCACGGCCCCGACGATTAAAATAAACCGGAATTTATGTGACGGTGTCACGTGTCTCTTATCAATTAATTGCTAATTTGTTTCCCGCCTAATCCGTCTTCCCGCCCAATATTCGCGCGCTTTTCTCCGCCGCACATGTAGACTGTGTCTGTGTTTGTAAGGGATTGAACCTCGCCGCGGGACTTTGCTACGTGGAGTTATTGGTTGTGTTCCCGATATGATTTATAACAAATGTTCGCGGCTGAATTAAATATCGAATGGCAAATCTTCTACTCGTGGCTGTAAGCGGTTTAAGTGTTCTCAGTTTGGAAATGTAATACAAATTGTGTTCTACCGGATTTCAGAGTGAAAAATAGCACAATACAGTTGTTTCAATTGTTAGTATCTCTTAAATCTCTGTTATATCGTATTACTTTAAGTACTTAATGGTCAATCATAACTACTTGTTTTGATTGCGCCTTCAAATACAGGTTAACTGATCTCATGCGAAGATGTTGAAAGTACAACTAGCTTTGTTTTGAAGGGGCAGTTACAAACAACCTCTTGTACAAAATATCATATAGGCCTACTATACATTTACACCCTTTGCTATGAATATTTCTAACAATATTTTTGAAATTGGACCCATGATTTACGTTTATTTTTAATAATAACTAAAATTGTGTAAATTGTGTGGATAGTGCGAATTAGCGTGTTGGTGATAATTGTGTTGCAGCTATCCTTTCCTAAACTTCCTACCTACTTAGGAGATATTAAGGTAAAGTTTGTCTTGTTTAACGAGGTGAAGCTAGGACTAAAAGTTCCTCTCTATCACTCAACCTCGACCTTTACCTAGCGTTACCGTATAGTCACGTTACAAATAGGTCTGCGGGTATCGAACCCGCGCCAGCGGAGAGATCAGCTCCGGATTCGCGCACAGATTCCAACCTACCACGGGTCCGCCCGTAAAATATAGCGCTATTTGTGTGAAATCAATATAAATGAAAGAGCCTTGTTACATATTATTCTTATAGTTTTTTCCCCGTTTTACGTAAAAAAAGGCAAAATCCCAACTGTCCTGTATTTTTACACACTAGTACATTCACCTTCAAGGTTGGACCTCAAACTGTACCCATCCTCTATTAGGCTAAACGTTTCAATGACATTTAACAAACCTAACAAATTCTTAGGTTTTTTTTCTAACTGAGTTTCATACTGTATTTGGAGAATGAATGTTTTAAAACCTTTGGTGATGAGTTCACCACTTAAGCTGTACCATCCAGAAACCATCATTTTACTTAAAATTCCGTTTTGAATTTCTACAGTAGAGTTGAGATGATAAAAAAACACAATCGGTTTATCTGTTGACACAGCTGACTTTCTGGGAAGCACCAGGTGACAGTGGAACAGCTGATGGATAGTTATCTGTGACGTCATCAGTACATCTGGGTCTGAGGGGATGACAACCGTGAAATGCTCTGTCACGTTGAGCCGGCTTAAAACACTCAACCATAGCGATGAGCTATCGGGTCTTCAGTTAGTATAGTACATAGCGGTTTGAAATAACTATGAGGTTTTATCTAGCTTATTATTTTATCTTTCTTCTAGCTAGCGTATTATTCACAATAATAGTAAATCGTTATTGGTTTTAACAAAAGGCTAATTTAAGGCTTAGGAGCCCTTTCTACCACTTTACCTAATCACTAGAGGCAAAATACTAGAAACAAACAAACTAATAAACAACGTATTATATGGGAAAATTGAGACAAAACGAGCTATTTTAAACATGATAACTTTATCTAGTTTTCTAACCGTGAACTCAAAAAGATATTACCTTGTAATGTCATTTAAAACCACGAATAGTTACTATTAAATTAAGAACAAACTAATTTCAGGTGAATGTAAACTTATGGCTGGAGATCTAAAGGAGAAATTTTATCGGATTGATTGACGTGGCCAAAGGTTTTTTAAGATACTTACGAGTAAATACTGTAGATGAGTAATTCAAAACTTTCAAGAAACACCTAAAGGCCTTAGGTGCAAAAGATTTAAAATCAATTTAATACGTTATAAACTGTTGTTTGAAAACTGTTACGATATAAAACTAAAATTGAAGAAACGTCTTTCCTTTCATATGCTGTTGAACATTACTTTGATGGAAGTAGATGTTAGATGTTAGATTGAGGGGATCAAGTGGCCAGGGACTGATTACCCTTATGCACGTCTGCCTCGTCTATTGGGCATATTGCGCTACCACCGGAATGAAAGGAAGTATGGATTCAGGAGAGGATGGATATAACTTTAATATGGGGCTGTAAGAGCGGAAGCAAATGACGGTGCAGAGGGTTGTTTCTAAAAGAAAAGAAATAGAAAAAGTTTAAAACCTCTGAATAAAAGGCAACATGTGTTTTGAAGTGGATTGAAATAACATACACAATACTTATAGACAGTACAGAACACTACTAAATACAATAATTTAAGATTAGTATTTCACAAATGTGCCTCCAGAAAGCCCTAAAAGATCTTTTGAGCATGATTTAAAAGTATCAGAGCAACGTGATTTTTTATTGCAAAGCCGCTAAAAGCCGCTTTTGCAAAGTTGTCACTAAGATATAATTATAATGTCTAACCTCTCGCAAAAATATATTTGTTTACGCCCGTACACTACAGCTCTTATCACTTTTATACGCTCATAGTGCACACTCTTAAGCATAACATCCGGTTATAAAGAGCCTAGCAAGTAAATATCAAACACTCAGCCGAAAGTAACGGAAACGGTCTTCAGCTCGACGGCAACAAGAAACGCGCAAAGGAGCAGTCATATTTGCGTAAAATCAGCCGGTGTTGTAGCAATGGGGGGGGAGGCGGAAAGGTTCGTTTTGATCGGAAAGGATGAGAAATCAAATATTTTGTCGATCAAAGACTCGCGCCTTGGCCGGATCTGAGTTAGCATAACTAGCACAATCACACGAGCGTTGTATTCATATGGATGAGCGTGCGCTTCTTCTGTAAACCTCCCTCCCCCCCTACACGCCACTCACACACACACACTCACTTTACAATCACTTACCTCGGGAGAATAACAGTATGTAAAGTGCCTTGTCGGTGGAACATGTTACCGAGCTAGTAATTCTTGTCAGAATGTTTGTGCACGCGGTGTTTCTGTATAGGGAGCTTTTAGGTGAAAACACCTATCGTACGAATTAGAGGATACAATGATATATGACGTTTCTTTCCAAGAAACTGGTTAATTTCCTTTGTACAGGATGACCAACGTGTGAAAATGTGTTTTTGTGTCACATATTTTATCACACTTAAGTATCATCAGCTGTATTTACAACCTCAATAAAGTATACTGTCATTTTAGTTTAAAATTACTATTTAAAGTACTGAGCATCGTGATTTGCTATGCTTTTAAAACAATGATTTTGTTCGAACGCAAAGATTGTTTGGATCCCACTTTACCACGGCCGAAACGGAAATATCTTAACAGGGTAATTTTATTCAGAAATTTCTGCCGGAACAAAATAATCGGTGGAAATGTTGAAACAGCTGACTTTCTGGGAAGCACCAGGTGACAGTGGAACAGCTGATGGATAGTTATCTGTGACGTCATCAGTACATCTGGGTCTGAGGGGATGACAACCGTGAAATGCTCTGTCACGTTGAGCCGGCTTAAAACACTCAACCATAGCGATGAGCTATCGGGTCTTCAGTTAGTATAGTACTGTACATAGCGTTTGAAATAACTATGAGGTTTTATCTAGCTTATTATTTTATCTTTCATCTAGCTAGCTTATTATTCACAATAATAGTAAATCGTTATTGGTTTTAACAAAAGGCTAATTTAAGGCTTAGGAGCCCCTTTCACCACTTTACCTAATCACTAGAGGCAAAATACTAGAAACAAACAAACTAATAAACAACGTATTATATGGGAAAATTGAGACAAAACGAGCTATTTTAAACATGATAACTTTATCTAGTTTTCTAACCGTGTACTCAAAAGATATTACCTTGTAATGTCATTTAAAACCACGAATAGTTACTATTAAATTAAGAACAAACTAATTTGTGAATGTAAACTTATGGCTGGAGATCTAAAGGAGAAATTTTATCGGAATTGATTGACGTCGTGGCCAAAGGTTTTTAAGATACTTACGAGTAAATACTGTAGATGAGTAATTCAAAACTTTCAAGAAACACCTAAAGGCCTTAGGTGCAAAAGATTTAAAATCAATTTAATACGTTATAAACTGTTGTTTGAAAACTGTTACGATATAAAACTAAAATTGAAGAAACGTCTTTCCTTTCATATGCTGTTGAACATTACTTTGATGGAAGTAGATGTTAGATGTTAGATTGAGGGGATCAAGAGGTCAGGGACTGGTTACCCTTATGCACGTCTGCCTCGTCTATTGGGCATATTGCGCTACCACCGGAATGAAAGGAAGTCTGGATTCAGGAGAGGATGGAAATAACTTTAATACGGGGCTGTAAGAGCGGAAGCAAATGACGGTGCAGAGGGTTGTTTCTAAAAGAAAAGAAATAGAAAAAGTTTGAAACCTCTGAATAAAAGGCAAAATGTGTTTTGAAGTGGATTGAAATAACATACACAATACTTATAGACAGTACAGAACAGTACTAAATACAATTTAAGATTAGTATTTCACAAATGTGCCTCCAGAAAGCCCTAAAAGATCTTTTGAGCATGATTTAAAAGTATCAGAGCAACGTGATTTTTATTGCAAAGCCGCTAAAAGCCGCTTTTGCAAAGTTGCCACGAAAATACATAATGTCTAGCCTCTCGCAAAATATATTTGTTTACGCCCAGACACTACAGTCCTTATCACTTTTATACGCTCATAGTGCACACTCTTAAGCATAACATCCGGTTATAAAGAGCCTAGCAAGTAAATATCAAACACTCAGCCGAAAGTAACGGAAACGGTCTTCAGCCCGACGGCAACAAGAAACGCGCAAAGGAGCAGTCATATTTGCGTAAAATCAGCCGGTGTTGTGGCAATCGGTGGGGGAGGGGAGGCGGAAAGGTTCGTTTTGATCGGAAAGGATGAGAAATCAAATATTTTGTCGATCAAAGACTCGCGCCTTGGCCGGATCTGAGTTAGCATAACTATCACAATCACACGAGCGTTGTATTCATATGGATGAGCGTGCGCTTCTTCTGTAAACCTCCCCCCCCCCCCCCCACACACATCACACACACTCACTTTACAATCACTTACCTCGGGAGAATAACAGTATGTAAAGTGCCTTGTCGGTGGAACATGTTACCGAGCTAGTAATTCTTGTCAGAATTTTTGTGCACGCGGTGTTTCTGTATAGCGGGAGCTTTTAGGTGAAAACACCTATCGTACCGAATTAGAGGATACACAATGATATATGACGTTTCTTTCCAAGAAACTGGTTAATTTCCTTTGTACAGGGATGACCAACGTGTGAAAATGTGTTTTTGTGTCACATATTTTTATGACACTTAAGTATCATCAGCTGTATTTACAACCTCAATAAAGTATACTGTCATTTTAGTTTAAAATGACTATTTAAAGTACTGAGCATCGTGCTTTGCTATGCTTTTTAAAAACAATGATTTTTTTGTTCGAACGCAAAGATTGTTTGGATCCCACTTTACCACGGCCGAAACGGAAATATCTTGCCAACAGGGTAATTTTATTCAGAAATTCTGCTTCCGAACAAAATAATCGGTGGAAATGTTGAAACAGTCCGAAAACTTGAAAATCCGGAAGAAATATATACTTCTGATACCTCAAAAGTATTAGACGAAGTGTTAAAAAGCTTTTTTAGGCAAATAAAGGAGTGTCAGTTTGTTCGAGGTCGCCACTCAAAGAATGTTGTTTTGAAACATTTTAAAGAAAAATCACATAAAATACCCCTACCGTTCCTTACAACATTTAGCTGTCTATCTATTCATAGCAGTTTTAAATTGTATCGTTCTCACCGGTTATGTAATTAGTTTTAACAGCTCGCTTCAGCCTTCGGCCTCAGATTACCCACTGGCGTTGTAAGTTTGATTTCGGTGGTTTTAAAGACACATTTTCACGAGAACATATTCTTCTATCTCAATTTGGCTTTCAGAAGGATTTCTAACTGAATTCACCAGCGAGTTAGTACACAGAGTTACCTTTTTAAACTCAAAATAAGGTACCTTCGTTTGTCTAGCTTAGTGAATTATAGCTATATAATTATTTTTCAATCAACATATCATCTTTTTAAGGTAAAGCCCACAAGATTTTCACCTGGATCTTATATAATGACAAGAATAATCAATTAAGAAGCTAGAATCATAATATTTACAAAGATTTCATAAAGTTTATGACCAAAATTAATAAATTACATTATGTATAAATTTGAAATCTCCGTCTCCTAATCTACTAAATTGGTCAGAACAGTTCAAGAGTGCTTAAGAATTAAATTTAATACCATTTAAACAATAATATTTTGTGTGTGTTTTAACTGTGTTTTCCAATATAAGACAGTGTAAAAATATTATTGAGCCCCTGTATGGTTGTTCTCTCGACCTTAAGCCTTTAGGAATAATATTGTTAAAAAATTTTGAGATACTTCTCCTCAACCACTCAGTTGTTCGAAATACTGTAACTGCATTAACAGAGTTAAATTTGCTGCTAGAATAAACCCGATTCTCCGCATTGTACCGATGAACTAAGTAGTTGAGCAGTGTTGTTTAGCAGGTTGGGTCGAGCAGGCCCCGGGATTGTCCAGGACCTGCTTGAGATCCTGTGGCAGTCAGGTCAGGTCCTGCGAGGATTAGGCACTCTGTTCTCCACCAATCAGGCCTCACCCTCTCCAGAACTCACACCTCACTAAACCCGACACACTGAAGCTTTAGTTTCAGCCTCTCAACTTTAGTCCAGTCTGGAATCCACGGGAGCTTTAGTTGAATCCTAATCAAGTGTATTCTATGAAGTAAGTCTTAAACTAATTTTTAAAATCGAGTTAAAAGAAATGATTTGTATAGTTTAACTAGTTAGCTGCTAAATTTACAGCTGATTCAAATAACTTGCTTTATAATAGTGTTCTTGTAGAAAGTGTCAAAATTAAAATCAGGTGAACATAACGTACGTTAAGCAAGCGTCAATTAAAGAGCACATCAGAAAACTAAAGGTCTTTGCTCATAAAATACTATGACAAATGTGTCACTTTAAAATGTTTATCTTAAAAGAGGTTTATAATGAAAGAGGAAATGTTGAGTTTTTGAGCTGTTGACTTGACAAGGTCGTTATCAAATGTACCTTTTAAGACCAAGTTTGGGGCCTACTCTCAACTATAATTATTATGAGAAATCAGTTAAGTACTACACTCAGTTTATGACTCCCTAAATAACTACCAAAACCCAGAAGGAATATTTTTCACTCAATATTTTGTCAGGGTGGTTTTTTATACCTAATAATGTCCAAACCAATTTTGAAATGTACAACTCTTCGACTTTAAACTGTCACTGTTTGATTTATACTAAAATGAAGGCCGAAAGGAACTTTTTGGTATTCGTATCTGCTAACACAGCATTTTGACTTGACCCTTGTCTACTAACTCTTGGGCTTCTTATTCACTCATTTTTCTACTAAGACTTCTTCTATATATTTGTGTGTGGAAAGTAAAACTTTCAAATTAGTACGTGACTTAAGATAATAAGAACTGGACTTAATGAGGATTTTCTAAATGAACACACAATTTGAGAAATAAAGAGGTTTATTACTCACAAGGTTCTATATTAAGGGGCAGTTTTTGGATTATTCATGTTATGGTAACCTTAAGGCATGGTCCAAAGGCCAAAAACTGGAAAAGGGGATGGACTTTGAGCCCTTAGTTTGGGTTAGGTAACACTAAAAAGCTTTCGATTCAAAGTTAAGGGTCCTTTAAGGCAACTCTAATACGCATCATCCAAGCTGTTAATTAAAAAGGTTTACGTAACTTAAGAAGAAGACATAATAACAAATATTGTTTACACATAATTCCTCAGGAAAGTTCACTTGAATATTCCCAAACGAAAATACTGTAGACGATTCCTTTTGTTAAGGACTGTTTAGATGTAGCCGAGTCTAACAACTATAAGATAAAAATCCGAAGCATCTTTGACTAGTCCTATTTCATAGGTAGATGACTCTATCGTATTTTACAAATGCCTTTAAAGGACCAATCTTGACGTTTACTTTTTTGAAGATTAGTTCTTCTAAGAAAAACTAGTCTCTGAACGATTCACTATAACGCCTCAACCCCTTCATTCCCTTCAACATTGTTCTCTTTGTTCTTCTCTGCTTGTTCTCTCAGTGCGTTTAGGACCGGAGACTCCTTGGAGTTGAGGAATGACTCTAAGCTAGCCACGGGCTGGGTGGATTGAACGATCCCAGCAGGAGCGATAGCCTCAGGAGGGTTTCTGTTGCCAAGCTCTGAGTCGTCCAGGGGAGGTTGGTAGTAGAGCACCTCCGGGGTGGCCACTGCCGAGGGGAAATCCAGGACAGTGACGGTGGGGGGCTTCGCCAGAGGTCGCTTGGTGTCTTGGATGACGTTGGAGACCTCGTGATGTCCAGTGGCGGGAGCAGGAAGGGCAGCAGGGGCTGGACTGTAGTAGAGGGCGGGGCTGTAGCTCTGGGGCTGGAATGGGGCTATTGGGAGAACCTGGGTTTGGGAATAGGTGTATGCGGGAGCTCTGAAACAGAAGAAAATATATTGTAATCGAAGAGCTTAGAAGATTTTAAAAGTTGTTAAAAATATAACCAATCTCTTAAACTTGGTCAATGAATGAAATCTTCAGCTAAGGACAAAATACCACAAGCAATGCAATTGGATTAAAAGGGAAAGAAGAAGTGGTTTTCAATACCAACGTTTAATTGTCTGTTTATGACGACTTTAGAATAGCTTTGAAACCCAAAAGTTCAACTATGAATGCCCCCATCAAGCTATTTCCCCATCAGCTTTCTTTCTTCTCATATATCATTTTGTCGGTTTCTGAACTACATTAGGTCTTTTAAAATATGAAATATATAATATGTTGCATTTATTTCAAACCACTCGTTGTGTACGTTTTACACACCATTCCTGATGCTGATTTAAAATCCAAACTTTCGTGGCTTTCTTACCAATAAGTAAATGGGTATTTATAAAAACTATATCATGGACTTCAATGTATGCAAACCTAAAATACTTCAATACAAGTATCTTTTTCGTAAAAACTAAACGGTTTCAAGGAACTATGAGAATCTTTAGTTTTAAACACACATATATATTTTTTGCTCACTTCCATTTAACAATCTTACATTTCAAGAACACCATTAAAGAGCTGCTTTAAGACCCCAAACACACAGTCATGTGCTTTATTAGTTCCCTCCTCTAGTATCTCGAGCAGACACAGCATACATCATGTTTGTATAACATATGCAAGCCACATGCCCGATTGCGATTCCGTGCACAAACCGCATATCTCAACCTCGGAGACAATTGCCTGCCTGATAACGGTTATTGATACTGCTGATAACACGTGCAGATTTAGTGCGAGATCTGACACTAGAGCAGACAGGCCGTAAGTTTTCATTGATAATTTTTCGAGTACAAAATGGGGGTTTCTCTTATCGTTCAACTTATTTAGGAACTTTAACAGCCTAGAGGAAATTTGACTCTTTCACTTTGTTACATTCAAACTCTACATTTTACCTTACTATGACATACCTTCCTGGGAGCCCCTTGCAGAGTCCCGGGGGTATGGTCTACACTTACCTATAAGCGAAGGGGTCATAGTAAGGGTACTGCAGGCAGAGGGCCGGCTGGGATGGCGTAGACTACTCGCACCAGATGGGGGCGGTCTAGAGCATGGTGGGGCACTGGGGCTATGACGGACCCCACTGGCAGCCCCATGCGGAGTCCACCGTACAGCACACTGAGCTCGGCGGGGAATGGGATGCTGTGTTGTTGAGGTGTGATGTACATTGGCGTCTTCAACACCACTTGAACTGCTGGAGTCGCTTCCTGTAAAATATTAAAATTATTTATTAGGTGTTACTCTATGTTTATTAACCATGTGTTTTATCCTTTGGAAACTATGTTTACACTCTGAGTTCCAGGCAAAGGGTTTTCCTTTCTGAAGCAACTGACTCAAGGGATGAAGAACTGTGGCCAAGTCTTGAATAAATTTGTTATAATAATTTGCGAGACCAAGAAACGTTCGCAGTTCAAGAAACGAAAATCTCTTGATTTACGTTTAAACAAATTTACATCAAAGTCAAGTAGACCTTAATCATCAAACATGTAAGCTTTACATGGACAAGCTTTTTGGTATTTGGACGGAGTTTGAAGAAATACAACCGGAAGTAGAATTATGTGCAAATAGATTAGAAGATGAACTCGAGGTTAGATGGCAAGTTGAAGGGGTTTACGAACCTATACGAATCTTCCTTGAGGCAGATATAGAAAAGAGTCAAAAGCCCACTTCGACAAACTTCCATCTCAAACTTCCAGTATTCCATTCCAGCCATATTCTCAAGAGGAGAGTTTCCAAAATTTCACCAGGCGTTTCGAAAACTACACTTACGGGCAACACTAGTATCCTGCCCTAAAGTTAAGGTAGATTTGTTCTTACAGGCGATCACCCATCAAATGCACGAACAGCTTTACGATGTTTGTATACCAGACCTTCCACAATTAGGTCTATAGTAGTTTTTGAACTAAAAATGTCACATGCTCTCCCGTTACAAAATAGTGATTGAATGATTGAGTTGGTTAGTTTTTGGAGCTTTTCTTTAGTTTTCAACTATGTAGTGAAAAACCAAACTAAAGTAAAACAAAGCCAAAACTTTAATACTTGTAGTAAATCGTATTTTTAATTTTAACCAATCATTGGTGGATAACTGCATGGTAATATTTAAGCGCCCTTTATTATCTGATAGGCGTGAATGGTCTAACAATGTGTGCCTAGTAATGCAACGTTTGCAAACCCAGAAATGCCGACCAAAAGCTGTGTAGGCATATATCCTAAATAGCCGCTACTTATAAGGGTTCAACTGAATCAGCGGATCAAATTGCTAACGTCCAAGAATGTGTCGTAAAATTAACCCACTACCAAAACATTTAAGGCTTAACGGTACTAAAGTTCAAAGCAAGCTTAAGTAAAATTTACGAGTCAATGTGACCATTTATTCTAAACCCGAATGTGACTGCACTTGTAACACAAGAGCTTGTATTGCGTATGTAAATGCTTCCCAGTAGGCGTAGCTGCTTCCCAAAGCTATTTACATCTTAGATATCGCATTCGACCCTATGTTTATGTGGCGATCGCTAACTCTAATGAAAGGCTTTACCCATCTTGGCTTATCATTACACGATCTCGCTAATGTGATAATTTGCTCGGTTCACTCTGAATTGTATATAGGCAGGATTTCCTCTGTGGTTTTGTCGGAGAAAAGATTGCTTGTTTGATTATATTGATCAATAAGCTGGTTTGATCGGCGCCTAAAGGACAATAGGCACTTGGGAGCTAAATTTACCATGTCTCTTGCCACTTAGCATTCCGAGTTTATTGTCACATTTACGTCCCGTTTTATTGGTACGTGTGTGTGTTTGTTTTCTGTCGAGCAATTCATTTATATTGTTGACGTTGTGTTTAACTCGTTCATCCTGACCGAAAAAGGTGGTATGAAATTAATTTGCCGTCAACAGTCTATTGGTATTATGAAACTTTACGAAATGTTCTAATTTAAACTTATAAAGAACTTTATTTATTGTATACCGCTAAGTGAACCTGTAGCGAGTTGGTACCGAACAGGACTCTGGAGCTCATCACTCTGGTGGCGCAGGTTCGAACCCCGCAGTCGTCCGCCACTTATTATTTGCAAAGTTGCCATTCATACACTAGGTAAAAGTCGTGGTTGAGTGGTTGTCAAGAATGTGTAGTCTTTCTTCGCCTCGTCAAAAAATACTAAGTATTACCTATAGCTTTTGTTGCACAATTCTAAGTTGATATAAATCATTTAATTCATATTTCCTGGATTTATATAAACGAGTTTTCTTGCACTCTGTAAACATCACACTCAGAAACGTTTGAAGATTCGAATAAAGGAGAACTTAGTCTATTAAAATAACCGGCTGTGAAAATGAAGGAGTGGCGAATATCCTATATGCAAGCATTAATATCTACAACTACCCAACAATGGCATTTGCTTGCGAGCTGTCTTTTGTGTTTCTGTAAAGTAATCGATTAATCATTCCTCATTTTTTTCCTACGCCTTAAAAATCTAACTCACACTTGAGGGTCCAACAATAAAAATGTTGGATAAGGTTCTGACAATTTTCATTATAAATAACAAATATTTATAATTTTCAAAGTAGGCACACTTACCGTGACGTATTGCGGGGTCCTGCAGGTGACCAAGGGTCTGGTAGGGGAGACAGCACTTGATGTCAGCATTCCGGATGATAGGAAGCGCACTGCGGTCTACGGTGACCAAGGGTACGTTGATGGAGTACTTGGCCACACTGTAGGGGCTGTCAGCGATCACAGCTAGGGGTAGTGACGGAGGGGGTGTGGCAGAGTAGAACGCTGACACGCTGGCCCACTGCAGACATAAGACTCCGAGACCTACCATCTGTTAACAGAAGGAAATTTGTTTTAGTTTATTTTGATTTGCAACGCCTTTGTGTGAGAATAAGTACTGAAAGGGAACACCTAAAATCATTTAGATCGTGAGAGAGCTTACACCATGGTCTCTGGAGCTCGTTGTCTCTACTCTAGTGCTATTAACTTTAATTTGTAAGGAGTTCGATCCCTTTAAGTTCCGATTTATTTCTAAGTAATGAGTTTAATGGAAGTTTTTCACGGAGAGTGTGCTATCACACCATTGTTAATTTCGTATGCTCATGGTTTGGTCTCGATGTTTGTACAGTAGTGTGCCCGTGTGTCACACCAGCTTGTGTCAAATATCTGCTCTTACTGGACGACGACTTTGATATCTTTAGTTACTTCATCCAAATAATTAAAAGTACTGCACTGGCAATAGCAAAACTGATATACACCTGAGCTCTACAACCACTGTTCGTGAAACAGCTCAAAATGAGTAGAGCTAACCTTTTCCTTGGTGTTTGCTCGGAATCAAGACAAGTTTCTGATTTAATAACAGATATGACGGTTCACAGGCAATATTATATTAAAAAGCTGTGCAACTGAAAAGAATCGCTTCTCTACGCTCACCTCATAGGGGTCTGCGTCTGAGCCTCAAGGCCCCGATCTCACTGTCATGGCTCGCTTAAGGTCGACGGGACTTTTATTTCCCCTCTCAACCAGATTCCTCTTTTAACGACACTAAGAATAAATTATTGGCGTTCTTTTAGGATTTGCACCCGACCAAGTCATTTTAAATTTATTTCCCAATATGGAGAAACCTGTGACCCGCAGTTAGACGAATAAATGTGCTAAACCAGACTCAAGCCTTCTTTGGATGACAGGATCCAAACTTAGCTGGGGCCAGCCTTGGAGGTTCAAAACCCCATAATATTAGACAATGGAACAGCTCTCCTTTATGAGTAGTGGACTGAAATGGTTAATATGTAATGTCTATTTAAATGTGGTCCAGCCAACAACAAAATGACTATTTAATGTGATCTTTAAATGTTATCTGTGCAGTACGGAAAGCAGTTGTTCAAAAGGGCGTCCTTTCTAACGTTCATGTTTTAGTTTGAAACCTTAAGTGAAAGGTATATATTCTTTGTAACACTTTGTATGCCAATTTTTAACTAATTTAATGTTTGAGAATTGTGCAGAAAGTACTTAAAAATGTAAAATATAAGCAACTTTTTAGCCGTATTTTATACGATTGAAAAGAAAAACCTGCTACTAGGCACGATAACGGGATATATTGACCTATCATTTAACACTTTGAAACTTTAAACCGAACTTATGATAGCGTTTTTTCAAATAGCAAACTCTTGTTAGGGACTAACGAAAAGGTGTCAAAAGTTTCTTTTTTCTCTAACCGTTTTAAAAAGAGTTTATTTTCTTCGCCAGTGGACTAAATTGGTTGGTTACCACCATTTGGACATGTTAGCGCATGTACTGCACGTTGCATGTTGACAATAGAGATCAGTAGACTCGTGAAGCCCAACATTTAAATTAATAATAAATTACCATAACACGTGTACACAAAACACTGCATCAACGTCAAAGCCACGATTTTTAACATGCAACTTGAAGAAACCTTGGACCAAAGCACCAAATTATTCTGAGGTTGTTGCAGTTCTACTGAAATTTACGAGTTTGGAAGCATTAAGGCATAATTTTGGCCAGTAAATCATGTCCACTTGCCCACCACTCAGTGCCATATTTTCCGGTGTTATATTGACCCCATATTTCCAGCGCATTCAATGCAAATGGGGCTGTCTCGGTGCTGTGTTTCATGTACAATGGTGTCTTGGAGATGCGCGATTTATCGTACGTAGTATCTCACTGTTATTCAATCACCATCACAGATACGGCCATTTTGTTGTAAAAAAATTGGAAATATAAATTAGTTATGACAATTAAAAATGTTTCTCGGTCTGTAATAAGTATGATTGAAGTTGGAAATGTAATCAGCAAACTAAAGTCGGTGCCCAGTGGAGGTTCACTTTTTTCGTTTTGTTTACCGTCCAAGCCAATGGCATAGAAAACTTCTTTTGTATTTTTGGTGATTATTGTTTTACGCTTACTGTGATCAAGTCACTAACTAGAACGCATTACGCATTAGAGGTTTAGTAAAGTATATCGCTCCAAAACTAAGAAACTCCCAAATCGTTGTCGAGTATAAGAAAGGATTAGCTCATTTAAGAACTATTTGAAATCATGAATTTTCTTATTTCACATCATCCCTCCATACTTTTAAATGATTTTCACTAAATATACTTTTTTGAACAGTAATTGAAGTTTTTAATGTCAACGTATGTATAGCCAAACCTCTACTTTCTTTTACAAAACCTTGACATCACTGTCAGTTTGAACATATGTATTATTTCTTTTTCATTATTTAACACTTACGTGTTTAAAAAGGTAGTGTGGAAAACCACTGCAGAGAGATAAACTTTCACATAAGAGTACTGTTATGAGATTTTTACGAGCCAAATAAGTTTTCTAAAGTGCTGCCCTGCCCTAAGCTATCCTTTTGAGGTTTAACTGCATAGAATCGTTTGATCTATGACTACAGTGTTGTTACTGGTGTCTTTTATTGTTAGTTCAAAATTTTGCATGTTTCAAATCAAATACAGTATATTTATAGTATTATATTTCCAACGTGTAGGGTTTTCAATTGTCTTTATGTGTCTGAAACAATGTTTTTTGTAAAGGTAAATATATAAAAAAAAAAACCTCATCCTATAATTAGGCCCCCAACCCAACTACCAGCAACCGTCACCTCCTTCCCCTAACCATCTCACCTACCCACACTCCCTTCCCGTCACCTGTCAATGCACAGACCGCAAAGCTCTCCTATTCAGCATCATTAGCCGTGGTTGTTCCCCACCGCCCACCACACACCAGGCCGGCTACCATGTGCATGGAGATGATGTATGAGAGCCTTTATTAGCGCAGGGAGCCACGCCTCCTCGTGATTAGGTATAAATAGGAGAGAAATGACAAGGCAATCCTGCCAGCTAGCAATTATACTACACAACGCCAGAACGTTGACCGTTTCGCTACCTTCTGGTTATGACCTTTCTTCAGACTTCAGTGAAGCGGTTAAGTTGACTTTAAGTGCCCGAGGTTGTTAGCCTTCTATCTTTCGTTATGTTTCTCTTGGGTGTGAGTTTTGTTGGTGTCGACACCGGTTTATTCATCACTAAGCAGTTACTTTTGCAGTGTGATAATTTTATCGATAAACGAGGTTTTTAGGGAGATACTGAGCTTGGTTGTGCTGCTCCATTTACTTTTGTGTTATTGATCACTAATCAATGAAACTAACTGTTTTACGTAATTTAATAATTGAACGTGTCTGCAGGGTGAAAATTGAATTTTATAACATAATTTTCTTTGTGTCAAACGCATGAGGTTGTTCTAAGAGTTCTATCTCAATAATTACCTGGTATCAAATCACTTGTGCAAAGATTTCTTTGAATAGTACGATACTTGTACCAAAATTCTTCCCTCTTTTGATACGGCCTAATTATTTTTTTTCATTATATAACGAGATATTAAACAAGACTTTCCTCTATTATATTACGGAACCGTTTGTATGTTTTCTGTCATAATATCAAAAGTCTAACGTTGTCATCCCTCCTAGATCATAGCACCTTTACCTAGAATTTTCCTCATCAGGTCAAGATGTTTTCAAGATTAATTTTCCCGGTTTCAATAATGACGTTTCAATAAACAAGAGCCATACCTCTGTAAATAAGAATTATTGTGGACTAAGAACTCTTAGCACATAATCCTTCTTTAAATAGTTTTTCCTTCTTATCGATAGCTCTTTATTCTAGTATTTCATGAACGTTATGAAATACTAACTTGCTTACTGAAAATACTAACTTGTGAAATATTAACTTTGCTGTTTTGGCTTCGCTTTCCCTAATTCACAATAATTAAATTAAGATTGACCGAACTAACCCTATGTTGCGATACCGAGACTTTTGACTATATTCTCAGCATATCCTCTCTGTACATCATGCATAACGTTTTCCTTCCACAGCCCACCAAACACGTGTGACGGTCTCTCCTCCACTCCTTATCACGACTCTTGCACCTACATTCCTCTCAAACTCCCAGCAGCTAAAGATACTTGTTCCAGAGATCACCCCAGACTGTGATACCGTTGCGGTCGTGAAGGTGAGCTGCCTGACAAGGTCTCTGCCAAGGTCAAGTGCTGACCACTGGTCACAGACCTGACTTGCATAACACTTCGCCGACAATCAAAACATCATTAGCAGACCACAGTCTACGTGTCGCGTTTCCTCCTCGTCCAACTCCACTTTTGCTCTCTTTGGCGTTTTATGATTGAAGAATCACCAGAAGGTGTTATTGGAGTTACAGATGGAAGTTTGCAAGTTTCGTATGCGATTGCGTCATGCTCACTATTGATTTATTTAGGTTAGCGCATTTAAATTTGCTTGTGCATCGGTTGGATTTCATCTTATCTCTTTTTAAAACTGCCTAACCAGTTGTGATCGAAAACTACACATCATTTTTTATCATTCTAGGAATCAACATCATGCCTGGCAAAATTATTGAGAATATTAATGATATGAGGGTAAAGCGTGTCCAAAACCGAACGTGACTCAATAATTTTCAATTATGTCAGAGTGGAAAAATGTTCGTATAACGTATACAGTTGAATGTTTTAATGATTCTAATTCACTTGAATAAACGCCACAACTGTTATTATTAGGATTGTATGGTTATGTAGAATCCTATTGAGTTGAGAGATTAGAGATGAGATATCACACCCGTTCAATCTTACGGATCTCGAGAAATTTATCAAAATACAAATTTATATAACTTTATATGAATCTTAATTCCCATGTAGAATAAGACATAACAAAACTCCTGTAAAAAATTGACAACTATTTAATTGTAAAATAACCTCTGAACATCCTAGCAATATCGTAATTATGTTTCAATTCTTTAAAAATATTTTCTCTCTTTTGTCAAGATTCGACACGGATGACGGATGATGCAGGTAAGGCAACTTGGTCACCAACTGCATGTTGGCGACCCTGAAACATACCCGGATCCTCCAAGCAAAAACACCACATTCTTCTACGTCTACTCTGCGGATTTTACTGCTTCAATGGCTCTATAAATGGAACTGGCTCGCGAGAATGCATGTCAATTTGCTTTTAATTGGACTGAAAAAGACATCGGGTGTTTGCGCTTCATTAGGAGTTTCTTTCTTAATTTGAACAGATACTCTGGAGTAAGGGGTTTCAGTCTATTTTTATTGTTTTTAGTCGCAAAAATAAACCAATCATTTAAGAGAAGTTAAACTCTAAGATTGGCCTTCTGCTTTTTATCGAAGTCTTTTTCTTTAGGAAAACATATAGAGTTATTTAAGGTTTCCAATAATTGCTCAACCTTACTTTCGACTGGTGAGAACGCCCTCTGGGCACTTGAAGTCAAATAATTATTATCCACTCAGAAAGTAGTCTTGCGTGTTTAAATATTCTAGAGAAGGTCTTTTGAGACGCGACTACCTCAAAGTCTACCTCAAATCTTTGAATGGTTATAAGCATTCTTTTCAAACCAAGAACACTTGACGAGTTGTGCTAACACTTGTATTTTAATAACAACTAAAACAGAATTCAGAATTTCCTATGAACTACTGAAAGTACAAAACACCTTAAAAAACAAATAATCAAAAACAAAAACGGTAAATGTTTGAACGCGTACATTTTAAAACGCGTTCATGGCTTTAATTTTAGGAAACCTAGCTAAAAACATAACAGATAAAGTAAAGTGCCAACTGACACTAATAAGAACACAAAAGAAAATAGGAACAAGAACAAGCAAAACAACACAAACACCCGACTGCCATCACGTCTGAACTACACGAATACCCTCACCTCGCAACAATCAGCAGAAAGAATGCCACGCGCAATGGCAAGACAACGGTCATTGCATTCTGACCATGACCATGCACTGTATCACGTCGCGTCCGTCACGCTAGAGAGAGTACCATCTTCAACACTCCCTGCGTGATCTGTTGTCAGATAGCAGTAGAGGTTCAAGGTTAGAGCTCGGCTTTTTGAAAGCTATGACTATGTAATGGAGGGTAATCATTGAAAACTTGTCAATAAGTGTTTCACCCCCGAAGGTTTGATTCCAGATTTTCTTCTGCTGAAGTAGCCTTAGGAAAATGAAAATGTTTAGCTTCAGCTATGTCTAGGCCATCGTTGTCATTAATAAGGATGAAAATCTTGAAACAACTGAAAATCACGTTTATACAAACCTTCCCTAGAATATCGTTCTTTTAAAAGTCAAGATCACAACTGAAGAACCTTACAAAGTATCCTATCGACAAAATCTAACTGACAAACTACTTAATGCAAGAATTGCATATAGTTGAAAACAATAAAATCTGTTTATGTGCACGAAAGTTGTTTAAAGGATGTTCAGGAGGTCGTATACAGTCAAGAAGCACACAAGTCATACTTTGGTAGATGTCCAGAATTTCTGGTTAATGATTCCATGGTACTTAAACCTTGACGTTTTACGGTTGACAAAACAAAAACCTCCTTTCGAAAATTACAAATTCATTCACTTAATCAAATCCTGAACGACCTCCAACTGAGTGATATTGATTCCCAGCAAAAATTAATATCAATTTGAGACCGATTTGGTATTTTACGACCGGTGAAATCCATTTTTGGCAGTGCCGACACCTAAAAATTGATTTAACCGGTAAAGTAGCCCATAAATCCAAGCCGTAGAGAGACTTATATTGATGAGGAACGTCTCGTATGGTGACAGGCTGAAACTTTGTAATTAAACTGGAAGCATGTTGGAAGCGGTTTGTGATGTAAATGAGTGATTTGCACGTTGATGTCTTTGACTAACCGACTCGCCGTGTTAGTCTAATAGTCTAATAACAAGTTCCATGGCTACAACACGTGCTGGGATAGGCTCTGGCGGTGTTCTCTGGTGAATTGGCTTTCATGCTTTTTTAAAACCACGATGGGTAAACTTAAAGGCAAAGTATTAAAGATATAATTCAGCAGTTGGCCTCTTTCAAAAGAACTAAAAAAATTGCACAATTTCCAAAAGTATCTGTAATTTTCTCAAGTAAAAATGTTTGAGTTACTTTACAACTTGTTTATAGAATATTATTTTATTGATTCCATCCCTGTGAATCAAGAATCAAAATCTAAGAATCATTTATCAATAATTAATAATCAAGAATAAATAATCAAGAATCAATAATCAATACTTAATAATTAGAATCAATAATTGATAATCAAGAATCAAGAGTTAAGAATCAATAGTTAGGAATCAATTAGTTAATTTCCATTAAATACAAATTAACATACAACAGGTATCGTCAAGTTTTTAAGGTCAACAAGTTTACATTTGTTTCTACATCACTTAAATCACAGTCTAGAAAGTCTTCGGTTGAATAGATGGATTTTCGCCTAAGGCATTTAAGAGTCACATTTTTAAATTTCTTGATGGGCAATAACGTGACAGACAAAGGTAACTTATTGTAAATAAAACATTATGAAGATTTTTGTTTGTTTTTAATTTTATCGATTGTTTCAATTATAGTTCTCAATAATTATTTATTTGCAGTGGACGATCAAAGGGTCTTGTAATATCAACAACGGCAGAAACGATTGAGGTCAAGAGTTGCAAAACCTGCCTCTTAGATTTCCTTATTATTCGGCTCTAAACACCGAGGAAAGTGCATGAGGTTAGCTTCAAGTTGTCAAAAAGTGAAGACCCAAATTTCCTATAGCCCTGGTCCCAGACGCAAAACACTCTGCAACACAACCCTTTAGTGTCATTTTCAATTCCACATAATAAATAAGTTATTCTCATAAATAAATAAATACAGCGAATATAAAAGTTGCCAACCTCCCAATAACTTCTTGCATAAATCCAGATCCATTCGGCTTCTACCACGGACAACTTACAAATCTGTTCCAAAACCCCGCTCAAAAATATCCAAATCCCCCCAAGTCGTGCGCAGCAAATCTCAGTTCGACCTCTCTGCACACCATCATACATCTAGTTGAGCACCTATGTACAAGAGCACGGTGTTCAGCGGCCTGTAAGATTAGTAGCCGACATTAAAGCTCGAGGAATATAGCGGGTAGTGGGCTGAAATGTTGTCGTACATCACCGTACACGGCGGCGGCTTGATCTTATCAGCGGATACACTCGCGCTACTCATGGGTCTGAGGCGAGCAGAGCATCTGGTGTGGTGGTGTGAGGGTTTATATGGATGGTGTTTTAAGGCTGCGTAGTTGAGGTGGACAAAGTGACGATGCATTGGGTTGCAGTCCAAAAAGCGTCGCCGTTATTAATAAATTTCTGTAAGTTCATCAGCTTTGAATGAAAGGTAAAATTTTTTGGGCGGATTAGAAAATGAAGTTCCGAATTTTATTTTGGAAAAATTCCGTTGAACGTGAACATGTTAATGATTATTATTATTAGGTTATTAATTTTAAAACTTGGATCCCCAATTTAAAAGTTATGTACCAAATTGTGTCTAAAAAACCATAGATAATCGTTTTCACATCATGTAAACATTATGACAAAAGTCCTCAAGTGAGAGTTAGCGGTTTTTGTTTAAAAGCCCTTTTGAAACCAATAAATATCACTATATCACTATTTGAGATGCCGACCACTCTCATGAGGGATTTTAAGGCAAATAAATGTGGTGAGGGATGAGTGTGATGAGTGGTAGTAATGAGCTATGAGGTGTAGTCTTGTTACAAACTGAGGCCGACTCTTCCTTAGAATTGGTCATTAATTAAAATGGTGCATGTAAAAAGATAACGCAAAGTTCTGTGGTTTCTCGAGAACTTATTTTTATTTACGACCATAATATAACTACAGTCATGGGTCAAAATACATCGTTAGTGATTTTTTTCGCACGCGTACAGCATTAGTTTTAGCACAGAATAGTCAAGAACTCTGTAGTGTTAGTTACTTCACGATATTCTATTGATTGAAATATACCCCAAAAGGAAAGGTTAAGTAAATGTCTTTTGAAAGTTGAATGTTTTTCTTTTAACGAGTTGAAATTTCTGATTGTATGTGATATTACACCTTTTACACATCTTAACCCCAAATATGGTTTGGATATAGGTAGGTAATGTTTCCTAACTGCCTTTCTTACAAAATTCTCCGTGCCTACAGTAACGCTCAAGGTTCATTGTTCTATTTATTCAATCCATTTAGTAGGATGAATACTATTTGATAAGTACTCTCAGTCTTTTCTATTACAGTAATGGATTACATAATCGGAAATCCATAGTTATGTATTTAATGTCAAAAATATAACTAACATGTAAATACGCTGATAGAATTCTAAAACGCTCTTGAAGATTGACATTTAGTAAGCATTTACTACTTAATATGGAAACCCTTAGGTGGTATTAGTACGGTTCCTATAAAGAATGGACCGAAGGTTTTAAGCTCCTCGCATACCTTAAGGTTTGTACAAGGCATGTTGTTCAAAGTACACACAGACTAAATCACTTAAGAGCAAAACACTGCAAACATCTCGGTCAAGTTGTTTAAGGAACACCCGCCGCGTGCTGGACTTGTTACTTTGTGTCGACATTGCAACCGTTGTACCCATCTACAACCTGGACGTTGTAACTCTTCATCCATTGTAACCATCTACAAACAAGTCATTGTAACTCTTTGCTGTAAACTTAGTAACTCTCTGCGTAACTCAATTGCATTCCTTGTACCAGTTATCAGCTTGTTTAATGGCTCAACTGGTTCTTCCATCTTCACGGAGCGTGTTCCAAGTATTGTCTTTTTACGTTTTTGAAAGGATCAAACACTTCAGGGATCTACGATATTTGTGCAAAATGGACTGTTAATAGTAGACTAATATTTTGAAAACAAAATTTTTCTATTGAGGTAAAGGTCCCAACATGTTTCAAGTAAAACATCCACACGGTACATTTGATTACAAATTTGCCTCGATGTTTTCACAATAGGTTAAAACCAATATTTCAAACCTCAAGGTAACAAATTAGTCCAATAAAAATAGCACCAGCTTGATTTCGATCGAACAAAATCCAAAACAACTAAAAACAAAACGCTCAATACAGTTTGAAAGGTAACTGCTGATATCATGGTACAGATGTTTATCTACATTGTATGAATGGAAGTAGACAACAGAAAAGGCCTTGAACTGAGCTGAGTAGAGTTGAGGTAGACCATGTCTGTAGATGAGTCATGTTGGACCATTAGAGAGTCTGCACTGCTAAGGTCAAGGCTCTGCTTGGGTCAGGTCATTGATACTTCATTGGAGTACCTTTCACAATTGTTTTGGTGTAATTTTTTAGTGTTATTTTATGAAACTAGGCCGACACAGAGTGCTAAAGAAGCACTGGCGTGAGTGTAGTGAATTTCCAAATTTTATTTAAACTAGACTATTCATCCTTCTTAGAACAAACCTTCTTAGAACATGGGTTAGAATCTCTGCTTATTACACAGGTCTGGGTCTGGTGGCACGAGCAATTAATCTGATTTCAGAAGATTTGTAAAAAAGTAGACTTAAGTATCATAAATTAGTAGATAACATGTTTTCCATAAATATATGCTGCCTTAGCCAGCTATATAAACATAGCTTCTTATTTTAAAAGTACATTTTATCGTAGAACACTAAGAATACTTGGAATTGTCTCGTTAAGTATTGACAAGTTAAGTGCCCTATAAAACTACTATTACCAAAGATTACTTTATAGTGGTGGTCTTATTATGGAAATTGTATCAATGATATTGTTGAGTAGTTAAACTTATGAAATTTGGCTCATGCACTTTATCTTTTAAGGGTCCGTTGAAGTCTCTCCCAATACAAATAAGATTTTGTTAAAGAGAACAAATTAGGACATTTGGCAGAAAATTCAAATATTTCACAAACTTCACTAGGATCAAATGGAAGTTTTCATCAAAAGCAAGATAGGAAACATTCTCCTTTTTTGAGGATAGTTTGACCTTGAATTCACTTTCGAATAAAACAATTATTCACAAACCCAACAACCCCAGACAAGATGAGTCACCGACAGTCAGCTAACAACGAAGATAAACCAACAAGTCTTTCACATTTACATTTAAGTCACAACACCGACAAACTGCAAGCTCTAATTAATTGCACGACAACGCCTCATGACCAAACAAGGTGGATTGGTTATTTGTTTAGACTGCAGTGAATATGAGGCGATTAAAATGCAGCTGCAGCGCAAATTCAATGACTTGATTACTCTAAGATTGAGTCGGTTTAACACGTAAATGACTTTGTTGGCGGCCTTAGCTATGACGTCATTGTGAGTAACGACCTTCCTGACAGCTCAGGTGACAAAAAGTAGATTGGTTTCGTGGTCAAAACAAATTTCGGAGGTGCGAAAGATCCCTATCTGATGAGAGATCGTTTGAATTAGTTGAGCCAGGCGACGATGATTGGAATCGTTTGGGCAATCTCCTTTTTGGGGAGCTGAGCTGATTAATATAAATAATAAGGTTGTTATTTCTACATGGTTTTGTTAGTGTTTGGTGACAACTCAGGTGTAAGGGGTTTAAGGTAAAATTCTTTTAACAAGTGAAAAGAAAAATACCAAAAATTTGACTTTCAAAAGCTTTTGAGTAAAATAAATTAATAATTAAAATAAACGCAGATACATATCTAGTCAATGAAATATTTTAAACTTGTTCAAAAGTATGCATGTGCGAGTAGTGTTTTTAAAGTCGAGTCCAGCTTTTTATTTAACCCTCGAATCTCAGTTTTACTCTAGTTGAATTATCTTTCAATGCATTAACAAGATTGTTTAAACTACAGGTATTTTGCCTGTAGATTTTACTTTTAGCTGAGTCTACGAGCGATATACAGCCTGTCCCAAATTGTATGCTCCCATTGGGGACCTATCTAGTTATATCGTTTTCACGTACGGTTGAAATGCAAAAGTGTGATAATTTCAGGCTATTTGAAAATTCCGTTCACAAAGTTTTTTTCACGCACGCCTTAAATAGCTATAATGAATAATGTATTTTCCGAAAAACTTCATTTCAGTCCTGCTCCTGTGAAACAAAAGGCATTTTAATCAAACAATTTAAATTCGTCTTGTTTTAGTATGCAATTTTGTTTTACAAGAACAGGACTAAAATGAAGGTTTTAGTGGAAACCACATGATTCATTAAAGCTGGGGTCTGAGAAAAACATTTTACACTGCTTTTTCAAACGGGCTTTAATTATCGTACCTTTTTCATTTTTGACCGTATGTGAAATTTGTCTAGTTTGTGAGGTCCTCATTGTGTGCAGCGTAACATTTGGAACAGGCTGTATATTTTGCAAAAAAGGTTTTATAACTGGGTATTCGTAAATACATAATTGTATTAACTTTTATTGTATAGTTAACGCTTCTTAAATACAAATGGGTCTAGGAGTATAACTTTTTCTATTTTCGTCCTTTTGCGGGTTGCTGTTGTGCTTACTACAGTCCTCTAATTTGAGGGTAAAAATTGGGAAAACTGGAACGTGTTTTAAGTAGCCGGATTCAGTTTATTACTTTAGAGTTTGAAATCCCTTCGGGTATCTGATGAGCTTTTTAAAATTCACTTCGTCGTATGAATCTTAGTGAACTTGTGCTTAATTTAGTGACAGTATGGTCACTTGATCAGTAGGACCAGCTGTTGAATTAAACTCTTTGCAGTACAAAATCAAAAAGAAAACATAGCCCAACGTATGAATAACAGCTCACAGATGGCACAGCAACATCTGCACGCAGAATAATATCACCATTGTTTGTGATGATTTATCCTGTTCACCAAGGCACGCGTTGGCCAAGTCTGAGCCACCACCAACCGGTTTCAACTTTACAGTTTAGAAGGTCGTCAGAACAGATGATCAAATTATGTTGGTAGATCGCAAAACAAGAAACTGACAATGAATCCTTCAGCTTGATATAAAGTCTCGCTGGCAATGAAAACTTGACTTGCAGTGGTCGTTACAAGTGCATAATGATGAAGAGATCACTGCACCGACGTATCTCGGGGTAATCGGGGATCTTGAAGTATCATTAGACAGTCATCAAGGAGGATGGAAGATTGAGTTGAAATGATGGTTGAGTCAAAAGTTGAAGTATATGAAATTGCATGCCTTGGTGCGTGTATACTGGTTAGAGTATTGGAGTAAAATGTCAGTCATATAAAATTACATTTATCAAAATCGTCAACTAAGATGTGTAAGCTCTTATTAAGAGGTTGAGTTGAACTTTCGGTAGGCTACGCCATCAATCATTGCTACAAGAACAAATTGCAAAATAAAGACCCTAATAAATAACAAAATAATTCAGAGGTTTAAAGGTCGGTGCCTAATTCCAGAACATTTGAAATGATCGATGTCCTTCCAAGAAGAGAAAGTTTACTGATGGTTTTGTATAATCTCTAAGCCACAAAATATAAGTACGCAACTTAATTCCAGCTCTCAAGTCTGAAAGAGATGAGAAATTTTATTTTCATATCGAAAACAGGTTAGCACCTATACGTAGGTTTCTAAATCCTACGGAACCTTTCCTCAGAGCTATTGCAGCTCTCTTTGGTCTCTCAATTTCACTACATGGTACGCCAAACCTGCATTAGTCCAAGCTATTATCTACTAAAAAGGATACAGGTCTATATTCGAGTTGGAAAATAAATATATAATAATAATAATAAACGTCTTAATTTGGTTTAACAAAATAAGAAGTTAGGGCTTAAAAAAGCTCCTCACCTCAACAAAATATATAACAAGAACTATAACTACAGAGATAATAATATAAATAACAATCAAACAAACAAAGTGTCACATGAAGAACTTTTAGATAAAATTAAAACAAAACTAAAGAATAATGGCAACATTTTTAAAAACTAAACAAAAACAAGAAACCGATTTTATAATGCACATTTTGAAGTATTCTTAAATAGATCACCCTCAAGATCTTGCATGTTGATTTTTTTATTTTCTTCCCAAACCTAACACAATCATTGTTCTGATATCAATGTTAGGGTTGTTCCATAATAGTTAAGCTCCATGCCGAGTATTACGATGTATTTGACACAATAATCCAGCACATTGCAGTTTATCTGAGAGCTCTACAGTCATATCATTGATGACGACATCACAATAGTTAAAGTGAGGTAGTAAAAGTGTCTTAACAATTTTAACATAATTTTTACTTCGTGGGGTAGACAAGTTGATACTCGTTTGATACAGTGTATGCTAGCAAACACCTTAGCTAGCTGTAACCTGATCATTCCAAGTGAGTGTTTTGTTGATAATCAATCCAAGGTTTTTGACTTTATATCTTTTCAATATATATATGATGTATGTTATTCACTAAGTCTTTCAAACAGTTATATAGGTTTTGTAGGAAATTGTGTTTTGTATGAATTAGAGATCGACCTACGAGTAAAATGAAATCTCACGGTGAAAAGTATTTAGTGGGTTTTAAGAAAATAAACCCTCAATCAAAATTACGAAAATAATTAAAATCCGTCACATAAAACCCCGTTTATAGACTCCGAAGGCATGTGCAATCAAGGTATGGAATAGTTTTTTCAAATAATTTACTGAATGGTTTAATTACAGCTACAAAGGGAAATTGATTATATACGAGAAGCCTGTAATAACTATATCAAAATTAAATTTTGTACCTAGTAATTTTAAAATTCGCTCCTGTTTGACATGTGTTTAACATGGGTTTTATATAGTTTCCTACATGGTTCAAAACACTGCTCTTTAGAAACGACCACGTAAAACCAAAATTGGTACACAATTTGATTTGAACGTGCTCATTGCTCAGAAAGGTAAGGGCGATCTTAAAAGGTTTGGTCGAGAATTCCTCCAGACATGAGAGAATCATCTCCCACCCATCCACCACTGCTACTTCTGCCTGATCCCCAGGTCTGGGGTTTGGGCGTGGACGTCTTCCCGCCGGAATGTCAACTCCCTGTTGACCTTGCGGCTACTTTTTGTGTTGAGGTACTGAATGTTAAGGCCGGCACCTGCATCAGGCGCCGTCGTCCCCGGCTTAATTGTCAAAACTCTGCTCAAGCCATTCGCAACATTTGCCTAACGAACAGAAACCATTTTTCTTGCCCTCGTCATCAAAAGAATTTGCCGAATGGTAACAAATTAATTTTGTTTATGTTATCCTTCACAGGATTGCAAACGAGTATCCGTTCATCTGCCTTTCGCTTTTGTAGTTCACCAAGTAATGTTGTAAATCATTATTTTAGCCTTTTTCAGAAAACTTAAACATACATCCCAGAGTCTCTAAACTCAATTTTAAAATGGCGGAAACAAGTCGACCCCACTTTGATTTTGCTGAAGGTAAAAGGGAACTAGTATCTGCGTTTGAGTTGACGTCAATCTGTTCTACCCTAAGCAGTACCCTACCAAACCAAGATAATCCAGTTAACAGCTCCCATAGCAATAACTTGTTGATAACGTAAAACTGAATCACATTATTCCATATCGTCACTACATCCTAAATAGTAGATAATTTTATGACCTCCATACATTAGACCACAGGTCAGTTCTCTTTTTGCCTCTACTTGCAAGTTACGTATGCAGATTCTGCAGCAGATGAGTTGCATCGATCATCTGCCTCGCGGATATTGAAGCACGTGACCGCGGATTATCTGCTTGGCTGCACAACAGATGAGTTCCTCAGGCGTAAGACGCGATATTGAGCACGACGCAAGGTCGTCCTAAGATCCGCCCCGTCTGCTCCAGTTGGGGTGAACCACTTTTAAATTAACGCGTTAAAAGTAGTCGAGTTCTGTCTCAGAATCTAAATATTTTACCTGTTTCAGAGCATGAGAGCGTTATCTTGCTCTATCAGGATTTCTAAAGCCACTAAGAGAAGCTTCAAGATCTATAATTGACACTGAATGAATGTATCTGATTCTTAGGTTCTTAGATAAACATCTCTCTGGCTTGGCTAAAGTTCCCTAAGTCCATCGTTTACTAGCTTTTTAGAAGCATTTTGGTCCAAAACACGAATTGAGATAAATATTCAGGGGTCTCATAAGTTTTAGCAATTCAAATGGAATTATTGTTTTCGGAATTTCTTTGAACTGCACATAATATGTTCAGACATTTTCGACATTACCCCTACATCCGAAGGACGGTTATTTGAAGTATTTTTCATCTACGTCACTGATATCTTCTCTATTGTTCTTTACCACTTTTGACAATACAGGACACATTCCAGCGTTATCTTTTACCATAACAAACTTTTGTCGTACGTTGAATTACACTCGTTTTTAGACTCAAAGCATGTCGTATAATACACAGCACTTCAAAAGCAATAGCTGAGTTCGCAGAAAACTGTAAATATTGGCCCTTCACAATAAAACTGACTTATATCTAACAAGTCTGAATTATGAACCCCATTGAAAACACGAAAGATTCACTCAAGAATGTATATGTGAGTAGACAGGGTGAGTTTTATATGCCCCCGCCCACCTTTACTTTAGAAAGAGGAAAGCGTTTGAAAAACCCCTTTGGGGAACGTTTTTATAAGGTCCTGAAGTTTCTTTTGACGTAATTTTCGTTACCCCCTACCCCACCAAAATCGAGGGAGGATTGCTAACCAAATACAACCCTCCCTTCTGACACTTGAAAGGGTATAAAAACACAAACTCAATGGTGCCATTAAAAAAATTTACGACGTTTCTGTACAAAATAGCGGCTCAAAACGTTTTGCATTTTTTTAAGCAGAAAATCAACGCTGTCGCTACATTTTTCAAAATTTAGAAATAAATTACAGATCTAGTTTTTGGGTAATCAAAGCTTTAAAATGATATGTTACAAGATAAATTTTGCAAATTTTTGAAAATTGACAAATTTTGAAAAAAGGGCTATTTTTAAAAGTTTGCAAAATTCAAATCGGTTTTAAATCTTACTGTTGAAGCCGTTTGTGCTTTGTCAACAAAGAAGTTCTTTGAACGATTCTGCTTTAAAAGGAAGAAAACATAAATTGATGACTATCAAAAAGCTATTGAATGGGGGTTAAAACCCGAAATAAATATTAAGATAAACGTTCGAACTGCGACCAATCTAAACAATCTCGTATTTTCTATGATCTCACCGAACATAAATATAGCAGAACACCCAAAACAGCCCGTCATCGAGCTGAAACTGAATTTGAAAAGCTTACGAAACCCTTTCTGGCGAACAGGAGCACAACAAACACAAAACCTCCGTTAGTTCTGCTAACACTTATACAGGGTTCGTTCACACTCGAGCCGCTGGACCGACTTGTGTGAAAGAGTCCACTCCAACTCAGACTAGTTTTGCAAGTCACTTGTTGAAGGACTCCCATTAGTTTGACTGAGATTAATTGTCGAGAAGAACGGTTTCAACTGGTTTACACGTGTTTGGACAAGCTCTCCGAGTGTTGATGAGATTGAAAGATGACACAACTTGATCTTCGTGTTGGATCTCTTGAGGAGATTTTTGGAAAGTATCCTGGTACGTTCTTGGGAGTATTTGGGACGTTGAATGATGTGTATGAAGAGTCTAAGAGCTCGGCACTCACCAGCGTATTGGAAATTCTGAATTATGCGTTAAAATAGACAGGCTAACATATTTACTGCTAGAAATATGTTAACATAAAAATTTGTATTTTATTCAATGTTATCACTGTACCATGGTTCCACGCTCCTAGCAGCGAAAGGGTGTTATTCTGTAATTAAAATAATTCGATGAACACTTCCTTTAAGTACGTTTGTAGTTTAACTTGTTTTCAACTTGTCGCATGGTATTGTTTAAATGTCTCACTTTGTGATTAAATTTTGATTATTCTTAATTTTTAGTTTTTAGATGGCATTTCTATAACTGGAATTAGAGTCAGCGTATAACAGTAGTTATATTACTCGTAAAAGCTTTGCCGCCTTATTTGTAATTGTGTGCTTCTCCAAACAGGTTTGGAGGTTTTGTTTTATAATCAAAATGTATTTTTGTATGTGTAGATTCAGGTTAGACTTGTACTATGTATCTGTTAAGCGCACGTTTCGATATAGTTTTAAAATGTTGTACTTTTAAATTAAGGTTTACATTTGAAAATTCTCAGACTTTACCTTACGATCGTCAATTTACGGCCTATTATAAAAAAATTAGTTTTTCGATTATAATTTATTATACGGGTTTGATTTAGTTAAAGTCATTTTATTTCATCTTTCTACGAAAAATAGTCAATCCAATAAATTAAACTCAGTTTTTGAGAGCCACAGTTCCATTTACATAATTTAATGAAATGTCTTCATGTCCTCAGTATGAAGTGTATGCATATTTGGATTAAGTAAATCTGTGACCACCTGGATCTAAAATAAATTATGTCTTATGTATAATACAAGTCGTTAGTAAGAACATACAAATGTTCCTAATTATACAATACCTATTAATTTGATATACTTACAATAGCGGAGATCATTGTAGGTGGGACTTCTTAGACTGCTTTTACGCAAACCTAAACAAAGAAACGTTAACATAAATTTTGTTTGTCACCAAAATACAATGCTTTAAACCTATTGAATGTTTTTAACAAACAGCTCTCAAGCTAGATCTTGAGCTTTTGTACACATGAGTCACTTGTTCTTCGATTACGACATACCACAGCACCTCTAACGTTTTGAACGTGAGTTAAAAACATAACCTTCCAACATTTGTAGTAGAATGTTTCGAGGTCTCGTTTTATAAGATTCTTCTAAATGTTAGTACTTTTGTATGCGAAACATCCAGCTTGTATAGATTTAACATGCGTTTGTATATTTTATACAAGTTGTACTAGACCACTCGTTTACCATCTTTTGCAGGAAACAAACTCAGATTTGTGTGTTTCACTGCAGTCTTCTGCTTTTGACCTCAATGAATATATAACAACCATTATTGTCTCCCAAAGTGTTCCCAAAGGGACTTTTAGAGGGGTTGAG
Organism: Matsumurasca onukii; assembly: GCA_018831715.1. Taxonomy (NCBI): domain Eukaryota; kingdom Metazoa; phylum Arthropoda; class Insecta; order Hemiptera; family Cicadellidae; genus Matsumurasca; species Matsumurasca onukii. The sequence goes on along the minus strand of CM032061.1, from coordinate 53,084,376 downwards.
GTTATTCTTGAGATGTTTTCAAATACAAACATAGGTAATGTTTGACCTCTTTTCAAAGCGCATACTTTTATTGACAGCTTGTCGTATAAACTAAACTTGTATAATACTTTTCTTTGTATTATACAAACTTGACCAAACGTTTCTTAATGTAAGCTTCAGTGACGAAATCCACTGTCAGTATTCAACGAATCCTAAATTATTTTACCGAACAAAGAATGAGGTGTCCTTTCAAAACTTACCATAGTTAAATTTTACTTAGGAAAATATGAAAATTAATCACGTCTTGAAAAGCAAAAATCACATAAGTCTAAATGGGGTCCTCCAATCAAATTTAAATCTTTTAAAGATCCTGTAAATAAAAAAATACGTTTTGATATTAATACTCAAATTTGGAATAGTTGAAACGTGTTTTAAACTTAAATCCGTATGAGGTATTTTATGATTTTTGACACTAAATTTTTGAAGCGACGTAATTTGCTACCAAGGTTGCCATCTGAAGTTGTCTCCTTGCCTTTAACATTCGCTCATGTTCGTATACATTTTAAAAGTAAAAAGTCGATGAATTCTATTGCATTTTAATATTTTCTAGAAGAGTATCTCAACCCCTTAGCATTAAAAAAATGGCTTCTTTAGGAAGTTGAGTACGAAAAAATCCTTCATCAAAGGCGTTTGTTCAGGCCATGCACACGACATTTAAGATAGGTGAGTTTAGTTTTAAGCAATATGTTTTAAAAATATGGCCTTTAAAGCTAGATACAACACAACAAATTTTTGTATTTGAAAAGTTTTTGAAGAATGGCTTTCACCCCCCAAAAGTAACCTTGGGGTCATTTAGGGGATCAAAGGTTTTTATGGATTCTTTGGGATCAAAAATAAGAAAGCGAAAAATTAAAAAAATTAAATATACAAAGATTAGGCGGGTTAGACTTTGAAAGTGAAAAAGTATGCGGTGGTGAAGTTAGAACTACAAAGTTATAGTATATTTCTTCGTATTTAAATTTTCCTGAACTCTTATTTCAACCTTGTTGAGTAAGAAAGCACGTGGATCAATTATCTTGTAAAGCTCTGATTAATAAACAGGCCCATTCCCACCCACATCTTTATAACCAGAGAACCGTTCTCAAATAAAGCCATTAGTGAATATACAGCCTAATAAAACCTCTCGAGTGGTAATTCAAACCGACCTACCTAATGAGATGGGCGTGGCGTGTAAAATCGCCGAAATCTACAGACAAATAATGGTGCCTTTGATGTGAGAAAGATAAGACCGCGTGTGAATGCGGTAAAGCGTGTGTTGGCGGGTAACCTAACCTAACATCCTTGTCGTTGACCTGAGGTGGGAGGACTTCTTCCCGCCACCCCGCACCGGAACCGCTGATCAGCTGTTCGCAGTCAGTCAGCTGACCGGTTGCCGCCAGTGTTGCCATGTTTACACTCGCCCAGCTTAGTTTGATGGATTATACGAAATGTTAATAAGATTACGGGCTCTGTGGTGAGATTTCAAAAAGGATTAGTATGTTTTTCTTCTAGACCGATGCCTGCTACAGCCTACTGACCTAGAATGGCTTTAAACATTTAAAATCTTCCAACGAGACTATGCAACATAACTGTTAAACCCATACCTATAATAAACAGTTTTACTAAAACAAAGCAGACTAAACAGCACCAATAAAGTATACCAGTAGAAACAAGTTTCGCTGTTTTTGACATTCACTTACGGTTAAAAGTTCGTACATTACATTTATACGAATCTTATTGATAAAATCAGAAAATCTGAGGTTTTTGTAATCACTGTTTTAAACTCATTAAGGCTGTTGGAGTTAGACAATTCCATGAAAGTAGTGACAATTTGTCTTGGAACTTGATAATAGTATTTTGTTGTACATTATAACGCTTTTATTTCTCAAGCAATTGAGATTTGATTGTTAAGAACGAAACAGTGTTTCACAAATTTAAACTTCTAACCTTTAGGACAACTGAGAATATACGTCAACTTTTGAAGCCGTGTTTGCGTCGATATATGTTCTACTAAACAAAACCGTTGGTTTGGAGAAATAAAAACTCATTTTGTATTATGAAAATATTATCGTAAGCGTATTTTCTGTTGAACTTCCTTCGGGAGTACGCACCAAAATATGGTAACAAAAATATGTAAAGGTTAGCAGTTACTCGTCAGCCTATTGTAATTTTACTAACTCGGGATTAGCAGCAAGATATAAAGTACATTTTACATTTCTAACGAACCATAAATTAATATGTATTTAATTTTAACTCAATGCTACCTTTACATCAACGTAACATGAAATTACGCTTTCTTAAGTTTTTACTAGTAATAGTGTCCAACTTATGCTGAGAACACGTTAAGCCAGTAAGGTTTGCACTATCTATGTGAAGGTACCATAGCAAGGACTTTCAGTGGGTTTATTGAAGTAATTAGAAATTTTGCAACACAGAAGTCATCTGTTTCGCAGCTGCAGAATGATTCCCGCATCTAAGACAGACTGACCGCGCGTTCAAGTTTCCGAGTCTGTCTGGCAGTGCCGGGAGACTGCAGTTCCCTTAAATTTCCCCGGTGAGGTGTTTGTGTTGGCTTTTCTTTGTCACTTGTTTTTCGCAGAAAACATTATACAGGGTTGTTATAAATTATTGCGAACATTTTGGGATGAGTGAGTGAATGGCCAATGGACTCACAAACCTATTTGGTAGGAGATTTTAAACAGTTGCATTATACTAACAAAGAACAAAAGATTACTGGTACTTGTTATTTTACAAGTTATGTTACAAGGAAATTAAACCATTTCTAAGTGCTTTCCGTGGTTTGAACTCAACAATTGTAGTCTAAACTCAACCCCACACCAGGTTTTTGTGATCATTACCACAGTTATGTTTCCAATAACCTCTCGAACTCTTAACTTCCTTAATGTCAACTTTATTTATGAACACGCCTTTCTTGTCATAACCCCAAAACTATTCTTACTCCTTCGTCCTTTTGTTCCCCAGACATTACCCTTAGACTTTGAGGTGGACGGGGTATGCCAAGAACAGAGTGTCCACAAAGAAGGTTCAATAAGTTCGAGGTTTTGAGAGTATAGCACCAGCAATGCTTAGAAAAAAATAGTGTGAGGTTGAATTTAGACTAAACACTTAACGTGAAAACCACAAACAGCACATGGTTTTGTTTTCTCGTGACATAACTTTTAAAATAATTAGTATAACTATTTTTGTTCATTTGTTAGAAATACAATTGTTTTAAATTTGCTATCCAATAAAACAATTCCTCGTTTTAAGTCGATTGGTTATTCGCTCACTCAATCCCAAAATGTGTCCAACAGTTTATAACCACCCTCTATACAACTGTGTAACTGTGAGCTATTTTCAACTAGGATGCTAATTATAACTTCCAAAACTGCCCGCATAAATGTTAAGAACTAGTAAAACTACTCGACGAGTTCTATTTTGTTACAACAAGGTATTAACTTACTAATATACTTATAAACCTGGTTATTTATTTGCAATATAGATGAATTATGCTAACCACTATTAGGCCGGACGGTGTAGTGGTTAGCATTATCACGTAGCAAAAGATCCGGTTTGGTCCAAACATCGTATCTTCAAATTTATTTGGTATAACATAATATTTATTTGAACAGTATACTTACAGTACAGGGTTATTCAAAAAGAGAGTCCTACTTTCATTCGTCTGTAACTTTTATAGTATAAGTGGTTCATGAATAATTTACATATTATTGAAAAGAAGAAGTTTCAAAGTTTTGTTTACATATACTGAGAAGTGATTTCCGCTTTTAATTTACCAATTTTAAGATGGCTGCTCACTCAACACAAGATATTTTGCGTTCTTGAATTCCTAAAAGCCAGTCAGTTCAGTTTAGCGAGAGTTTCGTCGTAGATGAGTGATTTCCTCGTGAATTTATTTTGTGGGTTTATGTAAGGGTGAAGGTTTACGTACCCACCATGTTAAAAATCTAGATGACCTACGGAATCGTATTAGAGCTGCAGTCATTTCCATAAATCAATATTAACTTCGTGATCTATGGGAAAAGGGTTTGATTATCGGCTAGGGAGGACATGGTGAGCAATTTTAGACGTGTACCGAGAAAGACAAACTTTAAAAAGTGCTCTTTTTACTAGTATTAAATTTATGTTTATCTAAGTAATGATTAACAAAGGAGAGTTGTTTGAAAGTAGGACATTCTTTTTGAATAACCCTGTATAATTCTGCAAAAATAGTAGTATTGCACACGAAGTGTTGTATCATTCTTCAACATCTTACGATCTACGAATTATTTAAAGTGTATTTAAATTACTAATGGAGATCATACGTAATTTAGAATTACCAATCGAGGTTAATACTACCTAACTAGCAACTGAAAAACTTCATATGGCCACAATGCAGTCCGTTTACATATGGCAGATGTTTCGTAACAAAAGTGTGTATTATCTGAGTTGGTTACGTGCATTTTTAAGTAAATATTATAAAATTTGATTGACGGACCATCAATTTTCCGTTTGAAATAAATTACTTTAAATACTCGCACTTCTTCATTATTAGTAATTTTATTTGCACAAACACATAAATATTAAGAATATTCCAAAGGCGTCCAAAGAGAAATGATTGTGTCAAGGTTAAATTGAACAATAACAATTCGATGTCAAGGTAAATTTACTTCTAGCTACTATGCTTCACTGCGGCAGTTAATATTTTGTCATTTGCTCAGGAAGTTCACTTGTCAAGAAATTACATCAGTTTGTCCGACCCAAGGAGGACAAATATTTGTTAAACAGATATTACATTGTATTATAAACTTCTGTTAGTTCCTGAATAGTTCCTGAGTTAGTGTTCATTCAATCTTAGACTTCGGAAATAGAAAAAGGTTGTGCAAGGTTAGTACTGCGAACATTGTAAATCAACCCTAATATCATTTTTTGTATACATTTTAAGGGCTTTGTACCCGGGGTACAAAAATAAACGATCTTACTTTGAATTTGGTCGGAAGTCTCAAAGTGTAAATGAGTTTATAATATCTTTTAAAACAATTTTTTGTAAACAAATTCCAGAAAAATTCAACAAGTATTATGATATAGTCACCAAGTTAATATTATGGCTTTAAATAAAATTTAAGAGTTTTAGAGACTTTTAAGGCTTGTTAAGCTCTCATAAAACGTAACAGTCAAAATCGCACGGCCGAAATAGACTCACCTGGTTTGGACGAGAGACGAGTGCGTACTGGACGAGGAGACGATACGGGCCTAGATCATCACCGGGCCCGGGCCCCTCCTCCCTGTACCCCCCTCCCAGGGCCCGCCGGGGCCGCAAAAACACACATTCAATATGTTGTCAATATTTCACGGAAATTCCACACAAGTCATGTCTGATTCTGGAGCATTCTTAATTATGAGGACGTTTTGCTCGACGTGTTTCTCGGTAGGAGTTGTTTATATTGGACTAAGTGGTGAATTTGTTAGTTGGCTCTCTTGGTGGAATTGTAAATGGTGTAAAATATATGGTTTGGAGCGGATTTAAGAGGTTCATCTGCTAGTTTATATTTTTCAGTATTTCATGGGTATTTTGAAGTAATATATTGTGAATAAGGCATTTTCATGTGCGTTATTTTAAAGGCCTTAGCAAGCGGACATTGTTAAAGTCCCTGTGAAACGTGTATTATATTAAACATAACAATAAACTCGTCTCCAAAAGCCGTGAAATTGGCACAATTATAAAAACACTCAAAATTTGGTGCTAATTTCAAACATAGCCTATACACTTTACAAGGTGTCTAGTAATTACAGGAACAAACTTCTCCACCTGATTTATCAAGTTCAAATAAACAAAACCTGCCCGATAACACATAGTTCTATCTCACTTAGTTTTCCGTATGTCTGTTTTTGTTTTAGTTTTTTGTTAGTACGAGTATATACTATTCTGGGTATTATTAAAACCAAATTAAAAAAATACATTTGATTAATGATAACTACTGGTTTCAAAATAGCCTTACTTACGTGTCTAAGCTTAGCAACTGAACACTATTAAGCTTTATGGTAAACACACTGTTTTAATGAAATGTGGTAAATGTCTTAACAAGCATTTTAAGATCGAGTTTGTTGTGCTGCAATAAATAATAACGGAGAAACTACGGTTTTCCTGATTACAAGCTCAGAGGAAAAATGCAGAATTACAGACGTTATCTTTTAAATACTACGTGTCCATACACAAGAAGGGAAGAGGAGAAATTTACTCAAATAAATTGGAAGAACAACTGAAAGAATCTTTTAATACAGACTAAATCAAAATCGGTAATGCAAAGCCTTTAAGCTTATGTTAATCGGTGCCTGAGACATATATTGGGTATATGGTGGCCAAATGTCATCAAAACTGAAGACTTGTGGAGGATCACCAGGCAGGAACCGTTTAGAAAACTAATAAATAGGAGACGCTGGAGATGGATAGGTCACACACTGAGAAGACCACAGAGCTGTATAGCAAGGCAGGCACTTGATTGGAATCCACAGGAGGCAGGAAGCAGGCAGACCTAGAAACACATGGAGGAGACAGGCAGAGAAAGAGCTGGCAAATAGAGGGATGTCGTGGAGGCAGGCAGAGATGGGTGGTGCAGCTTCGTCGAGGCCCTCTGTTTCACTTAGGAATCAACGGAATTAAGTAAGTAAGTAAATCAAAATCGTCCTTTGTCCTTCCCCAAACTTACAATCCACCAACATCTGTGCACCATCAACAACTCACAACCAACCGTATCTCCAGCAGCTGCTGAAGCAAAACAAAAGAACAACCTACAAAAAGAAACACTAAATATCAAAAGTTGGAAAGAGCTAGTGTAAACAAAGCAGAGCGAAGTTACGAGATGTGTCACTACGCCAACGCGTATGTAACGGTCGGTGAGATGAACAAAACCGTTAATATCAGCTGTGCGTGGACCCGAGTGCGAGACCGCCTACCAGACACAGTGACAAGGAGACCGACTCCTCCAGCATGGTATGATTGACACTCTTACTTTCTGCTAGGTGTCTCAGGGCTGTGACTTCTGGTGGTGGACAGCTTGAGAAAGTATGTTTGGATTTTAGGATGTTTTGTGACAAAAACCTTTCATTGCATTTACATTTTCATGAATGACAATTGTTAATGTATAGTTTTAAAGTTTGCACACGCACACATATCGATCTGTTTCATCCATGAAATAGTATACGAGCACAGAGCTTATTCATTGAATCGTCAGCCTACCGAGGAGAACAGATGACACAAAAGATGTCAAAACCAAGATGTCTTCTCATCATTTGTATTTGAACTTTTCCTCAGGCTAGTGCCAAAACACGTGTAGCTTTTGCTATAAGCATCTTTAGTGGTGTGAGCTTTAAACATCTTAGGCATTGAACAACTTCAAATGAAACTTGGTATTTTGTTTATTCATGAACTATCGTTCTGTGTCTCCCAGTTTAGTCCTCCCTTCTTTTGTTTCGTAAGAGTATCTCTATGAGTATCTTACGTAGTCACATTTACCTTTGAAATAAAGTTTCCATATTAAGCAAGATAGTATCGATGGTTCCAAGGTTTTAAATGGTAATTTGCACGACTGCTGGTATCTCTACTAAAGTTTGCAATTGTTCGAACTGCTTGTTTATACACGATGAACGGTTTAAAAACGTTGTACCCTCCCCATAAAACTAGTTCGAAGAACAAGTGAGATTATAGGTCAGTCCATATCTATCTGAGTTTTAACTCCCGTTTGAGGAGTGTTAAAACGTTTAGTTGGAACTTCTCATTAACTTTATTCAAAACCCTGTGATGTTTCTTTAGGCTACATTCTGATCCACAGAAATTGAAGTTGGACGTTATTGAGATTATGAATTAACCATGTTGTTATACCTACAAATTGGTCGTGGGGGTAGGTCAGCAACTATGATCACTGGTTAGCACTTACTGTCTCATTCAGCCTTACTACTTCAATATGAGACGCAAGGGGTAAATTTCTTCATTATCAGTTTTCTTTCATTTTCTTCTTTTGTTTTTTTCATTCCCACCTAATCTAAAACAGATAGGGCTCATGAGCTAACATTGTAGTGATCGATTATTTAATCAGGCTTCAAAAGCGTCGGGCTCAAATCAATAAATACCCTTATAGCACAACAAGGTAGATAAAAGTTGCGATCGGTTGTATTTTTGTGATTTTTATAGCATAAATCTTCGAGAACTATAACTTTAAGTAACAAATTACGAACCAGCGCAACACTTTAAAGACCAACAGCTCACACAACTCAAGTGTTGGTGCTTGCTTCAGGCCAAGCTTATGTCTTGACACATTACTGCTATCAATCCATATTAAACCACTGCTCTGAGCTCTGAAGTTCAAGGCTACTGATCTCATATATTGCGTGAAAAATTGACTCTTAAAGCGAAAACTACTGCGGCTAAAGTGATAAATGTTTTGGTCTCTTTGGTCGAAACTTGTCAGTGGTTGTATTAGTCAGGCATAGATCTAAACTGTGTGTTCGTCGGTTCATTAGTTGCTGCGTAGTTTTCTTCTTAACGTAGTAATATTTTCATTTGTACCAAGCTACAGACTTTGTACCAAGCCATACCGTTCATTTTTATGATAAAATTGTAATAGTTGTGTAGTGATTATTGAAGACTGATTGGCCTTTTCTTTTTATAATAAAAATAAAACTATTTTTAAAAATAGTTTAATTTTATTATAAAAGAAGGTGTAATCAGTTCTTCAATAATGAACTCCTTCAACAATATAGACAAAATTGTAGTAATGATGTGATTTTCTTCAGGGTTTTGAGTCTTGTGCAATTAAGACAACGGAACGAAAGAAAAGAACACGTAGAGCCAGTCTTGACTTAGTGCATGTCATATTAATCAATATTTGTCGTTATAGTAGTATTCGTGTTAAAAAAACATGACTTAGCCTTTTAATGCAATAACTATATAGATAGTACCTCTATATTAAACAAGACATCTATATAATTGAATATAGAATAAAGACACACATTAACGTAAATAACGTTAGGTTGACTTTTTCATTTACATGGCTTCTATGATTTTAACTTTTATTACAATTGAATGAAAAAAACATAATGTAGGCCTATTAAATAACTCGAAGCCATGTCCATTACTAAAACAGTTTTTTTTCATTGGACAACGTTTTTTTATTTCGATCCTAAGCCACCCCCCAAGAAATGTAACAACCTCCTAGACGTTTATGATAATTCTGCCAAATCGAATCATATTTCTAAATACTTCAAATAAATCCCAGTCAAATCCCAAACAAGACAGAGAAAAAGTTCCGCACGATTGCTATTTTGACATTTAAAACCACAGAGTAGCCTAGAACCTGGTTTGACAGATGAAATGTAACTTCATTCAACCATGAAATTACAACTTCTTCTTTGGTTTTGATTTGATGGTGACCTTTGAATGTATTGAGCTGTGTATAATTCTAATCAATTTATTTTCTTTATAAATAACCTTCGTAGTAGAAAACATCCATGTGTTCAATGTCTAGTTGGGTAAGAAAAAGAACAATCTTGTTAAAAGGATTTTTCATTTAATTCAATAGCATTTTATTTCCATTTTCCTCAAGAATTTCATCTCAAGAAACCATGAGTAGTCTATAAAGTTACAGTGAGTAACGTATGCTTTTGAGCTTTCTACTTTGACCTAGTGGTTAGTAAAACCTTCGCAACAGGTGTTTACCTAAAATCCATCAAAGTTAATGTGTTTATCAAAGTTAATCCTGTTTTATTTAAACATCAATATTTAATTACATTATTAAGTTATATCAAAATTGGCTATGAAAGCCTTAAGGCCCTCATCTTTATAATCCTTATTCTACAAAATTCATCATCATTAAAGCAATATTCATAATCAAAAAGACTTCCCTAGATAATCTTTCAGACAAGGGTGACAGCCGCTCGACAGTTTGGTGAAATACTGGTCTCAATTAAGTTTGTATCCGGTGAGCCTGATTATAATAATGTATTCTTACAAAAACTTGTGTTGGAACAAACACTTAAGATATCATTCTTGATCTGATAAATGGTCTTGATTGAATTTAGATTAAAAGATTAGCAAATTCCCCGAAAATATTCAAAATTTTGTTTGGGCTAACAACGTTGATTAATTGCCAGGTATGTTTTGATTTGCGTGAACAACCGTCTCAAGGTCGGGTCTTCGTGAGCAAATAAATTATCAGCTCTCGATTCCAGAACTATTTAAAATTCTCGATCTAATGTCATGTTAATTTTATGGGTGATTCACGGCTGGTTGGTTGTTGCTAGCCACATTTGAGGTTATCTTAGAAGATGTGGGCGCAACTCATATCTTGAGCAAAATCTTTGGAACGACCTACGAAACTTTGTATTTGCTGGAAACAAATGTGAGTTTTTAGAATTTCGGATCACGCACGAATTTATAAATTCAATTAGTCATTGTTCCGCCCGCGTGTTTCTTTAGAGGCTATCTCTAAACAGTGGGAAAATACAACCTGGTAATTACGGGATGATTAATATGTAATTTAGTTAAACTATGTTTCAATCTTACCCCGCAATCACTACTGGTCTACACATTCTGAAATCGCGTAGGATAAATGGCTTCTCTGAAAACCATGATTGAATGAATGTTTCCTGAAAGTATCAAACTGAACTTAATACAGGTCCTTGTTAGTATATTCAGTGAACTATAATTGCTACCTTCCTTTGATATGTGGATGCAAGAAGTTCATTTCTAAAACAAGGCTCTGATAATGATAGGTCCAACGTAATCGATGACATCAGGGCTGCAATGATTTAAGGTGAACTAATGATACTGTGGAGTGGTGACTACTTGAGTGGTTCGAAAATCGCGTTAAGCAGTTTGTCCTGATCAGTTACAATCCAAGAAGTCAATTTCCCTATGGCAATTTTCCCTTTGGTGAGATCAAATTTTCCGATTTAAGGGAGCAGACATCTCTTACTATGATTCTCTCAAAGCCATAAAGTGCGTGTGTTCTTTACTTAAGGGGTCTACTGAATTTTAAACTATGGACTTATTTAGTAATTTTGTATAGCATCCGTTTGTTATAGACAAGTCACTTCCCTTCATAATACGGAGGAATAAAAAATAATGTTAAACGTCAAAACTAATATTTAAAACCTGTATTTCGGACGAGGCCTTTCAAAGGCAATGCCTTTATCGTCTGGTCCGTTCAAAACTTTTTCAAGATTTTTGAACGGACCTGACGATAAAGGCATTGACTTTGAAAGACCTCGTCCGAAATAAAAGTTTTAAATATTAGTTTTGACGTTTAAAATTATTTTGTTTTACTCTTTCCAATATTGAGCACCTTCTTCCTTTATAATACAGAGGGTTTAAACTTTTATTATGCTTTAAAACCATGTTTTTAAGTTATATCAAAGATTATGAACATTTGTTTTAATAGTTTTCATAAAGACATTAAACAAATTTTAGTATTGCAGGTTTATTTTTAAGTAGTACTAAAACAAGTTATGTATGTTATTAAATATAACTTTCGTTCATTTTACTTAAAGCTTGTAGGACAAGTTTCATTTAAAGCCAAGGCATTGACAAACACTTTCAAAAAATTAAAGTTAAAGGCATTAGATATTGAAGACGTGCTTGAGGTTTAAGTTTGATAAATGCGTGTATTATGTTCGCACAGAAATTTCATTGTATATGAGTCAGTCTGTAGAAGGTTTGGGTGAAAATTAAATTGCATCTAAATTAGGTTATGGGGTTAATATTGAAAGCTTGATTGGAATAGTCAGTAGAAAATATGTCAAAGACACTGTTTTTGAATGCACTATTGTAAAATTTTACCAGCCTTCTACCTTGTTTTTCTGTAGCTTAAGATACATAATACACGTACATTAAATAATTAGTTTATTTTAAATACTAGCTGTCACAAATGGTGCACCTACGATAACGTTGATCCTAAACTACACGCAAACTGAAATTTTGGCTACGAAATTTGGCATCATTCAGCTAAACCTCTATAAGTAAGCTATAATTGCAATGCTACTGGTTTATGAAAAATTAATGTGTTCTTGTATACACAACTTCAAATTTATTACTTACCCAAACTAGTACTTTTTTTATAGAGCTAACTGTACAATATCTACTTGTTTACATATACAAGACGCCAAGTAGTCAACAGGTAGCTGACGACTGTACGGTAGATTTGAGATAGTGTATATTATAGTGTTTACAGGGTCAGCGTCCGAGTGCGGGGCTCCGGGGCAACTCCATTTTGGAAACTGGTCAGCCCACGGTTCTGCCCATACTGCAGTAATCCGTTAATTATAGATGTATGTCTGTCCGGCACTAATCCGAGAGGTATTGAGGTGGCCGCAGAAAAGTACAGTTGAACCACGTGACGTATTGAATGGGATGGACTTAGGAGAAAATATGTGTTAGTGAAAAACAAGAGCCTGCATTGTATTTGAGAGGAAGGAGAAAGGAGAGTAAGGGCTACAAAGTTGTCATTAATGACTAGAGCAAAATAAAACCAATTAAAGAGTTAAATGGTGTTTAGGTTGATCAATATTTCGTGTATGATACCTCAGCAGAGTCATAAATATAAAGAGTCAAATAAGTGAAACTGTTAAAATTGTGTAAGGCTTTAGCTACCCAATTCCAATTTTATTTAAGTTACCATTTTGCTCAATCTATTGTATATTTAAATTATACTGTATTATCAGGTTATATAGTAAAGGTAAAACCTACCTCCTTACTTTTTAAATCAAATTATATAATATACGATTAAATGAGTAGATGATTTATTCTTTCAAATGTTTACAATACTTATTACAACCTGTTTGATTCAGGAAGCAACTAACCACTTTGGCAAGTAGTGTGATCAGTTGATATGGAAACAAACATGTTACTGATAGCGTCCGGTTTAAACACAATCTAGTGAATTGAAACGGGAAACCCCGTTAAAGAAAACCCGTTAAAAGTAAAACTGTACTAGCTTTACGATTCTATTTTGTCTAAGTTATTTTTGTATTTTCTATAAAATATGCTTAAATTGCATTTTCTTTGTACGCCGAATTTTCGTCTACGCCGAATTATTGTGGTTATATCGTTATAGCTGTATCATTATCATCATATGATTCCCATCCGCTCATGGTGGAGTAAATGATATTTTGAAGTCAATTAAAATGAATAGTCCCTTCGGCGGTCGAACGATTAATTTTCCACCTTTAGTTCGTCAGCCAAATTTTAATTTCATCAAAAGCATTTTTCTTTAGTTTTGATCTACACGAACCATCAGTACAAAAGTGTACCAGGACACCGAAATTCATTACTATCCTTCAAACAAAGCTTGTTATTGAAAAGTTCCATCAACAATGGAAGACTTTACTTGAAATAGAAGCCAAGACATTCTTAAAACTTGAAAACTAATGTTGAAACTGAATGAAACACTCAGACACTCACTGTCTTGACTTGTCAAGCAGTAAATTATGATCAATGTACTAATATGAGAATCAATAACCAAACTAGCCTTCGTCAGATAACCTCAAGAAAAACAACAAACAAATGCCTTGTGAAATATAATCACATTTGTATGATATGTTTGACGTTAACCTGAAAAACTACTTTTTAAATGACACTAATTAACAAAAGAATTATCAAAGAACGAAAGGGCGATGGGTTCAAATGGCACAGTCCTGAGCGTGGGCAAGAAAGCAGATCACATGTCAGCGAGGTTGAAGGTACGTCACTCACTCGGTTTACGTTCTGTCTTCAAGTTTATGTTGATGTGTGGTCGACCGATAATGAAATCAAAGTAGGTGTGGTTTATATCGCCTCCCACAACCAGCTGTCCAGCAGTCTGTCCCAACACACGTGACTTGCTATACACCACTGCTAATTGAAATTATGTGCTATATTGTTGCCAAGTTTGGAGCATTTGTTGGTAAAGTGTTCATAATTCCTAATTCTTAACCACCTTCATAATTCTTAAATGGAGGTTATAGGTCAATGATGTAATACGTGCGTTGTACAGAGATCGCATCAGCTCTGGTTTTACTAGCGACGTTCAGGAATACCTGTTTCGTTTCACGATGGCCCCTCCCGTGGTTCAGAAGTCACGTTTGGTCGTTGGTCCATGTCATTGCTTGTTGGGGGTGGTAATTAACCCAATCAGAGGAACAACCGGCCCTAGTTTGTAACAAGGCTGCATCTCATCAGCCACTAAGAACTTTCATTACATCCACCATTCATCCTACATTTGTCTTTAATGCGATCTAAGAGTAGTCGGTGTCTCAAATCAAAGTAGCGCAGGGCGTAGGAATGATAAAAGCAGTAACGGTCACCCTGCACTTTAATTAGACTTACTTTGAAATTCCTGCAAGACGCCAATGTTAGCTTCAACCAAAGATACCGCCCATTACTTAAACTCTCTTTAATCCAAAAGCAATAACTCCAACACAATATTTTAAAACACCAAATTTACGCGTTCAGAAGCCCGAAACCTGGCAGAATTATTAGCCCCTATTACAATAATAAGGCAAAACTCTAAAAGGATAATTTGATCGAATAAGCTGCTCCGTTATAAATTAATCTGATAATTATAATTCCTCGGTCAAGTTAACCTTGTGGGTATAATGGCCGGAGTTGTCGCATGGGACTGATGCCTGTGCGCCGTCGAAATAAGAGCAAGTGCCGTGACCTTGAGAAGCAAGGCCGGATCTTATCAGTGGTGTGATTACGGGCTATTAATCTTGATAATGAATTGTCCGTGATCCCAATTAATTCAGCTTCCCGGTCAGGTGCAGGGGTGCCGAGCGAAGACTCGTTCACACGGCGGTATGCGGCTAGCGATGACCAATATTGGCGCCCGACGTGGGGCATTTATTCAGGCACGACAAAATGGGTTGCAGGGATTATAATGTATTTTTTGTAGAAGTATTCTATTAAAACACAAGTTAATAAACACATCAGATGCTATTAACAATGGTCACCGTGAGATTGAGATTTAGTAGCTCTACTAACCGTCAACTGATAGGTGCTTTTGGAGAACGATTTTAATGGAATTAGGTTTTATGTTACCGTCTTATTTCCTTGCTTTAAAACTCATTTAAAATTTTGAAAACTAATGAGTTGGACAGTAGCATACATTTTTAAGTCAGGTATATAAATCTCATGAAATAAATTTTACAGAATAATAATAACTTGGGGGAAATAACTTTTCCTTCGCTCCTTCTAATCACAAAAAAGGTCACTAAGATCTAAGGCTTCCGGTTAACACAGCGTCACAGTTGAATTACAAATACTGATATAAGTTTCAACCTCGCTGTGGAGAGTCATCCTCAGTAGCTTGTTGACTGGCTGAGACTCGGCTATTTCCCTGCAACTAACAAGGAAACAAACAAGGTGTTCCCAGACTGTAATCTCCTTCATACATAACATAGACTGATCGTTTGACTTTCCTAAACAAGTTGGCGATGGAAAATATAAGTCCCGAAAAAAAGAAGTGGACGCAGCGCCACAGCATTCGTTCACTATCAACTGGCAGTCATACGTTTTAAATAAAAAAAACCATGTTTCCTCAACAAACACTCCATATAGTACAGTAAATGTCTGAAGTGTGCATCGCTGTTATCAGTGGGTGTGACAAGCACTAGGTCACCTTATCAGTTAACTACTCAACCACTTCCACACTTATTAGTGTATCCACGTACACTGGGCTATGACAGTGTGCTGCTAGCCTCTGTTAGGATGAACACTAGTGTGGATTAGTGTATAAGTTAGTCTCTATGGTGCAGATGGGCTATAGTGTCCTCCCTACTGGGTCTTTGGACCCTCTTGGGCAACCACGTGAGTAGAAACTTCAATGTTCATCTGCTACGTTAAACGAGTATTTTGAGTCACGTTTGAAGAGGGGTTGAAGGGGCTCCTTTTTATTAGGACTTGGACAGTTGGCTAAGCCACAAAGAAAAGCTTTGCTGGTTAAACTTAGCCTGTAGTTTTTGTGTGCTAGCCAACGGAGTGGGAGGATATGGAAGATGGTAAGGAAAGAATGGGTCTGCTGGCATCTAGCTTCAACCAGGATGGGGAGGTCCGGGGTCTTCCTCCGGAATATGAACATTTCACTTCTCAAAACAGTATTTGTATGAATTTCTTAGATGAAACTGGAACGCATCTAATCCAGGCCTATAATTGTTGTTCAATTTCAGGAGGAGGGTTCCAGGCATACTTGTTGATTAAGGTGTTCATATTCTTTGCTGGTTTATGCTTCGGGGTCATATTTAGTGTTACCTTTTTCTCAGCACCACAAATACCGAGAACTCATTATCAATACATTCAATATGGACTTAGGTAAGTGAACAGTTTTCTACACTATCTATGTGTGAGGGTTGGTATTATTTATTTATAATTTATTATTATTAACTATGGTTTCTTACACAAACCTCGCATTTTTGGTTTTGTGTTTTCCGAGGGTTGATTTTTCTAATATGGAAGATTAATAGCTTTAAATAAGGTATTTGATATGTTTTAAATTAAATACTATAATGTTTAAACTGATTTTATAATACCATTGCGGACGCTACCCATTGTTTTACGTTCACTAAAAAGCCATAACTTCAACAATAATTTTTAACCTCATACAATCTATCATCGTCAATAATGAACTTCAAACCAGAATTATTTTGACTTTACGTTGTAGGAAAATTGTTAGGGTTTATTTTGAGGAGTTTGTCCAAACTGTGTATATGATACAATATACATCATACAAAAGATATGGTAACTAGAAACTGTCTGGTTTTAAATATTCTCTAAGCCGACTGTTTATTCGTCCTAAACATCTATTAAATAATGATAGTTTAAAGCAAAAATACACAAACAGTTGCTTTTTTATCAATTTTCTCTCCTGATGCGTTGCTTCTGAGACGATTCTCGGAGCATGGCTCCAGGTTGTGCTCTTACTTAGAAGTCCTATCAACAGTTGGAACTGGTGCAAAAACTAAAAGATAGCCTTAGTACGGTATAGAGATTATAGACGTATCGATACATGATTGCTTACTACCGGATATTGTATCCTTTTATATTGTACTCGTATGTTTCAAGCTTATAGTGTAACTGTGTATATCTTGAAGATGGATCGAAATAGGTTTTGATAACAACATGTTTTACATGATATGTTCCCTGAGTGTTATTAAACAGATATAGAAATAAGACCCAGATAAAAAATCAGTGCTTATATTTTATAGTAATTTACAAAATATATTAAACAGTATTTCATTTAATATTCTCATAACAAGTCTATTTTGTAAATGATATCGGTGCTTTTCACATGTCTAGTTATTAAATCCTAAATAAAGGCCTTTATATTGTATTAAACTCTTATTTTTATTGTTGAATTAACAGCCTGCCAAGATCAATGTATGAGATCGTTTTCCAATTTTACCAAATAAACTTTAGTTAATAGTGTTACAAAGAACACTATTCAGTTCATTTTCAAGCACGATTTATTAGTAAAACGTGTTCTTCTCTCCGTCTAATTGGTTTTACTTGGAGTTTCTTTTCGGTTTTTTCAAAGGGACCATTCACTTTACATTCGATTAACATTAACTAGATCTTTAAACTACTGTCATATAAATCAACATATTTCTTTTATTTCAATGGGTATATGAAAGTTATCATAGGCTAATAGAAACCATAACTTTTTAATCTCTTTAACACTATCACTGCATCTGATTCCTATGGCTACTTTGCAATTCGCATTGAAACCAATGCAGTTTTTATGTTTTAACATGACGATCTCAGTAAAAGTGTTAATGAAAACAACACTAAATTACATTGAAATGATATTGAACAATGTTTTCGGATTGTATTATTTACTTTAAATGTATGAATTGTAATTATCAGGTATGATGATGAGTTTCATGAAGAAGTAAACCTGCTTGAGATGGTACAACACACTCACTCTCAAAACGAAAGTTTTCACAAAGGTATGTTTGATTGATTGATTACCTTTAAAAACCATACATTGTGTTGAAAATACACTTTTTGTCCAAGTTTTCAAAATCCTAAACAATTGATAAATAATTGAATAGCGTTAGCCATAAAAGTACAAATACATTAAAACGTGTTTTGTGGCGCCAGATGAAGACTTGGTGGCTCAAGAACTGAAGACTAGAGTTCGAGTGCTCTGCCTGGTGCTGACCACCAAGGAGACGTTCAAGAAAGCAGGGGTCGCCGTCAACGCCACCTGGGCATCCAGGTGTAACACTGTCATCTACGTCAGCAACTTCCAGGGTTAGTACGTTACTTGATTTTGTTCAAGGAGTCGATAGATTGTAGCTGTTAAATAGGTTTAAAATCAAGTAACCATTATTTAAAGAATTTTTTGGTCGGAATATTGAATTACAATCAGATTTGTTATGTATCTAGATATTTTACGTAAGTTCTATTCAACTTACGATAATATAAACTAACTATTTTCTGCAAACATAATAGGTGTACCTTTAGAAGAGCTCCTTATTGGATTTATAATTTTTAAGTTGATGACAACACAAATTATCAATAAAATCTTTTATAGTTAGTAAGGCCTTTCGAGAACATTGTTCCCATCTACAGACCATAAAAACAAATGATTTAAATCTATACTTCAGTAGATTATTCCCGAAAGGCCTTATCAACTATACAAGTTTTTATTAGATAATTTGTGTTTTCATAAAATTCCAAAAGATAATATATTTTGTACTTTGAAACGTTTGTGTTAGTTCAACCAGAATGTGTTAGTCCTATTTCAAAATAGCCTTATCCAAAGTTTTAACCTTTGAACATCCAACATTTATTTTCTGCCTTTTAATAAAAGATTAGTTTTATTTTTTTTAAGAGGAGTCACAGGCACATACAGTTGAGACTGTATCACGGGTTTTCTTTGACTTTTAGGTCCCTATAGGATCCAAAAAGCAAAGGTTTGATACGAAGAAAACTAACACGTGCCTTCGAAACACATTGTCGAAAACCACATTCAGATCTATGAACGAATAACAAATTAAAAATGGATGGAAACAGCCATGGTGTAGCCTATATAGCTAGTTAGTAAAAGTCACCTGAAAATGTGACTCTAAGGAGATATAATATTAAAGGTTTACAACAGTATCATTGTTAGACAGTGAGTTGCCTGTGCTGAAGTTGCAAGAAGGGGCTCGGCTGCAGCGCTGGGGGTTGCTGAGGCAGGTGCTGAGCCACGTCTACAAGCAAGGCTACCTAGACACACATGACTGGGTGCTGAGGACTGACGACAACACGTGAGTAAAAAAGCCACCATTTTGAAATGTTCTAACAAAGTTAAAAGTGCAGCCTTTACGTTATCTTGATTAACATAATTTAACGTACTTAACTTAAATTTACACTAGTATTCTTTAGGAAATATTTTAACTTGATTTCAAATTCCACCAATTCAGAGACCTTACACACCAAAGAAAAGGTATAACAGTTCTGGCATCAACACCACTGCAGCATTTTCATAAGTACTGATTATGGCCATCATTTACAATAAGATATTTAGATGATGTACTAATACTAATTATTGTCATGTTTAGATTTGTGGTGTTGGAAAATCTAAGACATCTGCTCACAGCCTACAATGCTTCTGAGCCTTACTACCTAGGCTGTCGGTTGAAGAGGCCAGTATTGCAGACCGGTTTCATGAGCGCTGCAGCAGGTAAAATTATTAAATTATTCAAGATATACGTAAACCAAAAAGTTAACATACGAAAATATTTGAACACCACATAGGTTAAGTAAGGAAATGGGCGAGAAATATATTGACAGAATAAGACATAATATTGTATACGGTATAGTATGAAGAGTTGAAATGATACATCGCTTACAGATGGATAGTATTACATAATTATTATTAAAACATAATATGAAAGTGCCACAAAAAATCCAATAATTAAATTTTAATGTTAGCTAGGCCTTTCAAAAACAAAGTTTTTATCTACAGACCAAACACCATATAGAGTAACTAAAGATACAGAGTGGCAACTCAATAGTATTCCTCTGTGCCAGGCGACAGTGCTGCTATCTGACCCGACAGTAGCTAACTAACTCTCGTGCCATGGCGGGAAACGCTATAATCTCTTCCTATTGGTGGTAAATTTTAAATCCTAATATGTTATTGTCTTGTTTTCTAATACTAACAAAACGTTGATTCATCTGTTCAATGTGTACTTATCGTTTGCAACTATGGCAATTGGCTTTAAATTGTCATAGACCTTTAATGACTTATGGGTTAATATAATTTCTGCCTTTAGATATTTATTATTAATTTTGCAAACAATAGAAAACACCAAACATAAATCAAAGTGTTATTTGTATTTTTATTATTTTGAAGTAAATTTACTTTGTGATAAAATAGCATAATTAGAAACACATTTGAATTTACAATGAGATTTCAATTGGTTTTGCCAATAGATTTTGTTGAGAAATATGCATTTAAATCTGTGTGTTTAGAGAAACTGTCTTTGATTTGTTTCGTATAAGATAAATGTATGAAAGACTTCAAATTTTTTTTTTTTGAGTTTCTTCATTTTGATTATTTAAAGTGGTTCTGCATTTTTATCAAGAGCTTTCTTTTACTTCTTAACCATACTGTCGATTATTTTTGTATTATATCCTAAATTAAAATTTAATTATTGGATTATTTGTGGTACTTTCATTTTATTTTGAAATGCAAATAAAAAGCTGTTTCCAGATTAGATCATTATGATTGTTTCGAAATGTACACTTTGCTATAGAATTTTAGGTTTTATGTTCTTCTCAAAGATTAAAAGTACAGTTTGTATTTGTCTTATTCTACGGCTTCATAATTCTAGTTTAGTAATATTCATTTAAAGTTTTTCTAAAATTCAAACCTCGTCTTAAAAATAAGTGAAAAGTAGAACATTTAAAATAAATCGTAATAAGGATACATTTGGTTACGATAGCTATTAAAATACTACTATTTTAGTGAAAGTCATGCTTTTTAAAAGCTTGTAACCATAAAAATCAGTAGCATTGCTTATGTTAAAGGAAGATTTACAATATACACTTTTCCACAGGATACGTGTTGAGTAGAGAAGCAGTCAGGAAGTTTGTTACCGATGGAGTACAAGATAAACGGTGCAACGAGAAAGATGTTGGTGAGGAGGAAGTTGAAATGGGTAAGGACATGGGGTTTATTTATATAGAAGCCCAAGTGAATTCTAATATTCGTTAGCATCCAACTATTAGTGAACTAAGTTACTTAATTCGCTATTGATGCCTGTAGGTGTTTCGTTAGTTTACTTTAAGACACCACCACTCTGAGAGGGTATTTTAAAATTAATTTAAGAAAAAGTTGGACGTTCTGTTGTAAAGAACACTGAGCTGTGAACACCCATTTGACAGCTGGTCTCTTTAATAGACTATGTTTAATATAATTTATTTCAAAATGTAGTGTGTACAAAAAATCCGTTCAGTCGAATAACAATACGTAGTTCTTGTCTTACTGTCCTAGGTAAATGTCTTACGAAACTAAATGTCACCCCAGTGGATTCAAGAGATTCCTTGGAGAGAGGACGATTCTTCCCCTTGGCCCCTGACTTCCATCTCATCCCTGGCCTTGGCACCCCTCCTGGCTGGTCTTGGGAGTCCATGTATTACCCAGCTAAACAGGTGAAGCTACAGGATGAGTTATTCACAAAAGACTCAGCTGGTTTGAGCAAAGTACGACAAAGGTCCTGGAAGTAGTTGAAGAGATGTAGTAAGCTTTTAATTACATTGAGCATTCAGTCCACGTGAAAGGACCATAATTCAAAGTTGAGGTTGGATATTTCGTCTTTCGTTCCAAGAACTTTAACTTTCAAAGCTCAAAACCTACGTTAAAGTTAGGTTACCATCTGTATAGATTGAATTCATTAGTTTTATAAACTGTGGACAGTCACCTTTAATATAAGCTAATGAACCAATAATTTACTAATCATTGGCAAAATGTCCCTTGATTAAAAAAAATGTATCGTTTTCTTTTGGATATCGATTTGACAATAAAATGGTAGGTTTTAATTACCTTCGTCAATATCCAAAAAATAGGTTGAGGGTTGTTACATCCCCGGGAATTTTCCATGGGAAAACATCATCGTCAGAAATGCAGTCATACTAGTGCACGTCTGAAGACAATAGAAACATCCCGGGGATGTGACAACCCTCACTAAATTTGTTTGTATATTGACGGAGGTAACTAAAACCTATTTTATTGTTCCTTGATTTGTTGTGATCTCTGTCAGGGATTTGGTTGCTGCTCGGACGCTGCTGTCAGCTTCCACGGCATCGGACCCAACAAGATGTACGCATTGAACTATCTCATCTACCACCTCAGACCTTTCGGCATCGCTTCACGTTCGACCAGATGACAACACTCTACATACGCAGAAAATAGTAATATCTCAAACGGCTCAGTTTGGAGATGCTTTTTCCTTATCGGGTGTGATTTTTAACATTTTACCTTTACGATGTTGTACTGTATACACTTTAGCCCATTAAGAACTCACCAACCCTTTAGAACTAATATAAGAACCTACTTGGGTATTGGTACAAAGCTATGGTTTCCTATGAAGCGGTGACCGCTAGGTTGTGGCCGTGATTTGATGGACAACTTTTGGTTTTAAATTAACCATACGTGAGTGTTTTCTAATGAACCGTAAAGGTCACATACATAGTATGACTTCATTGAAAATGAAGACGGTCGTCTATCAGTCGTATGAGAATGGTAATCATTTAGGAAACTATAGCTTAAGTAGTATACAATAGTGTACAATACTCATTGGTTGGGTACCAACAAATCAAAATCAAGATGAGCTTATAACAACTGTGCATGAAATTATTTGTTCGCAAGAAATTGATGTTTGCAAGAAACAGTTCGATAAGTAATAAAAACAAGAAGACAATTACTCTAAAACCTTTTTTATTAGTTTTTCAACCTGTACGAGTATTTCCCTCGTTGGTTTAAAATTAACGGTTTTAATACGTTTAAAAAGACATGTAGCTTAAGTATCTGCATAATATTTAAGCATATCTTAGCTTAGGAAATAATCAAATTTGTTGTAGCTTCTTTCTCTAAATTTGTTCTTTCTCCTTCTCCACTAACCTCCGATATCCTCTAACTATACCTTATTTTTTTAATATGAACATATAATTATGTAAAAGGGAATTTATAGTAACAACTAGATAAATAAAACAAAATTTAAGTTGTAAACTTAATGAAGGCACAATAAATGCGACACGTCACATTAGCGGCAAAGAGAGGCAAAATGTATTTATTTAAGTTAAAACTGCAGTTCAGTAATAGCACCATACTTTTTTGAAATGGACGCAAAAGTATGACACTTATGAAAAGTTATAGATAAATAAAAACCAAAAGTCAGCCTAGTAAGTAACCCTAGTTACTCTATTTGTATTTATATATTTTTGCAGCCCTCGTGGATGTGCCTCGAGAAGATAGAAGGGAGCCTTCAATGGCAAAGAAGATTAACCACGAAAACAGTCATCTTTAGAGACTTTTCTAGAGACAATAAATTTTATCAGTATGGTAATGAATGGAGTTTTGCCTGATAATTATTATAATTTATCAGAAATAAATAACAGGAAACAGTTCAATTCCTCGTAAGTTAAGATTATATTCCTTAGAAAAAAGGAATACAGGTTAATAATTGCTGCACAAAATAAATCACTTAACAACCACTAATACAGGTAATTTAGTTACACACAATATCAAGATTTACAACAAACCCTTTTCTTGTTTAATCACCATATTGGAAAGGTGCTCTCCTTGTTTGAAGGACAACTAGGAACCGATGCACGCAACATTAATTGTCCGTTTTGCACGCAAGTGGTTAACTTATGTCTTAAATTTGTGTTCTCACACTGCGGAGATGAAATTGGTTTCCGGCCTACTCTACCCGGAACACAGAAGACGTTGAAAGTTTGAAGTTAACTCCGATGTGGTCATCGGCAAGAGTTAGGCTACAGCACTGATTTTAAATGTATATTTACAGTCAATGGCTACAGGTAATTTGCTATGGACGTACCACGTTACAGCTACGGTATGCTAAAAATATAACTCCAGAGACCCATAAGAAAACGTCTCTTGTTTCAGAAAAAATACAACTTCCACCAAATATTTAAGTCATAATGATAACTTGCTTTCTGAAGGTGAAACAGAAAATGATTATCAAGCAGAAATTCTTCCCAAGGTTTTATAAACTCTGTCTGTAGAAGAAGATTTCAGTGATACGTCAATGTCATTCTATTTCCGCAAGAGCTTTTGGGACAAGCATTGGGATATGGAATTAAATTCAACCATTGAATGGAATAATTTGGTCGAGTTGTGTCTTTCAAATTATTGCATCAACTGGCAACCAAATCGCGTCAATCGCGAAAACCAAATAAATCCAATCTTTGTGTAAATCATCTCTATTTCCTTTATTTGTTAATTCTATAGAAATTGAGTATGCACTTTTATTTTCAGTTACAGTTATCGCATGTTTCGCAAGATTTTTTCAAAACTATGGTCGAATAGTAAATTGGAATGTCCATACTCGACATTTAAACGAAGTCTTATACGCTAGCTCTGAAATCACAATGCATAAACATGAAAACGGCACCTGATTTTGGTATAATAACAATTTTTCAAGAGATTCCGAAATACAGTACAGTATAATAATGGATTTAGTTTACTGTCTTGACTCTTGACCGGTACTGTTTATCAAGCAAGTCCCACAGTTGGACCCGCGCTAGCTTCATCTTCTCATCGGGCCACGCATTATTAGAACCATTGAAAGTCCTTGCAGTCCAACCATAAAGACAGAAGTGCTAGGCGGTCGAGCTAAAACAGATACCGTTGTTTACGCGTGTTACAACGGTGGTAGTTGGATAATACTAATAATTATGTGTTATACTGAGACGTGGATAAATGTATACTGGACCTGGAGTAAAGGTTTCATTTCTTTGGTTGTGTTTGTTAGTTCAAGCTTAGGATAATAATATACTTCGATTTTTTGCGTTGATACCCCGACACTCTTGTTTTTAGGATGAATTCGTTGGTTCATGTACCAAAGTTGTAGTATTTCCTAATCTAAATCAACAATACAACTTACATAACAATATAACAAGTATCCCGCAAATAAATAGTAAAGCTTCGTTGACATATGTTTTAAAATCTTTCTGTTACAAATTTGTCCGTAATCTTCTATGTTTTCAGCGCCTTATTACTTAACATGTCCCTAATGTAGTACCCATTACCACCGAAAAATAAATCAATTAGACAAAAAAAATGTAAAAAAAACCAAGATGTAGGGGTGGATGGAAGACCCGGCCTTATTATGTTTCTAACAGTGTAGTATAAATATTACTCGTCTGTTCTATTAATGTTTCTGTGCTTACTATTTTCTCAGCCAATTGTATCAATAATGTAAAATGGTGTTACCGTAAATAAATAAATAAATAAAAGTCAATGGTTTTAATGGTAACATTGTTAGTACTTCCTTCCATTTCGTGTTGCAGTTTTTCTGTAGAATTTTAGCTCAACTGAATCTGCTGGCAAAGGAAAGAAAATAAAACAATAGTCGTGAAATGAGTCATGTCACAGACTCACAGTCAGCTGATAGCTGAGCGTCTGTTTGATTCCTGATTCATAACATGTAACATGTCATAGGTTATAAAACGTAATTTTATTTTGTTTTACATTTTTTATTGTGAAGTTAATAACGTGTATTTTAGTGAAATCATAATGTTTGTTATCAAAGTGTAGCTCTCTCTACCCAGTAGGCACTGAGTCACAATAGGCTTAGGTGCCAAGCCCCTAAATAGGCTTTCTAGTATATTACCCCCTCGTATATTATTAGCCTACTTTTGTTAGTTTAACATCTTTCAGCATGGTTTAAGGATTTATCTGTTTAAAACTTCCCATTACCTCTGCATAGTTTAAGAATAATCAAGTACGTGAGACCTACAATTATTAATTGGTTTAAGCGTGGAAGTCGTCATTAAGCTATATACCTGAGAGGCTAGCCGAGCTGCAAATGTTACAAATTCACATTACATAAAGGTGAGTAGGAACTTAACCTAGTTAATCTAGCATTTAGTCCACATGGTTAACATGTTCACTGTGGATTATTTTTAATTTAGCTATGCTATGTGCGACATATTGAGTATTGTAATTTTATTTTCTTAGGGTCTAAATGTTTTCTTGTCTTTTTTACACTCCAAATTCCAAGAGAATGTTTTTACACCAAAAACTGAGGACACATTCAGAGAGTATAACCTATAAACGAACATAACCTCATAACAGCAGGTCTCAGACTAAGTAAATGTGGTTGCTAAGTGAAAAAAACTAAAAGCATGCGAAATATGCTGATGAGCGTCACCGGCACATAGTGTGTACAGTCTATGACAAGTGCGTGAACTTTTACTGTTAACAGGCCATTTATTTTAAAAGCACCTATTGCTGTTCTTTTTTAGCAGCGGTTTGGGCTAGGAAAACCTAATATGTTTATTCAACCTCGTTATACTCAGCAGCTGGCTCACCATGACTCTAGATTTACTGCTATAATTGCTGCTAAAAAGCACCTTAATTCACTAGCTTACCTAGCAGTACTTTAGGACCAAGATACTCAGCCTACTGCCTAACCTACTTTGTAGTCAAAAATAGACCCATCAACTTGCACAAGGGAAATGGGGAACGTCCGGCCCCTACTGCAGACCACCCCTCCATTATGGCTACTTACAACAGAACTTAATTATGAATGTGCCAAAGTAATTTGTGCTACAGTATTTACTTCTCAACATTATCATCTTATTTTAATGTAAACTATTCTTATATACTATTTTTTTTAATTTAGCAGACGAGTTGCAAAGTAAATTCCTAATAATGAATCCATCTGCACCATCTTATCACCATATACTTATATATTTGTGTGTCCAATATTTAGGTTTGATATGAACATGTTGGCTCAAAGAAGCAGTGACACTGAAACCTTGTTAACTCACAGGAATTCCCAGAGGTCTGGCGAACATTCTAATGGGGTAAGTACAACCCTCTAGAACAATTTAGAAACGGTTATTTCTAGTCACGGATAAGAATTGTGAAACTCTACTTTCTCAATATAAGTACAAACTTATAACAATGTCATTACAAACTTCATTACAATGTCCTGCTCCCAGGAGCAGGATTGCCGGTAGAGTTTTGGCCTGGAATTTTTTGGCACTAAGGGTAGTCAGTCTTGGCAGAAAGATTTCACCAATTTGAAAAACCAGATTACCGGAGTTTTGGAAACAGTATGATGGGGTTTTAATAAATCTTGGGTTTTTTGAGGTTTTTACAACTTATTGGTTTTGTGAATAATTTCTAAATGACAATTTTAAAAGAATTGATCTGTGTTAGGTGTGTTTCTATAGATTGGATCAAAAGTTGTAAGTTAAAGCAGAGGCATAAAACTGAGGTTGGCGGGCGTAGCATTATTTCCGTTTTCTTCATAACTTCATTTTTTCAATTTCATAACTCCTGCCGAGTAGTTTGACTGGCCCTTGCTCAAATTCTTTAGCCACCAAAGTGGGGCTAGGTTAGCAGGGTGGTGGACCGAGGATTCACGGGCATACCGCTCCCTGTTTCCTGCCGGTAGTACAGCCGGTAGCAGAGGCACCAGTCAAGTGTTGGCCGGAAATTTTGCCGCTGGGGTATGGGCTAGTTTAAAAAATGTTACCAACTATATATATGTTTTAACTGTATGTAGGCTTTTAAAGTAGAGTTGTATCAATCATAGGCTCATTGCTAATTTAGCTTACTTCATTAAGTCGTTTTCACAAATATATAAGTTAAAATACAGAACTGTACTCAAATCACTAATCTTCTACAGATGCAAACTTTGTGTTTTCTCAGCTTTTAAGTTGTGTCACAATGCTGTATTTCACCCACAACTCAGTTTATCCAAAAGAGTGTTGAAACTTGGATGGTGTGTTGTTCTAAGTAGAGTCACCTTCCAACTTCAGAGTTACTTTTCAAACCTATAGGAGTTTAGGTAGCCATCAAGTTTATAATGGTGTGTTAAATGCATGTTTTAATACTGGCTGGAGCATTGTCTTATAAGCTCACTTTCCCAAAGATTACTCGGATTAAATAAAATTTGTCTAAAATATTAACATTTAGCATCTACACAGTTTAATGGCAAATCTTGATTTCAGGAACATCCTGCAAGGACTAACGATGGGACGGTTCCTATTGGATCTCTCAACATTCTAAGTTCTAAGTTTGAGGTTGGTCAACTTTTATATTAGAGTATAAGTTAATGTATTTATCTATTATGAACTAGCAGTGATGAGTGGACCTTTGCTTCGCAAATCGCTATGAGAGGCCTGTTAACCTCACCAATGGATGATACCTGCACCACCTCCCACCAGTTTTGACATATCAGACCATCTCTGCATGATTCGAAGTCACATTAAGCCATTGGTCACTTGTATTTCATTGGTCAATTGGCTGTGTTATGACCCATTCTAAGGAAGAGTCGGCCTTAGTTTGTAACAAGACTACACCTCATAACTCATTACTACCACTCATCACACTCATCCTTCACCACATATTTGCCTTGAAATACCCTTATGAGAGTGGTCGGGATCTCAAATAGTGATTTAGTGTTATAGTCCCTGAAAGACCAATCAATATAATATTGTTGAACATATTTTTAAATATGTTTTGAGAAAAACAAATATCTGGTAAAATATACATTTTAGATCAGGGAAAACATTTATTTCATTGTTGCTCTGATCTATACCTGTGGGTGACATATGAATTGTCTTTAAAGGCATCCATGTGTGCTTTTTAAGCTTTTAAATGTGCCGCCCTTGAGAGTTTGCTAGACCTACCCCCAAATTTCCTGAATTTTGATGGGCTCCGGTTTTTACAGACAATTTGTGAGTCCAGGTATTTTCAAGTTGTCTTTTGAGCAAAAGGTTTGGGCAGTTTTTCTAAAGGAAAATAAGTCAACTTCAGTTACTGATACTATTTCTTTTTAACAACTTTTATAGTATTAAAGTTTTACGTAATTTAGCAGTTGATTTCTGATGCTGGTTAAATACAACTGTAAAAATTTAACAGTAACAAAACCCTTGATTGGTAAAAACTCAAACATGTTTTCATTGTTTGTGATATTGATTGTTCAACATTACAAAATGGCTCAAACTTCAAGATATTTTCAAAACTCAATAATTGAGGTACTTGACACCGTTAGTGGTAGTTTGAATACAAAAAACTTTTCAATTCTAACTTAACTCTTTAAGGTCATGTGCAACTTATGAAAAAGGTTAGGCAGTTTTGACTTTTTAGTTTGTATTGTCAAATTTAAAAGACATATCTTTTACTATAGGCCTATCAGTGTACAGTTTTATAAAATATCTTCAGTAAAAAATACAATCCTGACTATATATGAGACCTGAACGTATTTGTCACAGAGCTTGGACTACGACATCTGTGAGAACAGCTTGTTGCTAAAGGAGGCGATTGGTAGAGGCTACCCGTTCCTCACCTGCAAGGGCTTGGCGCGCTGGTTCATCTTCTTGGCCATCGGAGTGTGCACTGCCTTCGTCGGCATCTTCATAGACATCGCTATTGAACAGCTGTCCGACCGCAAGTACTCCATCATCAAAACCTGTATCCTTTCCTCGACTGCACTGTCATTGTTGTTGTGTTGTTGAAATTGACTGGAGGAAATAATGCATCAGTTGTAATAGTACATTTCTCTACTAGTATTGAAAGTGCTTGTTTAAAGTTCACATGTGAGGTTTCAAATACAGGAACATCCATATTGATGTTTACATGCGAGGTGAAGCCGAACACGGAAGTAGTTAGCAACCATGTGCTAGAAAAGGTACTTTCAGTACAAGTTGTGAGCGATACTTTTCATCATATTGCAAAATGACACAAACATTTTTTTTGTAAAATTTGTTCACCAATTTTTAAAATTTGTCAATTGTATTTTCAAATGGTATTTTAGTAGTAAATTTGTTAAACAATTTTTGGCATAATAGACTGTTTTTTAAAAAAAAGGTTTTGAGTAGGGGTAATTTTTAAACATTTTTTGTGTAAGTTGTAGGGTTTGTGGTATTTATATTCAAAACAAAACATATAACTTTTGTCACATTTTAAGATTTTATAAATATACAGGGTGGCCCATAAGTAAGTTGATAGGTCATTTCATTGAATGCATGTCGGTCAACTGACTTATGGGCCACCCTGTATATTGAGGGAAAAGTAAGTTGGTTTGAAAAGTACTTTGTAAAATGTCTTTACATGATTCTAAAACCGTAATATTCCTTAACTTCCTTCCTGAGACCTAGATGATTGCTCTACCAAGAGTGTATGTACAAACCTTACTTCGTCTGGCTAGGGTTTAACATGGTGCCAGTGCTCATTGGGTCCTTGTTAGTTACCTATGTAGAGGTAAGTGTGTCAAACAGCTTCATCAGCTGTTAAAAACCTAAAACCAGCTCCTATTGTTCGGATTATATTAACCTAGTCATTGTAAAAATATGTTGCAAACCAATCATATTGGTATAGAATAGTCTTCTTACTATATTACTATTCTTACATATAGACTATTAAGTTTACAAATAAAATTTTTATTCATATGCAATGTAGTGTTTTGCCCTCTGTTTCAGCCGATAGCTCTTGGAAGTGGTATACCCCAAGTGAAGTGCTACTTAAACGGAGTTAAAATGCCTCGGATCGTTCGGATCAAGACATTGTTTGTAAAAACTGTAGGAGTCATAACTACAGTTGTCGGAGGGTTATGTGGTGGGAAGGTAGAGTATAAACTTATCAAATCGAACATTTTTAAATTTTTGGCATACCTCAATAATTGTGTAGTGGTGTGCGAGATCTCAGGATCCTGAGATTGAGCAGAGTCCTTTGTTTAAAGTTTTTGTTGTTGACAATGGGAGAATTTCAGAGTTTAAACTATTATTGGGGACATTTTCCATCATTAATGAGCAACTAACTAGGCTAGTTTTTTAGTTTTAGTATTGTGACTCTAACAGCCACATATTGTTTGTTTGTGTTTTACTGGTCAGCTTACGCTTTTACAGTTCACGCTATTTTATGCTAGCTAATTTTTAATGTTTTTGTGTTATGATGGGACTTACTTTCACCTGAAACGTTGTGATCATCTTGCTCACTAATGATGGAAAATGTGTACAATAATAGTTTAAACTCTGAGACTGAATGAGGTTTTTTAAACACTTGACAGCTTTGGTTAAGATAACTGTAGATCCTTTTTCAAAAATATAAAATTAACACAATATTTTTAAATACAATAAACAATGTTTTAAAAATCTGACTATTATGTTTGAAACATCTCACTAACGATGGAAAATGTCAGTACCTGTTTAAACTGGGAGTAGAGTTTTTTTTTGTCCTTGAACTTTATTGCTTGTAAAAATGAAGATAAGAAAAACTGTTATTTAAGGGAGCTCCAAAAGAACTACTAGAGAATTCTCTTTACAGAGCTCCAGTGTCCATGACTACCAATTACTAAGAATTACCTCCTCAGCAGTTCTTGTACACAAACTGTTACAAGATAACTCGTACAAGAACTGTCAAGGAAATAATTCTGAATGATTTTCATGTTTTCCATGGGTAATTGAATCCTCTGGGATCAATATCTTATGCTCACCCCGGTTAATTAGTGCCATGTTGATTAATAGCAACATTAATAATTTTAATATTTATTATTTCATAAACAAACGTGCAGATGTTATCATATTTCAAATACCTACATATGTATAAATAAATTTTCATTGCTATCAATTTATCAAAACATTGCCTTGTCTTTAAGTTTTAACAATAAAAATACAGTATATAATCATAATATAAGTATTTTGTAAATATTCAAGATAAATAATTTTTTATATGTTTTTAATACAATAAAACACAATATCAACCATTCACATATATTATTCACTAAATAAACTGTAATGGTTTCTAATTATCTTTCTCACTGGAAAGTCCTCAAACTGTTTGCCAGGAAGGACCAATGATCCACTCAGGGGCTGTAGTAGCGGCGGGAATATCGCAAGGCAAGAGTACCACATTCCGATTCCTAGACCTGTCCATCTTCACTTACTTCCCGGAGGATCACGAGAAGAGAGACTTTGTGTCCGGAGGGGGGGCGGCAGGGGTGGCTGCGGCTTTGGGGCTCCGGTTGGGGGCGTGTTGTTCTCCCTGGAAGAAGGAGCGAGTTTCTGGAACCAGAGCCTCACTTGGAGGATCTTCTTCGCCTCCATCGTGTCCACTTTCACGCTGAACATTGTACTAAGCGCGTACCACGGTCATCCTGGTTAGTAGTTTTGTTAATTGTCTCAAGAATTAACATTAGGTCATATTTATGGAAAATACACCTAATTCCCCAACCTTTTGCCATATGAACATATGAGCATTAATGCAAGTCAAAATTGTTTGCCAAAACTGATAATCTTGCTTCTTGATAAAGCTTTCTGCTCCACTCAAGAATTTGAAGAATGGAATACAACCAAGTGACAGCAGGAAAGCAAATACCATTCCATTTAATATAATATGACCCTTGTTCCAATCTCAAAGTTTATGTAAAACAATAAATAAACAAATAAAAGCACTTCATACCACAAATTTTGGTGAATTTATTAAAGTTAGTCCAGCAGCATTAGGATACCACACTATACGACTAAACGTTATACATTGTCAAATGGAAGGAATTTTCAAAGTTTATGTGTCACTAGACACAACACAACAAAAAATATGCGCTTTTGGGAAACTCTCCAAAGTTATATCTTACAACAAACCAACACTTGCGTCTGTGTGCGAGCACTGTAGAGTCACTAAAATATCATGGCTACCAAGACTAGCACTTTTTTTTGGGTGAGTGGTTATCAATACCAAAGCAAAAACCAAGAGATGAGATTGAAAGTTGTCATTAGTTACTAGGAATTCGTGATTTGTTTCTGAGACTAGTAAATAGTAATTTTCTGTTAAAGTTGTGTTTCTTGGAGTTGTGACAACTTAACTGCTTTGTCACTAATTTGTTGATAATGTACAATGATTTAAGAGCATTATCTTTCAGGTGATTTAGCTTATGCTGGGCTGCTGAATTTCGGGGAGTTTTCTAAACTGAAGTACGACATCTTTGAGTTGCCCCTTTTTCTGATGATGGGTGCTTTTGGAGGTTTGTCAGGAGCCTTGTTCAACCACACAAACTACAAAATTACCGTCTTCAGAATGAGGTTTGTTGTAATATTAAAGCGTGTCATTTTAATTGTTTACTACAAACTGAACTAATCATTGCCAATAAGATTAAATTTTTTAGGAATTTATATCTTCCTAAACTAATTAGGCATATCTTTAGTTACTAATTTATGGCTTCTTCGTTTGGCAATTTCCTGTAGTGAAGCTGGATAGCTATGTCAATTGTCTACGTATACTACCCAGTTGGCAGAACCAACTAAAGAGAAACATAACTAAAAAATTAAACAAAACCGTTCGAAAAATGAGTATGTTAGCTAGGAAATTGCCCACTTTCAACAGGTGTATCACAGGATCAGTAGTTTGATGCCAGTACCAGAGAACAATGGTCTGCCTTTTTACAAATATACTTTGTAGGCGACAAAAACACTGAACGTAATATTAGATGTGAAAACTGTGCACATTTGATTGTTTTCGTTGTACCTTACAAAATACTATGTTACTGTAACACCACAGTCATAATGCTGTAATATATTTTATCCTTGGGAAGGGCGGATACACAGGTAGGTCAGCAAAAGTATATTGATGCGTGATCATATTACATTTTGATAGCTAAACCCATCTTCCTGATTCATTCTTGCTATACACTGTAACACTGTCCAAAGTAGTCTGCCTGTGTTTTGATAGTTTAATGGACAAAGTTGCAGTGAGTTTTGCTTTTCTCGTAAAATGGGTCACGGTTATTATGGCTTACAAGGGATGTTTTGAGCACCAGAATGTAGCGATATTTCTCAAATCAAGATCGCCATGTCATTGAAGACAAGCCTCCTGGGCATTCAATTCTCCGACTGGTGAAATTCAGGGCCTCAATATTCAAGTCCAGCTGACCATTGAGGACTTCTTTGCTGTCTGAGTAAAATTCAATTTGGCAATTTCCACCTGAATAAACCTGGCATATGGAGATTGGTTCTTTCATGGTTACAATCCCATCTTGTGCTTTTGAATACCAGCTGCCACTTCCCAGGATCTAAAATTTGTCCATATGCTTACTTTTAGTTCCCATAATGAAAAATTACATAAAAACACCGTTATGATGAAAATGAAGGAGTGAAAAGGCAAGCGAGGTTGAAGCTCAGCTCTGTTAGGGGTTAGAGGCAAACCAGGCTCGAATGACTACACATGGGGGTTATGCTGAAGCATGTAAATTAGTTAAAAAATACTAAGGACTTATAAGAACCCATTAAGGGTTACCGGGAAGTATAGGTGCGGGTCACATGATACCTAAATAGGCCTTATTCACTACCACTTACCTTCAGTCTTCTTTTTCCTAACAATTTGTTTTATATTAGAGTTGGTTCCTGTAATCCACTGCTTTGTAGTTTATATTTGATGATTTTTACCTTGCTCAATCTGTCCACCTAGGCAAGACTCCACGTCCAGATTGTCCGTTAGCCTATCAGCCACTACCTCCACCGCCAGTCAAGTCTCACAGCTCGAGATGATTGGCCTGACAACCTTGAGACTTTGCCGTCCGGGCAAGGAGCCTTACAGAGACTATCATCTGGGCCAGGTTGGTTATCAGGATACTCCTCCGACTCCTAGGCCAGTCCCAGGCACGCACCAAACAGGGAGTTATTGGTTGTGTTAGAGGGGTTCAAACCCTGACCCACCTAGAAGGACCGACCAAAGACCTAATGGGAGTATCGGCTGATCGCTAGGTGACTAATAGGGGTTAGCGGCAGAGGCCAAGTGACCTAACAGGGGTTATCGGCTGACCCGGCCAAGGGATCCTAACAGGGGTTAGCGAAGACCGGCCAAGACCCTAACAGGGGGTTATGGGCAACCTACCGGACCTAACAGGGGTTAGCAGCAGACCGACCCAAGTGGCACAGGGGGTTATCAGCAGACCTGGCCAAGGGACCTAACAGGGGTTATCGGCTGACGTGGTGACGTGGCCAAGGGACCTAACAGGGGTTATCAGCTGACCTGGCCAAGGGATCTAACAGGGGGTTAGTGGCAGACCCAGCCAAGGGACCTAACAGGGGTTATCGGCTGACGTGGTGACGTGGCCAAGGGAACTAAACGTGGCCTTCTAAACTACTTTTCTTGTTGATTAATGGTGCCAGTGGTGTGGGCCAACTTCAATAGATTACTTTTGAAAATGTATTAAGTATTTTCATCAAAACTGCAGTCAGCTT
The DNA here is from genome assembly GCA_018831715.1 of Matsumurasca onukii. NCBI lineage: Eukaryota > Metazoa > Arthropoda > Insecta > Hemiptera > Cicadellidae > Matsumurasca > Matsumurasca onukii. The sequence goes on along the minus strand of CM032061.1, from coordinate 53,048,906 downwards.
GCATGTTTATATGCAATATCTTGGTTACACGGCTTTATCACAGGAAATCAACCATCAGTGTGATTACTTAGTAACAGATAAGATATAGTAAAACATGTAAGTTAATATTTTTTCCTCATTTGAATTTAACCTATTCTAAAATGTTATATAATGTTTTTGTTCATCGTTTGGTCCAAGCTTTTTGATACAAGCTAAACCTTATACTGAGGCTTTACCTGGGAGGTTTAAGTTAACCTTCTGTTATGAAATAAAAGATCTACAGTGTGTATATATTGTTTTAACTACAAATTTAAAAGAAATAGCAATTATTGAAAATTAAATAGAAGTTCAAAGTAGAATATAGATACATAGTATCTAGAAGAAAAACTATTGAAAAACTCACAAAAGTTATGATTTGATCAGTCTTGCATTGGTGTCACTTGTTAATAAAACTACCTATATAATAACACAAAGACAACTACTAAATAACAAAACTAATTGCTGGAAACTTAACAAAAACCAAATCACCATAACACATGAACATGTCTTTATAAAAAATACACCTGGGGGTAACCTCTTTTATGACTACTCTGGAAAGTTTACTTGACATATGAATTGACATACATATTAATATAATACTATCAAATATTCATCAATAATATCGTATCAACAAAGAAGAGAGAGAGAATATTCTTTATTAATACAATCTTAAAGATTGAACATGGTGTCAAATGTTTAAATTATTCACAGAATACTATAGTCAGAGTCTCTCCTGTTCCCATTACTGAAGAAGGGTTTTTCTGAGCCACTGCTAAAACTTCTTCTTCAAAACGCCTCCTGGGTCCAGTCTACTTAGTTCTTGTGGAAGGGCATTGAAGAACTTCGTATCTGCATATAACTGGGCTTTGATTCAAACAGCTTCAAGGGGTGTGTGGGTAGGCTAAAGTTGATTCCGTTTCTTGTGTTGTGTTTATGGATGTTTTCAAGCCTTTGTTGCATTGTTGTGGATATAGCTTTGACATATTCTAGGATGTAGATATTCAGAATTCTGTAAGGATTCTCCACTCACAGAATAGTTCTCTGCAGCTTTCCCTGGAGCCCATTTCAACGATGACTCTCAATGCTTTTTCTGGAGAATAAGAAGGGAATAGAAAGTGAAAGATAAGAAATAAATATATAGAATAGAATTATAGATGTATTTCATCATTGTTTAGATACATCAACCAGAAGTGGATGAAAGTGGTGGAGGCTGTTTTTGTCGCAGCGGCCAGTGCCACCATCGCTCTTCTCATGATGTACTGCTTCAATGACTGCAAGCAGCTAGCTACGGACCCGACCATCGTACCTGTCCAGGTCAGTTCTGTAAGGGAGTTGTGGGCTCGAGGCTGTGGTGGCTTGTGTATAGTAAGACATAGGAGGCTGGATTATGACGAAGACCACCGGGACAGGGCAGGGCAGGGGCATGGAATGGCTTCCCCCGGATACAATTTGAATGAGATTGATTGAGCGAGTGATACCAGAACGTAGTGTTTGTATGGTATCTAGATATTTATAATTATATGGGTGACAAATTTTGAAGATTGCAGGACATATAATTTGTTAATCGCTGTTGATTTAACTTGTAAGGTTACTTTAACAGTTTCTGATTTTCTTAAGAAAACTGGCGTCTTGTGTTTCAGTTGTACTGTGCTGATGGGGAGTACAACACTGTGGCAGCTCTTTGGCTGCAAGTTCCTGAGGCGACAGTTAAGTCTTTGTTTCCACGACCCCAGTGGTTAGTAATTGTGCGCTCACATCTAATCTTCCTTGTGTTGTAGATTAAAACATAACACAATTTAATTGACTAGTAGCACTAAAACATATCTTATCACACATGATAAGATTAAACACGATGTGTATTCATAATTGGACTGACATTATCAGTGTATCATCTTTGGCACATGAAATGGAACTGTTTAAATCAGTAATAACTGAACCATTTGGGGAAGAACTTCGAACTTAAAAACCTTATTTATTCTGCAGAAAGCAGCAATTAGAGCAATTTTTAATCTAAAAGCTAGAGAATCTTGTGAAGAAATATTTAAACAAAATAAATTATTAACCGTTCCAGACATATATATTTTTGAAACAATAAAATTTACCAAAGAAAATCCACAATACTTTACACTTGAAACTACAAAATTAAAAACCTATAATATCAGACCGAAAAATTTATTAGAAAATATATTTTATAACAAAACTTTTTACAAAAAACATTCAAAATTCAACGCCATCAAACTTATTAACAAATTACCTCAAGAAATCAAATTTGAAGACAACTTTAAGAAATTCCAAAAGAAATTAAAATATTATCTAATTAGTAAGACACATTACTGCATCAATGATTATTTGGAAGATTATGAAGACTACATTAGTTTCTAGTTTTTAAATTACATTGTAGTTGCTCATACAAGTTTATTGTCCAAAGCAAAAAAAGAAAAATAATCCTTAGAGTTTAAGTTATGTTGCTTAGTTGTATTTGTATTCATTTTAATAAATTATTGTTTTCTTTTATCTAAAATAGTATTAAAAATACTCAAAAATATGAAGGCAGAACTTTCTCAATTTTGGATATGTATAATGAAAAACAATTTCAAATGTCAAAAACCAAAATTAAATAACTTACTTAGACGAGGCCTTGCAAAGGCAAAGCGGTTAAGGACGGATTTGGGGATGAATACTTGAGTTTTTTAGAGCCTTAAGGTGTTTGTTATCCTCTTCAACCACTAATATACACCACCATTGGAGTGTTCCTACTAGTGTGCTTTTCTTGACTATCTCTACGCTTCCATTTTTGTCTGTGGCTACCTCTGATCAGCCTACCCCTTTACGCCTGCATCTACCGATCTCCCTCTACTAGCATCCATGACCATCCCTTACCCTGTTTTCTCTTAAGCTATCAATCAATCCCTTTTTTATAAACTGTGCAACTACTGCTTTCGACTACTGCTAAGATATCCCTCTTTGTCCTAGCAATTTCAATACAATTTAAAACACACAAAGTAAAAAAGTCAGTCACATTGGATGTCCTACAGACAATCCAATTAATCAAAACATTACCTGTGTGGTGTGCAGGTGCTCAGAACCTTGGATCGCTGGTGTACTTTGCTCTGGCCTACTATCTGCTCTCCATCTGGACTTACGGACTGAGCGTGTCTGCAGGACTGTTCATCCCTTGCATCGTCACCGGAGCAGCCTGGGGCAGACTCGTCGGGCTCAGTCTGGCTGAGTTCTTCCCTGCCGCTGTAAGTTGCCACATAGTCAAATTCTATAGCTAAATTTAGTTCAAACCGTTGTGTCGCAGCCTCAGATTGTTATCCGTAGAAAGTATCATTTTGATCTGACCTGGCTAATTGAAGTCTTTAGCTTTGGATTAGACTTTACCAGTTTGGTGTTTTAGGCACTGTTTTACTGAAAGATTAACCAATTATTACACAGCTAATTTAGCTAATTTAATGTGAACCTACAGAGTTAAGAAGTTTTGCTAATCAACAAATTTACCATACAAGGTTTGAACAATTTGTGATTTATTTTCATGTTTTACTTTTGACAAGTTGATAAATATTCTGATTTTTAAAGGTAAATTTTCAGATGTTTAGATTCCTTGGAGTATATTTTGTAATAAATATCTACATATTACTCTGTACTCATTAGTAGTATTAAATTTTGCTATAACTTAATTTTTGTCAATATTCAAACACTTTCAAAATTTTAAGATTGGGGATGTCAAAAAACTCATTTTCCTAAACCTTTGGTTATACAAAGCTTATATTATATGATGACTCCTTTCACCTTTGCAAGCTAAATGGTCATTTGAATTTAATATTTGAACATTCTCTTCTCAGGAGATATTTGCAGATCTGAAATAAATTTGACTTTTACAAAGCCAATACAGGTTAAATTTAGCAAAAAAAAACTGCTGTAGTGGTTTTATTTAAACCTGTATTGGCCTTATTTGTAAAAGTAACATTTTCTTCATCCTCCTTATAATTGTATTCGTATTCTATAATATAAGTGCCAGAACATTTACCATTTCAAACCATTCAGGGAATTCGAACAACTATAAGAGTATTATAGTAATCTCAGCTTCAACTTACAAACCTAAGCTTAGCCGTTTTGATTTGAAAATCAAATTTTCTTAATCCATGGACAAATAGAAATTACACAATTGATACTTCAGTTAATTTCCATTTATCTCATTGAGCTGAGCAAACCATTTTCAAACTTTATTTTTCAACTTGCAATCAATAAAAAAAAACTGTCCTTAGTCCTTATTCAATTACACCACAATAACACCTTGGACTCTGATGTGTGTAGGATTGGTGCCTGGACCCAGGCAAGTACGCTCTGGTAGGTGCGGCCGCCCAGCTCGGTGGTGTGGTGCGGATGACCATCAGTCTCACCGTCATCATGATAGAAGCCACTGGCAACATCAGCTTCGGCTTGCCTCTCATGATCACCCTCATCATGGCTAAGTGGGTCGGTGACTTCTTCAACGAGGTATGCGGTCAAGCTCACTTACCTCACTCATGTATTTCTTTATACGAGTTCAATACCAAGGGCTTTATGGAACAAAATTGAGACGTGAGATAAACGGTTTGTAATTAGGCTTGATGAGCTAACACTTTTTGCGCCAAGCCAGATCACCTCACACTTTGTAATCTAAAACACTAAAGGAAGCAAATAAAATAGGAGAAGAGTAGTTTGGGACAAAGCAGGGATGTTTGGTAGTCAGACCAGAGTGTACAGCGAAAAGGAATTACGCAAATTATACAGGAGCTACTTACGTACGGGGAACATGGGAACTATGTGAAATTCAGTCTTAGAGAAGCAGTTGTTAAGGTTTTTCTAACGGCCTTGTCAGTCTGTGGAAATTTGTTTTAGAAAAGCAAGAAATATACAAGAACATTCTTTTTCTAAACCCTGACACCCTGCACAGGTAATAATGGACTCAAGCAGTGGATGCATCTCAAAGTTATTAATCAGATGTTATTGGTATACTAGCGAAGACTGATTGGTTATTGTGGAAGGTCAATAATGCTAACATAAGCCAACATTCTGAACAGACCTGTTAGGCTGTTATTGTTTTAGTTTCATAAGTTATCTGACCTACATTTAAGTGCTGATGAGAGTGTACATTCTAAAAATGTTGCGCACTTAAAAGAACTTTAGAGATCACTTGATCTAAACTAAAACTAACAGATCTCTGTAAACAATAAAAGGAGTTGAAAGATAATGTTGAACGCTAAAGGAGAGTGGTACATACATCAGCTACACTAATTGGTTGTTTAATCTAACTCGTTTTGGCCAGTTATGAGATATGACAGATCAGTTGGCCAATCAAATCAATGTTTTAGGGTTCGTTTTATGATGATATTGATAACAGCACCAGAAAAATACTGCATTAACTATTGAGTCAGGCCCAGTGAATGGTCAGGAATTTTCAATGGATAGTTCAGTCAGCTAATGCCAGTTCTTACCAATATAACCTGTTACAGGGTATCTACGACATCCACATCCAGTTGTCTGAGTGCCACTGCTGGCTTGGGAGCCGCCTCCTCTCAACTACCAAAGCCTCTGCGATCATGTCTCACCCTCCCTGCGTTTTCCGCACTGTAGAAAAAGTCAGACACATCGTCAACGTTCTCACCAACGAAACCTACAACGGCTTTCCCCTCATCGATCCTCAGTTCAAGTCTTCATCTGTGGTGAGCTAGTTTGGTGATTGTTTGTAAAAGTGATTGGGACCTTATTATCTGAGAATGTGGTGTGTTGTTGTATAAAATAGATAATACTATCAACAATGCTTTAAATGAAAGGACCAGCAACAAATTGATTTCAACTTACAAGTGAACATGTTAAATTGACCCAATGATCGTCAGGAGATTATCTGACCAAGACAGCTTTGCTGATCGAAAGGCCTCTTGAATTAAAACGTTAAATATTGGTTTTATTTTATTTTAAATTTCTTTTCTATAACAATCCAATATTGGAGCTTATACTTCAAGATTAAATTGACCCGTTTAAGTAAAATAATCTTTTATAAAAAAGAACTTATAGGAAATTTATTGACACTAGTTAGGCCTAACATGTTGATTTTTTTAAATGCTACACTGCTCTACTCCTTTAAGCCCAGGGGTTATCAAGTTCAAAAAGAGCTGCTCTCCACCTCTTTGTATTTGATAAGCCAACTAACCACCGATTTTTTCAGGGTATTTGTTTATTTAATTACCTGAATGCCCTTGCTGTTGGAGTAGATTCAGTGTCTAGGTATTGCACTGTACCAGTAGGAATCAAAACACGACTGTGAAAGCCTCAGTCTTAAGCTTCTCACTTTAGAAAACGGGTGAGCTTCAGGATAGTATTAAACTGCTCATCACCTGGTAATTACACGCTTTGCTGCCAGGAGAGCTAGTATGGCTCTACTACCTTGCTGTTTTTCTTATAAAAGCAAAATTAACTTTTTATGCATAGATTTGAGCAGGATAGGATTTTTCAACTCTAAGTCAAAACGACGCTGCAAATGGTTTATAACAGAGGTTTTTTGTTCAAGAAAAATGCATCTAATCCCTAATGAAAATGAATAATTATTATTTTGTATTTAAACAAGTAATAATTACATGGACCAAAGTTTCTAAAATTAAAGAACCCGGTATTAGGTATGTTAATAACTCACAGCCTTACTGTATACAAGAATTTCACTGCTATTTGTAGTCGTTTGTAAATCAAGTCTGGTTGTTTACAAATTTTGTAATGTTGTTAAGGATGGTGTGAGGTCTAGCGGCCGACTGAGAGGGCTGATTCTTCGCGCACAGCTGATCGTCATGCTGCAAAACAAAATGTTCAACGTGACCAACAGCGATTGGACAAGAAATCGAATCTCTATGAAGATGTTTCGCACTGCTTATCCCAGATATCCTTCAATTCAGGTATTGGTTGGATTAATTTGGGAAAAATTAGATGTTTACCCTGGATAAGGGTGTTTTGAAGGGTAAGTGTTTTTAACTTTATATTGAGAGAAGTTTTCATACCTCTCAAAAGGTTGTGTAGGTTTAAGAACTAAAATTGGTAGCAAAGTCCATCAATTTCTTTGTTAAATAGAAACCAGTTTTTTTGTATCCATTATCTGGTTACCAGATAATATTTTTAAGTATATGACATCGAACAAGTTGCATCTTGTTGTTGCAACAAATGTCTTGTTGTAGACATTGTAATATCTACTCCAATAACATAATGTTTTTTACCTTTGACCAAATAGGAGATTCAACTTACGGAAGAAGAACTGAATTGCACTATGGATCTGAGGCCTTTTATGAATCCTTCTCCATACACCATTCAGTTGGTAAGATAATTGAAAAATTTACTATTAATTTCTAGGGGTGTGCGAGTACTCAATTATCGAGTTCAAGTATTTACCGATACTCGAACTCGGCTTGACCTGATCGGTAATGCTCGAAATTTGGTCAAGTAATTTGTCTTGAAATAATGGTGATTTCGTCGCGGGCGTAAGCTGGAATCAGGAGATCGCCGCTAATGGTATCGAAGTCGTTATTTCAACACGCAATGGAGTCAAGAGATCAACATGAATGGTATCGAAGTTGTGATTTCATCGCGGGCGTTAGCTAGAGGGAGTCTAGGGATCACCGCTAACGGTACTGAAGTCGTCATATCGACGCAGGCACTAGCAGGAGTGAAGACATCGCAGCGAACGGTATCAAAGTCGTGATTTTAACGTGGGCATCTAGAGATCGCCGCTGAACGGTACTAAAATCGTTAAATCAACACAGGCACTAGCTGGAGTCAAGTGATCGCCGCGAACAGTATCAAAGTTGTGATTTCATCGCAGGCGCTAGCGGAAGTCTAGTGATCACCGCGAACTGTATCGCCGTATCAACTATTTTAAAGTTGTGATTTCAAAATTAAAAGGTTTTGCCTTGGAAACAAATACTGCTTTGAGGATAAAACTGCAAAAAATATAGCAGACAGTTATAAAGCTAATCTAATTTATTACAGTTTGTCAGGTTTAGCATGGCTGGTGAGATGGGCTATAGGGCCATAAGCGGCCAGCAGGAAATCTCAAGGCCACCGGCCATGCCATACCTAACGAACTGTATAGTTTCACTTTTCTTTTGTTTGGTATTATACTATTTGTTCCAACATTAACAAAGTCTTTCCTTCGTTTCGTTGTGTGGATTGCATGTAATATATAAATGTTCATATTTAATAAATTTACGCTGAGTAATAAAATTTGTCAAGAAAACTTTACAACGAGCTTGTTTTTAATACCGATAGGATAATACTCGACTCGACTCGAAACTAAAGTTTTTTTAACAAACTCCACTTGACTCGAACTAAAAAAGTGTGACTCACACCCCTATTAGTTTCATTAAACTATGTTTGGAAGCACCATGTATAACTCAGACCTTAAATTTCTTTACTAGAGTAAAAATATATAACAGCACATATGTTGGTGGTTTTCAACCAATTTTCACTTTGTTTGCATCATTTGTCTGCCAATTAGTTTGTAGCAAAGTATCCAGAATTTGTTTTAAACACCCAATTTTTTAAATAACATCTTAAAAACAAGATTGTTTTAACTGAATGCTTTTGTGCAAATTTTAAATCAGTGATCAGTGAAATATAGGTACCAGTTTTTAACTTATTTGGTTGAATCATTTTGGACTTGGAAATTATTTTCAGTGAATAAGACATACAGACGCATAAAAAATAGCATGTTTGGCACCTCTATTTGTATAATAATTGTTCACATTTCTTATGGGTTATCACCCAGTCGTATATACATACTCCCAAAGTTGTTTGAATTAGTTCTCAATATATACTTGACTAGTATTCTATTTTATACTTGGTGAGAATTTACAACTCTAATTATTGTTTTAGTTTTTTATTGTCTTTTATATTTTGTTTTAAAACTTGACCTATAGAAATTGAATATTTATTGGCTTTCTGCTGTTTTCCAGACCTCTTCTTTGCCGAGGGTGTTTCGTCTGTTCAGAGCTCTTGGTCTGCGCCACTTGATCGTGGTAAATGATCTTAATGAGGTAAGTTATCTGTTTATTTGTTAATATTTCTAGTTCTATTAAACATCACTAGGTTGATTTATAGTACATTAAATAATAACTGAGCATTTTCAGTTTCTAGAAAAATTAAATATTACAGTTTAACCTTATCCAACAGCTTTCAATTTTTGACTTTGCTGACACACTTGTGTACCAATTGATTTTTGAGTATCCTCTTTTAAACATTTGTTGTGCACTGACTTTAATAAATTGTTAAACCTTTGTAATTGAAGAGAAAAACTGTTTAAACATAACATTTAAATAAACTCTTTGAAATCACATTTTTTTAGGTCGTTGGAGTTGTGACACGCAAAGACTTGGCCAGGTACCGAGTTTGGAAGCATTTCGACCAAACGGGAGTGGAAGAGTTGAAAATCTCCTAGAAGACTGATCAGGATAATGCTATAGATTATATATATAAATGCTCATTAAGTGATATAGGGAATAAGTATTGCAAATTTCTTTCAACAGTGAGAAATCGCCTTTAACCAAATAGTGAACAAGTAGAGTTAGAACAAGTTAACAATACATTTCCAACAAAGTATTCAGGTTCAGTTTACAGGTTTCTTATGAGGCCTAAAGGCATAGTTATGTGATGGATGTAAAACCTAAAAAACCAAGAGTTCCAAGGTTCAAAACACTCAACTTGAAGTAAAAAATTATCCCAAGGAGTCTTACTTAATTATGAACCAGCTTAACTCAAACTCACCCTTAAACCTATAGAAAAAAACCGACCCATTTGGATGTGAAAAATCCTACCCTGCGGACCTTGGTTTAAAAAATGCATTTGACTTTTGTTTCCTAATTACGCAGTAATTGTAGTTAATGATTGTAGTTTTGTTATATTACTCTTGAAATATTGGTATTATCAAGTGTCTTTCTCTCTCAAACATATACCATTTTGAACATATTATTTAAAAGCAGAAAAATAATACAGACATCTTGACTTATTTTAAATGAACTTGATATAATTAATTATATATACAACTAAATTTCCCTGGGCAAACTAAAAGCTAACTTGCCTTTATGTCATTGGTTTGAAATTAAAGATCTGAAATATTTTATGTAATAATGTTTTAAAATAACATGACTGAATGTTTAATGTAATATATACAGTTTGTGATAGCCCTTATGATTACCATACTGTCATAGATAGCCTATACTTTTAGACATTTATTTTAGTGCTGATGTATTTATGTCATCACTTGAAACATTATTTCTATGTGGACTTTAAAAGAAATACTATTAGAGTTCAGTTAATATCTAATTCTGGTTTACCGTCACAGTTAAATACAAATACTGCTAAAGTTTCGACCTATTTGTGGAGAGTCATCCTCAGTAGCTGGTTGACTGGCGATCAAAATGTTGTATTTATTTGTTTAACATATATTAACACTGGGCTACTTCTGCGTATGGGGCAGACCCCTTATTTCGCTAAGCAAGCATCTTGAGCTGTTGATTACCCGCTTTGTAAAACTTCGGCCATCAGATGTTTTACCCCACTTTTTAACCCCTTCCCCAAACAATTTGGTAAGCAACCAATATATTTTGAAATCAGCATAATATTCCCTTTTTTTGTACCCACATCTATTTTTATGATTTTTTATTTCTTGCCCCTCTTAAGCCCCAAATCCATATATGTGCCCCGAACCCAAAATCAGTATGAGGTCTTTGGGTTAATGGTATACAACTATGTGTCGAGTTTCAAACAAATCTGTTGATATTTACTAATAAATATTTACCATTATTTACTAAAATAACATGTGGGGTACCTCAAAACCCCATAGAATAAAATCATATAATTTTATTCATTTCCTCCACACAGGATCATTTCTATTCAAAAAATTCTGAATTCCCCAGCCAATTCGAGATCTCAACACTGAGCAACTTATTGAAATACTAATAGTATAGATGATGACTATGTAGCTTAAGAGGTATGATTAGAGTTCAGTTGTTAAATTTAAGTTAAATACCATGTTTAGTTACTTTCTAATAGTACTTATGTGTGTATGTAGCCAATTGTATTGGATCTTTATGAAATAAATTATAAACACTTATGGTATATGTATAAGAAAGTTTAATTTTAATGGTTGTAAATGTTTAATTGTTTATTAAGACTGGCTTTTTAAGCACACAATCTATTAACATTTGAAACCACAACTCAAATGTTAAATATGACTTTACATAGGTTCAGCCCATATTTTGCTAAGACAATGTTTTAGCCATTTTAAGTGTGGGGTTTACATTTTTTAAGTGCCATCATAAAAAAAGTTCACAATTGGTCATAATGAGCTATTATTATTATTCAGTGTAATAAATAGTGACTTGGTGGTTCTATAAAAAGCTTATTCCAGCTAAACTACAGCTGTCAAGTCAAGCTGGAGTTTTATCAATTAAGTTTAAATAACAAAAAACACATTTAAACAAAACTAAGGTAGAAAACGCTGAGTGTGATTTTAAATTCCTTAAAACATTTTAAATCAAAATATATGATATAAAGAGCTTATAAATAGCATTATGTAATTTTACTTTTAGTTATTTCTAATGCTAATAGATTGTGTGATTTTACTTATGCCTGTATTTGTGTTGTTTTATTTATCTTATATTACTGCATGTATATAAAATATCTAACCAAATGTTATATTTCTTGTTACTACATAATTTATTCTTATTAAATACCCTAATAGAAATTAAGATAATTTTGAAAATTGTTATTTTTAAATATTAAAAGTGTACCACAGTTTTATTTTATTATTAATTTATTCAGCCTTAATATTTTGAATTACCATTTAATGATGCTAACTAAATAAAACAGAAAATTAGCACTTTAAGGTTTGCTAAATAGACCTAATAGAATATTTTCAAGAAAGCATAAAATCATTTAACGATGAAAAGTCAAGCTTTATAATGATTAATAAATTGACCGATTGTCTACCAAAACTTTTCAGATAAGCAAAATTATGCTTTTACTTTACTCCATTTTATTTCAACCAGTTTAATTGCTTATTACAGACCTAGTAAACCCTTGTTAGCCTCTTAAGGCTGCACAACTCGCCCTTGAGCTAGAATAACGTCTGCTTTAAAAATGAAGAAGAGAAAAGGGTGGTCTGCTCGAAATTCTTGACTTGGTCCCTTCTCAGTTTTGTTTTTCTGATTTACAACTGAAACAACAATTAAAGTAATTAATGTAGCGTAATGATAGGTTATATTTTTCCAGATTTAAAACTAACTATAAATTAATATCATAGCACAGTCTCTATAGTCTGACATTTGCTCTCCCCACAATCCCAGTAGTCTGGTCAGCTCTGTACAAAATTTCAAGCAGATTAAACTATTCAAATGAGTTAAGAACAATCCCTGTTACATTATTTATTACTTGTATTTACTCCAACGTTACAAGTCCAGAAAGAAATAACGCTAAGAAAATGTTTCTCTCTAACCAACAGATTAGCTTGAATACATACCACCAGAAGTGCAAGGAACTTCTATCCCACATTCTCCCACGACAAGGTAAGATTTATGTCTGATTTTGGACACATGAAGATCTCCACAGCAAGATATCCCGGAGAGGTCAGCCCCAGAGGTGAACAAACCCTCTAGACCCATCTATAAACAAAGATATGTAGTCTAATATTCTTTGTGTTTGAGCCATATGAAGTTTCTTGCTCTCCACCTTTTACCAGGGATGGATATCAAGGTAAGTTTACTTTTAGGTCAATTATTGACATTATTTTGTTTTACTTAAGTTTTCTGAAACAAATATTTGTTTTTAGGAATTACAAGAAAAATGGACGAGTAACCATGCATCCCAGAACACAAATCCTGGACTCTTCAAAAAATGATCGAGCCTGAGCAGAAAATCACTATCCCAATTTCAAATTTGGGTATAGTGGAAGCTGCTCACAATTTAACGTGAAGCTTGAAGCTGTAAAAAAATATAAGAAAAAAGGGAAGAGAAAAGCTGAGAAACAAAAAATAAGTCAATGTCCAATTAAAGTGTCTGTCTTTGGGTTTCAATTTCACATTGTTCTCCGCATTTTACCTGGGATGGGTAATGAGGTAAAATTCCTTATAGACATTTTTGGTAAATTATTGACTGTTTTACTGTAGTCTCTGATACAAATGTGTGTTTTTAGGAATTACCTACTACAAGAGGAAAACGTGCGGGAAACCATGCATCCCAAAAGTGCTGGACTCTTCAAAATAAATGGTCGAAGCTGTGCAAAAAACCTGTAGTGTTGCTCGTAACATAGGTTTAGCCGAAACTGCTCCCTTTTTAAGATAAATAATGGAGCCAAAGGAAAGTATAAGAGAGAAATGGTAGAGAACAACCTAAACATAGGAAATAAGTACAACCTAGCAAAATAAACTTTACTTCACTCAAATAAGAGAAAGAACCACTGAACCATGAACATAATAAATAATCATAGAGAAGGAACTGTATATTCTGTGAGGAAAACAATACTGGTCCACCAGAAGAAAATTATTCTTTATATCAAGAAAGTGGGGAGCGGTGAGACAGTTTAGCCTCCAACTCCAACACCCTCTCTCTTGTCACAAGCGGCAGGAGAACCATGCTCTAGTTCCGATAAACTGCACAGTACCTGCTCCAAGGTGGTCTCCAGGTACAAGTCAGACACCAGGTGAAACTTGGGCAGCCACACCTCTACATCTACAGCTGGAGTAGAGTGAGTCACTTGAAGCAGTGGAATCACGTCCAGGTGAGACAGTCTAGCCTCCAACTCGAATAAACCATCAGTCTCGTCGGGCAGTAAGAGGACCATAGTGACGTTCTGACAACAGCATTTCATAAGGGATTAAGATACAATTAAATGCTGAAATACTGTTTTCCACTACTATTTTGGCAGACTGATTGTATGTTGTTGAATTTAAAGACCCCGCTTTATCTCAAGAAAACAACGTGCTGCAGAAGTTTGCAGGTCCGACAACAGGCATCGTTGTTAAACATCCAGCTGAAACTTTGGTTGGCCGACAGACCGTTCTACAGCATGGCGGAGTTCTTCTCCTGGCAAGGTCAAGAATATTCATAAATATTGATTGATGTGACTCTATTTTTAGTCTTGATGATTATAAAATAAAGAATTCTGATTTCTGACAGCTCAGTTTGTTGGATTGCAAACCCTTATAAGCGGTAGATTTTAGACAGACCACCGTATAGTGGTGGTACCTGGTGAGTTTTCGTTCACGGATCAAAAATCCCTTCGTTTCCCTCCTGGTACTAAATTTTCTATGACTGACTGGAAATCCCACTACAATTTAATAGCTACTGGTTCCCTGTTATCGTCTGTGGCACATATTCATTTCGATGCATTATTATTTACACTTTGAAATAAATCGGCTGTTAGGTCTCTGGAAAATAAAATTATGATGTTTTTATAATGTGTTTTATGTTTTTTCATAAATAAATAAAAATATCCTTTCGACTAATAAAATAAATTATACTCTGCCCCATCCTTTTCCATATTAAGTTTTGCCTTTTGCTCGTAGTTGGTGTGTGGCAGCTCGACAAAACTGCTTTCTGTTTGATAATACGACGTTTCTTTTTACACAAATAGAAAGTAATAGCTCTACTTCCTAAAAAATTCACTAAAAACATCTAATTAATACTTTTATACTTACAGTACCCAAGTCCAGAGCTAGAATTTTGGCATTGAATGTTCCGTCCCATATGAAGTGCAGCTTTTCAGTCATGTGCATCATCGCAACTTGTACTTTTGTCTTTTCGTTTGTGTGAAAATCTTGTTTCAAAGTTTGAGACAGTGGAAACGGCAACACCCACGGGGATTTTATGTGAAATGAACTCACACACACTAAACCAGACTCATCAGCTATATCATCTGAAAATGTTCAGTTGAATTTGTAGGGAGTTTTACACGGGACTTTTTCTTAAAAAAATGTTCACCGTAAAAGTTACAGAATTTCATATGGTATCTGAGAAGTTTACGACCTGGTTCTGCTTTAGATGCTCTTCTCGTATCCCTCAGTTATGAGAGAAATTTAGTAATGTAATTTACAGGATATCTATGCTAACTTGCATATTTATAATCGAAATTGAATAATGTTTATAATACTGTACAATAAATCAGTCTTACCTTCTTTCATAATTTCACGAATTGTGTGGTTGCTCACTTGCATTATAAAGTCATTCATAATCTTTGCTGAAGATTCTTTATTTGACATGTCAACACGTTCGATTCCAACCTCAAAATAATCTTTGGAAAATGTAATAAAGTCTTGGTTAACAGCGAATTTTTTGTCCATGTAAAATCGAACAGGGATTTGGTATGAGCCATTCTGTAACAGATCAAGTTCAAAGGTTTATTTGTATTGTCAGTTGTCACCCACTATCAGTTAAAATGAGGAATAACATGGTGGGATAGTCCGCAAATGTAGCCCATCGTTAAAATCTTGGTCCAGAGCGAGAATTATTTACATATTTTGGAAAGTTCACATTATTCTTAAAAAATGTTTGTGAACCTAGAATGGAACCACTTGAATCTGCACAGTTTTTAGCTTTTAATTGTACATAAACTCATTCGTGGCTTGGTCCGAAATAATTGAAATGTTCTTGGATATCAAATTTCTAGATGTCATTTGTTTGTCAGAACATCATCTTAGTGAGTCACAGCTAGAAGTAACTTGTCTACATGCTTCTGGTTCTGATCGGTTTCCTACCGAATATACAATAGAAGACTGCTGAACAGTGAAATTTATGAGTCTGTATAGTCAGTTTGTCTAGGTTTTGTATTGTAATACTAAGAACTTTTGGTGTTATCAAAATTTCATAAAGTCTAAAGGAGAACATTTTGACATTTTCTGAGTGACTTATCTACAGTTTTTAACTTCCTGTACAGTGATAAATTGGATAGTCTACGATTCTAGTTTATCTGGATGAAATTGATGTCCATTATAATTATGCAAATTTATTAAAATCGTAAATTACGTACCTGGCTAAGCCATGATTTATTTAATTATGTCTTGATAAACATTGAGGTACTAATTTTTATGGGTGAAACTGAATAAATAATACTATTTCGGTACTAAATCTAAGCTATTTGCCAAACCCAAGATGACCAGGCTAGCATGCTTTTATGACATCACGCTCACCTTTTGAAGTACTAACCTTCAAAGACTACTAAATAGTACTAATCTGGCCCGTATAATCATTCCATAACCTTTTCAAAAGTCCAAGATGGCCAAGCTGCGTTTTCCCGCCACTTATACTCACATTACTCTTGAGTAGATCCTGATAGCTTGGATTGAGTTTACTCAATTGAGTCGCAGTCAGGTGGTCGACTCCCAGTACTTGCATCAGCTGATGTCGGTCTGTACCATGAGCTCCTTGCAGGAGAAGTGCGAGTGAGGTGAACCGGCAACGGCACCACCAGGAGGTTTCCTCCCCCACTTCCCAAAGCTAACCTCTGGAAGTGGTAAATTTGCAATCAGTTGTTTGGTTAGGGATTAGTTTTAACATAAAGTCAATAGTAGCTCGTTTAAAGAAATAAGGAAAAAGCCATAGTGAGAAAATGTAATCAGCGATTGTTGAAAATGGGAACGAAGTAAGAAACGTCTCGTCATCATTAACCATATACTAAAATTTATAAATAATTAAAAATATAAAGCTTTTTATTAATTTTTGGACACAGGAACGTTTTGTTAACTCTATTTCATGAAGTAACTCAACAAAGTGTACGATATCAATTCTTACAGATCTTGTTGTAGAATTATTAGAACCGTGAGTCACCAGAAATTCCAAACCAAGATATTCTTAACTCCTTAAGCTGCGAGTTTTGTACTTAAACATATTTAGTAGGCTTCACTTTTTTTACTTTAAGGCTAGTTTTGAAGTATGATCTCGAATATTGGATTGTTAAAAATAGAAAAATGAAATAAAATAAACCAATATTTAATACTATAATACACGAGACCTTTCACAAAGCTGTATTTTTCAGATAACCTCATGTATTAAAATGGCAAATTCTGGTTTATTTATTTAATATTTCTTTCTTAAGAGCTAGTTGTTGCACAAACAACAGCTGTTACTAGTTACCTGATAAATATGGCTATAAAGCCCCTTTCTAAGGCAGGCACGGGTCTATAAAGATCATTTTCAGAGACTCTTGACAAATGAGATACAAAAGGAACTGCAAAACACTGAAATAAACACAATACAATATACTCGTATAATTAAACAGCTTAAACTTATAGAATAAGGAAAAACCTTTTCAATGTACCTGTTTACTTTTCCCATTATGGTTTACAAAATCTTCTCTTGCTAATATTCGTTCTTAGACCAAATTTCATGGTATACAAAAGTGCTGTCAAATATGCAAACAGTTCCATGTTTTCATAGTTTTAACTTCTGAACCAAACAATTAATATGTAAATACTTCTTGGTATTTATTCATACAGTTCAGTTACAAAGCAAGATAAATTCAACAAGGAATTAAAAAACCCTGGTACTTAAAACAGAACAAGTTCTCTTACCTGATAGCAACGTTAAAATGTGCTTTAAATTCATACTGTAGCTAGTTAGAGTATTTCTGGTGGCAAAAGACTAAACTGTGTACAATCTTAACTTCTTTGAAAATAACACTATTCATAGACATACAAGTATCGTGGTTAATCAGTGTCATCAATAATGCATTTGTGTATTTCTAAGATGTTGGTTTATTTATTAATATTATGGAAGTGCACGAGCAACATAAAATTAGTGGAGTGAACGAACAATGTATAAGAACTGTTTTTGCACGACATTTCATCCTCAAAACTTTGGAGTTTCTATGACTTAAACATTAAAAACTGCCTAACAAAACTTAGGTGTATTCGAAGCTATGTTTATTTTCCAAATAAATAAGCTAACCTTCATAATATAAAAATAAATAAAGAACATCATAAGACTCATTAACTGTTCAAAAGTCGTATATCTATTGCCTTTACTTTATTAGCTAAGCCAAGACTTGACAGTGTATTTTAAACGTAAACAAAAACATGTTAAGTTATTACTAAACAAACAAACTAAACAACGCTCTCGGTCAAAAAGTATCACAGCACATATTTGAGGATTACACTAAACTCTGGAGATATTTGCAGGGAGACAAACACAAAGTTACACAGCGCCAAAGTGAATTTAGTTTGCAAGTTTATGTGTAACTTGAGTGTCTCATATTCCAAACTGTCTCTTTGAGTAAACTTGTCTGCATTGTCTGGAGCTAAGTTAATCGCGTTACATGTGTCAAGTTTCAAAGCAGCAAACTGTGTTGTCTAATAAAACTGCACATTGTTATAAAATATCAGATTTATAGCTTTACAGAAAATATTATATGTATATTATAAAACGTATTAGTTTATTGAGCTTTGAGATTTATTGAGCAAAAGCTCTTATTTCATCCAGTAAAAATACTCATCGTTCGATACATTTAGCTGACTTTGGTTTCATTTCATCAAGAGGAAAGCGTTGATTTTCTTCAATCAGCAAAGTGGTTACATACACTGTAGAAACCCGAAGCATCTTTTGACATCTCCTACTCGTGTGTTCCTTTTGTTCAGAGGTATTTCAAAATGTACGAGAGAACTTTGAAACTTCAAAAGGGTTTTAGAAATGAAGAGATAAAACGAAAGTTGCAAGTCGTATTTAGAACATAGGACGTACTCTACTAGCCGTGTACTTGTGTATCGCTACGGGAAGGATACTTTAGTCCAACACGTTCAATAAGTTCACTAAGCTCTTTCAAACCCTCATTATCGCCTGCGTGGGTTAAGAAGACTGACCTAAGAAACAGCTTTACGATTGCACTATCAAGCAAAATTTTAAAAACTTAATACAGGGTGAGTTTTAAGTGCTCCTTCCCTTAACATTTTGAAAAAGAAAAAAAATTCCAAAAAAATCTCTTTAGTGGAATGTTTTATAGGGTCCTGCAGTTTCTTTTGATCGTACTTTTCGTTATCCACCCCACCCAAAAAACAGGGGGCTCCTAAAATTTTAAACACGAACCCTTCTTGTAAAACCACATTTTAAAGGTATAAAAACACAAACTCATTGATACACATTAAAAAAGAATGTATACCCTATATAATTTTATGTGCTTTTGGACGCCTAGTTCTGCTGTGGTCTGGATTCATCTTTTTTTGTCATGTTGATATAATTTGGGGCAAAGGTGTCGAAGCAAGTGAAGTCCCATATTAGGAATTTCCCTATGCTCCAGAGAACGATGGTTGCTCCGTCAGGTCGCTTCCCGACATTTCGGTCAAGTCCAGTAGGCTCCAACTGGGCAGGAACATCAGTAAAGTATTTAAGACACTGTGCGTAATGCTCGTATTTGTATAGAAATGTTCATTGTGATCACTTCAACTGGTTTTGAGTAAAAGCACAAACCCTCCCCTTTAACGTAGCAGACAGAAATGCCTTTCTAACAGACGTACAGAATTTAAGATTTAGTTCCTACGTCGATTCAATATGTTCTACTGCACACAATGACTAACTAAAAAGCAACATACAAAGGAAACTCTAAAGTTTTATTTATTTAGATTCAGTACAAGGTGCGCTTCTTTGACTTACCATTCTAAAACTGAAAGCCTCTAAAGAAATATTTCACAGTTTTTTTTTCAATTTCATTCAGGAGCATGTTTTATAGAAATGTATGCTCAAAATAAAGTTCATTGATGTACAGTTACATATCGGTCAGGCACATATTGACAATCTGACTTTACAGTGGCCAAAGGGTGTTATTGAAAGAACTGGTGATGAAAATACAACGAAATTCACAGCATAATTTTCAGACTCAATTTAATAAACAGTAACATTCAGCTCTATCCTTGGAAAACAGATGTGTTAAATTATTTTTTGGGGTAGCATTCAAAGATATATTTTATTATCTACATTCAATGACAGTGTGTACAATTTTGAGACACTGAAGTCACGGATTTAGTATAAATATAAGTTATTTCTGCAAACAGATTTAATACAAGAACTTTATCCTAAATTCACATCCATCCTAAATTTAGTTGTATAGGAAATATTTTGAGTGGTATGATTAGTTGATTTGTATAGATCTGGTACATAATCTGGCACAACCTTGTTCGTAGCTGTATAAAATAGTATTTGCTTAACCGTTTTTCAGGGATCTCATAATACTGCTATTTATTCTTGGCTAGTAAAAGTAGTGATGCTAATATTTTTAAGTTAATCTTAAAATAATTGTAAATTGGCGCAAACGCAACATGGTTAACATATTTTCTTCACTATTTCATTGGTGGTAATGTTTAATGGAGTCAACAAATCAGTGAGCCTATGAGAATTTGTTTACAAAATACTACTTATCGAGCTAGAAACAGAAACATAAACGAACTAATCATATACCGTTTATTACAAATGATGTTCCTGAATTTGATTATAAATTTTACTGGGTAAAATTGCTTTTAGACTATTTTAATGGGTACCATTGGAAAGAAAAACTCAACAAACTTTATTTACACTGGTTTGGGTGCGATTCTGCTGTTTCTTAAGTCAATTATTGTTGTACGTGTTGTGTAATGGTTGAATTTGAAGACAGTAATGCTTGCTGTGTGAAGGATTATCACATTAACTAGTTTTTAATTAGTGTGCAACCAATTTTTAGAACTTGGTTTAATGAAAATATTCCTAGTAACCAATCTGATCGCAAGTAGTAATTTAATTTTAAAACGAATGGCCGCATTTGTAAAAAAATGTTACTAAAGCTCATCATTTTGTTAGCAGGGCATGAATCGAGCGCGGAGGTCCATGACTTACTCTTGAACTGGCCACCAATATCTTCAATAACTTACTCACCATTATTTTTCTTGTGGGATACATAAAAATGGTGTACAAACAATACCATAAGAAAACCTGAGATCAAGCAATGGATTACCAATGCCATCGAAACAATAAATCAAGATACTCTTATCAACTTATGGCAAGAGCTTGATTATAGAGTTGAAATCTGTTGTAGCAAAAGGGATACCCATATCAAAAATGTATACTTAATTAAAATAGTTGTGATGAAACCTTTTGAGTTTTTCTTAAAATGTAACCATTTTGTTTCTTTGTGTAACATATATAATACTACATTTTATATACACTAGAAATTGTGGACATCATTTGTAATAACCCTGTATAAAGGCTGTTATTCCAGTGCAATTTTATTAAAATCTACTTTGTTTTGTTTGAGAAAGTAAATAAAACAGGTGGAGAAAGGAACGAAACATCTGCCAAGTGATTTTAATCCATCAGAAAGCGACGCTCTGTTGCAATAAGTGAAGTGGGTTTTGAAGACTCCATCTTTTACAACGTTTCATCCCTTATCATGTTGTCGATTGAAGGGAAATATCTGCAAATTATTCGCAACATTTTGATATCAGTTAAATATATATGATCCACTAATCTTGGTCTCACAGTTGGAGTTTTTACATTACTGACAATGGTGTAACTTGGAACTTGAAGGAAGTAAAAATGCAAGGTTATAAGGAAATAACAAAAGTACTTGTTTAATTTAAGCACAATTATTTGTAAAATAAGTTGACTTTGTAATTTTCATAAAGCTAGTTAACTCTTAAAATAATTCAAAAAAGTATAAGAAAAAGAGAATAAGTAATGTACAATATAAAAACGCGTGGATTTCCAACTGTTTGTCTATTTAAGACCTTCTATGACTTTAGATTATGAAATTCAATGTCAAAACTGAAGTAATATAGCCTACAAACTTAAAGTTTTCTATAGTCAGAAAAATGTTGGTTTAACATTTTCAATATTTAAATTGGCGTCAGTATTTGAGACTTAAATTCAAAGGCACAAATGCTCTTATATTTATTTATTTAATTTACATGCTGTAAAAGATAACATCCAATTACATTACAGCAGTTCATTCTATATTAACATGGCATAATGTGGTAAAAATAAGAAGTCCAAAATATAACACTAATAATTGAACCATACATACTAAAACACTTCATTGCAGGAGACCAGTTGACCAGTGATTTATATACAAATCATTTTAAAAGTTAGATTAGTTAAGTCATTTGCTTTATAGTGTCTTCAGTTTGAAATTTACACAAAAGCACAGAGAAGAAGCTTTCTAAACAATAAAATGTTCAGGAAGACTATAATTCTGTAAGCTCTGGTGTCTATAGTTATTCTTGTAACACATTTAAAATGTAACCCAATATTTTTCTACTTTTCTGCAAAGTTTCTTTGGATAACTAAAACGATTTCCCACTGAGCTTTTCATGTAGTCCATACTAATAATTTGACCTGTAGTGTCAAATTTAAAAATGTTGAACAATTCAAAATATAGAGATAAAACTTTTCACATAAGATTTTGTATTATTTAGAAATTACTTTATAAATTATCTAAACGTTTTTAATTTAAATTATTTTTTCTTCGGTTTGTGTGCTACTCTGAATATAAACATTGTATTTAAAAGACTTCAGAATATTAAAAATAATTTTTAGATCATGTAATGTCATATCTAAATTATATTCAAAATATATATCTACAATAATAACAACGTCGAAATTTCCCATATTAGAATTAAACCCTTAACCACAAACCTATCCTTTGCACACCCCCTTGTCTGCCCTAGTCCCATGATCATATCTCCTACAAACAGCTCCAGTAATCAAGTTGATGGATAGAGATGAAGTGTCTCTGGGGAGACTTGGAATTATAGATGTCTCAAAATGACATTAGACTGGTCCATTCAGCGGCTCTACATGAGACAAAGCTTTGAGATGAAACCAACAATCCAAACACATTTCCTCTCCATTGTCTCCTCTAATTGAGTTTATTGTTCCAAGAGATAACAGTTGCAGGACGCTTCTATCTTTCGGCTTCTTTTAGTGAGAAAGAAACGAAGACGTCTTTTGTTTCTGTAAATAATATTTTCGTGAATCAACTTTAAAACGGCTGTTTTAATTCATTTATTGAATTTCTTAACTTTTTTTGTTCCTTAGAAAAATAAAGGTACCGGTAGTTTTGATGTTTTTATATTGCAAGGATAGCAACTATTTTAATTACATTGATTGAGTTTAACACTGAATAGTAAACCAGTGTAACATCAGTTTCTTCTAAATAAATAAATAATGAAAACCAGATTGCTGAGTTTAAACTATTTGTCAAAAACTAAGCTGTTTTCAATGTTGTAGTTCAATCCCGTAACTCTCTGTACAAAGTTATATAGCATTGTTCCTTAGGTTAAGACAAACACATTTCTATAGGAACATGGGTCTGCATTCTTACTTATTTGCCGTCTGTCTGTCTGTATGTGTTTTACAAAATTAATTAATAAGTCAAAACCAATTAATAGAATTTCCCAAATTTTGGTTAGTAAACATGGTAATGAATAGTGCACAAAGTATTGTAATATTGTATAAATATTTTTCAAATGGCTGCCATTTAAATATTAAACTTTAATATCTTAAAACTATGGTTTTAAACAATTTTGCAGAATATTTTATCTTTAGTAGAATTTTATTAAAAATCTTATGACATAAAGTTATTAAAATCGAGTCATAAATAACTAAGTAGCTAAGATTTACTGTGACAGAATGATCAAATGTACGTCTTTCAATGACAACAATGGAAAGTTTGTGTAATGATTAATTTAACAATTAACTAAACTTAGTTTATTTCAATAAATTAAAACAATAGAGGTAACGTAAAAAAATTTGTAATTATTGTAGTTGATCTTGTCCTTAAAATTATTTACAGTTGGACTTTCAACATTTATTTATTTACAATAATTGTTCAAATGACGATAACTTCTACACGGTTACATAATCTAAATGATCAATCATTGACCGTTGAATACGTTCAAAACATGGAACATCATCTTTGATGATCGCAGCTACTTCAACTACCCGAGCAACTAAATCCATCTCATTTCTACAGTGTACTATGAGACCGTTTCAAACTGCCCAAAGGAAGAAATCGAGTGAGTGAGGTCGGGAGATCAGGCTTGAACCCACTGTGTTGGTCCCACGCCCAATCCACCTGTTTTTGAAAGTGTTATTTAGTATTCTCCTTAACGTACCATAGTGGGCTGGGAGCTCCATCGTGTTAGAACCACATGGTTTCCACGGATCTGAAGGGACACATCTTCCAACAATTCGGAAGAATGTCTCTGAGGAACACGAGAGTGTTGGAATTCAACCGATTTGGTAAAATGGTCCAACAAGAAAATTACCTATAACACCTGCCCACATGTTAACTGAATATTTTACTTGGTGTCCAAACATAATTGCATGTGGATTTTCTGCTGCCCATACGCTGACTCGTTCTGTTGTTAAATATTCCCTCCCTACTGAAATCAGCCTCGTCAGTAAACGGCGTTTCCCAGAAATAGTTGTTTAGGTCCATTCCAAAACCAGCGAGCACAGGTCACCTTCTAGGATAATCTTCCGGTTGTAAGACCTGTACTTTTGAGGACTGTATGGGTGGGTTTTTCTCCTTTTAAAACTCTCCATACAGTGTTCTTACTACAACCAAGTTCACTTCCTACCACTCTACTACTTACCGACGGGTTATCTTCAAACCGATTTAGAACTTGTTCCTCAAATTCCACACTACGAACCGATCTATCACGCCCAGTGTCTTCATGTTTACCTTAAAGGTACGTTTCCTTCAATCTGTTGTGAACAGCGGTAAATGTCTGATGATTTGGACATGACCTGTAGAAATTATTGTACAACCTGCCGTCCTCTTGCTACCACGAGCCATTCCATGGCACAATGGTATATATACAGTACTCTTCTTTGTGTATCTATTCATTTTCCACACAAATTTTCTTATTTACTTTAAAAATAAAAACGATAATAAGAAGAAAAACCAATACTAAGCGGCACGCTTCAGACCCAAAATGAGTTAATTTGGGCAACAAGGACTTGATCAGCTGTTCTTATTACAAGACAGCTGATCGGCTGTCGCTCAAAAAGCCTGACAATCACATTACACAAACTTTTCCATTGTTGTCATTGAAAGACCCATATTTGACCAGTGTCGTCACGTAAATCGCCTTCTCAGTTATTTATGATTCGATTTTAATAATTTTTTGTATCAAAGGTTTGTAACAAGATTTACTAAAGAAAAGTATTTCTGCAAAATGTTTGTAAAACCATTGTTTTTAAGATATTTAAGTTCAATATTTTATTAACCGCCATTTAGAAATATTTATAATAATATTACAATACTTTTGTACAATTGGTCAATATCAAAATATTTGACAAAATTTGAAAATTCCATTAGTGGTTTTGACTTATTAATTAATTTGTAAAAACACAACACAGACAGACAGACGGCAAACTAAGCACCACTGAACCCATGTTCCTATGGTGAAATGTGTTTGTCTTGACCTAAGGAACAATGCTATATAACTTTGTACAGAGAGTTACAGGACACCCTGTATAATATGTAAAAGAAAGAACAAACAGCATTTAGTTTAACCTATTGACTGTATGTTTGCGAATGGCTTCGACCTAATAACTTTGTACTTTTCAATATTACTCATGATAAAAAGTATCGTTCGTATTAAACATATTCGATAACCTTCAACGCAAAATTTAGCTCGTTTAAAGATTTGTTTTAAAGATCTAGTGATGAAATATACGATTAGGTACTAAATTGTTACGTTCAAGAGGGCTGAAAAGTAATTTTCATCATCCAGGGTTTATTTTATTCTGGGGGGTTTTCAGGACGATTGTTGTCAGTGTATTTTATATGTACATAGACTGATTCTGAATTAAGTTCCATGGTCACCTGCCGATGAAATCATGTTCTCTAGAGCAGGTAAATTGCAGACTAAAAACAGATAATTGATTATGTTTGTAAGAGATGGTTGGGCATTAATTCTAGTTTGTGTATTGTTTCAAAAGCATTGGCTGCAACAGCGCTGTTTACTGTATAGAGTTTCTAGCTCAGTATGATAGAGAAAAGGTTCTTCCTCGTAATAAATGAAAATAGGAAAGGCTGCATGTCAAAAATTAGTGTTATCAAATAAAACTTTGGATTTACCAACACGACGAAAAACAGCAAATAAGCCTGAGCAAAAGCCGCATTGAAATACGAGAGCATTCATTCTTACAGGGCGCATATTAAAGTGGACGCGTCTTACATAAAAGATTTCTCTGTAGGCAACTAAATCGCCAACTATAAATTGTCTCACAAACGATAAAGATATGTAACATGTAAAATAGTATGTATCCAATAAGTAATATGTAAAACTGTGTAAGATCCTCATTGTAGAATAAGCAGGTGAATAACATTCAAGAGCAAACCAGAATGTCAAGTGATGAGTGAAGTCTGAACGCAGTATACTGATGAGCTTCTGATTTCCATATGAATCACACATATTGCAGATCTGAACAGTGTACACCTCTGAACCTACAGCATGTTCTGACAAACCGACTGGAAACCTGAACATTTATACTCGTACATAGCTCTTTAACTTGTTTAGATTGTATGTTAGTTGTTTTTGTTTAACAATTTACTTGTTATGATTTATTTGACATACGGGTAAAAGGACATTGTCGCTGGAAAGTCTGGTTGCAATGCAAGTTTTAATTTTTATTTTGATATTGTTTTCTGTATGTTTTGGTTCATATCGTTGATATACTAATTATCGGTGTGTAGGAAGTTCAAATAAATGTTACAGTATTGATTTCAAGTAAAATATGAATAAAAGGTCTCCTTTGTATTTCGTTTCCTCGGTAAGTATTTTTCTCTTGTCCCATGTGTTTGTATGTAACAAACAAACAATGAGAAACAAACTCTAAACAAGCAGACTCGACGAGAACGGTTTTGTAAATATGTCCCTTACTGTTGGAAATAGTAAACTACAAACAGACGGTATTAAAATAATTGAGTTTTAATACATATGGGATTAGAAACGGTACAATTAACTTGTTATTAAACGCTTAAAGTCTTAATTTAGCAGTTATATAATAGTACAGTTAACAGTACGTAGTGGATTTCATGAAAATTCGTTTAACTTTTGATTGCAACTTGTTTATGTCCTACCTTCCATGTAACGTTTAAACAAAAGTCCAACAATTTCAAAACTAAGTAAAATATTGTTGCAGACGTTTCCCATTTATTTTTAAGTGCAAAAACAACAAAACGCAGGGGTTGACATTGATATTTTATTTTACTAAACAAGCACATGTGTGATTGACTAGTCAACTTACGCTAAATACTTTAGAATAGCTCATTTCCACAAAATAATTTTGTGTGCTTTGTTAAAGAGACGCAACAGATCGAAAATCTAAACGTCCTTTATCTTGTTCATTAAAAGGAAACGCCTAATTATTTATGTAACTCAGCAATCATCACTTTCAATAGCAAATCGTGAACTTCAATACAATTTATCGATTACTGTTTAATTATAAAAACAATTACACATTGTTTGAAGAAACGGAGGAGGATTGCTTATTGGGAAAATCTTAGAAGCATTGAGAATCAAGTGCTTTTCTCAATACTTTTACAAGTGACCTTTTAAAAAGACGTCACAATGCTTTTGTTATATTCGATTGTGCGTTTTCTTTGTTACTTTTGTTGTAAAAAGGCAAAGTAAGTTCTCCACAGACAAAGTCTTCGGCATGTTGAGTATGTCGAAATATATCTCAACTTGAAACAAGATCTCGAGGCCATAGAGTCCATTTTCGGAATTTATTGCAAATTATACCGTTTAACAAAGGATACTGTCTATAAAACAGTTAGTTTTACTAAATCTAATTAGAAAGAGTAGTTGTAGCTAACCTATAATGATTATAGAGTTTCTTGTCAACTAAACACAACTTGTTGGTTGACTAAACAGAATATAAAAAAGAATAACGAAAAAACGAATTTTTCGTAAACAGCTGTACTTTATACTGCATTACAACAATAGTAACCATGGTTTGGAATAACTTAGGACATATTAAGTACATTATATTTTATACCAATATTAAATCAAACATTCCTTTAGGTAAAGAAGGAAATAAAAGTCCGCTGCAAGGTCTCACAATACAAACTCTGCAATAAAGACAACTTAAAACAACGTTACAAAGATCTTCTGTTGTAACTGCTTTCGAGAATTCGCAATACTCTCAACGTTTTCAGATAAAACTCATCACTTTCCCTCGGAACTCAGAAATGAAATATTGCTGTTTCCCTTATTGTTAAAATGACGTCAACCAAATTTTAAGTAAACAGATGACCTTGACATCATTGAAGGTTACGGTCATCTAAAATTCAGTGATTGTGTTAGTCTTTAACCACAACATTACGTACACCAGCAAGGTGTTTGTTAATCATTACTCCATTAGGTTGAGGGATTAAGTGGCTGGGGATTGGTTACCCTTATGCACGTCTGCCACGTCTGTTGGAGCCTTGCACTACCGCGGAATGAAAGAAGTCTAGATTCAGGAGGAATTAGACTGGGTTCGGCTGACCGGACAAACATGAGAAAAATGAATTCTTAAAAAGGAGATTATTGGAAATCAGTTTATATTTTGAAAGAAAAAATACAAAGAAGGCCAATAATAGTGAATTATTTACGACTAGCGCTTTCACAGTCATCTGCCATCTTCAGGTAAAGCAAAGTTCATAAATTAAAATTATTAACGAAAAGGAAGCATGACTGTCAATACCCTCATGAGAGTGGTCGGCATCTCAAATATTGATTTTTTAGTGATTATTACTACGTATAAAGGATCATTCTCTTTGTTCACTTACAAAATATATGACTGTGTCCTTTCATTATTGCAATTATCAGAGTGGCACTGACAGACGAAACAAAGGCTAAGTAGATTCCAATTACACATACAGTAGAGACAGACAGTTGTGGAATGTTGAACATTCCACTCGAGTCAACTGTAGACGGGATTACATTCCACATCTAACATTCGTCTGGTATACATTCCCTATGTAAGGTATAGTTTGGTACGTGTCGCGAGAAACAAAACCAACCACCAATCATGTTAGTCCATAATGGGGTTTAAAGTTATTTTAATGAATATGTACATGTTGAGTTACAGTTGCAATAATGAGTATTTATTAATCATGGTTTAAAAAGAAATCAGTAAAACCTCTTTGAAAATTCAGTTACACTTTATATTGAACATCTCTATCATATCAAGTGAAACACATAGTGTTAGGTACAAAAAGCACACAAAACTACGATCCTAATCTTGAATCTTTTGATGATGTTAGGGTTTTCTCTATTTGCTTATAAAAAGGTACTCGTGCTTTACTCTAGCGATTGAAGTATTTGGTCTTGACCAAAAGCTTTGCAGTAATGGGATAATCCCCCCAGTTAGTATCTGTCTGGTAACTACCTGCTCAGATTACTTTATACTGGGGTACATAAAAAAGTGCATTTCACAAAATTACTGGGGAGGTTTGTAGTTGGCCCGGACGTTGATCACGCTCCGTTTTCCCACCAGGGGAGGTTGGATCAGATATCAATGTAAAGGGACGCTGCAGCAGGGCATAGACTTCAGGAGAGGCTTGTCATAATCTTTGGGGTAAGGTCCCCGAGTGTATAAAAGCTCTCCATTTCTTGGGGTTAAAGCCCCTGAGTGGTTGTCAGCGGCCTTGCCTTCACTTCCTCTCATGATGTCTGGTCAGCCGAACAGTCCCATTCCTCTCCTGAATCTAGACTTCCTTTCATTCTGGTGGTAGTGCAATGTGCCCAACATGCGTGGCTGACGTGACGTAACCAGTCCCTAACCACTTAATCCCTCAATCTAATGGAGTAATGATTATCAAACACCTTGCTGGTGTACGTAATGTTGTGGTTAAAGACTAACACAATCACTGAATTTAAGATGACTACACCTTCAATGATAAGTCAAGGACATTGTTTCCATTTAAAATTTGGTTGACTGTCATTTTTAACAATAAGGGAAAACAGCCAATATTTCATTTCTGAGTTCTGAAGTGGAAAGTGATGAGTTTTATCTGAAAACGTTGAGAGTATTGCGAATTCTCGAAGCAGTTAGGAACAGAAGAGCTCTTGTAACGTTGTTTTAAGTTGTCTTTTATTGCAGAGTTTGTATTGTGAGCATCTTTGTGCAGCTGACTTTTTATTTCCTTCTTTATCTAAAGGAATGTTTGATTTTAATATTGGTCTAAAATATAATGCTAACTTAATATGTCCTAAAGTTATTTCCAAACCATGGTTACTATTGTTGTAATGCAGTATATAGTACAGCTGTTTACGAAAATTCGTTTTTCGTTATTCCTTTTTTTTAAATTAAATAATCTCAAGCTCAAAATGCCAAAAGAATTTTACCATCTTAACTAAAACGTAAACAAGTTACATCAACAAGTTATATTGTTATCTGGAACTTTTGGGGAATTCATCAGTTAAATATGTCTTACTCGCAATTTGTGATAAAACCAAATTGTTTCATAAAATCTTATTAATAATCCGGGTGGATTACTGCAATTCACCTCTTTAAGGTTCTAAAAGGTATGGTTTTAATGAACATCAGGATTATAAAAGGTCATCATTACTTATGTCTGATATCATGTCACCCCAATCTAATTTGTCTGTCCAATTATGCTATTTAATGTCAAATCAGTGTTAAGGTTTAATGTTCATTACATTACAGGCATAACGACCATCCTGTCACAGATAATGTATGAGTCTATTTATTGCTGTAGAACGCTTAATATTATAAGTTACCTTTGTATAGTTGTTTAATATTTCTATCAAAGGTAGGTTTGTGAAAATATCGCTTGAAATTGATTTTAGCTTTTATTTAACTACTTTAAAGAGATTTTTTAAAGAGATTTTCATCAAACTTCTTTTAAAGAGTCAAAGTAAGGAAACGGTTGTATGTTTCCATTCAAATTTCGGTAACACAAGTGTGATGTAACAGAAGTATAGGCAACAGTAGACCTTTGTTAAATTTTTAAAACAATATAAGTTGACCCTTAACACAATGAATTCTTGACTTTGCGACACCGACTGTTCCCTAGATTGGGTCATTAATTAGCCAACTACCAATGCAAATGGACAAACGGCTTGACGTGACTTCCGACCACGGTCAGGGTAAAAAATTATTACTGCAGTCCCGGAAATTGATCCGAACTGAACTACTAAGCTATGGATAATTTCAGTTTGAAGGCAGCGTGAAGAGAAACGGCTTAAAATTAAGGGTAGAACTTTTCGCAGTATTGCCATTTTCAATAGTGTTACCATGAAAGCCAGAATAAGTATCTGTGGAATGGTCCCTTTTGTAAATGGTTTATGGAATTCCTTTATCTACTCAAAAACAAATGACACAAGTATTTATAAAAACTAATTATGCACCGTAGTCAAACAAATTAATACTCCGCATTTGTGAGAATAAGTAATTACCTAATTAAGCGCTTTCAGGACAAAGTCCATTACCACATTAACAACAGGGTCCTGTATAATCCCATAACAAGGTCATAACCATTGTCTGATACGTAACCCAACCTAATTAATCTATGTAATTATCAATGTAGTTTACGTCTAAACACTGATTACATAGTCAGTATGATGTTAATTGCTTTATATGCTTCATGCCCATCATGTCACACATGGCTTATAAACGCCTGTCTATAATAATAATTTACTAAGTCATTGTACCAAATGTGTTGACTTTGATGAAAATAGAGACGATACGATATTGGTGAAATGAGAGGTGAATTACAATTGCAATGGAACAAGATTGTGATATCCATGGTTTTTCAACAATTAATATTGTACAACCCGAGAACTTGACTTTTCAAAAAGGAAATATTTTGAAAATCCTTCAAGGAATGTTTGAATAGGATCCTGAAGTTTGTTTTGGCGTACTTTGCGTCACCAACCCCCACCCAAAAACTGTGGGGGAAGGGCCCCAAATGTTTTAAATACAAACGCCCCTCGTGACATCTCAAGAGAGAGTTAATTTGTACACAAATTCAACGACGCAAAACCACATTTTATCTGGATTAATTTTTTTATCCATTTAAAGATTACAATAAATAAGGTTTAAAAAGCCACATGTCACTTTTATATGACAATTTCATGTTTTAACGACAATTCTTGGAAATACTCTATGGGGGCTATAGGAATGTAATGTTTCCCTCAAAAACTCAACACAAATTTGTCATTAAAAAATTGTATGAGAAATGTGGTAATTTAAACCTGTTTTCTTGTTGTCTTTAAAAATCTGTTATAGAAAGCTTAGTCTAGATAAAAGAGTTTTCTTTGGGGGGGACATTTAAACCTCACCCTGTATAGTCAAATAGTTGGCCATGTAGTAACTGTAGTTCTAATACGCTTGACCATGGATACTTTGCTCTACAATCTGTCTTGAGGTTACATACAGGTGACATCCCTTACGGAAGGTATGAACACTTGAATAGTACGTTTTCTGCACTGTTGTAAGTTTTATGGTCCATATAAGTTTAAAGTACACGACTGGGAAATCGGCGAACTCACCGGTTGACAAGGATAATGCTAAAAGTACATTTTCTTAAGATATTGGATGTGAGAGTGAAAACCAAGTTTTAGTTCCGATTGCCATCTTTAAATTATTAACACATAATAGCACGATTAAGATTGCGATGTTAATAACATGTTTATAAATAAAAAGATTGTTTGCACTCTTAGTTACGTTTCAAAAGATACGAGAAAAGCAAACACATTCAGTTAGTTTTATAAAGCTACATTGTTTTAAAACAGCCTTAAAACTAAGTTTAAAAGTCTTTCAAGTGTCGTTAAGGGATTTTAAACAAAACTTTCTCTCTTACCCCAGCTCTCGAGCTTTTTGTGCTCAGTTGCTACAAGAGTATACGTTGTTGTTTAAGTATTCTGTGAGACCCGCTCTAATCTTTGGGTTTCCTCAGCTTTCAGTATTATGAAATCAATATCTACGACAGAATTTCTTAGCAGTAATTTTTGTAGAGGTTACGGTTAAATCATTCTCTTAGTTTGTTGTACGATGACACCGTATTACTGATCATAAACCAAGGGAACGTATTATGTCCACGATATTAACAATAAGTGTGGCCGGAGGTCAAAGTGACACCGGGGGGTTAAGCGCAAACGACCCTTTGGGCTAACCAAGGGCGTAGTGAAAAGCCTCATACTCGCAAAACCGAAGGACACCTTGGGCTAAGCAAACGCACCATTTCTTGCGAATTCGATTAGGTAAGAAATTTACATGCAAATGAACTTTAGAATAATTTAACGATATTAATTCCAAGATATAGTTTGCAATTCCGATTTCTTAGTTGCAAATGGACAAATGAACAAATGAACGAATATGAATGAATTAATAAATTAATTATTTAATTTCGGAACTGAATAAAATAGAGCGAGAGATAGACTAGAGGGAAAAGTAATCAGTTCCGAGAACTCAATGATGTGTCACCTGGTTTAATCTGAGATAAAAATCATTTATTTTAAAGTGAAATAAAACGCGACATGTTTTAGTGAATAGTACGAAGGTTTCCCCATAGTCATAAGTCCAATTGGCAAACTGCCAGTGAAATGGAGTGTAGGAAAAAGCTCACAGTTGACCATCAGTTAAAACAAATGAACATAACCTCTTATGTTGGAAAAGAAACTTGACATTATTTACAGACTTGACCCAGTTTTAGGTTACAATATCACAAAATGTTGAAGTGGGCTTCGCTTAAACACAGACAAACAGTCAGCAGCTTTACAACATTCCATTGTATTCTACTCAACTCAGGGTTGCATTTCACGTTTCCTTACATTCCTTTGTTGCATTTCCTCAGAAGCGCGGCTGCTGAGAATATAGAGGTACATGTTAACTGAGAGTTTTCATTGTTAGGCTACTGCGAGACAGTTTTAATTGAGAGTGGCTTTTAACAACAACTATAGGAACTATTCTTCTTGTTTCAGAAAAACTTTTCTTGTTTGGAAAATTATTGCTGGGGTTGTTTCGACGCAATTTTGTTTTTAAATAGGCCAGTTTGAGACCATAGAAAATGTTTAGTGTCCCAAAACTAAAGTAATGTGAGCAAATTGTAAAACAAGGACATTTCGATAAGTCAATGGAAAAAACAAAGCAATTTTGTTTATTTTCCGTGTAAAAACTCAGTTGGTTTCATCATCTGGTTTATTATAGGCCTTAAGGAAATAAACTATTTAAATCGATTTGGTGATATTACCTGGCAGGCAATGAACTGCCAATACCTTTTCAAAATGCATGATAGTCATTTCACGCAAACTACAAAATCATAAGTTTTACCCAATATTTTCCAATGTCATTTTTTGTTTAAAAAAAGTAGAACATGAATTGTGTAAATCGGCCTATTTATCTGATGAGATAGTGCCACTTTCTCACCAATATAAAATGCATTTAGAAGAAGTTCGCGACATAATATTTTTAACTCATAGAACATTACATCATTCTTGAGCGTTCGTGGTACTGAACTTTTCTTCTTAAAGTAGGACGTAAAATGTTACATCGGTCCAGCAAAGTAGGCTGGCAAGATCAATAGTTTTCCAAACATTTTTAATATAGAAGACCATAACTTTATGATTACAACAGAAGCAAAGTTGTATGACAGATTCCTAATACAAAATGCATTAGATCATTACGGTACTACCGTTTTTATTTACAGTCTACGTCTCACAAAACCAACTTTGTATCCTCTGACTCAAACAACCTATCTAAAAATATTTGTTAAACTGACACGTTTGAAATCACTTTTAAGAATTGAAGAGCTTTTCGTTGATTGAAAAGGAATACAAGGAAACTACAGGAAAAATTAGACTGGAAACTTGGAGTGACTCGTGACTTCTGATTAGGAAAGAGAAGCAGTTGATTGCTCTTCGTTAGTGTTTCATCCCGAGTTTATACACCTCACTTCACCTTCAATATTGTGAAATTTGTATTTTATAATTTTACATTCGAAATGAATAAAAATGTCACTTATTTGATAAAATGTGCACACAATTTACCTGCTGTATAATTTGTCTACATTTTCTTTTTCAGTGATAGTAAACCTAACGCTTGCCATTTGCGTAAGTGTCTCTATGCACTTACCGGACTGTATTAATCTTTTCCAGTAAAAAGAAACAAGCTGAAAGCCTAATATACAATCAAAATATTAAATCCTATGTTTATTTAATACTAGTTACAAGATACTTTCATAAGACTTCGAAAACGGATTGTATGTCAAATTATTTATGTGCTTACTCTATAGCGTACCTTTCGACGGAATTAGATTAAGTTTTATAGTAATTATTCATACAACCGTTTTAGTAACATGGTAGTACAATTTATTTGATAATAGCGCTTGAAAGGGCTTTGACGAGCAATCAAGTATGTACTGTTTGAGAGGGATCATTTGCATTGAGAAATGCCAGTAACTTGATCTAATTTATTTACGGGTAGCGCCATAACTCTGCAACCTCATATTATGATTTCATTGTGTGTAAACTTAAACATGGACGTTCTATAGAACAAGATTATAATTTTGTTCGAAACCATTATATGTGTTAAATACAACAAATGTACAACAATGTTATTCATTAGCTTTACTTGTAAGGATAAAAATTAAACCTGTTTATTTACTAAAATGTATGTAATGTATGTAACATTTAAGTCCTTTTTAACACTCTGTGTTTATTACCACGAATCAATAAATAGAAAAGTCACAAAATAACTACACTAATTAGGAATACTGTGCAGTTGTAACAGCTTTTTAAGTCAACTTTAGCATTCTTAAAAGTTTTGAATAACTGGCAATAGTCCTAAAGACTAATAAACAACAGGTTTTAGGTTGATAAACATATGTCTGTTACTTTAATTCCAAACTAATATCCTCACCACTTCGAAATCAACTAAACTTAAAACCGATTATAGTCACAATCATTGCAAAAAGTACATACTTTGCAACTTACTAAGTAAGAAAACGTATTTCCCTTTTCTTTGTCTAAAATATATTCTGGCTTTCATGCTCAAACTCTCGTTTCTTAACGGCCTAAAACAAATAATTAATAAAGAAGTAATAACTATACAGTGTTAGGTACACAAACCACAAATTATACAACTCTCTAAAACAAAGGGTTTCGCAACTAAATTTCAAAGTAAAGTTAACAAAATGTATATTGATAAACCTAGCTGTTTTCAACATTTAGAAACCTTGAGATCAGCCAGTTGCAACGAGTTGATAGAATATGCAAATTTATTCGTTACCAATACAGAAACGTTTGCGCCAACCCGAGGAAATAGCTTTCCTATTGCATAACGCTTTGTAGTTCAAGCATAAAATGTGCAACAGTTCGAACATTGCAGTGAAAGGATATTGTTATTTCTTTGCTAAAATGTAAATGTTGCACATTTTTAATGTAGATACACTTATTGTGCCTAATTACACCAAATTATAACTTATCAAGTTTTTATATATTAGTTTAAACCGGACCCCTCAACTGTTTAAACCCATCCCCCCTCTTGGGGCATCTTAAAGGAATTCAAACACACAAAATTAACACGACACCAAAGAAGTTTTTATCAGTTTTTGTTAAGTGTTACATAAACAGCTTGCACAGTCTTGATAGTACAATTAACGTAGACCTCTATATGTTCATTAAATTGTAGCGTTTGCAGTTGAGTTAGAAGAGGCTGCTGCTTTCTTGTCACTACTCCAACGAGACTGGAGGGCAGCCAAGGCGTACATGAATGACGTACCTGTCAGCTGTGAGAAACAGTTATAATCGTTTGTATGGTTATTTTAAAGCAGGACAGTTTGATGAGATCTGTATGGGCAGTTGTTGAGTGATTATGGGTGCAATCTGGTTAGGTTTCTTACGACTGTCATTACGGTTACTGTCATGGGCGCCCATACTCGGGGACAGAGAGACACACACAACCTTCTGAATTTTAGGAAAAATTATTTCAAATGGTTGTCAGCGGTTGGTTGGTGCTTCCTCTCATGATTGTCTGCTCAGCCGAACCCAGCCCCATTCTTCTCCTGAAACCAGACTTCCTTTCATCCGGTGGTAGCGCAAATGCCCAACAGACGTGCGTGGGGAAACCAATTCCTTACCACTTGATACCCTCAATCTAGCATCTAGCTCCCCTCCCTGAGACTGTGTTGGACTTAACGACCAGTAACAAAAGTGTCTCTCTCAGTCTAATTCCAAAAGAGTTTATAAATGCCATGTTGTTGTATTTGTAGTACACTTGGTGTTCACTTCAGAACCAGTAACTATTTAATTATAATACATATCCTGGACTAGGCTGATCAGGCAACGTAAATGTTTTAGTGTAAACATTAACCGCCCGGCAAGCGGGAGACCCGGGTTCAAATCCCGGTTCAGTCTATTTTTGTCTTCAAATTTATTTAGCTTTATAAAATACTAGTACACACGCTTTAAAAGTTACGGGGGTAAAATTTATGAATGATGTAAGATCCATGCTTACATATCATAGTTAGGTTTGTAAACGCTCGTTATGGCCGGCAAGCTTTGTATCTAAATTCAATGTTCTCCGCAGTAGGAAACATTAATCTGCAATAGTTGGTGAACTACCGAAGCCAAGGGGAAACCAACTTTTCGTAATACATTTGCAGTAAAACCCAAGGCCAAGGGTGACTCTGATGCGTAAACGCATGATGAACCTTCGAGGCGGAAAGAAATAGCTTTGACACTTAGACACGTTTTCTTATAGTGAGACCATATAAATAAATCTTTCACACCGTGAAACATATACAACCTTAATTAGATCTAGCTGCTGGTCATCAAATACTTCCTTACCTGGACAAACACAGAGAGTCCCATGTCAGTGAAGCCCAAAACTTTTAACTCACTCCTCGCCTCCACCACGCTGTAGAAGTCTGCCACCTGCACCACAGAGTAAAGCTTGTGTAGCATACATCTTGTTAACCTGTATAAGTGGTGTAAATAAATAAGAAGTTTATTGCGGATGCATGTTATACAACCGTCATTAA
This sequence comes from Matsumurasca onukii, assembly GCA_018831715.1. Taxonomy (NCBI): domain Eukaryota; kingdom Metazoa; phylum Arthropoda; class Insecta; order Hemiptera; family Cicadellidae; genus Matsumurasca; species Matsumurasca onukii. The sequence goes on along the minus strand of CM032061.1, from coordinate 53,010,847 downwards.
TCTTTTTTCCACTAAAATTGTCCATGCATTCTGCCATGAAATTCCCATTCAAACATATTTGTTAATTCAATTTCTCCCAATTATTCGAATTATTCAACTCTAGCCATATTTTTAAGTCCGGTGGACTCACGCTTTGGCTGGTGGATGATGTTGATTTGACGAAAAAAATGGTATGATATGTACGTTGAAATTTCATCAAAAATCGTTGTCTTGTTCAGTTTATAGCATAATATGAGGCTGTACTACTATCACCACAAAGGCAATTCTAAAGAACGTTATCCCTCCCGTTACAGATAATTTGCTAGGATTTGCAGCCTTATGACTTCAAGTCCAAATTTCCGTTGGAAATATGAGATTTTCATGCCGTTACCATGGTAGGTTATTGAAAAATGACGAGCATAACCATCGATGGAGTTAAAGCCTTGACCGAGATGTATTTAGAACATTAACATTTTCAAATGGTTTTCGGGACGATAAGCAAATTAGAGGTATCGTTTTTAATAAAGGTCTTAAACTATAAGTTACACACAATGGGTAATAAGGTAAAACTGATGTTCCCTCAGTTTAAATAAGTCTACTCTAGGTTTCACATGTAGTATAAAATTTAGTTTATAATTTAATTAACTTCGATAGAACGCACATCTTAGAAAGTACGGCAAAGTGTATCTTCAAAACGTGATAAAGCTTTTAGGTTTACAGATAACACCATTCATTTAGTTATGTACCTTTTAAGGTCTGTTTATCCTACACTTGTTTTGGAATCTCTTAAGCTTAAGAACAGATTGACTTTTTTATCTCACCATTTCTCTCAACTCTTCATTGTCGCAAGGTAACCATAGAACTGTGAGGCTAAGTAGGTTGGTCTTCATTAGATTTATCTAAAGAAAAACATAAACACTAGTATGTAAATATTAACTTTTTTTATTCTACTTTAAAGAAGTAATTCACTTGACGAATGGATTCGTTTTATCTTGAAGCAACAGCTTAAACCCATTCAGCAGTAAATCAACTGGATAGGTTAAGCTACTAAAGACAAATTGCTGAGCATTGAACACGGCTTTTCACTTAGGTTTCACATCTTTCACACGCTTCTTGCCATCACTTAACTTAACGAAATCACATCCATTTCTTATATACAGGGTGTCGGTGAACTATTTGGACATATGCTTCGTAGACATGTTCCTTAGCTCAAAACAATAATATGTTGCCAAATAAACCGGGGTGGTGCTTCGTTGTCCGTCTGTCTGTGTGGATGTGTTTTTTTACTAAAATAATTTTGACAATACAATTAATGCGCCGATGTTCACCAAACTTTGGTAAAAATTTAAAATACCATTTAATAATTAGGAAAAAATAATTATTTAATTTTACAAATAACAATTAAATTTCAAAATGGCGGCTGTTTAAATTTTTCATAATTGAATAACTCAAAAACGTAATAAAGCTTTGAAAATGGTCGACAAGAGAACCTGTTTGAGGAGTTGTTGACTGGCCTGGACGATCATGAAGAATTTGCCCAAAGTAGCGACCACGTACAGCCCATCACCGATCGCCAAGAGTAGAGGCCGCACCTGGATACTGAGTGGGATGAAGTAAGTATAGTAAATAAGACTCGCCATAAACTTTGCCAACACCATGATCAAATCCGAGCTGAAACAGCCATTAATATCGTCCAGAAGATCGGTTATGGTTTCATGCTGGAAAATAAGCATTTTGATCAACTCCACATTAACTTTCGGATCTGCAGGTGGCAGTTTTGTCAGCTCTTCCAGTTGCATATTTATACTGATGTAACCTCTCTCCACAATCAAAGCCATGCAGCAGACGAGAAGCGTAACCGCTAGAAGAGGCAACGAACAGATTTCAACCATCAGAGAAGTGTAGAACTGTGCATTTGTGGCGTAGTATCTAGTGGCGAGAGGAAACCCAGCTGCAAACACGTAGCACAGTGTGAACAAGAAGATCCAGAGGCTTGACCTCAGAGAGGGTCGGCTTGCACAGTACTTCTTGGCTGCGAAAATGATGCATTTCACTGTACGCTTTGGCCTGATCAGCAAAGCGATGACGTTGCTCAAGTAAGCTTGGGAGATATTTAAGATCACGAATATGTAGTAACTGGCTTCCTCTGGCTTGTTGAAATCCTCAGAGTAGTAGATCATGAGCGATACCAGAACCACGTGCAGTGGGCTGAAGAGGTTCAACACTGAAATCTTCACATCTTCAAGAGAAATTCCTGAAACAATTTTAAACTTTAAACTCTTAGTCTTTAGCTCAATGTAAAAATGCAAAGTTTAATTTTGAAGTTTAGATCACGTCTAGTTAAAAAGGTAAAAAACGAGCTCGTACATAATTTTAGCTGCCTATAATCTCAAAAGTAGAACCGGCTAACGTAAAAGTTTAGGTTAATCCATATGAACTGGACAAAGGTAGCCGTTTTATTTTACTAGGATGTGTTTCGTATCAAATAACGTGACTGTGCCAGTAGAATGTTAGAAATTTCAATTTAAAATATTTTTCCAAAACTATAAGTGGGGTGGTTTGAAAATTAAAAGCTTTCAGCTTTAAACTCCAGTATATCTTCAATTGGAAAGAACCTTTTAATGTCCAGTTTGCGGCATTGCCCTATACTTTTGAGGCCCAAGGTCTCATTTCACACTCATTATAGTTTGTTGCAAAATAATTTTTTGAAACATAACGCGAAGAAGGTTGATACGTTTTTAAACAGTCACACATGCACACTTTTGAAAGGGTACAAGTTAAGTTTGGTTTGAAAGTAAAGGTCTTGTTTATTAGGGAACATTCATTGCCACAAATTTGACTTCAATTGAATCGCTCTGATCACTGTCCAAAATAGCACCTTTTAAGATGAAACCCCTTAAAGTTTTAACTGTTGTTATGTGGCTGTCTCTTATCCTTTTCAACTGAATGTGTTGCATTAGATTATTTTTTAAAACCCCTTGTTTATTTGGTATTCCAAGCCACAGGCTATTTTTAAATCCCTACTGACTCCTCAAGAACCGAATCCTTAGATATAAATAATGGTTCCTTAAAAAACCTGAAATATTGGTGCTAACCGGTTAATTTAGGGGTTGAGCCAGCCTTTGTCCAGGGATGTATGTTATGGCCATGCTTGTCTTTACGGGGATAATTAATTACGAACGCGAAATAATTATAACATTAATGAATTTGGAAATTAAAGGGCTGGTATAGTTTTAAATCAAAAGAAATTACAAGAAAATACTTAAAAGTTTTATAAAATTATTCTTTTATAAAAAAATTATTTGCCAAGGGTGTTTTGTTGAGTATCTTTTAATTTAGTCATAACATCGTATAGGGCCGTTTAAAATGAAAGAGCACATATAATATCACTATTACAGACAAACCATACTTGATAATGTTATTTATTAACACAGATACAAAGAGGAAAGTCTAAATATTACGTAATTGTGGCTCTATGCATTCGATATGCGCACCACTTGCAGCACGACACAGATCGAAGCGGTAGTATATTTCTTGACCTACGAGAGATAATATAGGTGAAGTATGAGTCTACTGCCGAACATTCAGTTCTTTAATGGTAGTGGGAAAATTTGGGACATAAATCTTATCTTTGATGAGCCCCAAATATAAATGTCAGCCAGCGTTACAACCTGCGACCTTTTAACACTCTAAAAACACACAACACAGACTGACTTTTCTTGAAGAGACGCTATTTTCTAAGTACATGCTTGTAGTGAAAATGAACAACCTATATGAGATCAGCTGATACAATAATAAAACTTCCTATTTTCTATCCAAAGAGATGGTAATGATTAATGGCTTATAAATAGTTTGCAGGTCATAACTACTGTATATGGTGAAACAATCTAACAAACTACAATGAACATTCGGTATACTCAAGTTTGAGAAATGGTGAACATACTTGAGGTCTGGTACATGATATTCCTAAGCGAGAAAAACCTGCCATCCACAAAACAGGAAACCACTCCAGTTATTTTGCATAAGAGCAAAGTACATGTGAACAGAATTGCATCAAGCATACTGTTGTCTTTAGAAGCCATGACCAACAGAGATAACACTTGTGTGAAGTATGAATAGGGAGAGGTACACTGACTAGTTAGTGAGTTATATGACTTATAAAGTGTATGGATTTGTAGACATCGAGACGCAATGATGGTATTTTATTTTAATATGAAAAGAACCTGTTGCTTTACAAAACAACGTTTTAGTAATGAAAAAATAAAACTAAAGCAGTTGGACAATTATAAGAAGTGAAAAATCAAACAATAACGGGTTTTTCATCAACTAATTTTTGTTGTTGTAAAGTACAGTAAATAAACATACATCAATGGTTTTCAATCAATCAATTCAAACGTGTTTTCGTTTTGTAAATAATAGTTTACTAATGGCTTTATGCATTATGCTACACGAATTTAATTAAATCAATAATAATTGGAGTCATGTAGGTGACTGCCCTTGTAATCATAACACTGTCGAATCAAGTGAGCCCTTTCTAAAATCTCGAGTAAAGTTTTATTGTTTTTAAATGGGAATTAGTTAACATTTTGTTAACAGTTTTTATTGACTTTTCCAAAATTACTCTCCAAGTTGTATTGCTAACCACCAAATGGGTTTAAATGAATGAACTATGAATCACATAGTTGGCAAGCATTGTTAATCATTAAGTGGTTTAAATTTCGAAAGCAATTTTTTATACGAGTCTTATACGTCTTGAACTTTGGAGCACTTTATACTATTTGACAATCCGTTGACTTTTAAATATTTTATAATATTTTAATAACGCTTTTAACGGCATTGAATAACTTGCTAATGAAATTCCCAGACGAAAACTGGTTCTCATTAAAGACTCCTTTGAAATTCATCCCGGAATATCTCAATCTTCTGAACGAGAGTTTAGCTCTTAAGAATTTAGCCCTCTGTTGCCTTTCAAAGAACGTTTGTGTTAATGAGAGCAAATACAAATAACCTAAACGCAGTAAAATGGTTTTTATTACAGTACTTAGTAAACCAGGTTGTACAGTTCACACATTTTTGCACACAAGAAACGTTATACAGTTTTTATTTGCGTTTACTGTTTCCATCCAATTGTTTTGGAAAAAGTAGTCTGTTAAAAGTCTTAAGATGCTTTTGCTCACAAAACAATGTTCATGTTTAAGAAAATTACGAAATATTAATGATGAACTCATTAAGATATTTTTAAATTACTGCTAAAATAAGGTTGTTACGACTATTTTGGATTTAAAACTTATGTGGTTTCACATAATTGAAATAAAAACTTTTGGATTCAACACAATGTAAAACTATATTTAATGAGAACTAATATAGCACCCTAGTCGGGGGAGGGGGTGCCTGCTAACCACACCCGACCTCTAAGCTTTTTTACAGGTTGTTGCTCTCAAGGTTTGCTACAAGGTTTGCTCCCATAGCCTTCAGAGGTCCCCCTCCAGCCCACAAGGCAGTGGGTCATTGATGTACTATCCCCATCCAAGAGGGTTGCCTCCTCTGCCAGATCTGCCGTTCTGAAGATTGTCTTCTCCGCCTTCACTGCCATTGAGGACTTCACCGCAACCCTGGCAAGGGACCCTTACAGAGTGCTAACATTCGGGTCAGGTGTACTCTGGTTTTTATAAGGTTTTTACTCCTCCGACTCCTCCTCCAAATTTTTTGCGTAATGAGTCCCGGGTTTGCCATCGGCTTAGCGGAGTTTAAATATAGTTTACATTGTGGTTAATCCAAAATTTTTATTTCAATTGTTACGACTATATTCATTAATTTTATGAAAACCAAACCTTTAAACACAAAAGAAAGAATTACAACTTTATCAGATAACGTAAAGCGTTATACAACACAAAATAAGCTACAACGGAGTGACAGCAAGTATAATATACAGACTGTGGCGTAAGCCAGGTAGACAACAATATCCAATATGATCAACAATGACATGAAATACATTACCCCACAATACATAGCTTACCTACTCTACTTGGCCTAATGTCTTATCTGAGCGTAGCGAACAGCCTGGTAATGCTTTTGATAATACAGGACGAATAGCTGAGGCCAAAGGCTGAAGTGAGGTTGTGAGCGTAGCAAAACTAGAATAAACTCAAAGTTGTCAACAGTTAACTGCAATGTATAGTGAAGTACGAGTAGGTTAGGAAGACTTAAGCCTATGGTTAATTAGGTTGTTTATATGATAAAGTAAATGTTCAAACGACTGAGCAAAGGGCCTCATTAGTTAGTGTGCAAACTCACTCTTTTGATTCCTCTTTTTCCTTTTTGTGTCTTTCAACCCTCGTGTCGTCCCTTTCATCTAGCTTCAGCAAATATCAAAGTAAGTGCAAGGATGTTCAAGATTTTATATAAAAGATTAAATTCAGTTTCTTTGCATACGTTATCAGAGTTTATTTGTAATACAATGATGTTTTACAAGTGTTTTCATTTCAGAAAACAGAAATCTGCGTTACAAAACGGGTTTGAAAGAAGGGAAATTAGTTTTATCCAAGGTCCAACTTATTTATATCTACTTAAATTAACGTCTATATAAAAAATATCATACGGCCAACATGAAAAGATGTTTCTTTGCCGAATTTGGTCATATTCAGCAAAGAATAGAAAACGTGCAAGATAAGTTTAAAATTTAGCTTAAACTTATTTCTTGATACACTCCAAATCTGGGTCACTTGATTTCGCTAATGAGAGAACCTTTACTTAACAGTATTTTTATTTTAAACAAACCTAGTGTACTAAGGAGTTTAATAAATAATACTGTTTCAAATCGTACTTTGAAATAATAAACAAAATACTCTTTTGGTTTATGCTGTTTCGTTGCCTTTTTTTATGAATAGCAGGAAAATTGAATACATTTTAAAATATTTCTTTTAATAACAAACGGCCAATAAACTACACACCTTTCAGGATCGGAAAGATTAATGAATATCCAAAAGAATCGACGGGATCTTCTTACAAAGATTCAAAGATATGATAAATACAAGCTTGAGCGCATCGCTTTTCTGTAAAGGATTGGGAATTTGTCATTTTGACATCAAGACAACGCTTTTAGTCGCCTATTGAGTGCTAAGTGGTATGGGTGATCCATAAACGCGTTTTAAAATAACACCTGATATATCCGTGAAATAACCATAAACAAAGCTAGAGGATCATCATCACCATTGAAATTTATTGGAAAATATAAAAACTATAATCTATAGTTTTATTTTAATCCAACTATATATTCCATCTAATACAATGAAAATTTGCTACTTTATGTTCATTAGCAAAGTTAGGTTTACTTCATGCTTCTGTCTGTCGGCTTTGAGTAGCCTAATCTGTACCTTTGATCACATTCTGGAACGATAGACCACTAAACAACTGCACTGTTTGATAATGCAACAGTATAATTACCTAATTAATTAATGACCCATTCTAAGGAAGAGTCAGCCTTAGTTTGTAACAAGACTACACCTCATAACTCATTACTACCACTCATCACACTCATCCTTCACTCCTTCACCACATATTTGCCTTAAAATACCCTCATGAGAGTGGTCGGCATCTCAAATAGTGATATAACACTGTTATTCCCAAATAAAATGCAGAATAAAGACTATAACTAATTGCAAGGGCATATTTCATATTTAAACTAAAAGTTCAAACGATCGTGGATAGGATACCATTAGTTAGTGTGTTAACTCACAATTTTGGTGCTTTATTTTCTTTTCCTCCTTTTTTCACCGCCAGAAAATTTCTTTTGGTTGTTAGCAGCAAACATTTAATAAGTTCTAGGATATTTTAATATTTTTAAACCTAAGATCGATGTATTGTAAGTTCTTTCTCTTTCAATCTTTCTTGACGATACATTTGTGATACTAGAGCCTTTTCACGAGCCTTTCATTTGGTAAATTCGTACTCAAACGTAATGCTCCAGTGAAGCGTAGCTATAATAAATTATCATAATGTAGAAATATACAATTTCTGGTCCAAACTAGAGTATGGTGACGATTTTTAGAGAAAAGAATGTTGAGAAAATACCAACAAAGGTTTGTATTTGCACATAAGTGGAGTTCAGTTTACTTTTTGCCTACAAGAAACATCGTACAAACTCTCAGAAATGTGTCCAAAGTGTTTTAAATAGCACACATGCATTTGATTTGTACGTTATATTTAAGAAAAGAGGACTACATAATTTCCGTAGAAGACCGCGTGAAACACAGATTATGCTTTCGGTTTACGTATGGCAGTTTTTCTTGTTTAAAGTACCAAGTTTCAGTTTAATTTCTTTTCGTAAAAAAAGCTGGCAGCTAACGGGTAAGGAATGCGCTTACGTATTATGCATGGAGCTTTGTTTATTCTGATTTGTCCGATTCTAGAGTACGTGGCAGTGCCATTACCGCACACCCTATATATTCCGAGTCACATCAAGCTTGTCTGTGGATACAATCTATTCAACCATCAGCTAAATATTACCACCCAGGTGTACACTGTGCATATAAAGCTGTTTGGGTTCTCTGAGGGTTTAACGGAACGGCGCCATTGTTACCAACTTTAGGTTCAATAGCAAAGTTAGTTTTAATTAATGTTCCCAATCCGCCGGCTTTGTGGAGTCAACTTCGTAACTTTGATCATAGTCCGGAACAATATGACCAACCGACTCGCTCTAAACTCTGTAAATAATAACTCAAACATTCCGTTAAATGTGTCTATACTCCCTTGAGCCAGGCCAGACTGCCGTACTGGGAGACACAGAACGGTTGTCCACGAACGTGCGTCCTCATTCGCAGGAGTTCAGCTAGTCAACTTCAGTTTATTCTTCAGTTAAACAGTTAATTTTGATGATAAACTAATTGATATTCGTTGGCGATAACTTTGGTAGTTTAAACGTAGTTTCGACTATCTAAAGATTTGATTATACAAGAGAATAACTTAAAAGCTTAGTTAGTTTTAAAGTCGTCAACAAGCCAGGAAGACATCAATATCCAATATCAACAACAATGACATGGAATACATTACCCTACCTACATGGCTTATCTGCTTTCCGTTTATTGAACACACCACTCATACTATGGCTCTGAGCTTACATTACATTTGGCCAATTTTAGGAAAGAGGAAAAATTGTCGTTGGTGACCCAAACAGTGCTGTTATTCGTGATAACACTTAATTGTTACAAAGGGGGTTGTGTTTTAAAGTATCGTCTATTCTACCTTTAATCTTCTCTTCAATAGTGTGTTGAACATTTAAGCTTTGTTGCATGAAAACTTTCATAGGCAAGCTTCCTTTTAGTATATTGGTTTATATTTTACCACTTAAACTGCTAACCCTGAGCTGTTACAATAACCTCATTGCGAGGAAGTGTGTTTGCAGGTGAAGGAACATAATTTATTGCAGCAATGTTCAAGTCTGGAGATCCCGTGGGATAGAGCCGCTTGCTGCGGATACCTGATAAAATATGCAAATCTATTCCTTGTCAATACTCAAATGCTAACGGAAAGAAGACCTTATGTTTATTTAAACCATTTTCATAAAGCTTTATTTCATTCGTGAGTTAGTCGACCGACTTTAAAATTTATCAAGCTACATTAGGTCAAACCGATTTTGAATTAATTGTCTAAAGCAATCAGTGCGTAAATTTGAAAAGATTCAAAAAGGGGTTACTTTAAAAATTAACTAGAATATTTTAATAAACCTTTTAACTGCATTGAATAACTTGATAATGAAAATTCCCAGACGAATACTGGTTCTCATTAAAGATTCCTTTGAAATTCATCCCGGAATATCTCAAACTTCTGAACGAGAATTTAGCTCTTAAGAATTCTCGTTGGCTTTCAAAGAACGTTTTTGTTAATGAGAGCAATTAGTAACAACTTAAACAGGATACAATGATTTAATACTACCTAGTAAGCCAAGTTGTAGTACAGTTCGTTAGGTATAGCATGGCCGGTGGCCTTGAGATTTCCTGCTGGCCACTTATGGCATATAGCCCATCTCACCGGCCATGCTAAACCTGACGAACTGTAAGCAATTCACACAACGCTATACAAAAACTAACAATGTATCTAGCATGTTTACAGATTCTTTCAATCTTGTTTTAAAGAAAGTGGTTTTACTTCGGAAGAAAGTAGCAACTATTACTTTCTTTAGTTTGTAAACAAATTGTTGGTTTTAATTATATTCTGCAGTCTCAAGGCCTATATAAATTAATATATGAAATACCTGTTTGGTGTCTGTAGACCTTGTGAAAAAAATTGGTGAACACGTCGCAAAATGTACATCGGGACTTCCACCAATTTTCTTCACAAGGTCTACAGGCACCAAACAGGTATTTCATCGATAAATTGTTGTAATTATAAAGTATAAAATTCAAATTAGAAATAAGTTGTGATAACCTTGATACTGTTTTTGCGATTATTGGGATTCAAGAAGTTATAGATACGTCAATATACATAAATTGGAAACAACTCTTCAATAAATCAAGAAAAACATTATTTTATTAGTTTTAACAATACCCGTCAAACAACACAATATACAACGGAGTGACATCAAGTTCCTACCTGGGTATACATCTACCTACGTCTACATACATCTACGTCTACCTTGGCAGACATCAATATCCAATATCATCAACAATACATAACCCCAATATCTTGCGTCTTTACTTACTAGTTTATTCTACGTTTAGTTGTTTATAAATAAATCCTGAGTTATGCAACATGAAATTAGATTAGTTTATGTAAAGTGATAGACATTTCAAAAGCTTCAAACATATTTAAAAATAGTTTTTGTCAACTCCTTTACCTAAATAAAATGAAAGTTAACCCTTTAAAAAATGCCAAACCAGTATATTTAAAAACATTGTAACGAGTATAATGTAAATATTGTACAGTTGATTAACTCTACTACATACAGCATGGTTGTCAAGAGGGTGCTGACACTTTAGTTCTTGACCTGTGAAAACATTAAATTCACGTTTGTGCTCAAGGGTGTCAAAGAATTAGCCTTTTTGTATCTATGAGTCATAGTCAAGTTAAAGTGCGTTGGCTCTAAGCTGGCATAGTCCCATGTCGTTTTCATTAATAACTTGAACTATGTTTTTAATTAATTCAAAAACCTCGCGTAATTGTTTAGATTTTGACATTTATACTTTTCAAAGAAAATATAACTAAGACATTGTCTATTGTCTGTCATCAAAACTGTTTGAACAAGTTTACGTTAAATTGGCACATTTATGGTAAACGTTTAGATAGTATAATGTCATTCATAGACGAGGTTCCTAATTATTTATTGGTTTATATGGTTTTATTCAAATAGAAAAGTTAAGCTTTTTGAAGCGGTAATTTTTATTGCGAGGAAGTGTGTTTGCAGGTGAAGGAACATAATTTATTGCAGCAATGTTCAAGTCTGGAGATCCCGTGGGATAGAGCCGCTTGCTGCGGATACCGGATAAAATATGCAAATCTATTCCTTGTCAATACTCAAATGCAGATGACAATTGTCTTTTATGTTTATTTAAACCTTTTTATCAATGAAAATGTAATGTGCGATTGGCATTTCGATGTTTAATTCGGACGATTTTTAATGTACGTTTGGCAGTCAGATAAAAATACATACAAGATGAGATACAAATACATTTAATTGTTATTGTACAGTTTTTGACGACAAAATAGAGACACAATTTGCAGTTAATCTGGGATAACCTAATACTCACTAACATAAAACATACTCGTATTAATTTTGTAAAGCGATCAATACGTAAATTTGTAAAGATTCAGAGAAGGGTTACTTTAAAACTAAACTGGCATATTTTAAAAACCTTTTAACCCCTTTTGAATAACTTGCTAATGAAAATTCCCAGACGAAAAGTGGTTCTTATTAGCGATTCCTTTGAAATTCATCCCGGAATATCTCAAACTTTTGAACGAGAGTTTAGCCCTTAAGAATTCACCCCTCTGTTCTAAAGTGTGGGTTAACACACTAACTAATGGTATCCTATGCACAATCGTTTGAACTCTTAGTTTAAATCTGAACATCTCACTATAATTCTATCTCACTTATAATTTTTATCTCTGAGGTCAAAACCGTTCAAATTTGTTAGTATAATAATACCAATATTTACAAAAAAGATTTGACTAATTTTCACTTCTGGTTTAAAAATGGCGGTAATATTAATTTTTCTAAGCTTAATAACTCAACACTCTTAAACTTTATGGTTATACACAAGGCTTACAATACGTGGCAAATGCTTTCATACACTTTTTAAGAGCAAGTTTTTTGTAATGAAACAAGTAATAACGGAGATATTGAAGTTTTCTTGAACACACTCCTCTATTTACGTACATTTGAGAAACATATGTAAATAAAGGTTTTGTTATTGAAAACTTTAATTATTCCGTTGTGACTTATCGCAGCACAACAAACTTGGTCTTAAAATGTGAATATAAACATTTGCCACGTACTGTTAGCCTTGTGTTTAACCATATTTAAACAGTTACTAACCTTAGAAAATTTAATATGGCCGCCATTTTCAAATCGGAAGTAAAAATTGGCCAACTTTTTGTATTGGTATTAGTTATACAAACAAATGTGCAAAGTTTGAAGTTTGCTTCGTAATTTCCCTCGGAGATAAAAGTTATTTAGTGAAAACACAGGCAGACAGACAAACGTAAAACTAAGTGAGATAGGCCTATGTGTTATAGAACATTTTTTGTTATGACCTAACAAATCACCTGGTGAAGTTTGATCTCGTAATTACTGGACACCCTGTATAGTTCGATTTAAATAAAACTAATGGTTATGGTTTTTTATATGTTCCAATAAGTGTCAATGTTGAGACAGTAATATGATCATCTAGTTTATATGGTTATTTTACGGATCAATCAGGTGTTAAGTACTTTAAAACGCGTTTATGGATCACCCATACCACTTAGCACACAATAGGCGAGTAAAAGCGTTGTCTTGATGTCAAAATGACAAATTCCCAATCCTTTACAGAAAAGCGATGCGCTCAAGCCTGTATTTCTCATATCTTTGAATCTTTGTAAGAAGATTTCGTCGATTCCTTCGGATATCCATTAATCTTTTCAATCCTGAATTGTAAGAGTTTATTGGTTAAAATTCTCCAAAGAAGTATTTCAAAGATGTGTACGACTTTCTTGCTGTTTATCATAAACAGTTTAAGAATATAGTACATATAGAGAGGGTGACACAAAAATGTGTAGCGCGCTATGCAGAACCGGATTCTTCATCCAAAAGTAAGTCGAAAATGTCAAGTAATAGTTTTATGAATTCGGCTTAGTTAAGCCGTAATCCACTATTTTGTAAATTCTTAAAAATATTCATTAATTCAAAAATGTTTAAGATATTTCTATGAAGCTGTCCCTGAACATGTCCCAAAATATTTTGTATCTAATTTATTACATTTAAAATAGCGGTCATTTAAAAATTTCAAAGTCAAATGGAATCAAATTGTAATTTGACTGAAATTTTTAAATGGCTGCTATTTTTAAGTGTGATAAATCAGAAAAAACTTTTTGGAAATTGTCATTAGGAAAACAATTAAAATGTATACTAAGTTTCACAAAAATATCTCAAAAGGGTTTTGAATAATCAATCTTTTTTAAATTGGCTTACTTTCGACTTACATTTTTGACATACTTTTATATGTAGAATCCGGTTCTGCATAGCGCGCTACACATTTTTGCAACACCCTGTATAAAAGTACTATTAAATTTACCTTGTGTATGAATATTGTAGAAAATGGTTTGTTTCATTTTATTTATAATTATTTATTTTGACTCATAGAGATTGTTTTGCGTCGGATATTGTTCTACGTTTGACATTTATTATGTCTGTTCAAAAGTTAATTTGTCATTTTAGTTTTAACGTAAAGACACAGTAGGGTGTGCAGAAGTTTAGTTTTATATAATTCGATTACTTGAACAGCTTTTGAGATGGTGAAGAACATCGTCAATCGTCAAGAAAAGCAGTCTTAGCTTTCACTAATTACTCTCTTCAACTCTTCAACCTTCACGAACTGCACTAGCCGTTCCTAATTTGTAAGTACTCGTAGGGCTCAGATAAATTAGTTTGTTTTATAACAGGAAATTCCTTAAATTTCATTTTGAGTTCAATGATGTAAGCCGTTTGAGAACAGTCGAACCGTGGTGGATGAAATCATAAAATAGGGTAACACAACTTTTATTTTCTTTGCCTCATGTGACCTACCATAGTCTTGAAACAAGTCCTTTGACAATGTTTTAAACAAGACAATTAAAACAAAACCTTTTGAGATATACGTTTATTTATGTACTTTGGGTAACAAGACATTTCCCTTGTTTCAAACGTATATTTATTAGATATTGGTTAAGGTTCCCAAAATGAGAAAACTTGCAAGACTGCATGGTATCACTGATTTACCCTCATTATGTATGAGAGAAAAGGGATAAAGAACTTGATCTCCAGAAACCTTGTTTAAACTCTTCAAGATCCTTGCACTTACTTTGATATTTGCTGAAGCTAGATGAAAGGGACGACACGAGGGTTGAAAGATACATAGGAGGAGAAAGAGGAATCAAAAGAGTAAGTTTGCACACTACTTAATGAGGTCCTTTGCTCAGTCGTTTGAACATTTACTTTATCACATAAACAACCTACTTAACCATAGGGTTAAGCCTTCCTAACCTACTTCTCTAAGAGTTGTATTAAGAGTGCATAGTACCTATCGGCCATTTTGTTTTTTGTACCATAAGAACAATGTAAAAACAGGCATTTTCTTGAGACACTTCAAATCTACAAATTAATTAATTCCCATCAGATCTTTTTGAAACTAGTTTTATTTAAGAGATAGCAATGTAATGCAGTGACTCCGCTGACCACATTTTAAACATTCTATTAGTTTACGAGCAAAAACAAAACATTAAAATACAAAGTGTCCTCAATTTTTTATTTGTGTCTTAGAGATAATAAAATGGAAATCCGGCTCAGCGTAGTCACTAAAACAATTAATGCACTTTATAACAAAGTTATTTCATGAAAATCGGATGAAAACGGTAGGCGTGAAGTGTCCCAAGAAACTGCGTGTTTTTACATTGCTCTTATGGGACGAAATTCAAGGTCACAGCCACTAATGCGCACTCTTTAACGGTTGACAACTTTGGGTTCATTGTAGTTTTGCTACGCTTACAGCCTGATTCAGCCTTTGGTCTCGGACATTCGTCCTGTATTATCAGAGGCGTTACGCGGTTGTTCGCTACGCTCAGGTAGGTCATTAGGCCAAGTAGAGCAGACAATCAATGTGGACAAGCCATGTAATGTGGGGTAATGTATTCCATGTAATTGTTAATATTGGATAATGATGTCTACCTGGTTTACACCACAGTCTGTATATTACACTTACTGTCATTATGTAACAATGAGAATTCTGCAGATATACTCTATGTGCACTCTGTTGTATATTGTGTTGTTTGACGCTTTTGCTTCAGGTAACTAGTTTGGATAAATATGTAGTTTTCTAAATACATTTAGTGATGTAGGTTTGATAGAATACAAGAATATTGTTGCAATCTTCTTTTATCAGGTATCGCAAAATAAATCGATGAGAAGTACTCAGTTTTGTACTTTTGTATTTTTAATGGTAATGGCAACATTTATATGCTGGCAAAGAGCAGAGGTTTTATTTTACTAAAACCACTTTCTTTCAAACGAATCTTATGGAACTGAGTACGTGATGTAACACTGTATAACGTGGCTTGTGTGCAAAGTTGAGTTAACTATAAAACGTAGCTAAATAGTTAAAATTTAAAACGTAATATGTTGTTGTCGATGTTTGCTCATTTATACAAACCTTCTTTTAAAGGAAGCAGAGAGGTAAATTCTTAACTAAATTATTGTCCAGAAGTTTGAGGCATTCCGAGATGAATTTCAAAGGAATCTTTAATGAGGACGAGTATTTATCGGGGTTCATTAGCACGTTGTTCAATGCAGTTAAAAGAATTACTCAAGTATTCTGGTTCAGCTTTAAACTAAAGGTCTAAAACTCCTTTCTGAATCATTACAAACATTTCGTCTCAAAAACTGTCAGTACGTTAACAACGTAACAAAACTAAAATATACGTGTCCTACATGTTTTATGTGTTTTGGTTATGACTACCCAACGTAAATGAAAACTTTTAGTTTTACCTTATATAACGTGATAAATTATTTTGTCGTTTGACTAAGTAATAGATATAAATGAATGAAAATTAGCTTTACTTACAACAATGTATTGATACTTTCAACTATAAAATTTGCATTATTATAAAACAATGGCCGTACACCATTCGTTTTAATCTACCGAAATTAATGTAACATTTTTCATTTTTATGTAAATAACACATTTTAATACATATAAAGACTTCCTTCCATCTGCATTTGAGTATCGACAAGGAATAGATTTGCATATTTTATCCGGTATCCGCAGCAAGCGGCTCTATCCCACGGGATCTCCAGACTTGAACATTGCTGCAATAAATTATGTTCCTTCACCTGCAAACACACTTCCTCGCAATGGAGGTTATTGTAACAGCTCAGGGTCAGCAGTTTAAGTGATTTAATATAAACCGGTATGTAATTACGAGATCGCATACATCTTGAAGCAATAGCTAACAACGAATTTTTAATTCAATTTAATACATATCTCTTGAACCTCACCTTCCACACTTAAGGTCCTGACAGTGGACATGGGTAGAACCTACAAATAGTATTGTCCTTGTTTAGGGTTTCGTTGTTATAATAAATTTTTCAAGATCTTATCCATCTTGTGTATCACAAAAAATAACTTCTGTCACTATTTCTATATAGGGTGGCCACGATAAAGTGTCCTAAACGGATTATAGGAGTACCATTAGAGCTAGAAAGATGAAACAAACGTTTCTCTCTGGAAATCGTACATGGAGATTTCAGGAAAAATATTTTTACAACATTGACAACATATTTACAACATCTTACAACATTACAACATCTTTATAGCTCTAATAATACTCCTGTAATCCGTTTAGGATACTTTATCGTGGCCACCCCGTTGATTACCAAATGTTATGTAAGCCCAGAGCTATAAGAGTACGAGTATAAGCAATGTTCTCAATACAAGTAGAGTAGATAAGCCATGTAATGTGGGGTAATGTATTCCATGTCATTGTTGTTCATATTAGATATTGATGTCTACCTGGCTTACACCACAGTCTGTATATTACACTTGCTGTCACTCCTCTGTACATTGTCTTGTTTTATGATCATGCTTTAAAGTTAACCAAAAAGGTTTCCATTTCTCGAATAAAGTGTTTTAACTTGTAATTGTCTTTAAAGTGGTCAAACTATTAGATATTCTTGCAACAAAACAATCTACTTTTTTAGTTATCGCAGAATAATATTAAAGAGTTTACCACAGGTATTTCGTATATTTTTAACTTTAATAATTTATTTTCGGGTAAATTCGTTATTAAGAACTCTAAAAAAAATTATAGCTTTATCGATCGTCCCAAAAAAGCAGTTAAAACAGGTAAAAGACAGTTTAACGTCTTACCTGACTATAAAAATAATCCCAGTGTATATTTTAATAACCATCAAATAAAATGTACTTAGGTAGTACAAAATAAATTAGAAAACAAAACTTTGGACCAAAATGAAATTCAAACCCCGATTCTTCTCTATCTGAGCAAGGGTAGTCCACACAATTTTTCTGATGGTCAGTTTCAGAAATAATACGAGTTTAATATGTTTATGTTGTTAGTTTTTACTCTCTTCAATACAAACATTCTTTGAAAGGCAACAGAGGGGCAAATTCTTAAGAGCTTTATTTTCGTTTAGAAGTTTGAGATATTCCGGGAGGAATTACAAAGGAGTCTTTAATGAGAACTAGTATTCGTCTGAGAATTTTCATTAACAAGTTGTTCCATGCAATTTAAAGCTTTATTAAAGTATTCTGGTTTAGTTTTCTTTTTGTTTTAAAAATGTTCTTCTATGTGACAATTATTACAATACCCAGGTTAAGTGCTCAAAACTCCCTCAAACCGAAATATATTTGCTCGATATATTTTTTGTATTTATTTATCTTGTATTATCTTATTTGGTGCAGATGTCAGTTTTGAGTTTGATAAAATTCACGATATTGAGTTGGTAGGCTACCTCAATGAATAAAAGGAATGAATTCAAACTTCCTTTATTTACGTTATTGTTTTGACACTGACATTAAGTAAAATTGTGATGTTTAGCAATTGCCTTTTTTACGAGCTGAGTTTCACTTTGAGATTAGTTAGACGTGCTTTATAAGAGCTGAAATCTACTTTGAGATTAAATAGGCAAGCTTGTGAACTAATCTCAGTTTTCCTCGTCAAAGGATGTTAATTATCAGAGGCTAAGCTCTAAGGTATTTAAGCTCTTTGACACCCTTTAGCTCATAAGCTCAAACGTGAAGTGCACTGTGTTTTTACAGGTCAAGCAGGCACCTGGAAGTTACTCAATTAATCAGTTTTCTTTAACACTGTATACCATTGTTCAATGTTTACAAAGAGTAAGTTCATTGCGTTTCAGTATATGAGAGAGACGATTTTAAGATACTGTATATTTAAAACTTCTGAAAATATGTATCGCTCTTCCTTAGTAAATATCGTTTAAAGTTGTCTTAGGTTTTATTGTTAAACTATTTATCGTATGATGTTCTAGTAACAAGAGACATGATAAATAAGCTTGAAAGTGATCATAAACATGTCAGTTGATACTGGAGCTCCCTTTATGCAGTACATTACTCTGGACAAATAACGTATATGCTGAGCTCCTGTATACCTTAGCAATGGTTACGTTACACTTAAGCAACCATGTTATGTACATGTAATGTCCTTTTTATGTAACATTAGTTTTACGAACTGAACCAATATAGTGCTTTAATGGGGTTAATTTAAACGAAATATTTAATGAGAATATTCAAAGTATGCTAATGTATAATTGATAAGAGTATATCTAAAGTCGCTTAATTGATTTCAGAAGTTAAAAAACATGCACTGCCAAAACGTTTATTTGGTGGGTGAGTTCCGTTGGAAATATGTCGGCTTGGGAAGAATGTGTCTTAATTGGCTTCTTATTACGAAATATTTGTATTACATAACCGCTAAGTTGATGAGGTTTAAATTTAATAACCATTAAAAACGTCGTCAAAACATATCTTTACTATAGAAACAATATTCTTTTTGCGCAAATGAACTTGTTAGACGTTCTTTGTGACCTCTAATGTAAAGTTTATGTTACTATGCAATGAGTTGATGTGAACCATAAATTCATTGTGAATTTCCCGTCCATGTGGCCAAACCACTCAAACGTCATCCACATATCGCAGCCAAACTCTAGGTTCTCATCTTCGTTCAAAGCTAATTTGAAGCGTTGGTTTGAATGGTTTAATTTCTCAGACCTTTCTCTATCTGAGCAAGGGTAGTCAACACCGAATTCGTAATTGTTATCTTACTAAACAATATTGAACACTTTTAATAAGTTAATAATAAATCCTTAAGAGCCAAATTCTCGTTTAGAAGTTTGAGATAATCCGGGACGTATTTCAAAAGGAATCTTTAATGAGGACCAGTATTCGTCTGGGAATTTTCATTAGTAAGTTATTCTATGCTGTAAAAGCATTATTAAATTATCCTAGGTTATTTTCAGTCCCCTTTTCTGATTCATTACGAAATTACGTTTGGATTGTTTTAGAAATACGCTTTTATGTGGTTGTGTTTTGGAATACAGAGGAAGAAATCAAGTTTGTTAAGCCATTTAACAATAACAGTAGTAGGTTGAACATGAAAACGTCATGCAAGAACATTCATACATAAGTGCATTCAAATGTTCATTAACAATATTCTTCTTGTAGACAAAATACATAAAAAATAGCAAAATATACTAACATATACTTGCCTAAGATATCTTTGCTTCATATTGCGTTTGTAGGCTTGCCTATTGAATGAAAAAGTATTTTATTAACTGCATTGTTTTAACACTGACATAAGTGAAATTTGCCTTTTTCACAACAGAATACTCACGTTGATTTCTTCGTACGATATGAGTCCTACTTTAAGATAAGTTTTACGTGCTTACAAACTAGTACCAGTTTTATTCATCAAAGGATGTTAGTAACCACAGGAAAAGCTCATCAGTAAGTTTATAAGGTGAATCGTGAAATGTAATGTGCTTTTACAGGTCAGGCCTTACTATAAGTTACTCTCCTTCCCGAGAACCATGTTGTTAACTAATTAATCAATTTTATTCAACACTGTACATCGTTGTACACTGTTTACAACAAAACCTTTTACGAGAAACATTCAAAATTCAACGCCATCTAACTAATTAACAAGTTACCTCAGGAAATAAAATTTGAAGACAACCTTAAGAAATTCCAAAAGAAGTTAAAAATTATCTGATTGGTAAGACTCATTACTCCACTAATGATTATTTGGAAAACAATGAAGACTACGTTAGTTTCTAGTTTTAAAATTCCTTTGTAATTGCTTATACAATTTTATTGTCTACAGCAGTAAATATTTATTTATTTACAATGAGTAATCGTACTACATTTAAAATATTGCAAAACAAAGGTATTTTTACAACGGAACAGTAACGTTGTACAAGTTGTTGTACAAGCTGAGTTCTACTTTGAGTTAAGCCATACGAACTTGTGAACGAATCTCAGTTTCCTCATCAAAGGATGTTAATATCAGAAGCAAAGCTCAAAATTAATGTGCTTTCACAGGTCAAGCAAGCACTTAGAAGTTAAAGAATTAATCACCTTTCTCAAACAGTTTATACCGCAAATAGTAATGTGAGAGGGACTATTTTAATATATACCTGAACTTCCTGAAAATATTAATTGCTTTACTTCAATTCATATAGTTTCACGTTTTTAGGTTTTTTTCTGAAAACTTAACGTAGAAAGAGCCAGTAACAAAAGACGCAATAAATACTCGGAAAGTGATCATAAACATGTCAGTTTATATTGCAGCTGCCTCCTACCTATATGCAGTACATCACTCTTGAGTCTGGACGTACAACTTATATACTGAGCTCCTGTACACCTTAGCAATGGTAAAGTTTGTCTTGTTTAACGAGGCGAAATTAGGACCACAAAGTCCTCTCTATCACTCAACCTCATCCTTTACCTAGCGTTACCATATAGTCACATTACAAATATAAGTGGTGACTGTGGGGATCAAACCCGCGCCAGCCGAGTGATCAGCTCCGGAGTCGCGCACGATTCCAACCCGCCACGGGTCCGCTAATGGTAGAGTTAAACTTAGAGCCACCGTGTTGTGTATATGTAACAACCTTTTTCCGTAACGTTAATTTTACGGATAAAAGTCTTACACTTATGAATTAAATTTAAGTCAAATATTTTAAAGTATTTTAAAGCAGGTTATTTAATTTGTATTAGGTAGAAACACATTTAAAATAGTTCAAATCATTTGATAGGTAAGGAAACATACTAGAGCTGTAACAACGATTATGCATCGACAGCAAGCTCGTATGTTTAATAAATTCCGTTGTAAATATGTCGGTTTGAGGAGAATGTGTCTTAATTGTCTTCTTGACATGAAAAGCCAGTATTACCCAACCGCTGTGTAGATGATGCCTAAATTTAATAACACTAGTAACCTCGTCAAATACATATTTTTTCAAACGGAATAACCTTTTTTGAAGCAAGTGAACTCGTTTGAAGTGTTGTCAAGATGTGTACTGTGGAAGGATAGTTGATGCATACCTAAAATACAACGCTCATAAAAAACAAGAGTATTTGAGTACCTGTTGAAGTATTTGAAATCATGTTACGGCACATGATTTGTTATTTCGCTGAATTTATCTTTAAATAATGAAAAACACACTACACAATACAATAGTTTTTATTGATAAGTATGTTTATGATGTTTAACCTGATCACTTTGCAAAACAACCTTTTGTTATGAAAAACTCAGTTATTAGACTATACAATATTTGGTCATTTACACTTTACAAAGCCTAGTGTTACCTTTTATAAATTATAGATAGTTGATAAATACTTCACATTGTAATTTGTGTTACAGTTTCTACTTATCAAGGTACAGGTCTCTGTTTTATTTAGAGCGATTAGAGAACTTTGCACTTAGCTAAGTTCCTGTCAGGTCCAAATAGCACTTTGTGTATTGGCTCTTCGAATAATAGTGTTTCGTGTAACACATTGGTCGATTCGTCAACTGATTTAATCCATAAGAAGATACAAATTGAGAAATTCCAGGCCTAAATCAACAACAAAATACGAAAATCGTGCGTGTTTTGATTTTTATTGACATGGATAAGTTCTTAACAATACCATGAACAAGTCTTGAAGTTTTTAGTCCTATGTTCTTTTCAGGTAAGACTTTCTACTGGAACTCGGTATTTTATTTCTACCAGAGGTATTTTAATTTACCTTAATCTTAGTTGTGCAGGGTTACAAAATATAATAAATAGCTTTAGAAAAAAACTGTTTTAAGGTTCTAAGTACCTGAGAGCCATAAATTAGAAACCGGTTGTGTATTTCTGGTGAATGGGCCAAAGTCAATTATGTGAGCATCAGCCAAAGGTAAAGAAATCAACAACCTATATATTTAACAGTGTACCACTTTTGTGTGAACTAATCTATGTGACAATATTTATTATGCCGGTGAAAGTTGAAACTATATGACTTTCAACTATATGATTTCAAATTACACGACGTTTGGAGGATACAGACACCCCTTCTCTTTATGAACTGAATCCTACTCAAAACATAAGAAATATAACAACTGGTACGATACACTACAGAAACATTGCAAACAGCCTATAAGTAACTCACGTAAAGTAAATAATACCTACTTGATAGCGAGGAGTTTCTCTACTCTCGAAACGTTCTGCAGTTTTAAACACAATAACAAGTCCATTGATATTTAAACTAACAATCTATTCAACTGAAATTAAAATCTAAATAAACTTAACCAACCAAAAATTGGGTTAAAGCTACGTACGATTGCACAAGATGTGATAAAGTTTATTTTGTCACTACATTTTATTTTTAATGGTTTTAAGATTTCAAAACCCTTCTATTCTTATAACTGTAGTATACGAGCAGGTGGTATAAATCCATCCAGAAGGCAGCTCTGTATACTTTCACAGAAAGAATAAATTACCTCGTTAGTTTCAAAGCGAAGAAAGTTGAAACCAAACAAGGGGATTCAAAACTTTGTTCAGCCTTCCTCTCCTCCACGGAAACTTTTATTATTGACTTTTGTTGAACCACAGTGTTTCAATTACGTAACAATAGTCTATCCAATTAAAATATTCGAATCGTTCTTTCAAAATTGTAAGTTGTGTTTGCCTTCAGTTCATAACTCCTTTTACTGAAAATAAGCGTAATTAATTAGTTACAAACTTAATTCCCATGCGATCTATTCACAACTTTTAAGTTGATTTGTCGATCAACGTGAAACGAATAAATCTTAAAAGTCGGGATACTTTAACTTTACTGGCCGTTTATTAACGAATTTTCTTTAGAAAAATGAGATACGCAAGCCATCAGCATGGTAAGATCCAGGCCTGGGACTATGAAATCAGCACCGATCCAGACCCCCAGAACACGTTTTGAACATCTTTCAACTCTATATATATGTGTTTGAGTGTACTCTCTATAGGTCGCATGTTTTGTCAGATGTTAATGGAATTTGGTACAAATGTTTCTTTTGCATGTTATCTTGGTCCATTTCGATAACCAGAAAAATCGGACTATCGAAAATCCTTTTTGGGCAGAAGTTTTAAAAAAGAGGCGTTTTAACGCTTTATAACATTAAATTTAAAGCGTTTTGATAAAATTTGAAATATGTGTGTATGTTGTTGATATACATCAGAATACAAAACAACATAAAAATCAATTAAGCCGTTTCAAAATAGCGGGCAAAAAGTAATTTTGTGCTATTACAGCGGAATGAGTTGTCCCATTTTAAAATGTTATCGCTTGAAGATACGTAATAAAATTTGCAGTAAAAGATCTCGTAAGTCTGAGCCCAAGCAAAACTGTGAGCGGAGCAAATGCGAGCTTTAGCGCTTATCTGGTTCAAAATAAAACAGTAAAGTAATACATTTTAAAATCAGTTTCCAAATCTGTTAACGAACAGTATATTGCTTGATAAATCAGAAATAGCAGCCATTAAGCTCCCCACAGCAATAAGTTTACTATATAATAATTAAAAGTACCAATGTTTTATTTCTCTAATGTAGAACAATAAACATTTAGCTTTGCAATCAAACCTATGTTGTAAATAAATATGCACGAGTGTTTGTTTGCTATTTACGTAAAACAATAAAAACAACAAAGATCAAACCAAATAAAATTTGCTATACAGATTTTTTCCAATAGTCAGATGGTCCGAAAACTTGTTGTTAACTAGTCCTAGCTAAACAAAATACTTTCAATAATTGTTAAATCTTACATGTTCAAAACATATCCAAATTAAAACTGGCGTATTTATAACTTAGTCAATTTGCTTAGCTTTAATCCAGTAAGTGTTATTTTACTTTAATAATAAAACCCGACTGAAAGTTTACACAAAACCGTGTCAAAATCAACCAACATTTATTTTCAAGTGAACTATCAAACATACAAGACTTACAACTTACAAGGGAACACAATAAACCCTCAGCGATGAACTGAATCAATAAAGTTCAATCTACAACAGTTGATCTACCGACAGACAAACTTCAGTTCACGTTTGATCTAAGATAAACCTACGTTTGGTAATGGATTGGATGCCATGGTTAACCTAAGTGGAGGGGAGGGGGTTGGTGGGCAGCCGGTGGAGGGGGGTAAGGGGTGACCGGATCCGGAAGTTGCGGAAGCTGCAGCTGTGCTGAGCGTCAGTTGTGCGTCAGCAGCGGTCCAGTAAGGAACAGAGAAACTTCCGTCAGCACTTTGCCGCCTAAGAAGGTACGATAAAGTCAAATTTGGTGAACTATTGTGATAAAGAATAGTAGCATTATAGTGAACTGTTTCACTTTTAATTGTTTTAAAATTATCTAAAGGCTCAATAATGTAGTTTTAAAGGGCAATTGTAGTCCATAGTATAATTTCAAACTCATTATCGAATGGCGAATTTATTCACAGTCCCTCAAAACACACTTGAGCTGTCAAACCACGTAAGCATGATTTTGCCATATTCTTGTTTTCACTGGAAAACCAAGAAATAAACACCCATGAAATGGCCACTGAGTGATAGCGGCAGACTGTGCATTTCAAGAAGCAACCATACTCGTACTGTAGCATACTGGCTTCTCTTTCTTACTTATTTATTTCAACGTCGTTTTAGCCTTTACTTGTATACGTAGGTACTTGTAGGTATGTATTTGGTTGAATTTAACCGCTCTGTTTATAATATTTTCATTATATACTCTCTTTTAAGGAGGCTTTTCCCTAATACAAGTCAGTTTAGTTTAATTTGATTAGTAATCTCAACAGTATAAATATAAATAAATGTTTATCTTTCGTACTTCTTTACGTTTGTAACCAAACCGTATTTAGTGCTCAATGAAGACTAGGATATCGGACAAACAAGTCAATATAAACAATTTTGCTCAGGATTTGTGTTTTATATGGACTTGAAGAATGACATTTCCGAAAGAATTCAATACTTCAAAAAGCCAAAACTGGATACACGATTTCACGGTTTCGGCTTTGGAAGCATTGAAGATATTTCTCGTATGTGATGTGTTTCCACAATCACAGCTTTTATTTTGACCCTGTAAATATGATTGCAGATGGCGACCTCCTTGACGGGGGTGGGACTGGTGTGGGCCTTCCTTTCCATGGTGGCTGCTTTGTTGTGCTGTACAGGCTTCTATCTGCCCTTCTGGATACAGGTAAGTGTTAAAGTTGATGTAAATCAAACAATAAAAAAACTAGTATTTAGTTTTTGCAAGTACTTTAAAAACACATAAAAAAGGCCAATATAATGTGACAATTTATTCACTAGCGCTTTCAACAGCTAAGCTGTCATCTTCAGGCAATACAGTAATCAAGTTACAATAATCTCCGCTTCAAGAATCTAACTAGTTTTTGTATTGGGATTTTTACTTTAAATCTACATTAATTTAAAAATATCATTTCTCATGAAAATCCCTAAGTACAGGTATTTTTTAACGTTATAAGAGAAACATTAATTACATTGTGTGCCATACAATAAATATCAATAACTTATTTCGTGAATAAAGTTCAGGATCAAAGAAAATAATGTCTCAATCAGTTTAAATTGTTATTTTTGCTTATAAATAAATAACAGCTAAAAGCTTTAAAGCTGTTTTGAAACTTCTAATAGAAATGCAATTGAAACTAAGTAATAAAGTTAAACAGGATGTCGATACTTCAAATTGAGCACATTATATTGGGTGCATTGTGTTCACAGATTAGATTAAACTGTTGATTCATTTCACAAACTAATCTAGTTATATGAAATAATTTAATTGCAAATTATCTACGTATTACAGAATACTATACTGACGTATTTAATTCACTTCAATGTCAAATACTTAGTGTTAAATATTTAAAGACGCTTTCGCCCACAGTTATCACTCAAATACGGTCCAAACTCAGTCATTTGTACTGGTTTTGTTATTTTCACCCAACAATAGGCTCAGTCACCCGAGAACGTTGTTGTTTTACGAAAAATCCAACTGCTGTGGTAATTCAAATGATATTTTATACTCCATATTAAATGTGTCTTGCCACGTATACACAATTTTCCTAGGAATGTCCGATGTAAACTAGTTGATAAAGTTGTTCATTGGTTTAGTGGGTATGCTACGGTTAAAACCACTACAACTGTAAGATATTAAGGTTCATTTTTAGTTGGTTAAAAATGGAAATTAATTCTTACGGTATTGCCATAGTCGGAGAGCAAGACCTTCCGCGTACGTGACTGCATGCGAGGTGGCGCGGCCGTGAGCCTACCCTTGGCGGTGGATAGATATACCCCAGGACTTACGGTCCAGGGGCAGTGAGTTTTAGAGCCGATTTTGGCTGGTTGATGCAGGACGGTGCATCAGAGGTGGGACTCTTTTGTGAAGGTGAGCTTTTCCTTCTTTAGAACCGATGTTGGGAACTTTGGGTAAAATTAAATCTTTTGTTTCGGTTTAAGTTCACTGTTTCGGGTTGAAATTTGGAATGTCTTTGGGAGTACTGTTTCGGTTACAAGTCTTCAGTCACACTTTGAAAACACTCGAGGGATTATTACGGTTCGTAGGAGTCGATACCTTTTATGGTGTACGAGGATATTGAACGTAATCCTTGCAGGTGTTCTCTCCTCTCCTCGGTAATCTAGGGTCTTGGGTGTTAAGCTGTATACATGTTTAGAAGACACGAATCTAGTCTTAGCATATTAGGTGATTTAGTTAGATATTGGTTTTGGAAAGCTAGTTAAGGTATTATTATTGAATTGTCTATTTATTAAGAGAAATAAGAATATAGGATTGTTCAGTCAAGCGACTAGTTAATTGATCCTCCGTTGAGCTACGTCCTCGTAGTACGGCCAGACTGATAGAGTAGGTTTTGGTCAAACTATACAACTACAGCCTCAATTTATCATATTCTCAAAAGTCGGCTTCCAATACAATCTAGAATATATTGGCTTTCAATTAAGAAGTTTTAAAATTAGACTATAGTAAAACTTTCTTCGAAGGAAAAAAATGGAATTTTATAGTAGACAGTTACAAGAGTATTATTTTTTAAAATAGTACTTTCAGCCTAAACATTATTGTCCTCTAAAATGTTCCCAAATCTGTTGTAAGTGAAAACCAAGATCTGAAATAATCGTTGTGATAAATAAACGTGAAGGCTTTTACCGCGATTCACGTGATAAATATTGTGGAGGTGGAGATAAATGTAGGAACGTGGTGGGAAGGAATGTAAAATATATGAACTCATTCATTCCCAGTCGCAGGCCAATGAAGAGGAAGTCTACGTCAGCAGAACAAACACACCGCTGTCATGATTGTTCTAACTGAAGTCAGTGTTGAATAAAATACAAACACTGTGGTATTGTGTTTCATTTTGGTTGAAATACGGGTGTAAAATATGGAATAAAGGACAATATTTATATAGGGTGAGTTTTAAATTTTCCCCACCTTAACTTTTGAACAGAAATTATTTTAAAACCCTTTGGGTTTTTCTAGGATTTTATAGAATTCTGAAGTTTGTTTTGACGTACTTTGCGTCACCCACCCCTACCCAAAATCCAGGTGCCTCCCTTCCAAATTTTGAAATAAAAGCCCCTCTTGTGGCATCTCAAAAGAAAGAGAATTTCAACACAAATATAACGACGCAAAGAAAACCTTTTATAACGACTCGTTGTTTTTGTCATTATAATTAAAAGATGACACAAAATCAGGTTTAAAATGACACATTTCACATACAATTTCTTTTGAACGGCAAAATGTTTTCAAAATACTCTATGTGATTTTGTTATAGGGTTGTGATGTTTCCCTCAGAGTATTTTGAAGAAAATGTTGTCATTCAAGTTAAATTGTTTGTGAAATGTGGCACTTTAAACCTAATTTTGTGTCCTCTTTTGATCAACATAACGAAAAACTAGTCGAGATAAAATCTGTCCTTTGCGTCGTTGAATTCGTTTTTTTGGAGGTGCCAAAAGAAGCAGAGAAAACAGTTGGAGAAAACATTTCGTTTACATATTAATTGTTTAAACTAAATCTTCACCACATTCACTTTCGTACATTCTTTTGAAAACCCGCCAAATGTGTCTTTATTTATTAACAATTCCGATATTCGAGTTTAAAATATTTCAAACACAGTAATAAATCGGAACCCCTTTGAGCCACACGACAACTCAAGGACGCAGACAATTTGTAAATTTATTTTTCTTAGGAAAGAGTTATCCACTCAGAACTGGTCTTTTTGGTGGACTTCGTCTAACTGTGAGTCTTGAGAATAGACTAATATAAAAGTAGGGTAGTTAATGGTAATAAATGGTCATTAATGTATAAAACATTAAAATACCCTAACAATCCTAGTTTGACTATTATATATATATTATAGTTTAAAAGTGTAAAGATAAAAATAATTAAGAACAAAATTCTTTATTTGAAAAAGTTAGTTTGCAACAATATAAAAAGGTTAATAACTCAAAATTTAAAATCTGCATTCTAATCCTTAATACTGTATACATTTTCAATCATCCCTAGTTAAAATAATTAAATTTATGTAAATTAAACAACAATCAAACAAGTAAATTAAACAATTAGATAGTTAGATAATATACAGGAGGTTATTTACTAAAACACCATATTCACATAGAGAACCAGCAATATCTAGCAATCTTCGTTGGTTTGGTGGAAATACCTACTCAGACAATGACAGAATACAAGAGTAGTTAATTTAAGACAGCAGTAAGTGTGGCTTTGCTGAGAGCGAGGAAAGAAACTCATTAGTGAAAGCCCAGGAGATTGATGGGGGCTTCACTCGAGTCGAGGCAAAAGGAAAAACTGGCGCAAAGTAGGAAGTAATGAGAGGAGAGGGTTTTTGTTTCGTTACTACCTGCATCATGACATCATGACTCATTGAAACTATGATTCAAAATAATGAGCGGATCCGTGGCGGGTTGGAATCGTGGTGACTCCGGAGATCATCACTCCGATGGTGACCTGAAAGTTAGGGTAGCAAAGTGTGAAAGGGTCGAAACCCCAAAACTTAATAGTTTCAATAACATTATTGAACTCACGTTAGAATTTCATTAGAGTTTAACTGTTTTCAGGGGCGACTGATGGACAAAACAGATGCTTACTTCAGCTCTTTCCGGCGTTGCAACTTACCCCCGGCTCAACCCCCAGGGGGAGTTAGAGATAGTACACCAGTGTGGTAGATACTCTAGGTCAGTATCAACATTATTTATTATATACTATGTAATTTTTCTAACAACTCTTTTAATAGTATTAGACAAAAGCATATAAGACCTTTTACTTATGTAGGTATATATATGTGAGGAGGTTGTGTACATTTTTGTTTATTAGGGGTACGGTGTGTTTATCTCCTTGCATTTATCACGTGTCCTGTTTCTCATGTCATTCGTCAGTAATTACTAAAATGTATATGGAAAAAATGTATATAGAATGCACGTAAGTTTTGATTTTTTCATAATTTATAACAATAACTTTGTGAGTAGGATCAACAGCTGTTTAGTTCGCATGGTTTTCTATTGAATTAAACGGTTAGCTTGATTTAAAAGGATCACTTGTTACCTAGTTAACACAATTCACATTGTACACTGACTTAATAAATTATTATTATTACCTTTGATAACTCGACTCAAAACCTACGTAAATTAAAAGAAGTCATAATCCTTAACAGGCACCGTTTTGGTGAGGATCGTCAAACTTAAGTGTCGATGGCCTATTCCATTTTGTAATTTTCAAACCAAAAGCTTTTATATCACAAGTTAGTATCTATTTCATATAAAAAAATCAGTATCAGTAGTTAATCTTGAAGACACGTTGAGAAAAACAAACTGAAATACATACAATAATACAAATGTTAAGAAAGGGTACCAACTACCTTTCAGCCAGCCTGTATAAACGGTATAAACGTCTAACTACATGGCAAAAGTGGATTAAAGAGCTTTTATAGTTCAATTAAACCACTCTACCTTGACCCTAGTGAAATTCAGCCAAAGTACGTCAATATAGGAGTATAGTGTTTCCTGTATATTACAGGAAAGTACGAGTATATTGTAAACTAATCATTCTAACTTCCAGGGTAGTAAAGGCTCTTGAAAAGGACCGGAAATTGCTTTTTACCCTTAAGTGCGGTACACCGCTGTTTCCTACATAGCTTTCCTTTATTAACTTTCCTTAACGTTCTACAACCTTTGATGACTAAAGACTTGCAACCGCTTTTATAAAGTACAATAGAGGGACTAACATTCTAACAACTAACATGCTAGCATGCTTACATACTTACTAGCATGCCAGCATGACGTAGTTTGGGATTGCTTCTGTTCACCTCCTTATTATAGCAAATTTTAAATACATTAAAAATATTTATATTTTGCCTTCCACGTATTATTTCAGTAGTATTCTCACGTAATAAATGAAAAGCTCAAAAAAGTGTAATAAAATATTTGGTTGTCACACAATATTAATTTGTAGGTTTTTGAATTTTATTGGTAGTTTTAATTGAATTTTGTTTTGGCAATTTGAAGAACTGCCTCCCCGAGTATATAAAAACATTTTCGTTTATATAAGGTAAATTATGTATTTGCAAAAGGCCTTTTATTGGTTTTGATTTGTATTTCACTGCCTTGATTGGTTTAGTTAGAAACCATTGGTAAGCAATGTGTAGTAATGACCAGCACCAAACATAACTCAAAAGACTTTTATTTTTATATGCAGCCAACATAATAAAGTTTTTGTGTTGAAAAACAATAGCAAAATTTAAAAAACCATTATTAACTAAAACAAAACAATTAACTACAAATAATGGGCCTAATTATTGTTACTGATGAAGTAGGCGTGAATTTGGGTAATAGTACCAGAAGAATTGAGGAACTCGACTATGCTATAATAGTCTTGTTTAACCAAAATTCTTCAAATGCACCTAACAAAATTATTTGAAGTATTTTTTTCGGCTTTACATTTTGTGGAAGATTGTTAAAGAACTTTCCATATACCGAGGAATATTTTGATAATCTTGGGGTATGTGATATTCATTTATGGATTTCATTTGAGAAACATATCAACAAAGTCGTGTCTCATAAAAATGTTTGACTGACTGTATTAAATCAACACAAAGTTCCCATATCCAAATACAAATTAAGGAGACAGAGTTAATTTTATAAGGTTTAATAAACACCCTGTACACATGGTGCGTAGATACAATTTGTTCCTCGCCAAGATGTCAACTTTCATGTAATCAACTCACCAAGGTTATTACAGCGCTGGCTCGAACCCTAATCAGCGAGTCTCTCCCGTAGCGTTGGTAATGGGGGACCGGAAATGCCTACGACATCAAAGGCCCGGCCTCGGCCTCGTGTAGTTAGGCCTCAGGCCATTATACTCCTGGCCTGTAGCCAAAGTTCTGGTTATCTCGGATAATCTCTAGAGTTGGCAGTGTTTTAGGTCCCTGTTCATAATCACAGTTTGTTGGGTGATTTATGCGATATTTGGCTAAGGGAAAGCTGCGCTAGCTTGGATGAGTCAGCTGTTTGGAATTTCATGTTGTTACATGAGTTCGGTGCGTTGGTGTGAAAGAAGTACCATAGAAGAAATATAAATGAAAGTTTAAATTGTGATATTCCTTGTTCTAATGTCCAATAAAACTTTTACAGCTAAAGTGTCATCGTGAATTTTGAACCATCATTTCCAATTAGTGATTTTACAATTTTGCGGAAGCACAATTAAATTTCAAACTGAATGTTTTCGAAATATTTACTTAAAAGTAGACGTTTCAACATTTTACGTTGATCTATTTGATTTTTCTAAAGTAAAGGTTTTTTAAATGAGGAAATAATTTGTCATCCATCTTGGCAACATGTTCACGAGATTGAGGTTAGTTTTGGTGGAAACAGGTGCACGCCAAGTGAGATCCTATCGTTACACATAATAATCTCAGTAATCTAGGCGGAGATAAAGTCAATGGCAGCTGTTAAATTATTCACTGGAAGTTGATATTTCCCCACTAAAACTATGAATACTGCCTCAATAACTGTGCAAAAGCCAGATGTAGAACACCAAATAGAAAATTAAGTCAATTGAATCAACTAATTAAATCAGATTAATCCTTCAAATGTAACATTTAATTATTAATGTAAGGAACTTTTAGTAATTAAACTTATAATCATGTAAACTTGAGGGTTTCGCTGTATCGCCTATCTACAAGAATATGTAGTTTTTAATCACATATGTTTGTTTAATTTACTTCGAAAAAACTCACTATTACACAGATTGTAGATTGTGGGCTATTGTTTCAAACAATTTTTCCAATATAATTCGGTTTGTTCGTAACAAAAATGAACAAACCAACCACAAAGTCATTTTGGATAGAAGAAAACGTTGTTTTATACGTTTTATCCCAACCAAATTACTTTTAACACATAAACAAAAGCCTATTTTTAAATGAGGAAGCTTTTGCAACAATACCTAACCTGTTGAGATAAAACCTCAATTGTAACCCAACTCTTGAACACTATCTGGGGAAACTGATAAAGCCTAAGCTCTTCCAATTCTACAAAATCCAATTAAAGCAGAGCAAGCAGTAGGTTTGTTTCATCAGAGTGGATGTTGCTGCAGAGGATTTCAGGCCTAAGTCCTGATTGAGGCTCAGGCCTTGTATCGAGGCTTAGGCCATTATATCATGGCTAAGTTGGTGTTTGGCATTTATCACACGTTAACATTGTATTTGGCCTTCCTCCAAACATGGACATGTAGTGAGGCTAGTTAATGATTAA
Organism: Matsumurasca onukii; assembly: GCA_018831715.1. Lineage (NCBI taxonomy): Eukaryota > Metazoa > Arthropoda > Insecta > Hemiptera > Cicadellidae > Matsumurasca > Matsumurasca onukii. The sequence continues at coordinate 52,977,337 of CM032061.1, read as the reverse complement.
TGTGTGTGTAATTATTGGGAGTATATATTAATATAAAGTTATACAGATCTTAATTTGTATAAACGCTAAAAAGCTAATTTATTACTAAAGAAATTTGAAGGAAAAATGTTTGGACCGAACCGGGACTTGAACCAGGTATCCCGCTTGCCGGGCGGTTATGCTAAACCACTACCATCCGGCCCAACTATTTCTGCCTTCAAATTTAGAGAAGTACTTAAATCTGAATGTTTATCCGAAACATGTCTTGACAAACTTGACCAAAACATGTCTAATCAGTACTATAATTTTTTGAAAGTTTTCACTCTAGAACAAACTTGAGAACATTTACAAAATATTCTAATCCATCTACAAATCTAGGTATACTATTTTATGTCCCGCTTAAAGAAGTTTGTGGGTTCAGCTTGATAAGACACGTTTCTAAGGAATGGTTAGATTGCTTAAAGTAATACTTGCACCCTTATGAGGGGATTCTTCATGTGTTCTTCAGTGTTCATCATAACATCGAAATTACTTTGTTTTTGAAGTACAATGATATAGTCGTTGCACTTGAACAATGTATTATGTGTGTTCTAGGTTCAAGGACATCCCCAGCCCTTGGTGGCAAGTTAGCACCGTGCTGATAGCAGCCGGCAGTGTGCTGAGTCTGCTGATAGCAGTCACTACGTCAGTGGCGTGTTGCATCACCTACGTCATCCACCTGACAATGTATTATGTATGTTCTAGGTTCAAGGACATCCCCAGCCCTTGGTGGCAAGTTAGCACCGTGCTGATAGCAGCCGGCAGTGTGCTAAGTCTGCTGATAGCAGTCACTACGTCAGTGGCGTGTTGCATCACCTACGTCATCTACCTGACAATGTATTATGTATATTCTAGGTTCAAGGACATCCCCAGCCCTTGGTGGCAAGTTAGCACCGTGCTGATAGCAGCCGGCAGTGTGCTGAGTCTGCTGATAGCAGTCACTACATCAGCAGCTTGTTGCATCACCTACGTCATCCACCTGACAATGTATTATGTATGTTCTAGGTTCAAGGACATCCCCAGCCCTTGGTGGCAAGTTAGCACCGTGCTGATAGCAGCCGGCAGTGTGCTGAGTCTGTTGATAGCAGTCACTACGTCAGTGGCGTGTTGCATCACCTACGTCATCCACCTGACAATGTATTATGTATATTCTAGGTTCAAGGACATCCCCAGCCCTTGGTGGCAAGTTAGCACCGTGCTGATAGCAGCCGGCAGTGTGCTGAGTCTGTTGATAGCAGTCACTACGTCAGCAGCTTGTTGCATCACCTACGTCATCTACCTGACAATGTATTATGTATGTTCTAGGTTCAAGGACATCCCCAGCCCTTGGTGGCAAGTTAGCACCGTGCTGATAGCAGCCGGCAGTGTGCTGAGTCTGTTGATAGCAGTCACTACGTCAGTGGCGTGTTGCATCACCTACGTCATCCACCTGACAATGTATTATGTATGTTCTAGGTTCAAGGACATCCCCAGCCCTTGGTGGCAAGTTAGCACCGTGCTGATAGCAGCCGGCAGTGTGCTGAGTCTGCTGATAGCAGTCACTACATCAGCAGCTTGTTGCATCACCTACGTCATCCACACGGGCACTGCAAAGACTGCGGGTTTGATTCAACTTCTAGCAGGTAAATTAAACCCTTATCATCGTCAATAAAGGTGTCCAAATACTAGTCTAAAATATTAACACTTTGAAAAGGATTTATTTAAGATTCAATATTTCAATTACTTTTGCCACTCACAGCTTATTTTATGATAAGACATACTCTTTTACTCGTCATAGTAATGAGTATTTTCGTAATAGTAAATACTTCTAAATAAAGCTCTGATCTACCGAAAAGCCAAACTATGAAGAAACATAAAACTCCACAGAGCACAGCTCGGCAGGTTATTCAGAAAGCAATTTTATGAAGCCACTGTATGAAAAGATACTTAGCGCTAAGAAGATACATCGTGCGTTGCCTAGCAACGAAGGTATTGTTTACTTCAAGCATTATAAACAGGGTGCATTGTCTGTTGAGCCTCTTAGACAATATCATGCACGTCTCTTGTTAACTAATGACTTTGTTTTAGTTTCTATGAAACAAGAGTTAATGTGAATGTTCTACGCACTGGGTGGATTGCTCAATTTAGTTTTGCAAACCATCTCTATACAAAAAGACTTATGAACACAATAAAGTACTACAGAACAATAATAATTGTATAAAATTGTGAAAAATGAATGTTAAAAGGCAGTATTATGTTGATAATACGTAAGATAATCTAATCTTTTCTAAAGATAATCTTTTCTGCGGTTACACCCTCCGCTGCGGCACTCAACAATGTGTCTACAGTACTTCTTACCCTGCTCCTTCCTCCCGATCAGGACACAATCAGTTCTGCTTCTTACATTGGATATGCAATTAAACACCCAGGATTGGTTTTACCTACGTACTCTTTTCTAACCACATTTTAGTGTACATCCTGGCCAACCGTGAGGTTTATTTACTATAGTATCACTCATGATGATCTCTTTTTGCGGTAATAATCATTGTTATAAATTATAGTACGTACTAGTTTTTGTTTATTAATCGCTCTTTGAAAAACATATATGACAACAGATGTTTTAATTAATTCTTTGGCAATAATGGAATTTGTTTTGTATAGAAAAATGTTGGGTGTTTGAGAAGTAGCAGTGTAAACAAGTTGTACAAAAATGGCGAATTAAATCTTTACCACTATTCAGGCCCACTATTATTTCAGTACGGGTTTTTAACAATCATATACTAATTTAAAACAAATATTTTGTAATACCACAAAGCTGCACAGGACATTCGAGACATACTGAAATTGATTGTTAAACGTTAAAGTGTCATGTTTGATTGCATTTGTGAATTTGTGGAAATGTTCTTTAGTGGTGTTAGATAATATTTGTTTGAGATTTATAGAATTTTCATTTTACAGTATACCTGTTTTGCTTACACTACCTAAGTTTAGACGACCAGCTTACCTACGTTTTGGAATAACACGTCCATCATTATGCAGTTCCTGATTATGGCTGTCTTGTCTTTTTACGTTTTCCGGTTTTTTATTTACTCATACTGACCCCATTACCTAATTAGTACATTGTATGTAGCTCAACTAAATATTTAATAATAGTTTAACGCAATGATGCACTAATTTTTTTTATTACTAACGTTTATTACTCGTTCGGCCGTAAGCAGTTAGCCCAACCCACCAGTTTTAAGCTATTGTTAAATTTTTAAATTACATGCGGCCATTTCAGCTAACTTAAGACACTCTAGATAATGCAATTAACCAGTTCTAGATGTTTTGCTCATCTTGTACTGTCGTTTTTGAGTGAAAGGCCTGCATAAGTGACCAAGTAGGCAGAAAACTGAAATACGATTCCGTGAAGCTCTTGCGTCCATATACCAACTATGACAAATAAAAAGTCCCGTCTTTCAAATTTATTTTGTAGACTTCTATTGTCAAATTTTGTCTGATTTGTGACACAGTTTTAACTTGTATTTTTCGTTGCAAGCAAGTCGGGCGACGCGCTGTTCACGACTAAAAGTTAAAATAATGATACACGTGTATTTCTCTAAAACTGTACGTTCTACAATTTACGGAGGTAAGATAAAAACTGCCCTTTTCTTCGGAATGAGCACCGAAAAGGAACTTAAGCGTAATCATACCAAAGTCCTATTTAAAGAAAGGTGTTATCAGGGTTTTATCAGTGAAATGAATTCCGATGTCTAAAACATCGATGACTGCAGCTAGTTTTTGCAAATAAAAGTAGAATTCCAAACTTTTGCACTTAGTGTTCTCGAGACAAGTCGGTCGTCTGAACTTTAAAATTACTTGTTATTGAATACTTCTGACTCAGGGAAACAATTTCAATTTTAACTTCTTAACTTTAATAACAACCGTTTGAGTTGCGTCGAGTCAGTAACTTTTGTACAGTAAAGCACTTTTAGGAAGTTGCAAGTTTTAATGGATTAATTTTATTACGGTTGTGCTTCTCGTACTGAAATGGATTGTTAAACTTTAAAGTGTTTGATTGAGTTAGTTAATTTATGGAAATGTTTTTAGAGTTTTTAAAAACCCTCAGGAATTATTTTTTTTTATTCGTCAAATGAATACATATGGTACAACAATAAATGTGAGGTAAAAAGGTTGTTGGTTTCTGGTTGCTTTGCCATCAATAAATGTAATACATGTATACTGTATATTGAAAGACCTTTTGATTTATAGTTTTTATTGAATAGAAAATAGATTATAAATTGTTAAAAAGCCAATCTGTATCTGTACAACATCTAAGTTTGTTTTGTCCAAAAATGCGTTATTTGAAAGTAAAAGAACTTACACAATGGAGATATCTATTTATTTGAACATTTTATGTGATTTTAAGTTTTAGAGATGAGTATGCCTTTTACGACTCCCGTTTTCTTGCAATGAAAATCTAACAACAGGGCAATACGTACTTTGTCCCTTTGACCTCTCTTGTAAAGGGGGTATTAAAAGGTAATATGGAATGACGAGTTGAATAGAAGTTTTAAACTATCATATACACTCTATAAAAACAGGAGTAAAGGCCACTTAGAAAGAGTGAAATTTCGCTCTTTTGGGTGTTGAAACCCAGCCACTCCTATTAAAGAGTGGCTCGATTTTCAACTTTTGGGAGTGGTTTCCACTCTTCCACATTTAGAGTGTAGTCATGCTAAAACTAGAGCCGACTGTGCCCCAAATTAAGTCATTAATCTATAACCTAACGATCAATTGAATCAACCAACTACTTAAAGTAACTTCCAAACCACTGAAAGTGGCCGTCGTGCAAATCTTACTACAGCAGCGCCGGATGTTGGAACCCAGCCGATTTGTTGCAAATCACACATTATACCATTGAACTATGGCCTCTCACAAACGAAGGTGAAGTATCTTATCCGACAATATCAAATACACTTGTATTATCAAAGGGTTGAAATGTGTCTGTGTTGTTTTGTTGTCAGCCCTGCTGGTTTGTGGAGGTGGCGCTGTCTACCCGGCGGGGTGGGATAACAGGGAAGTGCGCGACTGTTGCGGCAGCACCTCTAGCAAATACAAACTGGGTACATATACTGTCTTATAACCAAAAATAGCGCTTTACATGCCTTTTATATTTGTTTTTAATAATACTTTTATGTAATAGTGAAATTTAGTTGTTATTATCCTTCACATGTCATGAATGCTCGTAAGGTTTTAGAATGATATGTGATGATAGATGATAAATTATGATAGAATGACATCGTAGCCTTTCGAAATATAAACGCAGCTTTAGATTTCAAACAGTAACTGATTTTGATAGGTTTTATTTTCGTATAAAGGTGAATGCCTAGTTATCTGAAAAAATAAGGTTGAAAACTATTTTTAGACCACGTCCACGCTTTACGAACCATCTGAAAACGCAAAAATTCAGAATAATAGTAAAAGTGGCCCAGTAAATTTGAAACATGATTCGTTCGGGTGGACTGTAATTAACCCAATTAACTAGCTTTAGTTATCGGCACAAAACAATTTCAAAGCTTTCAAGTGGAAATAAGGTCTGGCCAAACATTAAAACAAGATTTAGTCAGGCGTATCGCGAGTAGCTTAATCCAATTAATTATTAGATTTTGCTTGAACATGAAGCACTAGAGGTGCTCAGTTTTGCATATTTAATGGAATTATCGGACAAAAATTTCTAGATACTTAGATGTATGTTCACCGTAAGCTTGCTGATAGCAGGACAACGTGCTTGGGGTAAATTCCAATGGGTTTTTAGCAAAACTGGTTGTGAAAAGGGTTCAAAAATATTTTGATCGTCTCTTTGAGCCACGATTAGTCCTTTTTCTTCTGTGAATTCTTGATGAAAATCAGGTGGTATGAATAAATTAGTATGTTTAAAACCTTTCCCAATGTTTATTTTTCAAGGGCTTGCTTTCACCGACCAAGGCTGCCTTCAGTTTAATAACAAAGAACAAATCTAAGTAAAATTATGTCAAGTTAAAGATAAAAACAAAACATAACTATGTACACTCAAAATACAGTTTTAAATTTAGATATAATATAATATAAAATAAGCTATCAATCGAATATTTTCTTGGAACTTCTCACTTTTTGTTCGATTTGCTCTTTTACTATTGGTATAAAATTTATATATTTCTAAAATTTAAAGAAGGTTGAGTACGCAATTATTTCTTAACATGCACATTCCAGAACTTCCAATTTGGGATTTTAGTCCAGGAAGGTTCATTTAAAACTAAAGTTGACGATCAAGCTTGATAGTGTGGGTTTCTGACAGATTCGGCTATGTTCATTTTTCAACTAATTTAGATATTTCTGAGTTTTCGTTTTAAAATTGTATATCTGTTCTTTAATTTGTTTTTAACTTGCCTGGAAGTCTGTTCGAAGTATGATTTTGCCACTCTCACAGTCTATTTTTTTACACAGCATGTTTTACCCTTTTGAGGTTTTATTCTGTTAAGTGTTCTGAGATTTAAATGATGTTCTTACATTAAAGACATCGGACAAGCCCCGCACTCATGAAACTCTGTTTCCAGGCACCTGCCAGCTGTCGTGGTCCGTCTACCTCCTGGTGACCGCTGTGTTGTTGCTGTTCCTCTGCTGTTTCCTCAGCTTCTGCGCCTCCAGAGTGACTCCTGGGTGTCTGAGGATATGAGTGTATAGTGCCAGCATGTTGGAGCCTGACTGATATCCAACATGTCGGCCTAAGCGACCCTCGCAGCCAGAAGACTAATGACAGTGAAAGCTGTGTGGCTCTTTAGTTTAGGGTGAAGACTTGAAAGTGTATCTTTCGCCCTCAGGTTTTCCATGGACGGCCAAGATCTGTAGGACATTTGACATGTGTATGTGTTGATCGTAAGATTTAGCATATAATCTGGTTCAGTTGTTGGAGATTTCAAACTATTGAATCTGAGACAGTGAGACTTAATGCCATGGGTGTAGAGGTGGCTACTGTATGAACAAACCACTTCAGCTACGATCTCCGGGCCCTCTCCAAACTATGCTCCACACCCCTTATCACGCCATCGCTCTACAAAATGACCAAACCCCTAAGTCATTGACGACAACTAATCGACTCAGGTAGACAATCCCGAGCATATGTGGGAAGATCGTACTTCCACTAAATCTGCTCAGATCTCTAAACCAAGATCAGGCCTGGATCTCAGACCTCCAGATTACTTTTAAAAGTGACCACATCATGCGCAATCATCTGACTCAATCCCAAATGTTTGCCGTAAAACATAATGGAACTTCCAAACTCAAACTAGTTAAACTATTTTATACGTTTCTGTATCACTCCATACGCGAACCAATTTATCCAAAGTCTTAACTGTATACGGCTAACTGAATTGCTGGCTAAATTGTTTTGAATACAAGTGGCTTTGGTATGGTCCACAGATGTAAAGTCAATATACCTAAATTACTTTAAAACTAAATTCAAGTCATTTTCAATCTTTAGATTTCATTAATAATATTCTTGCAAATTAACTGTTCAGTTTTGTGTGACTAAAATAATTAACATCAGAAAGAAATTGAATTTTATTTAATGACGAAGATTGATTTGCATCGTTAGGTGAAAAACAGCCTTTAGTGCATGAATTTGATGTTAAGCAAAAAGCAAACTAAAAAACATTTACGGTATGTTATATAATAAAACCACAATAAGACATTCCCTACAATAAGACATTGGTGCAATGTTTTCCAATATCAATTTTGTTATAAACTAGTTTTTTCGGTTCACACCGCGTCAAAACATCATAGTAACTAGCTTGACATATTTCGGTCTTGCTGTGGATTACAATTATCATTATTATGATGTGTTAACGCGGTGTAAATCGGAAGAACTAGATTATAGTTCCGGCCGCGAAAGCCTCAGAATCAGTTTTGTTGTATGTTAGTATTTCCCAGTTGTACGATCTAATTTGTGGCTAAGAATTAGCTACCTCGGCATTTATAAATATAACCCAAGATTTATATCCTTCAAAATTTTTAAATATACAAACATGTTTCTAGAAAAACTGCTGGTTTGAAATGCATTCATCTGAGACTGTACATGGGTTTACGGCTTTAAGCATTTGCGAGCAACAATTGGTCATAAAGAAGTGTTTGACTGCATTCTACCATTGAATTTACTTCCAGAATCCTTACTGAGTGCTCATACCTGTTCGCAAAGAACTTTAATGATTCGAAATCGATGCCTGTGAGTGCGCCACTTGTTCATTTTTGACTCCTGGCCCTTTTATAAGACTATGTTCTCTATTTACTAAATTTTTAAAAGCTTTTGGGGATGACAATAGAGTGCAGATAAACTCCAATGAACACGAGTCTCATTTAATTTGGGATTCTGTACCCCAAGAAAACAAAGTACATAAACTTCTACGAAATATTTTCCAAACTTTCTACGCTGAATAAAATACTTAAATAATATAGGTTTGTTGTGCACGCAAAGCTCAATTGGTTGTGTTAACAAAGCTTCAACAATAATTGTTGGTTTTGAAACTGTTGGCGCAGAAAAGATCTCACCTTGCTTGAAGAGGACTGTAAACACAAACATTGCGATGTTCCAATCCCACAGGAACGAAGAGAAACATTCTCCCGGGCAAACTATTCCGTGTTTGTTTGTAGAAAACTCCTGTAAAAGCAAAATTAACGTTGCGTACTGCACAAATATTACTATACTAAACCTTTTCGGTATGAATACTTGCATCTCTTGAATAATGATGCTCTTTTGAGTGATCGAAATTGGAAATACCAACAGTTAACTTTATAACTAGCCGTTTTAATATTTCATTATTGATTATAAATAGGTCGTTGTAAATCCCCATAGTGTGGTCATTTAGTATAGCCTGTCTGACCTTCTTCAGGTTCATATTAAAAACATTATTTGTGTGTTTATTTGGAATGCTCAAAGTAAGTTAGAAAGGGTTACGAAGAGTTACATTTGGTTATTATTGGAAGTTTCTTGAAAATATAGTTCCTTATTGTTAACACACTTTATTTGTTGAAAATACAGCGTATGAATTGCTGTCCAAATCAAATTATTAAGTTAGATTGAACCTCAATTTCTCGTGTAAGCTTATAACAGTTTTGATAGTCTGAACGGTCTTCCTTTGAACCCTACGTGATTACATAACGTTTAAAATCAAAGCTTTCAAGAAGTAGATACTTGGTTTGAAAATATATTTTTACTGTTCAAACTTCATACTAAAAAATAATAAATTGGCTGGATATAGAGCCCAAGAAACTTAGGTAGTAGTTTTAACTATCACAGTTAAATACATAATTATGTAAATAACATTATAGTTCGTGTTAATATTTAAAATATTGTTAGCTCGATATATTTTTTAAGCATGTACATACCAAATAAATATTTTAAATGATATTCTAACGTTTTATATTACGATTCCTTATTTCTTAAAATGTTTTACGGTACGTATAGTAATTTTACTTAGTGGATCAAACAAGCTAGTCTAGTTTTATCTTTAACTTCTTTTCTTTTCTCATGGTTAAGAAATACTACCCTGCCATCCCAAAATGTTCCTCCTATCATTTTATAAGTTCACATAACAGTTATGAATTCAATCTTCAATAGCTCTCATACTTTGATTTGAGACAACGACCACTCCTAGAGGTATGGAGTGAAGGGTGAGTGTTTTTGATGGAAGGAGGGATACAGAACAATCACAAAACAATCAGTGTGTTTTGCAGGAAATGAAGACAGTCTGCATGGAGTACAGTTACGCTGACTCGTATATATTACCAAGTTAGTTGTGGAGTCTTCACATAAATTTACATGTTCACTGTTTCCGTTGTGCGTCGTTTAACACAGACTCAATTTCCCACCCACAGATTTGGATGGATAATTTCCTGCTGTAACAAGCCAGAGTTTTTTATTTATTGAGATTACTGCAACAGGGTTTTTCGTGAGTTAGTACTGCTGAGTTAGAAAGATTAACTTGAATTTGTTAGCTATGTTACTTATAATAGTACAACATTTGGATTGCTAGAACCACTTTAAACAATTCCGTAGTGTTTTAAAATGTTGTATTTCTTTTTAAGTTAAAATCTACGTTTACAATAAAAGTCGATTGACAATGTTTGCTTGTGGAATAGATTCAAATGACATAGATTCAACATAGATGAACATAGATTCAAATGTTTGGCAATTTTATATAAGACACGTTTTCTGAAATAAAAACTTGTTTTCAATAATATAAACTAAATGAATAGCATGCTGCAATTTAGTGATAAACTGTACAACTGTAGTATCTTCAACTGATCGTCATTATATGTCCCACTGTCTGATACCAAACAGTATTATTTCTTGTATACTGTATAGTCATTTTACAGACATTTCAAAATACAGTGTATACAGTGAAATTCAAATATCAAGACAATACCACTTCAACCAATACTAACAAGATTTTCAAATCCAGCCATCTAATTGGTCTGTCAGGTCACCTGACCACTTCCACCATCTTCCTCCATCTCATTTTCTGCTTAACATCCCCAGTGAAACAACTACTTAACCTCTTAAACTTATATTCATATAGTTTTAAGCTTGCACCGCAATTATTAATAATTCAGTATCACTATTCAACATTCAGATCAAGAAGACATGTTTAGTTCACTCTTATTTTTATAAAAGGCAATGAAAAGTGTTTTATTTGTGCAACAAGGATTTACAGGATTCGACATTCCAGGGGGGCCCTCGCTTCATCTCCATCAGCAAAAAGTTAGTGAAGTCAAGAGCTATAACTTTCTCATTGGCAAGTGTTTAAATTCTAAAATCTATAAAAATACAGTCCACTAAAATCTACAAACATCTTTAAACCAAAAATGGATCCCACACTGACTATTGAAAAAAGCTTACTAAATACGTATCGTAGTGTCAAAAGTCTGAAACAAGATATTTTCAAATACGATTTAGCATTATGTAAAATAAGTTTATGTTTTATTAAAATTACCAGTATCGAAAATTATGAGGCTCAATTATTGCCTTGAATGCAACATATTGTCCAGATAAGTTTAATTATAAACTTGAAAATCGATGCTGTTTAGTAATTATTTTTTAAATCGCACCCATAATTAAACTTTTTATTTATGGAATTCGGATTCTAAATCAGTAATTATTTAACGACCATATTTTTTTCTGTTAAAAGTTTCTTGTCAACAATTGGAGCATTTCTGAGTTTTTAAAATACAGCACGCGCATGTGTTTGGTTTTACTGGTCAGCTTACGCAGGTAAATTTAGGCTTGCTCATTTTCTTTTATTTTTGTGTTTTTAGGTAACATTTCACCTGATGACGGAATCAGATTCTAGATCACGAAACGTCGTGGTCTTTTCGTTACTAACAATGGAAAACGCCGATTATAATATTTCACAGTTATATTATAATAACTATGGTAGAATAAACACGTTTTGGTCGATTGATTTAATGTTTATACTGTCGGACGTTACAATTTAAATATACAAGTTCATGGTTCTTATCGTGGGTTGGTGACTGTTAACTGTGCAATCAGTTTGGCCTTGTTGGTCCAGCTTCGCAAACAAACGACGGCTAAACTGACACGAAGGCGAGTTTAGTGATTCAAACACTTTAGATATCCTCCACAACTCAACATGTTTAACCTCAGTACGTGACTATTCACGAATATACAGGGTGTTCAGCAAAGCCACCGTCCTTAACTTTTAACTATATGACTTAACTTGTTTAACTTTAAAAATATGATATTAGGCTAAGCACAAATGTAATCACGTAAGCTGACCAGTCAAACAAACCAGACAACATGTAGCTGTGGCAGTTAAAAGACTAAAACTTAAAATAAACTTGCAGATCCCAAAACGACGTGATCTTCTTGCTCACTAACGATGGAAAATGTCCGCAATAATTAATAGTTAAACTCAGGTAGATTGGGTATAAAATACATTGAATAGTTTGTTCAAAATAGCATCGTGATGTGATGTTTATTAACATTAGAGATTTTCATTCACACAAGGTGTCTTGGTTGAATATATTACGAAAGTTTTTTTATTCTCTCCTTTAAAACCCTTGCAGTATTTAAAGTTTTGAAACTTATTATTAAATAAAATGGTTCGAAAGCACTTCTGATGGTTCAACTGGGGTACACCCTTAGATCAGCAATACATGTTGCACTGTTGTAACTTTCATTTGTATGACAATTCAAACTTCAAACTGCTAAAGGTAAGCTTTAGTTATTCTATCAATGGTTAAAAGGACTCCATATGAAGATTATGACCTTTAATAACATCGCTAATTTGGTTGAAAAATCATTAAATATTCCTCGATTCATTCTCTCTAGATATTTTTCTTTATCATAGCTTTAAATGAAAACGTTTATATTTTGTTATTGGTTTAGCCTGACCAATAAAGGCTAAACCATGTTTACCGTACAATTATAATTAACCAATTAAATTATTTGCGTGGTTCAAACGCAAAGAGGTTTAACTGCGAATTGCAAAACTAACAAACAGTTGACAGAGTTTTGTGAATAGAATAAATAAGTCTGTGACTCTAATGAATGTCAATAGTCCTGTTGAAACTGTTGAGTTAAGCCATTGAAGGTTTAAAGCACGTAATTCGGACGTTGGGTTTGTGCAATCAGTTCAGTAAACCTAACGTTCACCATCGTTTTATTAACTTTTGTTTATTATGGCTTTTGTTTAATATCATAACTTAATAAGTGAAATATATTGTTGAAACATTCTTTCTGCTTCAATCTTTGTTTAATGTTTATATCAAACTATCCTCTCAGAGCAGTTCAAGTTCTACCAATATTTAAATATGATAGGGGAAGAGATTCGTGTTTTACTAATTTTAAATAAAAACGTTAGTTTTGTAATTTTCGATTCATTGTAAGAAACCCCTTTAAAGAAATACAACGGCAATGTTTTCGTATATCTTTCTTTGAGCCAAATTACTTTTTCCTCCCAAATTCGAAAACTTTGAGGCAAGATTTGATAACTAAACTTTCTTCTCTCCTCTAACGTTATGGCTATGTTTTTCCAGCGTAACTGCATCTGAAGAGAGCCCAGATTCTAAGAGAAATTTTTTCATCCTTCTGAACTTAAAACTGTAACTTTAACCCATATTAACTCTTACACCGTACACTATACGTTGTTATAGGTACAAATGAACTGATACAGTTACCCGAACCAGTCTCAGCAAGTCCACGAAGCATGCTCGGTTGCTAAATGATCTAAACGTTTGGCACTTTAAATAGTTTATTCACGCTGTCTGTAACAAATACCTTAGATAATAGTCATACAGCTTTTGTACATTAGTGTATGCATTGAAACTAAATACTTGACGTGATATATTGTCAAAGCAACTAAGCCTCGAAAGTTGACCAATCAGTTACAATACGTGTATGATATCTTTGTTTTGAAGCGGAAAATTAGTTTTGACATAGAAAAGGACAAACAAAGTAAATTGCTTGACAAAAATGCCGCTATTTCGAGGGACCGAGGCTAATCCAGTCAGGATTGTTGTTGTTGAAGTCAGGGACAAACAATTCCACTCTGGCCCGAGACTGTTGTAAAACCACGGCTTTAAACTCACACAATATTTCAGATTTATTTTATTGTGTTTTGTTTGTAAACTTGTTATGAACTTTTATCCAATCCCTTGTTTGTGTATGAGGAACAATAATCTGGTTTTCTATCAGAGGTTTTGTTTATTTTAAACTGTATCTTAAAGCTAATATTTTCAAAATAACTGTGTGTTTTATTGATCTTTTAGATAGTGTATAGTTCTTAAACAGCTAACAGTCATAGTGTTTAACATATATTCAAGGGACAGCAGACGAAATAGGAAGAATCTTATACATACATAATTTCGATCATGTCACAGCCAATGAGAACACTGACAGTTGGTATCCCTGCTCCAATTGACGATTGACAGCCCTGTTATTAATAGGATAGCAGACGCAAGTATCAGTTTCAGGCAATCAATGACTGAAGATGGTACAGAAATGCGATACCGAAATATTTCACGCAAAATATTATTATGTTTTGACGCGGTGTGAACCGGAATAACTAGATTATAGTGATCATAAGCATGAAAATCTATCTAAACTAAAACCAACTAAACAACGATTTGAACATTACAAACATACGATGAACAATTGTTACTATTTTAAGCAACAGACCACAGGAGAAACAATCGCCACGAGGATTCAGAGGGCATTCTCTAAAATTAACAAATATATTTTTGAACAAAACCCTACCTGACATTCAAATAAGTAGATCAACTGTTAGTTTGAAGGCAAAGGTCAGGGAAACGAAAATTAATAGCAAATTTAGTTCGTGAACAAGATTAGTTAAAGTCTTGGACATCCAGCAATAACTACAGCAAGGTCGGTGGTTTCGTTGCTATAAAATAAAAAGGGTATAGCTAATGGTAACAGGAAGAGAATTCGAAATTAGAGTTTCAAGAACAGCGTATATAACCTAAATAAATAAATAAATGTTTTATTGAATAAATATGTTACAACACTGCGTGACGAGTACAAATAAATAAATACCCAAACTCATATACATTAAACAAAAATAATGCAGAAAGTCAAACGAGTAAAATAAATTACATTTTCTGAGTTAAATACAAACAGTCTACAACCTAAAAGAGCGATGCTACATAAAGCAGATACTCATTAAATACGGGCGCATTATCAGAGCTCATTTCGTGTTTTGTATCGACGGTATTATCTCTGCTGTATATCGGACAGCTGATAATGTTCATATACGAGCAAAGCTTTGCCTTGATGAAAGCTGTAATTCCAGCTCAGAGATAACACAACACAGCTTTGGTCTTTCTGTACCAGTCTGGATTATGTCACTGTTGTTATTGTTTGGGTGTTTGTGTCATATCAATAATATTACATGTTGGTGAATTCTTCTGGATTTAAAATATATGTTTTGTTACTTTATATTTTTCTTTAAATCCCAATAACATTATTTTTGGTCAGTGATGAATCACTGGTTTTGTAGTTGGATATATTTTCTGAGTTGTACAACCGCAAATAAGTAATGTCTTTCCTAAGTAATGAGTTCTGTCTTCTTTGTTGTTCTTTGTTATTATAATTTTTAATTATTTCAATGATTTCTCGGATGACTCTCGGATAATAACGTAAAACCTTTTCCAATACTTTGGTTTGTCAAATTCTACTGCGTGTTTTATGTTGTAGCTGTGATTTTCTGCTATGGCCGACCTCTCAATATTTTCGTGTTTTGTGTTTAGCAGTTCTGCTCCAATTAACGGTAGGCAGCCCTGTGGCCAATAGGATAGCAGACAGCCTGCAGGATAGCAGTGACTAAAGGTTCTCAGTGAAACCGAAAAATTCAATCAAAATATACTTATGGGTCTACGCTGTGTGAACCGGTAGAACTAGATTCTAGTTGTGACACCGATCGAGTAAACTTAAAAGCTCGTATATTTCCAGACAAAATTAACTTAATACCGACTCCGTCGTCTAAACCTAAACCATTCACAAACCTCAAGTAAATGTAATATAGTCAGCGATCAAGCTGATCAGGAATTGTCAAGGGCCTTAGTATAGTTAGTTAGATATATGTTAGTTTGCCTTAATAACGTAAATATATTATTTTATGGAACAACTTTAAGTTTAGCTAAACAATAAGTTAAAATGCTTTAAACCCTTGTGTGTTCTGAGTGGATTAAATGTAACGGTGGCAGTTGTTTACGTTATGAGAAGAAGAAACAGTCTCGAGGCCATAAAATTATCCTCCAAGGAACAACAACCGAGACCGGCTGTGTAAAACTGCCCTTCAACATTTGCCAACGTGCTTTTTATACAATAAATTGTGTTTCTAAAGTTTGGCTGTATTAACTTCTTATATATCGTTTTGCTATAAATAAATTCGTCGTCTTCTAATCCTGCTTCTTCTATCTATTGACGGAAATATTTCAATCATATAGTGTCCATGAATTCGACAGGGGATGATTTTCCGAGACGTGCTAAAAACCTAAAACCACAGTAAATTTTATTTTAACTGGTTATAAATCTATCAAATTAAGTGCTACAACACTACCTGAACAATGCACACTTTATAAACATAGTTTACAGGAGTTCATCCTGAAATGCATTTAATCTTGTTTGTTGTTTGGTAAAACGGTGTAGTCTCAAATCATCTTATTAAATCGATAACTCGTAGTTGTAGTTTCTTATAGAGTTTTGTACTTTTTGCTAGTTTGACAAAAGAAAGAAATATTTGTATGTTTCTTTTTACTGGAAATAGTATCCAATAATAAGGATGATTAGAAGGTACGAGTATATTGGCTGGTTGAGCATATATAATTGTTTGTATAGTTTTTTAATATGCACCACTGGTTTTCAAACTGTTAACAAGATTGATAACAGGTCGTTGGAATACAACTACAGGGTTATTCAAAAAGAATGTCCTACTTTCATTCTTCTGTAACTTTCATAGTGTGAGAGCTTCATGAATAACTTGCATATGGTTGGAAAGAAAAAGTTTGAAGGTTTTGTTTACATACATTAAAGTAACTTCCGCTTTTAATTACCAACAAGATGGCTGCCCATTCATCACAAGATATTTTGCGTTCTTGAATTTCCAAACAGCCAGTCAGTTCAGTTCACTGTGAGCTTTGTCGTAGATTTGTGACTTCCTCGTGAATTTCTTTTGTGGGGCTATGAAAGGGTGAAGATTTACGTATTCACTCTGACAAAACGTCTAGATGACCTGCGGAACCGTATCAGAACTGCAGCCAATCCATAAATCAATATTCACTTCTTGATCTACGGAAAAAGAAGTTGATTATTGGCTAGATCTTAGCAGAGCAGTGGGGAGGACATTTTAAAGTGCTCTTTTTACTAGTATTTAATTTCTGTATATCTAAGTAATAATTAACGAAGGAGAGCTGTTTAAATGTACGACATCCTTTTTAATAACCCTGTAGATTTGAAAGGGAACGTATTATGTATTATCATATCTTCCAAACTATCTATTTCATGAAATGTACAAGGTTCAGTGCTAGGCTCATTGCTTGTTTGCTAGCTATCTACCAATATGTGTCAGTCCATCCAATACTGCGATCATATTGGATGATCTTTCGAAAAGTAAACTCACTGTTGGCTCTAATCTTAGCCGAGGAACATCACAGTTTTATGTACGATTAAAAGGAGCTGACCATTTTTTAGCAAGACCAGGTTAATTCCCTTTGCAGAAAGAAGAGCTTCTTTTCTTTGCAAACACAAAATATATACGGATGAGGTTACATAATAGCTCTTGTGTTCTTTTAACTCATTTGAACTATGGGGTCAGGTAATTTATTTTTAATTTGGAGATATTACTTATCCTGCAAACGAAGGTCCTTGGAATACTGGTGGCTAGGTGAAATAGGTAGTTGTAAAACAAACTTCAAAAGTAGAAGAACAATGACATAATATTTATCCTTGAACCATTAGATTATGTAGTTATATTGGTATTTCCGAAGACCACAACACAGGATTTACAACAAAGTTCAATCTTCTAAATCATTACAGAACGCTTTTTTAATAACCTTAATTACTCTTATATGGGGGAAATTAATACAATGCAATGCCGGAAGATTTTACAAAGGATGAATCCTGGTCAATTAAAACCCACATTAAAACTTGGTAGATCGTTCTTTCTATAGTGTGGCCAAACAGCTAGATTTGAAAACTGCATGGGACATTTCAACTGTATAAAACAATACTTTCATCGTCATTTCTTTCACTACCAGCCTTACTTACTTTTGTGGTTTCCCAATTTTTAACCTTCATGACAAGCAATTGAGGTTATGTATTATATTCTAAATGAAAATACTTGGTAGACTACTCAGATTCTACATAAGTTTTACATGTTCAGTTGACTTGTCTTATATAGTTTACTGTAGGGCTCAGCTGTTCGCACATACATTGACAGTTCATAGAGCTTACGTTGGATAAAACTAGTCAACTGTCAAACTTTCCAGCTGACACAATCTTCCCCTCCGCCTCTCCCAACCCCTCCTGTAACCTCCACACATTTCAGACTCCACTGAACTTTGTGATGAAGCCCACTTTATAACAGATAGTATAATAAAATATTATCGTAGCTGTCAGTCTTAAAGGAGACCCGTCAGGGTCAGGGATAATAGACGGACAAGGTATGTCCGTAATCTGTTGGTTTTATTTTATTAATTTACTCGTAAGAGGTGGTTTACCTTTATTTTATCTTGTTACGTCACTAGTTCAAACTTTGGCCGATTAAATTCAACTACCAAGCTTTTTGTAACATCTAACACTGAGAGGTTAGAAGAATATATTTACACTTAAACTATATGTCAAAAGTGCAAACATGCTGTAGGTGCATACACTCTTTAAATGCATCGGAAAAGCTTCCTGGAGGAAAAGTTGAATTTTCACCCACTTCAAAAGAAAAAGTTTTATTTGAAACATTCCCAACTTTTGCTTGGTATGAAAAGAAAATCACGCAGGGTATTTTCTATATTTAAAATGTGTCATTGCAGTGGAAAATGAGTAGCCATTAAGTGCTACAGTAAATAATCACAATAAATAAGTTTTTGTTCAACCCTTTAAGTTGTGCGATTTGTAACATAAAATATCACTTGTATTGATATAGAAATGCATTTTTAACTACCATTATATGGCGTTTGTGTTTAACAGTCTAATAGTCAAACACCCTTCCCAGCAGCTTGGGGTGAATTCCGTCATTGACTCGACGAATGTTGATTTTTAAATCAAATAGAGTCTGTAGCTAGTCCAACGACGTCTTAGCTAAACAAAATGACAGTGAAATCTAAATAGACGTGGTTCCAATAAGGCGGCGCAACGTGCTGCACGGCAAACGGCACAATTGTTATCTTGGAAGAAACGTAAGATGAACGCTTCATCTCGTATAGAGGTAATGTAAACTGGTCTCCACGGTCGTATGACATCAAGCCGACAGACTACTTTCTGTTGAAATGTGTGAAGTCTCAAGTCTACGCTAACAAGCCACAGACTCTATATGACTTGGAAGTCAACCTTCGTCGAGTTATTGCCAAAATTAACATCAGCTGCTGGAGAGAGTGTTTGAAAATCGGAACCCATATACCAAAAGTCATTTTTTAACCTAAACACTGTGGTTGAAATAAATTTATTTTTATATTGATATAGGGTTTTTTAATCGCTCAACTATAAAAACACCTTGTATAAATGAAATGCAATGTTGCAAACACCAGCTGGTTGTTGATCAGTTGCAGATCCGAAGTCCCTCGAGTGGTTTCAATCATCCAAGTACGAAATTGACAACTGCGCTCCCTGGAGTCCAATCCATGAACCGAGGACAATATCAGTAATTTCCAACCGTCAGAAGTCACAGATCTGAATATTGTTTTGGTAAATATTTATTGGATTTGTTATTAAACACACTGTTATTTGTAGCACATCGTTATGCGATTGCTAACTGATCATAATTTCTGTTAAAGTAAAATGTCCATGTACACAAATACAGGTTCAACTAGAAACGTTAAAATAAAGTTTAACAAGTTTACGACTATTTCTGTTCTTAGAATTAGCTATGAATTATACACAAATTATATCTTTATCTGACTAAAACCAATGAATGATTAAATGAATGGATATGTTATAATGTGAATGAATAGATGGATGAATAAAAATAACGACATTTTGAAGCCACTGGCAATAGTAATATTTCTACGTGTATAATTTTATAGTTATGTAGTAATGGGGAAATCAGACTGTACCGAGTTTCTCTTATTTAAAAAAATATTCTTGTGGTTTGTTTTTAAGACACACTTTGTTTACTTGAAACAAAATGCTATCATTTGTATTGAAGGATGTTTCCTTCGTCAAATACGACATTGCAAAGAAAACTGTGTACAACAGTTTAAAACGTAAAAAATAACTTACCCTTATTTGTAAGTCTAAACTTACTTTTGTGTCCACTTTTGTATATTTTAATAGCTTTAAACCTGGATATAACTGAAGACATACCGCCCTTTAAAGTCGAAAGAAAGGAGTATTTTCAATGAAAATGTTTAGCCTGCGCTATCCTTCAGTAATAAAATAAAAAAAGTGTAGTCGACACAGCTTTGTAACTTACTTGGTAATGTTAAACACTAAAATGGTGGTGTAAATGTTGATAGTCATTTTGGATGGCGTATTTTCTACCTCTCCTGGGACTTTATCAACTAAATCCAGTGTCTACTGATATCAAGCAGCTTCATTACCCACTAAATTGAATCGAAACAAAAATGCATTGTACATTTATCAATAAACCATCCTTACAGTTATTAACATAAAATTATGATATACTTTGCTAACAGTATTCCGAATATGGATCATCCACTATGAAAAGAAAACTGGCTACATGTATCCACACAAATTTTCGATTAAAAAATTGTGACTGTCTTTAAGGATTTTTGTTGAGCTAAATTATAGCATTGGTTTAACACAAACCTAGACTTTAATAAGGAGTAACGTCCATTAAATGTTAGGAATAGCGGACGGAATTTTGTTTGTTTTTTTTTTTGAGAAGGTAAATATATTTTAATTATTTTTCTTGTATATGTTTGAATTTTGTATGTGACTCGTACATACATAGGTTGAAATGAGGTTTATTTCTTCTCCATAAGGTATAGCTCGACGCGTTTGTAGTCGGATACAATCAATAACCCAAGGTGGAAGTCGCAAGTTTACTTGTAGTTTATCAGAAGTCATAACTATATCTAACTGTTAGAATAATAGTAAAATGTATAAAACTGAGATAGATCGTTGTAACTACTTCAAACATAGATTGAAACAGATGTTATGTATCATGAAATGCAACAAACAGCAAAACAATAACAACAGTGACATAATCCAGACTGGTACAGAAAGACCAAAGCTGTGTTGTGTTATCTCTGAGCTGGAATTACAGCTTTCATCAAGGCAAAGCTTTGCTCGTATATGAACATTATCAGCTGTCCGATATACAGCAGAGATAATACCGTCGATACAAAACACGAAATGAGCTCCGATAATGCCCTGTATTTAATGAGTATCTGCTTTATATACCATCACTCTGTTGTGATCTGTTTGTACATTTCATTTCGCAGAGCGTTATTATTTGTTATGTACAAAATATGCATATTTTCAATGTTTTCCGAACACAGCTTTTATTTTATCAAAATTCTGAGTTCCGGTTTTACAACAGACAAGAGTGGAATTGTGTGCGCTAGACTCCAATAACAACAATCCTGACTGGATTAGCCTCGGTCCCTCTAAATAGTGGCACCTCAATATCCAACATTCTGCTTTGTTTATCCTTTGTTATGACAAAACCTGATTTATGGCTACAACAACAGAATATTACTGAAGTTTATATGTTTCCATTCAGACGCTAATGTTTATGTTAGGGCACATATTTCAAGCCCTTTATTTGTTCAAATCTTAACTAATAAACAAAACAACCTCTCAGCTAAATAAATTACAGTAGAATTAGAAGAGATGTGGTTCTACTAATACGGCAGAGTGTACTACACAGCAAACGACACAAGAAATTGGAAAACACGTTTGGCGAACGCATCATCTCGTATAGAGGTAATGTAAACTGGTCTCCACGGTCGTATGACATCAAGCCGACAGACTACTTTCTGTTGAAATGTTAATGAAGTCTCAGTAATTTATCGGTAATTTCCAACCGTCAAGTCACAGATCTGAATATTGCTTTAGGAAATTTGTATTGGATTCGTTGTTAAACAAATGCAATTTTTTCGTACTTAAGACTTTTATGTATGTTGTAATTTCTATCTAATAGTAATTTCTGTAAAGTAAAATGTCTATGTATAGTTTTACACAAGCACAGGTTAAACTATAAATGTTAGAATAATGTTTATTATGTTTACCATTTCTGCTGCTAATATTAGTTATGATTGAAAAACTCGTGTACATCAATTTATATGCTTATCAGTTTTACTAACGAAATTTTAAGACACAATTTTTAAATCGAACCGAACACCATCCAAAATAATTATGTATGCCTTAAAATTCAATAATATTTAAATCTGAATGTTTATCCTAAACATGTAACTATAAATAGCAGCTTTAAATCAAAAAGCTGGAAAAATTACAAACAAAACTTAAATTATATGCCAAATTACTTATTATAACTTATTATACTTATTCTTTCTTTCCTTCTATCCTCTATTTTTCTTAATATAACTTAAGATAGAGTATGTGAACCTTAGAGTTAGTTGGTAATGGGGGACTAGATTGTAATGGGTTATCTTATTTAGTGTGAATAATTTGTTTAGGTCTTCATTTGTGTCAAAGTTTATGTGCGTGACAAACAATCAATAGCGTTAGCATTGAAGGATATTTATTTATTTGTTTACTTATTTCGTCAAATACGATATTACAAAGTAAACTGTGAACAGGACTTTAAAATCGTAGACAAATAAACCAATCCTATGTTGTAAGTCTAAACCTACTTTTGTATCGGTACTTGAAATGTGTTAATTCAAGCAAATACTCGTATAAGGTGGCTCTCTTAAAGTATATTTTACAGTGTTTATAAATTTAACAGGTGTTTAAAAGACATAGATGTTATACTTACCATCACAAACTACTAATTAAGAAACTATAACTATTTTAAAACCCCGTAAAATAATCTTAATTTGAATTGCATAACTTAACAACGGACGTAATTTATTATAAAAAACTGGTTGGTAAAAATGAAGGGTAACTTTCCTCAACCCGTCTTGGTTATTGTTCCTTAGAGAGTGATTCAGCGACCGCTGTTACTTCTTCCTGTAACGTAGACAACTGTCACCGTTCCTTTCTTCTAGCTTTATTACACAAGGAAGTATTTTACCTGTTATTCTCTCATACATTATAATATGCAGGTTGCTTTTTCTATTTATATCTGTAACTATATCAAAAATAGTGGTGGATTATAGTTTTACATTATTTTACTGCATTAGCAATATGTGACAACAACATTCTTCACTTTGATACTGAACATGGTTTCAAACAAATTATTTAAACTCATTGAGTTTAGCCACGAAACTGTGTGTAGACTAAACAAGTGGTAAATTACCTCGTAAAACAGTTTGCCAACTCAAACAGGAACCCCACTCATTTGAAACTGTTTGACAAAGTAATTTACCAATTATATAAGCAAATTATGTCATAACACAAAACATGTTACTATAAAATTGGCAAGTGTTATGTTTCGTTTACTTGGAAAGAATTTCCTTTCTATTTTACTTGTATTTATGCATTTATTTGGCTTATGTGCTTTCAATTGTAGAACAAGGTGTTTTGTTTTTAAAACATTGATTGTGTCATCTGTCAGTGATATCGTTCCATGATATTTCTAGCTTTCATTAAGTTCTTTAGATCTGAAAACCTTTGATCTGTCCTATTCTTGCTTTGATAATAAAATAAAATAAAGAAAAGTGGTCGACACAGCTTTGTCACGGGACTTTATCAACTAAATACAGTGTTTACTGATATCAACGATTCAAACTTCAAGCAGCTCCACCACCCATTAAATTAAACAGAAACAAAGCTTCATTGTACATTTATCATTAAATCATCCTTACAGTTAGTAACGTGCAACATTATGATATAAGTAGCCAATAGTATTCTGAAAGTGTATCATCCACTATGAAAACAAAATAGGCTAAACGTAGGCCTATCTACACAAATTCTTGATCAAATAACTGTGTATGCCTTAAAGATTTTTTGTTAGGTTGAAATAGTATAGATTCAGTTACCAACTTGGTTGAGGGCCTGTAGATCCTACGGTGCAGGTTGTCTACAACCTGCACCGTATCAGTAATAAAACAACTGTACTCAATAAACTGAGGAAAATAGATATTTAGTATAGATTCAACACAAACCTAAACTTTTATGACGAGTAACGTCCGTTTAATGTTAAAAATAGCGTAATAAATGTTGTATGTTTAAAACAGTAAGTCTATTTTTATTATATTTTCTTGTACATATTTAAAATCTGTATGTGACTCGTATTTATTTTTAAATGAGATTTTTTTCTTCTCAATACCCGACACGTTTGTATTCGGTTGCAACCAATAACCAAGGTGGAAGTCGCAAGTTTACTTGTAGTTTATCATTACTATATCTAGAAGTTAGAATAATAGTAAAGTTTATAAAACTTAGATTATCGCTCTAACTACGTACTTCTAACTTAAAGGTGAACCGCTTTGATTTACCACGAAATGCAACAAACAGCAAAACAGTAACAGCAGTGACATAATCCAGGCTGGTATAGAAAGACCAAAGCTGTGTTGTGTTATCTCTCAGCTGGAATTACAGCTTTCATCAAGGCAAAGCTTTGCTCGTATATGAACATTATCAGCTGTCCGATATACAGCAGAGATAATACCGTCGATACAAAACACGAAATGAGCTCCGATAATGCGCCTGTATTTAATGAGTATCTGCTTTATATACCATCACTCTGTTGTGATCTGTTTGTACATTTCATGGTGGAAAGATTTTGCGTTTAAAGAGCGTTATTATTTGTGCGTACAAAATATGCATATTTTCAATGTTTTCCGAACACATCTTTTATTTTATCAAGTTTCTGAGTTCCCAATTTATAGCAGAATATTTATCACTGATAGGAATCTATTAACATTTGAGTAAATAAAATCTTTGAACGTGCTTCGGCAAAAGTTTTGAGGTCAACTGAAGTACTTATTGGCATTATTCAAAAATAATTATTTCAAAATGTCACCTATATCCCTACTACTATGGGGTACCCGAAAATATGCCATAAGGAACATCAGATGACTCTTATTACATATGCTCAAAAATCTTCATTCATTCAAACGTTGAGGGTGGGGAGGTCGTACCTTCTGGAATTCCGGTAGAGTCTGTACTATTCTACATAAATAAAACATTTCACTGAAGGAAATACACATGGAGATAAAACAGAACTGATTCCTCTCGAAACAAGTGATTAAATAACAAAACAAAACTGAGAACGATGACAAAATAAAGTAGGAATATTGTGTCAGTTTAAAGCCGAGGTTTTACAACAGACTAGAGTGGTATGGTGTGTGCTAGACTTCAATAACAACAATCCTGACTGGATTAGCCTCGGTCCCTCTAAATAGTGGAACCTCCAACATTCTGCTTTGTTTATCCATTCGTGTGACAAAACCTGATTTATGGCTACAACAACAGAGTATTACTGAAGTTTACAAGGTTTTGTTTTGAAGCCAATGTGTATGTTTTAAATAAGTAAACATATTTAAGCACGTTTTTCACTTTGACATCTACACCGCTGTCTATTGCTATTTATAGACATTGTAAAATCTTAGAAGCTTAAAAACACATAGAAGACTTTTGATTTTGTTCGCTTTTGTGAACACATGACAGTAACGGTACTTTAACCTCATTTTGTTTTCATGAAATTGTGAAATCTAACTTCTTCACTATTGAAAAAACTAGTTCATACGTATTATACCAGTCTTCATGTAAAATCAAATATAAACCCTTAATTTTAAAAACGAATTAAATACTCAAAAGTAAAGAAAATATATTATTACATTACATTACATTGAGAAGGGGCGGTCTGATCCTGATGCACGTCAGCCCTTAGGACTTATTGCGCTCCCCTTGTGTTGGTGTAGAGAGATGCTACTCAAAAAGATTTGTGAGCTCTAAGAACTCCGAAATCCTTCTCACAAGTCTCTCTTCCCCAACTTACCACCCTTAGTCATCTCACCAAAGTAGCCGTTCTTTCCTGCTCCAGACCATGACAGTCGAAGAGAATGTGTTCAGCAGTTTCATCATGCAGGCCACACTTCCTGCATGCAAGGACCCCGTCAAAGACTCCACACCTCTGTAAGTGCAACCTGAGGCCACAGTGACCAGTGATGAGTCCACTATCTGCCGCAGTCTGTCCCTTTTGAGGTGGAGCAGATCTGATGCTATGGTGCTGGAGGGTTGTGAGAGAACCAACTTACTCATGCGATGGCCTGAACAAGCTGCCACGTCCTCTCATGCTCCGTTCTTACCCACGCTCTGATGAGTTGATGGACTGCACTACTGAGAACTCCACAGAAAGGTTGGGGTCCCACTAGCTTTGTGATTGCTGCATTATTAGCTAATGCGTCTGCACCTTCATTACCTTCAATACCTGAGTGTCCTGGTACCCAACACAAGGTGACTATGTTGAGCGTACCCAATCGAGAAAGTGTACTATAGCAGTCCCAAACTAACCTGGACCTAAATTCGCAGGAATTTAGAGCATTAAGGGCCGCTTGACTATCCGAAAAAATGTTGATAGACTTGTTCCTATAACCAAGTCTAAGGTTTTCCTGAGCGCACCATAGTATTGCAGTAACCTCAGCCTGAAACACTGAGTGATGCATTCCCATGGAGATACAAGCTTCCGTCCTAGGGCCTCTGTACATATATTATTAAGTATCTATATTTTTTATGTTATGAACTTGTGTTAAGAATTGTTTTCAAAACAAACAAGTTCAGAAAGAATTAATTTATTTCAACTTTCACGCCATCACGTCAATGTGTTTTACCTTTTCATTCGTGGGAAGTTGCTTCGAAACCATGAAATATATCACCAACTATCTATAGATAACAAAACTGTTGTCAACAAAGAGCCGAGGTTTAATAGTTGTTGAACCAGTGCAGCAAAGCTATTTAGGCTGGAAGTGCTGTAGAGACTCAGATAATGGACACTCTACAGTTTAAACAACATTCAGCCAATCACAGTCAGAGCTGATTGCTTGTTTCCTGACCAATTCAAACACAACTGAGGGATTAGTCATTCTGTGTGATGTGAAACCTTTCACAATTAAACCTTTAAAAATGCTTTTGAGTCAACTGCTGGTTAGTTACTGTTGTTCTCTTAGTAATTAACGGATGGTTAAACTGTTGGTTGTAATTGTTGCTTGTGTATCGTCATTCACTTCAATTATCTGCTTGCCTTTATATTATGACAACACAACTTACAGAAAAATTAATAACTAACGAATTTATTTGTTTCTAAGTGGACCTGGTAATCCGTCCAATTGCACCCATAGAGACTTACTAGTTGGTAATAATTTTATTAGCAGGCAAATTTTTGAAGGACCTTCTTACTTTAGCCGTCTGTAGAGACGCAAACCACCAAATCTTCTTAAGGCTAAAATGAAAGTTTACGCTCTTTGAACAATTGATCATTAAAAGTTTTGAGCCTTAGACCTAACCTGCATCCAGGTTAGTCCCATCGAAAAGCCCAAGTTTAATTTACTCATATTTCGCTTGCGGCTTGACCCCTTGAATCACACCCAGAATTTGTACTGAGCGATTCCAGGCTGACACGATTGTAACATTTTCCACTTTAATGCAAATGCAACCCTCCCCGACCTTGACTTTTCCGCCTGCTAGGAAATTTGTCATATTCTCTTTATTCTTCAGTAGAATTAAACTGGTATTTCATGTGCATACTTGTTTCTTAAGGTAAAGCTCCAATATTGGATTGTTATAGAAAAAAATTAAAATCAAATAAACCCAATACTTAAAATTTTGAATTTTTGAAGTCATTTGACGAAGGCAACTTTGCTGATCAAAAGACCTCATGAATTATAATTTTAAATACTTTTTTATTTAAATTTCTTTTCTACATACTCTATAGCAAAAAGATAAATAAAGAATTATTATTACTTTACGTGACCTAAAAAAGTGTCTGTGCTTTTATGTGTATCTGTATCATGCTTGTATAAGGAACAGTTGTTTTTTCAACGATAACAGGCTTAAAGAGATCATAACAATCATCCTCGACATATGTATCAAAGTCGTATATACTCCATATGTTATCATCCGAGTGCAAATCAACTGAGCTTATGGTATGTCCCACAGTTTTTATTCTTGGAAACTTGCAATATACTAACTTTTCTTGGCTAACATCCAGCCAACTCCGGTCTCTTGGGATATTTAGGACAAATTTGACAAATCTCTGAGGACGGTGACAGGTCAGCCCTTAGCTCTTACTGCTGACTTCTCTTCTTGTTTTTATACAAATAGATGTTACAAAGTAAAATGTTAAATAAAAATGACATGTTTGCTAAGAAAGGTGATTTTTGCTTATTAGTTTGCATTGCATTACAAAAGTTAGTTATACAACATAAAATATGATTCTAACTTTTATAGAAAATTGCATGTTTTTCTTTCAAACTATAGTATTGTGTTAACATCTTTTATGTCGTACACGAGTTAATTGAACTAAACCCGAAACAGTTGATTTACAATTTATGTGACTAGGGCTCCCTGTGGTTTGAGTATTGCGACAAATAAAGAAAAAATCCCTAATGTTTAAAAAAAGTGTTACTGTTTGCACAGAACATGTTCATTCCAATTCACTGGCCCTTCAACGTTACGGACTGTACTGATAAACATAATAGGCCTATGAGGAAAATAAATGTGTATTGCAAGGATTAAGCTGGAATGGGAGCTGTAAAAGATCATTTATCTGAAAGTTGTGTAACAATAAGGTCGTAACTCGGCCATTATCTCGTCCAAGTGGACAAAAGACTGAGACTAAGGAAGACTTATTGCCTTCATCCATTCAAACCTTTGTCCCAACTTGCTGAGCTTATTATCATCGTTTGTGTGTTGTAAGTTGGTGTGAGTGTGTGTGTTTAACTTCTCAATAGTTAAAATGTTTGTTTTACTGGTTTTAGGGGCTGTCTTGTTGTTGTGTAGTTTCATTTGTGTCTCTGCTGGTTTGCTGTTCTGCCAGGGTTATCGACTTAAAAATTGTTACGTACAGTCATTATAAAGACGCTAAAGAACTACATGGAATGTGATAATGACTAAGTAACAACTTCTAGACATATATATTTTAATGCCACAAAACAGCTGTCATACTCAACACAAATGGGTCATATTCTTAAAAAAACCTCTGCATTCAAAGTTTTTCTTTTTCTTATGATCCAAGACAACACCGGATGGGTATTGAACGACTTCTTCTAGATAGAATATAATTCGTAATGGTGAACCCACACTTAGACACTTTTACCGGTTGGTGGAAATCCATCGGTTTCAAAATCCATAGAATAGTGTGAAACCTTTCAAATTTACTGGCAACGGAGATTTAACGGTCAAAATGCTTATTAAAGCAACGATCTGGGTGTTCGGCCTTTCACCCTTGGGATGTTTACACGATATTCTATCAACATAGTATCATAGTGTATCACTGAACCCAATACTAGCTGGTTTTTGTCTTTGTGAGTGAGCTAGTTTAATGTAAAATACGTTTTTAAGCACGTAACAAAATAATTAAATAAACCTACTTTATTGTACAGATCAAAAGCCTTTGGCTTTACGCTGCTCGTATGAAAACATGACTGATGTAAATTAGTGTAACAGCGCTTTGTTTATCAAACTCGTCGCAGCAACACAAGTGATTGCAGGTGTTGCTGTTGCCATGGCAACGTATGTAAATTATGGCTTTATCTGACACCAGGCGAGCTTAACTCACTCATTACGTATAGTCAACTGGCCACGATGTGAACTCATACGTGATTTCATTCTTAGTGTTTGTCTTAGTGCTATTGTCGGAAATAAGTATCCGTCGCTTAGTCAAGAACACTACCGTGAATACTAGCGAATTTCCTGTGAGCAGTGATAGTTTACACCACATGCGCCCTTTGGAGGGTAGAGGCGTTCCCCAAAAATAGGGGTTTAGGCTAAACATTGCCTACTAATAGCCAAAGAACGCCACCAACTTGATATAGTGCATGGATTTTGTTGATTCTGTTGGGTTACATAAATGTGTATTTTGTTTTATCAAAACCAATACACAAATACATTTTTGGTAGAAACAGTCCCCAAACGTAACTTCAGGTAAACTATTTTGATTTGTCAATTGACTCAACGTAGATATTAACAAAATGAATATTTGTATCAAATTTTGCAGAAATCGGTCACCCAATGCGACTTGTAGAGTGGTGAATCGAGACATTTTTCGTTTAGGCCAAGGTAGAAGTTGCAGTATAAGCCCTTTTTTCGATGTATTCGTATTTGTTTGCTTAAGAGTTATTGTTTTATTTTGTAAGTGTTGGGATGCTCAAACCCGTTTACCGCTTTGCTCTATGACGTATTGTTTAAAGGTGGTGGAAATTCCTCTGGAAATTCGCTAATTACGGATTTACTTTAACTTCTAGTTAACTTTCCCATCACACAATATAATCAGCTAGTCACAATGTAAAACATATTTAGAACAATATAAAGCAAAATCAAAATGAGAAAACAATCGTCATTAGATACAGTCAGAGGATTACAAGGAGATATCTCGCTCCATTCATGTTTATGTTGCGCCTTCTGGGCGTAGTTCACACGCTGTGCACCAGGCAGCGCTAGTGTCGACACGTTGTTACCTGTGACAATCTTCAAAGTCAAGAAAAACCTTTCAACATTTGTCTGTTCCCTACTTCATTTCAAAACACGGAAACTGAGTTAATGTAGTTCTAATTGTTGAATATAGTTAACTAATATTTGCATAAATCACTGAACCGGAGAACGCTACAGAGTTTCAGTTCACACAGCGAACTCTTGTGGCCAATTACAGGCTGAGCAACGCCAATTACAGTGAAAGCCTCAAACATTGGATCTCGACCCTCTGTATGTTTGAGCCCTCTGTGGTCACACACAGCTGATCAATAGACATACATATGTATGATTATAACCGATGTACTTGATTAGTTCATGTTTATAACTTTAACTATAATTGTGGAATTGTTAAATTTTTAGTTTGTGACTACACCCTTCCACAGTCGCTGTGTAGATGTGATAATCGTACGTAGATTATGGTAGTTTAACATTTGAGCTTCTTTTAATTTTAGCTGTATGCAAAGAGAAAATGAACAAATCGTTTAACGTTCAAATTAATGATACTTTGTTTGAAGTTTGTAGTTTACGATGAGAGATTTTCTGAGTTTGACATATGATCGCTGATATTTTCCATTGTTAGTGTACAAGAAAACAATAATTTTCAGGATATTCGATCTTCACATGAAAACTTAAAACATAACGTATCAGAAACCGCATTTTTAGTAAGAACTCGAAACAAGCCACAGATAGCTGAACTAGAGTAATACGTCCCATAGCTGCCATTGGCTATGCATAAATGGAGGTTTTTCTGTTTCCTTTTAGAGGTCGACTGTCGACATCCTTTTACTGATTCATACCTGTGAATAGTTGTCTGCTGTTTCTATTTGTTTCTTTACGTTTTGGGCATGTTTTTTGTTTACTAGGCTAGTTAAAATTTTATTTGATTGACTTGTCACCTTACGCTAATTGCTTCAGGGTAGCTCATTTTCGAATGTTTTGATTTATACTTAGGTTACTTTTCACCTGAATACGGTTGCAAATTCCGAAACGGTGTATTATTCTTGTTCACATACGATGAAAATGTCCGCAATAATATTTCAAACTAAGGAATTAATGATAATAAAATGTATAGCTATTTGAAATAGCTGCCGAAATCTATCAAGTATAGAGCTTAACTGAAAACAGCAATGCAAATAGTAAAATAAGTAACCTACTAAGTCCCAAGAACGCAAAAAGCGTACCTCGTTGTAACGCTACGTAAATATTTGCTCGGATGTAAACTACACGCGGGGACTTGGATTCAAACGAGGCTCGGAGTTTTATTTAAGCTCTGACATGTAATTTCCCTGATGTGTCATTTGGCTAATTAATGTTTTTCTCCCTGGGCTCATTCGTGTAATCAGAGGTAGATTTTGGATTCTAAGTTACTTTTATTTCTAGGTTTGTCTACAATACTTTACAAACAAAACTATCTTATTTTGGTTACCGTGTTATCCATTTTCCTTTTTGCTTTAATTTTAGGTGAATTGCCGAGTGTTACTTGTTCAAAATCAGTTAGTACATATTGTACTCGCATTTGAATGCTTTTAATATTTGATTTACTTTTCTGGACATGCCCATCCAAACATAAAAAACTAGCAAACGAGTAAGCTCGCTTATAACAAATAACGTTCTTTGTTTTTTATATTATTATTCATTTACAATGTTATTATGTTACAATGTTAATGTTTTGTTATGTTTTAGTATTAATTAAATCACATGTGTATTGATATATAAAGAAAACTCTTGTTTCGTGCATTTAATTTGGTTGTTTCATAAAAAAACAGAAAGGTTATTTAGTATTTAAACACATGTGTACCACCAACCTAAAGACTAGTAATAATTAATTAAATTATACTATGTAACAATATTGTACATGATATAGCATTGTGGGCAAAATCAATAAAGAGTTTGAATTTGAATACGGGAACCGACTTTGAAGTTGAATCTGATTGGTTGACAGGGACAGGTGTTTCGTGAGTTGACACCTTTGTCAAGGTGGACTGTAATCATCAGCTGGTGTGATGGATCGTGTGTCAAACCCCTTTCGCAGACTGGAAGTTGATCGATGATAGTCCACAGGAAGGTAACTGTCGATGAAAAAATACAAAACATGTCATGTCGTACAAGAAACATATCAATACCACAAGTTAAATATGTATACGTACATACACGGTTTGGGTTATAGCTTAGACAATGTTGCTACCGGTGTAGGGTATAAAATTTAATACTCACAATATCAATACGTTTGATGTCAAAATGATTAGAATAAAATTGTTTTCAACAACAATATAATATATTATATACCACAAGTAAGACCTCGAATCGTAATTTAATAATTGTTGTATAGTTTTAAATATTCATAAACTTATTACATTAAACCCAAATCTTCAACTAACTTGAGGGTTGTACATAAAAAACGTTTTAACATATTATTTATTAGAGGCTTATGAACTTGCAAGTACTTCTTGAATGTTTAGATAAAATAGTTTAGTTTGCATAAAAGAAAACAATACAATGTGTTGACAAGTACAGTAATAACTAACAGTATAAAAGATAAATACAAATTAAATTAACCGAAAAGCGTTACTTGTATTACGAGTTGTAACCATTTTTTAAATAATAACACTTTATTAAATTTAAAAAAGTCTACATAACATTTTTGATAACATCAAGATTCAAATGGAGTAATTATGAGAACGAGTACAATGCAAATAATTAACTCTAGTTTGAAGCTTTTAATTGTACATAATTAAAACGCACAAAACGTTGTTGATACTTTTATTCACTGTGACCATTTTTCATTGGAATTATCTACACTTCATACCATAGTGAAATCATTCAAGAGGAAGAATAACTAAAAAAAAACTAAACAATAGAACCATATTATAAGATGAGGATGACTAAAATAATAGATTTGTCGACATTTAAAGGAATCCCTGGGTGTACATTATTTCGTTATGTTTCACATAGTTTATATTTTTTACACAAATCTGGTGGTGAGGTTAATTAAATAAAACACAAAGTTATAAACTTACCCAAAGAAATCTTAAGTCTTAACAAACGGTGATAATAAGCTCTGTGGTTTACATTCCCTGTACACTTTATGGTGACAAATAATGTCGCTTTTCATATGACAAAGGAGTTAGTATTCGTTCCATTTGTAAAAATTGTATGACTAACCACTTAACTGATTAATTTTATAACATTGTGTAAAATTCATTAAGTCTGGCTTTTCTCCATCTTATCAAACATCCCGTTACTCATAAACTAGCCCATTACTTTCCAGGTGTCATTACTAAGTGTTGAGCCAAGAAAGTAAAATAGTTGAAAGACAGCACGTAACATTTTGACCCTATCTCGACCTTTCTTTACTTATGAATGTGAGTAACTATCTGTCGAGATGTAATCAGACAACTCATGTTTCTTGGTGTATCCCAGCACTACACCGTGACAGATAATTTGCAAACTTTGCTGTTTTAAGAGAGGTTTCGAGGCAGAGGACTTCAGCCTGGTTCAGATATCATATCATCAAATCAAATCAAAATCGTTTATTCCACAAATTCACATTATACAGAATTATATAACAGAATATTACAACAGAAGATATAAAATGTTATAGTAAAGCTATCATAATCTATATTACGATAATAACATAAGGTACAATATAAAATAGCACTAATTTACAGACTATGAAAGGAAATTTTAAAAACATTATTGAATTTGCGGCTACACTTCATTAGCTACGTACGTAGCTGTATTCATGCTTCACTTTTTTTATTACAGAGTTAGGATGGAGGCAGGCGATCTTTGAAATAATTTTAATTTATTAAGGAGTACAATTAAAACATTTAATTACTTTTTCCTGACCACTAAAAATTTTCAGATTTTTTTTATGTAGTAATTAATGATAATTTTAAAAAAAATTTTGTATATTATACAATTGTACATATTTTTGCAATGTGTTCGGTTTGTTTTGTTAGTAGTCATGAGTAAAGAAAACGCTCAATACCTTCATTATCAAAAGAAAAGCCATTGTTTTAATTCTTTTAAAAATACGTTTAAATGGGTTAGATTAGTAATATTTAAAGGCAACTTATTGTTAATACTTAAAGATATATAAGTAAAGAATCTCTTGAAAGCTTCACAACGCGCTTGTGGTAATATAGACATATTTCTAGATCTTAATCGAGCAGAATAAACCAAAGAATTAGAATTTATCTTGGAATTACTTCTTGGATTGTGATATAGTACGAGTTGACTCTCTCTTGACACAACTAACTTCAGCAACATTCAGCGTTAAAGGTAGTTTTTAGTACGAGCCCTACGCGGAGGTTTATTTGTTCTAAAGTTGAAGGATCTCAACATTACAAGGGATGATTGGAAAGGGTGATTCTACCCTTGGCTACCGTGTAGTGTTAACTCGACAACGTATAGGGTCGCTTTTTGCTCAACGAGAGGTTGGGAATAATCTCTCACCAACCCTTTCTCAGTCCTCACTTCTCTCCACACAACCATTTACATAACTGAGGATGTAAGCTAACTTATACCTACTAAACACTACAAGACATAACTATAATCTAGTTTTCCCGGTTTAAAACGCGTCCAAACTACATAATTAGATTGAGATATTTCGGCCTCGCTGTGGAGGCCATCCATCTTCAGTCACTGATTGGCTGAAACTGAAAATTGAAAAAGAGTTTCAGCCAACTTCGATTTTGTTAAAAGGAATACCAAGTACTTATAACCCTTGAAAGGAGCAAAACATCAATGTTAAATTAGATTGTGATAAAATTAACATGTGTTTTGTTGTTTCATTTCTAAACTTACCTTGATCAGGTTCTTTCATTGTTTCACTGAATTTTCTTCTCTCTTAAAAGCATAGAGATAAATCAAATATGTAAAGATATATGGTTTGCAATTTTAGTTGAACAATAATGGTTTAAAGTGTGCATCTAGTTTTGAGTTTGTGGTTATCCTGATTGCTTTCTTTTTCAAAATAAAAAATGTCTTGGACTCTCCTGCAGTTACCCCAAAGGACTAGCCCATATCTTATTATCGATTGGAAATAGGCAAAATAGCATCTTCTTAATATCACTCCGGTACATTAAAAGTAAGACGTCTTAATAAGCAGATAACTTTGGCTAATCTGGAGCAATTGTTGTCAATATGTTGACTCCGACAGTGATTGTCAAAACGTTTTCTAAAATTTTACCGAGTCAAGGTAATCAGTACTATTGATTTGTGGATTGTTTTACTCTAAATACTGTTTGTTGAGTCTTGTGTCATTTAATAAATAGCATTGGCACTGAACCACGCAGTGGTATCCTGAATCACATTTTGGTGATTGTTTTAAGAGCATTAATGTCTGAGAAGAGTTTAGAAAAGTAGCATCATCCGCATATAAAAAAGTCTTTGCCTGTACTGATTCTGGAAGGTCATTGATTGAAATTAGAAGGGAGACAAACACGGAGCCCTGTATAATTAATTTTCACTTCTTGGGACCACATACAGTATTATTTACTAGTACTTTTTGTTTCCTATTTTTTAGATAGGATTCAAAGGACATTATCTAGTATTTAAAGTTATGCAATAGGCTATTAGGGTTTACACAGTCAAAGGCCTTAATGGTCGCAAAGGGTGTTTGTTTTGCCTTATTCTCAAAAGCCAAAAGAACTTCTCGGACCAGCACATCCATGGCATCCACTGTATACCTCCCATTTGAAAACCAAATTGTGTAATATTTAGGTATTTATTTGATTCAAAACTCTATGACTTGGTCATAGATGATTTTCTTTTAATTTAGATTGAATTGGGTGGACACTGGAAGATAGCTGTCAGGGGTATTTTTACATTTCCGTTCTTGTAGATTGGGCAGATTCGAGATATCTTTAATTGATCAGGAAAATTACCCTCCTCAAGAAATTTGTTCATAGTTGTTTATATTTATATCCCTTCAGTGATTAAGAGTTCAAAGCCCGTTGAAAACTAATAATCTTTTCTTCTGTAGAAGTGAAAGCCACTGCAGTTTCCAGGTTAAACTAAGGTACGATTCCAAGCACGTATTTAATACCTTTCCTTTCACAGTAAATCTGATTCCCTCAGCAAAACAACTATTTACTTTTATTTGCGTAAATAACGAACTTTTAAGACATGCTTAGTAAGTTGTAAAACTCCATTTTTACAAATAACTGTACATAACAAGTTAGCCAAAAAGCTTTGTAGTTTTGAACCCTAAATTTCAACCGATATTATAATTAAGCATGTATCATTTTGAAAGAGTCCATACCAACTCTTTGGCTATATTATAAGTTTACCAATAATGAAAACACATTAAATCAATAATTTAAAGTAATAAAACCCAGAACAAATACAAGAGCTGTTTTCAAGAGAGAAACTGGTGCTGGAATTTAATAACTGAAATTACGATTAGGGTTCCATGAATAAAGATAAGTCTGGCAAAGGTTGAGTAAATTACTTAATCTAAGTGGATTATCTCTGTTGGATAAAACCGATCGTATAATTTGTAAACAGGTTTGTTTTACTTTGACTTGTTTAACCATATATTCTACTTGTGTTGAGCATGTTTCTTTACGTTTTACAAGTGCACTAATAAACCATAAATAAGTACGATATTGAACTAAAGGGTAACATTGTTCGCTGAGCTTTACTCGCACCCTGTGGTAGGTTACACGTTTTAGACCAAATGGGAACGGAGAGTTATTTCAACGTATCGTTAATTTTATACTTACTTTTGTGTTATTTTAACTAAAAGGTCGCACGGTAGAAGTTCGTTTGAGAAGTTTTGGACCTACTACCCAAAACTCTCATTTCAGCGTGGGAGCAAAGCCACCTACATTTACTTTAGTGTCGCCTCAAAGAATAAGATGAAATGAAATGAAAAAAGTCTTTATTTACGTGGCGAAGTTAGGACTATATAGTCATCTCTACCACTAAACCACGTAAAGATGTACTGGGAATTTTGAAACGCCTACTGGAGTTAAAGTTGTCTGCCGTTTACTTTGAATATACAATTAACCTAATTTAAAAGGTTGATGTATTGGGTAGTTGTTTATTACATAAATCATAGACCGTAAACTAATCAGCAATTGTCTTCTCTATAGTACATATTGTGAAAACATTGACATAGTTTGCAAACAATAATTCATAATATTTATTCGTCGTAAGATTTAAATAGATTTCAACTTGTGTTGTTTTCACTACAGCATGAAAATACAGAAGATGTAAATCTAAGTCCCCTGGGTTCACTAAATCATTCAAAGTTGGGATTGACAGTCAAAGCTCCCTTGGGGCTTCTTCGTGTAAACATCACAGTCCTGCCCGTCCCAGTCTGGGACACCCCTACTATACAGTCGATACATTCTGTATAACATCACTATAACTAAGGCTATTTTGGAACTGATTTGTAACATGAGCTAGCTTGTTACAATGGCGCTTCTTTTTTCAAATCGATAGGTTAACAAATTGATTTGTAGTTTGCTACTAGTCGGATTAGGTATACAGTAAGCTTGAAATGGTTTGCTCAATGCACATTTTCCTTCTTTAGTCATCAAGAAGAACATGTCCGTTCCCTTTCTGCACCCGATCCCTTCTTCAGGTGATAGGTAACCTTAAGAGGGATAGAGCCCGAACGGCGTTCAAATGGGATAGGGAATTTAACATTGCATAATTTACAAACTGTGTTTTACGTCAGTTAATGGACTAAAACGTGGAAAGTTTTTCTGGTGAAGCATAGAGTCAATAGTGCTGCTGCATATAAAAAAGGAAAACATGAGTTTGGTTATATAAAAGAATTTACGGAAAAATTACGGAATTTCATTGGTGCATTTCATTGGTGATAAGTAAACCCATTAGTGAATTAGTTTAAATCAGCTTTAAGCCGATTAAAGTTAGCAAAGTTTTGATGTTTACTATTGTGTTTATCATCAGTGCATTGCGTAAGTACATATATCAAACAACGTTGCAATGTATCTAACTCCCTAAGGTACTAAAAGTAGAAATGTGTTTTCTTGTATTATCTCATTTGGCATCAGCCTTATCTGAACGAGAAACGTGTGTGTGGTTTTGTTACAGAAGAAGACACAAACTTGAGGACAACACGACAGTTAAGAATGACACACGAGCACTTCCAGAATTACAGATTTAAAACTGTCTTCAGTCAAAGTCTCGTCTGAGCGAAACCCTCAAGAGAAAATACAATTATTAGTGTTTCATTTATATCAAGTAAAGTAGTTTAAAATTTTCCGCGATATCTTCATAAGTAATTATTTAAGTTCAAAATGGAAAACTATCTGTTGTCCTCTAAAATATCAACTGTTGTGTGTAATACTATGAAATGGTACGAAATACTATACACTACTTAAGTCAGTTGTGGCTTCTAAAACTTAGCTAATACAAAATGACTAATCATTTATTTAACCAACGTCATGTTGTTATTTTAACCAATGCTTAAATACCAGTTACCATACAAAAATTATTTAATAAACAGTGGATATTGTTTAATTTATAAATGCGAATGCCAGTTGTAAATACATTTAAGACTGAATTAAGAGTATTAATTTTTATCTTCGTAAATGAATGACTAGTAAAATATTTGGGAATGAAATGTGAATATCTAGAATTCCTGCCACAGGAAGAAAAGAGTGACTTGACTTGTTATGCTTGTTATCTTCTCCTCCACGTTACAGCTTGACATAAATCTAACGACATCTCTACCCGCAACTTCAACTTGTGCCCGCTACCAGTATTGTCTCTTTTTAAGAGAGAATGAAGTGGCAAATACAAAAAAGGGGTGACAGCACAATCCTTTAAAAAT
The DNA here is from genome assembly GCA_018831715.1 of Matsumurasca onukii. Classification (NCBI taxonomy): domain Eukaryota; kingdom Metazoa; phylum Arthropoda; class Insecta; order Hemiptera; family Cicadellidae; genus Matsumurasca; species Matsumurasca onukii. The sequence goes on along the minus strand of CM032061.1, from coordinate 52,938,041 downwards.
AGAAAATAAAAGTTAACTATACTCGTATGTGCTACCGTTTAGTGATACTTTGGAGCTTAATTGTACATGTTTTCCAATGGTGGCAAATCTAATCAAATAACGGGGTCATGACCCTTCAGAAAATTGAAAAATAAATGTTAAATGTGTGTGCTACTGGTTAGCAATAGTTAGTTTATTTTTAGTCATAAAGAGTGGTATTACAGGTAAAAATGGGATTAAAACTACTTTGTCGAGGCCAAATGGCCCGAGGAAGATTTCCCAGAATCCTCTGTGGCTTTGAAAGACAACAAAAGTCTGGAAGTTGCCGGATAAATGAAAATTCAATGCTGGATTACTCGGAATATGCTGAAAAGCCTGAAAACATAGGAAATTACCTTGATAAGTGTTATACTCATGTAATACGTACAAATTGGTGCATGACAATGTATGTAAATTACATTACGAAGTACATAATGTTTCTCTGAACAGAAGATACTACGTTGACAATTACCTTGCTATTTTTTTTTTTTCAAAGAGATATCACTTTACTTAGAGCTACAGCTCTAAGTTTGCTCGGACATAGATGCATCATGCATACGAGTACAGTCAAAAGACTGATAAGAATTGTGCAGGTGACCTTATTAAACAATGTAGGTTGAGAAATTGTTTTATAATTAACTTTGAACAAGCAAAGTTTGATTTATTAAACTACTCATACTTTGCCGGCGGTATTGAAGTTATAGGCTTTGTTGGTTCTTTGTCAGACTCGATTCTTAGTGGTGCTGCAATTGACAGCTTTTCCACTGCTTATAATTAACTTTCCTTCGACGATTTTTATTTCTCAATAAGAGGTTTTTTGCAATTTTAAGAAATTAATGTGCGTTTTTATTGAACTATTAAGCTAACACATTTTTTGACGCATTTTCAAACTTAAGTATATGCTTAATTAGCATGTATGTTAGCGATACAAACCATAATGGGACCTACTTGTACTGTATGCTCAAAAGAAAACATAAACATAACGTGCATTGTAAATTTCAATGTTCATGTTAAATTAAGGTTTTATTTACGTTAAGTGTTAAGAATGGGTAATTGCATTGTTGTTAAACTGAATAAACAACACAGATTATCCTTGCGTTTTTCTTTAAACGGGAAACTTTATCGAGTAATAAATAAAAGCTTAACCACAGACATTTTCAACTTTCATTTGCCATGGGATGCAGTAGGTCCACAGTAAGAGGTAAGGACTGATCTGTCACAGTGCTACGAGATTTGTCAAATTTATTCTAAATATCCCAAGACCAGAGTTGGTTGGATGTTGGTCAAAAAAAGTAAGTGTAATGAATTGCAAGTTTTCCATGAATTGAACAATTTTATATGATCATAGACTTAATATGTTTTGATGAGTTTATCATAAATCAGAATTAAGTGTTTAATTACGACGATTCCAGTAAGTTAGAATTAAGGCAGTCCTGATGAAACTTATTAAAGCAATAGTTCCACTTTACAGTTGGGACGTAAGCTCAGGTTGATTTGCCCTCAAACTAAGTCATATAACATTTACGACTCTACTGTAACGCGATTTGATGTAAAAAACGATCTCCTTTAGCCTGTTTCCAAGGAAAATAACTGATCCTTTCATAAACAATGTACAAATATACACGCTAATGCTGAGGGCTTTAATGTGACTTATGTAACAAACAGAGGCGATGTAGAGAATTTCAAGTCATGAATTTTAAGCTAGTCACCACAATTGTCATTTTAAGATAAGTTCAAATTACAAAATCTGAACACGACTCCCGTGAGTTCTAAAACACCAAGCACATAAATGAATCTAATTACATAGATAACAAACAATTTGACGAATGAACTTAATGAAAGGCAGTTGTTTTATATTTTGAAAAGCCTTGATTCAACAAGAGCTTTTAGGTTTAATCGTGAAGTTTTACATCACACAGAATGACTAATCCCTCAGTTGTGTTGGAATTGAGCAAGCAGCTCTACTGGCTGTGATTGGCTGAATGTTGTTTAAACTGTAGAGTGTCCATTATCTGAGTCTCTACAGACTTCCAGCCTAAATAGCTTTGCTGCACTGGTTCAAAACTTAATTGAAATGTTCAGCCTAATCACTTCGGAGTTGATGTAAGCAAGAGTTGGTATTGAGTAAATTTTTACTTGATTTTGTGGGACAAGGACAATTACATAAGGATTAGACTTTAAGTGATCAATTGATCAGCTAAATAGCCTTAGAGGACAATGAGCCACTAAAATTTGCTGCTAATAAAATAATTACTGACTGGTAATATGTTGTATTTAAATTGAATACAGAAACAATTAAATTTGTTATTCTAATTTATTCTTTAATTAATGGGATATAAAACCAGCAGATAAATGAAACTAATGAGTTTACGAACATAATTACTAAGAGCATTTTAATTTACTATGAGAACAACAATTACTAACAATGATTCAAAACCTCTAGCTTATAAATTGTAAAGTTTCATCACACAGAATTACTCATCTCAGTTGTGTTTAAAAACAAGCAATGCTATGAAAGCTGGCTGAATTTTATTTTAAACTGTAGAAGTATCCATTATTGAGTCTCTACAGCACTTCATCAGCTTTGCTGCACTGGTTCAACAACTAATGAACTGGAGTCTTTGTTGATTACCGTTTGGTAAGCTATACAATGGTTCTTTTCAGAATTTTGCAAAGGCTAATCAAATCAGAATGTTTTATTGGACATTGAAAACAAGCAATCATGCTTTGAACTGGAATTACTATGAAACTGTTTGAACCTTTTAGACATTTTATTTATTTGCACAAGAGTATTTGATTCTGGTTTTCCAATATTATAACATTGTATCTTTGAAGTTAGTATCCAATTCTGGTGAAAATACTAAATATATTGGTAGATGTAAATTTATTTATTCACGGTTTACACCAATTTACAATAGTTTACAATCATTGATTTGAATACATTATATGAAAATAAATTACTAGTAAACAGAGAAAATGGCCAAGATGGTTAAAGAGAAACTATAACTAAGATAACAATGATATAAGATAAATTATAACAAGAAAGCTTAGATGGCTAAAGAGAAACTATAACTAAGATAACAAAGATGAATAAAATTACTAGTAACAGGAAATTATTTAAGATGGTAAAGAGAAACTATAACTAAGAAAACAAAGATAAAGATAAATTACTAGTAACAGAAATTAGGCCAAAATGGTACTAAAGAGCATAACTAAGATAACAAAGATAAATATATATAAATTAACTAACATTAACTTTGCAGTAGTGTTTTAAATTCAATGCAATGTTATGGCATTATGGCATTTAGTTACAATTTGTAATGTGACTAATACGTTAACGCTAGGTAAAGGTCGAGGTTGAGTGGTAGAGAGGACTGTGTAGTCCTAACTTAGCCTCGTTAAACAAGTCAAACTTTACTTTTTACCTTTATTATTAAATGAAAGACCCAAGGCTAAGCGGTAGATCAACTATCAAGTATTAATTTTTAAATATATTTTTAAGTTTGTTCAATTTTTAAAACGTACTAAAACATTCATGGATTATCTTAATTCCACACAAATTACAGCTAGTAAACATTAATCTACATTCAACACTTTTACTAATATTAACACTTTAATATTTAATAACAACTCTGCAATTTAGTCTGGATTCACTTAGCCCTGTTGGCCTGGAGAATGTTAAAGTCAGGTGAAATGTGAGAAAGACCAAATGCCAGTTAGCAAGATACACGGGCACTCTCACAACTAACCAAGCTGCGATCTCTTTACTCGCAACTCGTTACATTTGCAATGGAGATTCTTTGTGAATTTCCACAAGAAACACTATTTATTTATATCGCCACATCAGAGACGTAGACCTGTCAGCCCACTTCAAATCTTCAGGATACATTTTAAAAACATTAAAATAGTCAAGTCAAATCTGGTTTGAATTTTCTCGATTAATTTTTAACATTAAAAGGTATAACATATAAAGTTAACTTTCTCTTATTTGACGAGGCAAGGTTAGGACTACAAGGTCCTCTCTACCTCTCAACCTTTACCTTATGCTATTTCATAGTCACTTTACAGCCTGCTAACCCGATATTACGTAAAAGATTACGCATAACAACTGTTCAGTTTAAATGTCTTACACTCAATGGTGACAGCTAACATCGCTTTTTACATTACAAGGGAGTTGTATTTATAACTTGTACATTGGTAAAGATACTCTAACCACCAAATTGTCTGATACATTTTAAAGCATTGGGTAAATCTAAAATTCATTAGGTCTATAGCTTTTCCATCTGCATCTCATCAAACATCCAACTAAAGACTAGCCCATTACTTTCTAAGGGTTGAACCAATAGAGTTAGTTAGCTGAAAGACCAGCCAGCACGTATCTTTTTGACACTATCTCGACATTATTTTTACTTAAGTATGCGCGTATCTGAAGTGATGTAATCAGATGACTCGTGTTTCCTGGAGTATCCCAGCACTAAATCAGCAACTTTTGCTGATAAAAGAGAATTTATTGAGACAGATGGTTCAGGAAAACATTCAGCCTGGCTCAGATACTTACTGGCTTGGAATTACTTCTTGGATTGAGAAATAATAGAAACAATATAGCACGAATAACCATTTCTTCATAACATTAACTTCATTCCCAACAACGTACAAAGCTGAAAGGTAGTTTTTAAACCGAGCCCTGCGTGGAAGTTTGTTTGTTCTAAAGTTGAAGGAGTTTATGATTACAAGGGATGATTGGAAGGGATGATTCTACCCTTGGCTACCCTGTAGTGTTAACTCGACAACGTATAGGGTCGCTTTTTGCTCAACGTGAGGTTGGGAACAATCTCTCACCAACCCTTCCTCAGTCCTCACTTCTCCCCACACAAACCATGTACATAACTGAGGATGTAAGTCAGGAGATACCATATACCACTTTTGTAGCATATTGAAAACGTGTGTACTAAGGGCATGGCCTTTACTAATTTTGAATAATCCAATAGATTTTTAGATACCTCTGTCAATATCTAAAAACATTAGGGGTTAGTACACCCGGAAAACATCGTCATCAGACGTGCTTAGTAGAAATCCGCTTGTTAACTTCGTTGTTAAAAACATAGTAAAATAAATTAACATACTCTAAAAGCTGTTGATATTTTTAAAAACACAGAAATAAATAATTAAACAGAGCCTTTGAATATTGATGAAGGTAACTAAAAATCTAGTTCATTGTCAGATTGATATCTAAGGGACAAACAATGAATTTATAGTTTTGTATGGTTCGTTTCTTTGCCGATACCCAAGTTATCTCTCATGACAGGAATGAAAAGGTCGCTTCTTGCATCGCATGCCTAATCAGTTCATAATATGCAGTGTTGACTCAATTTAAATTCTCATACATTGTGCACGCGTATATTAATCATATCAACGGAGTTTCTGCTATATATTTTATATAAAAATTTTGGATTGTGACTTTTGTTTATAAAACGGTTAAAAGTCTTACGGCTGGAGTATTTAAAACTAAAACTGCTGTTTTGTTGAATTTAACGCCTATTTTGTTAAAAGGATTACAGTTATATAATGTAGTTATATAACCCTTGACAGCAGCAAAACATCAATGTTAATTTAGATTGTGATAAAATGAACAAAAGTTGCCAACTATAAAACAATGCAAGAACACCTTTTGTTCAAGTTCAAAACAAGATAGAGTCTGTGTGTATTGTTGTTCCGTTCTAAACTTACCTTGCTCAGTTCTTCCATTGTTTCACTGAATTTTCTTCTCTCTTGAAAGCACTATTTGAGACAAACATATTTCAAGGACTTTCTGTATTTAAACAATGTTATGGAAGTCATGGTTTTAGTAAAATTAATGTATTTTTATGTGTTTAGGTGTTCAAATCGATAAATAATCAATATTGTGTTATCGCCATCAAATATAGTAAAGTTAGTACTTGTGTTCCTTAAAAACGTAAACTTTACCTTCAGGCTTGTTGGTAGTCAACATTCCTAGCCCTTAATGCTATTTCTAAAAGGATTCCCCTAAATAATACATACTTGGTAAAATAACAATTCCATCTTCGTAATTATTTCAAATATATTAAAATACACCAAGATGAAACAACATTAACCTAGTGAATATAGATAAGACCCATGTGTTTGATTGCATAGGTCTGGTCTAATGCATGGCCTTAACTAATTCCCTAAATTTAGAAATGTGTTTTCTTGTATTATCTCATTTGGCATCAGCCTTATCTGAACGAGAAACGTGTGTTTGTGGTTTTGTTACAGAAGAAGACACAAACTTGAGGACAACACGGCAGTTAAGAATGACACACGAGCACTTCCAGAATTACAGATTTAAAACTGTCTTCAGTCAAAGTCTCGTCTGAGCGAAACCCTCAAGAGAAAATACAACTGGTGTTTCATTTATATCAAGGGAAGTAGTTTAAAGCTTTCCGCAACGTCTTCACAAGTAAGTGCGTTATCGTGAGTGTCCTTTAGAATGTCACAGAATTATCACCGTTGTGATGTGTGAATTTGTACATATTTTGTAAGTTCTGAAATGGTACGAAATACTATAACTCACTCAAGTGACTTAAGTCACTTGTGGTTTCTAAAATTTATCTAATACAAACAATAATGTCAACAGTTTATCTTTTGCAAACAATAATGTCCGATATAATTTAAGCAAAAGATTTGTATGAATCTCAACTTTCGTTGTTTACACTACGGCCTAAAGATACAGAAGATGTAAAATCTAAGTCCCCTGGGTTCACTAAATCATTCAAAGTTGGGATTGACAGCCAAAGCTCCCTTGGGGCTTCTTCGTGTAAACATCACAGTCCTGCCCGTCCAGTCTGGTATACTCCTACTATACAGTCGATACATTCTGTATAACATCACTAGAACCAAGGCTATTTTGGAACTGATTTGTAACATGAGCTAGCTTGTTACAATGATGCTTCTTTAACAAATCGATAGGTTAACAAATTGATATATACTTTGCTACCAGTTTAAAATAGTATTCTGTAAATTCTCTTTGTTAATGATCAAGAAAACCACGACGTTTTGGGTTCTGCAATCTGATCCCGTCTTCAGGTGATAAGTTACCTAAAACATAAACAAAATATTGAAATTGAGCAAGCCTAAAGGAATTAGTGTTTATGCTGACTATACTTAAGGCTAGCTCATATTCTACATTCAAATTCAAGAGGTCAATTTCATGTCCTAAAGCATTGTGATTTTCTTGTTCACCAAAGGTAAAAGTTTCCACAGTAACATTTCAAACTCAGAAAGACTCCCATCGTCCACAATAAACTTCAAACATATATTTTTATTAGGTTTCCTGAAGGGAAATGTACAACATCTTTAAGGCCGATTTTCAGGACGTTTTTCTAAACGCATTTATAGCTGTTCAAATTCGGTAAAAGATTACGTAGTTAAGCTTTTCATTGGAAATAAGTAAACCCATTAGTGAATTAGTTTAAATCAGCTTTAAGCCGATCAAAGTTAGTAAAGTTTTGATGTTACTATTGTTTTCATCATGCGTACTAGTGCATTGCGTAAGTAAATATATCAAACCCCTTTGCATTGTCTCTTCAGCTAACTTCCTAAGGTACTACAAAAAGTAGAAATGTGTTTTCTTGTATTATCTCATTTGGCATCAGCCTTATCTGAACGAGAAACGTGTGTTTGTGGTTTTGTTACAGAAGAAGACACAAACTTGAGGACAACACGGCAGTTAAGAATGACACACGAGCACTTCCAGAATTACAGATTTAAAAGAGTCTTCAGACAAAGTCTCGTCTGAGCGAAACCCTCAAGAGAAATACAATTATGTATCAATTTGTGGTTTAAGGTTCGCCACAGTAACGTCTTTAAAAGTAATTAGTTCTTGAAAAGTTAATTTGTATAGTTTTCCTTTAATTTCATAAATGGAAAACTATCATTTGGCCTCTATAATTTCCTGAACTACCGTTGTGATGTGTGACAAATATTTTGTACGCTCTAAGATGATACGCAATACCTTCCAATTAGTTAATTGTTTTCCTAAAATTTAACTCTATCACCTGATTTATACAACATGACTTATTATTTAGTTTTAACCGACTTCGCATGATTTGTTTTTCGTCTTAATCATATTTTAACCAATGTTTTTAACCATTAATTACCATAGACAAATTTGACAAACGGAAGATATTTTAGTCCCTAAGTGTGAAAATTATTGCCAATTTCTGATAATGAATATAAAACCTGTACCGGTATACCAAATCCAATGGCAAAGACCGATGAGAATTAAAGGACAAGAAAACTACTTTAGATGTTACCAGGTAAACTTATTTAACAAAGTAGGTTGAGAAATTTGTTTCTAATTGACTTTGAACAAGCAAAGTTTGAGCTATTAAACTACTCATACTTTGCCGGCGTTATTGAAGTTATAGGCTTTGTTGGCTCTTTGTCAGAGTCGATTCTTAGTGGTGCTGCAATTGACAGCTTTTCCACCGCTTATTATTAACTTTCTTCCACCTATTTTTACTTCTCAATAAGAGGTTTTTGCAATTTGAAGAAATCAATGTGCGTTTCTTATTGAACTTTTAAGTTTAAATGCAAAGAATGACGCTTTTTTACACTTAAGTATGCTTAATGTTCAAGTATGTTTAAGATACAAACCATGATATGTTGGATATAAAAAACGTAGTTGATGTTTTTTTCATTTTTATGTTGAATTAAGACTTTATTTATGTGTAGTGTGTCAAAAATATGTAATTGCATTTTTGTCAGACTTAATAAATATTATGTCAAATTATGTATTATTTCTTTGAGAAAATAAATATAATCTTACATGCTTCTTATTTTAAGTTGAATAAATTATGGACATTACATCTATCACAATATCTTATTGGCCCCAAAGTTCAAAGTCTAGTTATTTTCAATCACATAATTACTGAGACCTCCACTCTCTATTCAACTAATAACTGACATCTAGGTCTTCCTGATTATTATTAAGCTTGAAGAGTGGAGAGGAATAAGAAAATCAGTTGAAGGAAAAGATGAGGAAAAGAGGCAAGAAAAACTTGCAAGAGGGGCTTTGCTTGTTAACCTTATTATATTTGCAGCCATAAAACATCTGTCCTTGTCTTAAGTCTCGAATATTTCATAGCTAGGAGGCGTACCGATTTTCCCAATGTAATTTTCCCATCGATAGAGTTATGAACAACACTTTTCATAAAACTGCAACGTTATACAGTTTAGTTAAGCAGAGGCTTTGTAAGCAATAATTTTGTCACAAGTTTTGTAAAATTTAAATAGACTCAAACTAGGATTTAAAATTCACTAAATCTTTATGATGTAATAAAAATCCCTGATAATTTTATTTTGTTAAAATTATCACACTAAAGTCACCAGAAACATAATTGTGTAATTTTTTTGGAAAGTAGTAAAATAACAAGCACTGGTGGTGGCAAACCTTTTATTGCAATAGAGTACCAACTTCTTATTTACAGTTCACATTTCTTATTTTCCTCAAAGTTTTAACTTACCATTTACTAGCAAGAAAGGACTCGCAATCTCCTGTTTCCTACACTAAATGTTTGTATATTAACTTTTGCAGTATGATGAACAGTATAAAGGGGTCTTTTAACTCCAGGAAAATGGGAACCCACACATTCTTTTTCTTCTAAGAACAATCTCATGTTGTTATTGTAAACAAAATCACACACACAAAATAGGTACAACTTAATTGAAAATATTAGAATTTTATTTGGCACTCATCTGCCAAATTATAAAACTCAATTTTCAAAGAGAAGGACATATAATATTTCAAGTATTTACAAAGTTAGAAAAATTTAGAAAATACTGGAAATATTATACGTTCTCTTTGAAAATTGAGTCAATGATTAAATCCTTCTAATAATATCTGCATCTTATCGCCAAGGTAATTGAAAATGTCTTCGTGGAATCGACGAGTTAAAAAATAATAATATGTCTTTTTTATGTGTTAGGTTATGGGTTCTGTCATACTGTATTTATTGTTTTGTTTAAATACTAAACCTTCTTGATACTTAACCTGAATTAAACAGCTCATTGTGAAGAAGGTTCATAAAAAACAGGGACTAAATAAAAACAAGTGAAATTTATCACCCAAGTTTGAAGCATTAAAACTAATTTCTAGTCGACTCGTTATTGTGTAAATACTCATTTGATTCATCACTTAACATAATCATGTTTACTTTGTTGTTTAGACAGTAATAAACATTGATTAAATATTTTTGCAATGAGAAGCAAGTCCCAGATGAGTTGGCAATGTTTATGTTTTGTTGTTTCATCCATTGTTTGCCATGTTAAATGAGAAATATCTTCACTTCACCCCGTTGAGAATTGCCTTGCTGTTTGGTTCGATGTTTAAAATTAAATTATGTTTTGACTCATAACTCTAAGGCCCTTGCAAAGGCTCTTACTTTGGTTTACCGTTGGTTACTTAAAGGGAGTATTTGAATAGGTTTGTCTTAATAATTTGGAAATGAGTCTATATTGTCAAACAAAGAAAATGTTTGTTAAATCTAGAATCACCCGTGATTACAACACAAGAGGAAATAACAACAACAATTTTTTAACACAGAACATCTGAATTCGAACAACCCATGCAAGTACGTATAAAACTCTTTAACCACCTCACTACAAATTTAAAAATTAAAATACCAACATTTTAAGTATTTAATAATTAGTTGCTATCAAGCAAATTTTATTAATCGGTGGATGAGTTCATAGATGATCTTATCTCATTAGATGATATCTCATTTTTTAAGCCGTATTTAAATTTAGTATTTCCCCTCCCATACCACCTATAAAAGCCAGGTCTATATCCAAGTGCAAAATACCTGAAGGCTATTTTGTTTTTGTCCCATAAGAAAATGTAAAAACAAGCATTTCCTTGAGACACTTCCGCTCACAATTTTATCATAATTTTTCAAAAGTTTTTATTGAAACACAACAATGCATGTTTTAATTGTGCTGCAGTGTCTCCACTGACCACTTTTTGCACAATTTCATTAGTTTAATTGTAAAAACAAGAAACCTCAATACAACGTTTCTTTAATTTTTTTATTTATGTCACAGTTTAGTAAACGAAAAATGGAAATTGGCTCCACGAAGTGGCTAAAACATTTAGGACACTTTAATAAAAAGTTTGTGAGCGAGGCCAAGAAAATGGATGTTTCTACATTGCTCTTATGAGACAAAATTCAAGGTCACACCCACTAATGCACACTCTTAAGTGTAAATATGGAATGAGTGTGAAATCATGAAAGTATGAGTGAATGTGAATGTTAAATGACATATGATTGTAATTTAATTTCTACAACACAATATTTGTATTGTCTAAAGCATAAAGATATTGTTATTATTGTTGGAGTTTTATAATTTATAAGTTTGCAAAGCCCTTGATAGACAATATATATGTAGTTCTTCATACTAGATTTTAAAGTTTTGTTTTAGCTCCGAATTTTTGGAAAACTGTATGAGTATTTGTAAAACTTTTCATCCAGCCAAGTGTCTAAATATCAAAAACAAGAAATAACTGAAATAAAAATAGGTTTAAAAACTCTTCCAACTAACACAGATTTTACATGCTAGTGCTACTACAATGTGAATTAGGGAAACGTTAAGTTAGGTTTAATAATGTCGAGGGTGGCGAATCCAGTTACGATGGAAATATATGGGTAGACAGGAGCTTATCATAACATTTACTCGGAATATGTTAATGTAAGAGTCGCTTAGAGCTCAGAGCATAACTCAGAATGTTAACAACCTGTGCTAACTTGAGTTTCATATTTCACACAGTTTAAGTATCAGATAAAGTAAGATTTCATCTCTTTGATATATATTTTAACTTCTTATAGTAGCACAGAAAATGTGTTAACCCTGCGTAAGGCGATTCATGTAGGTTTCCTCTGTGTCTTTTTGTTTTTTTACGAAACCAATCTTTTGATTGTAATAGCAGTCCACCCATTAGAGTACCTCTCTGTTACATTCATCTAAATATGGTAATTAATTGCTGATTCCCGTTTTAAACCTACTATTAGTATGATCTTAAAACTTGGTATTTACCTCCGAGGGCCCAACTGCATAGTACAGACATATCAGACCATCACCTGCGTGGTTCGGAAGTCACGCTAAGCCGTTTGTCCTTGTATTTCCATTGGTCATTGGGCTATTAATTAATGACCCATTCTAAGGAAAAGTCTTAGTTTGTAACAAGACTACACCTCATAACTCATTACCACCACTCATCACACTCATCCTTCACCACATTTTGTAAAATACCTCTTGAGAGTGGTCGGCATCTTAAATAGTGATTTAGTGATTTACATAAAACAATAAATTGTTGTAATGTTGTCATGTAATTTTCAACTATACAGGGCATTTCAAGTTTAAGATCGGTATAATATCCTTATTACAGACAAACTATATTTTTAATTTTATTTGTATGATACAAATGTAAGTTTAAAGTCTATGTTTTTGTGGTTTTATGCATTGACTATGCGCACCATTAGCATGGCACATCAAGCTTTAGATTATTTTTGCCGTACAAGATACAAAGATGAAAAGAACCTGGGTGACCGAACCCTGAGGTCGGGTGGACAGAATAAAATCATGCGCATATCCAAGTGATGTGGGGCTCAATACAAAATTATGAGAGCTTCTCCTCCTCGGCGCTATTTATCGGTTTAGAACAGTGTTGTTGAGGAGTGTTTGAACTTGTCATTATCTTGTTGCGTCTTGATATGACTGTTTTATTGTTGTACCGTTCATAAATTTGTTTGTGTTGAGATGGTTGTTTACAAAATTGTTGGCAAAACCTTCGTTGCACTTGACACACACACTTAGCAAACTCAATAAAAACAGATTTTCCTTGAGAAGCCGACATTTTCAAAGGACATAAGTGATCAAAATAAACACTCTACATGCAATCAGCTAATGCAATATTGAAACTGACTTCTTTGGTCCATCTAAAAGAAAAGAAATATTATTGGCTCAATAAGAGTTCCTGGATTATACATAATTGTATAAAATCTGCTATTTCACTTTGAAACTCCTGTACTTTATATACTTACTTTGTATAATAATGATTAATACTTTAATATATTGTTTTATAGTAATAAAATGAGATTAATTATCAATGTAAATTGACTTGTCATATGAGACAAGAAATATGTTCATAGACGTATGTAATTATGTTTTGTGTACATCTGGAGGAAACCTCTGGGAACACTTGAATGTGTTTGAAATTTCAACACCCGCTGCAGGGTTAGGTGAATCAAACACAATGTCAGTATGAATAAATTTATTTTCACTATACACAATTCACTAAACTCCAGCTGCCTCTTGAATTGGTTGTACTTGACTTCTCAATCCAAGACTGAATTCTTGTGCCGGTCTTCTCAATCCATTTCAATCTTTGCAAGATGTTTTCAGATATTGATTTCAAGACAGGCTTAAATTCTGGATTGTTCACTTTGACTTGTAACACCTGCAACTAATACAAAAAAGAAAACTCAGAGTGGTTGTGTTGAAATAACTTTCTCAAATTTAACCAATAAGCAAGATGATGAATTAATGGCAAACAGTATTTCGACCTGTAAGTACAACATAATCTAAAAACATTCCTGAAAAGTAAACTACCAGCTCTACAAAGTGGAAACACATCACCTTTGTTTTTAAAAACGAGCTTTGTAACTAGGTAGTTTTAACTGTTTTATGTTCTATTTTAATTTATTTGACAATTAACAGTACAAAATTGAGTTGACAAAGGGTGATAATGACACAAAAAGTGGTGAAATGATGAATGAGTGACAATTTTGTGAGCAATGTTCTATGGGTATTAAACACTGTTAAACAAGTGAGGATTCTTAATTTAAATCAATTAAAATGAAAAGGTATTTATAAATGAATTTTAAACTCCTTCAATTAACACAGATGTTTATGCTAGTGCTACTACAATGTGAATTAGAAACGTTAAGTTAGGTTTAATAATAATGTCGAGGGTGGCAGATCCAGTTACGATGGAAATATATGGGTAGACAGGAGCTTATCTGTATTTACTCGGAATATGTTAATGTAAGAGTCGCTTAGAGCTCAGAGCACTCAGAATGTTAACAACCTGTGCTAACTTGAGTTTCATATTTCACACAGTTTAAGTATCAGATAAAGTAAGATTTCATCTCTTTGATATATATTTTAACTTCTTATAGTAGCACAGAAAATGTGTTAACCTGCGTAAGGCGATTCATGTTGGTTTCCTCTGTGTCTTTTTGTTTTTTACAGAAAATCTTTTGATTGTAATAGCAGTCCATCCATTAGAGTACCTCTCTGTTACATTTATCTAAATATGGTAATTAATTGCTGATTCCGTTTTTAAACCTACTATTAGTATGATCTTAAAACTTGGTATTTACCTCCTTGAGGGCCCAACTGCATAGTACAGACATATCAGACCATCACCTGCGTGGTTCGGAAGTCACGCTAAGCCGTTTGTCTTGTATTTCCATTGGTCATTGGGCTATTAATTAATGACCCATTCTAAGGAAGAGTCGGCCTTAGTTTGTAACAAGAACTACACCTCATAACTCATTACCACCACTCATCACACTCATCCTTCACCACATATTTGCACAAATACCCTCATGAGAGTGGTCGGCATCTTAAATAGTGATTTAGTGATTTACATAAAACAATAAATTGTTGTAATGTTGTCATGTAATTTTCAACTATACAGGGCATTTCAAGTTTAAAGATCGGTATAATATCCTTATTACAGACAAACTATATTTTTTAATTTTATTTGTATGATACAAATGTAAAAGTTTAAAGTTTATGTTTTTGTGGTTTTATGCATTCACTATGCGCACCGCATTAGCATGGCACACATCAAAGCTTTAGCTTATTTTTGCCGTACAAGATACAAAGATGAAAGAACCTGGAGTGACCGAACCCTGAGGTCTTGAATGGTTGCGGGCTAAGAACTTAAGGTGGGACATTTACTGTGTTTTTTACTAAACCACAAAGATAAAAATCATGCGCATGGTCCGGTGATCTGTGGGGCTCAATACAAAAATATGAGAGCTTCTCCTCCTCGGCGCTATTTATCGGTTTAGAACAGTGTTGTTGAGGAGTGTTTGAACTTGTCATTATCTTGTTGCGTCTTGATATGACTTTTTTATTGTTATACTATTCATAAATTTGTTTGTGTTGAGATGGTTTTTTATAAAATTGTTGGCAAAACTTCGTTGCACTTGACTACACTTACTTAAACTCAATAAAACAGATTTTCCTTGAAAGCCGACATTTTCAAAGGACGTGATCAAAATAAACACTCTACATGCAATCAGCTAATGCAATATTGAAACTGACTTCTTTGGTCCATCTAAAAATAAAAGAAATATTATTGGCTCAATAAGAGTTCCTGGATTATACATAATTGTATAAAATCAGCTATTTCACTTTGTCTGTACTTTATATACTTACTTTGTATAATAATATTAATACTTTTTAATATATTGTTTTATAGTAATAAAATGAGATTAAATATCAATGTAAATTGACTTGTCATTTGAGACAAGAAATATGTTCATAGACGTATGTAATTATGTTTGTGTACATCTGGAAACCTCTGGGAACACTTTCGAATGTGTTTGAAATTTCAACACCGCTGCAGGGTTAGGTGAATCAAACACAATGTCAGTATGAATAAATTTATTTTCACTATACACAATTACTAAACTCAGCTGCTCTTGAATGGTTGTACCAGCTTCTCAATCAAGACTGAATTCTTGTGCCGGTCTTCTCAATCCATTTCAATCTTTGCAAGATGTTTTCAGATATTGATTTCAAGAGCTTAAATTCTGGTTGTTCACTTTGACTTGTAACACCTGCAACTAATACAAAAAAAGAAAACTCAGAATTAGTGGTGTTGAAATAACGTTCTCAAATTTAATAATAAACAAGATGATGAATTAATGGCAAACAGTATTTCGACCTGTAAGTCAACATAATCTAAAAACATTCCTGAAAAATGAAACTACCAGCTCTACAAAGTGGAAACACATCACCTTTGTTTTTAAAAACGAGCTTTGTAACTAGGTAGCTTTAACTGTTTTATGTTCTATTTTAATTTTATTTGACAATTAACAATTACAAAATTGGAGTTGACAAAAGGGTGATAATGACACAAAAAAAAATTGTGGAAAATGATGAATGAGTGACAATTTTGTGAGCAATGTTCTATGGGTATTAAACACTGTTAAACAAGTGAGGATTCTTAATTTAAATCAATTAAAAAAATGAAAAGGTATTTATAAATGAATTTACAAACTCTTCAATTAATTCAGCTACAGAGTAAAGAGCCATAGACAGCAAGACAGTGCTTTTAAGTTTATTTTGAAAATAGCAAGATCTCATAGTGACGTTTTAGTTTCTAAAGGTAGCTTGTTCAACAATTTAACACCAGTTTCCATAAGTAGTCTTCCCTGGGTTATATTTTTAATTGGGAACTAACTTGTCTGTATACTTCACTAGATTGTGTTTGTATGAATGAACACATCTTGACCCTGCAATAAATAACATAATTAGCTGACCATGCAATAAATAATTACAGTACATTTTCCATAACCTCAAATTTGGTTGAACTTACCATATTTAACTGGTTAATTGTAGTCAGGTACTCTTCTAGCTGTTTAAAGTACTTGATAGTGTTTTCTACTCCAAATCTGAAACCAGACATTGTTCTATTAAACAAACTTCAATACTTTGGCCAAAAACTAAACATAGGCAGAGTAGTTAAGAAATATTGAATCACTTTTAAATCAATGTTAGTAAGATACCTAAGATATTATAAAATAAAATTATATTACGAAATTTGTATTAACTACACACAATAACCAATATTTCGAATACACCTTGATCAAGGGTTGACTTGGGACAGACAATGTTTGTGTGAAGTCAGCCTCAGCCATTTATGTTTTAACCTTGTCAGCCTCAGGCTCAATATACACAGGCAAGGTTTAACCTGTAATGACATGGGGTAAGGAGTTGAGGCAACATTCTAAATATTGCCGCAGGTACTGATATGGCGTATTATGGAGTTTTCACACACATCTCTTACGGGTTGGGCTTATGGAGTGGCTGCTCAAAGAATGTTCTTTCTCGATAAAAGAGGTTTTTCGGACAGTTGCAAAGCGTTAGAGTTGAGAGTAGTTGAGATATTTTGTGACGATTGATTCTAACTTGTCTTCTTTCCAAATCTAAATGCAATCCAGAAAGAGTAAGTGACATTCACTCTCATAAACAAAAAGTACAGAAAACTACCAAACTGAGAGATACGTTACAGTAATTTATGAACCTTGTTAATTTAGTTCAACTTGTCAAATAATTGCAAATTTCAAACAAAAGTGCCCAATGGCAATCTCAAGTTGTCTGAAAATAAACAATAAACTGCAAAGCATCAAAAGCAGCATTTCTTGGAGAACAAGATTTTAGCTAATATTTAACATTGAAACATTATGAGTGTAAAACAATTATTCACACTGGGTCTTCATCAAGTTGCCACAATAAAAGTATAATCCAAACTAACCGTTTTTATTCTAAATAATGTTGAGTCCAGCAAATATAAAAAAGCCAAAACACTAATTTTAATTATTCAAAAATATTTATACTTCAACCTTTGATTGCACTTTTAAACAATTGTATATTGTCAACTTTATTTAAAACATTATAGTTTATAGAAAACAGTTTCTACAAGTGATAATCGATAACACTTATGTAATATAGGGAGTACAGATGCAGAACAAGTCAAGTATATTTTGCTATGGTAACAGGGCAAACCTATGTTTTCTCTTTTGAAAACAATCTACATTTCCAGTACTGCACCATGATGGACAATATAATATCAACCTAGCTTTAAAATTGGCAAAGTGCTTTTCTTAACTGCTTTGATACCCATAAAAACTCATCACTCAATTCCTTTAAAACGTACATTTACCAAAACTAAGCTAATTGTTATCATTGTACTGGTTTTGGCATTCATCGGTGATTTTTTAGCACGCTTTCCCACATTGGTGAAATTTGGAAACAGAGGGAGATTCAGCCTTGCAGTTGTTGTGCTTGATTACATAACCAGCTCAATATTTTATGCTTTATTTTCAATTCACCGAAGTCGTGTTGAGATCATCTATAGTAAAATAGAGTGTTTCAATCAGTTGAAGAGGAATTGCCAAAGAAATGGATTCAACAACGTTGAACTTGTTGCTAAATTAATTTTGTTAACTTCAATAATTTGTGCCAGTTTTGTGATAATAATCTTTGATGATTTAAGATTTGTTAAACTCGATTTGAAGCATCTGGCCCTTTCCATTCTTTATGTCTCATCCGTTATAATCATAAGACTTCAAGCTTCTTTCTACTGGGGAATCCATTATATTCTTCCTCTTGCATTTATAACTGAATCGAAATGCCTCTTGAACATTTTATACCAAGAATCAGCTGTTCAAGATGTCTCACTTTATCACTCTGTCCTACCAGTCGTTGAAGACTTTGTAAGCATCAGTATCTTTCACAATGGAGAAGAAACAACTTTTCATCGATGTAGTGGTTGGACCATCCAAACTGTTCACTACAAAAAAATACTCAAACTCTATTCTGCATTGAAAGCATTTCGTCATGAAATTTTAACCACACTTTATTTGATTTATATCGATGAAACGCTTTTATCTAGCTGTTATATTCTGTTCATGAATACTATAACTGGGTTCAACTCTAACTGCTCAATCATGGTCAGACTGCTACAATGGGCTACACTTGTTGTTGTGTTATTGCCGATAGCTGCAAACTTATTTTGTCGTTACTTGAAACTATATATCTGCATAGAAATGAAATTTAAAGCCTTTAAAAATGATAACAGTGGGAAGAAGAAGTTTGTTAGAAGATTTGCTGTGTTGGCAAATGATGACTTTCCAGAAAGTCCAAGTGTGTTTTTTAGTCTTGACTTGGATCTTGTTTCAGAGATCGTCAACTCCCTTGCTCTGATCGCAACAAGCTTCTTTGTAAACAATGATTAAACTGACGATGTATTTGCTACAAACAAGAGGAAATACTAAACAGTGTGTCTTCAACAAGCACTTCACATAAGTAAATACGTGGAAACATTTTTAATAATAAGTGTAAAAATTACAAATAGACTTGTGTTAAAAATAGCTCATAATTCGCCAATACCACATTAGTTATGAATTCTGTCTCAAACCTTAATATTAAGTTAAACTTGATTTTAAATTTCTTAAAGGTGTTATATTATAATATTATTATACTTTAAAAGAGGATCAGGAGCAGTACTTTTTTAAATCCTTAATTGTGTAAATGAAATCATACATAAAACTCATCAACGTTATCATTTATTAAAAGTGTGCCTGGTTTTTCTAAGTTTAACCAATATAAATCATTTTATTTTTACTAATAAATTTAATTCTGATAAGAGAATAGTACAGTACACACACAGAACTCTAGTTTGTATCCAAAATTATTTGCTTTTGAGAAAAAAAAAAGAAATCAATAATCATACAACTAACCGGGATATTAACGTTTTGGAATGACTCATGAAAATAGAAAACACTATTTCAATGTTGGATAATCTTTCGAGAGCCGCTGACAGCCTTTCTTGCCAAACAGCTGAGGGATCTTCTTTCAGACTTTTCACCAAATACCTGTAACAAATATACAATGAACAGCCCAGATGCATCTCAATCGTACCAAATTTCAGGTTGAACAAAAGCAGGATTCCATTCTGGCTGCACTCTCGGTTTTCTTTATACTAGTGTACATAACTATAAAAAGGTAAGGTATAGTTTGTTTTTATTAACGATGCAAAGTGAGGACTACTAAGTCTCCTCTACCACTTAACCGTGACCTTTACCCAGCGCTACCTTATAGTCACTTTACAAATGTAAGTGGGGATTGTGAAAATCGAACCTGTGGAGTCACGGACGATTCCAACCGGCCACAGGTCCACTCAATAAACTTGGCTACAAGTGAAAATTCAACAAACCTTCTAAGGTCTTTTAAGTTTGGATTGCTTCAAATTTCACCTAAATTTAGCCACAACATCTTATAAAATATTATTATGTGCAGAAGGAAAAGATTGTTTATGGGCAAAAGCCACATTAGCCCCAACTACTTTATCTAAAGGTATTTGTGTGATGAATACTAAGCCATTGTTGTAAAACTACTGGTAAAAAATGTTCAAAACACATGAAAGTCAGATAAAAACCCATGTAAATGTATTATGAAACCAACCTGTATATCACAGTTTTATCAGGAATACAGTTAAGTATTTTCAACTTGTCTTCGGATTTGTTCAACATATCTTGCAACTCCTCCTTGGACACACCATCCTCTATCACAGTACACTTCTGCACATGCTCCAAGCCTGGAGGAACTCTGTAAAGTACACATATTCATTTCAAACATAGATTCTGGAAAGTGGTTAAAAAGTCAGAGTTAGGATGCAAGTCAACGAGCACTGTCTTTCTTATTTTGTTAAAGTGCCTTTAATTATTTTGGGGGTGGCCATAGCTTAGTGGTACAGTACGTGCTTTGCACCAAATCAGCTCGGATTGAACTCCCGGCACTGCAGTAACAACTTTTTCATGATGGCCATTCCCTGTAGTTAGGAAGCTACGTTTAGTCGTAGCTCCATCCCGTAAGTCATTGGGCATTGACTACCTAATTAATCAATCTGGGGAACAGTCGGCCCTAGCTTGTAACAATACTACATCTCATCATCCATCAAAACACTCATCACACTCATTAATTATCCCATATTCACCTTAAAATGCTCTCTAGGAGTGGTCGGTGTCTCAAATCATAGTATCAAAGTATTTTGGTGACACAAGGAAAAGATAGTAATTTAGCTGAAAACTTTAAATTTGTCAGTTTCCTTTACCAAATTTGTGGTACAATACGAGGGGGTACCCAAAAGTATCGGGAATCGGTCGATGGCAAGGTGTGGAGCGCATAGTTCACATTTTGGCCGATATGGGATGAAAGCGTAACTCTTCCTGAGTTCAGTGCACTCATTATGGCCAGTCTGAGAGGCTGTGAAGAGGAGCTGTGTGCGTTTTTCTAAAAGTAGTTTTTGTTCTGCCTCATTTTGTTTTGATGGTTTAATTAAACAGACAAAGTTCAGCAGTGAGGTTTTTGCTTTTTTCTCGGTAAGAAAGCGTCAGAAACTGTTGCAAATATTAAAAAAGCTTACAAAGACGATGTTTTGAGCAAAACCAGAAAGAAAAGAGTATTTTTCGCAAATTCAAGATGGCGCCATGTCGATTAAAAACAAGCCTCGTCCTTGTCGACCTTCAAATTCTCGGATTGGTGAAATTGTTCAGAAAAAACTGTCAATATTGCAAGACCGTTGGAGGACCATTGGGAATGTTTCTTTGCTCTCTGGAGAGTGTTAAAATTCAGTCTAGCGAATTTCAACACACTCCAGACCTGAAGTTTGGCGATATGGAGACTGGTTCTTTCATTATGACAATTTGCCTGCCCATGTAACCATCTCAGTGTTAGCTTTTGGCCAATACCAGCATGACTACCCTTCCCCACAACCCATATTCGCCAAATCTTGTCCTATGCGACTTTTTTATGTTCCCCAAAATGAAAAAAATACACAAAATATCACTGTTATGACGAAAATTAAGGAGTGAAAAGGCAAACGAGGATGGAGCGTGCAGCCATTCAGACTAAGGGGTATGAGGGGTGCTTAAGACCATGGGAGCATCAAATGAACAAATGCATTACACTAAATTGGGAGTATTGTTATAAATTATAGTACGGTTTTTAACAAGTATACAGTACTGAAGGTATACATTTAAAATGTAAATTAGTACAAAAATAATATAATATGGGTTTTATAGTGAAATTCCTGTTATTTTTGGGTACCTCTGTACTGATACTCTGATAGGCGTCAAAGTGCTTCTAAATAGTTATGCAAAAGCTATGTATGTTAAAGCTGTATGTGCATGTATGTTAAAGCTTAATTTCCAACTATGCACCCCAATTTTTAGACAGATAGTCGATGATCATTTGTTTATGTGAATCAACTAAAAGCCGCCAACATTGTACTTACTTGGAAGGTTTCCCTGGTTAATGAGCAATTGATGATTTTTGGCGTCGTTGATGCAAGACTGGAGACCCAGGGAACAGGCTAGGTCTAAAATCTGCATCCGGTTGAGATGAGTCAAGTGAGAATCAGAGGCTTCTGCGAAGAAACCAAGAGATCCATATACAGGATCGATGAGCTGCGTTACATATTCCTGGTAACAAAATACAAAAACCTTGTTAAAACAATATCACAAATAATGTCCTGTAATTATTAATGTGTTAAGTGTTGAGTAATATCAGTAGATTCCCACAACTTAGGGGCGGTAACAAGTGAAACTAAAATGTTGTCTATTTGTTTTGTTTTCAAGTGGATGTATCTTTCTTTCTTCTTTATTAGTTGAGTAGCTGTTCGAAGCAAGAAATGCATATCTGAATATTCTAGTTTAAGACAGCACAATTTGTAGCTTGGCATGAAAGCTGAAAATTTGTTTAAAGTTGAAAGACCACAACTAAGTTGTAAAAAACTAAATGTAAAATTGGAAATAAAAGTTTTGTTGGTAGATATACTGTTATGAAGAATTATTTATGAAATAAAGTATAGGGTTAAATGGCCTTAGTCAAGTTTGAAACCAAGCTAAGAAAGCGAGGGATTGCCTACTATTTAAAGAAAACCCATGTGAGATACAGTACATTTTTACTAGACAAAACAATACTAACTCGTCTTTCTATCTCGATGAATATAAACTCTTCTTACCACCACTCTAGACACCATTTTCCTTTTTCTTAAGAAACAAGCACCCCTTTCCAGTGATAACTCTTCCAATATCACCTTCTGAAACCTGACTCATGCCAAAACTCCTACCTTAAAATCATCAAACGCAGAATGGCCCTTCAGCCTACGCATGATGAACTTGACATGAGGTATAACCGCAGCCCAGGGGAAGTAGCAGCTCTCTTGCACCAAGTATGAGGCCAGGTACAGAGGGATGTGGTAGTTCAACAGACCGGCTCGAGCCAGGGAGAAACTATCGTCCAGCAACTGTGCTCGGTTCATCTCATGTATACTGGCCGGGTTCGAGATCAGAGCTCGTACCAGCTGATACCAGTTGTCCCTGTTGTAGTTTACCCTGTAGAACCCTGCCGAGAGAGTATTGATTAGCACAACCACAGAAGTCTGTGGTAAATATTCAACTGTATCTATAGCTTTTAACTTTTAAGCTTTTCAATTTATTTAAAATTGCCTTTTCTTTATGACCATCAAAAGATAATTCTACATAGAGAAGTGTCTAATCAGAAGGGAATTTTAAACTATTCTAGTTAGGTCTATTTAGGTTTTGAGTAAGCAAGGTATGAGTTCTCAAAGTAGAATTACCAAAAACTTCATGAAATCAAGTTTCAGTTTTTTTTTCACTTTGGTTTTTTATGACCTCTATATTTCAAAGTAGGATGGGTTTGATCTCTTTAACTCAAACTACTGGCATCCTTGATCTAAATGCAGTTATAATGGTGCAATTCATTAGAGACTTGAAAACATAGCAGGTGACGAGCAATTAGATCAAATACAGAATTAAAACTTCGTGCTATGGAGGTTACCGTCCGATACATTTGACTATCTACAAAGTCCATTTTTTGTAGCCACCAAATAGGTGGCAGTGGGCTACAGATATACTTATACTATTTCTTTGAATGCTCTCAGCAAATGTGTTGGAAAAACCCCCCAACAAAGTTTCGGTTTTTAGGGAACTGTCCGCCTGATTTTTAAGTCTTTCCTTTTAGTTTTCTGATTTTTTAGAACTTGACCATTCCTCTTCTTGGCAAACATATCTTAAGTTTTAAATTGTTTCAAGTAAACCGTTTTTACACAAGATTTTAACACATTTGTTCTAGTTAATTAGTTTAGTTTAAAACATTAAACAAAGGCTTTATTCTAAAATGCTTCATACCTTTTAAGAAAGCCCATACTTTTGTTCTAACCTGTATGTTGGATGTTCACTAGAAGCCAGGAGCGAAACGGATGTCCCAGCTTGATTGTGGTTTTGGGAGCCCTAGGCCTGAGCCACAACTTAGGGAAACTTTGGGAGAAATCAGGGCGTGGTCCCACTGCCATGGAGATGGGCACCCACCACTTCATTCTCTTGGCAGACAAACTGCCGTCAATAAGGAACTTTTCCTGTAAAATAAATATTTATTTAGTTGGGTAAAAAAAACTAGTCGAAGCCACCTTAAATTGTCTTGAACAGCCTCAT
Source organism: Matsumurasca onukii (assembly GCA_018831715.1). Classification (NCBI taxonomy): domain Eukaryota; kingdom Metazoa; phylum Arthropoda; class Insecta; order Hemiptera; family Cicadellidae; genus Matsumurasca; species Matsumurasca onukii. Next base: position 52,913,649 of record CM032061.1, on the reverse strand, counting down.
CTATATATTTGATATAGTAAATACAGTACGATCTCACAAATCCGGCCTATATCGGGTTGGGAAACACGGATTAATGCGGATTAGTGGAGTTCACTAAAAGATTCATTTTGCCGGATTAATATTTCTTGCGTTAGAGGAGGATTCACTACTCTTAAGAATGTTTCAATTTCATTCTAATTCTTCCTTATGTCTGTGAATTTTTGATCTGGCGATGTTTACTTATCTAATCATTTTAAAATCCGTGCTTTTAATCTATGTGAAATAACATGATTAAGTTTGGCAACATCTCGGCCTTTACTGAACGGAAGCACCGATTAGCAATAAAGAATGCACCTTTACAGACAAGTAGAGACTTGAAACAGGACCTAAATGGCGGTCACAGTGCGAATTACTGGGCGTGTCAGAGTGAAACGGCGGATTATAAGACTGTACTGTACACCCTTTGCGATTTAATCATCTCGGTAGACTGGTTCACCAAGATTCTGCTGAATATGTAAGGGTATATACACCGGCAACTATTGTAGCTTCATCTGAAATGTATATCGCCTACACAATTTTACATAGTACAAATTTTTAGTATTTGTATGTATGTTTCCGAAATATTTATACCAATATTTTTAAGCTATATATGATTGGGCAAAGTGAAGGACAGTGCATGAAACTGTAACAATTGTGAGCATTGTATGTGTCATGTGTTTTTGTGTGAATTTGCTGGGAAGGTAGCTGAGTCAGTTGGGGACAAGACTGCAGATCTGAAGTTTGTAGTTTCAAGCTTGAGGTTTGATTTGATATAAAACCTTTCTTAATACCTGCTTAAACGTGATGATGCCGGAATGGTTGACTGAGACGGTTATGACAGGATACCCAGATTTGTCAGTCCATGACTTCATTATGGTTTCCATGTTGGTCGGCAAATCCTCAGTTTCTTCATCATAAATTTTCCAAAGTTCTGATGGGCTTACCGTGCTGTATTTTCTGCAAATTAACAAAAGATCAAGCAAACATGGCTAAATAAAACATTGGGGTGGCTAGCTAATTTGCATTGTGCGTCTTAAGTACTAAAATGGACCAGGTTCAACTCCTGGCGCTGCAGTAGCGACTTTTTCACAATGCCACTCCCCATTGTTCAGAAGTCACGGTAAGTAGTTGGACGTTGGGCTATTAATTAATGATTCAATCCGGGGAACAGTCAGCACTAGTTTGTAACAAGACTACATTTCATCATCCATCAGAACACTCATCACACTCAACATTCATCCCATTATTCACCTTAAAATACCCTCTAGGAGTGGTTCCTGTATCTAATTAAAGTATCAAAACATCTAGTTATTAATTTGTGTAAAAATGCTTAAAAGTTATGTACCGTACCAAAATTTAATTCCTATGAAACCTATAAATATGGGAGAGGATTCAAATTTTGTCTTTGAATGTTTTAAGTCAAACATAAGATACCTCTAGGAGAGCTTCTTATTGGATTTATAATTTTGAAGTTGATGAAAACACAAATTATCCAATACAAATTTGTATAGTTGATATGGCCTTTTCGGAACAATGTTCCCATCTACAAACCATAACATCATAACGAGACAATGGCAATAATCTTTATTGACATACCAGTATTCATACAGAATAGTACATAGTGTCAGTATGTGACCTGGTTGAACGATGTCATGAGGTTATGCATGTTGCTTGCGAGGTCTCTTAACCCTGCTACTAGCCATGTGTGTGAAGTTTTCGGCGTGTTAACATTGAATCAGCTCATATTTTCAATGGTAAGCAATAGTGACATGCCGAAAACTTCACACAAAGGGCCTTTAGACCTTTCAGTTAGCGCTACTTGTATAAAACTCATCACTATTTAAAATGGCCACTCAGATCGAGGGTTTTGCTTTGTGTTACAAAGACCAGGGTGTCGGTAAAAGTGTTAAGTATCAAACTTATTTTTGAAATTTGAACATTAAATTACTATATATTCAAAACTTAAGCTTATGTATTACTCTCTATCATTCAAATATTTTTTTACAGTATTCATCAAAAATACAAAAATTATGACCTACTTTTCTTGAATCAATCTTTTAACGGCACGTTCAGATCTTGGCTTGGAAATGAAATTATTCACCATATGAAAAAGACACGGACCTAAAACAAAGGAAAGATTCATAATTTTCAGTACTTAACAAATCAGTGTTTTAATGCTATTTACTAGTTGAGTACAAATATTTGTTTCTGAAAGTATGTCTGACTACCTTTTGTGTAAGTAAGGCCGGAAAATTTTGCGAGAATCTCTTTGTTAGTGGTTGGTTTGGTGTTGAGAGGTGTTGAATCGTGGAACGAATCTTGTATAAGCCCAGGCATGCACAAACTGGTCACCATCTGATCTTCAAGTCTCCATTGAGGTGATACCTAAACCAAACATGTACATTTTAAATTTTACAGTTGAAAATAGTTTATGATTGTTACAATCAGTGTAATATAGAAAATTGACTTTAAATAACAAATGTTTTAGCTAAAAATTCTTCTAAAAATTTACAGTATAGAGAACAAATGTATAATCCTAAAAGGGAAAAAATAAAAAATACCGGTAAAATTTCAAATACCTGTATGACAATTTACTATAGAAATCTTCCAAAGTGGTGTTTTATTTCTTGCTTAAGAAGTGGCTAGGCATTCTGAAGACGCTACACATTGCGCACAACATGTTTCCAATGCTGTACCTCATATTTCCAGAAGATTTGAAAATAATGGGCAATTCGATCAAATCATCCTTAGCTAGAAGACAATTTAAATACCTGGCCATTAAAAACCGAAATCTCTCGATAAGTCCAGGTGGTATTGGTACCAGAAGTTTGCATATTCTGTCAGCCTTCCTTTCAATTTGTGCCTGAGTAGTGCCTCTCATGTCCAATTGTATCCCTTGGTTTAGTTTGGGCTGATTTTTCTTTTGTACTTAATAATGTTGTTCAAAAACATTTTTACTTTTTAGATAGCTGGACCAAATTTAACCATTGCCAAAAGTAAATGTGTGGTGTTATTAGATTTTTAATAAACATAAGGATATTCTTTTTTAAATTTTAAGGGCTAATAATGTTTTTTATAATGCAATTGCTATACCACTTACACAGTAAGCTAAACCCGGTTTCATCAGAAACACACTTTGCAAACAATGATTATATAATAATTAAGAAGTGAAATGTTGGCTTTTGAAGCAGAATTTCACTTCTTTTTGATATGTTCATCACTTGAACAGCACTTTCTCAAAAACAATTTGAAACTCATAGAATATGTAACATTGCAATAATTTGAACATACAAAATAAATTATTTGCTTGTAATGTTCTAAGAAAACTATTCCATGCAGTGAAAACTAATAACACTAAGTCTGACTTTACTTTCAAAAGGTGTTTAGCAGGAGGAGCTGTTGGCTTGCAACAAAACAAGCCAAGAGACGTGGCTATCAGTTAAACACTTGATCATAATGATCAGGGTCAACTCTAGCCGTGATGTGTAAAAGTCTGTTACTTTTTGGATGACTCTCAAAATCAATCGTCTTGGATACTAACAACATCTGGAGGGTCACCTGAGAGGGAAGATAGTACTCGTAGAACATCCCGAACCCTTCTGAGATCCACAGAGCTCCCCATGACTCTACGGTCACCAGGTTCCCGAGCCAGTAGTGTGACACTTCATGAGCCACAAACCTTGCGATATCTTGCCTTCTCAGAGCTGAATCTGTACCGTCTGTAATCAGCATGTTCTTTTCTCTGGAAAATAAAATCAAATTAATTTAATTACCAGAACATATGTTTTTGTACAATTTTTGTGAAAATTTATCTTGATAAACGTAAACTATTTGAACTTGAATTTAAGGCAGTTTTGACAAACATATTCTTTAGAGTACGGTACACATCATACACACGTTTGCTTTCTAATTTACACATGCAAATATGTAAAACTCTAAAAATAATAACTATCATGATATCTTTTTTCTAAAGAACTACATGTACATAATATACATATATTTTGGACATATTGTGCACCTATAAACGTTTGACCCTAAACTGTGTTTCTAACTTAAGTTAAGCATCCGACCACTCCACTTTTTTCTATAATCCAACGTTTGCAAGGAGTACAAAATCTACTTCTTTTAAAGATTTATTTTAGGAATAGTATTGGTACAGCTATGTACCATTGGATTATTTCAGTGATGTTTATCAAATGTGGTCGGCCAAAGAGTCACATCTGAGGTTCTTACCATAACATAACATGGACAGGTTTATCAACGCAATCAGTATGATTCTATAGCTCCACCTTTTTACCATGCAGTGAGGCTAGTTTTAAACCACGCTCAGTAGTGGTTAATTTCCATTAGACCTTAGTCATAAATATCCCAAATATTCCAAAATAGTGAGTGATTTATACAGCGATTTAAATTATTTAAAACCTGGTTTAATTTATCTCTACTTCTATTGGTTTGGTGGATTTTTTAGAAATGTGTTGTATTTTAAAATATATCTCCATTACCAACCTAAGGACACATATTCTGTGATCTTACAAAGGTTCTGTTTTGTTTCCTGACTCTACAATTCAGCTTTAAATACATAAACTATTTTATTGCGACAACAGAAAATACTCACTGGAAGGTACTCATTCCCCAATTCTCCATTGCAACTGGATTCAGGTGGTTGATGGCAATTTGGTCCATTTTCGGTAAAGGAAATGGCAATCCTGCCACAGTTTCCATGGCTTCAACAATTTTCGGGGTCAAGAGATGTCCGTATACCGCCTGTTGAATCTTTGACGGCACAGCCCAGGAGATGAACTTCTGGTCCAGAGATTGCAGAGAGTAGAAGTCAAACACAATCAGAGCTAGGAGGAATGGAGACATGATAGGAGTTTCTGCGAAGGTATCGAGAACCCTTCCTGTGACGAGGCTGAAAAGAATAAAGTTTTTAGTTTTTCAATGAACACTTGAATTTTAATATTTTCTTAACTGCTGAAAGGACTTTGTTATCATTTACCACAATGTTTAACAACCAGGATGAGTTTACCGAGAATTTAATAAGTCTGTCCAACAAGTTCAATAATCACAAAAATTAAGAATGTGTCCTCTCAAAACAAGGAATTATTCCTTCTCATTTGCCTTCTTTAACTTCTGGTAAGTAAATTTGTTCCATCATTCAAGTATGGTGGGAGTCTATGAATGAAAATTAAGTCACTTAAAATTTAATGTAGGTATTTTTTTGGATATGTTAGGGCAGGAGTCCCAACCTTTTGACTTTTCAGCAATCAGTTAAGTACATAGTTTTTCTAAAGGAAACTTCCTGTGGATACTCAAAATGGTCAATTACTTAAATTAAAAATCTCTTTAAGAACAGGAAAACTTAATATATGGTTCTAAAGTAAGTAGAAATGGGTAGTGAGGAAATTTTGTAAAATATTTAATTAACTTTTATTGAGCACACTAACATTTGTATAGTAATAAATAGTGTATATAGTAACAAATATACTGTATATAATTATACATAACGCTTCCTTCGAGCGGACCTCGCTCGACGGTTCGGGATGGTCGGACCACCCTTAGTAAAAAAAAATTTGAAAAACATATTTTTGTTGCATACAGTATTTTTAACATCGCGTTAAGCGTAGTAATTTAAACAATATTTAATGACAATATAGTGCACTAACGTCCGCGTTGACAATACGGGCTCAGCGCCAACTGAGTTCTGAGTTTGCGGTCGATGCTGGGGTTGTCAGGATACACAGCGCGACTGGAGCAGAGTGGATTGATAATGTCAGGCTATCTACTGCGCAGTGACCCCTCCGCCCTGCACTGTCAAAATGTAAACAACAGTAAGTTTCATTGCAGCTGATTAGTGATGTGATATCTGTGTGATAACTTGTGTTGTATGGGGGATTAAATTATTAGCAATACGATAGCGGACAAAAAGCACAAGAGTGTTCATTCTGTATGGAGGAATTTTGTTAAAATTAGAAACCTTTTTTACTGTAGAATTGTACATAAATTGTGAAATACAGTATTTTGAGCGAAATAAATACATTGTGAACTGTTGTGTGTTTTATGGTAAGACCTTCAGGTGAGTACTGCCTACGAGTTGAGTGGTTTTAAGGTATGTGGCTCCTAAACTACGTCAGTAACCGATCTGGACCTCAAATTACGTCATCTTGAGTCTATTTTATTGATCCTAGCACCAGGATATGCTTATCGGTATCCCCGATGTCGGTTTGGACCACCCTTCACTTTTAGTCCGTTCTCGAGGGTCTACTGTATCTCAATATTTTTTATACATTAAAAGGACCTTGGCTATACATTTTTTTAATACAAACTAATTTAATCCTAAAAATTAGATGGTAAAAACATGTTTTGCAGTAAATGGCCAACCTCCTGGGAGAAGTGTCGACTAGAGGCATGTTGGAGCGAGCGATGTACTGAGGCAGCCTCCAGACTCTCAGCGAGAACAGAGCCTTGTGACGAGGTTCGTCCAGACATGGCAGTAGTCGTCTTGCAAACACTGGTCGCAGTTGAGTCAATGCGTAGTACCTGGACAAACATGCAGGGCGGATTTAGGTATTTGCCGATCATAGGAGGCACAATTCTTGGCCCTTTTCAGTGTACTTTTGTGAAAAACTGAGATTTCTGAACGGTTTCTTTCAGAACCCAATAACTGTGACTGTAGCTTTAAAACAAAAATATTTTTTGCCGTTGTTGCCTTGTGGTTGTGACTTTGGAAACTTGAACTTTTATGACAGTGGTTTTGGGACCCAATACTTGCGTTAGAGTCAACTACCGATAGACTCAATTGGCCATAAGTGCACTTTGGTACACAGATGAATAATGTACTTACATTTATTCTTAGGTGACCAGAAAAATAGTACCATTTTGGTTTGGTTTATAATAAGCAATAATCATGAGTTGTCCCTCAGACAAGCTTTATTGGTTACAATAATTCTGCCTCTGCACAATGTTGTCAAACTGTATCAAATATCATAAATTAATAGTGTGGGTATCATAATTAAAGCTAAGGTATAATATATATATCTTAGTTATTACAAACCAGTGTTAGATGAAAACAACCGTATGAATGGCTCCTTGTGCAATTTACTAGGGCTGGAACAGTATTACAATGGTTTGCAGATTGCAAGTTTTAGAAGACAAGGCAATATAGGTGGCAGCTAATTAAGGAGTTCAATTTCTAGCCTTTTATCAAGCCTTTAAAATATCTGTAGCAAAAAATAAATACAAAATTGACCGAGCGAACAAATACTTCATTGTTTATAAAGTGTCATGTAATTATTTAAAATTTACTTTGACATTTATTAGGGGATTCAACCTTTTTTTATAATACAATGAATAATGAACAAATACAACAACGTACATTGACAAATAAATTGTTAATTATGATGATTTAATAACTAATTTAGGAGTTTACAAATTGGAGCCCTTGATTTAACAATATAGATTTAATGGGTTGTAGTTTTAAAATATACTTTGTCCAATTAAATTTAACAGCAAAATAACAATATTATATTATTGTAAAGGAAAAAAATTAACCATAGTCTATAACAAATAAATGTAAGTAAGTTTATTATAAATAAGTAAATCTTAACCAAGCTCCTAATAAAGAACAGTTACCTTTTACTTCCTTCATGGTTGTAAACCCCTCTATAAAGTCCCCAACCATCTTCAGTAATATTCCCAGAGTAGTTAACATGGAGTTCATAACTTCTGTCGAAAATCAACTGTTTTTTTGCTTCAAAAATGATTCTCTGATTTTCCTTGTCATAATTAAACTTAACTTCCATTTGTTTTGTTCCATTGTATCTATCTTCCAACAGCACTACCGAATCAATCACTAAATTGTCAGCGTTAAGTTGAAACTTCTTTCCTAAGTTCTTAAACGCACTGAACGTAAATACCAATCTGGCATCAAAATGCGACACATTATCCGTCTCAAAATACGGAGTAATCGTCAAATCATACTTTATCGGATAGAAGGTCGAGAGTTCATCACATTTGTAAACAAACACTGTTTCAAAAAGGAGAAGAACGAATAAGAGATTAGCCATGTGAAAACATCGGTTGGACTACGGATATCAACAATGTTTTAACAGAACGGTCTAGTTGGTCGGGAACTGGTTTTTATGCCCCCTCCCATTCCTAACATTGACCTAGATTATCAACAGTGATCACTTTCAGGAAGTTGTCAGATGGTGTTGATCTCCATACGCTAGACTATGCATATGAGTAAATATTCCACTCCAAGCAAGACTAAGAATATACACAAGTGAACAATTTTATTTTTACTAAAAATTGTTTAATGAATCATATTACACATATTTGGGATGGAAATTCTGTGGCACTTAAAACATATTTAGTTAATTACATTAAATCATTAATTTCACAATTAGACTTAATACATTTATCATTATTTATTTGTTAAAAAAACACAACATTTTCTTAAAAACCAACCACTTGGTAATGAAAGATTTTTAAGCTCAATCCCTCTACAAACCAGTATGAACTTGAAAACACAATGAAAAATGCACTACTACCCGACTGTCACATGTGAGGTCAAATGTGAGCGTAGAGAGTACTTTGGGTTTGGCAGGGACAGGATAGCAGCAGAGAGAGTGGTAAGATCATTAGATAACCGGTTACATCACATTGCCCAGCCCATTCACTCTGTTGCTTTTACACTGCTAGCAGACCAGCTGGTAGCAGAAAAAACAGCACTGAGAGCGAGTCATTGATAAACAGCTGATCCTATATTTGACAGTTCATTTCAGTATTGTTGTGTTTGTTTGTGGTTAGGTTTTGGAAACAAATGCTTCAGTAGTTAAGTTGTGAGACAATTTTAATGTATTGTCAATTACCATGCATTTGTGCTTAGAGATAAGGTAAGGCAAAATTAGTGGATGTATAACAAACTTGTAAATTTAGGAACAAGTTCAGATTCTTACTCAAAGCCATAATATCAATAGTACCTAAATTACTAATAACAAAATTAATTAGAAACATACTAAATCCTTAATTAATATTATTTTTAATTTTAACAAAACTACTCTGGATATTTATAGCTTTACTGTAATTTAAGGGTAGTAGCCTATTATATGTTTTAAGTCAGAATTTACAAAACTTACAATATGGTTGGATGATTACCTATTTCCTGCACTGTAGAGCTCAAGGACATCTGCTTTGAATTGGTTTGATTGGTTAATTAAATGCATGGAGTCTCAGTGGACTGTAGCACGTGATTGTTTTATAAATACTATAAGATAAAATTTGTATATTTAAAATGTACATGTCATGTTTAAGAGGACCTCTCGAAAGCTATATGAATAAAAATACATCGAATATACGTAGAGTCTCGTTAATCAGAGCTGATATTTGGGGTTGATAAAATGTCAGATAATAAAACAGGTAAAAATGTCCAATTCTGTGTTTGAAGTGTGTTTTGATGATGGGAAAATTTCTGAGTTTCAAATATTGTTATGGACATGTTCAATTGATACTTAAAGATAAGAACACAACGTTTCTGGATCTGGAATCATTTTTAGACTAGCTTACTTTCTAATGTTTTTGTTTTACCAAAGAAATTTGAAGAAAAAATATTTGAACCGAACCGGGACTTGAACCCGGGTCTCCCGCTTGCCGGGCGGTTATGCTAAAACTATATTTCAATTTTAATGTTTTTGTGTCTAAGGTTTACTTGTTTATTGTTTTACGTTATTTTTCACCTGGAGATAGGATTGTATTATAGATCTTGTCTTCAGGTGAAAAGTAACCTAATACATAACACAAAGCATTCAAAAATGTGCCAGTCTAAAATTTGTTCTAGATCACGAAATGCTGTGTTCTTCTTGTTCACTAGCAATACGTAAAACCTCTGTAACAATATTTCAAACTGAGACGCTTGTGGCTATGCGTTGGATATGTTTTATTATTTCGAATGAAAGAGGCTTTATCTGAAGTGGAGGGGGCGTGCTGTTATTTGAAGTAACTTATCTACTCTATCCACAATGTCCTTGACTCATATTACAATAGATTAACACAAATAACCTTCACTCTATACTTTTTATGAATGACAGTTTTGTTTTTTACTTCTTCAGTATTTTAAGCAGAGTAAGTACTGTTAACATTATACTGTGTTTATATTTTTTATATAGAATATGTATTTTAATTTTTGAAATATTAATAAAAAATGTATGAAACAATAAAAAACAAGATATAAATTTAGAATTCAAATAAGGCATTGCTGCTCCGTCTTTGAATCCTCCGCCTGGTTCCTCAGGCACAGCGAAACGGTTCAAATTAGCTCTCGAATATATTGTTTTATTGATAGTGTTACGCTATAATAAAAGTGAAAAAAAACTAAGTACCCTTGAATAAAATGATTTAATTCACACTGGTTTCAGAGATTATATCTTGGTGTGTGTACAAATAATATGAAACTAAAATATAAATACTTTACTCTATAAATACTTATACACTTTAAGTATTTTCCTAGTCAATAATCCAGGAATCATGACTCTTGCATTTGCAGTGTTAAGTTGTCAGATTAACTTTAAGTGTCAGTAGGACTTAAGGGAGGAATCTTAAGTTTGTTAAGTTTGTTTAAAATAAAGTAATGAACTTAAAGTTAATAAAAATAAAGAAGTTAATAATCAAAATCTTGTTGTATCTACTCTTTTATGATAAAAATAAAATACTCACAATATCTTGTAAATAGAGTAAAAATAGTTTGACACTCTGTATATGGTTAAACCCCTTTTCTGGTCTGTAAAAACTTTATAGTAACAAATTGACAAAGATAATTTTAAAAATTTTCCACCCTAGTAATGAGGTATGCTCATTTGCAGTTAATGGTTGGATTAGCTCATTAGCATCCAACATTTAGGATAAGCTTTACTAAAAGTTGGGTTTTCTTACTTTGCAGAACAGTTTACTCGTTGCATAAAAAGTAATTATTGGTGTTTATATTTTTCTGTGATAAAATCCTACTTATGTACTAGTTTTAAAAATATTTGTTTATTATTTAAGTGTTTTGAATGTTGTTTATAAATGCAGTTAGTTTGTTGTTCTCTCAATTTTTTTTCTCCCTCCCTAGATACAACTGTAATTATATAATAGAGCAATTAACACATCACAGTTACCTTTCATGACTTTAGAAACTATGTAAATGGTGTCAAGGTAGTGTGTTAGTATAGTATGTACTTAATCAAGCTTTTTCATAACTCTTGACAGTTTTAGTGCTCCAAGTTAAAAGAGTATTTTTATGGCCTAAGGTAACCAGCAGCCTTAAGAAGAGTTGGAATAGCCAGTCCAAAAAGCCAGACAATGACTGACAACATTTTTAACATTGTGAATGAGGAGGATTTTCCAAAAGTTTTTAAGGCGTTGGAGAAAAATTGGCCAAACCATTTTGTGGTGAGTACAGCTGTTCTCTTGCACTGGCTTGTGTTATAAAATTTAAATCCCAACAAAACAAGCTTTTAAACTTTCAAAATTTATTAGTATTGTCCTGTTTTTATGATGCAGACTTTTATTAAGTAGACTTTTAAGTGTACTAAGTTTAATTCAGAGCTGAAAACAATTTTAGCAAACAACTATCTCCTTTAGTTGAGTTAGTAGCTTTGGGTGATTCTTAAGCAAAATCCATCAATTAATACTGAACTATCAAGTTTAATTATTGAGACAAAACTATGTTTTGTAGATATAATATTAAAGGCTAGCATAAAAAAAATGTTATGGATCAAAATAACACACTTTTGGGTAAAGATATGAGCTAACAGACTGTGTAAATTACAAAACCGGACACATTTTTCCAACTATAAACTATCCACAGTACATTATTATATCTTACTTGTGGTTAAGTGGAAGTCCTAACTTCGCCACCAATAAAGACAATTTTATTTCATTTCATTCATTACTCTACAAGAGTGAAAAATTTATTCCTATAAGCATTTATAGGATTAGAAAAATGTAATGTAAAAATTTGTTTGATTGTTAATTTTATAAATTATACTTTATTTTTTTTTTTTTTTTGTTTTTACCTTTTATTTTTCTCTATACGGCTGTTATTTTTTATAACTTTCGGTAATTGAAGTCAAAGTGTTTCTTGTTGGTCTTAATGAGGTTATATTTAGAAACTTGCTTTACTACAATTGCGCATTTTACTGGCTGATCACAGGTTTGAAATAGAATTGATACTGTTGGTCATACAACCCTTCTTATTAGCCTTATTATATACTTTTCTTAATGATGACGTAGCAAAGATATTTTGACTTAGACTTTACTTCGAAAGGTTAATTAAAATTTCACTTGCTTAAGTTTAATTGACTACAACAAAACTTTAATTATTTCAGCTGCACCAAATTCTAACTGTTTTGGCAGAGTATAAAAGAGCTGGAACAATCTTTCAACACACTCTGTATTTGTACGGAAATTACGAGGATGGAATCTACTTGAATAAACTTTACATTGAGGTACCGAAAATAATGTTCCCAATATTTTTTTACTAGTAAAGAACAGGTCTTCTTAATTGTAACAATTATATGTGAGTACATCAGAATAAAGTTCTCGGAAAGGAGAGTGTACCAAAGAAAATTAATTGCCATGAGAGATCAGCACAGCCAAAAAACAAGGCAAGCAAAGCGGGCACGGTGAGCAAATCATAATGAACTCATATGTTATTTATTTTAATAATCATATGTTATTCAATGTTATTTAACCTTATCTAATGTTTGTTGTAGCCTCTAAACAGATCTGAAACATATTTTTTGTTCATAAAACAGATCATTCCCTAAAAATGTTGAATCCTCAATTAAAGAAACCTTGGTGATACCATGGAGAGAGGACTCATACAAATGGTTCCTGATCAATTTACTGAAGTATGGCTAGCACTTCAGATAGATCACTTGGATACTTACTACTTGGATACTTTGCACTTTACATACATCTTTGACAAAAACGGATAGACTGTGTCATGGGAAAACTGGCACCTGGCATAGACAAAACATTCAATTTACTGTTGTACCCTCCTAGTGAACACTCATTGGACAGTCAGTAAAACTAATCCTCCTAACTATACTGTGTTGTCTTTTTTAGCTACCGTCAGCTCCATCCACATATTTTTACCTGTACACAAAAAACCCTGACCTGTCTGATATGAGGAAAGCATTGGTCGAGACCAAGCTGATCCCCCGCAACAAAGAAGAACTCGAGGGAATTTGCTTCACAATGCTTCCCACCGATATCTAACCGTGTTTGAGGAAGCTCTAGCAACTGACAATATAAAATGCCTTGTTCATAGCAATAACTTGTTTTGGTTTCCTCCCGATAAAGAACATACAGTCGAGTAAGTACTAACAAAGTAACAAAGTAAGTAAAGGAGTAAGTACTTTGGTGGTTAACCTTGTATGATTCACAACTTATCTTTCTGAATGTAAAGCTCTTGAACTTTAAGATAACTTGGTGGACAAGTTCCCTCTGTATTTTTATGTATCTATTTCAAAAATCTAATAGTTTAAGCATTGCTAAAATTTAACCAGCATGACATGCAGCTAAGCGCTAAAGCACCGCTGGTATGAGGAATCAAATGTTTGTAATTTGTTACTTTAGTTCGAGCCAGTCGAATCCTGGAATGAATTTGGTAAGTGAAAACCCATCAAACCCTATACAAGTCAAATAAAAGGGTGTTAAATCAATTTGATAAAAATTAAATGGTTTAAACAATAATGAATAGGATTTTTTTGAAAAGTTTACGTGATAGTGTTTCCAGGTTTAAATGTAAAAACCATAACACTTTTACTTTAATTAAATACTTAATTTTTGAGACACCAACCACAATCCTTTTTAACTGGTCCCCATAGACTTAACAGTGTCCTTTTTTTACATTTATTATATAGTAATTCTTTACAATTTACAGACCTTTACCTGAAGAACTGAGTATGAAACTGTTGGATGGTTCCTATGCTGAACAAATGAATGCAAATTGGCCACACAGATATCCAGGCTCTGAAATAACACATAGAGAACATCTAGAGAAAAACTTTGGATTAGGTATGGTTATAAGTTATTTAATTATTTTATTACAAGCTCTTATGTTGTACAGCCTTTATTTTATTTTGTCTATGCAATTAAAATAGCTGACACATAGCCAGAAGTGCTTTGATGAATCTTAGCAAATTTCAAACTATTAAAACGTCTATTTTAAACTAGACAAAATTCCTTTATACACTATCCCCACAGTTACCACTTACATTTGAAATGTGACTATACAGTAGTTAGGTAAAGGTCAGCGGTGTAGAGGTAGAGGATTTTGTAGTCCTTACTTCACTTACACTTTACCTGCTTACTTTCTGTAATCAAGAAAATATAGGCTAGTAAGTTGTATAGCAGCTTAATTTATGCCCAGTGCTCTGAATGTCAAAGTGCAGAAATTAGGATTAAATAATTAAACAAAAAATACTTGATAACGGTAGATTCTAGAGCAATGGGACTTGCTAATAAAACCTCTCGTCTTAAACATATGGTAAAAAACAGCTATACAAATTAAACCTATATCTTTGACATCTAACTCAAAGGTTCAAAATTACAGTGTTTTTTAAAGTAAGTACCGTTTTGGAATCACGCTGCCTTCGGTCGGCGTTCCGTGCATGTTCGTTATGTACCTGCATCTCTTGGTTATGCCCAGACACCAGTACAGCCATTTTAGCTGATGATCGTCGCCTGTGACCGTTTAAAATGCCTCCGTCTATCAAAGTCCGCCGACAATGAAGTTCGATCTGTGATTGATTTTCTCAGTGCCAAAGGCCTGAAAGCAGTCGATGTTTATCGTGATTTGAGCAGTGTATGGAGAAAACATTATGAAAGAAGAATAGTAAGAAAATGGGTTAGGGCATTTAAAGATGGCAGCTCAATGTTCATTACAAGGAAAGTCGCCCAGGAAAGTCAAGTTCAAACAAGCGATGTCTGCCCAAAGAATCATGTGCACATTGTTTTGGGACAGGAAGAGTGTGATTTTGGTGGAGTTTTGCCTCGTGGGGACACAATCAATTCAGAGACCTACTGTGACACTTGAGAGAGTTCCGGGTGCTATCCAGAACAAAAGGAAGCACGCTGACTAAAGGTTTTGCTTCCGCGACAATGCCCGCCCACATGATTTAATTCACACTACGGTCAGAGATTACTATCTTAAGTTTGTACAAATAATATGAGCCTAAAATATAAATACTTTTACTCTATAAATACTTAGCTACACTTTAAGTATTTTCCTAGTCAATTTAATCCAGGAATCATGACTCTTGCATTTGCAGTGTTAAGTTGTCAGATTAACTTTAAGTGTCAGTAGGACTTAAGGGAGGAATCTTAAGTTTGTTAAGTTTGTTTTAAAAAATAAAGTACGAAAGACTTAAAGTTAATAAAAATAAAGAAGGAATTAATAATCAAAATCTTGTTGTACTCTTTATGATAAAATAAAATACTCACAATATCTTGTAAATAGAGTAAAAATAGTTTGACACTCTGTATATGGTTAAACCCTTTTCTGGTCTGTAAAACTTTATAGTAAACAAATTGACAAAGATAATTTTAAAAAACCACTAATGAGGAGTATGCTCATTTGCAGGTAATGAGGTTGGATTAGCTCATTAGCATCCAACATTTAGGATAAGCTTTACTAAAAGTTGGGTTTCTTACTTTGCAGAACAGTTTACTCGTTGCATAAAAAGTAATTATTGGTGTTTAATATTTTCTGTGATAAAATCCTACTTATGTACTAGTTTTATAAATATTTGTTTATTATTTAAGTGTTTTGAATGTTGTTTATAAATGCAGTTAGTTTGTTGTTCTCTCAATTTTTTTCTCCCTCCTAGATACAACTGTAATTATATAATAGAGCAATTAACACATCAGTTACCTTTCATGACTTTAGAAACTATGTAAATGGTGTCAATGTAGTGTGTTAGTATAGTATGTACTTAATCAAGCTTTTCATAACTCTTGACAGTTTTAGTGCTCAAGTTAAAAGAGTATTTTTATATGGCCTAAAAGCAGCCTTAAGAAGAAGAGTTAGGAATAGCCAGTCCAGACAATGACTGACAACATTTTTAACATTGTGAATGAGGAGGATTTTCCAAAAGTTTTAAGGCGTTGGAGAAAAATTGGCCAAACCATTTTGTGTGGTGAGTAGCTGTTCTCTTACTGGCTTGTGTTATAAAATTTAAATCCCAATAAAACAAGCTTTTAAACTTTCAAAATTTATTAGTATTGTCCTGTTTTTATGATGCAGACTTTTATTAAGTAGAGTTGTACTAAGTTTAATTCAGAGCTGAAAACAATTTTAGCAAACAACTATCTCCTTTAGTTGAGTTAGTAGCTTTGGGTGATTCTTAAGCAAAATCCATCAATTAATACTGAACTATCAAGTTTATTATTGAGGCAAAACTATGTTTTGTAGATATAATATTAAGGCTAGCATAAAAAATGTTATGGATCAAAATAACACTTTTGGGTAAAGATATGAGCTAACAGACTGTGTAAATTACAAAACCGGACACATTTTTCCAACTATAAACTATCCACAGTACATTATTATATCTTACTTGTGGTTAAGTGGAAGTCCTAACTTCCACCAATAAAGACGATTTTATTTCATTTCATTCATTACTCAAGAGGTGAAAATTTATTCCTATAAGGATTTATAGGATTAGAAAAATGTAATGTAAAAATTTGTTTGATTGTTAATTTTATAAATTATACTTTATTTTTTTTTTTTTTACCTTTTATTTTTTCTCTACTCGGCTGTTATATTTTATAACTTTCGGTAATTGAAGTCAAAGTGTTTCTTGTTGGTCTTAATGAGGTTATATTTAGAAACTTGCTTTACTACAATGCGCATTTTACTTGATCACAGGTTTGAAATAGAATTGATGACTGTTGGTCATACAACCCTTCTTATTAGCCTTATTATATACTTTTTCTTAATGATGACGTAAAAGATATTTTGACTTAGACTTTACTTCGAAAGGTTAATTAAAATTTCACTTGCTTAAGTTTAATTGACTACAACAAAACTTTAATTATTTCAGCTGCACCAAATTCTAACTGTTTTGGCAGAGTATAAAAGAGCTGGAACAATCTTTCAACACACTCTGTATTTGTACGGAAATTACGAGGATGGAATCTACTTGAATAAACTTTACATTGAGGTACCGAAAATAATGTTCCCAATAATATTTTTTACTAAAGTAAGAACAGGTCTTCTTAATTGTAACAATTATATGTGAGTACATCAGAATAAAGTTCTCGGAAAGGAGAGTGTACCAAAGAAAATTAATTGCCATGAGAGATCAGCACAGCCAAAAAACAAGGCAAGCAAAGCGGGCACGGTGAGCAAATCATAATGAACTCATATGTTATTTATTTTAATAATCATATGTTATTTAACCTTATCTAATGTTTGTTGTAGCCTCTAAACAGATCTGAAACATATTTTTTTGTTCATAAAACAGATCATTCCCTAAAAATGTTGAATCCTCAATTAAAGAAACCTTGGTGATACCATGGAGAGAGGACTCATACAAATGGTTCCTGATCAATTTACTGAAGTATGGCTAGCACTTCAGATAGATCACCTGGATACTTACTACTTGGATACTTTGCACTTTACATACATCTTTGACAAAACGGATAGACTGTGTCATGGGAAAACTGGCACCTGGCACAGACAAAACATTCAATTTACTGTTGTACCCTCCTAGTGAACACTCATTGGACAGTCAGTAAAACTAATCCTCCTAACTATACTGTGTTGTCTTTTTTTACCGTCAGCTCCATCCACATATTTTACCTGTACACAAAACCCTGACCTGTCTGATATGAGGAAAGCATTGGTCGAGACAAAGCTGATCCCCGCAACAAAAGAAGAACTTCGAGGGAATTTGCTTCACAATGCTTCCCACCGATATCTAACCGTGTTTGAGGAAGCTCTAGCAACTGACAATATAAAATGCCATGTTCATAGCAATAACTTGTTTTGGTTTCCTCCCGATAAAGAACATACTGTCGGTAAGTACTTAACAAAGTAAAAGTAAGTAAAGGAGTAAGTACTTTGGTGGTTGACCTTTAAGATTCACAACTTATCTTTCTGAATGTAAAGCTCTTCGAACTTTAAGATAACTTGGTGGACAAGTTCCCTCTGTATTTTCATGTATCTATTTCAAAAATCGGATAGTTTAAGCATTGCTAAAATTTAACCAGCCATCACTTGCTAAGCACTAAAGCACCGCTGGTATGAGAGAATCAAATGTTTGTAATTTGTTACTTTAGTTAATGGTCGAGTCCTGGAATGAATTTGGTAAATGAAAACCCATCAAACCCTATACAAGTCAAATAAAAGGTGTTAAATCAATTTGATAAAAATTAAATGGTTTAAACAATTATGAATAGGATTTTTAAGTATATCGTGATAGTGTTTCCAGGTTAACATGTAAAACCATAACATTTTTTACTTTAATTAAATACTTTTTTGAGACACCAACCACAATCCTGTTTAACTGGTCTCAATAGACTTAACAGTGTCATTTTTTACATTTATTATATAATAATTCTTTACAATTTACAGACCTTTACCTGAAGAACTGAGTATGAAACTGTTGGATGGATCCTATGCTGAACAAATGAATGCAAATTGGCCACACAGATATCCAGGCTCTGAAATAACACATAGAGAACATCTAGATAAAAACTTTGGATTAGGTATGGTTATAAGTTATTTAGTTATTTTATTACAAGCTCTTATGTTGTACAGCCTTTATTTTATTTTTTGTCTACATGCAATTAAAAATAGCTGACACATAGCCAGAAGTGCTTTGATGAATCTTAGCAAATTTCAAACTATTAAAACGTCTATTTTAAACTAGACAAAATTCCTTTATACACTATCCCCACAGTTACCACTTACATTTGAAATGTGACTATACGGTAACGCTAGGTAAAGGTCGCGGTGTAGAGGTAGAGAGGATTTTGTAGTCCTTACTTCACAAACTTTACCTGCTTACTTTCTGTAATCAAGAAAATATAGGCTAGTAAGTTGTATAGCAGCTTAATCTATGCCCAGTGCTCTGAATGTCAAAGTGCAGAAATTAGGATTAAATAATAAACAAAAATACTTGATAACGGTAGATTCTAGAGCAATGGGACTTGCTAATAAAACCTCTCGTCTTAAACATATGGTAAAAACAGCTATACAAATTAAACCTATATCTTTTTTTTTGACATCTAACTCAAAGGTTCAAAATTACACAAAGTGTTTAAAGTAAGTTACCGTTTGGAATTACGCGCTGCAACTTACGGTCGGGTTCCGTGCATGTTCGTTATGTACCTGCATCTCTTGGTTATGCCCAGACACCAGTACAGCCATTTTAGCTGATGCGTGCGCTTGCCTGTGACCGTTTAAAATGCCTCCGTCTATCAAAAGTCCCGCCGACAATGAAGTTCATCGGATTGATTTTCTCAGTGCCAAAGGCCTGAAAGCAGTCGATGTTTATCGTGAGTTTGAGCAGTGTATGCTGGAGAAAACATTATGAAGAAAGAATAGTAAGAAAATGGGTTAGGGCATTTAAAGATGGCGCTCAATGTTCATTACAAAGTCATGGGAAAGTCAAGTTCAAACAAAGCGATGTCTGCCCAAAGAATCATGTGCACATTGTTTTGGGACAGGAAGAGTGTGATTTTAATGGAGTTTTGCCTCGTGGGGACACAATCAATTCAGACCACTGTGACACTTGATAGGTTCGCCGTGCTATCCAGAACAAAAGCGGCTGCACGCTGACTAAAGGTTTTGCTTCACGACAATGCCCTACATGTCACAAAGAGAACTCAGGTTGTGCGAAAATTTTGGTTGGAGAACTATTTGAAAACCCTCCCTACTGTCCAGATCTTGCGCCGGCGACTTCCACATGTTCCTTCACTTTCGAAGAAGCACCTGGGGCGTGCGTATGACAACGGCAACGAAAGATTCAAAACGGCTGTGCTGAATTTTTTCAGTGGCGGCAAGTTCTATGGCATCGAATTCAAAAGCTAGCTGGACGATATGATAAGTGCCCCAATATTAATGGCAATTATGTAGAAAAATAGTTTAAAGTACAGGCTTTCATGTAAAATAAAAATGATTATAAAACTCTGCTCGTATGGTTTTATTTGGCGTTTACTTAAAAATATATAATTCGTAAATTTTCATTGAAAAATTGCATTTACCCTCCTTGGTTCAAAAATATTTCCATAAGAAGAAATTTGATTACACTTTTGTATCGTAACTTATGAATTGGCCATAATCTTTCCAATCAACATTTGTATAGAATCAAAATTTTACCAAGTCCAAATTGTGAATGTGCTGAAGAAGAATCTGCAACTCCGATAATTTATTTGCCTGCAAATGTACAAAAAATTCCTGAAATTCCCTCTACAATTCACTAACAAACCTCAAATTCAACTCCCAACACAAATTTCAACCTTACTACATAATCAAGACCATAAAGTTTGGAAGGCAGTTGCAGAATTTGTCATCAGAGAAAATGTAAAACTATAAGTGATATAAGAATAATTATTGTTTGTGTATCTAAATTGTTTGTAAGCTGGCTTGTCTTGATGTTTTATCTAACCATAATAATAGATTTAAAAAACCTATATCTTTAACAATTCTTATTGTGTTCACTATGTATAAGGTTTCATCATTTGAAACAGAAGGATATTCCTAATTAATTCAAGAGAAATAGACCGTAACTCTCCATTTTCAAGAAAAGTTTGCTTCATAATTGTCTCGACAACAAAACTATACAACAACAACAAAAACATAAAATCTATCACTGCTGGTAAGAAACTCTACAGCTGAAATAAACTTCAACTGTACAATAAAAATATGAGTATACAAATTTAAATTTAGACACCATTTTCCATTAATTCCCCATTGCATAAAATGAGTTTGGCAATGAAAGGTTCTTAAACTCCCACTTAAAAGTTTTAAATTATTGAATTCACCTGATTTTTCCGGTACATAGTTATAAATATCTCTTTACCAGCATTCATGGGCAATTTTATCAAACGTTTCTAAGCGGTGGATAACAAAATTTAAGATGTTTGCACTCCGGGTATTATAACAGTGACTTGATTCTACAAATTGAAATTTTGAAAAACAGAATAATAAAGTTTCCAATACATTAAGTAATAATTGTAGTATCCAATTGAATGAAATGTTTGACAGGGTTCTCTACATTTAAGTTTTGCAATTATTCTTACAACCGATTATTAAAGAATCGACAGTGTTGAAATTGTTGTGTCCCATTCAAAAATTCAAACTTAACTTTACACTGATGGGAAAATTTCAATTCCATCCTGGATATTAAAAATCTTACACCACATTTCAATTACATTTTACACCTCATCATATATTAACATAATTACTTTTCTCCCTCAACAAAATGTACCATAATATACACTCGGTGCCTGGTGTCTCAAAAATACTAAAATCTTTCCTCCAAACATGATAATGTGAAAAGGTAAAAGTTGTCTAGTCTAAAAATACTATCTATTTCATGTTCTTAGCACGGTAATTATATTTTTATTTTCAGGTTTGTTTAGAAAATCAGACAACAAGATGGTATGTTCAGGCCTGAGTAATTTTACTGGGGGTATTTTCATTCTTTACTCGGAGCCTGAAGTTCGAGGAAGGGCTATGCTAAGTTGCTTGTTCAACATATGACACAGGAAATCAGAAAACGAGGACGAATTCCCTTTTGTACAATCATTCAAGGCAACCAGGCATCAGAGAAAGTCTTTACCAAAGTTGGTTTTGAAGTATTTACACAAACAGACTACATTTTTCGACTGGAAGAGAAGTATGATGTTGTATTCAAAGATGTTTATACAATAAAACTGTATTAGATCAGTGGAAACTCGTCAGAGGAGGCCACGGATCCCCAGCCTTCCTACCTTTTCAAGAAAAAGTGAAATATGAAAATTAGATTATATTATTTTCTTTAGTATGTACGCGTGAAAAGAACGCTTTAATTTAATTACCTGAATTACCTATCCGTCGTAGAAGACCGACCGGGGTCAGATAGACTGTGTTGTCAAATTATATAAGATAAATGATATATTTACAAGATGAAATGAGTGACTATATACAATGATTTACAAGATGGCAGCATAACCTAGCCAAGCGTATTCACTGTCTCTAAGAACTCTTTGTGGGTGTAAAATAGGCTAGCCGCCAACCATTATAAACTTGTTGCCGCGTAATCCATCTGTTGATGTTCTCATTTACATATTGATCAGTTTATCAATATGAACTGATTGAAGATGGTAAGAATGTTCAGTGTGATGAAGTGCGGTTAACAGTGGTCTCTTCTTTAACTATGAGTTATGACTCTGATTGCCTGTTTCTAGAGCAGAAGTATTCTGGAACAGTGAGCAGAGTGTCCCTACAGAATTACATTGTAGGCCAGGTGACTATGGAAGAGGCTGCGATAGACTACCATAAGATATTGAGCGGTGATCTGGTGTTTTATTTTTTAAAGAAGGTAAAGGACTCTATTGAGCCTATTACACACACTGTCAATGTGGTCTTCCCAGTTAAGTTTAGGGTCCAAGATGAAGCCCAGTAACTTCACCGGGCCATCTGTTGAGGGAAAGCTTCCGCTCAGTGTGCAGGTTATTCTCAGGGTTTTTGCCTCATTTAGGCATAACTTATTGTCCACAAACCACTGCTTTGCAAAATTGAAAAGTCGCTCTGCCTCTTTCCCAGCCTGAGCTGGTGTTGCACCCTTCCTGCTGAGGTCATTCGTCTAGATGAAAAAGAGAGTGGGCCCCAAAACAGATCCGTGGGGAACCCCATGCTCCACAGCCAATTTTGCAGATCTGGCTCTATCAACAGATACTACATATTTGTGATCTTCCCGCTACGTAGGTCTCAATCCTGCGCAGTACCATTCCGTTTAGTCCATAGAGTTTTAGCTTTTGCAGCAGCATTTGGTTTGAGACGCAGTCGAAAGCTTGACTTAAATCACACAGCACCACTGTTGTTGACATCCTTCCTTCAAAAGACTCTTGGATTTCTTCTAAGTTAAGCAGAGCGGTAACAGCAGACTTTTTTTTCTAATATTACCATAATATCTATGATTAGTAAGGAATGCCAAGAAACTATCATGTAGCATGCACCGCCGCGCCACTCATCAACGTGGCAAAAGGCTGCACTAAAACAGGCCTATCTGCGTACTGATAATGCAGGCATGAGGGATGTGGAACAGCGGGGAGGAGTTTTCGTGCGGCAGTCTTGCCGCCCCAGATTCCAACCCCCAAGGAAGGCCCATAGCTACTCATCTTCTGCCCGATGTCTGCTGCTACTTGCTAGATGGAGCAATGACTTAGTAGAGAGGTTCTGTTTACCTATTGTTTCCATCGTAGTCCAAGTGTGTGCTTCACGAGTCTGTGTTGTGCAATCTTGACCAATGTGTTGATTATTGTTTAATGTTTACTATGGACTAGCTGACAGTACCTGTGCTACTCTACGGGATTTAAATATTGAATTTTTAAATATATTTACCTAAATGTTTCTACAACATTCAATGTTTGTGTTGTTTGGTAGATAATACTGGCTCCCTATTAGTTCACTATTTTATAGTTTTAGTACATCAACACGCGCCAGCTTAATGCTAAAGCTCCGCTGGCATGAATAAAACGCGAATTTCCTCAGCAATGTCTTACATTTAATCACTAACTTGAACTGTAGTTCACTCCGTTTACAACCTTGCTTCAGTTTTTGGCGTCAGCTTTTTGTGCTCTCATACCACAAGCGTTTGAAGGCTTTTCGCTACGCTCACAGTCATGCTTTGGCCTCAGACTTAAGAGGTTTATACAGCGAGTTATACTTTATATCATGAAAGAAAAACTAAAGAAAGCAACAAAATACATTAAAACTGAAAAATATGTACTAAAAAACAAATAAAGTAGGAAATTTACAAAAACATTGATTAGATTGAACGAACCCAATATAAACTAAAGAACATGTGTATAATTTATGCAACATCTATATTATAAACAAAAACAAAACGTAGTGAAACCGCTCAAACCAGTGTAATAAAGTCCACCTTTAACAAAGTAATAACTTCATGCACTGTTTATGAAATAAATTACTACAACCTGTGGGAAAGGTGTTCATATTTATTACTGAGGAACAGGATGCCAGACTGAAATAAGATATCTGCTGAGTACAGATTGTACTGACTACGCCTCGATAGTGTGACTCGCCACAACGGCCGCATGAGTGCAAGACTGGGGAACTAATTCACCAGAAACACCACAGAGTGTGCCGCTGAGGAACAAACTTTTCAGGGCCCACTTTGGGCTGGAGTTCCAAGATGGCTTAAAAGTGTTACAGGCATACGAACAGGAATTTTCTCAATGTCAGTTTTGGCTTATTAAACCAAATAAGTGTTTACCGGTGTTTGGCTACCTTGTGAGAGTCATAATAGTTCCACCATTCCGGCATTTTCAAAGCCCAATTTGGTCCCTTGCAATTTATTTTGTGGACGCGTTGTATGGATACAAAATATAGCTAAAGACACACTCCAAATGGGTTAAACCCTTAAACAAAGTTTCACTACCATAGTTTCAGCCAATTTTTATTTATAAGCTGTCCAATCCGCTACATCCATAATCTCTATCTCAACAGATGAGTAGCCTTAATTATTTTTTAGTATTTGTTAATGTGTCATTTTCTATACTGAGTAATTATTATAGAGACAATATATTGAAACTTGGTGAACCCACGCCAAAACTGTCTATTTTGTTAAAAACTACAAAGATCGGTGTAGATATTTTTTGTCCTATGGTATGATGGCTAACCAACCACCTGTTGTGCTTTGAATCAATACTGACGTCAAAAAAAAAAACGAATATATAATATCGCGTTTACAAAGTATTCCTGAGTTTTCCACAAGGCGTTTCAGCAACGTGTTGCTTTTTCAACAAAACACAACAACCTTTCTGTCTTCCACAAAGTTTTTTCCCACAAAATGTCAGTAAAGATCAAAGAAAGTTGAAGATAAAAAGCCAAAAGGGAAAGATTTGTTGTTGCGCGCCTTATTTAAACAACTTGTAGAGAACTTTCCCCCTTCAAAGAAACCTAGACCGAGACGGATGTTTCGTCCCTCTGCCCTACTCAACCTTCTACAGTCTGGACTGTGTAAGTACTTCAGTTTTTAGTGATTTCGTCATCGTGATATTTCAAATCATATTAGTAAAATTAATGTAGTACCCCTTTTATCTTTAATGTTAAAATATCATTTAAAGTAATATTAAGACTGTAGTGTTCCACTTGTTGCTCTAAATTTGAAGTACACACATTTTGCTCTAAATTTTTCGTCGAAAACTCTCAGTTTTCCACAAACAATTTGTTGTCTACTCTTACTTGTAAATTTTGGTGTAAACGCAGCTTAAGACTTACTTACCGGCAGGACTGGCTCGCCGCGTTTATAAATTCTACTCTTTGATGTAGATCTTTCTACGCTATGCGTCTCGAAGCAGTAGACCACAGAGAAACTTGAGTCTTTTTCTATTAATTTCAACGAACAAAAAGAATCTTTTTCCGATGTTTTGTCTCTCGGAGTTGGATGGAACTTGTGTATATATTGGAAAAATAATTGATTATAAGTTGTTTTGTAATTAACTAATACAACGTAAGTACTTATTAATATAAATATTCAAACCAAACATACAGTTCGTCAGGTTTAGCATGGCCAGGGAGATGGGCTGTAGCATGGTGTATTTACGCCATGGGCTGTAGGGCCATAAGCGGCCAGCAGGAAATCTCAAGGCCACCGTCCATGCTATACCTAACGAATTCCATCATATAATCTTACTATATTACCTGACCATTGATATTTCTAGAACAAACTAATATTTCAAACAAATTACAAACAGTCTTAGTCTATGTTAATTCCATTTACATAATAACGCTGATAATTATCAACCAGCAGTGTTGATGTATTGGGCTGAAGTATGTCTCAAATTGAAACAACAATAGCAGTTTCATGTTTAAATAGCCTCACATTGAATGAAGCTTTGGTTAGTGTTTTCAGGTATCAAGTGTAGTCGCCACTCAATGCAGGCTACTTCATCTTCTATCTTTACTAATATAAAAAATTGAGATGGTGTGTTTCTGTCCGTTCCTCAATCACGCAAATACCACTGGACCAATTTTAATGCAAGTTTACAGGAATGTGGCTTATATACCTGGCCAACACATTATTAACATGTTTGATAATTTAATTATTTTCAAGATGGTGGTCATTGATAAGACCTCATTACATGTAAAAATTTATAAACCCAATACTGTAACGTAAAATTCTAGAAAAACCGCAAAAGATATTTAAGTTTTGACAGCTCATACGAGCTTTAAAATTTAATCATCTACAAAAATGGTTTTGAGCATTTTTGTTGTATCTTCAATTGTTTGCTCGGGAAGCTTGCTTCAATGTGGAGAAACAGGCTCATGATATTGGTCGCTGCAACTTCTGCGTCACGCAGTCCACACGCAGTCTATTATTTTTTACTTTGAAATTTGCAAAGATCTTTAGTTATACACATTCAGTAGCGGCCAGCCTATACTTTGATCCTCCCAACCCAATCAATAAAAATAAAATTATAATTAAGAATATATCAGCAGTAATGTAGTTGCACAGCATTTAGCATGGGACTTTAGTTATATGAGAAATGTTTTTTTTGTATTATGGTAGTAGTATACCAAACAACCTTGGCCAGATGCAAAATGTTTTTTAAAATGGATAGACTGATGGGCATAGACATTTTGAGTCACATCCATTACAAATCATACGGCACTAACCAGCCAATCTGGCCGCCTAGTGCTTCTTCAACTTACACGAACACTAATGTATGCGCGGACTCCGTCCATTTCCCAGTTGATTCATCTCCCGCGGCTTCAGAAAAGCATACTGTTAATGAACTGATGAAAAGATCATCTATACTAATATATAAAAAGTGAGAATGTGTGTGTGTCTGTTTGTCTGTCTGTTCCTCAATCACGCAAATACCACTGGACCAATTTTAATGAAACTTTACAGGAATGTGGCTTATATACCTGGTTAACACATAGGCTATTAACATGTTTGATAATTTTATTATTTTCACGATGGCGGCCATTGATAACACCCCATTACATGTGAAAATGTATAAGCCCAATACTGTAAGGTGAAATTGTAGAAAACCGTAACAATTACTTAAGTTTTGATAGCCCATACGAGCTTTAAAATTTAATCCTCTACCCAAATGGTCCTGAGCACTTTTGTCGTATCTCTAACCGTTTGCTCGGAAATCTTGCTTCAGCGTGGAGAAACAGGATAATGATGCACCAGGTAGAGTTGTGCCGATAAGAGCGGATCAGTCTTACTGGAACTGCTCCGGGCTCGGAGCAGTCTCTCGTTCCGGAACGGCCAGGCCGAGAACTGTGTTCCGCAGAGCAGGTACCGGGCGGCTGGTCACTCAGAGCTGTTGGGATGAGACTGCTCAGTGCTTACTGTTAAACGTTCACGCTGTGTCACTTTCAGTGTCAGGACAGAAACGGAAAGGTCTTGCGGATCCGGTTCCGACCTCGCAGAGATTATTTTTCAGAACGGGTTTTTTAATGTATGCTTACTGTTGGATAGGTTTACTTTGAAACACGACACACGTGAAAATATACAGTAGGCATATTTTTAGCGCTCTAGGCAACACATTTGAAAGTAGAGTAACAAATTATCTATGTACTTAGACATTGTTTTTGATTGTGGTTGACCCAAAAGTGTTATTTTAATTTAAAATTAGTTAAGTAAAATGGTTTTAATAACTGCATTTGAATGGTTCAATCAAAACATGTTTTTGATATCACATGTTTACTTTAAAATTTTAATAATTTTACCATTTTCCATAAAAATAAAGTTTAAGGGTTTGTCATTTTAATTTGCAGTTTTATATGTTATTTTTAGCACATTTGTAAAAAGTAATTTTAACTGTCGTTATTAAACTGGTTTTAATAATACAAGTGTAATAATTACGATTAAGTTTTAAGTTGTATTTCCGCGTTGTCAAAACAACAAAACATATATTTAAAATATATACTAAACACTTTAAATCGATGTTTGCACGTTGTAAAGCACGAACCATAAGTAATGTGGTCAACAAACTCTACCGTTGATCGGACGAATCCGATCCACACCTCGCGTAGGTGCCGACTTTGAAAAACACAACAGCTGTGAAGTCTGATTGCGAGTACAGCGGTGAAATCTAAAATGTTGGAGATCGGAAATGTTCGTGTACTGTCGGTTATGTGTCGCCTTGTGGACGTGTAGTGGGGAGCGTGGGAGGGAGTCAGGGCCGTCCGGCATCCTCTCACGCCTCACTGCAGTCGTAGTCTGGCCGTGGTACTGGTTCAGTGGTACGACACGTCTGCAGTTTATTTCTACAGATAACTTTTTCTATTGGAATTATAACTCTGTTCCATACCTACCTATCGATTAGTATTACTAACAATTTTCATCGCCTCACCTTCGTTCACTGTCGTCTGTTCTGTGGCTGATCTGTGAGTGGCGTGTAGCGTTACGTGGCTTGGTTTTATGGTTTGCTCTCTGAACCAATGCCGCCATTGCTGGACGCTCACAACACACATCACACACTACAGCACGGCACGCCGTGGGCCAAACCTACAACGTTTGGGTTCTCGCGTTATATTTAAACGGTGGACGTTGGTTTTGACTTAACTATTTATATTGTCAGTTTTATTTAACACATATATTAGTATAGATTATTTTCTTTAATATAGGCCTACCTTTTGATCAATCACAGCACGTTGTACCTGTACCGATTCTTCAACTTTCTTCGGTTACCGAGTCTTCTTTTTAATTCGTCAACCTTCCTTTGTTACCGAGTCTTCTTTTTAGTAGAATAGTTAACCTTTTAATTATATCTTTCATTTTTAAACTTCATAAAAACATTTTTAACTCTTCATCTTTATTTGGTTATACTATTTTGAACTTTATAATTCCTTTTCGTCATGCCAAAGAGAAAAAAAACCAATCTTTCTCAAAGATCAACTAAAGCTAAGACTGTAAGCACTGCACGAGCTACAGAATCCTCTCAAGAACGTGAGGCTAGGCTGTTAGCTGATAGAATCAGACCGCCTACAAAAGAGCTATGACTCCCTGAGTATGCGCCAAATCGACTGGTAAATGATAGAATCAGGCATGCCTCACAAAGGTCCTCTGAGACACCGTATGAGCGGCAGGGTCTCGAATTAGCGACCATTATCTACCAAAGGCATATACTCCTGAGATTTTATCAGAACCGACTGGTGATTGACAGAATCAGGCATGCCTCACAAAGAGCCTCTGAGACACCAGATGATCGGGTGGCTCGAATTGTCACCAATACCAGAAGAATGGCCTTGCAAAGGGCCGGGCGGCCTGTGGAATTAAATGAGGCTGTTCTACAGGAAAGGCGTGAGAATAGGCAAAACTTCATGCGAATGACGTGGAATCCATTCAATGGACTTGGGTTTAGATATGATCCTTTCATTGACTATAATACCCACGTCTCCTTTCTATTGGAAGGATGAACCAAACATGTCGGTTTTGTGAGGCATTGAAATGGAAAGGAGAAGCCTTAGGTATATGTTGTTCTAATGGCAAAGTAAAACTATCCCTGATTGACGAGCCTATTGAGCCATTAAAAACATTACTTACTGGGGACAGCGCAGATTCCAAAGATTTTCTCACCAGAATCCGAAAGTATAACTCCTGTTTTCAAATGACGTCTTTTGGTACCTCTGGACAGGTTGTGTCACACGACTATCCTACAACATTTACTGTCCAGGGGCAAATATACCATAGGATTGGTTCTGTTCTTCCCTTACCTGATCAGCCTCACAGTTTCCTTCAGGTGTTTTTCATGGGGGATCAACAAGCTGAAGCTGAAAGACGCTGCAACAACATTCCTGGCGTGTCACAAAACACTGTTCAAGGTCTTCAGCAGATGCTTCATGAAAACAACAATCTGATTCGATCTTTCAAAACAGCAATAGATCATTGGCCCTCTGATGAATTTAAAGTTGTAATTCACGCAGATCGCCGACCAGCTGGTCAACACGAGCGCCGTTTCAATGCTCCAGCTGTTGATGAGGTTGCAGTTGTCATTGTAGGTAATGAGTTTCACAACCGAGATATAGTTTTGCGCCAGCGAGATGAAACTCTGCTTAGAGTGTCTGAAACTCATCGCTTCTATGATGCACTGCAATACCCTCTCATATTCTGGAGTGGTCAGGAAGGTTACCACTTTCAGATTCAACAAAATAATCCCACTACAAATCTCCCGACTAACAAGAAAGTCTCCTCTATGCAGTTTTATGCATACTCAATAATGGTGCGAGAAAATAATTTCAACGCAATTATTCGGTACAGACAACTTCTCAACCAATTCATTGTTGATATGTACGCTAAAATTGAAACTGAGAGACTACTGTACATAAGGTTAAACCAAGGAAAACTGAGGTCTGAGCAATATGTCCATCTTAGGGATGCCGTTGCTAATGATGGTGCAGCACGCGCAAATGATCTTGGTCAGGTAGTGATCTTACCTTCAAGTTTTGTCGGTTCGCCTAGATATCTAAGTGAACGTGCGCAAGACGCTCTTACTTACGTGAAAAACTATGGTCGCCCAGATCTTTTCATTACCATGACGTGCAATCCAAAGTGGGAGGAAATCACCAGAGAGCTACTGCCAGGTCAGAAGGCAACTGACAGACACGACATCGTAGCTAGGGTCTTTAATCAAAAGGTTAAGACTTTTGTTGCTGTTGTTACTAAAGGGCAGATCTATGGCGCTGTTAGGTGCTGGATGTTTACTGTTGAATGGCAAAAACGTGGCCTTCCACACATTCACGTGCTTCTATGGCTATTCAACAAAATCCAGCCACAACAAATTGATAGTGTAATCAGTGCTGAGTTACCTGATATCAATGTTGATCCTTCTCTTCATGCCATGGTTTTAAAGCACATGGTCCATGGTCCTTGCGGTGCTGTCAACTTAAGATCACCATGCATGAAGAATGGGAAATGCTCAAAGAGGTATCCCAGACCATTGATTGCAGAAACGCAGACAAGTGAAAACGGCTACCCTATGTACAGAAGGCGTGCACCAGCTGACGGTGGAAATATTGCTCAAATTAACATTGCAGGTGGTGCACGGGGAGCCGTTGACATTGATAACAGCTGGATCGTTCCTTACAGCCCTGTGTTGACAAAAATCTTCAATGCTCATATCAATGTTGAGTATTGTAGTTCAGTGAAGAGCATAAAATATGTCTGCAAGTACGTTAACAAAGGAAGCGATCAAGCTGTTTTCAATCTGGTAAGAGAGGCTGCTCCAGAGACGAGAAGAGATGAAGTAACTCTATACCAATCTGGACGTTATTTAAGTTCCAACGAAGCAGCCTGGCGAATTTTAGGGTTTTCTGTGCACGAAAGACACCCAACAGTCACTCATCTGAGTGTTCACCTTGAAAATTTTCAGAGGGTGTATTTCAATGCTAACAACATGCATAACGTGCTACAGAACCCCAAGGATACTACGTTGACGGCATTTTTCAAGTTGTGCAGTGAAGATCAGTTTGCCCGGACTCTTCTTTATAATGAGATCCCACACTATTACACTTGGAATGCATCGAGGAAGGAGTTCAAACGACGATCAATTGGCACACCGGTTGATAACCAGCCAGACATTAGGTACTCAGATGCGTTGGGACGTGTTTATACGGTTCATCCAGCAAACTTTGAGTGCTACTGTCTGCGTTTGTTACTTCACACTGTTCGTGGTCCGACGTCGTTTGAACACCTTAAAACCGTAAACGATCGTACCTACGAATCCTTCAGAGAAGCTTGCGAAGCACATGGTCTACTCGAGAGTGATGATCACTGGGAGTCCACTATGCGAGAAGCTGTTTTGACACGCTCTCCCTCTCGCCTCAGACATCTATTTGCCATCTTAGTAAGCACCTGTGGATTGTCTAACCCTCTTCAACTTTGGGACACATTCAAAGATGACTTAGCTGAAGACATGTTGATACGCTTCCGACGAGATATACCAGATCTTCTATACAATGATGTCATTTATAATGAAGCATTAGTCGCCATTGAATCTCTGGTATATACAATGTGTGGCAGAACTTTAAACCTGTTTGGCCTTCCAACACCACAACAAGTCGGCAACGTCAACACAGAGGTTCTCAAGGAAATGTCTTACAATATTGCTGACCTTCAAAACCACGTTCAAGAAAATATGCCCAAACTTTTGCCTGAACAGCGGCAAGCGTTTGATTTGGTCACAAGAAAGGTTGATCAGCAAAGAGGTGCAATAGTTTTCTTGGACGCACCTGGTGGTACAGGCAAGACTTTCCTTTTGAATCTTTTGTTGGCACGCGTTAGGCAAGAAGGTCAAATTGCTTTAGCTGTTGCTTCTTCGGGAATTGCATCGACTCTTCTTGCAGGTGGAAGGACTGCTCACTCGGCATTCAAGTTACCTCTCAATCTCAATTCTGGAGATACTGTAACCTGTAACATTAAGAAAAATTCCGATCGTGCTGAAGTTCTACGCCGTTGTAAACTTTTAGTGTGGGACGAATGCACCATGTCTCACAAACGAGCATTGGAAGCGCTCGATCTGACACTAAAGGACTTACGAAGCAACCAGAGTTTGATGGGCGGTCTGGTTGTTTTATTGGCGGGGGATTTTAGGCAAACTCTTCCAGTAATTTCTCGGAACTCCAGCAGATGAAATTAATGCCTGCATCAAAAAGTCAGTTCTCTGGAATTGTGTTGAGAGGTACATTTAACGCAGAACATGAGAGTCCATCTGCACAACGATCTTGACGCCGAGCTGTTCTCCTCCAATTTGTTAAAAATTGGAAATGGACAAATAAAATCTGACGCTCAAAACCAAATTGAATTGCCTCCTGGTTTTGGCAACTTAGTTGATACTGCAGAAGAGCTCATTGCTAAAGTATTTCCAACTGTCGTGGAAAATTACTTATCCAGTGAATGGCTTTGCCAAAGAGCTCTTTTGGCTCCAAAAAATGATACTGTCGAAAACCTTAACAGAACAATATTGGCAAGTATTCCTGGTGAGACAAAATCTTATTCATCCATCGACAGTGTTCTAGAAGAAGACCAAGCGGTCCACTACCCAGTCGAGTTTCTCAACACCTTAGAGCTTCCAGGCGTCCCTCCTCACAAACTAGATTTAAAGTTGGGGGTCTCGGTCATGTTACTGCGGAACTTGGAAGCGCCTCGACTTTGTAATGGTACCAGACTTTTGGTGAAGGCGTTGAAGTTGAATGTTGTCGAAGCCATCGTTCTAACTGGATGTGCAAAAGGGGATTCTGTGCTCATTCCCAGAATACCTATTATCCCATCAGATTTGCCATTTACCTTCAAACGCCTTCAATTTCCTTTAAAACTTGCATTTGCCATGACAATTAACAAGGCACAAGGCCAAACTTTACAAGTGGCTGGGTTGCATCTGGAAAGCCAATGCTTTTCCCATGGTCAGCTCTACGTTGCGTGTTCACGAGTGTCAAGCAGCAACAATTTGTCGTTACACTCCTGAACACAAAGCTGTAAATATTGTTCACAAAGTAGTTTTGTAAGTGTTTGTTAGTGTACGCTTTCTTTTGTAAATATGTGTAAGTTCAGTATAGTTTATAACATTGTAAATACAGTATGTAAATATTTTATATGGTCTCTTCGTTTGCCGGCCTCCACGTGGCGAGACTGGATAGCCATCTTCTTAGTAAGAAGAAGATGGTGAACTGACAAACTAAACTGTTTTCTAATAATACATAGGAAACTAATTGTTTACTTTAAATTTGCAATTTTTACAAATATACACACAGCTATGTTAACAAAGCCCGGAGGCGATGAGGTACTCTCAACAACATTTTATAATAATAATTCCTAACCTCACTTTCCGTTTCTGGCCTTAACTTGTTGCAGGTGTTGTGCTATATAAGAATGTTAAATAGTTTTTTGTAAATTAGGTACAGTGTTGTGATTTGTTCTAGTTTTTTATGATATTTGTGATTCAGGCTGTGCTTCTACGGGAATACAGTGTAATGTTAAATACAGTCAAAAGAAATACACAACAAATACGCAAGTGGTGTAAGTTTATTACTTAATTTTTTCTTTACTGACGACGAAGCTTTACTAGCTGATATAATACGCTCAATCATTCTGTGAAGGATGAAGCTTAAAAATGTTAAAACTGTTTATCTTTGTACTAAAATAGGTAACTCAAGCAGTTCTTCAAAACCAAGGAATTCAAAATAACCCTTAAAAGTGCTTAAGCGTGCTTTAAGAGGTTAAATTTAAAAGTTTTCTTTGAGGAGTCCCCTTTTCTCTGGGGTATTCCGAACCAGTAGTCCTTCAAATCACATCTTGAGTACTCCTGTATTTTTAACCCACCAGCAGCTATTGTACACATTGCTATGTTTAAAAAGCCCAGTGGGCCTCTCGAGCTCTTAGAAACTAAACCCTACCTTCACCGCCGACAATACACTACCAACTCAATATTTTTGACTTATACTAGTAATGTTGTTTACTAGTACGTATATGTATTCTAGTTGAGCACCTAACATTACTTTTCAACTATCTGCTTATCTAGCTATGTAGTTCAACTCCCACAACTGTAAATAATCTAAAATTATTAGTGTAATGAGAAGAAATACAACTTTGAATGATATAAAAGAAAAAGGTAATTAATCTTTGAAATTGATTAATTTAGTGCTAAATATAAGTTACACATATTTTTCAATAAACTGATTTCAAATCTTTACGGTTAGGCCTACTCTGGAGTTGTCTTAAAATTCAACTATTATATTAGGTACTAGCTAGAGTACCAGCGGCTTAAGCCCTCTTCTTATCATTGCTGTGTGTCTATTTTAATAAAACTACACATTTAAAGTAAAACAAAGTTTCTATATATCCTTGAAAACTCATTTAGTTTGCCTGTTAGTTCACCATCTTCTCCTTATAACTGTTGGCTACCTTGTGAGAGTCACAGTTACTCCGCCGTTCGGCCGTTTTAGGCCTTTGCAATTTATTTTGAGGATGTTATATTGACATCAAATGTAGCTAATGACACATTGTGTGATTAACTTAACCCTTAAATAAACTTTCACCGCGTTGTTTCATATGATTGACTTATAAGCGGTCCAAAATGCCTAAAACATTTTCATAGTCCACTTTGGTTCCTTGCTATTTATTTTATGGATGTTGTATGAATACCTATGATATATAGCTAAAGCACACTGAGTAATGGGGCGAATTTCACCGCCATAGCTTCGCCGATTTTGATGTATAAGCAGTCCATATGCCTTGAAAGCGTTACAGACAGACCACAGCCGGACAGGATTTTTTTTTGAGTCAGCGCGTGAGTGAGAGTGGGGTACTAATTCGCCGGACACACGCAGAGAGTGCCTGTTGGAAAAACCCTTTCAGAGCCCAATTTGGATAGGCTGGAGTTCAAAATGACTTGAAGTTTACATGCACTGACAGGAATTTTCTTAACATCAGTTTTAGCACTTTACAAAGTGCAAGAAAACAATAACCAAACCGATGGATTCATTTCAATGTACAGACAAACTGAAACCAAATAAGTGTTTATCGATGTTTGACTACCTCGTAGGTGAGTAAAGTAATCCCGCCATTCCGGCGTTTTCAGAGCTTAGTTTGGTTCCTCTGCATTTATTCTGTGGGCGTTATATGGATACAAAATATAGCTAAAGTCACACTGCGTGTGTGAGTTAACCCATAAGCGAAGTTTCACTACCATATGTTCAGCCGATTTTCAGTTTTAAGCGGTCGATATACGTAAAACATGTTCAGTGCCTACTTTGGTCCCTCGCCATTTATTTTGTGGTTGTTGGGATATAAAATATAGCTAAAACACACTGCGTAATAGCTAGGCTTTTCCCTTAAAAAGTTTCACCACCATAGTTTCAGCTTATTTTGAGTTATAAGCGGTCATTAAAACCATTTTATTAAACTAATTTTAAATTAAAATTAAACTTCTGGGTCGACCACAATAAAAACAATGTTTATTGTAATCTGGTTGACCAAGGTTTGTTTAATTTACCATGACAAACCATAAGTTTAAAGTCAAAATAAACTACTCTTGTTTAGTTGAAAATAAAAAAGTTACATGGCTAAAGTACATTTTATTTTAAATGTATCATGACAAACCACATCGTTTTAAATCCAAAATAAACTAATTTTGTTTAGTTAAAAATGGCTATAGAACAACACTGGCTGTAAAGCATGAATAGTAAGTAGTATGGTCAACAAACACTGTCGGTCAGGCGTACTGTGGCGAAGAGAGCACAACCCGTGGAAGTGCGAGTTTGGCGTGCAGCAAGCAGCGCATCATGAGCCTGTTTTCCGCGCTGAAGCAAGCTTTCGAACAAGCGGTTGGAGATACGACAAAGTGCTCAGTACCATTTGTGCAGGAAATTAAATTTTAAAGCTCGTATGTGCTGTCAAAAATTAAATATCTGTTATGGTTTTCTAAATTTTAAGTGACAGTTTTGGGGTTATAAATTTTCGTGAGGTCCTATTAATAACATCTTGAAAATGATTAAATGATCAAACATGTTAATAGCCTATGTGTTAATCAGGTATATAAACACATTCCTGTAAAATTTCATTAAAATTGGTTCAGTGGTATTTCGCGTGATTGAGGAACAGACAGACACACACCATCTCGTTTTTATATATTAGTATAGATTGAAAACCGCCAAGTTAAGAGGGGCAGGGAGACCACCCGTGTATAATTTTTAAGGGGTTTAAACAGAAAATATAGTTTTAGTTGATTTTTAGGCACTGATACCAATGTATCAGTACAACTTGAAAAATTTAATTTTCACTAGCTAATTTATGAAATATAAAATTGTAAGACTGGGTTTACATCCCAGTGAAGAACACTGTGGTAGGTGAATATGGGTAGGGTAGCCTGCGTGCTATCAGGGATGCGTGTTACGAGCAATGTGTGTGAACAATTTACGCGGCATCAACATTGTAGTGTTACTTTGAAACAGTTATGATGTTTTGACCCGGTTTGAACCGAAAAAGCTACATTATAGTTGTGACACTGGCAGCAAAAGCCTCAGAGTTAAGTTCATTGTTTGTTATTTTTATTCATTCCTATGATTGCAACATTGAAGCTAAGAAATAATCGTAGATACTTGTTTAACGAGCATATTTAGACACTGTTCAGTGTTTGGATAGTTGCCTGGGTTAGGAGAGCAGGAGGTACGCTCGTCTTTCTCATCCTTCAGTCCGATCATCTTTAAAGAGTAATGTTGCAAGAGGAGCCCAAAGCCTGTATGAATACCCCTGAAAGTGGAATTCTACTGGTTTTATTTTATAGTTCCACTTTTGGTTCTTTTATTAAGCCATAATTAAGTTAAAGATTTTTTATTGAGGAAATACCGTACAAGGTATTAAAAGGAAACTTTGTTTTAATTGTATAATAAGCATACATGAATTATTTGTGCAGAGTTTCACTGAGCGTTTCGGTTGCGGGATTTGTGTAAGCCACAGCAGTAAACATAGAAGCAGAAATGAGAGATTGTCAAAATATTCACTACCTTACTGTCACTGTCTCCTAGTAGAAATCAAACCAAGTTTAGTAGTAAATGAATAGTGACAGTTCTATGTACATGTGTGTTAATATTAGAGTATCTTATCTGAGGAGGCTTGGCGGCGAGGTCATAATATCTAGGCTTAGGTATCCTAACGCATCTTAAAACTACCACTATTGTCAGGCGTTTACCCATACTCTGATGTGGCATCCTCAGTGACATATCTGAAATTGGATATCTGAGTCTTCACATGAGAAACATCCGGGGATGTAACAATCCTCAACACAACTTTTTTGGATATTGACGGAGGTTACCAAAAACCTATTTTATGTCATGAATAAGAAGTATTTTTTAACATAGACTCAACTGTGACTTGGATAGAATTTGACCATGCAACTGTCAGTGGTTGTTATGAACATATCTCACAGTCAGATCATAAAGGCTCACCTAGGGCGAAGGAAACTGCTCTTCCCCTTTCCCCCTCCCACTGACTGCTCCACACAGGTTGAAGCTTGTGAACTCTGCAGAGGCTTATTGACTTAGCCACGCCGGCTGCCAGACAAGGAAACTCTTAGCTGAGCAAGCTCAGTGTTTAGGATTCTGTACTAGCCAACAGAGTGGGAAGGATGTGGAACAAGGTTAGGAAGGGAATGCGTCTGCTAGCATCATGCTTGGGTGACTGATTAGTATTGTATTTGTATGGAGAGCAATGTAGAATTTGTATTGAACAGTCATGGTGAGCAGAAGTCTGTGTAAAATTATGTGGTGATCTACCTTATCAGGATGTAAAATGTAACTCCAGATTTTCTTCTCAAAGTATACTACAGGATGCATTGTCATCAGCATGCATCATCTTGTGGGGACATGCCCGTGTTTGATGGTGTCTTCATAATGCAAAGACAGCCATCAGACTAATAACCTCCAGTGAGCGATTAGCACATTGCAGGCCACTGTTTCAACATCTGAGGTTCTCACTGTCACTCTCGTATATTCTCAACTGTATTCTGCATCTCCAGAGACTATACTCCCCTTTCAAACTAACTTCGAGACAAGATTCTGATCACAACACCAGGGCAGGAAGAACCTGGACTTACCTGACAGTGTAGGCTGAGCAAAGTTAAGGATAGCATACCGGTTCTGGCGTGCAAGATGTTCAACAGGGCGAAAGAAGTGAGATCTTAACCCTCAACCAGCTAAAGCTAGGCTATCATCTTGGTTGAGAAGAGGAGTTTTTACTGGCTGCAGGAGTTCTTTGAGGAGTCAAAGATATTTAATTTTTGTAGCACGTCTACCGCTTGCCTGTTATGTAAACAGTGTATATTATTTGTGTTGTGTTTTTGTTTAAACTGTTGACAACTTCTATCAGACTTTCTGAGTAGAATGCTGCTTGGTATGCTTTGTACTTTCTTGTATTCCAATTTATAGAACATGTAATTATGGTATAACTTTTGTCCCTTGGATGTAAAGTATTTAAGATGTTCCAAATCGGTCACTGTAGCATTAGTAGTCATGTAATGAGTATGTAATATTTTGTTGTTCATAGAAAATATTAGTGTTTGAACACTGGTTTTGGGTATAAAACATGAATGCCCATTATGTCGAAGAAGAATGAGGCTTTTGTCAAGAGAGGGGACCAGGGGAGGAAATGGTTATATACCACTTGCTGGGTACCTTTACACAATCAAAATGACTGAGGTATGTCACAGTTACAGAACAGTTATGTTTTCCAGCCGGCAGTGGCACCCCGCTGGCACCTTATGTAGCGGATTGCTGTGCTTGACAATGAGGATGATTAAGATGTCATTTTTCTGGACACCATTACCATTGATAATTAAAATGAATTAATTCACAATTTTACTCATAAAGGTCAACCTGTTTTTGTTTTAAGTCAAAATTCTGAATTATTAAGCAGCTTGTCTACATATATCTTCAAAACAGTTAAAACATGATATTAGCTTTTGGTAAATTGTAATACAATCACTAAAACTTGTTCAATCCAAACTTTTGGGAGATTTTTGGACTTGTTTTCTTTTAACTTACCAGCTAGAAAAAGGTCCATATGTAATAAAAATAGTATATACCGTGTAATTTTGGGTTTTGGTTTTGTAGATCCCAAATACAAACCATCTCTCTTGAGGATAGGCTAAAACTTCTCACTATCGTAGGATTTTTAATATTTTTAATTGAATTAACAACTGTGTAAACACAACTCAGAAAAAAAATTCAACCCACCTTACCTACTGTTTTGTTAAGTTTTACGTTACAGAATATGTTTTAATTGTTTATCAGCTGGTTTATGTTTAGTGGAAGCTAAAACCAGCTTTTGTTCCAATGCTCAAACACTACTCGCGACCATTAACCTAAGCCAAAACATTTTTTTTAACAGCGTATAGTTGTATACAAATACGGGACAACACTTTGAGAACAAACTATTTATGTATAAATAGGGTTTATTTCTCAAGAGGTATACATCATTTTTACTTGTTTACATAGAGAAATAGATTACTTTGATTACTAGTTTACATGAAATAGATTACTATGATTACTAGTAGTGTGGTCAGTTCTAGAAACAGAAAAATAAATTGAACAATACACGGTTCAGAAATGTGCATTTATTGTTTTGTTTACTAAAATTGTTATCAATGTTGTTTTGATGTATAACAAAAGATCTATGACAACTTTTTTTAAAGTTAAAGTTTATTACTAGAAATATTGTTATGGTCCTTTAATCGAGCTCTCTGCAGCGCTTATAACTCGATAAGTATATACATGAGGATACAACCAAACTCCACTGAGTCCAGCTTATTTATATACACCGGTACCAATTTTACTATTTTACCTGTTCACCTCCCTAACAAATATGTATAAATCGGCTGAGATGAAAACATACTGCCTAGTTACTGAACGCCTAGTTAAAAACGGAAGACAGCAATGGAGTTTTTTTTTTAATTGCTTAACTTTTATTTTGGTTTGAAAACCTTAATGTTAAGGTAAAGAACATAACAAAACTGTTTTAAAACTGATCGTAACCCAGTCCATGCATATAATATTGAACTGTCCAAGTGTTAGAAACAGATTCTTAATCAACCGGCTCTTCAATTTGTGTTCAAAATAAATTTGCCTCCTCTTGATTCTTTTTGTCCGTTTATTAAAATCATTGTTTCCCTATGAACAATGGTTTTTTTTCAAAATATTTAAACTCGTGTTGCATTATATTTTAATTGTGTATTATATGTATGATTAGATGTTATTGCTAAAGGACGCTAGTTAGCATTTGTACAAATTAAGATCTATAATTTGACGTTACAAATACTGCATTTTGCTTAACAACATAGAGAAACATTTAATAAATGTATAATGTTGACTCTGTAAATACTTAGTTGAATATTAAAATTTCTCTTTTTTTGTACTGTTTATGCCAACAGCATTTTTATTAGAGACTTAACTTAGAGTTTGTGGGCATCACAAAACGCTTTTAGGGAAACCCTCATGGTCCAAACCCATGTGCCTGCGCCGGGAATCGAACCCGTGACCTTGCGCTTTGCAAGCCGTGACTCTACCCACTGAGCCATAGACGCAGGTGTCTTTACGATTAACGTTTATGTTATTTTCTATATACTTTATAGATATTTTCTAATCAGAAACTTTTGAGAAGGTTTTAGGCTGATGAGGATCCACACATTATGATCAAGTAAATTATATGTGAATAAAAATTGCTGTAGTAGAATTGTAGAGACATCGTAGTTATGAAATGGTTTTAAAAATGTCAAGAAACAAAGACGAAGTTATGAGGCAAGATGATCAATGTTCTCATTCCCAAGTCGTGATTTGTGCTCATACAGCAATGTCATGAATCCATCTGACTAAACTGAAAGTTTTGATTGTAAACATAGTTAATGAATGTGGAATAAGTGTGTGGATGTTGCTTGACAGCTCCTAGAAGACCTGGAGCTACTATGGACTGACATAACCTGACAGATAGAATACTCGGTAACCTTACTGTATCAAGAACCAAAGAAATGTGCAGTGATTTCTCTGAATAACGCAGTAAGAGTACAGGTTTGTTATTGTTGTGCTTTTTGACTTACGTACAGTAGTTTCCAGGGAGTTAATTAAGTCTGGAGACGTTTAATAACTTGTCAACGGTGCAGGTTACCAAATATAAAAGAACCTTTTCAAGGGGCTACAAACTATTTTTTATGTAGTTTTTTGTAAAAAAAACCCGACGGTGCCGCTGGTGGTTAGTAGAACGGATTTTGCAGATGGCTTAAATACATAGCATATCATTGAAACGGTACTTTTTCAAACAATACCGCATTTTTTAATGGCAACAACTTTTGATGGAATAATTTATTAAAAGGTTTGCAGCACTGCTTTGGTGAAATACGTTTACGTTTGGTTTTGCATACTGTACGTGCAAATACATTTTAACGATATGCACCTTGCCATAGCGTTTCGCATAGAGCAAAAAACCTGTACTTCCAGTCTCTGGTTTGAGTGGTTTGTTTTTACCATTTTTGATACATTAAACGGTAATCATTTCTGATTGAATAATAACTTCAGAAGTGAGGTTTGCAGTATTGTTTGTGTTAAGAAAATACCTTTTCAAGGATATGCAATGGCTATAGCCATCTGGAAAACTGTCCAACCAACTTCAGCTTCATTGGTCGAAATTATGTAAAATTAAAGTTATTTGTAGTCCCCAGAAAAGATCTGTAATATTTGGTGCATTTAGCATGCACTCCGTTAAAATTTATTAAACCATCTCCAAGCTTAATTGATGTCCTCTATAAGGTTGTATGGGAAGATATTCAGATTTAACTACACATTTTACCTCAGATGTATTGAGTATGCCTGGCACCAGTAGGTTAGTTGTTGGGGTTTCATAATCTTTAATCACTAAAAAAATTGTTGGAGTCGGTGCTGCTACTCCTTTGATAATATTGCTTTAGTAGCACCAACTCCAACAATTTTTTAAGTGAATAAAGATTATAAACCCACAAAATAAAGTCCATAATGTTGCAAATAGTGTGCATGTATAGTGGTATTCTAATATGTATTGGCAACTTTATATTTATATATTGGTTATCATGAAATGAGTACAGCTGTTATATCCTACTGTAGTATAATCGATAAATTATTGCACGTAGACTGGAAAACATCAGAAACTCGTTTTTTTATTAATGTAGCTTGTAAAGCATTACGTAATTGCATTACCCAATTATTTCAACATTTCAAGAGCATTTTATTGTAGGTTTATTTGTGAAGTCAATTCAATTTCTTTCTTAAAAAGTTTTTATCTCATAATTTGTTATATATTTTTAAAAGAAATTGTTATTTTAATCTGTTTTGTGGTTTTTTATTTTTCTCTAAAGTTTCCAATCATTAAAATAATTGTAATAGGCGGAATTGTTTAAAAAAATACAGTAACGTTGTTCAAAGCTGATGAATTATTTTGTACTTAGTGTAATCTAATCATATTGTTAGTTTAGCTAACATCCGTCAAATGGAAATACAAACTTCATCAGCTTCAAATACAGGAATAAAACCGAGTTTGCGTAAAATGTCTCAGAACATTTTTATACTTTTTTTAGAGCTTAATTTGTATAAAGGCTAAAAAGCTAATTTATTACTAAAGAAATTTGAAGACAAAAATGTTTGGACCGAATCGCGACATATAATATACTAAATAATATAATATACTTTTTTAAATAGTACTTTAAAACATTTTATGGAAACTATGTTGTAGAAAATTTAATTTTATTAGTCTTGTATCTTTACTACTTTTATAGCC
Organism: Matsumurasca onukii; assembly: GCA_018831715.1. Taxonomy (NCBI): domain Eukaryota; kingdom Metazoa; phylum Arthropoda; class Insecta; order Hemiptera; family Cicadellidae; genus Matsumurasca; species Matsumurasca onukii. The sequence goes on along the minus strand of CM032061.1, from coordinate 52,870,099 downwards.
TTGCTGAAGCGGTATCTATACCACTAAGTACGCAAAGAGTACACGTTTCGGTGTAAAATTTCTCACGCACATTTTATTCCTGTTTACAAAATCTATAAAGAGTTTAAAAGCATGTAAAGTATATTTTTGTTCAAAACTTAGCTATGCACAGAATTTTATCATTACCGCGTTTATTATGTTGAAAATTAAGTTTCTATGGCTTTTAAACTTACATGAAATGCTAAAATGATGTATTTTTTAGCGAGAAGGAAGCCATAGCTCGGTAAATATTAATTAAATCATATTAAAAATGTCTTAAGGACAATTAAATTTTACGCTCACTGGGTTCCTTCAAAACTTTGATCAGTTTGGCTTCTACAACTCTATAAATACAAACAAAGACATTTTGAGTACTTCTAGACGAAATTATCTCGGCAACCCCAACTATTCAAAGAATTCAAGGCTATTTTGTTGGAAATTTAATTTTCGTAAAATATTGAAGTCTTTTTTGTTCAAAATAGTGTTTTACCACGCAAAACACGCAACAAGAACATGGCTTTTTGAGATTTTTTTGATGTTTTACTTTTTAATATTATAATATATTAGTCTGATCAAAAATATATTCCACTATGGAGTTAAAATCTATCAATGAACGTAAACTGGGTGTAAACAATGGCCGCTCAAAAGTAATTGTGAACAGACATACAAAGAAAATTGTTGCAGGTCAACTTGTATAACCTCCTCGCTTCTGAAGTAATTTAAAAGCTAAATTTCATCAGTTGGGCCTTAATTATTGTATTTACTACCTTATTCTGCAACTATCCTTTTCAAATTATTGTTATTTACTTTTTAGGTCATGTTATATCCTGCAAAGAACATGGTGAGAGTGTCTCTACTCCCATAAACTTGGAGATACATGGAAGTTTTACCAGGGACAGAAAAACAAGTTGTGCAACTGCTGTTTCTTTAACAACCCTCAAGAAATCTAGGGGATCACTTATCAAGAGAAAATAATGTTGTCGGTTCTGTGAGTACGAAAAACAAGAGAACACAGAAAAGTAACCGTGTAAACTCTGTGAGTAACAAGAAAAATCATTTAAATGATAGCTAAAGCCAATTAGTCGAGTGATGGTCAGCAAGATACGAGGGTCATCCAGAAAGTAAAGAACGCTTAGGCATGGTCAAACAAAAATAAAGATATCAACACAAAACTTTATTTACAAATGCATAGAACCTTCCTCTACTTTTTCACGCAGTCGCCATGGATTTCAAGACACTGGTTTTAACGTGGGACCAGTTTTCCATACCCATGTTCTACCCATTTGCCGCCAAAACATGAGCCAGGATTTCTTAGCTTTGAATTCCTATTGTTAGCAAACTGTTTTACCCAAAAATCCTTAAGTTTCAGGAATAAGTGATAATCACTGCACCAAGTCCGCCCGTGACTACGGCTGTAGTCGCTTTTCTTGGCATAAACCGACATGGATTAAGTCTTCGATCAATGCAAAACAGTTGCCATGACTTTTCGAAAGTGTTTAAATTTCACACTTTACATTTAGCTGGGTTTCAATTGTCGATGCCTTTATTAATCAATGGACACGAAAGACGTAATCACACAGCAACAAACCTACACTCAAACCGAAGAAGAGTGAATGTAGCCAGCAGCCGTACGCGCTGTAGTGGTGAGGGGTAAGGGCGGCGCTGTGATGCAATTGTTCTTTACTTTCTGGATGACCCTCAAGATATTTACCTAACCTATCGGTCTTGCCACAACCAACTTCTGACATAACCCAGAACATTTTGCAATGCAAAACATAATCAGGAAGAAAGGAGAGACGAATAAACCAATATTCTGCAACATTTTCTATTGCAACTGGCAACAATAGCAATATGTTAAAGCATTTCCATTTTCCAAGGTAAATATTGGTGATAAAAGTTAAACACAATAAGAGTAATTTGAAATGGCATATGCCGTGGAAACAATAAACCATACTCCTAGAAAACCGGAGACTAAGCATTGTCATTCTGCTTTCTGTAAACAACTTGTAATATCGCAATATGAATGTACACTAATGTAATTGGTTTTTGCCGTCAATAAAAAACTGAACTAATGTTTGTGTGTGGTTTATTGGAATTGTTTTTTCCATTAGAAAGTAGTTTTTCAGTGGCCAAAGATGTTCTAAAAATATTTTATTTGCTGTGAAACAGGTATGAGGCTGTTTTAAAGTAAGGTCCGACAAAACACTTTGTCTAAAAAATTAATTTTATTGTAGGTTTCTACTTAATTTTAGCCGTGGTTCTACATAATAAGGCCACCTTCTCTGACAGTCACGGTTTCAGGTCTGCTGACTTCTTCATCGGTTTTGAAGCTTTTACCGTCAAGATTGTATCAAGTGACGGAACAGTGTAAGATCTGGACTGTAATGAGATAATAATATCCTACCCCAAAGAATTAATCAAGTCCTGATTTTTACCAGCAGTGTGTGGTCTGGCATTGTCGCCAAGATGCCATTCCAGTATCTTTTGCTTGTGGTTCTGATAAAAAAGCTTTGGAAAACAAGGAAAGCACATTTTTGAACATTTAAATTTCAGGTTGTTATTTTGTAGGTATTTTAAAACTTGAAGAAAAATCAATGAAAGAGAGGTTATTGTGAATTTTTTTCCTTGAATCTTAGCATCAACAGCATTTACCAAATTCTGCGAGGCAACAAGACAGTTGACCTGTACGAGATTCATTGTAATTTATAATCATTTTCAAGCCAGCCTTGAAGTCACAATCCTATTTCCACATTATTTTTACTCAAAGCATTCCAATTCCAAATCAATACCTCACAAAGGAATGTTTTTGCATCCAAAACGAAGTGTTGAACGACCGCATCAGCCAGGCAATTAAATAGCATTGATAATTTCAAAGCCACAATTTAATGTTTTGAGGTACAAAACATTCTTGATTTGTTTTCAAGCCTTTTACACTAACAGCCTTTTAATTTGTTACAGATCTTTTATGATAGAAATTCAATAACGCTATAACTTACGTTATAAAGTCAATAGCAAAATCTTTTATTCATGTCTTGTACCTTGACCAAAGAAGTTTTATGACATATCTAGGATCTTAAGGTTTAGCAAGATATTAAATATTTTGAACATAGATCCTACACTGGGTATTATACAAATTGATTTTGAAATAGTTAGGAATATGTATTATTTTTGTCTCAAAAGAATGCGATTTTTTGCTAAATCAATGTCCACCATGGAATTTTTACTATTGTGAATTCAATGAATAAGTCTTGAAAGTACACAAATTTCTGGAGGTAAGGAATCCTCTTGTTTCCTCTTGTTAACAAAATATTGAATGTTGCGCATGTGCCCACAATGCAACAACACCGCTATATCGTTCAATAATTAGTGTATAAACGTTATTTATGTCGTTTTAAGGACAACACTAGGGACTATAACCAAATTTAACATTCTGAGTGACACAGGAAATGCTGATTCGTTGGTTCATCATCACAGACAGTTCGCAGAAGCTCAAGTGAACGTTGTACTTTTAGGTTAGAAAGAGTTACTCGACAAGGCACGCTATGAAGCTACACTGAGACACGCCTTATCAGTCGGTATTCTCAGTCATCAACTTAAGGTCGCTGATTAGCTCAACGCTTCAATACACGACTCGCAACCTTCAGTAACCAGAGCCGTGGTTCGAGTCTGCCTAGAGGCATTCACTTTTTGCAACTGGATTACTTGCTCGACGACATCTGCACTATTTATGCATTTTATCCTTTTAAATTATTTGTCTGGTATTTGTACTTTCAAATTAAATATATTTGTATTCTTAAGTACAAACCATGTTTACGATCGAGGAGAAAAAACTAGGAAAACCTAAATTACTATACAAAAGTTATAAATTCAGGGAAAGCTATTCCTTAAAATGCGGAAACATTGTTTGGCGCCTGGGCCAAAGCTGTGGGCAACAGTGAAGACTGATGTCACAAAAACTACTTTGATCGGCTAATGGAAACATACAGGGCCCCATCCTGTAACCATGAGATCACTAACAACTAGATCGCCACAGCCTATCAGCAGTTACCCACACACCACCAGTGACACTGGCTGCCAAGACACAACCTTCATCCTGGCCGCCATCTACACCTGACACTGTCACCCCTGCATCTTCACAAATTCGCTACTACACCAACCTGCCCCCACTCAAGATCTGCAAGATGAAAATGACACATTGAAAAAACAAGTTTCGAGCTTCAGCAAGAGGTTCAGGTGTTGCTGAATCACTCCATAGAATCTGACAGACGCCTTAGCTTCTACATAACGGAAATATTTTCCACAGAAACAAAATCACAAACAAAAACCTGGAAAAAGAAGTTTTAGAAAAAATAAGTTTAAAGAACAGTTAGAAATCCTGCAAGAAGAAATAAAGAAAATGATAAACATTCTAAGAATTTTAGAAGCTGAAAATAAAAACCTACTGATAGAAAATGACATACTAAAGAAAACAGCCTCCGTACCACCTTCAGCGCCCTTTCAACCTCCACAAATAAACACACCGGCCCAAAATCGGTTTGAAAACTTACAGGAAGAGGAGACCTCCGGAGATGATAATTGCTACCAAATCTTAACGAAAAAAAAAAAGCAAGATGGAAAAGAAGAATTATTTAAAAAATAAACCTATAAACAAAGGAAAACTCAAAAATCAACTGGAAAAAACAAAGCTCAATTTAAAAAATATAACTATCTTAGGAGACAGTCATGTTCGGCATATAGCTGGAAAAATGTTAAGGAAGGTGGCCCAAGCCAGGGCTCACCTAGACCACAATAAACAGCAACAAACCTAAAATATTACAAGTCAAATTAAAAATTTAACTAACCTATACCTACCAGAAAATATTAAACTAAAATATTATGGTTATGACATAAAGATTACCGGTAATTGTTAATTATTGTTCCTTTCCATCCTATCACATCGCTTTCAGTTGCCGGCCTACTATTTTACCCTAACTGTAGTACTGACAATCTACCGAGTTCTAAGCCGGTTTAAATTTTTTCGGTTTTCATTTTTTAGAGATGGTTTGTTCCAAAATTTTACCGGTTCCCGTTCCTGTTCCCGGTTCTGAGAAAATCGGTTCTTAGGTTCGTCGGTTCCGGTTCCGTTCGCGGCGATCTATTGACTCCCCGCAACGCCCTCGGTGAAATAACGACTCCGATTCCGTCTGCGGCGATCTCTTGACCCCGCTAACGCCCGCGGTGAATTCCACGACTTCGATATCGTTCGCGGCGATCTTTCTTGACTCCCGCTAACGCCCGCGTGAAATCATGACTTGGGATACCGTTCGCGGCTATCTCTTTTGACTTCGCTAACGTCAGCGGTGGAATCACGACTTCATACCTTTCACGGCAAATTACTTCGACCAAATTTCGAGTTTTACCGATCAGGTCGAGCCGAGTTCGAGTAGCGGTAAATACTCAAACTCGACTCAATACATCGGTACTCGCACACCCTCAACCCCTATGTGTTTCATTATCGGGCCGGTTCCGAACCGATTCTTGTTTCGAGACGACAAAAAATGGTGGGATGAGTCGGTTCGAGTTCCACCGGTCTCGGACAGAACCGGAACCGAGAACCACTATTCCATATTTTTCTCTCGTCTCGAACTTCGAAAATAAAACCCTTGAGAAAAAATTTCGTCTCAATCTTGAAATTAAGATCTCGCACAACTCTACTTAGAGACAAGTCCGCACCATAGCTGAAAATGTTAAGGGCTGTAAGCCAGGCACTAACATATCTGCTACTCAGAACCTAATGCTGGACTAGTCCAGATTGCCCTGACCACTGCTATGTCATCTTTGCAGGATAAATGACTTGAGCTATGGAAGACAGGACATAATCTTCTAGCAAGATGGAAAAAGCTGATTAAAGATTACCGAGAACTCAAGAGTACTTCTGTCACCACTTCCATTCCAAGCCATGACCTCTCCCGCTAGTCGCGTTCATCACACCAACCGCCTCATCAATGGCAGCAATTTGGCTGAACTTTGTATCTCGTCACCGAGGTGTAGAGTTCCTGACCTGAGTAGCTTGAGTCGTCACCACTTCACGAAGCACGGCATGCACCTGGGAGACAGTGGAAAGACTTTGTTAGCTAGCCGAAGTAATTGTAAAAGCCTAGCAGGGCAAACCCCGCCCTAGCAACAGACCTCTTCCTTGCATGCATGGAATGTAAAACACTATTGCTATTGTATATGTGAATATAAACATTTTAAAAAGGTCTCGAGGTCATAGGAAACCCACTCGGGAAAAGATTATTCTGTACACTACCCCTAACTTAAATACTTGCTGTCCTGAGTAATGCTTCAAATTTTACGCTATGATATACTAGCCAACATCTGCCGTGACGGACTGTGCTATAAAACATTTTATGATTGCGTATTATCAAAATGCAAAACAGAAGTACTTGCAAAGTTAGAGCTCTGTCAGAGTGGATCAAATTCGAGTGAATGAGAATTCGGTTAATGCAAATACTCGTATGTTCAAATGGGATTTCATGGTGAATGCAAAAATTTTAGATACTTAACACTTATGACGGCTGCATGACGTACTTCTTTGAACTCTCAATTTTAATCGTACATAATTTGGCATTATGTACATTAGTTAATTCGTTTTTTCTTTTATATCCGTTCAGACGATGGGCCAGCCTGAACCTGATTACAGTGTTCGCCGACAGAATGACGTGACCACCGCCTTCGCCCCTCACCTCTCGACTGTGCAGCCCCGCACAATACCTGGAATTATTTCGTTTACTCTTAAGCCTGTAATTGTTTTGCACTAAAATGTATTTTGTGCACAGAACATCATTGGGGACTCCAGGACTTTCGTACTTTTGAACTGTGAATTTTAATATTTCATAATTTGCTAGGTATTATGTTCACTGCTAATTTGTTTTTCTTTTTTTATATCTGTTCAGACGATGGCCAGCCTGAACCTTATCAGCAAGTTCACTGCCTGAATAAATGAGGTGACCACCGCCTTATCCCCTCACCTCTCGATTGTGGACCTCGTCAAGAATAGACCGTACAAAATCATTCAAGGGGATCACAGGTCCAAAGTACTGGCGGTCCATCGTCGCGGCCATCAAAGTACTTGAAAGGGTACAATCGGATGGTAGCAACGTCCACGAAGTGTTTATACCACAACGCTTCGTGGATCTTTTCACCGACGGGGAGAGTTCTCGCTATAATAAATCCCCAGACCTTGTCCTCGTATTCCAAGGTCTGGCGAAACTGTGAGAATTCCTCGTCCAGCTTGAGGAGAATTAGGAGTAGCTGAATTGTAATTTAGATTAACCCTATTTTTCTTTTACTTATTTCTTATTATAATTACTTTTATTAATTTTAATTATAGTGTTTTAAATAACTTTTCATGTTAGTCGTAAGTACAATTAAGGAGGAAGTGTAAAATTTAAATGTTTTATGTATTAATAGTTGAATAAACTTTATTTACTTTATCAACTTTACCCTGTTACTTACCTGTCTTACCCTTTATGTTAAATAATTATTGGTAAACATATTTAAATGTTTGGAATTCAGCTGAACCTCCTGTTTGAACAGAGGGTTAACTCTATTAGAGACAGTATCACTAATCAGCGAAACTTATTGTTAATCAACCAAGGAGCTGGATTGATCAATGTGGTCCCTAATCTTGATCAGATGTCTTACAATTGACGTACTGTACATTAACCATTTCATACTGCGTAATGCATCCGTATGAATTATTTAAATGCAACCCATTACGAAACATCGTGCGTAATACCTATATTGCAACACATAAAAAAAGCAAGATGGAAAAGAAGAATTATTTAAAAATAAACCTATAAACAAAGGAAAACTCAAAAATCAACTGGAAACAAAGCTCAATTTTAAAATATAACTAGTAAACTATCTTAGGAGACAGTCATGTTCGCATATAGTTGAAAATGTTAAGGAAGGTTAAGCCAGGCACTAAACATATCTGCTACCCAAAACTAACTGGAATGTCCTGCCTGCCACTACATCTTTGCAGGATAAATGACTTGGCTAGCGGAAGACAGGACATAATCTTCAGCAAGATGGAAAAGCTGATTAAAGATTGCTTGGAGAACTCAAGAGTACTTCTGTCACCACTTCCATTCGCCATGACCTGCCTCCCCGCTAGTCGCTCATCACACCAACCGCCTCATCAATGAGTACTTGGCTGAACTTTGTATCCGCCACCGAGGTGTAGAGTTCCTGACCTGAGTAGCTTGAGTCGTCACCACACTTCACGGCACGGCATGCACCTGGGAGACAGTGGAAAGACTTTGTTAGCCGAAGTAATTGTAATAGCAGGGTGAAACCTCGCCCTAGCCGACCCTCTTGCATGCATGGAATGAAAACACTATTGCTATTGTATATGTGAATATTAAACATTTAAAAAGACCCGAGGTCATAGGAAACCTACTCGGGAAAAGATTATTCTGTACACTACCCCTAACTTAAATACTTGCTGTCCTGAGCAATGCTTCAAATTTTACGCTAGTGATATACTAGCCAACATCTGCCGTGACGGACTGTGCTATAATAAAACATTTTACATTGCAGATTAATAAAATGCAAAAATAGAAGTACTTGGCAAAAGTAAGAGCTCTATTAGAGTGGATCAAATTCGAGTGAATGAGAATTGGGTGAATGCAAATACTGTATGTTCAAATGGGATTTCGATGTGTATGAATGCAAAATTTTAGATACTTAACACTTATGACGGTTGCATGACATGTACTTTTGAACTCTCAATTTTAATCGCTCATACCTAGCAGGTTATGTACATTGTTAATTCTTTTTCTTTTTATATCCGCTCAGACGATGGCCAGCCTGAACCTGATCAGCAAGTTCGACGACAGGAATGACGTGACCACCGCCTTCGCCCCTCACCTCTCGACTGTGGCCCTCGTACAATACCCGGAATTATTTCGCTTTACTCTGCTCAGAATTGTTTTGCACTAAATGTATTTTGTGCACAGAACATTGGGACCTAGGACTTTCGCTTTCTTTGAACTCTGAATTTTAATCTTTCATAATTTGCTAGGTATTATGTTCACTAAGTTAATTGCTTTTTCTTTTTATATCTGTTCAGACGATGGCCAGCCTGAACCTTATCAGCAAGCTCACCGGAATGAGGTGACCACCGCCTATCCCTCACCTCTCGATGGACCTGCCAAGAATAGACCGCATAAAATCATTCAAGGGGATCACAGGTCCAAAGTACTGGCGGTCCATCGTCGCGGCCATCAAAGTACTTGAAAGGGTACAATCGGATGGTAGCAACGCCCACTTAAGTGTTTATACCACAACGCCGTGGATCTTTTCACCGACGGGAGAGTTCTCTATAATAAATCCTCAGACCTTGTCCTCGTATTCCAAGGTCTGGCGAAACTGTGAGAATTCCTCGTCCAGCTTGAGCTGAATTGTAATTTAGATTAACCCTATTTTTCTTTTTTACTTATTTCTTATTATAACTACTTTTATTACTTTTAATTATAGTGTTTTAAATAAATCTTTTCATGTTAGTCGTAAGTACAATTAAGGAGGAAGTGTGTAAAATTTAAATGTTTCTTGTATTAATCGTTGAATAAACTTTATTTACTTTATCAACTTTACCCTGTTACTTACCTGTCTTACCCTTCTATGTTAAAATAATTATTGGTAACATATTTAAGTGTTTGGAATTCAGCTGAACCTCCTGTTTGAACAGAGGGTTAACTCTATTAGAGATTAGTATCACTCAATCAGTGAAACTTTATTGTTAAATCAACTCAAGGAGCTGGACTGATCAATGTAGGGTCCATAATCTTGATCAGATGTCTTAGGACAATTGACGTACTGTACAATTAACCATTTCATACTATGGTGCATCCGTAATGAATTATTTAAATTTCTGCAACCCATTGTAATATGCAATATGTGCAACATACCCTGCAATATTAACACATGATGCAACCATTACGCCACATCGTAACTATTGCAACACATGATGCAACCATTACGATGCAATACCCTATTGCAACACATGATGCAACCCATTACGCCACATCGTCGTAATAACTTATTGCAAACACATGCACCCATTACGCCACACGTCGTGTAAGCTATTGCAACACATGATGCAACCCATTACGCCACATCGTGTAATACCCTATTGCAACATGATGCAACCCATTACGCCATGATCGTATTCGCAACGTCGGCATCATTGCAACACATGATGCAACCCATTGTCACATCGTCGCAATACCCTATTGCAACACATGATGCAACCCGTTACGCATCATGCTATTGCATTACGTCACATCGCGTTTACTTTCACAATGCAACATTACCACATCGGGAATTGAACCTGTTCGGGCCACATGGGCTTACAACACCCATTACGCAATTATTATCGCGCTTTAAATAACCATTCCAAGCCCCAAAACGAAATTAACCAGCTCAAAAAATCAATCAAAATCATTAAGAGTAGGAAAATTTGTTTCATCCAGTGACATTGGTGCATCAAAATGCACAAATGGCCACGAACAAGTGGGGATGAGCTCGCTCTCATGTGCGAGGAGCTCAATCCTGACTTGCTAGTTGTAACCGAGCACGGTTTTAACAACGGCAACATAATACAATTCAAAATTATGAGCTGGCCTCCTTTCACTGCCGCTCTGAAGCCAGGTGGAGGAGTTGCAATTTTGTCAAAAATTTGCTTCACTTTACCAGACAGACTCATTGAATCAACCGACAAACATTTCGAAATTACTGGGTAAAGACTCAAACATAACAAACAAAACTCGCAGTCATCGAACTATACAGATCTCCCAACGGGAACGAAGACTTTTTTCTAAATTTGAACAACTGTTGTCTGACCTAACAACAATGGGTCGCCGTTTCGCGGTCATGGAGGATTTCAACATTGATGTCCTTGACGTCAACCACCCCATGACAAAACGGTTTGCCGACTTGTTAAGTCGTTTGCTTGTTTGGTCGGTGACCTCGCCAACAAGGGTCACCAACCACTCAGCAACAGCCATTGACAACGTTGTTACCAACATCACAGACGCAAAGGTCAGCGTGATCAACACGGCAATTTCAGACTACTATGGTTAACAGAACTGATCATAATCAGTCGTCATCCACCAAAACGGGATCCTCCAACCACAAAAACATCCAGAAACACTAGGCCCGAAAATATTGCGCTCCTCTAATACTTGCTTTCACAAGAAAGGTGGAGCTTTATAAATTTTTGTGATCCTGTCGAACAGTAATTTCAAAATTTCGCGAATACCTTTAATTTCCACTTATAGACGTGAGTTGTCCCCTCAAAAAGACAAACCAAAAATCGAGGGTACTAAGGTGCACATGGATTACCAAAGGTATCCTTACAACAAACAATCAACAAACAAACAGCAAATTTATACTTCAAATTCTTTTTTCAAAACTATAGGTGGATTTACAGAAAGACTACCAAAGCGGCAAAAGCCTATGATGGGTCTAAAGCATTGCTCACGTCAAAAAACGTTTCAAACACCGCATGGGCCATTATCTATAATATAAAAATGAATCGCAAAATGTGTTGGTAAGCGCAACTCAACAACGCCTGAACCAATTTGGCCAAATCTTTTTTTAAAACGTTCGTTGAGTTCAAGGATTTTTTACGGCGAGTAAAAAATTCGAATAATTGCCGGAAACCCCTTAAAACAGCCCTTTCTTTTGTATACAAACGTTTTCTAACTAAAACGTAAACAATTTGAGCTTTATTGCTATTGTTGCCAGCTGATATCCCTATTTTACAGACATAAACATATGTACGGCTAAAGAAAAAACAACAACAAACTGTCAATGTCGATTTGCCTTTGTACATTGTGTTGTTTTCCTTGGTTTTTCTGTAACCTAATCTACTGAGTTTGCTTTTGTTAACTTATAGATGAAACAAATTCGTATATCGTGTATTGTGCAGAGTGATTAATACGTAGGAACAAAAAACTACCACATTACAAATCTTTTTGACAGGACGAAGTCTGTCGGGTCCGCTAGTAAACAAAAAAATCCGCGTACCCAAAAGGGAATCGAACTGAAAATTCAAAGCGAACACGTCAGCGAACCACACAGAGTCGCTGACGAGTTCAACAAATTATTTTCCTCAGTCGGAACGGATCAAGGCCTTAGTCAGGCCGAGAATATGCCCACTTACCCATCAATACCGAGTCCTACAGCCTCCATGGCTCTGACTCCGGTCACAGAAGAGGAAATTGCCAGAGTGATAAGAGATTTGCCTTCCAAAAAAACCAACGATTCAGATCACGTTTCAACGTGGCTCATCAAACAATGCTTCAAGCATTTGCCGAAGCCACTTGAACATCTGATCAATCTCACTTTTCACTCAGGAACTGTTCCCTCTTCTCTCAAAAATGCCAAAGTCACACCTATGTTTTATGTTTTAAAAAGGGCGACCCTCAACTCAAAATTACCGCTCGATTTTAATCCTTCCAGCATTCAGCAAATTTTCGAGAAGGCTTTTCTTATTCGAATTGCAAACTTTTTAGATAGGCGTAACCTACTATCAAAGGGCCAGTTCGGATTCCGGAATGGAAAATCGACAATAGACGCAGTGATGTGTCTAGTTGACACGATAGTAGACGCGATTGAAAGTCGGGAACCTACACTCAGTGTATTTCTCGACTTATCAAACGCTTTCGATTGTGTTGATCACGCTACCTTAACCCACAAACTAGAATATTACGGGATACGAGGAGTGCCACTCAAGGATGAAATCGTATCTCTAATAGAACACAGTTCGTCCAAATTTCTGAAGCGCGATCGGAGGAGAAGTGGCTAAGCATGGGGTCCCTAGGCTCCATTCTGTGTCCACTGCTCTTTTTAATCTGTTAATGCGATTGTGCAAAAGGATCGGAGAGTGACTTTAGATGAAATTAGTGAAAATTTCCCACGCACTATCGTTTACAAAGTCCTCACAGAACACCTCAAGTACCGTGAAATGTGTGCTAGGTGGATTCCACGCATGCTTACCGATAATCACAAATTGAAACGAATGGCTGCAGTGCTATGCTTTTTGGAACGCTATTCGAAAACGACCTCATGCAGCTGAAAAGACGAAGCAGTTACTCAACCATTTCCGATGGGATGTTCTCGCCATCCTTCGTACAGCCCAGACCTATTCCCTAGTGACTATCATTTGTTCATAAAACTTAACGAGTTTTTGGGTGGGAAACGTTTTGAGGGTGACGAAGAAGTCAAACAAACGGTACTGGCTTATTTCAATGGATTGGCGGCAGAAGACTACGACGTAGGTTTTAAAAGCTTACGTAGCAAGGTACAATAAATGCTTTGATTTATAAGGAAATTATGTAGAAAAGAAGGGTTAAGATATAACAATGTTAAATACTAAGTTTCATTGAAAAATTTTGGTTTTCTTCGTTTTATTGAAAAGGTTATTACTTTTCTGATAGTAAATAAAAACAGAAAAATTAGTCTGGTTATAAAATATAATTTCAGTTACGGAATTTCAAGTAAAATCAAAATGGAAAAACCAAGTTTTAAATAAAAAAATATTTTTTTGATTTCGAAAGTAAAAGTTTTAGTGTTTATATGCAACAACATCAATATATCTATGCTTCTAGAGAAATGTCCACTTGTAAGTCAATTAATTTGTGAAACATGTAATTTGCAGTTTTTATCACAATAAGTTATTAGTTACGTTTATTAAAACGTGATTTTCCGTTAAGAACATAATTATAACTAGAATAGTGATTTTATTCAAAGAAACATTTTCTGAGCTAAGGTGCCTGCAAAACAAGCTATGCAGTTTTTGCTCATCCATGTCATTGTGCTGCCACGCAGACGTTGCAGGCATCGAGTTATTCTTGGTAAAGGCAATATAAACTGTAATTTATTGTCGTCATACAGGTATTATCTGATTTCACACCTTATTTATTTGTAAAACAATGGGAATAATCTAATGGTGTTTTGACTAAAGACAATCTTGGAAACCATTTTTCCATTAGACTTTTGTGGCCACTTCCAGGGAAAGCTACTTCTTACGTTTAAGACATTTGGGAAACTCCACCCTTTCTCAAGGGTCTAACCTAAACTTACGCTACATTATAAATAATACTTATTCTACAGTATTCCTTTTTAGTTTTGAAATACACACCTTAAAACCTAACAGTATATAGCAAAACACCCGAAATTTGGACGTAGGGAGGGATATTTACGATACTAACCCAACTGTTTGAGTAAACATTTCGCAATCACAACATCCCTAGTTTACTCACTCCACATAATGTGTACAATGAAACGAAGCGCGCACATCAAAACATCGTCGCTCCGGTGAGTACAGCTCAATGGGATAATGGACAGCGATGAAGAGTTTATGAGCATTTAGGGGCGCCCGGCTTGCACAATAGGCGTCACGACAACTGCCCCTTGTGCCGGAGTAATCTACAGCAATCATCCCCTAACTGCCCCATCCCTGGACCATTGTCATCCGCCCGTCACTACTGAGGTAACGGGGCGTTTGCATGAGGGTGGTGATAAGTGCAGAAAGAATATTGGTTTTATTAGTTTTGATTTGAGAAATATCCGAGTTATTGCTGGCTTTTTCCGTTAATGAACAAAAAGAACGACTGAATTTCTAGGTTGAAATATTATTACGAACGTTATCCATTGTTATTTAGCGAACAAGAAGAACATGACTTTTCACGACGTATTTTTATCTAGGCTGGTTGTTATAAAGATTAATACATTAGAGTAAAACAAACAACAAAACAAAACTCATGTTATTTGGTGGTGGGGACTAATTGGCTTGCGCTGATTTCTTTCAGGCTAGCTCATTTCCTAACGTTTTGTGTTAGGTTACGTTTCACCTGAAGACGGGATCAGACTTCAGATACCGAAATGTCGTGTACTTCTTGTTCACTAAAAAACTATAGAAAATGTCCATAGTATTATTTTAAACTCAGTAACCTAAACATAACACTAAACAATTACTCTATCGTTATTTGTTTACGTTGTTCTTTTAGCATTTTGTTTTAGGTACAGACGAGAGTCTCCTGTACATATACGAGTAGGTATAAATAAGTCAAGCTTTTATTGCGTAAAACATATAATTGTTTTGCAGCTGCCTTTAGTATTAAGTGTGTAAAACTTTGCATTCATCTAAAACTACACATCAATATTTTTATTTTGAAGTTATTTTTAATAGTGTCAAACATACAGGTCAATGTCTCGTAGAAGCACTTCCTGTACTGTATCGCAACAACGAGAAACCTCGAAGGTTCAATAGCACCATGCCACAATATGAAGAGTGGTGTAGGTCATGTCGTTGAAGATGCTTTCACACGACGGCACCGGCACGGAGAATTCCAATGGGATAGGGCGTCTTTAGAAATCCAATATGATAGGGAAAGTGCTCCGAAATTTACCATAGGATTTAAAACAAAAGTTGTTGTAAACACAAATCAAAATTAACAAATATTCACATTTTTGTCTTATTAATTTGTTTAATTGTGGGTTGCGTAGCTTAGATTCTATTTATTTCAGCTTATTGAATTTTGTTAGAGTTTTAAAGCTAAAACGCACTTTTTCGTACAGTTTTCACAACGCTCAACTTGGAACTACTGTCAAAGGGAACAAAACAAAATTTTCTTTAACTTGATAACTTCATAAATAGGGAGTCTACAAAAATAAGAGTCAACAAACTTTCCGAACAAAAAAAAGGCAATATGGGAGTAATTTAATATAGTACTATGGGTTGTCACCTCCCAAATTAATAATCAAGAATCTTTTGCAACTGAGAATGATAAATAAATCATTTATTGCGGAAACATTTGCATGTTATGCAATCGTCAACTATTATTTTGAATATCTAAAATTTTCCATACATACTGACATCGAAGTCCCATTCAAACATACATTTTGTTCATTCACTCGCTCTCTTTCAATCGAATTGTCCACCCTAGCTCTTTTATCAGTTAGTGTTTTCCACGTTTTCCCAGCTATGTACCATAAACTCGTCTGTGTTGTAAAATTCTTCTGCATGATAAAGACGTACAATGTATTGCAAACTATAAAACTGAACGTAATCAATCATATGATGTAGTCAAGTATGTTATAAAAATTAATCAAACGAAACTGTCTTTTGGGTAAAACAGTTTTCGGTCCCTGCGAACTACAATGGATTGCACCGTAAAACGACTTAAGTGGATTGGACCTGGAAAATTGGACCTGAGAAAATCAGTATCGTGCTTTACCGTTCTCAAATCTTATATTTAAAGCAACCTTTTTTTGGTGAGATGACATCATCGGATTATAATGTTAACCAGATAACAAACAGTAGTGTTGATGACACCTTTGTTAATTAGTGTTTAATTATGAAAGTCTTGGTACGTATGTAGGTAAATTACCAAGGGAATCGTTTATTTTCTGGTGGTCTTGTATCTGCAGAAGATTAAAGTCGGTGTTTCTAAAAAACTGCGAAAATGTGATTTTTAGATTTTCTAAGTTTTGTGGTCAATCCCATTGCATGCAGATGAAATACCATTGCATGCTATTACGTGTATCTAAGAATTTTTATTCTGCAAAAGAAAGCTGTGCGAATAGTATCAAAATTAGGTTTAAGGGATTCTTGTAGAGCAATATTTAAAGTATTAGGTATTATTACCGTACCTTCATCTATTTATAAATATGAAACAAATATTTTTCCATAACAAATAATAGTTTGGTAACAGGTCATGATATTCACAACCATGACATTAGAAATATTAGTCAATATAGGTTGGTATATCATAGGCTTGAAATATCTCAGAAATGACCGTACCAAATTGTTTTTACATTTTTATCAAATTACCGGACTATTTTAAAAACATTGGCAGTATAAAAAATCAAAATGGAAAAAAATTAATTGAAAATAATTTTATAGTGTAGGTGAATCTATAGATTATTTAAAACAACTAATTTTCCAACAACATTTCAATTGTTAAAACACTACATTAGCAAAAGTAAAAGGTCAGGTTTGTCTTCTTTTTAACGAGGTGAAGTTAGGACTACGAAGTCCTCTCTACCACTCAACCTCGACCTTTAATTAGCGTCACCGTGTAGTCACATTACAAATTGCAAGTGGTGACTGCGTGGATCGAACCCGCGCCACCGGGGTGATGAGCTCCGGAGTCACGTGCGATACCAATCCGCCACTCGTCCTCTCAGCTATGTAGCAAGTAGTACCATAAGGAATCATTATTTTGGTGATGAGTTTGTCTGATTTGTTTTTATATTTAGATTTGTTTTGTGTACACAACAAATAAAGCTAATTATTTATCTACACGCAAAAATAAGTAGTGGGTAATTTTCAAAAGACGGAGAGCTAGTGTAACCTCCGAAACCTCCGTTACGCCATGTTTGGTGTCGGCGCCAACCGGACTGGTGTGCGCGCGCCTTCTACCTGCCAGCAAGAGCAAATCGTTTCCTGATAGACAATGATGAATTGTCGGCAGTCCCTCTGACACGTTCCATTTCTTGCGTTCTGCACAGTCACTGGCGCAGATGGAAGAAATAATGCATCTAACTGTACTCACTCACACAAGCATAAGCATGGGAGCATCATGGATGTGCGATTCACATCGTCACTAGCTTTAGACGGGAGGTTACTTCGTACTAATCGAGTTAGCAGTAATAAAAAAAATGTAGGAATGATTTTATTACATACAAAATGTAAAAGGAAACATTAGTTAAGGAGGTTTGAAGGACGTGCCAGTGAGAGTGAATAACGTAAAAGGTTTGTTTGAATAAAAAGATACATATAATACAGTGGCGTAGCTAGGATTTTAAATTGTGGAGGAGGGCGTTCACCAGGGTTATGAGTCCTTTTCGTAGCGTGAACGACCGGAGTGGAGGGGGGCCTGGTGGTAGGGGGTCATCCCTTAAGAAAGTTTGCTAATTTTGATTGTAACTTTTAAGACCTTCTGCAAGCAATTTTACTCTTAAAAGACGGCCAGATAGATTGGGAAAAGTGTTGTAAAATTGTGTAAAACTTCCTTGCAAAAAGAAATTCTCACCAGTTCTATTTTTATGGATAAATCAAGTTTTAAATGGCCTAACAAACAATTCATTGTATGAAGAAAGTACATGGTTTAGAGTTTCTATGCAGCAGCCTCAATAGCTCTATGCTTCCAGTAAAAGATTTTATATTAAAGTACATTAACCAGTTTAAAAACATAGTTTGTAGTTTTTACTCCATGTTATAAGCGGTGCCTAAAGTAAGCCGCTATATCCGGGTTAGGAAATGTATCATTGGAATTGTTGTTTTAAGTAGTTTAACTTACTAAATTGGGAAAATATGGTTGAATTGAAGCATAGAGTTTCAGCTAATTAATGCTGCAGCATACAAAATTAAAAACGTAAAACTTCCTTGCCAAACAAAATATTTACTATCACGTTTCGAGTTTTATGTTCCTGATGAAAATTAGGTTTTAACAACCTAATAAGTAATTTATTTTTATAGGAAAGTACAAGCTTTAGAGTTTTTACAGCAGCCTCACTAGCATTTTGCTTCCTCTGAAAAATATTTTTATTCAAGTACATTAACCAGTTTAAAACATCGTTTGCAGTTTTTACTTTATGTTTTAAGTGGTGCCCATTGGGTCTTGCGACCGTTTCTTAAGACCCCTAATATTAATACAGATTTCATTATTAGGTTGATACTAACATATTACTTAAAAGTCTGCGAGGCAAAATATCCGATAACATATTTAGGAAATCAACCGATACAGGATAAAGTTATCCTGAGTATTTCACCTTCACTTCTAAATTTAAATTGTTTAATAGTTAGAAACTTTAACTCAATTAAAGACAACCAGATTTTCTTGTATAACATATTTATTAAGGAACAACGATAAAATACTATAGTGTAATTATGTGACTAGAATGATGACTAGAATTCAACTCAGTGCTACAATGAAAATATTCGTTATAGAGGTACAGCTAGATCGCTTTTGCCCGTACTTTGTCGGAATAAACTTAAAATATTTGGTAAATAGGAAACTTACTCTATTATAAATACCAAATTACGTAGTTATGAGATCGATAACACTGCAGTTGTGAACAGATTTCCTCATTCTGTACTTCTACAACGTATAATCTCAATGGTATAATTCTAAATTCACTTTTTGATCTATAATATTGAACATATTGAAAATTATTGTTATACTATACAATTTTTACATATAAAGAACTTATAAAGTATAACAGTGTGGTTTGCGAAGTTACTTCATATAAAATACAATACAGTTGTTGCTGATAGTTAACTCTATCCAGGACAAAAAGTTGAAAATAATGTGCCGTTAATATAGATGTTCAATGATGTTTATATTTTAACTATAACGATTTCCAAAAATCAACTTGTATGAGTTCATAAACTCAACTGTTTAGTAGAAGCTACCTTAATATATTTCATTTCAAATATGAGTAATTTAATTGTCGATGGTTCCTCTTTGTTTAAAACACCTATGTGGCTTGAAACACTGACAATGCGTGAAATAAATACGAACTGTACACTGCAGACACAGCTAAAACCTTTTATTGAAGAGCTTAGGAAGAATAAAGTTACTAAATCCTTAAGACGTGTTGTAACGCACTGTTAAATCTATGGGGTTTGCTGTCAACGCGGAATTTCTACAGACAGGGTCAGATAAAAAAACTGTTATGGTAAGAGGATAGTAATTATCTTCTTTGGAATACCAAACTAAAGGTTTTGTTAAACAAACACAATGCCATAAATTTAATTTAAAATTTACTGTCGATGAAATGGCAGAATATTAGAGATAAGAGGAATATAATGTAAACTACTGCAGTTTATGTTATAAATAATAACTTTTAGATGACAATCGGCATCATGAAACAAAATGGTAAGAAGAATCTTTAACTTAACCCATAGGCTTTCACATCTTTCTCAAGCTTTCACACGGTTTCCTTAGTAACATATACAGGAGGCTATTTTGGGTATCATATACAGTATAAGATTAAGAAAAGAAACTCACAATGTCATACTTAGGAACTCAAACATTCACTCAACAAACATGGTGGCCTGTTAAAGTTTGCAGATCTTACTTTTATTTGCTGAATTATTTTTTGTATCTATTTGTTTGTAAAGTTTGCTACTTAATAACTTATTCTCTCATGAAATACATTTTCTGACTTCATGCTGTTTTGAAAGCAAGAAAATCACAATCAACATTTTAACAGTGCGTTATAACTCAACTTTAGTTCGTCAAAACAGTGTATTAGGCCGTGTCCGCTCTTCTCCGACACTCTGTATACGAAAAGTGAAACATTTTCTAAATCCTCACCGTCAAAATGTACTCGACCATGTTTTAATAAACTGTTTGTCAATGAGGATGAAACCAGGGTCTAGTTGGCTGCCACATCCCTGGGGGGCGAAGACCTGACACTCGTCTCTGGACTCGGGGGAGGTTCATGAACATGGGGACTCTTGTAGAAGCAGAGGGTGCACAGTCCAGGGGACACGCCAGGGGTGGGGGGCGATGCGAGAGGGAAACTCGGGAAATTGGGCACAATCCCACTGGCGAGGGCGAGATTCCTGAAACATGCGGATACAAAATGTTTAAAATGTATACACTCTAAAAAAATGTACGTGCTGGAGTTAACCATAACTTAAAGTTAGAATATAATTTATGTCGTCTTTTAGTAGGTATCTAGATTCTAAATTTGACACGAAAACGTCGTGAAAGTTCGATTTCCCTATCTTGGTACAAAATTATGACTTTAGCAAGGAAAGAAGTTTTTAGTTTACATTTAGTCAAAATCCCGACTCTCTGCTTTGAACGAATGGATTTCCTCCTTCAAAGGTTCAACTTCCGACGGTAAGTCGAAATTTCAATCAAATTAGAACAGTAGTATTGTTACTATAGAGGCTATGAGACTGTTTTGACGATATTGAGATTAGGTTTAGCGAGACACTGGTGTGTGCCGAGTGACATACCATCGTTAAAAGTAGGAACCTTAGAAATCTAGGCATAAATTCAGTAGACGGAAGTTGATGTATCTAACTTAACATCACAGTGAATTCCTAGACATGTGCTATATCTAGTACATCAAAGACTGTCAAACTGGTCGACCTGAACGTATTTTCCATCTTTTATTAAGTTTATATGAAGTAAATTCAGAAAACAATCAACGTTATTTATATTTATTTATTCATTTACGTTTTTGTTGGTGTGAAATTACAAATGAGCTTCCGTTGAACAATAATATTCCTTGTAGTCTTTCTATTCGGCTTTTACTTCCAGTTTAACTCACAACGGTTTTGTTTTCTATAAAAACTTATCAACAATTAATGTATTCAAACTTAGTGCACATATTGGTGAAAATTTCATAAACATGTTCATCAAAACCATAGATTTCTTTACAGCATACTGTATCACGTAAAAATAGTCTTCGAAGGAAAACCTTTTTATTTCTTAGTTTTAGATTGTCAAAGTAGTTTATGGTCACAAGTCACAAAAAATTAAGTGGGGTATGATATCTTCCAACCTTTGTTTGGGGCTTCCGTTTTTGTAGCACCAACTGTTAAGCCTTTTGGTGCCACCCGCGAACGTCAAATCACCAATTTCAGAAACAGTAAGTGAAAACGGTGTCAATGCAAAGTGATGAGGAATTACGGAAACTCGTGTCCATTTTTCATTCTATGAATAGTCATAAACTGTTCAATTAAAATATGTCTTTCTAACTATTTTAGGGTTTTCGTAAACAAGACCTTAAAGCAGCTGTTCCACTATTTACGCCGTACATTTCCCACCCTCAATTAAATTACCGTAACAATTCCTCAATCAATTACCACCGACGCGCAGCTAATTCCCAGCCCATCCACAACCATTGAGAGCGATCAATTTATTTATTGTTTCTGTAATTAAATAGACCCATAACACGATCTGTGGTCCGGGAACAAATTAGTTGAGCCGATTAGTGCCGGGGGAGGTTTGAGTGGTTGGAACAGCTGCCCTCCCCCCCGGACTGGATAGATTGAAGAGCGGCCGACTATTTCCTCATTAAAGTCAATATGTACTGCATTACTGCCCCGTGAAGTGTCGTATGACAACCCCTTGACACTCGAGGGGGAGGGGTGCGGGGGTGCACCTTGCTATGTGGATGACACTCTTGTTTTTGTCACGATTTAAATTAGTTACGCTTCCTTTTATATTTTGAAAAGGTCATATGTAATTTCAACAGCTAGTGGGGGTGGATTGGTCATAGCTCTTTTTTGTCTCATGTCAAATATTTTCGATTAGATTATTTCATCGGGTGCTCAAATACTAGCGGCCACTTGGACATGAAATGTTACAAAGAAATATATGAACTTTTCTTCCGGCTATTGTGTTTGAAAACTACACTGGCATAACACGAGAACGACTTTACATATTTTATTTTAACTTTCATTAAAGTTTCCTAGTTTTTTTGTAAAATGTTCTTACGAAAGAATAATAAAGAAGCCCGCAGGGAAAATAAAAAAATCTTTGGATTTAATTGTGCGAATTTCACCACAATAATGCCTATTTAATTAAAAAGAAAAATAGCTGATAAACTATTAAATATGTTTAGTAAACATATGTTTTGTGGTCAGGACAAAGTTTGTCGGGTCAGCTAGTTAAAAATTAAAACCACAAAATAACTCTCAGTAAATCACGATTACAACTCGATTTGTTTCTTTCGTGCAGATTGGTCGTGATGTAAATTAAGTATTCAATAACAATTATAGCCTATATCATCCACAACACCTGCCCAGGTCTCACATCTTTGTTGCGTGGTAGATAACGTTATAGATAAGAAAACAATCGCGACATTGTTGTAATTGAAATGAAGCAGAGTATGCTTTATTAGGGGTTTGTTTATGTATTTAAAACTATTTCAATGAAATAATTATTGTTATACATTTTATTTGCTTGTTGCGTTTGGATGTTTAGGATGAGCTGTCAACTATAGCCTAGTTCTTTTGGTTCATAACGCTTTAAATATCATAATTAGCTTGAAATATTTCGGTCTTACTGTGGAGTATCATCCTCAGCACAAGGGCTGTAACACTGAAACAATGATGTTTTGACGCAGTGTGAACCAGAAGAACTGGATTATAATTGTGATGCAATCGCCAAAGCCTAAAAGCTATGAGCTGTCAAATTGTATCATAAATAAAAATGCCTTAATTTAAACGTGTAAATTTGACAATATTGAGCCTTATATGTTAGGGTTACTTTAACGCACATTAACAATTTAAAAATACCTATATAATTCTTTGGTTTTCTTTTCATTCTGGAAATAATAGTTTTAAATTACGACTCACACAAGTTTAAGTTGAAATATTAATGTCTTGCCAGATAAACAACACCAATTTGATAGGCCTGCTCTTCGACCATCTAATAAAAATTTCTCGAACCTAAATATAGCGTACTTAGATTTTTAAAGCCAACCTTTACACTAACAAACTTAACTAATAATCTTACTTAATTTTACGTGATTAACTCTAATATTAACTTTCGAAACATTCCCAAGCAAAATATACATTAAAACACAAGCCGCTCTCACTCAACGATATCACTTATACAGCACAAAACAAAGCTTAAATGAAGACCTAGCCGCAAGCGAAGTGGGATTAGGGCACTACACAGGATCGACATTAATAGACGTATTTAGTCGTTGAGGCGTACCGGATGTTCTACTCGACTGACTGATCAGCTGATCAGACAGAGTAGAGGGACAAGTGTCGCTATCTAGTGGGGCATCATCAGTAATATGACAATGATAGGCTTTATCAGGTCCGGTGTCGGGGGGGAGCAGCATCACTGATATTGCTGAGTGAATGGAACGAGTGAAGCGTGTGAGAGGCTGGGAGTTACCGTGTGCTGCACGCGGAGATTTTAATTTAGAAATCATCTGGCAGGGGCTACTTGGAACTAATCAAGGGTTCTCGTCTTGAGCGAGGGGCTTGCTTAAGGGTGTGCACTGTGCAGTGCGGCGTCAAAAATAACGGTGAAGTTTGACCGATGACTGTAGCTGATGGGGTGAAAAATATGTTTCCGAGCGGCAAGACACTACGACACCTCGCGCCAATTTCAAACTTGCCGACTTGCTAGGGATTTAGTTTGCAATCGAAAACACTTCCCAAAAAATTTGGAAGTCTCCAGTCTGGTGTAAAACTATATTGACTTTAGGTTTCTAAGTTTAAATGTTACACTACCACTATTAACAACGGCAGCTTTGATTGCTACCGTATCGTGCACGGGGGAGGAAGAACATTAGCTCTTTGTGCATTGTGGGTCAAAGACTTGATTTGAGGCGCATTGAAGCAAACAAATCTACGATTTCAGGAGGAATTTAGATTTATATGTAACGTAAAATATGACTCTGAGACAAAATACTTCTACAATGCTGATTCAGTGTTCTGATGTTACTTCATTCTACTTTCACACACATGAATAGTAGCAGCTACTAAGTCGCTCAGTGTAACATACCCATAACCTACAGTTTTAGTATTATTCAGTGCAATAAGAAACTTGAAAATATTCGGCTAGGGATCATATTTTGTGATTTAACATATGTACTACGAGTATTTAATATATTCATATGTACATATGTATTCTAACTTTCTACGTTAACTAGTTTTCCTTGTAATTTGTTTGGGACAGCATTCCGAATATCCAGTAAAAGTAAATTTGAGGTCGAATACGAATACTGACCTGTAATGTTGATCTATATGAGCCTTCTCTATCCTCTTGTCCTTGGCACGTCTGTTCTGGAACCAGATCTTGATCTGAGTCTCCGTCAGCCTGAGAGCCTCCGCGAGCTCGAACCTGCGACTCCTGGAGATGTACTCTGCTCGCTGGAACTCCAGCTCCAGGCGCAGGGTCTGCTCGCTGGAGAACGTGGTGCGTTGTCTCCTCGGTCTTCCTTCTTTTCTTCTTCTTCTTGCCACTGGAACAAAGGTTAGGTGGTTTAGTCATTAGGTCACTAAATCACTATTTGAGATGCCGACAAAGTCGTTTTGTTGTTTTTGTTATTTAATTTCCTTGCCACCAGAACAAAAGCAACATTAGATCAATTTATATGTTTTATTTTAGTTTACCGTTGATTGTTATTGTTGAAGGTTAATGCAGTTTCATTGTCATGTTGTTCTTATTCTTAAACAATGTCGATGAATAAGTCATTGAACCTTGACTTGCAGTCAAGAGTTAGTTCAAGGCAATCTCAGAATAATTCCAACACAGGTTTTTTCACGCCATTTTTGCCATACTTGTTTGTATAATTTTGTTTGGGTTTTGCACAGCCAATTTTGCATTACAAACCTTTCAATTTTGTTTGTTTTGTAACGATACTTTTTCACACATTTTTATCATCTTGGGCACTTATGAGAGGCATCGCAATGTTGAAGATCAATAAATCGTTCCACAACCTTTTTTGTATGCCCTTTTGTTTTCGGTGGAGACAGTCTTTTGCCTGCTTCAGCTCAAGTCAACTGTTGCTACCCGTTGTCGACTTCTTTGGCAAAACGTATGTCATTGGTCGGCCAGCCCCGCACAACGCCGTCGGAGGAGTCGTTGCTCCTCGACATGTGCCAGTTTTTTGGAATCACTGCACGCTCTTATTTGGCACTGGCTGGAGAGCAAAAACGAACAGTTTGAGCGAGATTTGGCACAATCGATTCCACATTGCAGTCGGAAAAGTGCATCCAGACACTCACACCGAGTTCCAGAAATAGGAAGCTACTTCGGAAAGAATTATCACCGAATTAAGTGTCAGAAAAGGGGCGAATGAAATACGAAGTTTGCAAAAGTAGTGGATATATACGAAGAACACATGGAAGATAGAACTAAACAGAAGTACCTTAAAAACCTATCCCAACGCATCTATTTATAAAGATATACAAAATATATTTGGAAGCTAGAGGAGTTTTCCAACACGCGTATAGCGCGTTTTTTCGCAATTATGCGTTTTAAGTGTACAAGTTGAAAAGCACCAAAACATGGACAATTTCATAATTAATTTGTAAAAGTGTTGAACAGTTTATGAGAAATTGGTCTCCATACACGCATTGGAAAACTCCTTAAGTTTCTAAATGTGTCATGTTTATTACTGTAAAAACGGTTTTAGGTGAATAACGGGCCACCGTAAACCCCCGCAAGCGCTAATTTGACAGTTAGGCCGCATTAGTTAAAAGAAGGCCCGTTGTTTAATGTTTAGCCAGTTGTATTACGTGCGCGGTGTCTTTAGTTCCTTGGGGGGATGAATTCAGCCTTTGTCTCAGGTGACCACTGAGTCGGACCCTTAATGTTGTGCAACACGTTGTCAAAAAAAAAAGATCGAAAATGGGAAAAATGGATGTGAAAAAAGTCCGAACCGTCAACTAGATTGAAACGAAGTGCACTACCCGCGTGCGACGGAAGCCCTTCAAGCCACTTGAGTAAGTGACTCCACCAGTGTCCATCCGGTGTAACATACAGTGTACTCCACCAATCGTAGTGATTTGCTACCCCTCATGCATCCACCACCACCTTGTCATACCATCCACTTAACCTGAGTCTTATACTGCTTCACACACTATAGTATTCTCTTGAGACACTGCCAGGTGGGGGTGAATCGAGCAGAGTTTTACACTAAATCCTGATCGTAATGACCACAGGAAACGAACCACGTAGTTGTTTAAAAGTGTTTAATGCCATATGTATGATGACATTGGCTCTACTTACGAGATGGAAAATAACGAATAATTGCAAAAATGTGCAGGTTTTCATAAAAATACGTAAATAAAACTAATAACAATCAAGATGACGTATAATTTTAATTTGTTCGAAGCTTTGAATCTTGAGGAGTTTTACTTATATTGTTAGAAGTAACAAATTTTACATTTTTAATTATAAATAATTTATTGAACTCATTAGAACAGAGTTCTGTGGCTATTGAATCTACAATATATAAATACAATCAACAAGATTATTATACACAGTAAATTTTGAATTGGGATGTTATGATTGTCGAAGTTAAGAAAATTGTCTAAAGAGCCTTAAGAGCCTTGTTATGCCTTTTAATTGTAGGTAATCCCTTGTAATCATATATAAATTGGTAGGTCAAAATAACGTACTTTTACTCTTCAAAATGAGTATTACGAGTATATTTAGTGGTTAAATATTTTTCAACACAAAATCTATGTATGCTAAGGAATTTAGAACAATTAAAATATGGTGTTTTCCAAATAAAAAGTAGTTCATGTGCGTTAAAAAGTACTAAAACGGTAATTATTCTTAACTTTGCGCAGTAATTACTTGAATGATGATTTTTCAATGCTTGCCTGGCAATAAATACTCGTACTATTTTAAAAGGCAATTAACATGCCAGAAGTACGAAGAATACAAGTATAAATAGAAATCCGGAACTTTTACCACCAAAAAATATTCTTCTACCCATTACAGTTTGTGTTATCTGCCAATTCACAGCGTGAACGACAGATTGTCTAGCTCAATAATCCTTACCACGCTGAAACTAATGACCCTCATAATGGGCCCTAACGGTTCGTGGCGGGCGGAAGCGGTGTGCAACAGTCCCACTTGGATGAGAGTGTTAATTGATGAGTGATCATCACGTGAGTGACGTCACGGACAGACAGACCCGGGCGCAACACCTGGCCGAGGTGCTCGCTGACTCACCCGCATCAGCTGATAGCTCTCACGGTGTTTAGGAGTATCTGTGTGGTGATTGAACTGTAGAATAGATAGACTTAACGTATAGTTTGCATTTTTTTATCGGAGAAATAAAAATGTAGTGCGGTAAATATAACTTTTTGTTAAGGACGCCTAATCACGGGAGCAAGGAGAACGTTCTTCAAGCAATGCATTTGTAAAAATTCAATTTGAGAACAAATAAATAACGTACAAGGAAACTCATTTCAAATTTCATTACAATCGGTCTGTTCATTCAGTTGTTATAGGGAAAAATTACTCATTTTTGGTTTGTTGATGGGTCACATTAAAATACATATTTATTTCAAATTTCATCAAAACTAATGAAATTTACTGTTTTTAAATAATTAAAACCTCTTGTTTGGTGAAAACTCCTTCCCAAAGGTATACCTCCGGTAGTTTGATTTTGCTGGCTAACGAACTTGTCTGAGATATTTGCAAAAGTAATTAATTTATATTATTGATTGTAGAGCCACTTAACTTGTGAAAGTGTTGAATATGAAATAGATTTATTGTTAAATTTGTAACAATCCACCTTTTATTTGAAAATTAAAACTGGATTATTACAAATTAAACAATAAATTTATTTCAAACTAATTTATATCGAATTTCACAACAATTGGATAAAAATGCGACCAGTAGAGTAGTACCTATATGAATATACAGTTTGAAAATGTTCAAACGCGTTCTTGGGTCGGTGTTCATTTCATAATCTTCGCCCTTTAGCCTTACCACGCTGACGGCATGAATAGGCCATCGTTCCTAAAAGAATCAACTAAAATACACAAGTTGAAAAATTAAACAACTCAGTTGACACAGCGATGAGAAACGTTTGCACGTTTATTCCGAGCGAATACGTGGAGGGATGGAATAATTGTGGAGCGATACAATTTAAACGCTTGAACAATCTTGGCGCCGCGCAGTGAGAGACGTCGTGCAAATCCCTTTCTGTATTGTTATTATAAGCCGCATCCGCCCACAGTGTACTCTCTGTCGTGAATATATTCGCTAACCTCGCTGTCGTGAAAGTATTCCCTTGCCATCAGCATACAGGGTGAGTTGAAAGTGGGTACAATTTGTTAAGTTTTAAATAGATAAAGATTGAAAAATGAAACTCGGGATACTGTTAAAGGAAATAAAAGAGAACTTTTAGTCGGTACTACAACTTTGTTAATTGCCCCAAAATGGGATTTTGGGGCAGCTCAAAATGTTTGGAGGGTAAGACCCATTACGTGACACCTTATTTTAAAGCTTTAGACATAAGAAAAATAACAGTGGAAACTAGAGCTCTCTATCTCAAACGAGTACACAATGGCAGCTTATTGAATTTAAGGAACACTTCATAAAGGCGTGTGAGTTAAAGTATGGAAACACTCAGTTCAATTCAAGACTGAATAAGATCGACAAATAACACTCAGAACATTTTTATAAGAAATAAAGTTGAACTTTTTGGTCTTTTCTCATTTTCACAATGGGATTTTTTTGGGGAAGGCAGCTGAAAACTTTTAAATAGAAAGAACCATTAGGTGACACCTCATTTTAAAGAACTTAGTCGAAGAAAAAGAACAGTGGAAATCAGAGGTTTTAATCTCAATTCAGTCAAAATTGGTAACCTTAATCAGGTTTTACATAATTTTAATGAACCGCCTTTTTGTACTGGATTGAGATAGGCTTAGAAAGCTCTAGTTTCCACTGTTAGTCTACTTGTACCTAGACCTTTAAAATAATGTACCACTTAATTAGTCTTAATATTAAAAGAATTTTAAGTTGCCTCCCCTCCACCCCCAAAAATCCCACTTTTGGGAACTGCACAACATTGTGATCTTAATTAAAACGTTGACTTTTATTTCCTATAAAGCTCTCCTGAGTCTCGTTTTGTCTCTCTTTATCCATTTAAAATTTAACAGAGTGTATTCATACTTTTAATGAACACATTTTAATTAAACTCAAATCAGACATATGCTTTTAAGAGGTGTAATACGAAGATCATTGATAAAATAAAGGAAAATCAGGTTACTTTGCTAAAAAAAGCTTACATTCTACTCGGGGTTAGTGGACAGTAACGTGATCAGCTAATGACATTTAATGTTAATGACCAGTCAAGTCTGATTAACATAGAATAGAATGTGACAATGTTGAAATGCAATGTAGTGCCTCAGCTCTCTTGGCTACTACCACTAAACTAACCTGAGTTATAGTGATAGTTTTGTTGATAGCATTTGAAAAAGAGACAAGTCTCCTAAATATAGATATTTGGTAATGTCAACTGCTCTTTACAAATTCTTTCTTTATTTTGCGTTAATCCGTTAGTCACCCTGTACTTATGTCACATGTTTGGTGGCCGTAGCGACAAACTAACTACTAACTATTGGCTGAGGCTGGATATTAAAAAACAAGATATTTTATGAATGTGTGTAGTTTTTACGATATAGTGTAAAATAGCTTTGAATAATCTACAATATAAATGAGTGTCTGACTAATTCATAATCAGTCCAAAGCCCCAACCACTAGATCTACAGCTTTAAAACTTTGCACACCTGTTTCTGGTAGCCCAAAACCACCCACTAAGAAACGAGTTTGAAATTTTAAGGTTTGTTGTTTGAGAGGATAAAATAGACCGCCATCCAGTTTCCAATATGATTGAAAAAAAAAGTTAGTGGTGCATTGCATTATCTACAGTTTTTTTAATTATCAATTGATGTAACATTTTTGTATGTTTCTTGGTTTTCAAGCAACGAAAAAAGGTAAAGAAACTTAAAAAAGGTCACGGGGAGCGGGGTTTCACCGCTGCGCATGCAACAAACTCTGCACGTTCGCGAGGTGCGCACAACCACGAGGTGTAGTTCGTACCCTTCTTTTAAAAATGTTTAAACGCAAAAAGTAGTGATTAGTGAAAGCGTAATGTTAGCCATTTGAAAGTACAAGGACAGATGTATCACAGGATCGGTAGTTTGATGTCAGTACCCGAGCAACAGCCTGCCTTTTGAAAAATATACTTTGTTGAGGTCAAAAACACTAAACGGAATATTAGATGTGGAAACTGTGCACATGTTGTGTTTTTTATCTAAAAATAGTGTACTATTCTTGTTACTGCTAAGCGGACAAGTGGCAGGTTGGAATAGTGCGTGGCTCCGGAGCTGACACGGGTTTGATCCCCACAGTCACCAGAACTTACATGTGTTAAGTGACTATACGCTAGGTAAAGGTCGAGGTCGAGTGGTAGAGAGGGCTTTGTAGTCCTAACTTTGCCTCGTCAAACAAGACAAACTTGACCTTTAACTATGATACTGTAAATTTTATTCGTGGCAGAGGTAAACAGATAGTTATAAAATTAAGGTTCCAAACAATAACTGCTCCTTAAGCAAAGCTAAAATCTAATAATATATTGCCTTATGGCTTAGAGCCGAGCATAATATGCTCCTAAGTGCAATGTTTTTAGGACCGCTCGTATATTCAACCAGCTATAACAATCTGTGTGACAATGCTGTGGAGTTGTTGGACCGGCTTAAGCTCGTCTTTGTTGAGACGTTTGCGTCGCCCGGCTCGCAATTATGGATCATTTTTATACCGCTGAGCTACACTACACTATACATCATGCTAAGCTTGTTCCGTCCTACTGGACTATGTATTTTCGAGCATGCAGTAGAGCAAGCTCACTAGTCTTGTCCTGGAACAATAATATTTTATACTACAATCTAGTGAGACAAATTGAGCCTTAGTGTTTTCATTTCACTAAATAATCATTATCTAGTTCTTTCCGCTCACACCAAGTCAATAATTTAGCTTGATAATAAGCTCAATAATTAGCGTCATAGTAATCATATCAATTAGCTTGATAATTAGCGTCATAATACGTCATAATAATTAGCTTGATATATTTTGGGATTTCTGTGGAATACCACCTTCATTCATTTGACTTAATGGTTGATAAACTTAGCTACTTGCCGTCTGCTATCCTATTAGTGTCTGGGCTGCCGTCTATTGGAGCAGGGATGCCACTGACGATGTTCTCATTGGATGTGACACTATTAACAACACTTCTTCAGGTTCGGGTTGCCAGCCTAAAAGTTTAATGTTGTCTTCTTTGTTGAGGTAATTATTTTTTTAATAACTTAAATTGTACCAGGGTGCCAGCCCTGAAGAAGTCATTTTGATAGTGTCACAGCCAATAAGATCATTTACAGTTGGCATCCCTGCCACCAATCGGATCGCATACAGCAAATAGCTCAGTTTCAACCAATCAGTGACGATGGAACTATTATGAAGTGTAGCTTGCTACATAAAATAATTAGCAAACGGTTTCCAAAAGTATAATGAAAACCAAAGCAGTTTACTGTGTTCCAAAGATGGGCAACGTTTAGTTTCTATGTGCTGCAGCTGTTTTTTTTTTACTCAAGGGTTTTATTACAAGATAATAAACACTTCAGTCGATAATATTTAGACCACTTCAAATTACTTGCTCTATTTTAACAAAACGCTGCTGCTGTGGCACACTAGAGGATACCGGTTCTTGATCTTTTTTTCGAGATTTCTATACTGCCCTTTTAGATGATGAACGAAAAGATTTGACCAAGCAGCATAAGCATGTGTACCATAATAAGTCAAATAAATTATAAGTAATGTATACACATTTCTTGACGACTATTACACCGTAAAAATGTAGAGTTTCACGTATTCAAGAAACCTATCGGCTTACAACATAAAAGTGATCAGCCTGGTAAAATATATTCCAATTCAACCAAAAGTACAAGGCAACAATACAATGCACCCAATTTAATTCCACCGAGTCGGTTAATCCGAAAAACAAAACATTTGTTGTTCAAACTAATAAGCGAACACAGACTATTCAGTAAATAAAACAAAACACGTCCAACGTTGGAAAATCACGCGTTATTAAATCAGGAGCAGCTGTTGGCTCCCAGATGCTTCTCACGCGAATAGGATGTCATCCAGTCATCTGATTGGCTACGAGGCATTCACACACCGCAGTTGTATTGATATTGATCATTCATTACCACAACATTGGCCGGATTGTTGTCTATAATCTATAATAATGATATAAAGCACTGAATTGCCATTGGGAAGTTAATCTACTTGCTTTATCGGTTGTTTTATCTCTGTATGGAAATATTTAGTGTTTGTGTGGATTTTATAGTCATGAGAAATTTTGCAGTAAATATGTCGGTTATTTGGTCGTTTGTTGAATACATTTTACGGAAGCACATTATTTAATTTCATGGAGGATAACGAAAAAGTTATTACGTACCTATGTTTGACATTGGTGACCATTTATACGTATATTTCAAGTTGTCGTATTTTTATTTTTGTTTAAAGACTTTTCATATGCTGATTGGAATTAGTAGATTGAGAAAATGGTTTAAAACCTCCGTAAACGACCTGAAAAATGCATTCTCGTCAAGCTTATGTGTGCAGAAGGCCATGTTTTTCCTTTATCGGTCGCATGCTATTACAATAGAGAAATTGTAACAAATATCCCATAGATGTGTTTCACGTCAAAGAACCCCCTAAGCCTCTTTTGGCCACCAATGGACAGTTGAATATTTACAAGGAGATTTCCTTACTTTGATATCTCGGAGGGAACCCACCTTGAAACCGTTTCTTAGCGACCATAAATCAGATATTTGTTTAAGTAAGAGAGACTATTGCATTACACACATTGCATAACACTTCAAGCAGCACATTGTTCATGTTTATTATAATCTTAGGAAAATAACATGGATGTAACTTTGTTTGTAAACTAAACTAGCATATGTATAGTGACAGTTTTATTGGATATAGGAGGTCAATTATTCAGATTTTTCAATTACACTTCAGCAATGTTTTTAAAAGGTGAATTAGGACCGTACACCAGTAATAACAATGACCAAAGATGTGGTTTGATTCAAGCTGGTATATTAGGTCAATGGTATTTAACAAACGTCAATGCATTTGCTAGTGTTAGGTTTTAATAGTAGGTTACTGCAATATGATAACTTATTCTATATATCAGTATGAATAACCTAATCTAGTATTAGATATTACAAAGTGATTTAGACTTAATGAAGCTTTGCAGTATTTTTTTCAATAGCTACAATCAAATTATACACAGAAAAACAAAACAATAATTTTTAAAATCCAAATTAGTATAACATAAATACTCATCTACTCTGGTTTTCACTCATAATGTTAAGTTGAGCCCACCAGATGTGATTGTAAGAAACTGTATTTGATCATAATTATTAAGCACTAGTTGAGTAATTTTCGGTGGAATGTATTTGTATTCCTCTAATTTGAAAACCTACTAACAATATATATACGTAAATGTAGTGGGATAACTATCTACTTCCCAATTACACAACTAAAAGATTGATATATATTTTAACCTAGTCCAGCTATGTTTTTATACTGTATATCCATTTATTACACAGCGCACAATTTTCTTGTACCCATTACAAATTTTTTGGACTAGAATATTTTAGGTTTTATTCTTGTTGGCTCAATTTAGGGGATAAAACTATTTCCTAGTCAGGTTCCGTTTACTGCCTTGTTTAATCAATTTTAGGTAGGTATTTTAGAGTCTTCGAAAATATCGAATTTACAATTTGAGAAGATTATTTACAAAAATAGACAGTCTAATAATACTTTAGGAGTATTACAGCTTCACAACATTGTTAAATGAACTACCTCAGACATGAAACTAAATCAAAACTAAATTCAGTAAAAGCTGAAGCGCTCATATTTTAAACTTTTCAAATTAGCACATCATACAAGACCTATTATAATTAAACAAACACAGGAGGACTGCATCTTAACTTTCCATTAGCCCTTTGGGCCAAGAACTGACAACCTTCAGAACTTGGATACAATAATTCTGATATACCTTAGCTGAACAGGTTTCCAAATGAGAGTATGATGTACAACTTTATGTCTATTAATTTATTTTACACTACACAAATCAAACAAAACACAGAACAAATAATTTAAACCATTTTCAAATTTTCTTTACACAAACTACTCACATAAATAACAATGATTGCAATGGACGAAGAAAGCAAATATTTGGGTCTTATTTTGATAGGAACTTTTCTTGGACACCGTACATCGATTTTATTTGTTCTAAATTATCTTCACAGTTATTTCTTTTAAGTAGATTTTCGGGATATTAAAACTATTTCCTAGTCAAGTTAATTTACTTTGCCCTTATTTAATCAATACTTAGGTACGGTATTGTTCCATGGGGTTCTACATCCCGGTCAAATTTTTTAAGAGATTTCCGGTTACAAAAAATAGCAGTCCGAATAATAGCTGGGGTACACAGACGAGCTTCGTGTCAACATCTTTTTAAAACTATGCAAATTTTAACATTACCGTCAATTTTTATTTATGAAACCCTTGTATATTATAAATTTAAATCAACATAAGTTCAAACCGGTTCAGACATACTTACAACACGCGGCACAGACATCAACACAGACAGACATCACACAGACTTGGGATTGCGGCTAATCTTCCGGAAAACCTGGGGCCAAAGTTATTTAACAGGCTTCCCGAACAAATTCAAACAGAAACATCCCAGATAAATTCAAAAAATCATTAAAAACATTTCTTTTGCAAAGAGCTTGTTACTCTGTCACTGAATTCTAGATTAAGAATGTAATTAAATTAATTTAACTTGTATATATTTGTTCAATAGGTGTTTTATACAATCAAACAAAGTTTAAGTTTCAATTTAAATAATTGTAAAGCATTTTTCAGTTATTTTCTTTTACTATAATATATTCATTCATTCATTTTGTTAAATTTTAAGATCGTATTATAAACAATTAGGCCTACTATATTATATTATTTTTGACGATTGCAATACAATATTTGTAAAATTGTCTTACTGCAATAAAAATTTTAATTTGAATTTTGAATTAGGAAAGGTGTGGATATATCAATCCCAAATATGCCGCAATCATTACCTGAGTTGAGTACTATTTTTAAGCTCCCTCTAGACAAATGCCCGATGCAAGCTCCTTACATTTTCTAGCATTTGCTTATGTGTATATATCACATTTTCTTGCGCTGGGTAGCCACAGATTGCGTTATGCGAGGTTGCATGATCGATTCCCGGTGCAGGCACATAAGTTTAAACAGTTTTCATAAAAGTAGTTTTGTGATGCCCACAAACTCTGAAATGAGCAGCTAAATAAAAATATTAATTGAGCTAGAAGCGTAGACAAACAAAAAGAAAGTAAAAGTCACGTGACTGAGGTCGGATCAGCGAGGGAACTAATTCAGAGCCTCCGATACAGCCGGCACACTTTGAGAACCAGTTCACTGCGCGCGCACAGAGTTGCGCAGTCACAGCTGTTTGCACGTCAGCTGTGCACGCATGCGCAGGGCACGCGCTTCACTTCGACACCTGACATTGTCCTTCCTGCAGGATGTCAACAAACCCTATCACTGCCCGTCACAGCTGTTCTGCGCACAATCCGGTGAGGAAGTCCACTTCACTGTTTACGTGCAGTGAAACATTGTCGGCTAACAGCCAACAAGCAGCTACCGCTAATGGTTCGAATAGAATTTTCCGTCATGCTGCCGCAAAAGGCATTGCAGGGAATTATCAAGAGAAGTGTATACACGTTCTGACAGAGATGTTTATTTATGTATTTACTAGCCG
This sequence comes from Matsumurasca onukii, assembly GCA_018831715.1. Lineage (NCBI taxonomy): Eukaryota > Metazoa > Arthropoda > Insecta > Hemiptera > Cicadellidae > Matsumurasca > Matsumurasca onukii. The sequence continues at coordinate 52,833,643 of CM032061.1, read as the reverse complement.
TGTAACGACGCTTCGCCGCGAGTATCGTCACTGTGTTAGATATCAATATTAAAAAACAATTAAATGTCCATGGTTTCCACATACAGTATAATGTTCCGTTTTTGTCCCCAATAAAGTATATTTGTGAAAAGGCAGGCTGTTGCTCGGGTACTGGTATCAAACTACCAATCCTGTGATACACCTGACCCTGGACTAAGAAAGTGGGCACCTAGATTTACCTCTTTACTCCAAAATATGTCATTTGGAATCAAACGCCGTTATACTTTCTCGTGTTAGCCAAAACAGATTTCTGACTCCAGACGAATTGAAAGGTAAAGTAGGCTATGAAGGAGCACACTAAGCTAGTAGACAATAAATAGCAACGGGCTACATTTAAAAGTCAATATTGTTAGGAACTTGACCGATTCTAACCAGAATGGGGGTTTCCAGCACACGTAATAACTCGTACTTGACCTCGAAAGTACGTCGTGAAAGCAGGTGCATTAAACATGACTGTGTGCATTGTATTCAAACAGCTTGGCCAGACAGGCTCGCAACACAGTAAGCGTTACCATGTGCCTATGGGACAATAGCCCGTAGCATTATAGGTTGTTATCCTAACCGTTCTTAGAACCGAGCAGTTGCACCAGGCTGCGTTGTTCGAAGAGTGATGTATTTAGAATCAAATAAGAGAATGGAAAGTAACGAGATAAACCAATTTACTCGAGCATGACTAACTGCATTAAACAAAGGTACCCCTAACAGTGGTTGGTATCTTAAAGCAAAAGCAAAGTGCCTATAGAATCTATTCCGTGGGTTTGTTCTATTCAGGAAAGTTTTGCAGAATATAACCAATTAAACTAGATTATGTACATTTTAGAAGGATAAAATACCACACTTGAAAGCTACAATTGTTGTTGTATTTTCAAATGAAATCGTGTCAAATCAGCTATAAAATAAGGTTGAAATATTCAAGTGTACATTCTAAAAATTAAAGAGTGAAAACCACTCAGAAAGAGTGAAATTACGCTCTTTTGGGTGTTGAAACCCAGCCACTCTCATTAAAGAGTGACTTTCACTCTCATATTTAGAGTATAGTATTTTTTCATGCCTTGATATATGTTAGTCATCGGGACTTTCCAATTTCTTCACAAGGTCTACAGGCACCCAACAGGTATTCCATCTATTAATTATAATATGTTTATGATATAACTAATCAATATTCTGTTGACTATGTGGACCAATGCAACTTGGCAAATTGAAAGTTATCAGGATAAAAAAGGATGTATACATGCATTTCTTATTTCGCCTGCAATTAGTCCATTCACTCTTCAAAAAAGGGAAAAATGAACAATTTTTATTCAAGGACACTTACAACAAAAACATTTTCAGAAACACAAAATACCGCAAATTTAGAACAAGTAACTCACATTATTTTTGGACACAGTGACAGAACACAAATCAGAGTGTTAACATCCTGCTTCTTATTAGCGAATTTTCTTAGGACAAATGAGATATTCAATTATTTATACCGTCAGCATGGTAAGACCCAGATTCCGTGTTTTTGTTCAATAACAATGGAACATGTCCATATGAATATTCAAAAATCTGGAGTATACTGTATATTTGAATACACATTTGTAGAAACGCTAACTAGCAAGTTTATTACTAAAGAAATTTGATGGAACAATTTGTCCACCGAACTGGGGATCGAGCCGGATCTCTCACTTGTCAGGCGAGAACGCTACCAAGTACCAGTCTTTAAATTTAGATGTACTAAAAAATGAATCTTCATCCGAAACATGTGACATTAAATTTATAGCGACATTAAACTAACAAGCTGGAAATGTCCCAGTTTGGTCCACAAATTTCGTGTTCAAATCTGTTTAGTATTAAATTTGATTACGATGGATTCAATGTAAGAATCAGATGGAATGTTTATTAGCTAATCAGCAATTTGTTTTGTTTATTTCCAGCACACGGGAGGATTTGTATTAAAACAGATTATTAGTTATTTAAAAAGCGAACATATAAAATCATTACTTGAACATTGAAATCTAGTAATGTAAAATATTTGTCTAGTCGATGAAAAAAAGTTTTACTGCAAAGAAATCAGTTAATTACTTTATCTTTGAAATAACAAACACTATTAGTATATACATTTTATAATTATATGCATTTATTAAATATAACGCATATATTGAGAATAATGGTCTAACAGTTTAGTTCACATATTTAAAACAAACCCGGTTTTCTTTCAAACTGATTATAATCACATATTTTATTTTTGTTAATATTATGTCAATATTTTACTTCTGTTTTAACAAATTTAATTGTTACTATTTAATAGCACACGCATTCTCCACAAAATTCTTGTGATAATAAAAGAAATATTAATACTCGTGCAAAATATTATTAAAGCAAAGATTATGATTTCTTCTCTTTATGTTTTGCCAGATTTTGTTATTTAGTTAGGTATAGGTTTTGTAATGCAGATTTCTTTTGTAAACACGTGTAACTTTTTTCATTTCCCTCCTTTAAAAAAATTAGATTTTTACATAATACCCATTTTTATTATTTCATCCTTTTATATTATTTTGAAAGAATTTGTACATTCTAAATCTCACCCGTAAAATATAAACTCAGTTTAAGACAAAACAATACATTCCTCTGAACAGTCTTTTTCAAATCCTATAAGCAATAAACCTAATATACGTTTTCGTGGTGTGAGATGACTTCCTGGTTGTACGATCGTTGTCAATATTGTTGTATTAAACCTTTTGATATTATTATTATGATAAGTAACCTACAATAATAAAAGTACTTTGCAAACAGTATAAAAATTAAAATCTTGTCACCTTTCTTCCGTTTACTGTGCAATTTATCTTAGAAATATGCGAGTGTCAGATGCGATAAAGTACTTACAAAATGCTGTGAATCCTGGAGGAAAAGTGCCTTCTGTTGGGGCACCCAAGAACGGCCTCATGAAGAACGGCTGAGACTCCTCTGGTCTAAAGGCGAGAGGAAACCCCAGAGGAAAACTTGACGCTGTTGGAGCAACCTTAGATCTGAACTTGTCAGGAGATGAAGAAGAACTTTTATCACTTGAAACTGAAACTGCTTCTGCCACATCTTGTTTTCGAGCGTCTCTGAAGGAGCGGTGGACGAACTGGTCGATGTTTTCTTTCTTGATCAAGTCTTTGTCATTACATCCAACATTAACGATTCTATCAGATGAGGTCTCTTTGAGGTCATCACATTCCACGTCAATGTCACTGTCTGCAGATTCGTCTTCATCAGTGTATTGCTCAATTTTAGAATTTCGGATATTTTCAATAGTCTTCGGGTAGAGCTTTTGAGGAAATTTGCTTTCTAGCTTTTGAACTGAAGTTGCAAAACTATTACCACAAAACGCATTGTTTTCTGATAGCCGCTCGGGAACTATGTTCACATTTGAAGCACGACCGTTAAGATCTAAGGAGTTCGCACTATTCACACTAACTTTGCCAAGGTTTTTAGAGGTCTCTAGATGACCGTACAATTTCTCGAAAAAGTCCCTCGGCGAAGAAGGGTTCACTCTTTTCTTAACATCCGATGATGGTATTTTCAAAAACACGTTTGGCACTGACTGATTCATTCTTTAACAAAACTTAACGTAATAATTTAACGAACATCGTTTACACAAACATTAACCGTAAATCCAGCAGTTATCACAAAACTCACCGATACTAACAAGACCCTAACTAAACAACCTTTAGACTACAACAGTCGTGCCGGTGATGTGGGGGTGGATGGGGTTGACAAGGGGGAAGGGCTGAATACAACGCTGCATTCTTATTGGCCTGCATTTATAAGGTATCTTCCAATCAAAACGCCCACCCACCAACCCCATGTGTTAAACAGGCTTTGAAATAGAGACGCTATAATCCTATTTGTTATGCGATGGTTATTTAACACCCTTAGGGTGATCATTGCTATTATTATGTTACGCTCTTGGTTCTAACTCAATAAACGTCAATGCGAAATCTTCAAGTTATATGGCTTGTTGAGTATAATATGTTGGTACTTTAATTTTGTGTGCGTTTTAGTATAGTGTGTTTACTTTCATCTTATACTCTAAATATTAAGGAGCGAAAACACCTAACAGAGTGATTATCGAGCCATTCTTTAATGAGTGGCTGGGTTTCAACACCCAAAAGAGCGAAAATTTCTTCACTCTTTCTAAATCGCCTTCACCCCTTCATTTTTAGAGTTAAAAAAAGATTTTTGTTGATATGGGTCCAACAGTATCATACCTATCTAAACATGGATCAATAGTGAGTAATGAGAAGTCAAACTATGTAAGATCCAATCATATTAGAACAAAATAATCTCAATTTGGTTTTGTTATTTATGTTAATAAGGAAAATAATGATGGTAAATAAAATTAAGTCCTTAAGTAAAACATAAAATACAATAATATTTGAAGACATACATATTTTTCAAGAACAATATCTATAGATTTCAGTGACAGAAATTATTAAAATACTTTGGAGTAATAGTTCTTTACCCAAAGTATCTAGGATGGGCTATTGTCAAAAGCATATTCCATGTTAAAAAATAAGTACATTATTCGGGATTTTTAATAAAAGAAATTTTTATGTAGATGCATCTTTAAAAACTCGAAAGTTACGTCTTAAGCAGGGATTTATATTAAGTCAAAGCATTTTGGTTTTAAAGAAACATTTTATTAAACAGACATCTGAAAATATAATGACTACTTAAGGTCACTCGAGTAAATCAATTGTTCTGAGCTAACTTTGCAGTTCACTGAATTGTTAATTATTGCTATCGGATGTGGATGTCGGTTTGCAAGAGTAAAAACTACAATCAAGGTAAAGGTGAACGATCGATAACATTATGCACATACTTTGTCTCCATCTGCACTTTGTACAGTCGACTTAGAAGTAGTAGTTACACTTACATATCCATAACTGGAAAATTCACTGTGCTTTTGTCAAACTAGTTTGGTAATTATAATATAAATTTATGTGAATTTGATGTTAGGATATTGGTTTATATAAAATTCATGATGCAAAAGGAGTTTGATTTAGCGGATTTTATGCCTGAATCGCTACTTGTGCCAGCTAATGCCACGGCCCCGACCAGAAATATCAACACCGGTCAGAAGAACTTCTACAAAGATTTTATAAACCAAGATCCTTACAAGGTTTTAGGACTGGTGGATTTCACCGCACAGCCCAGTGCCTGAGCATGTGAAAGGAAGTGAAATTCAAGAATTCTTCAGAGACTCAAACGTGTTTGTTACTGGGGGAACTGGGTTTTTAGGAAAAGTGTTAATAGAAAAGTTATTAAGGTCTCTCCCTCATATTAGGCATGTTTATATTTTGATACGACCTAAAAAGGGAAAACCTGCCAAGGAGAGATTTAGTCAACTTTTGGAAGACAAGGTTAGTGAATACGTTTTATGATATTCCTGAAAACACTATGTATTGTGTAACATAAGAAATCTGGAATGCTAGTCAGTTATATTTTTGAGTTGAAAATCAAATGATTTAAATGTGTATTTTGTAAAGTCATTCTAAATTAGCTGTCTACTACAAAAACATAGCCGACGCGCAGCTACAAGCTCTACCATAACTCTGCACATTTCATTTTGTGCGGTCGAACCCAACAAGTTGAAATTTCAAACAAACAGTCCAATCCGGCTTTTTAGATTTTGGCAATCTTAGGGCTTTTACTTTTTCTTATATATTATCAATGTCATTAATCTAGCGGTTAAACCCGAAAAGGTTATATTATACGCTGATGATACAACTCTAACGGTCTCAGCAAAAAATGTTGATGAGTAAATTTAGCTTTAATTCAAACAAGCTTTCAACAAGTAAATTCATGTGTACAGTATTACCAAAACCTAAATTTACATACAAACTTTAGTAAATCTTGTTTTTAAGCTTTCAGTTGAATGAAACTGACTTACATCAATATCAACCGTCGGTGTTGATTGAAGACACTACTTGAAGAAGTCAAAAGCAACAAATTTGGACTCTATGTTGACAGTAAACTATCTTGGGATGAGCATATTGATTACGTCTGTAAAAAGTTTCCACTGAAATCTACCTTAACAGAAACTTATCGATCTATTGTAGTACTGATGTACTGAAAATAGCGTATTATGGCTTGATTCAATGTCATTTGTCATAATTATGTTCTGAAGACCCACAAATTCCAATCACCCTAACCAGGGTGGGGACGAAAAGGCATAATTATTAAAAACCAGTTATTTGAATAATTAAATACTTACAAATATAAAGTTCTAAGTGACATTAAGAAAACATTGTAGTTTAAGTATCATTTAAAGGATTCCATCTTTATTCCCAGATTTAGTTTTTCTTTCATGCAATCAAGTTACAGGTCGTTCCATAAATATCAGTATAATCTTACCTTGTAGAAACCGCTAAGTGGTTTAAAATGGTTCAAAACTCCTTTCAAATGATACTTTTCACCATTATTTTCGTAGTTTGTACCTTTGACCTTCGTGTTTTAAGATATTCGTATATGGTAAAAAGCTTTCCTGTACTCATTGGGTAATTTAAAATTATCAACTTTGTTTGCAAAGAGAAAGTTATACAATTTGACCCGAGACTCTTTTCTAGTGCGTTTGTTCGCACTTAACTTTAAACCTACTATTGTTTTTAAAGCGGTTTGTTTTGTTTTATAAGGATTCCTTTAGTAGTGGCTTCATATACATTTAAACCTAATCTCCTATATCAAAAGAAGGAAAGAATCAAACAAAATCTTTTAGCCCTTGTACTTATTGCATATTGAAACGTTTTAAATTTAAAAAGCCACCATGGTCTTAAACATGGTTAAAATATTTAATAGCTACCGAGATATAATGTATTTTCGTCCACTCCACTTAATATACGAGTATTCTTTGTTAGTATTTTAGAGCCATAGAAACTGAACCATAGGGACTCTGTTTGAAGAGACCAAGTGCGGGGGAAATTTACTCACACATATTTGGTTACTATAAAAGTATGATATTCTTCATATTTTCCATCTCTGGTATCTTGCAAAACACTTAATTAGCATTTCTTGTAAGTTTAAAAGTGATTGATACTTTCTTTCTATATATTAAACACGATAACGATATCATACTGTGGATGGCCGAATTCACTAGAAAACCATATCTATGATACTTGAGAAGTAGCGTTTAAGCACACTAATAAAATGTCCAACGTTTCGGAGGAATATTTTACTTTGCGGATTTGTGCTGCAAAACCTGTTTTGCAACGCAATGAAAATAATGATAGGACTAGACTAATCAAAACTATTATTTCAGTAGTGTCACGTAACGAGTTTTAAGCTCAAATAAAACAATATTAATGTGTTCTATGGTGTATGCTTTTTTTACATAAAGGACTGTTTCAGTGTCGTATTTGCATCTTGAAACAGTTTAACTACCTGTCTTAGACCTAAATAATTTTATTGGCGAAATACTATAATGTATTACAATAAGGAATTTGTAGTTCTATTTAAAATTAAAGTTTGCCAAACTGCCTTTTAGATATAAATATTGTTCGGGTGGTCCTAGACACTCTCCTCAGAAGGTGGTTGAGCTACCAATCACACTACAGTACTTTCAACAGTTTTTCGCAGTCTCGATAATATATTTAAGTAAATTTGTAGTTTAATAAAAGTGTTAAACTAATCATTTTGACGTGTGTTTTAAGCCGGAGTAAAAAGTAGTGTTTTCACAAAACTTGGACCGTTTTGGTTATTTTTAAAAACTAGTGTTCGACGGAATCACCAAAATTTAAAGGGTTGTTGGTGTTGACAGTTACAAGAAATAAATAAATAAAAATCTACGTCCCTTGTAAAATGACATATTGAAGTAGTGGGTCATGTGTCTCGAGTGGGATCTTTTGTTGTTAACTGAATCCTGTACTGGCTCATAACCATCAATGGTGATCTGCTGGCCGTAGTGATCTGATATGGCTGAGTTTATTACGGTCATTCTTACGTCAGGTATGCCTCTGACAACGTTGTGTCAATCAATAGTTGCTGAATACTTATTAGTCACTCTAGTTGGTTTTTGGCCAACCATTTTAGGCTTAAATACTTCGAAACGATTTGATATGGGACTCTCTACATCCTCTATGTGGTCATCGGATTCAACCCTCATAGTGGTTATTGGTGTTTAGGTGTTTCTGAGGATGCAGACGGAGGTTCCTGGGTATCTCAGCAAGATCACTGTGGTGGAGGGAGACATCTTACAAGAGGGTCTTGGCCTCAGTGTTGAAGACAGACAGACGCTGATAGACAAAGTGGACGTGGTATTCAACAGTGCTGCAGATGTTAGATTTTTCGAGCCTTTGAAAAGAACTTTTGCATCCAACGTGCTTGGAACGAAAAGGGTGCTTGATCTCTGCAAAGAAATGCTTAGGGTTAAGGTAACTATGCTTTTTGAAACAGAGGGATATCATCAAAAGTGTTACAAAGTTACATTTTACGTCGGCCTTCTAAATTATACTTACACATACCAATCTATAGTCAACTTTCACCGGCTAGTTATTTCCGTGACTAAAATTTCAACAAGTTTTCTGCAGCTAATAGGCCTAAAATAAAATACATATTTAATTTTCATTTAATTTAAAGTCCTTGTTGGCACCGGACGCAGTGAAACTGTTGAAGTTTGACCTTCAACGGTGATAATGACTTGTTAAGTCAATACAGAAGCTTAATTTGCTTTTCTAAGCAACAAAATATACAAAGTTAATATATTGTTATGTACCTCAGAAGCCTAGGTGTAGTCATCATTACTTGATATACCAACCTCAAATACATTAACACACCTGTTATAGAAAACTACTTCTCTAAACATTTGGTTTTAGGCACTTATTCACGTCTCTACAGCCTACAGTCAATGTGTTAGGGACTATATTGATGAGAAGATCTACAGAGTATATATTAACTACAAAGAAGTCATGGATATTTTAGAGAGAACACCTGAATCAGAGATGGATAATTTAACTAAAAGGTAAAATCTTTGAAAACACGAAATCTATTTAATAATTAATTAAATCGTATAAGCTTTCATGTAAAAGAAAAGACAAAAATTGAAACTGTCCGTATTTCATGTGTAAAAGGTACTTTCGTAGAAACCTCCATTTCGCTTTTAAACTTACTAGTTTCAATTCTACAAGTTTTCATTGACATCGACGTTTTACAGAATTATTCAAGATTGGCCAAACACGTACACATTCAGCAAAGCACTTTGTGAACATATGTTAGCGGATGAAAAGGGAAATCTTCCAGTTTGTATAGTGCGTCCCTCCATAGGTAAGTTTGCACCTACGTCTATCGGGAACTCAACGGTTATAAATAGTAGTTTTTTGAGTAAAAAACTACTAGACAGTCACAACATTATAACCACATACGATCAACAAGTTGATAAATCAATGAAATCTGTCCAATCAGTGGTTAAATAGCCTTTAACGACAAAGCTGATTCTTTCCCTAAATCTACATAGAAGGAATCACTCACTTTGTGGTAGGAACCAACTCTTTTGACCTCAGATGTCGGTGCACGAAGAATCAGATGCCTTAAAATAAGCTTATCTTGTAATACAGGGTTATTACAAATGATGTTCTCATTTTGATTATAAATTTTACTGGGTAAAATTGCTTTTCGACACTAATTGGTACCATTGACATAAAGTTTTATTATACTGGTTTATTGTTTGTTAAGTCAACTGTGGTAAAGTTATAATGTTTGAATTTAACAATATTGTTGTTATTTAACCAATATTATTTAGTCAACTATGAAAATTTTTATAACCATTTACTAGTAATTAATTTTAAAACAAATGGCCGCATTAGTAAAAGATGTTACTAATAGCTGCCTGGGACTGGATTCGGACCATCATCAGACCTCGAGCCCATTCCATTACGCATCCGCATCCCATCCGCATACTAATGCGGCCATTTGTTTTAAAATTCACTACTAGTAAAACGAGTGGTTACTAAGAGGATTTTCATTACACTTGGCACTAAAAGTGGTTGGACACTAATAAAATATTGGTTAATGTGATAATTCAGCACTTAACAAGCTTTATCGTCTTCAATTCACGTACACAACACCTAAAACAGTTGACTTAACAAACAGCAAATACGTTCCCAAACCAGTGTAAATAAAACTTTATGAGTTTTCTTCCAATGGTACCAATAAAATGGTTCAAAGGCAATTTTACCTAGTATTTATAATTAAAACGAGGAACATCATTTGTTATAACCCTGTATATCAATATAAAAGGAATTGTAAGTAAAATTGAATGCTACAAATTGTACTTACAAATGGACGCCTCACAACAAAGTGGCGGTAGTTTAATGTTTAAGAAGTTTTACCCTACCATTTTGGATAGGATGAACCGATCGAGATCAGATTTGCGCATAATTAAATATTGACCCTTTAATAAAATACCAAACTTAATTTAGGCCATTTTAAAAGCCTGTCTAAGCGAAATTCCAAAACGTTTTATCTTTACGTTACCTTTTTAGGAAATATATTTGAAGGAGGCCATGTTGAATTTGGTATAGAATTAAATTTGTTCCCTCTTAGTAGAGTGCATTGCCGACCACAAAATGTTTATACTATGTTCTACTAACACACTCATAAAGTTTAATACGTCAAACATCCTGGTAGAGTAAACCTGTTACCTTTGTCAGTGTATGACTTGACCAAAATCATTTATCAACCCTATCAAAATGAAGTGTTCGGATTACTGTTGCAGTGTTACCGACGTACAAGGAGCCTGTGAGGGGATGGTGCGACAACCTCTATGGACCGATGGGTATAACAATAGTGGGTCTGGGTGTTCTCCACGCCATGCCAACCGAACTAGAAGGCTCAGCTGATTTGGTGCCCGTAGATTACGTCTCCAACTTTCTCTTGGCTGCAGCGTGGAAGACTGGTTCTCAAACGTAACTATTTAAACATGATAAACTAATCTTTTGAGCATTTACAAAAATGGTTAAGACGTCTTAGTAATGTCAGTTCAACTGTATAGTCTGCACCACAGGATATGAGGGATGCCCCTGTGGCCCAACCACAAACAGCCTCACCTCTTTATAGACCATGGAATCACCTCTTTCTTTTCACCTTAACTGTTGTTTATTATTTTATCCTTCAGCTGGGATTGCCTCCAACCAGTTAAACCTTAACCTAAAAATATTCAATAAAACTAAGCTTACGTTTTTATGTAATGTTCAAATAAGTTTTAAATAGAAACTTTCCATTTTGCAGTTTAAAAGTAAAACGCAAGCTAATGGTTGGTCTATTTGCCATTTGAGTGTATCCTGATTTCAGTCGTTTCTGAATGATATTTATATATATTCTTCTTCAATTAGAAAAAAAACAGTTGTTCGTAAATTACTAACTTTTAGGATAAATTTGATTTTGAAGGATTTTATACCAGTGAAACTCATTGATTTGACTCAAGTAGTGTTGATTTGGTAAAAACTTATTTCACTAGTTCATATTTGTACTATCTTTAAGAGGCAGTGTAATTATTGGTTGGCTTTTGTCACATTTTGTTTCAGACAAAATGAAGAAGTGACCGTATGCAACTTCACAGCTACTTCTGTACGGCCCACGTGTTGGAAGGACTTTATAAACTTTCTGCTTTACTTGAAGGAAACTTGGCCTTTTCATCAAGCAATTTGGTTCACCTCCTATTTAAATGCAAATCCTAGCATGTACAGTCTTGTGCACCATGTACTCCACACTATACCTGGAACGGTTTTGGATAAACTGGCTGTCATGAGAGGTGAAGAACCAAGGTAAGAACATTTAATTGTTAAAGATGTATTGAGATGTTTGAGTTAGGTGAGTACAGACAGTTGTACGGAAAGACTCTAGCTAGAACACGTCTTTCATGTTAAGAGCTCTCAACAGATATACTCTTAAAACTCTTAAATTTCAAGCTGCCACCATTTTGTTCCAGTTTCATATTTCCAACTAAAATCAGTGGCGTTTGATTTCAAATCACTTCAAAAATGAAAGGATTTCATGACATAAAAAAAGAAAAGAACATTTGGTCAAAAGGTTTTAATCGGGTTTTATATATTTTGGTTACATACCAATTTATTTTTAATATCCCCAGCACTTTGAATAATCACTTAACAATTAAACTGCCATCTTTGCCCAGTGTGTATGAGTTGGCCCCAGAATTAAAGTTACTTTAGGTGCACGTTTTTTCTGATCTATATTTTCAAACTCTGTCTAAAAGTCAGAAAATGTCGATTTGTTCAATACTCATGTTAAAATAATTCGATTAGTTTAAATAATGTTAAGTTGTAAACAAATACATTCTGTTTCAGATTAGGCAAAGTGTACAGTAAAGCTCTTGCCATGAAAGATCAAACTGCATTCTTTACTTCTAAGCATTGGAGATGGCAAAATGAGAAAGTTTGCGAGATTTGGAACGAAATGAGCAAAGAGGACCAACAGCGGTTTGATTTCGATTTGGCTTCCGTTGATCACAAAGAACATTTACTTGTTTGCAAACTGGGAATGAGGTATTTCTTCCTTAAAGAGAAAATGGAAAACCTGCCATCAGCGGTGAAAAAGAATAATAAGTAAGTACTGAACCAAACTCTATGGACTCATCATTCAAATTCATCTGACTTATTTTGTAGTTGTAAAACTTTAAATATAAATAGGTTTTAAATTAATAAATACATAAACAACCCAATAAAGGTGACATATTTTGAGTGTTTGATTTATATCTCCATTAATTTAAAATTCGTCAAGAAGCTGTTTCCTTATAAAACGATTCTTCCATAAACGCCATAGTAAATGTTTGAATTGAAAAAGAATTGAACAAAAAATAGCGGCTGTATGGATAGCAAAAATATCATAAATGGTATAAACTCGATATTCAACTGCTTTGGCGATACTCTAGCTTTTTTCGGTCTCAGCTGTCTTAGCTCGGAAATCTAGTAGAAAGTTAGGGGGGAGTATACCTGGTAAAAGGTCCAACACGAATATTGAAACACCCGGTGTACTTAGTGAGTATTTGACACACACATGGGTTAGCTAACAAATTGAATTGAATGTTCTAGCGTTACTAAGTTTCAGGAATCAACACGAATATTGAAACACTCTAAACTAAGTGAGTATTTCACCCACAAATGTGACAGTTTATGCTTGTATGTTTCCAGATTGTACTGGATTCATAGGACTCTACAACTGCTGTGTGGAATCACCGATGTGAAACTCATTGCTGTGGCCTCCCATTATTTACCCATCTAGCTAGCATATCACTCTGGTTTTAGTTTCCTCATAATCTGACTCATGAACGCTCTTGACAGCTATTTGAGGGACGTTTAAAGTCATGGAGAAAAAAAGGAAAGAGAGGAAGATACATAATATATACATATATTGTCACCCTTAATAAAGTGATTTTTTAAACTATATACAAGTCAAAATTTAAATAAAACGTGTTTGTTTGTTTACATTTTAGTGTGAAACATTACCTTTTCTTTAGCCTTCCTCCAAATCATCAAACTATTGAAAACTCATTTCCTTAGCGACTTAACTATTACAACCCCGGTCATGAAACACAGTTGGATGATTGTAAAAGTCATTTAGGTACCGATTTGTTTGATAATCTACAAGTAAAAATCATCTTTATCTTAAAATATAATTATAATAGCTACCTAACAATTACAACCAACCAATCGGCTTTTTACACTATTAATACAATACAACTTATTTATACATAAACCGACTCCAAGTTTACCGATATTTTGTTGCAGTTATTTGTGTAATGACAAAATTCAGTTCATAACTTTACTTTCCAAATCTTGTGTATTAAATCTGAGAATAACTGCTCAATTAGGTACTTATAGAGCGTCTACAACTGCACGAGTATGTTTATAATGCTGTATTTTATTTTAAGTGGGTTTTATGTTTTAACTTCCTAAAAACATGGCTTATTTGAGCCTTTATACACTGTGTGATAAATTGATATATAGTCGTTAATGAATTTTGAATAAAAACAAATGTTTAAAATTATGTGCTTCATTATAACCAACACCGAGCCGAGAAATAGTAAATAGAGGAGTGTGTTCAGTAAACTTTAGCAAAACGAACGTTTTACAATGTTTGTAAACACATTTTCCACGATTTTTATTTTTGTGTTTTTACCATAAAGCTCAAGGGTTACCGTGTTGAAACAAGAATTGACGATAGACAGACTGGCGGAAAACTAAGGAGATAGCCTATGTGTTGATGATTATGACTTGACAAATTACCTGGTGCAGTGTGACCTCGTAATAACTGGACACTCTTTATACGTTTGTGTCAATATTATATGTCATTTTATCGTTAAACTTTTATAGTGAGAAATTTTATGTTTATCTGGTTGCCGATCGTTTCTTTACTCATTTTATCGTGGTAACCCGGTACATATGTGTAAGCTCTACATGTTGCTTTTGTTGACTGATTTTAATGATATTTTGTTAAAATGTTCCTTTTATTAGTATTTTGGTCAGGTTAGGTAACTAGCAAAATCGGACCACCGGAAGTACCATCTTGGGAGATGGGGGTGGTTTTTTAAATTAAAAATGTGGTTTTAATAATCCCGTTAAATGAGAGCTAACGAACAGCCTAGTAATAAATAATAAAAAATGCAAAGGTGAGGCTGAAGCCAAAGTGGTGCCTTAATTAAATACAGTTTTTTTATTCAACGTTCTTGGCCTATTGTTTTTGACATAGATGACTGGCTTGCTGAACTTTATATCAGATACATTGTTATCAGTTTCACTATAGGTAACACTGATATTGGACGTCCTACAACTTGGTCACTGTACTCCACTCACACAAACTTTGCACAGTGATAGCACAATTTGCTTATCTTAGCTAAAAACAGATTTTCTATATTTATCAATAGTCTGTTCTATCTAATAACATGTGAGGGTCTTGAAACAGTCTGTGTTTAACGGCTGTGAGCGGGGTGAGTAACCTTGAACGCTCGTGATTAAAGCAGGCAAAATTTGAGCGAACAGCTTCGTTGTAATTGGTAAGGCATCTGTTGTGGTAAGAGGGAAATTCACTTCACTCATGCATGCTCCGTGTCGACCTGTCTTTTTGTTATTGCTACAAAATAGTGACTAGGGTGTTAACAAAAATGTTATTCACATGTTTTGAGAGTCAAATTTGTTTGCCTTTACCCAATGAGCGATTTTTAAACATGCCCAGAGAGTAATTAAAAAAACAACCGTATTGGTACTCTTGAAAAATCTGTGATAGTTCTTTTCTCGTAATATTAGTTTAAATGCATAAATATACGCATTCATTTACTGAGATTTTCGGTAAACATTATAAATATTCTAAAAACAGTTCAGTTAAGAACCAATTTTTCATTTATTTTTGAATACATAGGATTGCACATAAAAGTTGACAAAGAAGGCCATAAGGACTGAAATGTTGATGATCCAAATGTTGTAGAAGACTGGAGGGACGTCACAGTTATAGTAGTAAAGACTGGTGAGGTAGGTCAACATTAAAGCAAACTGGCCCTGAAACAATACGTTAACAAAGTGAGGTTTAACCCTTAGTAGCCCAGATACCCTACATGATGACATGCTTCATAACTCACTGTCTCAGTGTACCGTGTTCATATGGCAACTCTAGGCACTAACGGGTTCAACACACTATCTTTATTTATAAAAGGCTTTGTCCTGACTGACTGACTGACTGACTAAATGACTCACTCATCATCGCCGAGCCAAATCTACAAGGCCTAAAGAGTTGAAACCTTGTACAACTGTTTGTGGTAGTCCAAAACCACCCACTAAAAACGGTTTTGTACAATTTTGATTTTAAGGGTGGTTTTGATGGGGTGAAATTAAGCAAAATGGGTCGTGTTCGTCTTTACTATTTGACTGCTAGCGCCTAAACGGAGTGATCCGATCTTCAACCTGATGGGAAATCGTTAGTGTGGCATGAAATTATCGACAAATTTTATCTAGAACATTTTTTGTATATCTCTAAGTTTACGAGTTATTGAGCAAAATGTAAAAAAACTGGTCACTTGGCCCAGTTTCCCCCGCGCCCCACCCCACCATATTGACCCACTCTTCTATCCAGTTGCTGCCTCTGTGTAGGTAATATTTCAGACAACGATGTCCTGTTAATCTACTATTTAGGCCTTGCAGAATACTTTATTTGTTCAACGTTTATTTAGACTAAGATACTTATTTGTACGTTGAAACAGTTATATTACTGTTCTAGAATGGTTATAGGTACAAGTTCTTCAATACTACAACTGTACTGTACATCAATACGGTAAATTAATAATTCTAAAGATATATCGAATGATTATTTGAGATTTCTACACGCTCAATTAAAAGTATAAGCATGGGTAATGGATGCTGGTGTCAAATTTTAAAAGTCTAATGTTTGAGTGTTTTATAAAATCGTCCAAGAGATGACTATTAAAGTAAAACAGTTTTACGGCAGAACGTATTATTTGACGAAATACGAGTGTTACCTTGCGAGTCAGCTTATTAGAAACAGCAAATAGTTAAAAATTAGTTTTATTTTTTAGAAATTTTCAAAGACATAAGATATTTAGAAGGTTTAACCTTAGCTTTGTGGAACAAATTAGCTTTAAAAATATACATTTTGCGCCCAGCTTAACCAAATCGATATAATAAAATAAGACTTTTGACTGTACATTGCAATGAATCTATCGGTTTTTGGTTAATATACAGATCGGTTGGTGTTAGTATAAAGATACTTTGTAAAGACCGAAACTGGCGTCAACAAAACTGTCCGTAACGTTTTTAAGGTATCTTGGACCGCTTATAACTCAAAATCGGCTGAAGCTATGGGGGTGAAACTTCGTTTAAGAGTTTAGCCCATTACGAAGTGTGTCTTTAGCTATATTTTGTATCCATACAACGTCCATAAAATAAATGGCGAGGGACCAAAGTGGGCACTGAACACGTTTTTACGGCATACTGGACCGCTTATAAGTGAAAATCGGCTGAAGCTATGGTAGTGAAACTTTGTTTAAGGGTTCAACCCATTATGCAGTGTGTCTTTAGCTATATTTTGTATCCATACAATGTCCACAAAATAAATGGCGAGGGACCAAAGTGGGCTCTGAAAAGGTTTTACCCACCGGCACTCTCTGTGGTGTGTCCGGCAAATTAGTCTCCCATCTTTCCTCTCACGTGGCCGCGGTGGTGAGTCACTGACGGAAAAAATACTGTTTGTCTGTCTGTCTGTAACGTTTTTAAGGCTTATGGGACTGCTTATGAATCAAAATTGGCTGAAGCTATGGCGGTTAAGCTTCGTTTAAGGGTTTAGCTCATAACTCAAAGTGTCTTTAGACTTTAGCTTTATTTCATATCCATACACCATTTACCAAATAAATGGCAAGGGACCAAAGTGGACTCTGAAAATGTGTTAAGGCATTTTGGATCGCTTATAATTCCAAATCGGCTAAAATTACTCAAGCAGTGTGTCTTTAGCTACATTTGATGTCCATGTAATATCCTCATAATAAATTGCAAAAAATCAAAGTTGGCTCTGAAAATGGCGCGGAAATAACTATGACTCTCACAAGGTAGCCAACACTTATAAGGAGAAGACGGTCAACTAACAGGCAAACTAAATGGTTTTTCTATAGGATTGTTTACTTTAACTTTGCAGTTTTAGTAAATATACACACAGCTATGTTAAGAAAGCCCCGAGGCGAAGCGCGGGTTCTATCAGCTAGTCTAGTATGAAGCTTAAATGTCCTCCTCCCCCGTCACCACAACTTTTGAAAAAGGAAATATTTTGAAAGCCCTTTAAGTAAGAGGCCTGAAGTTTCTTTTGCCGTACTTTGCGTCACCCTCCCCCCTTAACGGGAAGGTGGGGCTCTAAATATTTGTAATACAAACTGCCCTTGTAGCTACTCAAAAGAAAAGGAATTTCAACACACATTTGACGGTGCAAAGAAACATGTTTTATCTGACTTTATGTTTTTGTCATACCAATTTAAAGATCATAAGTTGCCAGGGTTCAAATGCCTTATTTAACATGCAATAGACATTTTTCTTTACAATCTTCTAAAGAATTTTTTTGCAGTGTTGGGACATTTCGGCTTTCGCAAAACTAGATCTGTAAGTTTAGGCTAAAATAGCGTTATACAACAATCAAACATAGCAGGCCTCAGGTTGTATGTGCCGGGGTATTTTAAACCCCCCGTCTCTTAGAGGCAAAGTATCGCAACGGATAAAATTTAATTACTTTTATGTTATGTAAAACGTATTTGAAAATGAATTACCATACGTCAGAAATATTTGAAACAAATGTTAATTGGTTATATACAATTTTAAAGTATAATATAGTTCTTCCAGTTTACACCGCGTCTTAACATCATAATAGTTAGCTTGAGATATTTCGGCCTCGCTGTGGAGTACCATCTGTGGTCACAGTTTTCAGCCGATTAGTGAACGAAGATGGTACTCCACAGTGAGACCGAAATGTCCCAAGCTAATTAAAATGATGTTTTGACGTGGTTTGAATCGAAAGAACTAGATTATAGTTGTGACACAGGCCGCGAAAGCCTAAGATCCAATTTTAAAGGTCATCTGAGGACACTTTTTTTCGATTATTTAAAGTAAAACCGGTTTGATCATTTCAACAGACATTTTCAAAAATCTTAATGTATAAGTGATGGTATACGTTTTGGTAGCCCTTTTTATTTGTTTGATCAGCTTTCATTCAAATGTTTAAGATATTTTGAAAATATAAGTTTTAGGCCTATTTAACATAGGCAGTGAAAAATTGGTCTGAATGGGTAAAAGTTCTACGGAATAAGGTAAGTACCATAAATATGAACAAAGTTGGCAAAAGTACATTTTAATATAAAACTAAATTTCCTGTTCAAAATTTACTTACGAGCTGTAGTTTGGTAAGATGTTTCTTCCACCAAAGGTACTCCAGAGGAGGGAATGTAGCTAAGAAATAGTAACTGTACATGACGATGTGTACAAATGCGTTGATAAGGCCTAAGACAGTTATTTGAGGACCTGAAACATCAAACAGATTGTTTTAGTTAACACGTCTTGAATACAACACAACATACAAATCAGCGTACTAGGCTTTACATTCAAGGTTTATTCTTTAAAGTATAATTATAAAATTGTTCATACAGTTTATTGATGAAACCATTTATGACTTCTTTTACTTTGAGGTCTTCCAATCAGTGAAATGACATATATATGGTCTTATCTACGAATTGAGGTGGTCATACATTTTGAACACCTGGTATATATCGATCAAAGACAAAAAAATTATAATGTAAACGGGAAAATTCTTTTATTTTTGCGGTTTTGAAAGATATGTTTAAAGCATACAGGGTGAGTTTTATAAGAGGAAAATTAAAGAAACCTTTGGGAGATTGTTTTATAGGGTCCTGAAGTTTCTTGTATTTTTGTTTTACCCACTTCCCACCCAAAAACCGTGGTGGGGAGGGCTTCATAAATTTTTAAAATACGACCCCTTCGTTTTTTTTTAGCAAATAAGTAAGCAATTTACAAATTTTTAAGCAAATAAATAAAATTGTCGCTATATTGTTTAAAATTAAAAATTACAGATGTAGTTTTGCGTGCTCAAAGCTTTAAAATGACACGTTACAAACTTTGCAAACTTTTGTGTATTGACGAATTTCGATAAAAGGGGCAGTTTTCAAAAGTTTGCAAAATGTATCTTGTAACATGTCATTTAAAGCTTTGATTACCCAAAAACTCAATCTGTAATTCTTTTTCAACATTTTGAAAAACATAGCGACAACGTCCATTTATTTGCTTCAAATAGAAAAAAGATTTTTAGCCACCATTTTGTATAGGAACGTTGTAATTTTTTTCATGGTATCAATGAGTTTGGGTTTCAATACCCTTTCAAATAAAGTGCCACAAGGAGGGGGGGTTTGTATTTAAAAATGTTAGGGGGCCCTGCCCCTGGTTTTTGGGTGGGGTCGGGTAACGAAAAGTACGTCAAAAGAAACTTCAGGACCCTATATAAATATAAAGGGTATCTCAAAATATTTTCTCTTTCAAAAGTTAAGGTGGGGGGGACAAATAAAACTCACCACGTATAAGTTATGAAATGAGAAACAATATCTTCATACACTTTTACGTTCACTAAAGAAACCACAAACATTTAAGACATATCGGATACAAAATGAGTCAAACAGCATGTTTAAAAGCAATAGCACGAAATAGTTCCGTCAAATAGCCCCCAACGTACGTACTATCTTATACGTAGAGCTTACCTACGTATACTGACTTTAGTATCTCTGCTACTTATAATTAAGTTAACAAGTCTAGTAACACAGGTTCAATAATTACTTACTTTTACAGTAGCGTGCACAATACCATGTAGTCAGTACCATTCCTAAGTGGTGATAGACGTGTAGAAATGTTATGTGAGAATATTTCTTTCTCAGCACCATAAACACCTGTGCACGATATGAATTAAGTGCAAGTTAAAATTATAAATTGAATATATTTATTACATCGTCAAACAATTCTTACTGGAGAAATCCTGTGCCGGCTTCAGTACTAATGTACCATCATAACTCTTGATATATTAATTAGTACTGAAATCAGCAGAGGATTTCTTCAACAAGGATTGCTTGACGAGCATTATAATATTATAAAGGGTGATTCTAAAATAGGGCGCCCAGGGTTCCTGCAGAAACAATGAAAAATTTCTCAAAATTAGCCTAAATATTTTAATTTTTTTGTAAAATTTATATCTCCTGAACGGTTTGACCGATTGCATTCAAACTTGGTATGGTGTTTATGTGTCACAAGGTCAATTAAGGAAAAAATAACTATTTAATGAAACCTTACAGAAAAAGTATAGCAGCTGTTTAAATCTTTTCAAATTGATATCATGAAAATGGCACAAGACAAAATTATAGGAATAAAAAAAGTTGTACTCTTTAACTTTACATAAAGATACACACTCGTTTTCCGAACTTTACATTCATCTTTCACTTTTTGCGTCGTTTAACTGGATTACCAGTTGATCTTTGATGTTCACGTCTTGTGTACAAGTTACACCGTCAAACAGGTGACATCAGCTTCCAAAGAGTGAACTATTGCCGCATTGTTTATAAACAGCTGTTTTCATTTTAATTGTTAACCAGCTGATAAAAGTATTTGCAAAGTTAATATTTATTAACCCATAAATTGTTTTACGCTTTCTTGATTGATTTTACGGTATTGTGACTTTTGTTAAAATGGTTCAGTATACGATTTAATATTTCCTCCAGATCGATGGTTCTCATGTAACGTGGTCTTCCTCCGTTTTCTGCTTTAACTTGCAGATTCCCAGCCTCACCAAGATTTCGAAAAAGGGAAGCAAAAGTATGATGGTTTGGTTGTTGTCCGTTAGGAAAAGTTGGCAAATACAACCGCGCTACCTCTTGACCAACTCCATTGGCGCACCCATACATAAATATCATACCCGCTTGTTCTTGATACGTATACTGAATCATTTTAACAAAAAGTCACAATAATGTAAAATCAATCAAGAAAGTGTAAAACCATTTATTGGTTAATAAATATTAACTTTGCAAATACTTTTAGCCATCAGTTGGTTAACAATTACAATTGAAAACAGCTGTTTTAAACCTATAATGCGGTAATAGTTCTCACTTTTGGATCAGCTGACTGTAATTAATATTATTCACCTGTTTAACTGGTGTAACTTACGTACACCTAAAACGTGAACATCAAAGGTCAACTGGTAATGTACTAGTTGTAAAAGGACGGAAAAAGTAAAACTATTAATGTAAAATTATAAAAATTGGGTTTTTACGAGTATCTTTACGTAAAACTAAAAAATAAAAATTTCTTTATTCTTATAAAAGTTTTGTTTTTTGCGCCATTTTTATGGTATTACAGTTTGAACAATTTAAACAGCTGCCATAATTTGTCTGTAAGGTTTTATGAAATAATTATTTTTCTTAAATTGACCTTATGACAGATACACAACATACTAAATTTGAATGCAATCGGTCAAATGGTTCTGGAGATATAAACATTTTAATAAAAAATACAAAATGGCGGCTACCGAGCATCGAAGAATTTTAGGACCCATGTTTATAGGAACTTTTTCATTGTTTTTGCATAAGGAACCTACCCATGAAATTTGGCGCCCTATTTAAGAATCACCCTGTATATACAGGGGGAGTTTTAAATGTCCCCTCACCTTTACTTTTCAAAAAGGAAATATTTTTAAAACCCTTTAAGGAATGTCTTTATGGGATTCTGAAGTTTGTTTTGACGTACTTTGCGTCACCAACCCCACTCAAAAACCGAGGGCCCTCAAATTTTAACCCCTTAATTGAGTACAAATTCAACGGTGCAAATAAATTTTTTGACTCGACTAATTTTTTTGTAATATCTATTCAAATATTACAAGCAATCAGGTTTAAAATGCTACATTTTACATATAATCTTTTTTATGACAACTTCTTCAAAATACCATATGTGAATATGTTACGGGGTTGGGATGTTTCCCTCAAACGTCTGTACGAAAAACATGTCATTTAGAGAATTGTGTGTGAAATGTGGCATTTTAAAGCCGATTTCTTGCAACACTTAAATAAATATTACAGAAAACGAGTCTAGATTAAAATCTTTCTTTGCATCGTTGCAATTTGATTAAAATTCCCTTTCTTTTGAGGTGCAACAACGGGGTGTGGTTTGTATTTAAAAGCTTTTGTGAGGCCCTCCCCCCAGCTTTTGGGTGGAGGGTGAGTAACGCAAAGTACGTCAAAACAACCATCCAAATCCCATAAAACATTCCTTGAAAGGTTTTTAATAAATTACTGTTATATTACAAGTTACACTCTGTATGTACTGTTTCAAACTAACTCAGTTCGTATAATTTGCAAATTACTCTCTGGAGTGTCATGTAGAAACTATTTTAAGAGTTTGAAAATTCTGACATTGCCGGCATTATACATTTATGAGACAATTGTATTATGTGTTTCAAATTGTAAGTTATTGCAGAGTCAAGATGTACATTCACACAATACTCGATCTAGGCAAATATTATAAAAATAATATACAGGCAAATTAGCCACCGATTAAATATACATAGTAAATAACCTATGCAAGCTGGTGTAAAACTATTGAACAAACTTCCTTTAGAAGTTAAAGCTACACTGTCAGATCTGGCTCTTTTCAAGAATAAACTTAAAACCCACTTGCTGGCTATGGCTCCTTACTCTGTAGCGGAATTTACTGAAGGAGTTTAAATTTCATTTATAAGCTTTACATCTTTTTTGTAACATTATTTTAATATACTAGATGCCTCACTTCCTTATCATGGTTAATAACCATAGCACATTAATCACAAGCCTGTAATTCATTCATTCATTTCACTATTTTTTGTGTCATCTTCACCTTGTTGTCAACACAATAACTATTGTTAATCGACAAATAAAATATAAAATAAAAAATCTAGTATTTTAAATCATAATTGATAAAAAGGTAGAGTACATTTAAATAGTTTTATTTCTAGCCTAAATCACATTTATAACAGTTAAAGCTTTTGTTTTACAATATGAATCATGTACAAGTGGTACTTACAGTGTCACAAAGATCGGCGATTTTTATCATAATAAATAGCCAATAGGAAAAGAGGAACTGAAAAATAATACAGCTATCTATTAAGTGGTACAAAAAAGTATTATTGAATAAAATTCCTTCGTATTTAGGCTACAGCCTGATGATAATTTGTAAATGGTTATCGGCTGTTGTTTCGAAGGTGTTTATTTTATATACGAGTATTGATAAATTGCCTTGAAACTGGATTAATTTGATATTTTATAGAAAATGAGAAGTGCGAAGACCTTTCCGACAACGTTGATGGTTCTGCCTTCTATACAAAGTCCATTTTAATAAATCTGTATTTTGGAATTTTACACAAGTAACACTTTACATTAGTAACTTCATGAACTCAAGAAAAGAACAGTTAATTATGCTTTATCTACATTATTCTTTGGTTTAAGGCTAAAATAAACTAATTACTAAACGTTCGCAAAATATTTTGTCCTTACGGTAAAACAGAACATTTCATAATGCTCATAATACAACTTTGTATTGTTTTAACCTTGGAGTGAATCTCTGCTAAAACTCTGCTGGTTAAATGATAATTAGCGTAAATTATTAAGTCTCCATGATCACAATCTATTTGTTCTATGCCTAAAAAGCCATATATTTAATATTTACTTTATTTACATGTAAAGGTCACATGATAGTAATTAAATTAGAAACATTTACTTACAAGTTTTAAAAAACTGTCGGCAATGACTTCATTAATAATTGATTAAATCTTATATTAATTGTAACGTTAAGGTAAAATGTTACTTATTTTAAACTCAAAAACCTTTACTTACAGGTTTTGAAAGATGTCGGCAAGGAACAATCGACTCTTCCAAGTTGCAGAAAGTTTGAAACAAACAACCTTCCAGACCGGTTCTTATACCCTTGAACACATACAAGCCTAAATCACTATTTGGGATGCCGACCTCTCTCATAAGGGTATTTTGAGGCAAATATGAGGTGAAAGATGAGTGTAATGAGCGGTAGAAATAAGTTATGAGGTGTAGTCTTTTTACAAACTAAGGCCAACTCTTCCTTAGAATGGGTCATTAGTTAATAGCCCAATGACCAATGGAAATACACGGCTTAACCTGACTTTCGAACCACGCAGGTGATGGCCTGATACATCCAAACGATTGTGAGAGTTGATGCGGGTAACATCAGATGATCACTGAAACTATCTGAGACGCTTAAGACCTATATCATCCTAAAACTTGACCTCCATGAAGCTGAATTACAGGACGACGCCACGAGTCTACATACACAAGGTGCTCAGTATTATCAGGGATCTAGCTTCACCAGGTGGTATTCAAGTCAAAATAAATAAAAATGTCCAGTAACACATAGTCCTATCTCACTTATTTTACATCTATCTGTCTGCGTTTTACAACTATAATATAACTGCTATGGATGGATTTAGCCCAAGTAATGGTAAACTAGATGTAATTATTTAAAAAGCAATAGATCAAGGATTGTTACGGATTAATATGGACAAATCATAGTGGCCTTCCAGACCAGATGTTATACCCTTAAACATATTTAAGCTACATATAAAAGTAAATTAAAAGTATAGATACGCCATGTTAAAATTTTAAATAGATAAAATTAGTAAAATAAGCTTAGGGCACCTTTATAAGATATAATAAATAAGCTTTTAGTCACTATTTTAACTTTGCCGATTTCCCCTAAATGGGACGTTTGGGGTAGCGCTAAGTTTTTAAACGTAAAGACCTAATCAGTGACACCTTATTTTAAAGGTCTTGATTAAAGAAGAGAAACAGTGGAAACTAGAGCTTTCTATCACAACCTAGTACAAAAGACCGGCTACTGCAAAATAGATAAACTTACTTTGCTAACACCTGTTTTTTGAAACAATACTCAGTACAAACTTATAAAAGCAAATTAAGTTAGTGTGTTTCAAAACTAGAACACTGAGTCCATTTTAAAGTCAAGTGTACAAGTGCTTTGGGTGGATTTGGCCCAAATAATGGAAGACTACATTTAATTTTAAAGTTACAGATTGTGGACTTTTGTGAATAACTAGTCTATGGGTTGATACATAGCAAAGAAAAACACCTTTACTGCAAAACTTACAAGAACGTAACAAAACAAGACATATTATGCTACACTACTCATTTCATTCCTGTATAGTATATTGTCATAGTCAAAAACAATCATATTAAACTTAATTATAATAAAACTCACCACATAAAATAGGTGTACATTGAGCATTGTCTGTAAAATATTGTACAGCCTCATTGTTGTTTTCAGCTGGTACGGTTGTCTATTATTCATAAATCGTGGTCCAAGAAATAAAATAAACATTAAATATCCAATTGCAACACTAATAACTGGATAAGGCGTTGTAAGAAGTATCCAATCTTTTGAATACGCCTCTGAAACATATAAGGCTAATTAATACGAGACACATTCAGATTTTTCTTCACATTTAACTAATATTAATGGGCTAAAACTATGACCTTTACAGCAATATGCAAATCTATATGGCTGTATAGAATAAAACAAACTGCCCGGTTTTTCCAAATGGTATCCGGTTATTGGACAATATGTTTGAAGTATCTAAAACCAATCGAGTTTTATTTTGTTGTCAAGCTCTTGGCCCCATAGACTATAATTGTAATTGGCTTTTTGCTGCCTTAAAACTACACAGTTGGCAGCCATTAAGCTGTGCACAGGTATTTTGGCAACCGATTATTATATTATTATTATTTTGTATTCTTATCGTAGTTTAAATGAAGGTTCGTAAGGGGTTCTCAAACGAAATTTCGGGCTTACGCCATAACAATCTAAGGACAACCTCCACGTCAACTCCCAGCACATTAAAAATTGCTTTAGAATACCCAAATGATATGATCTTGGGCGTTTGTACATTTTCGGGCGTTAAAAAGTATGGTAAGTGGAGGCTTTTAAATGCATTGTGTGTGTAAAAACATTAAATGATACCTATAACATGGATATTTACCAACCGACTATGAGACGTATCATCCGTGGTACAGCTAAAAACATATGATACGCTGTAACCATCTTACTATCGTGTTGAAGAATACAACAAGCGAAGCATGACTGGGCAATTTGTGTAATAGTCTTGTGTAGGGAAATTACACTTTTTTAAATAGTATGACTTAAGTACGTGCAGACTTAAAAATAAATTATAAACGCCAAGTAGGACTTATTAACTACCTGGGTCCATGAGACTGTCAAAGTACTCCTTGCTTAACTTTTCAAATTTTATGGATTTTTCCGCCATTTTCACCAAACCACAGAACTTGCTATCTGAAATCAGTAAAACATAAACACTCATACTCTTGCAACCATGATTTAAGGATTTTAACGGCCCTAATCACTTCATTACATGTGTCCATTTTTATGGATAATGAACCTCACTTTGTCCATAATTCAGAGGACAGTTTGTTCTCTTTATGGCTTAAAATGTAGGTCTATGAAGGATTTTACAGTATGCAGCTCTGATACTGCTAAACATCTTATCAATGACCCATAATGACAGCTTAGACTACATTATCATCACCAAAGAATTTTTAAGCCACCATCTACACTATTATTTACGTTTTTACTTACGTTTGTACTTACGTTTTTATTTAAACCTTTGTATAGACCCGAGGGACGGCCCACAAGGTTAGTGGCACTGTAAGGAACAAGTAGCAAAGAAAGGAAGGTTTTCATATCACTGGCCTTAGAGATTCCCATGTTAAATCTTGCCAAGTGTGAAGAAATTGACGCAATAGCTTAAAATTTGGTACACAATTTGACTTTGGCGTCCCGTTACAAAATAAGTTTCGATTTTTATTTCAGCCATGACTCGCCTGAAAGCATTATACAGTAAATTGAAGCAAACTAAGTCACAGGCCAACACATTATCTTGTTTGAAATCATAGGGTTTAACTATTGATCAAGTGATGAGGCCTTAAACATAAGGAAAATCGTCAGTGTGGGATGAAATGTTCCACTAGTTTTAATGCTATTAGTTTGTCGTAACGTAAGTAGTAATATGGCTCAAACAGCTAAGGCAAGAGGCATATTAAGCGAGGCTACGAGAGTAATTAATTAGAGTTACAATAAAAAAATTGCAAATGAAATTTGTTTGACTCACGCTTCAGCGCTTAGCCGTGTGTCTGCCTGGTTGTTCTTTCTCTTGCCTTGCTCAAACAACAGTTATTTCGGTTGAACATGTACAACTAGAGTAGTTACGTGGAAATATAATCGCAACATCCAGTATTAAACCTATTTTAAGCAGTAACAAACAATAATAAACTGTTTAAATATAACATTGAAGTCACTGTTATACTGTAATTAATATGTTACCTGTTTATGTAAACGTCTTTTGTAAACCGTGTGAGTTGCTGTTGAGCTTTGAAATGATATTTCAGTTTTATGTGTTATATGGTCAATTGTATGGAAATTTTATTGTGATTAGTACTGTTTCCGATGACAACGTCTGTCTGGAGGTTTGAATTTACGTTTTCATCTCATCTGCACATTCATTGGTATCAAGGAGGAAAGGCCATTAAAAAACTAAGTGCTTCTGAAACCTTTACTTCTACATTAGCCATTTTATATACTTTGTTTGACGTTTGTTGTATATTTGACGAGGATACATTGCTTGAGGTTGAAATATTAATCCGCGCGCTTTCTATTACTCTTGAGTGAACAAAAAGAACACGACATTTCAGGATATGGAATCTTATCCCGTCTTCAAGTGAAAGGTGACCTAAATAATAATCCCTAATTTGTCAAAGAAGGACAAATATTTGATTGAGCTACGAGCCTGGGCTCTTATTAAGTTGGGGAAAAAGAAGACATAAGGCCAGGGCGACACGCAGCCTACCGCTAACGCGACGCTTGTATGAGTAAGTAGCATTTCCTTTGCAATTTGTTACTCTTATTCGATAGGCTTACCGATTCGCTTCGGCCTTTGGCCTCAGCTTGGCCTCCACTGTGACCATGAGCGTTACATTTGTACAAACCTTCATGAAAATCGGACAAAAAATGCGACCTGGAGAGAGTTCACAACGCTTTTATAAATTTTAAACCAGTTTTTATCAGCGCAACCAAACTTGGTACATTTTATTAGAGGAATAAAAAGTACCTTTTGATGCATACTGACACTTTGCCCCAGTTTTCAAATTGGGGGATTGACGGGGGTAGCCCTATAATTTTCATAAGGGAAGCCCCATCGAGTGGCACCTCATTTTGAAGGTCTTAGAAAATGTTGATGAATGCTGCAAATTAGAAGTCTCTATCTTAAACCAGAAAGAAATGGCGTCGATTTTAAGTTACACAGCCTTTTATGAGGCAAAAGTATGGAAACGCCTTTATAACTTTTTAACCAGTTTTTTTCAGCGCAACCGAATTTGGTAAATTTTATCAGAGGAAAAAAAGTACCTTTTAATGCATACTGGCACATGGCCTCAGTTTTCAAAATGAGGGATTGGGGGGTAGCCCCATTATTTTGATAGGGAAGCCCAATCGAGTGACACCTCATTTTGAAGGTCTCGAAAAATGATAATGAATGCTGAAAACTAGACGTCTCTAGCTTAAGCCAGAAAGAAATGGCGTCGGTTTTAAGTTACACATAGTTTTAAGTCTACCCCTCCCAATCATCCATTTTGAAAACTGGGGCAACGTGTCAGTATGCATTAAAAGATATTTTGATAACTTTAATAATATACTCGTATACCATGTTTAGTTACGCTGAAAAAACTGGTTAAAAGTTATAAATGCGTTTCCACACTTTTGCCTGACCCTGTATAAAACGAAATATAGGGCGCGTAAAGAACATCTGTGTAACTTAAAATGAACGCCTTTTCTCTCTATGTTAAGATTGAGACGTCTAGTTTTAAGCATTCATCAAAATTTTCTAAGACCTTCAAAATGAGGTGTCACTCGATGGGGCTTCCCTATGAAAATTATGGTGCTACCACCACCCAATCTCCCATTTTGAAAGCTGGTGCAAAGTGTCGGTTTGCATTAAAAGATACTTTTGATAATTTTAATCATAGTCTATGTACCGAGTTTGGTTGTATTGAAAGAAATTGTTAAAAAGTTATAGGCCTAAAGGTGTTTTCACACTTTCGCATAATACAACTCTGTGTAACTTAAATGGACGCCATTTCTTTTTGTGTTAAGATAGATACGTCTAATTTGCAGCATTCATCATCATTTTCCTTCAAAATGTGTTGTCAATCGATGGGGCCTCCTTAAAAGTTATGGGGATACCCCCCAATCTCCCATTTTGAAAACTGGGGCAAAGTGTCAGTTTGCATTCAAAAGTACTTTTGTTTCCTCTTATAAAATGTACCAACTTCGGTTGCACTGAAAAAACTGGTTAAAAAGGTTTTTTTAAGGCGTTTCCACACTTTTGCCTGACCCTAAATATAAAGTCTTGTAAAATTCTCAAAACGTGCTCTAGGGGTCAGGATCAGTGTTAATTTCACGGTTCCGGGTCTGGGTCTTACCACGCTAAAATATACACAGGAAATTACTAAAATTCTATTTTTTCTTAAAAAGGAAATTCGATAAAAATAGTGATTTGGTTAAGATAGCGTACCCTCAGTTAATGCTAAACAAGTGCAAACATCATAAAGATAGGAAAACGGACAATCGGGATGTTGAAATTGTGGTGTTTACGTATGTCAATTCCCTTTGTGTCAAGTTAATTGGAAAAAATAAGAACGTTAGTTACAAAAATGTACAGTTAGAACCGCTTTCAAACCACAGAACACCCTTAGGTATAGTCTCGTTAAAGCCAAATTCAGAAATTGCACTCAGGATTATAAAAGTTGTATTTACAGTATAGAATGTAGTTTATTTAGGGAATTCATAGAAAAGTCAAAAATAGGGCTTAATGTAACAGTCAAAGAAAATTGCGCGTTAGGGTCTCAGAGATAATTCCAAATTAATAAAATTTTCTTCGTCTAAAAATCATGCCATTAACTGGGATGAGGCTCGGGAGCATAAAACATAGGGAGATGCATTATTACATAAAGAAAGTGGTTCAGAATTCGTCTATGAAACTAGCAGTCTCCCCAATCAGTCAAGCATCGGTTAAAATAAGGCCTAAAATCAAAAATTAACTCAAGCGTTAGAATATTTATAATTTTCGCCCAAGCTTTCAGCAGAAAATAGCACAAAACACTTATAGCATAATGGTACTTCACATAGGTTATACAAAACTTACCTCGAGTAAGACACGCAATTATAAAATCCTACATATCTATGGGTTGCCCAAATTTCGTAAACCCAACTTTTAGCTTAGGCCTAAATTAGTTTTCGTGTTTCACCGTGTAAGAATTTTTTCCGTTAAGAAGAGTTATGTTTGAAATTTTACTCCTTTGTTAGGAAAACCTGATTCATTCAACTCTACAGGATTCCCCTATGCATGCAAATAGGTATTATTATGTCCTCTGTTACAGTCGGATTCACGGCTGTGATTGGTCGTCCGCTGCTCCAAGCCAGCCGATGAGGCTGTCTGGTGGCTAGCGAGGCAGTCAGTCAGGCGGCATTTGTCACAGGCCGTGGACGTGCTTGATTTCTCGATTTGTCTGTTTTAGGTTTCGTTTCACCTGTAGACGGGATCAAATTCCTAATTTGTTCACTCAAAAAAGATGGAAAGCCCTCCGTAAAAATTTTTAACCTCATAGTCATTTTTATATTATTTATTACGATACTAACACAGTCATAAGTTTCTCTAACCCCATTCTTTGGGCAAGGAAATACATCAGTGGATGTTTTGAAAAGAACATCGAGTAAAATCACTGTGTAACAAAATTTGTTTGTTGATATTTCAAAATGCTGGATAGCGGTTTTAGCTAACATTCAGTGCTGGACACATGTTTAGAGAGTGAAATGTGCTCGTCTTGATCCAAGGAAGAATTTTCAAAGCATCTCCACTTATCCAGAGAGTTAAAACACTCATGTATTTGTAGCCTTGAAACATCCTCCATGTTTAAAAATTTTGTCGTAATATTCGTTTTTAAAAGGAGGCTGGATAGAGTGGCCACGGGACCCACGTTGGACGCTGCCTATAGCATGGAGTAACTGATGAAAACGATGCTATAACTAGTGAATGATCTTCAATAAAAAATGAAGTAAGAGTCTTAAAGTAAGGCTGGGTGTATTCCTCAGCAACCCGTTTGACATTTAGGAATTTTTTCAGTTCAATAATAAACATAATTTATCGATGGACCTGTAGTTAATTATAGTTATCTGTCGCTATTGGTGTTAGTACATTAATTTACGTACATTATTTTATACATTTTAAATATTATTAGTATTTTCATTGGGTAGACCTTAACATTGTAAATTTAATTTCATTGCCAAAAGAAATTTGTACGACAGAATAAATAGATAAAAAGTGATTTGGACTTTTTTAAATGAAACATTTATTCTAAAATCCATTTTAATAGAATAATAAAGCTATTAAGACTGCTGCATATAATATCTAAAACGTGTACCTTTGTCAATCAATAGATCATTAATTACGTGGATTAAAACTTGATTTTTCCATGATAGCTCAAATCGTAGTAATAAAGGTTTTGTTTGGCCTCAAGTAGCACGGGTTTTAATGGCTCTATGGTTGTATTAAAATACTGTTTCCATTTTGATACGTTAACCACTTATAACATCGTTTGCCAATTTTCCCTTGTTGAATTCCTTATCTCGGATTGAAGCCGCACGGGCTCCATCTGGCGGCCTCTTAGATACATTAATACACGCTTTCCCGCTTCCCATATATTGACACTCATGCAAAAGTATATAATTATTCTAAAAACAGGTCAATGTCAATTCCAAATTAAAACAAGCTACAACAATTTCATTTATTTTTGAATACATAAGATTGCACATAAAAGTTGACAAAGAAGGCAACAAGGATTGAGATGTTGATGACCCAAATGTTGAAGAAAACTGGAGGGACGTCACAGTCATAATAGTAAAGACTAGAAAGATACGACAACATCAAAGCAAACTGGCCCTGCAACAGTACAATACAGAAGTCAATCAAGTATAGCATGCCTTAGGCTTATAGGTTACGGGGTTTCATTAGCCCCTTCCCCATATCAAATTGTTTTTATTTTATTTTACGTTTTATAGGCGATATTAGAAATACATTACTATATAGCTCAGGAATAAGGCAAACTATTCAATAATATGAACCTTTTAAGGGTTATTCGCATAAAATCTAACACATTCAAGTATCGAGAACAATATGGCGTTTTAATAGGGCGAAACCGTTGATAAACCTGTAGTATATAGTACATTTAGTTATTTTTAATAGTATAGACGCTGATTTGAACAGTTCTTTATGTATAAAATGCTACGCACAGTGGTAAGCGCTTCTTTTATCCAACTACACCAACCAAATCAGCTTTTAATCTGTTCAGAATATTTAATTTGGCTGCTTTCTAAATTTCTTTACCTCACTAAGACCCGTTAAACACAATAATCATCGATCATCGAACAAAATTAATATTTTTCAATGTACAGGGTTATTACAAATCATGTTCCTGATTTTGATCATAAATATTAATAGGTAAATTTGTTTATAGACCATTTTAATTGGTAACATTGAAAAGAAAAAATCATCAAGTTCTATTTATAATGGTTTTGGTGCGTATCTGCTGTTTCTTCTTAAGTCAATTGTTGTACGTGTTGTGTAATGGTTGAATTTTCAAACAGTAATGCTTGTTGTGTGATGGATTATCACATTAACTAATTTTTTATTAGTGTGCAACCAATTTTTAGAACAAGGTTTAATGAAGATCCTCCAAGTAACCAATATAAAACCATAATCGGTTATCTCTTTATTAAACAACCAATATAATCGCAAATAGTAATGAAATTTTAAAACGAATTGCCGCATTTGTAAAAAATGTTACTAAAGCTCATCACTTGTGCTTGGGGCATGAATCGGGCGCGGAGGTCCGAATGATGACGTAGCCTACTCTTGAACTGGCCACCAATATCTTCCACTCCCCGTTATTTTTTATTGTGGAGATACATCAAAAGTAAGGTGTACACACCAATATTACCATTAGCAAACCTGAAATCCAGCAATGTATTACCAATGCCATCGAAACAATGTATCAAGATACTCTTATCAACTTATGGCAAGAGCATGATTATAGGACAATCTGTTGTAGCACAAGGGATACCCAAATAAAAAATTTATAGTTATGAGTACTTTTGATGAAACATTTTGCATTTTTCTTAAAATGTAACCATTTTGTTCCTTGTATAACATATAAAACTACATTTTATATACACTAGAAATCGTGACCATCATTTGTAATAACCCTGTATTTTGTTTTTGTGTTAACTAATGGTGGACATAGTAGTTAAAATCCTAGCTGTCTTTATTTGAGTGGTTTGGAAGTTTAAAGAAACTTCTCCCTAAAAAAAACATAAGACTGAATTATTTTAGTTTCTCTATGGTAGTTTATTTTAATACCGTCCTTAATGCCACACATTTTTTAACTTAAATGATAAAGTTAAAAGTAAAGTTTATCTTGTTTAACGAGGTGAAGTTAGGACTACAATGTCCTCTTTACTGCGGGGATCGAACCCGCGCCAGCGGAGTGATCAGCTCCGGAGTCGCGCACGATTCCAACCCGCCACAGGTCCCCTGGTGGATGAATAAAACCAGGTTACAATGAAGTAATTGAACAGATTAGTTTTAAGACTTTACAGGGTTTTACTTCTAACATTAAATGTAACAAATAACATTGAGTATCGCGCGCGACTCCGGAGCTCATCGCCTCTGTGGTCCAGGTTCGATTCCCGTAGTCCCCACTTACAATTTGTTAAGTGACTATACGGTGACACTAGGTAAAGACTGCGGTTGAGTGATAGAAAATACTTAGTCCTAACTTCACCTCGTTAAATAGGACAAACCGTTCCTTTTTTAAAAGAAACTTTAAACAACCGCATTAAAATAATATACAGCCAAAGGTAAAGTTTGTCTTGTTTAACGAGGCGAAGTTAGGACTACAAAGTCCTCTCTACCACTCAACCTCGACCTTTACCTAGCGTTACTGTATTAGTAATATTATAAATTGTAAGTGGTGACTGTGGGGGTCGAACTCGCACCACCGGAGTGATGAGCTCAGGAGCCGTGCGCGATACCAATCCGCCACAGATCTGTTTACTTACGAGCTGCAGTTTGGTAAGATGTTTCTTCCACCAAAGGTACTTCTTAAGCGAAGGGAACGTAGCTAAGAAATAATAACTGTACATGACGCTGTGTACAAATGCGTTGATACAACCTAAGACAGGTCCTTGAGGACCTGAAAACATCAAACAGAACGTTTTTAATTATAGTACAACATATTATACGAAGAATTAAGTATACTAGACTTTACATTATATAATTCTCTATTAATACAGTGAATTACCCTGATTTCATTTGTATTATCAAACGACTGTCGTTTCAGGGCTGAGCCGACATATTATGTGTAAAAATATAAATAACACTACAGGTGTATTTATTTTGAATTGTTTATTTATTTAAACTAAGATGTTTTAAGGTGTTTAAAAAATAGCCATACACTTTGTTATGGCCCCAGGGCTGGAACTATACTCACGTTATGAAACAAATGTATTCAAGAAAAAGTCAAATTGGCTGTGATGACAGTACAGTTGATTGGAAGTCTTCGAATAAGATTATTAATGGAAATATCTGTAGTAGTGGAAATAATAATGGTTGTATAGTTTAAAGCGTAATAAATTAAGCAAATACCGTTTCTATAGTTAAAATTACACAATTTAATTCTAAATAGGTACTTAACTGCTTACATTTTATTAATGTTATACTAAAAATAACTTTTTTTGGACTAAATTTTCAAATTTTTTTCTCCCAAGAATAATTCTGAAACTTTTATACTTTTTGATGCAGGAACAAGGTACCTTGGAGTATTCGAAACAGTGACATTATATTATTATGGTCTCATCCAGGCTCTTGCATGAGAAATGATCATCGCAATACATTGAGAGCGAACTTTTCAAGGAAATAGAGTTTCTTATTTATCTCGCCAAGGAGAATGAAACGCGTTGAATAAAACCGTTTACAGTTTTGAGCTCCATAACACTTTCTAAGTCAAATGGCACAATTTAATAAATATGATGTTTTTTCAGTCGTTCGTCTTTAAACATGAATTCAATTAATGAAGAAAAATCTTGAATTAACAAGGGAATGCATTTCTATAAACCACAGCGCTTTGACATTAGTATTTAAAAATTTGTGCATATGGATTCCAAGGCGTGGCTACAGAAGTTCCAAACTAGCATCCTTATCTTCAAAAACTCTTTCCACTGGCTGGGGTCAAACTTCGTCAATTTTGCCAGCCTTCAGTAAAATTTTTGAGAAGGTGTTTCTAATCAGAATAGCGAATTTCCTAGAAAAACACAAACTACTATCATCAAACCAATTTGGATTTCAAAGTGGAAAATCCACTATAGACGCAGTCGTTCGTCTAGTCGAGATGATAGTAGAAGCAATCGAGAATCGAGAAACTACACTCAGTGTGTTCCTCGACTTATCAAAGGCCTTTGACTGTGTCGATCATGTCACCTTGATTCAAAAACTCGAATATTACGGGATACGAGGAGTGCCACTCAAGTGGCTTGAATCATATCTCAGTAATAGATCACAATTCGTAGGAGTTTCTGACGTTAGATCGGGGGAGGAGGGGCTGTACTATGGAGTCCCACAAGGCTCTATACTCAGCCCTCTTCTTTCTGATTTATGTCAACGACGTTGGTTCATCGGTACAGAACGGGCAGCTTGTCCAGTACGCAGATGACACGACTCTCTGTTTCAAAGCATCTACAAACCAACAATTGGAAATAGTTTCATTTCTTGAGCTCAATAGTTTAATTCAGAATTTCAACGAGCTCAATCTTAAAACAAATGCAACAAAATCAAATTTCATTGAATTTTGTCTGCGACAGTCTCAGATAGCAGCCCAACAGTCATGGTGGGCGATACTGAGATCGAAGAGGTCTATTCAACAAAATTCCTTGGGATATACCTCGACCGAGGTTTGACCTGGGAGTGTCATATAGACAGTGTCTGTTCAAAATTAGCCTCAGGAATTTATCTTTTAAGGCAATTATCCGAATACTGCCCAATTCAGGTACTGATGACGGCGTATTACGGTGTAATCTACCCACACCTCTCCTACGGATTGGCGCTATGGGGTGGATGCTCAAAATCAAGTTTTGCCAGGGTCTTCATTCTACAAAAAAAAGCAGTCCGAACCATTGCTAAATTGCAATGGAGAGAGTCGTGTAGGCCAGCATTCAAAAATTTGAAATTGTTGACACTACCTTGCCTCTATATTTTAGAAACATGTCTTTTTTTCAAGTCAAAATGCGGTCTCGTAAGAGGAAGTGACATTCACTCTTATGAAACTAGAGGCAGGGAAAACTACCGAACTGGGAGACACAGAACGGCAGTTCATGAACGTTTACCTTCTCAGGTAGGAGTTCAGCTCGTCAACAGGTTACCAAATTCGATCAAAAGTGCCCATGAGCTTAAGGTTTTTAAAACTCGCCTGAAAAAAGTTTTGGCAAGCATTTTACAATACAGACGAGTTTATAACACGACTGGGAAAACGCGGAACACACAAACTGACTACAGGACTAGAGTGGTACAATTGAATGAATGAGAGAGTGAATGTCAAAATGTATGTCTGACTGGGATTTAGATGTTAGAGTGTGGAAAATTTTAGCTTTTCAAAAGTGACGTTTGCATAACATGTTAACATGTTGAACGCAATAAACCATTTATTTATTTATATTTATTTATTAGCTCTCTCTGTTGACTTCCAGGTCATATAGAATCTGTGACTTGTCAGCGTAGACTTGAGACTTCGCTTATCCCCTCAGAAAGTAGTCTGTCGGCGTAATATCACACGAGCATGTAGGCCAGTTCAAATTACCACCAGATGATGCGTTCACTAAACGGGTCTCCCAAAATACCAATTGTGTCGTTTGCTGTGCCGTCTTGTTGAAACCACAACTATTGTAAATTCATTGTCTTTGGCAATCATTGTAAAGTTTAGAGTTTATGCAACCAATCTTGAAAAATAATGTTTTGACTTATTTTGGGTTAGTCTATGGGGAAGCACAAAGCTGAGTGTTAAGTAAACATGCCTGACAAGAAGTTTAATCTAACAAAAATAGACCAGCTGAGACACATAAAATGTAGCCTATACATTATGCAACGCACAGTTAAACAAACAAGACGCCAATGGGGGTTTGCTATTTATATCCCATAGTTTGCGTACACTACAGCTTTTGGAACCCGACTGACTAATAAAATTCCTAACATTGTGAAAAACAAAACAAGAAACTATCGATTACTTACTCTTATAGTAGCGTGCACAATACCATGTAGTCAGTACCATTCCTAAGTGGTGATAGACGTGTAGAAATGTTATGTGAGAATATTTCTTTCTCAGCACCATGAACACCTTAGCACGATATGAAAAACACATACAAGTTACAATAGACAGTAAAATATGACATTAAAAGTAAATAATATTTCGGGGACAAGTAGTTTATTTCGTGACACCATTATGAATAGTTTAAACTAAGGTAATTAAAAAATGAAAGCTTAGATGGTAAGAAAAGATTTTATTAGAACTACGGTAAATGAAAACAATATGTTTAATGACATTTTGTTTGCACTTTGCCAGAAATATGCAGTTAAAAATTAAAAGAATTGCAAGAATTTCAAGTCTATAACCCTCAGACCCTACCTCGGCCTGCAGCCTCGTATTTTAGGGGCATTAAATGTTATATGTCTGGGTGGTTATTAAATACCGTAGGTAAAAGCCCAAACACAGCGAAAAGTTGAATTTTTGAATATAATTTCAAACTAATCAAACAACGAAACCGTCAGAGGGGCAAAACCTTTTAAATACAAAGGTTGTAGAAAATTTGTTCCTACACCAACGCTTTTTTATCAGATTAATGATCCGAGCAAATGTTTTACCGCTGTGATGAATAATATCGGCTAAGTACAAGGGCAGATTTTCAGAAGTCCCCTTTTGGCCGGCAACTTGTCAGAGCTTTATAAAAAGAATGATTCAGATTGTTCCCGAAGGATTTGCAC
Organism: Matsumurasca onukii; assembly: GCA_018831715.1. Taxonomy (NCBI): domain Eukaryota; kingdom Metazoa; phylum Arthropoda; class Insecta; order Hemiptera; family Cicadellidae; genus Matsumurasca; species Matsumurasca onukii. Next base: position 52,794,817 of record CM032061.1, on the reverse strand, counting down.
CACGAGCTTCAAAAGAGTTCGTAGTTGAGGGGAGCATGCCGAGAAGTGCCTCAACATTTACTCGTTAAGTCACCAGTGACCTGCTCAACCGGCTTCATAGTACAAGGGTTATCCAGAAAGTAAGTTACGTTTTCGGTTACCTCCGCTCGGGGCGAAGCTAGCGTGGCCATCTTGTTATGTTGTTGTTCCCCAGTTCAGTCTGCATCTAGCCGATCCAGTCTCAGGTCTGTGTCGTACTTTTTCACGTTACAGTGTCGCTTGGAAATGTCGTTGTTAATTGAAAATCCCGCTAGCTGTAAAGTGCGTGCAGTAATACAATTTTTGGCTGCAAAAACTGTAAAACGATTGAAATCTATCCGTAGCTTTGTTAAGTGTATTGGGACAACTTCATCACTGAAGGTGGAGTGCGTCAATGGAGCATTTACTTTAAAAACGGCCGAACAAATGGGCACAACGAAAAGCGGAGTGGAAGACCCAACTTGGTGAATGCCGAACTTGCGGAAAAAGTTAATGAAATCACACAAATCAGCGAATGGGTGCAGCAGCGTTAACGTTTTTGGACCATTACCACAAAGATACCGATTCACTACTTGATCGTATTGTTACTGGTAATGAAACAGTGGATGATAGTAGGTGGAGACGAAATTGCAGTAAAGCAGTGGGGGCACACCAATTTCCCACAAAAAAAAAAAATCCATGCAAACAATGTCGATCAAGAAAATTATGGTGACAGTTTTTTGGGACAATGAAGGTGTGTTTGTGAACCTTCTGGAACGAGGCACAACCATTAATTAACTCAGAAAGGTATTGCCAAATTTGGAAAACCTTAGAAGAGCTGTCCAAAACAAGAGTAGAAGAAAGTTGAGCAAGAACATTTTGCTTTTTCACGACAACGCCCGACCACAAATGGCAAATCACACTCGTGAAATTTTGGAAATGTTCAAGTGGAAGTTGTTTCCTCATCCACCGTATAGTCCGGGTCTTGCACCAAGTGACTACCACTTGTTCCCAACGATGAAGAAGTAGCTGGCAACGCAACGTTTTGACGATGATGAACAGCTGCAGGAAGAAGTACATTATGCAGAAGAACATCATTTTTTGAAGAAACAAGCGGCAGAATTTTGTGATGAAGGAATTTTAAAGCTAGTTCATCGGTATGATAAGTGCCTAAATTTGTATGTCAATGATGTAAAAAAGTTGTACTTAAACCTGGCTTTCAAATGTTGTAAAAATCTTTTCCTATTTTTTTTACAAAACGTAATTTACTTTCAGGATAGCTTTCGTATATTAATTCTTTAATAATTAAAAAAAATATATTTGGGGGGGGGGAGTTTACCTTTTTCAGCGGAAATTCTAGTACTTTTACTCTGACAAGATAATTAAATATATTGAATTTTAAATAGGTTTTTTTACAGTTGATAAAAGACAAACGGTTCAATAAAACCTTCATTGTCTCTTTTGTGCTTTTGTCGACATCAAAATTATAAATACAATAAGGAGCTCTACTAGATGTATTATACGTCGTACTTGCATTAATTTTATATACATTAAAGCATTCCTTCTACAATGCAAGTTTAGCACTTGTAAAAGTGGTAGGTACTCACAGTGTCACAAAGATCGAGGATTTTAACCATGGTAAACGTCCAATAAGTAACAAGGAACTGAAAAATAATACAACTTTATATAGTGTGTTATAAAGGTGGTTAGAATTGACCTGTACTTCATAGTTTATACACGTGAACTTTTATTAGTTCTTCTATTTTCAAATAAAGCTGTTTGTAAATTAAAACAAAACTGTGTTTTGACGTATTACAACTAACGCTTGCAAGTTACAAATCAAATTAAAATGATCTAAAGTACAGTACTAGCATAAACATGCACGTATTATCAAGTTTCCCTAGAAGAAAATGCTACCCGTGGCGTCAGCATGTTAAACCCAATACCCGAGATTATAATATAGCAAACTTAATTGTTATATATCAATTTTAACTGACCCACGGTCAGTTTAATTTTTTTATTTCCTTCTATCCTCCATATTCGTATGTAATTCAATAACACCTTGAGAACTTGTCTTATTACTACCTCAGTAACCTTTACTCACAGGTTTTGAAAGATGCCGGCAAGGAACAGTCGACTCTTCCAAGTTGCAGAAAGTTTGAAACAGGCAACCTTCCAGACCGGTTCTCATACCCTTGAACACATATAAGCCTGCATACCGGGTGAGGTTTAAATTACCCTTCCCTACCCCACCTTAACTTTTGAAAAAGGAAAAGCTTTTTAAAACGCTTTAGGGAATGTGTTTATATGATTGTGAAGTTTGTTTAACGTACTTTACGTCAGCGGGTTGAAAACTCCTAAAACATTTCAATATTTTCCCTCAAAAGAAAGGGAATTAATATACGTCACAACGACGCAAAGAAAAACTTTTATCTCGACTCTTCTTTTCGTGACATCTTTTCAAGACTACAAGAAATCAGGTTTTAAATTGTACAATTCACATAGGATTTCTTTTGAATGAAAGCATTTTTTTCAAGATACTCTGAGGGAAACATCACAACCCCATACGGTGATCCTATAGAGTATTTTGAAGAGCATTGCGTCATTCAAAATAAATTGTTTTTGATAAGTGGAAGTTCAAACTAGATTTACTATATGAAAAAAAGTCGAGATAAAACAATAATTTTTTTGTGCCGTTGAATTTGTATAAGAATTTCATTTTCTTAAGGTGCCACAATAGGGGGTTTGTATTTTAAAAATTGGCCCTTCATGGTTTTGGGTGGGGGTGAGTGACGAGTAGTATGTCAAAGCAAACTTCAGAATCATATAAAAACATTCTCCAAAGGAGTTTTAAAAATGTTTCCTTTTCAAAAGTTAGTGTGGGAAGGGGAACGTTTAAAACCTACCCTGTATACAGAATGCTCAGTAATAAGGGTATCACACTACACCAGGTTGTACTCAAGCCAAATTATACAAACAAGATCAGTAACACATAGTCTTACTGATTTTCCGCTGTCAGTCAAAACAATATAATTGCTATGGCTTGATTTAGCCCAAGCAATAGAAAACTTATCTTTAATTATAACAAAGTACTAATGGGTCAAGGACTGTTACGTCTTATTACGGACTTTTATACGTAGCTCGAAAAAACCCCAATTACTGCCAAACCTACAGATACGTAACTAAATCAAGATTAAATCGAATACACTCATAATGACATCCTCATGTAACGTATATTCTCATAAATAATAATAATCAACCCTACCTTACAAAATAGGTATACATTGAGCATTGTCTGTACAATATTGTAGAGCCTCATTGTTGTTTGCAGCTGGTACGGTTGTCTACTATTCATAAATCGTGGTCCCAGAAACAAAATAAACAATAAATAGGTAACTGTAATACTAATAACTGGATAAGACGTTGACAAAAGTATCCAATCCTTTGAAATTGAATCTAAAACAGAGAATAATAGACCTTAGAGTTGTGTATAATATCTGGAAACCCTGGAAACACTGTATTAATGTCTAAAAACTACAAAATTACTAGCTTATATAGAAGAGGACAACTGTCTTGGGACCCTCATTCCAAAGGCTATAGAATACAAATTTACTGGGTAAAAATAATTTCATAAATCTCCTTTTCCGATTGGTGGCTTTTTTGTTGAGATAAATAAAATATTATGCCAACAGTATTGTATAGTTTGCATTAAATATAATTGAAATTTTTGGTTTTAAGGGTGTAAAGAGCTTTAAATCTATGAGGTAATAACCAAAACATGTATCCAAACCATTCGAGTTTCACCTTGTTGTAAACTAGTCAACTAGTCGCCAGACAGCTGCATTGGCTGGCTTGCAGCAGCGGACGACCAGTCACAGCTGTGAACCACACTGACCAACTTAAATGTTTACAAAAAATACAAAAGAAAACGTTCTTAATAGTATTTCAGCTCGGAAACTGCACCATCGTCAGCAACAAACATCAAACAAAGGACACTCATTTAAAAGTTGAACTCACCTGCAGAGTTAAAAAAGAAATTATAGACTAAGTAGCACCAATTAATTACCTGGGTCCATGATACTGTCAAAGTACTCCGAGCTGTACTTTTCAAACTTTATTGACCTCTGCCATTTCCAGCAACACACAAAACTACCTGAAATCAGAAAAAATTAAAATCTAATAAACTTGCAACCATGTATAAACAAATAAATAATAAATAAAATAAAAATGCCTTTATTTTCATGCGATTCTCAGTACAACACTGTTTTTCAGTATAACTCATGTATCAAGTAGATTAAAGGCGCCAACCACTTTTATACTGTATTACATATGTCTAGGTTATTTGGATATTACACCTTACTCAATCTACGATTGAGAGTTGAGCCAATGTTCTCGTCACAGTGCTTAAAATGTAGGTCGGTGATTGCGTAATTACATCGATGCCTTGCACTAAGGACAATTGTTTTGGGTCACCCTGTATAGCTTGGGTAATTACGTGGAACTGTAAATATTTAAAACACCAATACTGAAAAACTATTTAAATTCAAATTTTAAAATATAACCAGGCCAACACGCATTTAAGCACTAAACGCGCCGCTTGCGTGGGTGAATCGAAATGTATTTGCAATTTGTTCCTCTTATTCGCTACGCTCACAGCCTCACCTCGGCCTTCGGCCACAGACTTACGTGTTTTTTACTGTAAGTTTTATTACATATCGTGAAAGTAAAACGTATTTTAAACTTTAATGAAATCGGAGTACTCATAAAGCTGCTATAGCAAAAATCACTTTTGGCCGCAATTTTAAACAACTTATTGAGTGTTTGTAATTTTTATTTCATCGATAAATACTTTTAAAATCCATATTTGTTTAAAACTTTATTAACATTGGTTGAAATTTACTTTTTAAGATCATTAAAACTATTTTTTTGACCAAAACTCCCTCTCTCCTGAAAAGGTACTTCCGGTAGTTCGATTTTGCTGCTTTAGCAAACTTGACCGAGATATTTACTTCAGAAACATGTATAATACTACATTTCATGAAATTATGACCTGTAGAGAAATACACACGTACATTCATACATATGTTTAATTGTTTATACGAGTAAAGTGTGAAAAAGTTGTCGAAAGGTGTTCTGGTGCTCATTTTACGGTCCCGGTTCTCGGTCTTAACATGGTGACGTCATAAATATCTCGTTTATCCAAAGGAAATTCGATAGTACAAATATATCATTCTATTGAATCAAGTACATTATTTTTCATATCAAATGTCACACTTATAGAAACATTAGTTAATAATATAACTAATAACACTGAATAAATGATCATGATTTTATTTCTTGGGGTTAGCGTAAATATAAACTATTATCTCTGTTATACTGTAATAACGTTACCTGTTTGTTAAAACGTGTCTTTTGTGAAAAGTGCAAGTAGCTGCTACAAAATCATTGGATTGAAATTGCATTTAGATTTCTATATTATTATCGTCGATTGTATGATAATTTATTGTGATCAACATTGTCTTCAATGCCAATGTCTGACGGTATGTTCTCCTCGTACATGCACATTCTTGGATATCCATCCATAAAGACAATTGAAAAACTAAATGCTTCTAAGAACTGATCATTTCTACATTATCATATGGGATTTATAAAATTATAATAAACACAGTGGTATGTTTTTAACCTATTCTTGAGGTTAAGAATTGAGAATTCACTATAAACAAATATGTACAATCTGTAGTAGTAAACCGGAAGTTTAAATACACTTGATGACAGTTTTGGCTACAAATGAGGCTATTTGGCTACTTGGGACAAAATTGGCCAAACGTACGACAAATTGGCCAATCGTTTATAACTTAACCAGACATGGTGTACCTTAAAACAATAGGAATGATAATGATGGAATTAACAAACAATGCTCTATACTTTTAGGAAACCAACACTATGATAGACACGTTACACTGTTCATTTGTTTATATTCAACGGTAGTTTTCTCACTTTGTCTAGTTGAACTATTCAAACACGTCGGTTCTGTTTATGTGGTGTTTTGTAGTACGTAGATGGATTTTCAGCATGTTTAAGTTTTGTCAAGGCAATAATAATTTTAGAGACGATTAGATGTTTTATTTTTAATTAATACGTGACTCTAGGTGGTATCATTACAAGCTCAAATGGAGAAACCCGACATAGATTTATCAAGTTTTATGCCAGAATCTCTTCAGATCCCATCATTCGCGACGGCCCCGACCAGAAGTCTTTTCTCCCGCCAATTCAAGTACTATGAAGACTTCGTTAGACAAGACCCGTACAAGGTTTTGAATCATGGAAATTTTACAGAGAAACCTTCAGTGCCTGATCACGTTAAAGGGAGTGAAATCCAAGAGTTTTTCAGGAACTCCAATGTTTTTATCACTGGTGGAACTGGATTTCTAGGGAAAGTGTTGATAGAAAAGTTGATAAGATCTGTCCCCCATCTTAAACATGTGTACATTTTAATTAGACCAAAAAGAGGGAAAACTGCCGAAGAAAGGCTTGATGCATTAATGAAAGACCAGGTTAGTAGTTTTTGTAGTATGTATTGGGTGTTAATAATACACTTAGTCACCTAACAAAGTTTGAACTAGGGTTTAAGAACTGTTAATAATACGTTGGGAAACGACTTGTTAGGCTTGGGAGTTTAGATTCAAGCTGTTGTATTTTTATACTCATGTTAAAACTACAAAACAAGATAAAAAATATCAAAAGGCTAGTTTTTTAAAAGTTTTTTATCTTGGTTATCAGTGAACGGATAGCCTAAATAAAATATTCTGAATTCCGTCATAGAAACTGTTTCAACTTTAAACAAAACTCTTTTTTATAACTTTGCTCTTACAAAAGTTGTTTTTGACACATGTATTGAAGTGTAACAACTTTTTGAGTTATTTTAGGAGAAACACGTCAATTTGATGACATTTGAACTGTCTCAGTTTCCCAAAAACCTTACTTAGCGTTTTCTAGGTGCTACCGTACATGAACGAGCTCTACCAAATTGTTCTTATTTCTCAGATTTCACATCTTATAAACGTGCATTTCCAAACAAAATGCATTTCTTTGGAGGTAAAATTGTATACACACTTAAACAACTTTACAGATGGAGAAATCCAGATCAGGGAGCCGTGGTATGGTAGTTCTAAAATCGATTAAAAGCCATGATTTGGAATGCGCCATATTTTGATAGGCCACTATACAATTTCTAAAATTTTAAAAACAAAGCCAATCCGCTAGTCACTATGAATTTAGATTCCCTGTATGGTAACCCGAAGTGATCAAATTTACTAACAACCGTTGGCTGAGGCGGGACCTGAACCTGGGAACTTTGGATCCTCATCCTCGTGCAATAAGGATGAGCGGATCCGTGGCGGATTGGTATCGCGCGTGACTCCGGAGCTCATTACTCTGGTGGCGCGGGTTCGATCGCCACACTCACCAATTACATTTGTAATGTGATTAATACGGTGACGCTAGGTAAAGGTCGAAGTTGGGTGGTAGAGAGGACTTTGTAGTCCTAACTTCGCCTCGTAAAAACAAGACAAACTTTACCTTTTACCATTTCACTACCGATTCAGCCACTAAGCCAGTAAGTAACTAGGTCTACATATTTTCTCTAGATCGAACGCGAACTCCAGAAGCACCCATTGGTTTTGTCCACTTACAGTGGTTCTTGGTGTTTAGGTGTTTCTGAGGATGCAGACGGAGGTTCCAGGGTACCTCAGTAAGATCACTGTGGTGGAGGGAGACTTGTCTAGAGAAGGTCTAGGTCTCAGTACTGAAGACAGACAGATGCTGGTAGACCATGTAAACGTAGTATTCAACAGTGCTGCAGATGTACGCTTTTCTTTGCCTCTCCAGAAGGCAATAGAATCTAACGTGATCGGAAGCAAAAGAGTAGTGGATCTCTGCAATGAAATACGTAATTTAAAGGTACGTACATTGAATGTGTAGGCAATAAACAAAATAGTCAAGACAATAGTTAGAACTTATATATTAAATACAATATTTATACATTTTACTCCAACAGAAATCCTTTAAACTAAAGTGAGATACATATTCTTATAATTTAACATCTAAGATGAGACTTCGACGAGGTTTTAGAGTCTAAAGTGTGCATGTTTCATTTTTATATAGCTTCTCGTATTTCAAATTAAATGTTATTAACCTGGGTTTTGTCGGTTAGGTATTTGTTCACGTCTCAACCGCTTACAGCCATTGCAACCGGAGTTTCATTGAGGAAAAAGTCTACAATGTTTACACAAACTACAAAGAAGTTATGTCCATTTTAGAGAAGACTTCTGAGTCGGACATGGAGTCAGTAACCGAAAGGTAAATCGTATCCTTTTGGTAGTTCATTGCTACAATACGATACGAGACAATGCACCTTGTACGTTTTACATTGCAACATGTCTATTACGTAATAACTTGCATTGTCAGTTATTTAAAGATGTTTCAAAGACTTTAATTGCGATTCAAAGTATACGAGTACAATTGTGTTGCTTCCTAAAAACAAGATCCTTTTGCTGTTTGTGCCAAAAAAAGAAAACGCGTCAGTAATAAAACCTTTGAAAACCTTCGCAACACAAACAGTTTTGTGCCAGCTGAGTATTTAGTTTGGTACATTACTTTCAGTTGGTGTTTGGTACCAATGTACGACCAGTTGGTATTTATGTCCAATAAATACCCTTTCATTATTTAAATATCTGAAATATGCTCACAGAAACCAAAGAAATACCATACTACTCAAATCAAGTTATGGTTAGAGATGGGTTTCTTGTGATTAAAGAAAGTGTCTTACAGGCTCATATGTATTTCTTGCAGGATTCTTCAAGATTGGCCCAATACCTACACTTTCAGCAAAGCCCTCTGTGAAGAAATGGTAGCCAAAGATGGGGAAAATCTCCCACTCTGTATAGTTAGACCTACAGTGGGTACGTACAAGAGACTATCTAATTAGATTACAATTTTATAAGCTGTAAATGTGAAATTTGCAAATCTTGGGCTCATGATGGCTTCTAATTTAAAAAAATGCATAGTTTCTTGATCTACCGAACCTTTGACTGTGTTCAAAAAATTAATCTATTTTAACGTGGGATATAACAGGTAAGGGGCGCTCTCTTTTGGAGACGTGTACACTTTCAATTCGTCAACTGTATGTCAAAAGCTTTCTGGTCAATAATATTAAAAACTATCACGATTTTGCTACCACATTTCCTCATTCTAACCACGTCAAACACTCTCGACAGGTCGGAGACAGTACTATTTTTATGTCCAATCAGCATGAGACTACTAATTCTTTCTATGGGAGTAATATTCGTATGTCCAAACGACATACTTCAGCTTGCAGCGGCACGAAAAACTTTGACTACTTCAATCATATTGTAATGCGTTGATGGTTTGAAACCGATTCAGGTTACTTTTTTACTACTTGGTTTCAAACAGGTTTTAGTACTTGCTTTTTAATACAAGGCTAACGTACATAATTACTAAGAAGTGCGATAATTATAAGTCAGGGTCCTCCATTAAACTGTACCTGGTAGAAGTAGACCATAGATATTCAAATATTCAGAACTACCAACTTCTGATCCTAATTGTCTGTTGCAGTTGTCCCTACATACAAAGAGCCAGTGAGAGGTTGGGGCGACAACTTGTATGGACCAATGGGACTTACGTTAGGGGTAGGAATGGGTGTTCTTCACTGTTATCCAATGGCTCTGGAAAACACAGTCGATTTAGAGCCCGTCGACTACGTGGTAAACTTTCTGTTGGCGGCTGCTTGGAAAACGGGTATTCGTAGGTAACGTGACCTTTCTGTATTTAGGTATTATTTAATTAAACGAGGTTTTTAGGTTTATATAGTTTATTAAAGTTATAAACATAAACATTATAAACAAGGAGAACATTTCAAAATCACTTTGCACAAGAAAAGTTAGTTGAAAACATAAATTTGCACTTCTGTTTCGAACGAATAAGTTGCACTAATGTAAAGAATAATAACTCGTGAAGATGCTAATTTTTAAAAATAATTTTGCAATGATCACTCAGAACATTTTGTTTATTTCAATTAACCAATTAGATTTCTATTAACCAAAACATATTTCCATTTCACAGAAAAGACTCTCCAGTAGCTGTATACAACTTTTCCGCAACATCAGTGCGACACATGATCAACAAAGAGCAAGTCAACTTTTTGCTCTTCATCAGAGACATTTGGCCTTTTGAAAAGTCAATCTGGTACACTTCGTACATAAGTACAAGTACGCATATCAACGATTTGACACATCTAGTTCTTCACACGATTCCTGGCAAAGTGTTAGACACTGTTGCGGTTATGCTGGGGAAGAAACCGAGGTAAGCCTGGCTGTAGTCGTTTATCTTCATCAAATATGAGATGAGATAAATATTTGTTTGGATTAGAGAAAGAAGCATTTCATAGACTGTTGTTATACACAGGTTATAAATAAATACAATTTAAACACCTGCTAGTGAGGGGAAGCTGCTGGCAAGTGAAAAGCGGCATCTAGACTTCAATTTAATGAACCCATCCACAGGACACGGCGTACGATATAACAATCACAGCTTCAAGTCTACTTTTAAATGCTCAGATCGTTGCATCTTCAGCTCTTCAAGCAGATTATCTGCGGTAAAATTTGCACTTTCTCCACATTAAAACCGGAAGTCCCACCAAGAATGAAATACTGTTACACAAACTACTTTCAAATAGAGTATGATAGCCTGTTTTGCTGTTTTATATGTACTTACAGTTTTAATTTGTCTAATTGTGAATACAGTTCGGTTGAAGTTCCTGAAAGGAGTCTACGTAGTCTTATCGAATGGGGCTGTTATCTACAATGGCAATAAAATGAAAAAAAAACATGTTATGGTAGGTAGACAGTGCATAGATAACCTGCATGGCTGACACAGGTAACACACAACTTAGCTGAGAAGTCCACGCACAGAATGCGTCCTGTCCCTCACCCCTCGGCTCCACATGCTCGAGTTTGTCCAATGTCAAATCGTGCGATTTTCGAAAAAACCCAAAATTGCACTTGCGTCAGTAGCTCCGATTGAGATTCTTAAAAGGATTTCCCTGACAGCGCATTCTGTGCGTAGGCTGTCTCAGCAATGTTGAGTTTCCTGTCTCAGCTATTTAGCTTTTATGCGCTCCACCTATAACATGTCTTTGCTAACATGCCGATTAGAACTATCACCTTTCAGATTAGGTAGACCTGACCTTTCATCTTTCTTGCTTCCGAACACTATTTGCTTAGTCTTTTTCTCGCTAAACCATATTAGATCTTTCTCTCTGCAATATTCTGGGAATAGTTCTCCTCTACTATTAGTGAATTAGGGATTTATTAATATTTGCAAATTCTTGACTATATGCAAATGACACCTTTGTGGCTTTGATAGAGAGATACTGCCACAAGAACGTTTTTAGGACTCTTAATACTTAAATAAACTAAGCAGTTTAAAACGCGCTAAAACAAGTTACTGAGCAGCTGCCTGCACTGAATTAAACTTGAATGATACCAAAAATAGTAATAGTTAAAAATCTGTACACGGCTTTAATATTTTGCACATATGAAGTGCAAAAAAAGTATAATTTCTTGGTAACAACTTGTATTTTTATTTCAGGTTATCAAAGATCTACGAAAGAATACAAATGTCGACCAAACTCATACCTTTTTTATAAAAAGATTATTCAGATGGCAAAGTGACAGCGTGTGGCAAACCTGGAACGAGATGAGTTTAGAAGACAAACAATTGTTTAACTTTGACTTGGCCTCTGTTGACTTCAAAGAACATTTGCTAGTGTGTAAACTAGGATTGAAGTACTACTTGTTCAAAGACAAGATGGAAAACCTACCGACAGCGATTCGACGAAATAATAGGTTAGCTATAAAGTATTCTCGTATTAATTTAAGTAAGCCGTTTTAAGCGTCTTTAACCTAAGAGCGTTAGTAGAAGATGAAGTTGAAAGCTTTAAAGTTAGTTTTGTTTAACGAGGTGAAGAAAGGAATAAACAGCTATCCCTACCTCTCAACCTCGACCTTTACCTAGTGCTACCGCATAATCACATTATTACAATTATCTCTGGTGACTCAGGGGATAGAACCTGCGTTACTGGAAGGATAAAACCCTCCGTGGTCCGGCAAATCCTGCTATTCACTTAAAGTATTAACCAGCATAGATTTTCCCACCTAATGTTTTTGGTCACATAAAAACAAGGGAGAGTGAGGCCTTATCCAATCACAGTGTGTGTTTTATGTCTCGGACTGGCTTGATAGGTTTTAAGGGGTAAATAGTAAAGGTTTCAAACTTTCTGTACCAGCTTTTTAACCATAAAACTCTTTTTAAGATGGTAACGAGATACCACCCGAGGATATTTTCATTTGTGACGTGACCCATCCTAAAAAAACTCTTCTAAATTCTTGAGGATTGTTTCTCTTTGAGAGTCATCCTATTTCTTAAATTTCCTTGCTAAAATAGAACTTGTAGTTGTAATTTTATAACAAATATATATCTAATTTGACTTTCATACAATTTACCTATTACAAATACCTGGCCATTCCAGTTAGATGTTAGATTGAGGGGATCAAGTGGTCAGGGACTGGTTACCCTTAAGCACGTCTGCCTCGTCTGTTGGGCATATTGCGCTACCACCGGAATGAAAGGAAGTCTGGATTCAGGAGTGGAATGGGACTAGGTTGTCTGACCAGACAGTCATGAGAGGGTGCGACAAGCAAGCCCACTGACAACCACTTAGGGGCTCTAACCCCAAAGACATGGAGAGCCTTGCCAACACTCGGGGGACCGTTCCCCCCAAGATTATGGCAAGCCTCTCCTGAAGTCGCGGTCTACCCTGCTACCGCATCCCCCTAAAATGATATCTGATCCAACCTCCCTGGTGGGGAACGGAGCGTGTTCAACATCTGGACAACTACAAAGCTGCCCAGTATTTTTGTGAACAACTTTTTTTTATGTACCCCAGTATAAAGTAATCTGAGCAGGTACTAATCAGACAGATACTTACTGGGGGGAAGCCATTCCAGTTAGTTCTTAAATACCTTGCATAACTAGTCATTAATAATACTTTAAATTAGTAAAATAGTTAAACTAAGCGTTAATTCGGATATTTAATTACCAATTTCTTTCAAACCCATATACACAAAACAGTTTGTCTATCCTAGCAAAGTACCTTATATCCTTAAATATATAAAAGGCTCAAACCCCTCTGAGTGTGGCCAATAAAACTACAGATGCATATTTATATACTCTGTATAGTGTATTGGTATTGTTGAGAGCTTAGCCTCAGGCTATGTGACTCGATTTATTGTGAAGCAAGCAGAAGCTATTAGCAACTACTTGACTCCAGCATAAAGTGGCCCAGGTCCAGAGCTCAACTAGAAATCGGATCCGTGGTGCTTTGGTATCGTGCGCAACTCTGGAGTTCATCACTCCTCCAATGGCACCAGGTCGATCATCATTTACAGTAGTTTGTAAAGTGACTATATGGTGTTGCTAGGTTAAGGTCGATGTCGAGTGGTAGAGAGGTCTTCGTAGTTTTTACTTCACCTCGTTAAACAAGTCAAGCTCGACCTACTGAGTATATATAAAACCTTTTAGACTCAAGCCTTTCAGAAATATTCATCATTCTCATCTTGCAGATTGTACTGGCTTCACAAGGGTCTTCAACTGACTGTTGGACTTGGTGCCTTGAAGATTTTGGCTGCACTGTCTCATCATTTGCCCATCTGATGTATTACTTCATTAACCTCTTCATAAGTCATGCGATCTTATATATTTTACAAACAGTGTCGTAAATAAATATCTTTTAATACTTCCGTTTTGATTCTTATTCGCCTTTGAAGTCCAAAGTTTAGGTGAAGGTCTTGTGAAGATTTGGCTTTGTGATATAAAGATAGGTTTATACTTGATGAGGAACAATAAGACAAATTTTTCATGGGCAGCTCAAGGTACTGGAGTACCGATAGTTATGTTAAACTTGTCCCTTTATAATTTCTTATACAACAAAACTTACACGAAACCCTAAACGAACAAGGTGAGTATTTTCAAATGAATATGCTCAAAGTTAGGTGAAAATACGTTGGAAAATATCAATCCGTATGAAAATGAAGGTCCTCATCGTAAATATTATAGAAACTTACGAAACACTTTGTATCTGATTTAAACATTACAATGAAGGATCCGTTTTTAAAAATAGGGTTTTAAATAGTTGACTTTAATTTTGATAAACACTATGGTCAGTAGGGAATTACTCGATCTCACCTTTTGAGGTGATTTATCTCACCCATATACGGCATATTTTGTCGATATAATATTATTATGAAGCTTTGTTTTGCATATATTCATTCCACGAATACTTATATTTTAATCTTGTCTAGCCATTTGTGGAATGTATTTTATAAGTATGAAAAATGGACATCAAGTGGATTCAGAATAACCGAATGTGAATCATAAAAAACTGTGCATAAATCATTTTAATTTTAAGCTTGAATGGTTAGTCATAATGAACGATTCTTTTGTTTGCTAAAACCACTGAAATACTCGTATATATTTTAATTATAAAAAATACAGAAACAAAACGTTTTGGCTATACAAGGTAGACATCTTTAGTTGTGTAGACGAATAAGAGTAAAAAATAAATGTATACAATTTAAAATATAAAATGTACAGGGAGTTTAGGATATTCAAAGATAAAATAATTAAATTAATTTGTTAATACATTCTTCTACATTGATTGTACATTTTATACATTTATTTTTACTCTTCTTTGTCTACACAACTGTAGATGTCTACCATAGTGGAGACAAAATGTTTTGATACTGTATTTTTATAATTAAAATATATATTTCAGTGGTTTTATCCAAAAACTAATTTTTCATTTTAATACAGACAATTATTTGATCCAATATTTTTAAGGTACACATGTGGTCATGATGTATCGAAAGTCCGATATAGCAATGTGTTGAAAGATTTTGGAATACCTCAATAAATGTCGATGGTGATTTTGCTATTGTTTGTTAGAGGGAGGATACGTTTTTGAACTTGGCTGTGTACATGTATTGTTTTCACTATTTTAAAGTTATTTGTTAGTAAGCTCAAAATTTCATAAACATTGCATATACACTTGCTGACTTATGACATAACTAGGTTTAGCTCACTGCCATCAAAGTTATGTAAAACACAAGTCCTTGTATTTGAGCATGATTGAATCGAAATGTATCCCCTTAAAGTGCTTAAAAGCTTTGAAACTATAATTAAAGGTAAGGTTATTGTAGGTAAATAGCACATATGTGCCACATGGCTGAGGCAGAAAACTTATTGTAGTTAGGCCGCCTACGTACAGAGTGCGCACCAGTCCCTCTCCCCTCTCAGCTACACATTCTCCAGTTTGTCCGATATCGATAACTTAAATGTGACCAAACCTGTGCCGAACATGGCTTTACTTGAGAGTCTCAAAAGAATAGCCTCGCAGCGCATTCTGTGCGTGGGTTGCCTCAACTATGTTAAGCTTTTTGCCTCAGCCACGTCATCTATGCGTTATCTACTACCATAACATTATCTTTCCTATAACTAAAGAAATATCGTGATGGGTTGCAACAAAAATATAAGACTGGTGTTACGTACAAAACTATAATATAATTACACAACTTATGATTAAAACTCGGCTACGATGTTTTCCGGTGGTCTCTCTTCTGGCTGAGGATGTAGGCGCGGATGTAGAAGTTGATGAAGAGGGCGAAGATGAGTCCCACGTTGAACATCCACATGTAAGTGAAGGCTGGAGAGATCTGACAACCGCTGTTGTACAACATGTAAATGTACGCCAATATAGCCACAAACTGCATCTGTTTACAAAACAAAATTTATTTTAAACATAAGTTCATAGTTTGGATCTAGTTCTTTAGGACAAGGACTTCTAATGCAAGGCAAAGTGAGGTTCTTTAATAATATGTTATTGGTACCCGTTTCTAGTATAGAAATAACTGAAGTGTTCTAAAATGTATTTATATTTAAAGCAAACGAGTTATAAATAATATAATTATCTTTTAATATAATTAGAGGGTCGGATTGGTAGAATCCTTGCCCGTCAAGTGAGAGCTCCGTAATCGAGTCGCAGTTCGATCTACACATATTGTCATTAAATAACTTTACTTATACATTTTTTTATAATTACCTATTTTCTAGAAAGTATAAACTATGTGTAAACACAGTTTTAGCCGAAGTTTTATCATAACCTTTCTTTTTCTCCAAAGTCCGCTGACCCCAGCGCCAGAAACATGTACAGTTTTTGAGATATTGTAATATTGAGTAGTATCCTAATTACTTGTTAGGTAGAGCCTATTTTCTTTTGAGCCTATTGTATCAAAACTCCCACCTCATTGTCTCGGGAGCCTAGAAGTGGTGTACTCCACACCAAACTTAAAATTGCATTGGTGTTAAGTTTTGACACACAAAACTCATACTACACACATTATAAGGTGAAGTTTTACTATAATGTTATATTAATGAAGACAGAACACTAAGTTCGTGTTTGGCCCCAGCTTGTTCAAGTTTCGGGAATTTTCAACGATAATCTTCATATATTGTGTCTGATAAAAAGTTTAACTTTTAGCTAACGATGATCTAGTTCTTGTCACCTTAGTATCATGAATAATTCTTTGACAGGTAAAATTAAATGAAAATAATATTTAATCACAACTTTGGTACAATAAAGGCAGTGTTAAAAGAGCTTTATACAGGTTTAAAACTTTTAAGTTTTTAAATGACTCTCGAAGTCAAATATTAGGAAATATGCTAAGGAGAATAAGATATACTATTTGATGTGACACAACTAAACATATTTTCCTTCAAAACGGACTCTTAAAATTTCAAAATTGTGATAAAAATCAATTATCTCCTGTTAAAGCGTAATATAAATTAATTACATCTAATTAAAGGTTATTTAAAGAGGTTATTTATTGTAAAATCTTTTGAAATCAACTTTTTAGTTGTAGTTTTACTGTAGGTGGGGAAAATTCAAAATATTTGCAACAATCCTCCTTAGCGCTCAGACCGTCTTACGTGCCAAAACTAAACTTATCAAGTAACCTACCTTAACACTAATAATTTTGTTTCAATAAAAAACTGAGAAAGCAAACTTATAGTTACAACGTACCAACTGTATCTTTGTCAGGTGTTTCTTCCACCAGAGGTACCTCTTCAGGGCAGGAAAGGTGGCGAGGAAGTAGTACCCGTACATTATAGTGTGCACGGTGACGTTCATGAGACCAGGGAATACTGCGTGATGAGCTGCAACAGTTTAGTGAACGTGTCAAGAGTTTATGTACTGCATGATTTTACATTATTATGCTTCAGGAAGAAAAATTGCCACATTTTTAACTTTATTGACCAGTATTTAGCAGAATATTGCCATGTCAAGTTGTCGTCTTTGAGGCAGGGGAACGGAAGACCACCTGTTCACCACGTTGATTCTTTATTAAACCTACGCACATGTGCCAATGGCGTTAGTGAAAATAATCGTCTTAAACTTCCTGTTAAGTAGCATCTATAAAATCCCTTAATACAATTTGTCTCAACTGAAAACAAGTTTTTTACTTACATTGTGTAAAGTATAGAGTGGCCCATACGAAAAACACCATTGCTGCGTGGTGGTAAACGTGGAGGAACGTGATGTTACCGTCTTTCTTCCTCAATACCATAAATACCTGAAATGTTTCAAAGTGGGTTTATTTTCCATGATTAGTAAAGTTAGGTAATCCATTTGCTAAAAGCTATCTAATATTCTTCTTGTTCCGTACAGGAACTGATTTCATATGCAGTATCCTCAGGGAGGTTGCTTTAAAACATCTTTTTCAGGATGTTTATTCTTCTAAAACAAACTTTACGTACAAACTTTTAACGGTGATAGTGGTTGAAAACTTTAAAATTATTCATGATCGAATAAAAATGTACTTTGTTTACCATACAATATTTCGTTTATTTCTGGGTTACTTCTACGTCGTGAAAATAATAACGTAATCACACTTTATTAATTAATTTTTATCAGCTACTGATAGTCCTTAACACCGTGTTTTGTGTGTTTTCAATTTCCTTTTATTGTAATATTTTAACGGCGACGTAATAATAGTTTCATATTGTAAGGTTTGGTGGGGCTATAATTTCACCAAGAAGAATCACAATAGTAAAAATGAGAGTCGAAACCTGTAACAAAGATTTTTTAGTTAAAACTCCGCATTTCATCCAGTAATAGTTATCTAAAAAAAATTGAATCACGGTAAAATATTGTTGATTTTATCAAGAGAGTACAGGGTTATTCAAAAGAATGTTCTACTTTCAAACAACTCTCCTTTGTTAATCATTACTTAGATAAAGATTTAATACTAGTAAAAAGAGCACTTTTCAAAGTTTGTCTTCCTCGGTACATGTCTATAAATGCTCACCATGTCCTCCCTTGACTGCTCGGCGAAAATCTAGCCGATAATCAAAGCCTTTCCCGTAGATCACGAAGTTATTATTGATTTATGGAAATGAATGCAGCTCTAATACGGTTCCGTAGGTCATCTAGATTTTTAGCATGGTGGGTACGTAAACCTTCACCCTTATATAGCCCCACTAAATAAATTCACGAGGAAATCACTAATCTACGACGAAGCCCTCGCTAAACTGAACTGACTGGCTTTTTGGAAATTCAAGAACGCAAAATATCTTGTGTTGAATGAGCGGCCATCTTGTTAGTAAATTAAAAGAAATCACTTCTCAGTATATGTAAACAAAACTTTGAAACTTCTTCTTTTCAACCATATGTAAATTATTCATGAACCACTTATACTATAAAAGGTACAGACGAATAAAAGTGGGACATTATGTTTTTGAATAACCCTGTATTATGAGTGTAATTATTTCTTAAGTTGTTGATTTTCTCTTTTAAATATCAATGAATATGTTTATTCTCGTGAATGCTGAGAAGTTTAGTTAAACTGAATTCTAGAGCTAAATATTACAAAAGTATAGCACGAAACTATAACAATTATCTATACGTTATATAGGGAATACCCAGGAGTCATAAATGTGTTTAGAAAATTGTAAGATACAAACGTTTCAACTCGATTCGAATGAAATAACAATTAGCTTCGAAATTCAATCCTTTGACTATACTCTTGTTGTTAGGTTAAAGACAACCATAATTTCAAATAGTTTTAAATACGCAAAATATCAAGAATACTTACTGTATCAAATAAGTCGATCATCTTGGAGACATAGTAGTTCCACGAGTAAGACAGGTACTGTAAACAAAGTAAATTAAAATTGGATAACCCTAATTCAAAGGCATTTTTTTGGAAAATCGTAACCCGGTGCTGTTACATGTTTCATATACTTATAATGCAGGAAATACTTCCAATCCGCATATACAATGTGAGTTTTAAATTTATATCCCCTCACCTTAACGTTAAAAAAGGTAATATAATGAAAAGCCCTTTAGGGAATGTTTTTATAGAATCCTGACGTTTGTTTTGATGTACTTTGCGTCATCCACCCCTCCCCACTTAAAAACCAAGCGTGGGAGGACCCTCAAACTTTCAAAATACAAACCCTGGCACCTTAAAAGAAAAGGAATTTTAACACAAGTTCAACGACGCAAAGAAAGTTTTTTTATCTAGACAGGTTTTTTTACCGATTTAAAGATTGCAAAAATTTTAAAATGCCACATTTCACGTGTAATTTATTTTTAATAACAAACTTTTCTTTAAAAGTTGCCCTCAAAGAATATTTTTGAAGAAAATTTGTCATTCAAAATACATTTTTATGAAATGTGGCATTTAAAACATGATTTCTTGCAATGTTTTAAATGGGTAGAACAAAAAACGAGTTAAGATAAGACATTTCTCTTTGCGTCGTTGGGCTTGTGTTAAAACACCCATTCTTTTAAGGTACTACAAGGGGGGTTGTCTTTAAATACTTTAGGGAGGGCCTCCCTCCCGGTTTTGGTGGAGGTGGATGACGTGAAATACGTAAAAAAGGATTTCATGATCCTATAAAACATTCCCTACAAGGCTTTTCAAAATATTTCCTTTGGTCAAAGTTAAGGTGTGGGGACCATTAAAGTCAATAAAAACTCACGTAGTGTATTTAGTTTGTTACATAGTGAAATAATGTAGGAAACAAAACAATTGATTTACAACTTGAAGTTAAGTACAACTGGTCGTAACCGTCATTGTTAGGAATTTAATTTGAGTATAAACCCTTAATTTTGTATGTTAAATATCTAGCTGTATAACCTTAGATTACAGACCGCGTATCTTAGTTCTTCATAGTGTTCGTGAGAGGAGAAAGAACAGCTCATCTCCACGATTACTTGCATCACTTTTAGGTTCCCTGCCATCTGAAAAAAATTAATTAATATTTATTTTCCTTACTTCATATAGTATAATCAATAGTAGGGCACCTAACGTCAAATTTAGTGTCAATATTTACACACAGAACAAAGATAGCAGTTTTATATAAATAAGAAGTGTTACGTATGAAATTAAGGCGATTGGATCCCACCATTTTATGCAAATGGTAGAATGACAAAATGTACCCAAAATACCACTCAATAACCATAATTTTAAAGTGGTGGAGTAGGTAATGCCGGTCAGTGGTCTTTCTACTGGAAGAGCCTCACTGAAATACACAGATAAATTGAGTTCAAAGTAAATCATCGGATGGTAAAGATAAATATATAAAAACAAAGTGAACATAACCGAATTTATTTTGACCTTTTTTTTTATTATTGAACTCCTTTTTTATATATTGAACCCAACCCTGAAGTTTAGCGCTCTAATTTATAATCACCTTGTATAAGAGTCCCTGTTTGTGACATTTTTAAGTTTTGGGATCGAATTCATCCTACGTAAATATACACCGAAACTACTGTTTAGTTGTCATCATGGGTACCTATTAATTTATTTTCAGGGACAGGGCATGAGTATGTACGTACAAGTAAATGCTCATTTTAATTAATATGTACATTGCTTTGAGTGCATTCTCTGACTTACACCTGATTTACTTACATTGTACATTTGCCACGCGTTATACAGCATCTGCAGGACATTGTACAGTCTCATCGTGTTTTTCAGCTCGTAGGTTTTCTGTTGGCCATGAACCTGGGGCCGATCTTGATGACGAATAGGAGGTATAGGGAGAGCACGGTTGCGCAGGGAAAGGGTGTGCGCACCAGTACCCAGTCGTTAATGAAGTCATCTGGAACCAACGAAACTTCCTCTTTAAGAACAACTGAATGTAGGTTTTAGAATAATTTACCAACAAAGTGTTCATCTGTAGTCAAAACAGAGGTCAACTAATAAGAATAAAATTGACACAATACAACATAGGCATCTATTTCGTTATTAAATTCTTATTCATTATCTTCTAATATTTCATTTTTGTAGTTATAGCCACTCAAAACAGATAACTTTGAATGTTCATAGACCACGGTCATTAAATGTATCCTTTTCAGATTTTCCGAATTTTTATTCTGCAAAAGAAATCTGTGCGAATAGCATCAAAATTACGTTTAAGGGATTCTTGTAGAGAAATATTTAAAATATGAGGTATTCTTACCCTACCTTGTATTAATATATATGAAAAAAATTATTTTTCCATAACAAATGGTAGTTTAGTAGGCCATGATATTTACAACCTTGACACTAGAAATAGTTGTCAATACAGGTTGGGATATCATAGGCTTGATATATCTCAGAAATTACCGTCCCAAATTGGTATTATTTAAAAAATTACTGGACTATTTAAAAACATAAACTCTTTAAAGTCGAAATTAAAACAATTTTAATTCAAAATCATTTTATAGTAGTGGTGAATTTATATACGGTTAAAATACAACTAATTTTCCCAACAACATTTCACCTATCAAGTAGTACTATAAGGGAACACAATTTTGGTGATGGGTTTGTCTAATTTGTTTTATATTTAGATTTGTTTTGTTATTTTTTGTTACGCAATATTTTGTTGTACATGACAAATAAAGTTATTTATTTATAGCTTAAAAGTACGGGCAGTAAAAATGAACATGCAATCTGACAAACCAAAGTAGCCCAAGATCGTTAAAAACAAAATTGTAAAAGGTAAAGTTTGGCTTCTTTAACAAGCGAAGTTACCACCTACAACTCAACCTCGACCTTTACCTATCGTTACCGTATAGTCACTTTACAAATGTAAGTGGTGACTGCGGCGATCTAACCCGCGCCAGCGGAGTGATTAACTCCGGAGTCGCGCACGATTCCAACCCGCCACGGGTCCACTAAAACTACATGTTTTGAGCGGCTACATGATCTTGCGTCAATTTCATTCACACGTATTTTTTTGTTGTTTGAAGGTTTGCAATCCAAAACACGCTGTTCTTATGTAATGACTTTCTTTGTGTAAGGTAGTATTTAAATGGTTTTAAAATAATCATAGGGTGGACTAGAGCCAAATTTTTATTTTTACTTGTACGTTTTCAGATTTTTAAAACTACTGTATTCTCAGTTTTTAACATTTGTTTGAGGTGTTCTAGAAACTTAAATACAATTGGAAAAACCAGCATCCAAACCTCTCCCAAAAATATCTTGACCTTTTATTTAAAAGTTTAAATTTCACAGTTACACTATTTACAACGCTATGTTTGTTGAACTACAACCTTCTACTTCGTTACTTTTTCCGTCCTCATTGCACAACGCTTACTCACTGAAACGAATGCAACTTAATTGCCACGGTTGTAATTGACGTTATTTTAGCAATCGGATACTGGAACATATGTCCGTTTCATTAGTTATAAGCTATCGCCTAATATTGACTGTGTTGAATTTATTCTGAGCTAACCGTTGCAAAACTACTATGATATTGGAAAAGCTCAGTATTGATTTATTTTTATGAACTGATTTTATTGCTACATACTAGTAATAACTTGAATGGTAGTACCTTTGACTGTCAGGTTTTTGTACAGATCTTCTTTAATTATTTCCCCTACCAGCTCAGCCTCAGCCGCCATATTTTCTGGAACATAAACACACAATAAATAAAATGATAACAACTGCAGCCTTTTTTCACTGTAGAAAAATATTTCTTGAAATATCTCATTTCTGTAATAATTAACCCTTTTAATACCTTTTATGTTTTGAATTATTTAGCCTATTAACAATAAAACTAATTGTAAAACTAATTTATAGTGTTTATACATCAAATGGTATATTTATGGTGTAAAATGTTGGATATTATGTTTTAAAACCCCTCATTACAGACAACAACAACAAAACCAGCACTTAGTGGCCCAGCTCTACTCTTATACCGTTTTCCATGATAAACAAAGTAAAAACTAATGTGGCATCACCGCTTTTCCTTTCAAGGGATATCTATAATTGCTTCCTTCAGCTCATTCCCGCCAATAACTTTTGTAGGCCTACCATTACTATTGCCATTCCTTTTCATCGTTTTCCAGCAGGCTGGATAGATAGCGTCACTTTAGATTCACTTTAAACTACAGTGGGACGTCAATAGTCCGAAACATAAAGAATCCGAACGCCTTTCTAAGACGAAAATTTCTACGTTTTCGTCAAATGCACTCGATTTTTGTATGTATTCATAGCAAAACAATATGTTTTAGGCAACATTATTTCGGTCTGTATGTCTAATTTTTCGATAAAACCTCGTCCTGATACATAAATAAATTAAAATGTATAAAATCAAATATCTGTACCCTTTTTATGTTGTTGTTTGAAAATCTGAACATTTTGAAAAACCGAACCACCCTCGGTCCCAATTAGTTCGGATAGTTGACGTTCTATTGTATTTACTTTTTACACATTTATATAATTTGAATCCAGCTTAAAATTTTGATATACGCTACTGATCTTAGCTATAATACTTTAATATCAATAAAGTATATAAACGGAGTATAAATAAACCTATTTAAACCGGTTTTATTATTGTCAAATAAATTAATGTTGAGTTCACTGTTTTTAAGGACCTTTTATGGGAACTTCCTAAAGCACTTGCTGACACAAGATGATTTGCGAATGAAAAGAAGATGTACAAGTATACGCTTGGCTTGTGTATAATATCTTCGAATTAAATCTAGATTCGAGGAAATGGAAAATGTTAGATATTCAACTCTGTTGTTAGATACTGAACAGTAAATACGTTAAAATATCTTGGACAAGTTATCCAAAAGACTGGACTTTTGAAATATTTGTAAACTAAATACGTTCTTAAAAGATAACACGAGGCTTTAGACTAACTCAGAAAATGTACAAAAGGAAATCGTTTTCCAGGTGTGCAAATCTCAGACGCTACATGACAGTAATCAAACCTCAAAGTATGTATGCAGACTTCCTCGTTAAAAACTGATATCGTATAAAATGAAAGGGAAAGAACACTTGTCATGAAAATAATAAGCCCAACCAATACTGACAACAAACAAACATACCGTACTCGTAGTGATAAGACAGAATAGGAATACGCTGTGTATATTAAGACATTAAGAAACAAATATTGAAATTATTGAAATTCAAGGCAACCAAAGCAAACTTTAGATTTGTATACACACCGAGTAAAGACAAAAGTAGAAAGAAATAAATGGATCCCGGTATATAGGAGGATTAAAATGCGGTAGGTATTCAACAAATGGAAATTTATGACTGAAACACATTTTGACAAAAAGTATTCAATTGGAAAGTTAGTCGAAGGGAAGTTACTAAAGGAAGAAAACTGATGTAATAAAAAGTGGCTCATTTTAAAAGGACGAAAAAGGTCAGGACATAAAGAAAAGCCAACTTGTGAAGACGGCGTCAGCGCAATCCGTGTTGTCCGACTGGACTACACGTGAATTAATAAATAATAAACACTGTTAAAAGTGGTACAGTTATATTTACTAAAATATTTATATATTTAAAATTATAAAAACACGACGTTACCAATTTCCTTTATTTTGTAATCGTCATGTTAAAAAAACTGTTGTAAATTACTTTTCAAAATTGCTATTATTATTGACTCTAATAACAAAACTCAAAGTATTGGCGCACTTCAAGTGTACATACCGGCGGAGACGTTCATGTTGGCTAGGAAGTAGAGTCCCCCGCTGCAGAATCAAGACTGGAGGCTCCACTGGAGTAACAATGCTTCGACCCGAAACTGAGCAACGGTACCACAAGTATAGGTGCTCAATCACCACTCCACATTGTTACCTGCGTATTGTGAGCGAATGTCGCGACGAATGCGTCAAATTAAACCACCTGGAGCTTTATCCGTGACCTAGAGAGGAGAGTGGTCATTGACTGCGGTGCGTAGAGCTGGTATCTCCTTCCTGATAGTAGACGCGAGTGAAGGCCGGGAGGGAACGCTAAAGATTTCGGAGTGTCTTCATTGGTAAGCTTAACTTTATCATGGGGTGGCACTAAAGTGGCTCAAATCACAGTTAAACTATATATTATTTGGTTGAGTTCAATGGCATTTTGTAGAGATTGCAGGCGCTAGAAGTGACGAGGCGACGCTCAGTTTTAGTGTACCTCAAGGACCCGTACTCGGCCTCGGACCTTTGCTTTTCCTAGTTCACACTTCAAACACACGGGGTTAACTTAAGGGTTTCATCGTAGGCAATGCATGCCTCAGGCTTTTGAAATTAAGAATTTATGATCAAGGTACTGACACCGGCTCATTACATAATAATATTCCTATATATTTCCAACAGTGTGGCGTTGTGGGGCAGCTTAGACAAACAAACACTTTCCCAAGCTTTTCAATTTTCCAAAAAAGCTCTTCTATCAACTTTCCCATGACTACATTCGCCAACTTTTCTTTTTAATTCAAAATGCTACGCTTTACGCTTAATGTAAACGAATGAAAATCGTAATTTGTACCCTAACCTTTTTAAATTTTAATTTATTTTTTCTAAACATAAACTACATCTGCAATGGCTTTGTAAACATCCTAAATAATTTAAAGCACTTACTATAGAATTTCGATTGGAAAATTAAATATTCATGCCGTCAGCATGGTAACACCCAGACCTGGGACCATGAAATGAGCATCAATCCTGCAGACTCCCCAGAACACGTCTTGAACACTTTTTCAACACTTTATATACATATAAAACACTTTTACACATACAAGGTGTCACAAAAATGTGCAGTGCACTATGCAGATCCGGACCTTATATACAATAGTAAGTCAAAAATGCCGAATCACATTTTTGACTTCGGCTTGAATAAGCCGTAATCCACCATTTTGTAAACATTTTGAAAATAATAAATAATTCAAAAACTTATTGAGATATTTTTTGTAAAGCTACGTGTAAACCTTAGTTGTGTTTCTTATAACGTTTTCCAAGGGTATTTTGTATCCAACTTAAACGAATTCAAAATGGAAGATTGAGATTTGACTTTGAATGACCGCTATTTTGAAATGTGATACGTTTAATTTACTGAAATTACATCATATTTTGATGAAATGTTAAAAATGTAATCTATTCTTTTAGTTTCTAATAACATTATATGAAAAATCCTTTGAGTAGTTTCTAAGTGGCGGCCGAAAAAGTGTTTTTCGCTATATTTATAATGATTTGTGTTATGAGTAGTCTGATTTAAATAAATATTGTAATACGTTTTCTTTTTATAATACGTAATTAACTTGCTGTAAAATAGTACTTTGACTTGAGGCCAAAGGGCAAAGCGAGGCTCTAAGGAACCGAACAGCCTCGAAGAGCCCGTGACTATTGACCCCGTAAGTACGAAGCCGAAGGCTGAAGCGAGGCAGTGGCGAATAAGAGTAACAAATCGCAAAGGAACTTCGATTCACTCATGCAAGCGGCGCTTTAGCGCGTACCTGCTAGTCGGCCTGGTTTTTATACTACCTGTTTAATAGTAGAGATCTTTACGGACGAAATCTGTGAAACAAGTGATCATGAATTGGTCAAGCTTCCTTGACTCGTCCCCTGCACACGACGATTGTGTACTGTTACATCGACTGGACCACGTAACTGGAATTCGGCAATGGGACCGTGACGGACACCGACGTAGCTGTTGTCACTCAAATCCGTTAAAAATGAAGCCACGCTTATGTACTCACGCACACCCTAAATACAGATGAACCACGTGGCACGGTGTTTTAAAGCAACAAATTGGCCGTTGGAAAACCTTAATTGTCCACCGTGAGCCTGATTGATTCTTTGTTTGGTAAGTGTCGGTAAAAGCGACTGTACTTCCAACTCAGGCGAGTTAGATTATAAATCTGGCCTATAAATGTAGGTGTAATATAATTATAAAGCTTTGTACTCTCATGTAGAAATTAAAAAAATGTAATTGAACAGCCCCAAATATTTATTAACATCTGGGTATTCTTCACGGGCCCCTTCTCTAACAATTTCTTATATCTTTCGCTTCGATTTATGGCGACTAAACAACGCTTTTTTAAATCAAATTATATATACATACAAAGTTCGTCTTGAATATAGTACCTTACTACTTAAAGAGAAGTATTACAGCCTGGAGCTGTTTGTTTATACTGAGAAGGTAGATTATAAAATACTAATGAGGTGATAATGTTGAAATATTCTTATGGACTTCTTCCATCGTTTTCAGTGAGCAAAAAGAACGCGATGTTTCGGATCACACAAAATTGGGAATGAGCCTAAAAGTCATCAGCGGAAGTTGACCAGTCCACCACCAAACATCAAGACTTGTGCGTATTGGTGAGAAGGAAATGAAAAAATGAGAAACTACGCATGAGTTTAAGTATGAATTTAAGCGAGGAAATAATTTTAACTTTCGTCGCAAATTTCATTCAGCAGAAAATAGTACAAAAGACTTAATGAATGGAAAATGTTGCATGGTCTTAAGAATTCAAACAAGCTTTAGAAAATAACGAGTGTAAGGCACTCTATTCTAAAAACGTACACATGTACTATTGGTTGCCCAAAATTCACAAACCTAACGTTCCGCTTTGGCCAATAAAGTTATCGTGTAAGGAACTTTCGTAAATTTAGTTAGTCTTTTTCAATCCTTGTAAGGAGGAACTGTTTCTTTTATTAAAACTCCAAGGAATTTCTTCTTTCCATTGGCCACGTGGGTTTCAGTTAGTCAGTTTGATACACGTCTGTGACTGGTCATCCACTGTTCCGAGCGAGCCAGCCAATCAGTCAGTGGGCATCTGTTACATGGTTGTGAATGGGCTTGGTTTCAAAAATTATCAGCGGATTTTTTGAAAATCTGTATATTTATTTGTTTATTGTTTAAAGAAACCAAGAATAAAGACAAAAACACCAACAAAACGCTAAAAGGTCATGTTATTGGTGGGTGACTGGCCAGGTTACGCTGATTATTTTAAGGTTTTCAGTCCCTTATGTTTTGATTTATATTTAAGGTTTTTATCTAGACCGGAATTATTTGACAGATATCGAAACGTCGTAAACGTTTTGTAAAAATGACGGAAAACGTTCTTAATGATATTTTAATCTCAGGAACTCTACTACCAACAACAAACCTCAAACAATTAGGGGGTGAATACCCACGTGCTCACACAACGATCCTAGTCCCATAGTTTTCTGAATTTGCATTATATTAAGGACTCAATCCAACTATAAGAATAGTGCCCATGAGAAACAATCAGAGGTTCTTCCAGATTTTCAGCTGAACAGTGACTTTTTTATGAAACAGCGAAATGAGTTGCCCAATTTTAACGTTATTTGTTATTGGGTTTCCCTTCATGACATTTATTAAAACCTAGCAAAAGAATATGTAAATTTGAGACAAAAAACGGAGCGAGTTTGTGAGCGTAGCGAACAGCCTCATGCTCATACATGAGGCAGAGTTGAGACCATATACTGAAACGATGGTACGAACTACAGTAATAATTGGCGAATTTACAAGTCTTTATAGCTAATGCTAAGGACATTTGCTTCACTCATGACAGCGATGCTTTAGCACTTAGCTTCGTGTTGGCCTGGTTTTTCTTGCAGACCACACAGACGACAACTACAATAGTCAGCAAATCTGCTATGACAGTATCAGGGCAGGGTTTCTTCTACTCGCAACAAGGAAAATAAAACACGTAGAAGTGTGCTACAACGTTAGATGTCAACATCGTACAATGCAATAACTCTTTTTTAGTTGTTATTCCTTCAGATTCAAAGCTTATAAATTAGTTGTCTTACCATCAAACGTGACTTTTTTCAACCTGCATGTTGGCTGATCTTTTACAGGGTCGGAAATATGGTGATCCAAAGTTGACTTTTACTATATGTTAAATTCCAGAAACGTTCAGTTTTAAAGCTGCCAAATTGTGTGATCTAACCATAAAACAACCCTTTAATGTTCCCTGTAGTTTGGTGAAGATATTTACATAACAAACTAACCTTTGATTGCAAAATTCAAATGTTGTGAACTTCAGAGAAAAATCCTGTGTGCTTGTTTTCACCCGTAATACTAAGGGTTGACAATAGTTAAATTTATTTCGTATTTGTAAATATTTCAATATGTTATCTTCATTTTAAGATACAAGCCTAATAAGGCTAGTTTGCGCTACTACTAACTGTCTTTGTTTATAAACCCTCTTAAGATTGGTTTCTCATAAGTAATTTCAATAAGTAAATCTAAAACAACACATCAGAGAGAGAAGTGAGCTTTTCAACAACCAATCATCTACTTATATTGCAACATATTGTATACATACCACTACTAACCTGACGTTTGAAGCTGTTATTTGTTTTTAAACCCTAAGAAGTGCAGATAGAAAGCACTTTTCTACTAGTTTTCTTCGTAATCCATATCACTTGGCTAAGCTGAAGATAAAACCAGACTGATTCCATGACTAATTGAAAATTAACCAGAAATATGCAGAATAGCAGCTAAAGGAGCAATTGTATGTTAACAGCGGTACGCTTCGAACAATGCGGGGAAGCGTGAAGGTCTGTGACTGATTTCAAAATCAACCTTCACTTTATACATGAATACACAACAAGTTTCAACATTCTTCTTGAACCTTTTGGACATCGATCGTTTCTGGTAGACAAAGATAATGGAAATATACGAGTATAAATGGTAAACTGTGGCAGTTTGGAACCTGATAGTCCCTTATTGTCAAAAGTGTATTACAAAATTATGTATTCAAATTAAACCATATTTAACTTGAAAGTATACAGGGTGAGTTTTAAATGTTCCCCCACCTTAACTTTTGAAAAAAGACATTGTTTTAAAACCTTTATAAATGTTTTTATAGGATTCTGAAGTTTGTTTTGACGTATTTTGTGTCACGCACTCTTTACCCAAAAATCTGGGAGGGAGGCCCCAAATTCTTTTAAAGACAAACCCCTCTCTTTTGGCACCTCAAAAAGAAGGGAAATTTTAATACGTAAATTTAACGACTCAAAGAAAGGTTTTGTCTCGACTCGTTTGTTTGTTATACCAATTTAAAGATGACAAAAATAAGGTTTAAAATACCACATATCAGATACAGTTTATTTTCAATGACATAATTTTCTTTAAAATAGTTTATGGGACTATGTTTTAAGATTGTTATATTTCCCTCAGAGTGTTTTACAGTACATTTGGCCATTTAAACTGAACTGTATGTGAAATGTGGCCTTTGACTCTGATTTTGTGTCATCTTTAAATTGGTGTAACAAAAAACTAGTCGAGATAAATAACTCTTCTTTGCGTCGTTGAACTTGTATTAAAACTCCTTTTCCTTTGAGGTGCCGTAAGAAGGGTTTTGTGTTTGGGCCCCGGATTTTGGGTGGGGGTGGGTACGTCAAAACTTTTAATTTATATACAAACCTTCCCTCAAGGGTTTTAAAAATATTTCCTTTTCAAAGTTAAGGGTGGGGACATTTAAAACTCACCCCGTATAAATGTACATGCAGTTTATTCTAACCGTGACTAGCCCTCTATCACTGTCAATTCAATTAATTCTTGCTGAAAAACTAACAACGGTTTATATCTGGTTTATTCAATTAATGACGAACATATTTGTATTGACTGAAAACATATCATAGACTCCTTACTAAAGAAGACACGTGCCAATCTGGTAATCTAACCCGGATCATTCACTCGTCTGGCGAGAGTGCTAGCAACTACACCACTAGATCCACCTATTGCTTATGTCTTCAAATTTAGAAGTACTAAATAAACTCTGAATGATTATCCGGAAAATTTGCCTGACAATAGTGATTTTAAAACGCAAGCGCTGAAAACACTACAGAAATTTAAGTACTTTGTCAAATGACTTATTATAAACATTATGTTGTATAAACGCTAAATGTATAATCTATTACTAAACAATTTAAAGACATAATTTTGGAGGGCGACAATGCTACTAATTAATCTCCATCTGACCCACCTGTTTATGTCTTCAAATTTCTTTAGTTATAAATTACTGATAATGTACTGTATTTACCGTTTATACAAATTGAGATCCTTCTTTAAATCGTGGTTAAAGAATGAGAGCATAACAAATTCAAATTAGAACTAGAAGAAAGTATAACTAGCCGACCTTACATTTAATGCTAATCTCACTATAGGTCAAATAGGCTATGCAATTAAATGTTTAAATTTTTGCGTAGTTTTTTGTGTTATGGTCAACATCTAGAGGTTTCAAAAAAATATATGATTTGAATACTGACCTGAAACGTTATGAGAAATAATCAAATAACAATGGTAACCACAGTTTTAGTTCATGCAGTACTCATTCTCTTTATTGTTTAGCTTGAATGGTTTACTTTCGGGGCATGGATGATAAGTTTTACAAATAAACGTTTTAAATATATGATCAATTAAAAATGTACACATGGTCTCACAAAAACGTGTAGCGCGCTACACACCGGATTTTACATACAAAAGTAAGTCGACAATGTCTTTGATATTTTTGTGAAACTTAGTATAAACCTTAGTTGTTACCTAATAAAATTTTCCAACAACATTCTTTATCCAACGTATCAAATTTCAAACGGTTGCCATATGAAAATTTCAAAGTCAAATGGAATCAAATTGGAATTCGACTTTGAAGTTTTAAATGACCGCCATTTAATAACTAACAACTAAAAATTACTTAAAAGTCTATAAAATAAATAAAAAATTTTTGCTTGACATTTTCTACTTACCTTTGCATGTAGAATCCCGTTCTGCATAGTACGCTACAAATATTTGTGACACCCTTTATACATAGAAGTATGCAATTTTTTGTTCAATGATAATTACATGTACTCGTATTTGAATTGATCATAGTGAATACTCAGGTCTTCCTCAAGTTGACAACAGGATGTAGTCCCACTAAATACTCAGATTTAGTTAGTGGACCCGTGTCAGGTTTGAATTGCACGAGACTGTGAAGGGCATTGCGGTGGGCTAGATTCCATCAGGTAGTCACCCAAAATAATTTGTTAAATGACTATGCAGTAGCAGTAGGTAAAGACCGACATTGAATGGTATAGAGTCCACTGAAGTCCTAACCTCGTCTAGTTTAACAATACAAATTTTATACCTTACTTTTATTCACAAAGCTAACCTGGAATACTGGTTGAATTCAACCTTAAAAACTTAACACGTCAAATGTAAACTTTCGAAATAAATCATTAATTTATTAATTATAATTTATTTAGAGTATTTAGAGAACTCGAGTGAGCGTGGTATTTTCTACAGTTAAGGCGGCTACCATTTAATTTACTTATACTGTATAAGTCCAACTCATTAGAGCCCCTTGATCACAATTTCATCATCAACCCCAAAATATTTTGAACATGTGTAACTATCAGTTTAAACAGAGTGAACAGGGGCGCACCTTGAGTAACCAATCCCTAAATAAGTGAAATCTGACAAGTGTTACGTTATTCAGTTTAACTCGTCTAAGCAAATGCAATACGGCTACAGAGCATGCAACTTGCAGCGTACCTGCAGCAACGTCACAGTTGCA
Source organism: Matsumurasca onukii (assembly GCA_018831715.1). Lineage (NCBI taxonomy): Eukaryota > Metazoa > Arthropoda > Insecta > Hemiptera > Cicadellidae > Matsumurasca > Matsumurasca onukii. Next base: position 52,761,829 of record CM032061.1, on the reverse strand, counting down.
GCAGGTGTCGGCGTTTTCAAATAAACCCGGATCGAGCGCTGCTCCGCGCCCAAAACGGTAAAGAAATGATGCAATAGTTATTTTTATCTACGAGTTTATTTTCTTTAAACTTACTATCATTTACAGTTCGTTAGGTCTAGCATGGCCGGTGGCCTCGAGATTTCCTGCTGGCCGCTTATGGCTCTATAGCCCATCTCACCGGCCATGCTAAACCTGACGAACTGTACTTTCAGTTAACTAAAACTTTAACACCCAGATCATATGACACATTAATCGTTTTAAACTTCAAGTTAAAGTTGTTTCTATAGGTTTTCTTGTCGTAGCCTATTGCAAATGAGATAGTAAACGGTTGGTAAAAATAAGCTTTTGACACTCTATATGTTGCATAAATTAGACTTCTTAAGAATAACTGTTTCTCCCCTAATAACGGTTTCAACAAAGCACAACTTTAAAATTGTCAATTTAAACGGCACCCAATGCATCGTTTTTTGAGCTCCTCGTAGGTTGTATCCTTAACGGTTTCCAATAAGTTATAGTATAATTGAGCTTTAATGTTGAGCTTTTACGTACAATCTCTGAAAAGGTAATTCCATTCCACGATTTTTCATGAGATTAGTGGGCCACTATTTTGACCTATAATACTCATCTACTCTAAGCGTCCGTATGTTTAATATTTTCCAAGGCGTTACAGTTAAAAGTAACTAAATTCAATTTGAACCTTAACGATTGAATGTACGTACGTTTTTGCAATAAACATCTTATATTTACATCATTACTACGTAGTTTGCTGAGGCTGGTTGACATTTGAAATAAAATATCTATGTACAATTCTCATTATATCACTCTGTATATTATTGTGAGAGTTTATTTGTAAACATACGAGTATACTAGTTATTTCATAGGGTTTAATGTGTAAGCACACACAAACTTATTTATGATAAGTGTATCACATATCTTCGGCACAAATATGAGTGCGTATAGTATTATAAAAAAATAATGTTGAACATAGTTTATACGAAAATATAAACGAACAGCAAATGTTGCCATTTAAATATTTCATCTGATCATGAAACGATTTTGCTTTGCACGTAGATAGAGTTAGTATCAGTTTCAAACGACCATGTGTGATGCTTTTTTTAAAGGTGTAGTAATTTGTAAATCTGGAGAACATGTTCCAAAGTTGCTGGATAATTTAATGTTACAATCAAGCAAGTCTTATAAAACATGTAGTAAATTCCGAAATCATTACAAAAATGGGTCTCCTGAAAACCTATGTATTGACGTACCTTTATTGTGCCTCCAGGGAGAGTATAACCGGCTAAGTCTAACCAAAGAACGTAGGCAAGGTTCTGAAAGCGAAAACCCACTAAAGCAGAACACACGCAATCAGACTTTTAAGGACGAAATGAAGGCCGCTTTGAATCATGCAAATTTCGCTCCATATACATTTGCTTTCGCAAGTGCGAAAAGCACCGACTGGCACACGGCGAGAAGAAAGCATTCTTACTAATAAATGACGTAATTTAATCATATATTTATTTATTTTATTACATGCTTCAAATAAATTAAACTTAAAATATTTTAGTTACGTGTATAATCGTACGCGATGGTTGGAATATTGCAATAACGTTTTGTGAATTAGCTTATCTAAGCCTGCTAACTTTTTCCAGTCTTCGGTTTAGAAATTCATTTTGCTCTCATCGAAATTATTCAAATCCAACTATCCAATAAATGCTTGGATCAGTAGAAATTAAAAATTGGTTGCGTTATCTAACCAAATTATTTTTAATTCTGTAGTCAAGCGAAATTTTCAAAAGATATTTAGATAAGCGTCAAAGTGTACCTAAGTGTATCATTTACCTTTTATTGAAGCGTTCTTAGCTTAAAAAGAACTATTTTATTAACGAGTCAGTACCGTTTTAGTGACTCATTTATATTTAAAATATTTGTCCTAAAACATAAATAGATACTCTTTTTACGCTCATGGTTTGCACTCATATACAGTTTTGCATCCAAGTTTATATGTTTATTTTACCATAGAAAAAGGCAAGTATTAGCTTTAGTTGGTTATTTTATATTTTATTATTAAGCTCTGCGTTGTTATCATGATTAAAGTTGAATGACCTCTGTTAATTTTTATTTTACAATTTTATTGACACATTTTCTCTATGTTCATTTTTAACTTATAGATGGACCACATTAATTTACACAGGAACTGTAAAATTAAAACACACCGCATAGTTTTGCATTTATTGAAATTAACTACATAACAGTGAAAAGTATATAAGTATAATACAACTAAATGAAAATTAAAGATAGGTACACGTATGGTTACCATAGTCATAGTACCTTTTTAGAAGTAACTGTTTCAGTTTTGTAACCGATTTTTACTATAAAGATACCATCACTAGGACCATAATAGAAACATCACTCACTCTGAACTTTTTTACACACACACAAATAAACACTCAACCAAATAATTTAAACAAACTACAATCAGATAAAACAACACACTCACTTGTACACAATAAAAAATTAAGTATCGGAGCTGGGAAGTATTCCCTTTGTTGTAGGGAAGGCAGACGGAATTTATTACGCTGATTAGTTTTATTTATATTTTGGCCAACAGAAATTCTCATATTATCTGTGCTGATACCATGTTACAAGCAAAGATTCCTATATTTTGTTGTCATATGTTAAACGTTTTGCAAATAGTCTTTACGTATAATACTGTAATGGGGGCAAACATTGAAAGTACATGCTGCCTTATTCATTGTCGCAATGATTTCGTTTTGTCTATAAAATTTAAAATTATTTAAAATTTAAAATTTAATTTAATTTAATTCGATTCTAGACGACAAGAACTATTTTTGGAAAGTTCGAACATTGAAGGATATATTTGCATTAAAGTTTACACCAAAGAATTGCCGAAGAAACTAGAGGTCATTTACGTTTGTAATTAATTTTGAAATTTCAGGCCCGTCTATGAGTTCCTATGAACACATGCTCACTCTCCTAAGAAGAGGTTGATCTGTAGTTGTTCAGTTTCCATTGTTTCAATTTTACATACACATTTATTTTATTTGCAAAATGTAGGACCTATCCATGATTTATTTGCTCAAATAAATGAGGTAAACACGATAGTGAGCTATAACACCCTGAGTGAGCTTATTTTGTTAATGAAAGTTGATTAAAACTGGTTTATTAGCTCCACAAACTGATTTATATTAGGTATAATCCTCTTGATCCGCAAAAATATATGATCCTTTTTACAATTTAGACTATACTATTAATAATAGCCTATGTTTCTCTTAAAAAGTGGTTGTAATTGCAATGTTACATACTGTAATTACATAATGTTACAAAGTGTTGAGGAATCAGTCTTTCTTCTAGTCTTGCTTGATTTCACGTTTTGGTAGTATATAGGATTTTATGTAAAAATTGACGAACAGTAGAAGTATAACAAACACGTTGAAGGCCCAAACCAAAGTAAAGATCCTAGACATCTGACAACCGCTTGTATACAGATATATTATATAGAAGAGGACAACCACGAACTGACCCTGAAACAAATATACCAAAACAATTGTTACAAAACCAATTTCTCAGCAAAGGTAGGTGATGTAACTAATCTTAGACAAAATAGTTTAGACACATCTATTTAATTGTATTTAAAACAGCAAGTAACCAAATTATTAAAATCACTACTGTATTTATTTGGAAAACCCCAAGTTTGTTTATGATATAAATATGAACATTTTTGTACATGCATTTTGGGACAATAATTATAACATCAATAAACATAATAAAGAAGTACATAGAATGATCTAACTAAACATTTATGTTGGATTATTTTATGCACTTTTTCATTATTTTGAAATTCAATAAGTAGCTGTTTCTTGATGTAATACAAATATTAAATACCAATATTCAACTGTTATATAATTATTGAAGATGAACATTTACTATAGAAAAACTAAACTTAGTTCTCAAACGTATTAGGTGCTTACCCAAAAGCCCCACGAGCTTAAAAGGAAAAAATTCTCGGAGGTTTTGCGAAGGAAGGATATATTTAAATTGGGTGATATATTTAGGTCTAAAAATGGTTGTTCTTTTAGAAACTGGACTTACAATCGCATTTCCGAGAGAAGTTGGAAATGAAAGAGAGGAATGAGATATATACGTGTTCTAATGGTCTCAGCAAGTGTTTTGATCATTGTTTGAGTAACCAAACTGAAAAAGGGTTAAATTGTTTGATTTTTTTAACGTCCTTAATTTTTTTTGCAGTATCTTTTTAATCACCTTTCAGAGGCTGCTAGACTCGGAAAAGAACGTGGGAGAGGCTGATTCTGGGTCTTCAAAAGATCTTGATCAGACCTTACCGAGGAAAAACTGTTGAATTCCTAGCTAGAGCTGGTTTAGTTTCCTTGGCTGGGGATTTTAATAATTATTATGGCTCACGTGATTTTAGAAGTTTTTTGCCCTCGGTGTTTCATACACTTTCGCAGCTTTGATGGATTTATGGTTAATTCTCTTGTAATTTTGAAAACGATCTTTGAAGTCTGCGTTGTTTTGCGTTTCTTGATTTCGTAGGAAAATAATCATTTTCTCTTGGAGCTAGAATTTCTTTGGTGATTCATGATCACTTTTGTTTCCTCAAAATTTGCTGGGTTTTTTCAAGGGACAGCTCATTTCTGGAGAAAATGTGAATTTGGATTGGAAGTTTGGAACTGCTTAGCAGTGGGATCATCAAAAGTATTGGCTACAACTATTTCATCTTACCAGTTGAATCTTTGTAATGTATTTCTTCCACGGAGAGAGCGTTGGCTTAAAACGGGAAAATGTTGCAAGAAAGTAGTAAGAGTACATGACAGCGTGGACAAACGTATTGATTAAACCAGGTATGATACCCTGTTGATCTGAAACAAAATATAACAATTTAAAAGGCATTTATTTTCAATGGTAGTAAAAATTATATAATAAATAAAAACTTTCACATGTGCCTTATGCCATAAGCCTTTAAACGGAATGATTAGTGTAACGATAATACAGGAAAATCATGACATTTGAATTAGTTAGTCTTCGGAACAACTCTTCTTAGGTTTCTTTAAGGTTTTGAAGTCACACTTTTAATTTATCTTAATTCTTTGCATAATCGATACGATATTCAAACGATGTTCAACGCCTTTTTCGTATATACCCTAACTTACCCTCAATGGCGAGCCTTGGCTTTCATTCCTATTTGTCGATTTCCTACCCTGTCTTCTTCTTGTTGTCTCCAGCTTCTAACATTCATTATAGTAAAATCTTCTTTTGCATAATGATTAGATCTTCTTCAGGGACTCCTTCGTCTTCCTCTATCCTTCCCTGGAAAGCAGCTTTTGGCATTCTAAAGTTGTTCTTCAGATGCATACGTTCAAAACACCTGTTTCTATCTTAACTATGTTTTCTTCATTGATCAGATTGTTCGATAAATACTTTCTTCTTTTCCTGTCTCATTGCCTTCTATAATATATATAAATATTTTCTTCCAATACCTTAAGGGCCTCAATATGGTTTCGTATATATTTACTATGGAACTTAATATTAAGGTATTGTTAAGCTATTTTACAAACTAAGCTATTTAAAAAAAAGACTACTCCTAACTTCTACTTCCATCCACATTGGTTTTTAAAGCTACGTCAAAGATGCTCAAGTCAGTCGAAACATGTCTTTAGGAATAATTTTCCCACGTATGACCATTCATGAACAGTTTTTAACACACGTGTCATGGTTAGATTGTTTGTTAAATTTACAAAGAAAACTTTTGCACGGTGCCTAGAAATTACTGCACGTAGATTTAAAACGGCTGCAATGAGATTGTTTATAATAATTAAATAACATTAATTATTTTGTATATCCGTTACCATGATGGTTATGAGGCGTATAGATACTTCACTCTGATACGTGTAATAGTCGGGCTAGTTAAACTATACACTTTAAACACCAAAATGGTGGCTGAAGAAGTAACCAAGGAGCTGAAGGAGTTTTTAATGGTTTAATTACCTTGATTTCCGTCACAAGCTACTTATAGTATAATGTTCCTTACCTGCACTACAGGTCAGTTCACTTCTGACGGGAATAATGGTAACCAAACCGTTAGTGCATATTTTATAGTATTTGGCTCAGAAAAAAAGGACTTAACATATTACTAGAGAGTTCTTAAACGCCCTGTCCAGCCGGCTTCAGACTTATTTGTTTGTACACCCTGTATATCGTCATGACTTACTCTTGATGTAGACGAGAGTGATCCACGTGAAACAGACCATGGCCAGATGATGGTACACGTGCAGAAACGAGATGTGCGAATACTTCTTCCTGAGTACCATGAACACCTGGAAACCGCAAGATTCTATTTAACTACAGGGCTTCATCATACTTGACTTGAATTTATCTGGCTCTACCTTCATCTGAAATTACTAAAAATGAGTCAAGATAACATCCATATAAGCTTTACAACCGAGTACATTATCTTCATAATAATTGGGATTTCTATTGAACAAATGAATTGTTACATAAAAAAAGACAGATTTAAGGTCATGCACGGTCTTTATCAAAAAATTCCTTGCCCAACCCATCTCCTGACCAATACTTTGAGAACATAATTTGTTGATAAGTTATGCAAAATACCGTTTATCACAAGAAAACAACTGTTTTTATATTACTTAAAAATAAAACAGAGGGTTGAAAATAAATATTGAATTATTTTCACTAAACTTTTAAAGATAACAATAATGTTTATTATATGTTTCGCCCATTAACTTTGTTTATTTTTCTTTGTGTTTATCTATTATTTTATAAGTCTATGAAATTGTCTCTATTCATTGGAATCGCAGTACAGTAATCAACTATCTATGTCCTGCACAATCTTTACAATATAATAAATACCGATGGATTTTCGTACTATTAGGTAAAATAACCACATAGGACTATGATTTAGAGGTTTCATGATTAAAAAAAGTAAATGTACTCGTAACTTGTATCTTTTTTATGGCTAGAAAGTCTTCCATACTACTGAGCCTCGATCTTTACATTTTGCTGATATACCAAGCACCTACCACAGCTAAAAATAGTATACACACATTTTCGTATTTCAAAAATGACATATTTTCTGTTACTGACGTTTATTTAACATAACACTCTTTAAAAAGTCTTGAAAAGGTAATTTTATCATTTAGAATATATATTATATAATAGTATAGAATATAATATATAGTTGAATATATAGTATCATTTTGATATTAAATATTGGAATCAAAATATGTTAATTACCATTAAATAATAGTTTAGTCTTACCGTATCTGACAGGTCGATCATTTTCAAAACTAAATAAAACCAGAAGTTTGCAATAAACTGTAAAACACCAAACACATTAGTTAAAAGGTAAATGTATGACAAGTAATGAGGCTTTTATTAGCAACTAGGGTCCAATACTCTATTTCTTATATTTTTTCATTCTATAATTAAGTTAGAATTGAACTAACTCTCCCTAGCTACATTGTTAAACTTCTCCTTAAAGCGGATAGCAAATAATAAACAGCATTAGATGGGTATAAAGTTAGCACTTCGAAGATTGATTTAGAAAATACATTCAATATAACTTAATATAATATAACTAAGACTAAAGTTGGTCTAAAGATAGACACATTTATTTTAAAAGGCCCTACCCAAATATCTAATTTTGAATCGGATTGTTTGATTTACATCTTTAGTCATTTAAAATTATACTTAGAAGCTGTGTTTGATCAGTAGCGTAACCAAAAGTTAGGAAGGGGGTTTCCAGGATCATAAGGCCCTTTGTACACGTGGGCTACCAGAGAGCCTGGGGTATTTACAGCTAAGAGGTGGGTCCGGGGCTGTTTCCTAGACAATTATATATATTGATGGAAAATGGTTGGTTTTGCAGGACAATTTTGTGTCAAACCCAAAACATTGGGCTGGGACTCGTGGCGTGGTCCTGTAATCCAGCTTCATGGAGGTCCGGTTTTGAGGATGATATAGGTCTAAAGCGGCTCAGATAGTCTCAGTGATCATTCGATGATACCCGCACAACTCCCACCATCGTTTAGACATATCAGACCATCACCTGCGTGGTTCGGAAGTCACGTTAAGCCGTTGGCCCTTGTATTTCCATTGGTCATTGGGCTATTAATTAATGACCCATTCTAGGGAATAGTCGGCCTTAGTTTGTAACAAGACTACCCCTCATAACTCATTACTACCACTCATCACCATCCCACCACATCCCTCACCACATATTTGCCTTAAAATACCCTCATGAGAGTGGTCGGCATCTCAAATAGTGATTTAGTGATTGAGTGATTTTCGACTTTTTTCGAGTGATTTAACAGCACAGTAGTAAGCTGGGGAGAGCCACTGGACAATTTAGTCAATTTGTATTGAAAACGGTTGAGTTTTGAGGCGTTTTGGGGAACATTTCTGTTCGCTGTACGCTGATTTTGCTAAAATACAGTATCAGTGTTGTGATCTGGCATCTGCATAGAGTATAGGCGTTTAATTATAGTTTTGAGTTGTATTTGTATTTTATTATATTAGACTCACCGTGTAACTGTACTTTTTACCACAGGATTCGAACTCAGGAACGTGCGTTGTACAAGTCAGGGACGTAATGCAATGTACTATACCCAAATCTGAAAACATCTGAACAACCAGTAATAAATGTAAACATTTTATTTCATAAGATTTACTTACAACATGTTAGTTTCCTAAGATTTAGAATTTGAGTAAATCTACCTTTGATGCTTTAATAGAATGGTCACAAAGACCCAAAATTGGGTCAAAAAGAGCATTATCTGCCATTTTCACTTCGTTTTAGGAAATTCGCTAAGATTCACGATAGCGCTAGTGGCTACGCATCGAATATGTTTTTGTTTTAACTTAAAAGGTACACACGACTGCTCTTACAACAATAGCATACTCTTATGTCAGTTTAATTTTTGTTGCTAGTTTAGTAATGCAACCAGGCATGTGTATGGCACAGAAACGAGCTATACCTTTCCTTACTACCCTATCCAAGTCTTGAAGCCAATGGTCAGTAAAATTTTGGACAAACTGTCTGGTGTCTTTTCTTTAGTCATATTTAACGTTAGCAAAGTTTACACTCGAAATTTCAAAGTATTCTTTGGGCAAACAAGTACTTTGTCATCGGGTTTCGCATCGAAGTATCGTATATAATTTGGGGTCCGCTTCAGCTGCTGGTGACGCTTCATCGCAAAAGTCAACGGCGGCCCGTACTTATTTTTCAAAATAATTTTTTAAATAGTAAACATGATACGTTTGGGAAAATGAGGAGTTGTATGACACGCGTAAAGAGCATTGTTCTTCGATATTATGCATTTTAAGTGTACACAATAGAGATGAAAAAAGCTTGTGTGCTTGGAAAATTTCGATAGTTATTTGTGAAAATATTAAAAGAGTTCAAGGTCATCAAGTTTATTAATGTAAAGGTTACGTTTAAAAGTAAAAACGGGCCGTCGTAAACCCTAGCACAAATCATTGGTTTGACAGTTAGGCCGTATCAGTTGAAAGAAGGCCTGTGATTTGTAAAGTGTGTTATGCACGCGGTATCGTGTGTTCATTGGGTGAACGAATCCATGCTTTCTCTTTCTGAAGTGACCACTGAGGTGGACCCTTAAAGGTAAGAGTAATATAGAGTTTATTAGACCCTACCTGTAGCCAGATCCCCACGTTCATCATGACTTGAAGGAGATTATATATTCTCATCGCCGTTTTTAGCTTGTACGGCTCTCTGTGTTCCATAAATGATCTTCCATATTTGAAAATAATCAGCAAATAAACGGTGACGAAACATGCCACAGGATACGGCGTTCTTGTCAGCCACCATTGGTCAGTCAGGTTTTCTGTGAAATATATCTTACTAAAAACAGTTAATAGAGATAACTTTAAACTAGATGGTTTTTGGCTTCTTAAATAAAATGATAAACTTAGTAATAATAACTATACATTTTTAGCAAAGAAGTAGTGCTAAGTAGCCTATATGTTAAAATGTGCACATTTTCGGTCTACACCAACTACACTCATTATACAGGGTGTTTGAAAAGTAAGTGACCCATTTGTACTTAACTACGTTTTAATTTTTGTGGCACAAAATGTGTTAGTTCGTAAATAAATGAGGTTTTCGAAAATATTAAATCTTACATCTAAATTTCTATATGAAGGCCAGTGTTTTTGGCGCACTTCCGTAGCCTTCGTGGGACATCAACCTCTGCACCCTGTAGCACGTCCACAGGAAACGTGCTCTAATACTACCCGGGTCCTGTTCTCCAGTTTACTAAATGTTTTTAGACTAGTTTAGTAGACCTCTTCCTAAGCCCTATGAAACCAAAATAAGACACATGGGGTTTGGTCAGGGCTTCAAGCTGGCCACTCATTAGGACAACTTCTGCCTTGTCTTAAGTACTGAGTACAACCGGAATGTGTTGAACTAATTTGGACTGCAGTGAGTTGCTAAAACAACTACCAGCTAATTTATATGAAACTTCATGAATTTACCTTTCATTGTTGTTGAAAGGTGTGCAGCTGTCACATTCAGTGTGGCAACTACAGTAAAATAAAATGGGTCACCTACTTATCAAACACCCTGTATATATAACTACATAATATTATAATACACAATATAACCTAGGCTTGAGCCTTTTGAGACATAGTTTGATAATACTCGTATGATAAAAGCATATCTGAAGCAGATGCCAGGTTCTTTAACAAAATTCATGAAAACATCACATCTTCTAAATCTATCAAACTGTTAAAAGCACACCTTGCATGCTACTCGATAGAGAGTGCTTACTACACTATTGGTGACTAATTATACTGTAAAAAGACTCAATAAAACCAAACACATCATCACGATTCTTTTTTGTTTATTGAGTCTTGTGTAGGCTTGATAATGTAAGCTTTGATGTAGAAGTTGACAAAGAGTGCGAAGACCACAGATGTGTTGAAAACACAGACAAATGTGAAACCTCGAGAGACCCGGCAGTCCTGGATGTACAGAGAGATGAGAAAGACGAGTATCATGGCGAACTGGATCTGTAAACAAGAAACACATTAGAACAAAAATTAGAGTGGGTTGGTTTCAACTGGTTGTTTACTTCCGAATCATAACTGTATGCGTTAAGAGTGGTAAGAGTAATTTTCATTAGATAATATTAGGTTTAAGTAGGCCTGGACGTCAACTTAAAGGTAATAGTACTATGCCAGTTATCGTAGCCTGGTAGATCACAAAGTTCCATTCCAATTACACCCCTCAAGTTTAAAACCCTTCTCTTGATCTCCAGAGAGGGACAGTCTATTAGGATGTGTCTAGAAGTTCTACTGACTGCTCACAAAGTCCACATAGAAAATTGACAGTGATACTATTAAAAAACTGGTGTACAGTACCTATAGAATTGTACTCAAATTTTGGACCATTAAACATTTTAATTTTCCAATCCAGCATGTCGTTTCCAATTTGAATAAACTATTTCAAAAAATAAATGTTGCAATTAAAAAAATTGAGTTCAGAAATGGTTTGAAAAATAATTTAATTTGCTGAGTAAAACTTAGATCTCTCATACTCTCATAAAACAATTACTTTAAAAAAGCAAACATTTAGATTCCAGATACCGCAATAGTTTACAATAAGAATTAGTTTACATAATCAGCTAAACTTCTACCGTTTTGTACATGAAATTTGCTTAGCAAGCAATACACAAATATTGTTGAGATTTGTTTGTTAAGAAGTTCAAAACCACTTGTTTCTTTTTTCCTAGTAACATTTAAATTACAATTTGGATTATCAATAAACAATTATTATTTTAAAATGAGGTACAACCCTTTGTTAGTAACAATACAACACTGTCACTAACCAATTGCATTTTGGTGAGATGTCTTTTCCACCAAAGGTATTTCTTAAAATCCTCGAAAGTTGCCAAGAAGTAGTAGCCGTACATTACTATATGTACAAATATGTTTAGTAAAGCAGGAAACGTCCCTTGAGGTGCTACAAAAGAAAAAACATGACTGTCATAGTGAGGCTAACGTTTAACAACTTAAGTAAATATATGTTTTTTTTTTAAATATTGTAACGTCTGTGGGGTCAGCTAGTTATACATAAAACACATTAAATATACACTTTAAATATATTAAACTAAACAAACGTTATTTTGACATTTAACTTACGTAGAATGTAAGCTAGATTGAACCAAACCGATGCAACCATGGATGCGTGGTGGTACACGTGCAAGAAGCTGATGTGGGAGTTCTTCTTTCTCAGGATCATAAACATCTGAAGACAGAAAACCCAATTAAATAGTACTTTAAATAATTAAGGTAAATATATTTGACACTTGTGGTATGGTGCAAGGAGTGTGATTTGTTACACAGCCACACAAAACACGATTTTCAACCAATACTAGAAAACTAGAAGAGACATTTTTATTTATTCGTTTTTAACTTCAAACAATCTGGTTTGTTCCGCTTTTTTCTGAGTAAAATTTAATTTTATGTACCCCGTAGTAATATTATAGCCGTTAATATATTATAGTCTATTATATTATAATAGACTAGCTGCTTGCTGGTATGTACCTCGTTGTAATATTGTTTATTTTTATAATTTTTCGCTCTTTTATGGCCTACGTTTTTAAATGATCACAATAATGAGTTGGTTGTTTTTCATGGTAGCCTTAAATATTTTATCAAGAAGGTCATGGTTATTTTAGAATATTAAATAAAGTCCGAGTACACTGTATTTTAGTTTGTCAAATTTTATGATTCGATTTATATTTATGTTAATATTGTAGTTATAAGTTCAGTTTTTGTGTATATTATTACTGCTTGTCAATAGTATATAGTTTTTTCTGTTAGTGTTCTTTTTTTCATCTAAAGTTGTAATTTTCTGTATGTCAAGATGGTTGTTTTGGGTTTTTTCTGTAACTGTTATGTAAATGAAGAAAAAAAATGGCTTTACAAAAAATAAACATAGAAGTGCGCAGTTTTTAATACAATGCGAAAACCGTAAATTTGTCAATTACAATCATACTGTATAACTAAAAATAGGGAAATATTCGTTCCGTACAGAACACACATTTCACATTTTATAAATTCTGACAAATGTTCATATTATGATTCATTGCCAACGATACTAAGATGTTATTTTTCACAGTCTTACCGTATCAACAAGGTCTAAAATCTTCAACATCAAGTAGTTCCAAGAGAAATGAAGAAACTGGAAAAGAAGAATTTTACCTTTTTAGTGCATTGTTCAGTTTGAAGATTTACTATAATTTGATCGTTCACCAATCATAGTCGAACTGAATGCTTATACTCGTACTATGCTCTTTATACCAACACTTAAAAAGCTTCCCGAGTCGACTCAAAAAGAGTATGATCTAAACTCAGTTCGAGGGCTTTAAAGAGTATGAACTAAAGTAACGAAGGAAAGAGTAGTAGTTAAAGAGATTTTCTTTCAATTAAATATGACGTTTTCAGTATTACCAAATTCAAATTAAGTTAAGTTAAACGAAGTGATTTAAAAATTTAAAATATAGCAACGTTTATACAAATTATAATTACATTATATTTAGCATCTAACAGACGCATGAGGTATACGGCTGCACAAACAAGAATTTAAAATTATACATGAAACTAATTTTTTAGCCAGTTAGAATCTTTCTTAGCCGAGTTATGGATTCATTGAAATCCAGTTGATTAAATGTAAAAAGTTGACTAATTCTAAGTCATAAGCCACTAATGACAACGTTAGGACTAAATTTCGTCAACAAAAATAATAGCCAAAATCTGTTTACCAAGTGCTAAATATTAGTAAAATGAAAATATATGCCTGATAAAAACAAGAATTTGGATCCAAGCGATATTACGAGTATGTCTGTAGTATGTAATACGAGTATGTCTGTAGTGACATAGGCCCACTTTAAAACGGTTATAATACATGCTTTATTTACAATGATATGGTGTTTTGGTATACTTACAACATCTGCTAAATATTTGTTCTTTTCATCTTGGAACAACACATTTTGGCAACTGTCCGAGACGATCGCATACAGTTGATCAAAATTTAACAAAGCCTGAAAAATATTAGTTATTTATATATTGTACTCGTATGATGAGTTTGACGTTTATGTGTGTGTGTTTAACTAGGTCCAATCTTTCAACAGTGTCCAAAGCCGTGCCTCAAGGTTCCATCTGACGTCCGATCCTCTTCTTATTGTTCATTATAGATTTACCTACTTATCTCCATCATATGTTGGTTAAAAGATATTGGCAAAAATCATTCACTATCACCCGAATCATCCGAGAAACCATTAAAATTATTTAAAATGATAATAACTTCAACAAAGAATAAAATTTTGAGAACCAAATTTTCTTTTGCGCCCGTCCTGATGAGGTCTTTTCGATAGCGTGATAGTCAATGAGAACATCAACAGTTAGAATCCCTGATCCAATAGACGGTTGGCAGCCCTGCCACCTATAGAGTGGTAGACAGAAAGTAGTGCAGTTTCAGCCAATCATTGACTAAAGATGGTACTCTGCAGTGATACCAAAATATTTCAAGCTAATTAAACTAATGTTTCCTGCTTGAAGAATTAGATTATAACTAAGGGAACAAGAATAACATAGTTTTGAACACCTTCAGTTTTAGCAATATGCAAGTGTTGCAGTGGATACTGTCTACATACAGTCGGCGATCTGAAGGGGACCATCCGTAGGTCCCATTTCCTACTGAGCACTTTGTGACTAAGGTCGAAAACAATATTAAAAATCCGTCAAAAATACCATTTGTTAGCAGGTGAAAAGATATGTGATTGGGCGACTCTGTATTGAAATAAATATACATTCGAAACCGTAAATCCAAGAGAAATTGCGTTGACATGACTTGGTTAAGTAAATTGTGTTCCATAAATACCATGATTAGATTAACTCGGTATTACAAGTGTTATTTTGTAAGCCTGTCATTTCCGAGGCTTACAATTGGCTGATCAATTGCTGACCGATTTGCTACCTCGTACATTGGCTGACCAGACCTCGCTCGTACATTTTTACGCCCGTACTACGCACTCTTAAGTACAATTGATTTAGATACACTTACATAGCGAAATATATATCCGTTGTATAATATTTGAATTATGTTGTATATCCTCATGGCGTTACATAGTTTATATGGTTCTCTTGACTTCATCAGTTCTGGCCCATACTTAACAATAGCCAAGTACACGGCCACTATAACAGTGACTGGATAGGCTGACCCCGTCAGAAGCCATTTCTCCGTCACTCTCTCTGTAAAAACAAACACAACTTAGAAGGTTATGATTTTAGGTAAAGTTTACTGTATAGTACACATTATTCCACAATATCGTCTTTGAAGTTACGCAGAGTGATACAATGGATAATGAAATGAAATGAAAGCGGTTTTTATTTACGTGGCGAAGTTAGGACTTTATTGTCCACTCTACCACTTAACCATGATAGAGCTAGCTAGCGTAAACAACCAACAGGAAAATGTGTCTGTTTTGCTTTTAGCGTCGACCTTAAAATCTAAAGCATTACCACTCTAAATATAAAAAAGAGAACATCACTCTCAAACGAGGCAAAAATTGAGTTATTCTTTAATGAAGGTGGCTGAGTTTCAACACCCAAAAGAGCGTAAACTCACTCTTTCTGAGTGAACTTCACTCATTCACTTTAGAGTGAACGTTCCCACTTTCAGCTCAAAATGCAGATGCTTGTTAAATTAGGTTACAAACCTCGTTTGAGAAATCAAAACTTATGACACATTTGAAATATGCCTTTAAATAATCGAATATGGTAACACTCGGTGAAACAAAGAATTTATCAATTATTAAGGTATCTTGGAGAAGTTAACAAAGAGGCAGTGCTTGAAAAGTTTCAAACAAAATATGTTACTTAAAGATGACCCCAGTCTTTAGAACGTTTAGAATTGATTGATATATCGATCTCTAAGTTTGCAAAGCTTTAAGACTTCGACACAGTTATCATATCATAATACTTGTATGTAGCGTATAAGACACAATAGTTCTTAGGGATTTAGATAAATTCAAAATAGCAAAGACAAGTTTATGGAAAAATTAGCCTCAAAAACTTCTAAATAACAAGTATACAGATTTCGTAGTTATTGGAAAGAAGAGGAAGACACTATCATACATTCAAGGTCAAATAGCTGGAAAATGAAGTAATCTTTCTAGTCCATGAAAGTAAATTTTATAATTGTACTCGAAATAAGGCAAACGTAGAAGCAATAAACTTATGTTGGCTGTTACAGAAGATTTAAAGGCTGCAGCTATCACACAGTCAGACGTTTATAGTAGGAACAGATTTAGACTAAAGATTTTTGATTGCGGAAAGTTGGTTATAAGGAAGTTATTGAAAGGAGAGGAGTAGCCAGGGCCGATGAAAAAAGAGCTCATTCCGAAAATAAGGAGCAAGTCTAGAGATAAAGAAAAGTCAACTTTTCAAGACAGTGTTAATGTACCCCACGTAGTCCGAGTAAAACATTATTATCGCTGAAAAAGGGAAGGTTTAAGCTACAAATAGTTTGCTGAAACTGGTAGCAAGGTCGTAGCAAGACCTTTTGAGGTTCGGCCACTAGGGTCGTTTCGTTTTGTCATTTTACAAGAGCTAAACTCTTCATTGCTAGTGGGCGCCTGGCCGATTACCTGTTTGATTAGCTTTTTAAACCAATGTATATTTATCAGCGTGTAAACCTTACCTGTGTCCATTAAAGAACTGAGGTACTCGTCTGAAAGTTCATAGCTGTTATTGGAATGCCATTCGTCCATTGCTCCTAAAACAATAAACAACAATTGGTTGTTTTGTTTGCAACATTTGTACCTACTAAGAACCCTTCAACTAATCTTTTTTTCATAGCGTAAACTGTACCCATTTCACAAATATTTTTAATATAAATCTAAACTAAAATTGAAGATGTCACAGCTAAAGGGGGTTTGCCTTTCTAATAGTATTCTACGCTGAGAAACTACTTTCATTTCAGAGCCCTTAAGGAAAGTAAATCCTCCAATATTGTGCTGGTTATGGTTCTGTGAAGAAATGTGAGAATTGTTTCAAAAGTGAATGTGAAATATAGCCTTATTACATGGGCATTATTACAGATAAAGAGAGATGAACACTTTTGGAAAATTATTGAAGACATCATTAACTGTTTGATCAACGCAATGATCAGCAATGTTTTAACTATTAATTTATTATCAGTGAAAGTCATGAAGTACGCAAGAATAGCCTTTGCCAATAGCTTACGTGGTGCTAAAAATTCAATTATTTTATAATAGTAAAAATATTCCTACACAGAATACCACTTATTACGAACAAAATATTTATATTAAAAATACATGTGGGTTATTAATGTAATACAAAGAATACATTTAAAATATAATTACGACATAAACTTGAAAGTGTCTACTTTTGTAAAATAAATACAAGATATTAACCCTTAAAAAGTCGAACGATGACTTTGTAAAAGAAACTGCCAAATTTCAATGTCAACAACATTAAACTTAAGACGTAGTTAGTTGTAAAGATTTTTCCATCTTATTAATTAGAAGGGGATTTCTTAGTTAACAAACACAAACTCCAAACTACTTCAGAATTTTTGGAACAAAATTAATCTTAATCAGGTCTAATTTTGTTTTCTTGTGATAACCAGAGTTAAAAATTCCTGGTTCTCTTGAACTCCATTTGAACCAGTATAGTTGGAAGTAAACTAAATGTCGCATAGTTTAATATTACTGTGACCTTTCTCTACAAAAGGAACCTTTGCACCGTTTTAAAACCAGGCAAGAAATGTTATCCTTTTAGAGTACGCTGTACATAACTCTATAGTATATACGTCTATGAAACAAATTCTCAAAACCTGTTCCGGGGGTCAGCTAGCTTGGTGCTAATTTCATCGCCCTGGATCAGAGTATAACTATGCTAACAGCAAGAATGTCTAGTTTTTCCAACGGAAATTCGTTGAAAATGTTAACGCTTAAAGATCGATACTTTTCCATATGTACTGCTAGACCATCATGGCGTTACCTTTTAAACAGTTTCCCATATCATTGTAGCTTAGACAAACTAGTTCATGAAACATTTAAACCTTTTGTTTACCAATCAATACACAAATAAACATTGTGTTGAAATAAATAAAAACAAAACAATGAAAATACAAACTGGTTCATAAATTGGCAGGTTAAGTTTTAATTTTAACAATAATTACAAAACTCCCTGCACAGACAATGGGACCACTTACCTCAAGTGATGGTCCAAAGTTACCAATGGAAAAAGAGATGTACAACTACCCAACTATTTAGAATAATGTAACATTGAAACCTACCTTGTTGTATTGTACTTGTCCAAGGGTAAATTCTTGCAGTTTAGAATTGAAAACAGGTTCCGAAGTTGTGAAGTTACGAATGTTAAACAATGTTTATTTGCATATGCTAAGACATTGTGTGTAAATTAAGCGCATCATCAAAAAATGCTAGTTTCAGTTTATAATCGTAGTAAAAAGCAAACAAGAGGTACCTGACCATTGATGATTATAATCAGGAGATTATCAAGCGTTGAAATTAAAATAATTGGTAATACCCCAAAGTTGTAATTCTTAGAGATTAGTAGCATTAAGTTGTTTGCGAACTTGAATTGCTGGCAGAAAATGGTTGAAAGTAACGACTTACTTTTTGTTAATGAGATTTTATTTTATCATTTAGCTCAGCGCTCAGCACTTAACCGAGGTTTACCATGCACTTCCAACAATACACAATTTATTTTTTGATTATTGTTAAGGACTCCTAGGTGAACATGAAAACATAATATATTGTCGCTCTTCTTGTGGTCAGCTAAACTTGTGTGGTGAGGGGAGTTTCACAGCAACGAACAGCTCAGAACTATCATTTTATAAATAGTTGCATGCCATTTAAGAAACGGTAGCGCTTTAGACGATTTGGTAACTCATTTTCGTATATGAGGCTTAAGAATGATCAGTACATGGTGGCCATTTTGCTTTTTGTTTTTAATTACTATTTAGCATTTCAAGAGACACTTCACGCCTCAAATTTTTATCAGATCTTTTGAAACAGGTTTTATTTGAACGATGGCAATGTACTGCAGTTTCTCCGCTGACCACTATTCTATGTTATTAGATTGTGACTAGTTTAATAGTAAAACTAAGAAATTCAAATACAACGTTTCTTAAACTTTTGGATTGATATCACGCTTTGACAAATGAAAAATGGAATTCGGCTCAGCGGAGTAATTAAACTATTTAATGTATCTTAAAAAAGTTTATTTCATACAAATCCGATGAAAAATGTAGGCGTGAAGTGTCCCAAGAAAATGCAGGTTTTACACTGCTCTTATGGGACGAAATTCAAGGTCATAGTCACTAGTTCAAGAGTGCTTAGTACTCTTAAGTCTAAAGTGAAGAAACAATGATGTAACACGGGGATCTAAAGTGTACACCTCAAGACTGATTAACATGTCGTCGTTTTAAACTCGGATACATAGTGAAAATTAGTCTATAACTTCAGATAATGTGAAAAAAGTTATGAAACCTTTGGAAACAATGCTATGGCAAGGGAATACTCTTTTTGACAATTGGCTTTGCCAAATTAGTCACCAGCCAGGAAAAATTATTCCTGGGCTATCTTAGCCCGTGGTAAGAATATGGAACTTGTTCCTTACGCTTGGAACATGGAACGCGAGCATCATGCTTGGGTGACTGATTAGCCTTCGAACAGGATAAAGCATACGTTTTTATCCTCATACGTTAAATCAATCGTATCTCTGCTTCGCAGATTTCAAAAGTATTCTTGTTCAGAACGACACCCATTACTATTAAAGTAGAGGTCCCCAAAACTTATGACCCCCAAACAAATGATAGGGGCCCTGGGTCTATGCCCACTTTTGGCATCCCTGCTTGCATGAACTATGACTAAGTGGGTGCAGTCCTAATCTTCAACACAAACTGCAGTGCCTTCATTTTTTTCAATAGCACAAGCCAATTCCTGTACTTTTGAAAGCATTTTGAACATAAGTAAAGTCTTTAAGATGATTTAATAATTATGGTACTCATGCTGGAAAAAAGCACACATCACAAATAATAATAAATAATGTGTCACCACTAAGAGTGAAGGAACAATCTTATGTATAACGCAAGAAATATTTGAATGTTGTTCTTTTCGTTTTTTTTTAAAAATTTGCCAGTCACCATGAAGCCTGTGTGCTGACATTCTGGGCGTCAATCACCGACTTATTATTTATGGTTTAAAGCCTGAAACGTTTATGTTACCACATTCTTTTTGTGCCCATGCTTCTAGTTACGGGAATGTGGTGATGAATTTTCCTTTGCTCCATTGTCTTCTAAACGATGAAGAATATTTTGACCCACACTGTACAATAAAATGACTGGATAGTGTAATGCGATGAAACCATATTATCCGATGACGTCAGTGTTTGAGGTAAACAATAAATATTTATAAGAAGATTGTTCATTAGACAATGCAAGTAACCGAGTGACCTATCGTTTCATATTAATCAAGAACACAACAGCTTTCCATAAAGTTGATGAATATTCTTATTTCCTCACTTCTATAAGGAAAATCCAACGTGTTGAATAAAGAACGACGAAGAGCATGGTCATTGTTTTATTTACGAGAAATTAAATACTGGATAACTGACTCAAACTGTGTGAAACTAGTTGTAAGACAGGTAAGTTCTTTTGTAAATTGGAGTTCGATACTGTTTAAGAAGAGTGACTTTCATTTTTATTCAAATTAAAACACGAAGTTTTTCAAGAATTTAACAATTTATTTACGTTGACAATAAAACAACTGAATAGCAAACACAAACACATTTGAAAACAAAGACAGCAACAAAAACACCTACATAAAAATATAAAAGACCAACTCAATAAAACAAATACTAGTAGGCTGACACGCAACTAAGCGCTAAAGTCCCGGTTGATGAGTGAATCGAATTTCCTTTAAAGCAATTTGTTACTCTTATTTGCTCCGTTCACATCCTCGCTTCAATCTTCGGCCTTAGACTTTTGTGTTCTTTTAATGCAAATATTATAAGAAATATCGTTTTTGGTAGTGATTTTGAAACGACTCAATGAATTTTCATAATTTTTGGTACATTGATGCATACTATAACAATACATATTTATTTCAAATCAAAATCAGATGAAATTTACCGGTTTTAGATAATTAAAACTACTGTTTGACCAAAGCTTCCCTCAAAAGTTCCTGTAGCCCAATTTTGCTGGTTCTGACAAAAATGCGACCTGGAGAGAATACACATATACAGGGTGGCCGATAAAATGTTATGACGGATTACAGGAATACTATTAGAACTAGAAAGATGAAACAAACTTTCTCTAGGTACGTGATTTTTAGGAAAAATACTTTTAAGATTCTCAGTATTCAGGGTGTGTCAATACTGAAACTCACGGGGCCAAAACTTTAGATTTTTAAATGAAAAGGTTGGTCATATTGTACATCATTTTAAACAGGAGACGATTCTTGAAATATTGACGAAAAGTTTTTATATGTTGCCCCATTACCAAACTAGAGCTATAAACATAAATCGCGCAAGAGTTTATGGGACGCCCTGTAGTCAAATTGTCAGTTTGATTAGAAATAATGGCGTTTACGTATTTTTCTCAGGTTGTGACGAGCTTTTCAACGGTATGCCGTAAAACCGCGTTTTTTACTAAAATAGTACTATTATAGTTATGACAATAAAGCAAATGCACCGATTTTCACCAAACTTTGGTCGACATGCCGATTTAAAATGCCATCTTCTAATTTGGACCAGACCTTAATTGACCTTTAAAAGGAGAATAATATTGTTGATTGTTCATTATGAATAAGTACAGGTCATATGACTTGTACGACTACTGTGAATAATAAGCGTTATTCCCCCCGAATATGTTAAGGACACCCTATTACAGATAACAAGCTACATACATTTAATCGTGGCGTCTAAGAGACATTTTCATCTTTATAAAAGGCAAAAAATACAGAGGTTTGCCTTACTCGAACGTAATTAAGGGTTAAAATAATAACTCAGTTATTTAACAATATACATTTTTAATTACGAAAAAATCATTTACAATTTTACTTTAAAAAGATTATTTTTTGTTTATCAAATCTTTTTGTTTCAGCTTGAAAATGGGAAAAACCAAAGACGAGTTTGATCTGTCAAGATTTTTACCCGAGTCTTTGTATCTTGGTGATCACTTGAATCCTGACAGCAAGAGAGTGTTTAAACAAGAAAATGAGGACATTCGTGTAAACATATCTAAAGAAGATCCAATGAAGTTACTGGGTGAACGTAATGATTGGAAACCACAACAAGTCGACGACCATGAGATCGGAACACCTGTTCAAGAGTTCTACCGAGGTTTGAATATTTTCATCACAGGAGGAACTGGCTTTGTAGGAAAAGTGCTATTTCAGAAACTGCTTAGGTCTATTCCTCACATCGGTCAAATATTTCTTCTGATCAGACCGAAAAAAGGAAAACTTCCTCAAGAAAGGCTATTACAACTTCTTGAAGACAAGGTAAGGGTTGGTCATTGTCGATTGTATAAGTTTGTCCGGTAGCTAAACTTCAAATTCTGGATTTATGAAATTTATTAGTACATGACGTTACGAAAACAAAATCAATAATTAGTACAGTAATGTTTTAATAAGTTTTTATTGACCAGGCTGGTAGTTTTTTATGTAAAGTTTCATGAAAGCCAGTTGAGCAGATCTTGAACTATTACTTTCATGAAAGTAAATGGAAAGTAACCACCCAATCTCCATTCTTCCAGCCTTCAGCAAGATTTTCGAGAAGGTTTTCCTAACTCGAGTTGTAGGGTTTTTGGAAAAGCATAGTCTACTATCATCTAAACAGTTCGGTTTCCCAAATGGAAAATCGACAATAGACGCAGTCGTACGTCTCGTCGACATGATAGTGGAGGGAATTGAATGTCGGGAGAACACACTAAGTGTGTTCCTCGACCTTTCAAAAGCTTTTGACTGTGTTGATCATTGTATACTACTTCAAAAACTTGAGTGTTACGGATACGAGGAGTGCCACTAAGTTGGCTTGAATAGTATCTTAATAAAAGAACGCAATTTGTAGGAATTTCAGACGCTAGATCGGGAGAGAGAGTCCTTGGCTATGGGGTCCCTCAGGGTTCCATACTAAGTCCTCTGCTCTTTTGATCTACGTCAACGACGTTGGCTCATCGGTACACTCGGGACGTCTCGTCCAGTACGCAGATGACACGACTCTCTGTTTCAAAGCAAAATCAATCAAAGATCTTGAAAAAATCACGTTTGTCGAGCTCAACAAATCAATCCAACATTTTAACGAGCTCAATCTCAAAACGAACCCAACCAAATCATCATTCATTCACTTCCGCTTACGGCAGACAGACGCGGATCATAGTCCAACCGTTATGTTGGACGAGAACGAAGTCGAAGAAGTCTACACGATAAAATTCCTCGGAATCCACCTTGATCGAGGGTTGATGTGGGACTGTCACGTAGACAATGTCTGCTCTAAATTAGCCTCGGGCATTTATGTTTTGAGGCAACTATCCGAATATTGCCCAACTCAGGTACTAATGACGGCTTATTACGGAGTAATTTACCCACACCTTTCCTACGGATTGGCGTTATGGGGAGGTTGCGCAAACACAAACTTCTCAAGAATGTTTGTTCTCCAAAAACGTGCGATTCGAATAATTGCAAAACTTCAATGGAGAGAGTCGTGCAAGCCAACATTAAAAAATCTGAAATTGTTAACGCTTCCCTGCCTGTACATTCTAGAATCGTCTCTCTTTTTCAAATCAAAATGCGACAGCATAAGAGGTAGCGATATACACTCTAATGTCACTAGAGGCAGGGATTACTACCGGACTGGGAGACACAGAACGGTGGTCCATGAACGTTTGCCCTCCCAGGCAGGAGTTCATTTCGTCAACAGGCTTCCAAATTCAATAAAAAGTGTTCATATGCTTACGGTATTTAAAACTCGCTTAAAAACGTTTTGGTCGCAGAAGCGTTTTACAGTGTTGAGGAGTTTTTGGCACACAATTGGGAAATCTGATCAAAGAGCTAGAGAGGAACAATTCGTATGGATGAAGATGAATGAGTGCACACAATATATGTTTGAAAGAGTTCTCGATGTTTGAGTGAATGGAAAATTTTAGTTTCATCCTAAATGACGGTTGCCATGAATTGTAGAAATGTTTATGCAATAAACTATTGATTGATTGATTGATTGGTGGATTCTTGAATGTTAAACAAAAGTTTTACTTTTAATTTCCTTATTTGTTCGATACGTTGCTTATTAAGTTTTTCCATCATTGTTTTTTCCAGTTGTTCCTGCGGATGAAGGCCGAGGTACCGCACTATCTGAGTAAGATTGTCTTGGTGGAAGGAGATCTCTGTCTGCCTGATCTGGGCCTTTCTGCCGATGACCGATATCTTCTTTGCCAGAAGGTCCACGTCGTCTTCCACGGTGCAGCTGACGTCAGGTTCATCGAACCCCTGAGATCCTCCATCACATCCAACGTCCTGGGCAGCAAACGAGTTCTCGACCTTGCCAGGCAGTTCAAGAACCTCAAGGTCACTGACGTCTTCACCAAAATCTACAACCTGTTTAATTATTTCTCACTTTAATTATCTTTTGTTTGTTCGAGCAAATAATATAACGGTCAAACTTTATAAACTACAAACGCTTATTTGCGTAAATTGTTTTACATATATAGGCTACTCAAGTAAAGCGAGTAGGGAGTTGCAAAGAAACATACTTCAGATATTGGAGAAGGCCAATCTACTCAGCCCATTAACTTATGTTTCTTTATAAAAATGAACTGGATTTTACCAAGCGATTGTATTGTGGTGAGGGGACTGGACCTTCTCAGAGAAGATAAAATGAGATAAAATATGGGAAAATACAGGAAAAAGGAAAAGGAACAGATATATAGAAAAGAAAACTTTAAATCAAAATCTCTCAAAGCCATAGTATCTGCATTGTCCAGAGTGTTTATTTTCGTAGGTTAACTTTGTGATGTAGGGCGTAAATTATTTACCCAAGCTTTACCCTTTGTACAAAAAGGCTACTTTGAGTGTATCCAAATTAACCAATATCCCTGTTGTTCAATGTTGCAGTCGTACGTGCATGTGAGTACAGCTTACAGCCATTGTGTGAGAAGAGTTATTGAAGAGAAATGCTATAAAATGAACGTCAACTACAGAGACATTCTCAAATATATTGAGACCAAGACAGATCAAGAGGTGGAGACAGAGACTGAACGGTAGGCTGTTGTGCGTAGTGCACAAAAATAATTTAATCGTATGTTTGTACAACCATTGTATTTTGTATTTAAATTTATGGCGCTACTGTTGAAAAAAAGCGGAGAATACTTAAGTTTCAAACCAGGGTGCTATGTTGACTTATTTGTTATACTAAACAATTCTAGCAACCCTAAGTGAATCTTTGTGTTATAAATATTATATAAATATATGTTTGACTTATAGATTGATGGAAGGCTGGCCAAACACGTACACATTTGGTAAGGCACTCTGTGAAAATATGGTCGAGGAAGAGGCAGGAGAAATGCCCGTGTGCATTTACCGACCTACAATAGGTAATAAAAGAGATAATTCAATATGTTGCATTCAAATTTTAGCTTACAATAAAAATTATTGAATTCTACTTAAAGTGAATCAAAACAGATTAGATCAAATAGTACGACGTCAATTAGTATGAACACGAATACTCTTAAGGATCCACCATAGCTGCTCAGAAGAGCGTTGCAGAGGTTTGCAGGAAATAAAATGCACAATTTATTATTAATGTTATTTTGACAAAACAACTCTTAAATAAAAGATAAACATATTATCTAGGATTGCCTGTAGTTCGTGTTTCAAAGTGTGTTTTATCCTATTAACGGTTAAAGTTAGAAACTATAGAGTGTGTTAAGACCTTATTTAAGAATCCAAAAACAAATTGATCAAAATTCTAATTACAGGCATATTTATTTATTTACCTAATTACGAAGTTTGGACGCGGTGTGGACAGGAAAAACTAGATTATGGTAGTGACACCGGCCGCGAAAGCGTAAGAGTTAAATATTCGAATTTAACCTGCATATAAGAGCGCTATCTACTTTCTACAAAACCCTTGCTAGCGGAGGGCTTGATAGTTAGGCCGCAACAGTTCAAAGAAAACCCGTTATTTAGCCCGTTTTTACGAGCGGGGTGTTATGTATCCCTTGGGTGGACCAGTTCAACCTTTATCTACGGTGACCACGGAGGCGAACCCTTAACTAACATGTTTAATTTCTGTTCTAGTCTGGCCAACTCACTCCGACCCTGTGGTTGGTTATACGGATAACGTATACGGTCCAATCGGAATGCTCCTTGGAGTTGCTATGGGAGTTATTCACATCTACAAGAGCTCCCCAGACCAATGGTTGGACTGTGTGCCAGTAGATCTGGTTGCGAATTCTCTCATAGTCGTTGCCAAGGCAACAGCCTACCAAGTCAGGTAGGAAAAAGTTTTATGTAAAATATATATTTGAAAGTCCCAATAACTTGTTGGCTAGAAGTCAGCAGGTGTTAAACAGTAGAGTGGAATAGGCCTTGGCAACAAAACAAAATTGTAAGCGCACTGGATTTACTGGCTTAGATTTTTACTTGACATGAACTTGTAGAATTGTTCTTTCGCATAATAGGCTTCCTCCACTAAAATGGTTTAGATTTTTCTTAAATTATGAGAGGCTGCAGGTCCTATCTTAAAGCTTATGTCCTTTATTTTTCACCACATCAGGATAAATAATTTCTTTTACAATATTGAAATTTGTCACATCTTCTCGGCCTCTCCAAGATTTGAATAACTTGCCGGTGGGGACGACATGTAACATATTATACGAGAGTTATCCAGAAAGTAAGTTACGTTTTCGGTTATCTCCGCTAGGGGCGTAGCTAGCGCGGCCATCTTGATATGTGGTTGTTTCCCAGTTCAGTATGCATCTAACCGATCAACTCTCAGGTCTGTGTCGTACTTTTTTACGTTACAGTGTCACTTGAAAATGTCTTTGTCAATTGAAAATCCTGTGAGCTGTTAAGTGCGTGCAGTAATAAGGTTTTGGCTGTAAAAAACTGTAAACCGATTGAAATTCATCGGCAGCTTTGTGAAGTGTATGGGGACAATACCATCACTGAGGGTGGAGTGCGTCAATGGAGCATTCGCTTTAAAAATGGCCGAACAAAGCTGCACGACGAAAAGCGGAGTGGAAGACCCAGCTTGCCGAATGCCGAACTTGCGGAAAAAGTTAACGAAATCACAAAATTTAGCGAATTGGTGCAGCTTTAACGTTTTTGAACCATTACCACAAATATGGTGATTCAGTACTTAATCGGATTTAACTGGTGTTGAAACATGGGTGAAACATGTTAACTGTGAGACGAAATTGCAGTCAATGCAGTGGGGACACACAAATTTCCCTCAGAAACAAAAGAAATGCATGCAAACGATGTCAATAAGGAAGATTATGGTGACCGTACGAGTGGGAGTTGTTTCTTCATCCACCGTACAGTTCGGATCTTGCACCAAGCGACTACTACTTGTTCCCAACGATAAAGAAGTGTCTGGCAACGCACAGCATTTTGACGATGATGAACGGCTGCAGGACGACGAAGTAACCAAATGGTTGAAGAACAAGCGGCAGAATGTTATGACGAAGGAATCTCAAAGTTTCCAATTTGTATGGCGATTATGTTGAAAAGTAAAAGATGAAGTTGAAAGTTGAAAATTTTAGTGTGACTTTCAAATGTATATAATAAAAATCTTTTTCTATTCTTCGTTGAATTTTATTCCAAAACGTAATTTACTTTCTGGGTAGCCCTCGTATTAGCATAACATAAAAACATGCATACAAGGAGTGAGAGAAAATTTAATAGTTGAAAGGTGCTTGTGAATCTAGGTTTTACACATAAGTAAATAATTGCATTTAGTTTCCTTTTAAAAACAATTGCACATGTGGCTTATCAAAATTAAAATGTGTTGTTCGGTCCGTACAGTAAAATGTAAGAAAGTAAGTTTGTCAATAGGTAATGTATCCAAAACGGCAATAATTTAACTTTAAAATGCAGCAGTTCTGCTAGTTAACATTTAAACATCCAGTTTGCACCTCTGAGATCTATCAACAAATTCCTTGATCCACGTATCCTGAATGGATCTGAATAATAATTTAACTACCTTCCCCTTGTTTAGAGATACCAACACAGTGCCAGTGTACAACTACTCAGCCACACCTCAGAAACCCATGACTTGGAAGATCTGTAACGATGTTTACTGCAAAGACAAGTCCCTCTTCCCCTTCCCCAACAGTATCTGGTACATCTCCATTCTTCAGACTGATAGTGACCTAGTGGACAGCCTAGGACACTTCTTCCTGCACGAGATTCCTGGAAAAATACTGGACCAGGCCGCTGTTCTAGCAGGCTATAAGCCTAGGTGAGTCTCAGCGTCACATTAACCAAACACTTTGCAATGGCCAAGTAAAAACGCATTCTTTGTATAATTACATTATTAAAAATACGAACTTAGCCAGTAAAATAGCACTTGTACTATACGAGACTTGCCAGTAAATTGCTGGACGCTCTAGTAGGTATTTTTGGCCAATAGCGATTTGAGGTCTACCCTGAATTTTCCGTTATTCCGCTTGTACTTAAATTAAAAGGAAGGACCGTGTAGAGCTATTAGAAGTTATAGATAACATGTTCTTGGAAAATGCAGATGAAAGTTTGAGAATAGGAAAATTTCTTTTCGGCCGTTTTAAAGAAGTGTTTGTGATTGTAAGAACATTTAAAAAAGTAATTTACGAGGTTTTCAGCTATGGCGTGTACATTAAAAAGCCAGCATGCAATTTTGAAAAAGCGTTGACCGTCCAGTGTTGATCTTTGGTAAATTGGAAAGGGCATATAGTGAATTATTTAGATAGGAAAATGTTTCCATCCATCATTCCAACAACAAATTTTGAATACAAAAAACACATTTAAGCTGTAGTTTTATTTTGGTTTTGTAGATTTTTACTGATGAAGTGATAATAGCCCATGTCTCAGCAAAGTTTGTTTCGAAAGTATTTCTGCATTTTATAAATATTGGGTCGATTATGGAATGCCCCAGATATTATTCTCCGTACTCCTCAAGCTCTACTATTTACTAAGCCCGTCTCTGTCCAGATCATAATAATAAATTATTTAAAAAATTTTAGAAACCCAAAATTTACCAATAAATTTGCTATATGGTATCAAATGCAGAAGCGCTGTAGTACGTACGGATGTGGAGAGTACCAGCTGTGAATAAGAAAACATTACAAAATTATGGATATTAGTAAAAGTCAGTCCTAAAATTGTTAATCCCACCTCGTGTTTCAGATTAGCTTAACTAAAACTGTCTAATCCACTTTAAATAGCTTTAGTTGTTTCAAAGATACAGAGGGAGTTTGTATCTTATAATTACCACTTATAATTGTTAGCCTACTCAATAGCCACAAATGAAATAGAGTTATATGGTTTAAAACTGTATAGTTATTTTTATATACATTTAAAATTTTTAAGTAGCATTTTATTTTGACGTCACTCTCTAAAAAACAACCCAATAAAGTACTACATCAACAATACAAATTGTTTTAAGCAAAAATTATTTAAACATAAAACTTGTGTAGATATACATTGCACCTATTGCCAATGTATTTGTTTGATATTTGGTCTTAATCGTTAAGACCTTTGTGTCTTTATTCAGCCCCCATACTAAGATTTTGATTAATTTTTTATTTTCAGGATATCTAGTTTGAACCTTTTGAGGAAAAAAACAGGTTTGTTCTAAAATACATTTTGTTTTCTGTTGAAATGTACGCTCTACTTTTCAGGTTGTCGCGGGTTTATGAAAAGATTAAAATGCTCAAAGGAAAGCTAGATTATTTTGTCTCCGGAGTTTGGGAGTTCAAAAATGATAATGTTTCAAATTTGTGGCAAACATTGGAAAAGTCGGACCAAGAACTGTTTCCGTTTGACGTTGCAATGTTGAATTACGAGGAGTATTTGATGGTTGGCAAACTTGGAATGCGGTACTACTTTTTGAAAGAAAAGATGGAGACATTAGTTTCCATGACTCAAAGATATAAGTGGTAAGTGGTTGTTTCCTCAGATTATTTCTATAGATTATTTTTAATAAATCCGAGATTTATTCTTTGTTGAATGGTTCTGCCAAACGCTTTGAGTGTGTGCAAGACTTTACTATAGCATACTAGGCATTTATTTTTAACAGAAGGCAATTATCGACATTTTGACGAAAACACCTTTTTGATATGTTGTCTTGTTACCAAACTAGAGCTATAAACGCGAATTGCGTAAGCTTTACCGTGATGCCCTGTAGTCAAATTATCAATTCGATTAAAAATATTGTGTTTACATATTGTTACTCAAAATTTAACGAGCTTTTAACGGTATGTCGTTAAACCATATTGAAAGATTTTAAACCTAAAAATGGATGTAAACATTGAAGTTACTTTTATCATGAATAAGTCAAAAACATTAAATAGTAAAGTATATCATGTTGCATACCATTGTTAAGATAATTTGAATATGAAAATTTTTGTATTAAATACAATTTTGTATCTTTATTA
Source organism: Matsumurasca onukii (assembly GCA_018831715.1). NCBI lineage: Eukaryota > Metazoa > Arthropoda > Insecta > Hemiptera > Cicadellidae > Matsumurasca > Matsumurasca onukii. The sequence continues at coordinate 52,731,036 of CM032061.1, read as the reverse complement.
ATTTAAGAGCTATAATAAAAAATAAATATTTTACCTTGATTTTGCCTTTTAGTAGTTATACGGTCGTTTGACCTGCTTGGTACCTAAATTAAGAGCACAAATTCTAATAAAGTAGTTCTTCTTGGTAAAAGCGTATAAATTGACCAACAACAAACATAATAAAGAATGTAACAATTGCTTTTAAAACCATAGTTGAGAACAAAAACCAGTTTTCTTAGTTATGTTATTGAGCACTTTGCAATATTTTATCTGATGTGTTATATCAGCTGATTGATTCCTACACCTTTTGTAATATTGTGTTTTAAATTGGTTTACATTGCTACGTGACAAATGCAATGTATACTCTTGGTCCCATTGATGAATACTAAAAAAATTTTAACTACAACAATACAACAGCTGGACAGATCAATCTGTAATCCCTTTGGGACACTTTATCGTGACCACCCGGTATATACATTTTAAACGGTATTAAACGGTTGTATATTTCGGACAATATTTCGGATTCACCATTGTCAAAACAATATATAACCAAATAAATATATATTAATATGTATATTACACTTAAAAAGGATTTAAGGAGAGACAAGGAAAGGAGGAGGTACAGAAAATTCTATAATTATTTCGTTTGAATACAAACTTTGTCAAGAGAAGAGAAGAGGAAGTAAACTTATTAACAAAAAAAAAGCAACTGATTTATAAATTACAAAAATGTTTGTCCATCTTAAAATTAATAACTTTTGTAACAAGGTTAAAAACATATCAAAGAAATAAAACAAACTATTGATATATATAGTAATATGGAAAAAATTAATTTATAAGAATATTAACAATTGAAAGGTAAGCTAGCCAAATCTTAGGTTAATGTCATCGGGCAATTTAGTCTTTAAAACTTTTTGATGGGCAACTTCCGCGTGGTTTAATTAAACGCAATTTGAATTGTGAAATGGCTGGATACTTTTTAAAGAAAAACACTCATTAAAACTTTGGTTTAGCGGATCCGTGGCGGATTGGTATCGCACGTGACTCCGGAGCTCACCACCCTAGTGGTGCGGGTTCGATCCCCGCAGTCACCACTTGCAATTGTAATGTGACTAATACGGTGACGCTAGGTAAAGGTCGAGATTAAGTGGTAGAGAGGACTTTGTAGTCCTAACTTCGCCTCGTTAAACAAAACAAACTTTACCTTTACCTTTTTTGGTTATAGATTTATATCTACGTACACATCTACATTTACACTACTGTTCAAACTTAATGAAATTTCTGACACAGTTTATTGCTAACTAGGCTAAGGCATCTATATCGAGATCAAAACTTGAAAATTGTAGCCTCAAATAACTCAAAACGTTCAACTTGTTTCAGTAACTATATTTTAAATTAACGAAAGTAGAAAATACTCTTTCACACAGGTAAGTTATTAAAAATCCCATTAACTGCCTCATTGCAACTTTGCCAATTTGTGGGATACTCTCTTCTCACCTTTATTCAAAAAAAGTGATCGATGGAGTCTAAAACTTGTACTTAACTTTAGAACAATAAAACAACTTATTTTAGTCCTTTGCAAACATTTGTGGTTTTGTGTCACTGTTTTATTTTATGAAAGTAATTGTTGAACATCTCCTGAAGAAACCGTAGATTTCTTTTATTTGGCATACTTATGAGCAAAACCCCTTTCTATTCGACTTAAAACCGCACTATTTCTTTTTTGTAGCTTTTGTATGTTCTGGCTAGTAAAATTATTATTATTAAATTAAAAAACTAAGCTATATCCAAGTGTTATGGGACACATTGTAACAGTGGAACGTGACTATTTCACTGTCATACTCAATAATTGTAAGCACTATGCTTGTCTTTCTTAACAATGTAAGCTGCTGAACAGCAGCCTTTTTTAAACTATTGGCCTCATTTAGTATTATTTGTTATGTTTTCTTTGTATGTTTTCAGGTTGAAACTAGCACACTACTCACTTATGACGATATCTGGTCTGATTGCTTTGAAAAGTGCAACTATTGTCGCCCATATGCTACCCGTATAACCCTTCTCCTCCTCTAAAGCAATGACTGGAAACAAGAGTGATTTTTGTTCAAAAAACCAAATATAATATGCATGTTTTGTAACCAACATCTAGTACCTGTTTATTCACCTGTTATTCTTCTATAAGAAGTGTCGAACGAAGTATGGTTTAATTTCTTACTTGAGTATTTTCAATTTTTACTATCTGGTTGACTGTATAAGGAGCCCATTAAATTATACTAACGTTATGATTAATTGTGAACAAAAAATATAATTTTACAAGTTGCATACCGAAATCAAAGATTAAAAGTAAGTGTAAATATTATTTTGTTAGTAGTACTATATATATTTATAAGATGTCATAGATTAAATAAAAAAATATAACTCTCTGTTATTGTGATAAAAATATATAACATTGTTACATACAGCTATGACGTAAATAATTTAAACCCATTCATTAGAAATACTTCTCTACAGCCATCTTACTCTTAATATTATTTGATAATCTGAACGGGCTTAATTCGTTGTGTGACTCAGATTAGTTTAGGGCTGGTTCAGGTTTGACTTATGATCATCTAGCAGGACTTTTGATAACTAGAATTGATAGAATTTGCATATTGAAACGCAATTCTAATGGATCTCTTATTCGTTGAAATCAGCCCGCTTTTTGTAGGCAGCAACAACCTTTTTGGGATTCACTAGGGAGAAAACGATAATTGTAATGATATTTTTGCATGGGCGTCAGCAGGTTCAATTACTTATAGTGAATCAGTGTAACAGCCGTTTCTTCAAACAATATAATTCAGACTACTAAGTTCAAAACAATATTTAATTAATTCATTATTTTTGAAATCAAACCATTTATTTATTTATATGTTACTCATTATTATTTTCATCATGACAAAAAGTATCGTTCATCACTCGGCCCAAAAGTGTCTTTTTGACCCTTGGTCATTTAACGTCCCCGGCTGTGCCTCGAACGTTAACTTACCTCGTGTCAAAAAGTATTACTTTAGGACCTAGTGATGAAATACACTATTTAGTTCACATTTTACTTTACTCTAATGCCGTTTTTGATTTTGTTTCTGATCAGATTTTGGCGTGGGGAGATTTGTTATAGGTCTTGCAAACGTACTAAAAACAGTAAAAATTGGATAAAAATTCTTTTGATGTTAATAACGTAAAATCTTCTACACAGCACATCGTTGGATGGAAAATAAAATCCCTAGAAGTTCACATTGAATTTCACCTTCAAGTTTTACCTCGGAGTGGAACCACCAACTGCCATATTTTAAGTGCGAAGAACCACGTTTTTTACAGCGTTATACTCTAAATATGAAAGAGTGAAAACCACCTCGAAAGATTGAAAATCGAGCCTATCCTTAATGAGAGTAGCTGGGTTTCAACATTCAAAAGAGCGAAATTTCACTCTTTCTGAATAGGTTTCACTCCTTCATTTCTAGACATTTATAAGATTTGTTTATTTAAAAAGGCTCACTATCTTCCCAATTGAAGTATTTAGGATTGAATAGTTTTTTTTATAAAACCATGGTTTATTTTCGCCAAAGCTTAATACCTTTTTATACTAGCACAGAGAAATGCTTCATAGATTTCTTAGGGACACTTTACAAAGGTAAGGTTTAAGGACACCGTACATGTACATAGGTATAAAAATAAAATGCACCCTCCGTTACGTTGTCTTTTTATTGATGTTTGGAGATCTTTTAATGTAGGTTTTTATGTAAAAGTTCGTAAACAAAGCTATGAAAGACACGAGTATGCAGATTGCTGTATAAGTAAATGACCTTGATATTTTACATCCTTTGTAGAAGAGGAACGAGATATACACGAGGATAATCACAAACTGAGTCTGAAACATTAAAAACATCTTTCTTACATATACTTTGAAGGAATCGTATGAAAATATTTTCCTAAGTTGTTTAACAAATTAGTTGATAATTTAAAAACATATACGTCTAAACATAATAAACCTTTCAACGAAAAAACTAAACGGTTAAATTTAAAAAAACTTTTAATAAAACAAAACTAAATAATACATGGTGTCCCCAAAAAAGGTATTCGTTATTTTATGGTAAGTATTTCTTTCATTAGCTATACAAAACTGACTTTATCTTAAAACTTAATGCTTTACCTTTTTTTGCAATTCAGTATGACACATTCCATATGTCTTTGCATGTTTGCAGTCATTTCTGAATATTCTTTGGGAGTGCAATCCATTAGAACTGGATGATGTTATGTTTTGCTTCAAGTTTTAATACTTTGAGGTGTGGCCTAAAACTAGTGTCTAGTTCAACTGACTTTCATACCCAACAAGAAGTTCTGATCTTTCAATTGGTAATGCTTTGTTGTGGGGAACACTAAGGAAAAGAGTTTCAGGCCACCAACTTAAAGTGTTCAAAATCTTAAGCAAAACATAACATCAGTTCTAATGGATTGCACTCCTTGACAATGTTCAGGAAAGGTTCTAAACATAATAAGACATATAGATTATATCTTACCGAATAGCGGAAAATAGTTCAAGCATTTAGTTTTAAGATTAAGCAATTTTGTTTACCTAGCTAATAAAAAATACATACCATGAAATGACAAGTACCTTTTTTTGGACCATCTTGTATTAGTTTGCCGAGTAATTTTATTACTTATTGTTACGTAGTGTTCCATAGGTAGCCTGAAAAAGTTTAATGTTAAACAATTTGAGAAGATCAGCAGTACAAATGTTACAAATATGTCATTTGATAGACTGTCACCATCTGATTTTCCTAGTTAGTTAAATTTATTTGCCATTTAACTAAAGCTATATTAAATTTCAGTTTGCTTTTAATCAAATATTGTTGTGTAAGTATATTGCACATAGATACCACATGACTGAGGCAGGGAAATCACCGTAGTTGCGGCAGCCCGAGCCCAGATAGCCCTGCCATTTCTCGCCAACTTTCTTCTTCTCTCGGCTCCACATGCTCGAGTTTGTCCGATGTTTAGGACTTGAATCTAACCAAATTGTAAGATTTTCGAGAACAAACGAACTTGCGCATTCTCTAGTAGCTCTACTTAAGATTCTTAGAAGATTAACTCACAGCACTATCTGTGCTCGGGCTGCCTCAACAATGTTGATTTTTCTGCCTCAGCCATGCGCAATCTACTTAAAAGTAACATTATATTTTGTTTTACAGAGATAAAACACTTGAATGATGTTTAAAATTGCAAATATTGGGTAAAATTGTTGTCCAAGACAAAGTAATGGTACGTAGATAGCGCTTAGATGCCAAGGCAAGAAGCTCATTTTAGTGCGCATAATGCACTACGCGGGAATCCTTTTAAGAGTCTCAAGTAGAGCAATTAACACACGCGAAAGTTCAGTTGTTCTCAAATATAACACGATCGCTCACGTTTAAGTAATCGACATCGTACAAACTCGAGAATGTGGAGCACTCGCGGCGCTATCTCTGCGTGGGCTACCTCAACTACGATGAGTTCCCTGCCTCAGCTAGAGGCACCAATGCGCTTTCTATTTAACATAACATTTACTGTGGTTTTATATATCCTTTAAATAAAACAACATGGCCGTCTTACCAATTGCAATCTTGTGAGGGTCTTTTTCCACCGCTGCAAGTATTTCACGAGGGGAGGAAATGTTGCCAGAAAGTAGTAACTGTACATGATGACATGAATACTAATGTTTATCATTGCAGGAAGCACTCCTTGAATAGCTGAAAATGAAGTTATAGAATATTTAATAATAACAATCTATAGGAAGTCAACTTTACAAACTAGTAGAAATAATAGGTGCAACTTACTTATTGTGGTTAATTTGCTTTAAATGCTTTATGAGTTTTACAGGGCGAATTTATAGTAGCTAATAACACAATACAGTGTTAACACAATAACACAATACACATAACAGTTAACATCCAAGGAAGAAGCGAAGTACATGCAGGACCCAATTACATCGATCGAATAATCAAAGTAAAAATTCTTCAAAACCATTTACTTAGTTTGATACGTGACTAAACATAGCGTACCCCAGTGATATTGTTCACCATAAGTTATTAAAACTTTTGGATACATTATTTGAATTAAATGTGTTACAATCCCTTCTTCATACAGCACTTATATTAACATAAATACAATACTTAAATACTAATGTGAACTACGAGTACTTAAATACTACTCATACTCACGTTTTACATATTTTAAAAAGAACCAACTTCCCAGAACCATGACGACGTGATGAAACACGTGTAGAAATGATATTTGAGAATTTTTCTTTTTAAAACTATGAACACCTGAAACGTTATACATAACGATAAAGTACGACAGATGTAAATAAATAAATAAGTGTTGTATTCCATAAACAAAATAGATTGCATTGGAATCGTCAATTAATTTGAAAACCACAATTTTGGCACTCGTACTTACATCATTCATACAATAGAGATCTCATTCATACATACAATGTTTGCAATCATCCTGGCTCATTCACCCACGTAATATGTTCTTAGTAAACGGAATCCGATTAAATTCAATTATGCGTATGATTTTACATGAAAATGGTATCTATAAATCTTAACAAAATAAAGGCTTAAAATTTGTATAGAGAGCCAATTTAAAATTGTACACAGTTTATTAAAATAATAGAAAAATGTACAGTACTTTACTGTTTCAACGTAATATTGGGATTTGTTTGGTTCAATGCATTTAAGTTGTAAGTTTTTGAAAATAGCTACATATTATACAGAAACTGTAGAGTATGAAGTGAAATAAGTATGGATAGAAGTTATTATGTAAATAATTTGGACATGTTAAAAATGTAAGAGGAAAGAAATAATTCGGTTTAAGTTTTGTACAATTATGTCGTTACATAAAAATGCTTAAACTAAACTTTCATTACTTTTATTTTGAGTAGCAACGAAACAAATCAAAGGTTACACATGAGCACATTGTCTTTTCATGTAAATACGAGTCTCCTATCATCTTAGTTTGTTGTTTTTGTTGACTATAGCTTTGTTCATTGTAGTTTATTTTCAGTTTGTTATGGTATCTTTAAGTTTGTCTATTACATAATAATGGTTTAACACGTTTTCTTGAAGCTAGTTAAAGTTAATTATTGAATGAAAACCATTATAAGAAATATCTTACCGTGTCAAGTAGGTCTAAGGTCTTTAGGTTAAGAAAATGCCAGAAATACAGCAGAGCCTGAAAACAATTCTAGTTATTATATATATACCGGCGGCCACGATATTTTTAACAACAACAATGTCAAGAATTTTGTAACTACTTGCAGAAATAAATATGTTTAATTTAAGCTTACAACAATACTATTCTATTTTATAAATTAATTAAATAGCATTTGAAATCAACTTGTATTTGTATTCTTGTAGACTGAATAATAACACATAAAACAACAATAATAAAATAAAATAAGCATATGTTTTTAACAAATAATAAATTGTACAATTGTTCAGTTGTGTACACTATGATAATTATATAACATGCCCTTTTTCTTTTTTTATTTGTGACTGGAGTAAATAGTTCTGGTTGGTTGAAATGGTTTGAGATGGATTGAGTTTCTTCTGTATATTTTCCCATTATTTTCCAATTCAACTCTTGGTTCAAGTAGTTTATTCATTATCCTTCCTTTTTCGCAATTTGAACTGTTGATATTTGAACTAGCACTGATTGTGCTTCCTCATAAACGATTTCTTTCTTGGTTGTTCTTTGATCATAGTAATCCTTTTGTCTGATTTGGTTTTCATAATTGTTTCAAAGGTATTTTCATTTATCAAGCTAGGCTTCTAAGTATATTAAAACATTATTTTTAAAGTTGACACAGTTTTGTGATATTACACTGTAACTAAAAATTCTTTTGGTTTATGGAACTCCATTTTACTTCTTCATGTTTTATTTTGAAAGTTAATAAAATGAAATTTCAAATCAACTTGTATTTTGAATTCTTGTACACTGAATAATAACACATAAAACAACAATAACTAAAATAAAAATAAGCATATGTTTTTAAACAAATAATAAATTGTACAGTTGTTCAGTTGGGTACACTAATAACCATATACCAAACAGCTTTAAAATTAAACGTAATTATCAGCATGTAAGCTAAAACAAACAAACAGCATACTTAAAAAGCAGTTAACAAATGACAAACCACTTAGTGAAAACCCCGTTTAGAAATCGTAAAGGACAAGAATATTATCAATAAAGTAACACACGTTATTAAAAAAAATCGGGAGAAAATAATCATCTAATCCTGCCATAGCAAATATTTAAGCTCTTATTTTGTTAAAGAAGTCCTAAGATTACCGCAAGCTGGTTATATAGCACGTACATGTGAGTGGTTTAAGAGCTCCAGATTTATTATACCTTGAACCTACTATTGAGGCTGAAAGAATTATAAAAATCTAACCCATAAACAAAACTCTGAGTGATTAACTCCTTAAAAGGCCATTTAATGATGACAACCACAAAATAGATACAATAATATTGAATTTGATATTTTGGCTTGTTTTTAACTCAGTTGGTTCACGTTTGCTAGCATGAAACCCATATTATCGGTAAACAGTTCGGCTCTCGGTAAGCGGTTAAAAAGGTAATCCCACCGGAAATACCAATATTTCCTTTTAAATATCTAATAATTCACAATAGAAAATAGTAATAAGGCCCTTATGGGCTAAACCCTCTAACTGGTAACTGTAGTACAAAGAAATCTAGAATACATACCTCTCTTTTAAGGTTTTCTAGTTCTTCATGGCCTTCGTAAGTACAGCTTTTGTCAAAGAGTATCCATGTTAACCCAGGATAGTAGTAAACGTACTGAAAAACGACAGGAAACATGTTTTATAATTAATGTTGTATACACATAAACACACTATCGGAAAACCCCAACTCTTTTAAAGTCATGTAAATAATATAATTTTAGATATTTTTCTAAGTCACCTGGTCCAGTTTAAAGCTGTATTAGATATCTAGACAAAATTTGTCAGTGTGTGGTTTCCATTCTCTAATTCTTACATTTAGACCAGATGTGGCGTTCTTAGATATAACAATCCTGAGAGAGGTAAAAGTAGTCTGTAGTGAACTTGGTTGAAATAAGCAAGCTTAGCCAATCGAAAAACATTAAACTTATCAGTAAAAAAGACACGCGTGGGGACATTAAATACATTAAAATTTGTTTGCTCAGTAGCAGTTTTAGATACAATTTACGGGAAGAAAGCAAATTAAGTAAAGATAAAGTAACCTTATGACATTTATTTATAGGTAAACCTAAAAAGTTCTTCCATTAAATCAAGTTACTGATAGATGTAATCAACAAGTTCAACTGATAATACTGAAGCAAATGCGCATTTGAGTTTATACTTACGCTAAAAACAAAGTACATGTTGTAAACTATCTGCACTATGTCATACATTCTAAGTAGCTTTGACGCATCGTAAGGCTTCCTGTTTGCCATAAACCTTGGCCCGATCTTGAGTATAAACATCAAATATGTTGATAGTATCATTAATACTGGAATAGGAGTCTTAAACATTATCCATTGGTCCATAATGTTATCTGAAACATATGTTTGCAACTATTAAGTGTGTATAAAGTAAATAGTTTATAAAGATAAAAGCTACCAACATATCATAGCCTATAAATCCAATTGTCCATTTTATCACTAGGTCCCAAAGTGACATTTTTTGAAACGAAGTCAAGTTAAATGACCGAGGGTCAAAAACACTTTCGGGCCGAGTGATGAACAATACTTTTCGCCATGATGCAAATAATAATGAGAAATAAATGTCAATACACGTTTTAATATAGGTATATAAAATGTATTATAAGGTAACCTAAGTAAACATTGTTTTGAACTCAAAAATGTGAATTATATTGTTTCGAAGAAATAGCTTTTAGTCTGATTTAATACTCATTAGCATTCCCAGATCATGGAAATGTCGTTTTTCTCCCTAGGGGGAAGAAATAATCAAAACAATACTTTTTTTTGAGTGTGAAAGTCTCTTTTTAGCACGTCAATACATGTATCTAAAGCAGCTGTTTTAAGATCAGAATGAAAAAAAGGATTTTTTCTGATTAATCGATATGATAATTTTGTCTGTATGTACTATTAAGCTGTTTGCTTGTACCGACAAGAATCCGTTCGTATAAACAAGTCATTATATTGTTGCCTGACTCTTTAATAACATTTGTGATACGGTAGGGCCTATATGAAATGTTATTATTTTGAACTTATATTAAAAACAACTTTTAAATTTTGCAACATTACAAGAATACAGCTTTATCTCACCGCAAAGTTAGACAAAGTTTTGGTCCCTATAACAGTCTAAACAGTTCATAAATATTGTTGAAATACCAGGTGATTCATTTAAAGGTAGTTTGTACTAAGGTTTTGTGTATGATTTAGTTTTTAATTAATTAAGAACACTTACCTTTATCCATCAAAGTGTTGTAATACTCGGCTGAGTACTCAATATTTTGAGAAATGTCCGCCATGTTTGTCTTGAGGTTTGTAGTGGCCAGGATTATTCAATAGGTTATCTGCAAAAATTGCATATGTTAAAATTAATTAAACCATTATGATGTAATAACATTATTATGTATATACATATTATTGCTAATGCAACTATCCATTAATTGTAGGTAAAAATATTTTATAACAAAATGATGATAGTGATGTTAACTCAATGTAAAGGAAAAAAGGAATAGAACTAAAAAGGGTTTAGTATAACATAAATGTATGCTAATACATGTAGGACTGTACTTCACTAATAACGTACTTTCCGTTTGACCTATGTTCTCATTTAAGAATCGGAAACATCTAGTTACGAACTATTTAAAAAAACATAGTTCTTTTTGTACATCAATTATATAGACATTGTGATTTTTCATCATAAACCAAGCTTTTTTTAAAGCACATCAAGAAATATCCTAGACTTTTCAAACGCATCGTAGTGTAAAGCTGATTTTGAGATCAACTAAGTATGGTAAAGAGAAAAAAATATCATGTGACTTTTCAAACACTTTATATTTCATCAAACGCTCATTTACATATTTAATGTATAATTATGTACTACATAATAAACAAGCACGCCATGGAAGCAACTCAAATACACGATCTTTGTTACTATGCTAACCTAATTCAGCGTTTTTTTTTGAAAAAGTAGCAACGTAGTTCCCTCTATATATGTGTCTACTGGTCGTCAGCCAATTAGAAAATACTGCTAAAATTTCAATTAGGCTGTCATAGGCCCTTGGTTATGCCACACCCACTAGGCTGCATACCCAAACTAACGTTTCCATCGTTAGCTAAACTCAAAATGTCATGAGCATACCTAATAATCACTCTCGTTTAACGTTTTGTCAGTATTGTTGATAATTTTATGTTTTGCAAAAAAAAAAAACACTGTAATTAAAACTTGTAACTGCCCTTGTTATTGTAAGGCATATTCATTGTAGTGTTAGCTAAAATGTGGAGTGAGTTGGCTCACACTATTGATTCATGGATACATCGAACTGAACCGAAGTTGAAGCGTTACCAGACATCAAAATTCCAATTTCTTGACAATGCTGGCTTATTCTATAGGAGCTATTAACATAGGGCTGACATTGAGTTAAATCGTACATAGAGGTGACTTAATTAAAAATTACATTTATTTTTAGTGGACGCTCGTTGTGTATGCAGCAAAGTGATATGATAGCTTGGAACGTTTTTTCTCAAGTAGTGGCTTATCTACTTTGAATACAATGCAATATTGCTTCGTTATTTTAATTATGTACATATGATAGTAGAACTTAAGAGTAAATTACATCTTGGAACCCAGTGTTACAAAGTACCGGTATATCAACATCGAGGTAATTATCCTAATAGATCTTACAAGATTTTTGTATAGTTTTATTTAGCACATTCTCATAGGAAAGTGGGCATTTCATTTCAATCGTCATTTAACGAAACGTTGTAAAAAAAACAACGACGTTGCCTGCGTACGTGGCTCAGTGGGTAAAGTCATGGCTCGCAAAGTGCGAGGTCGCGGGTTCGATTCCCGGCGCAGGCACAAGGGTATGAAACGCTTTCGCTAAAAGCGTTTTGTGCCCACAAACTCTAGGTTAAGTAACACTTTTAAAATGCCATTGGCGTAGACAGAAAAAACACAACGGTTCTCAACAATTTTGAGTTTTGAAACACCTCCGAAATGACAAAATTGTATGTATATGCTTTTGTTCAATGTACTCAACTTAATGATAACGTATTAAAGACATTTTGACACTGACTTCTTAAACTTTCATAAAACACCGCCAATTTGATATAAATTATTATTTTCAACTAAAATTAGTTGCTTTCGATTATACTTACAAATCCTTTTATCGTTATATATCAAATGTCATAGACTTTTCTTAAAGACAACACTGACTCGTGGAAAGCACGTCTAGTAAAACAATCGGTCCTTAATAAAAAAAAGAAACAAGAAAGAGGGCTACAAACTAATGACAATATGGGAACATCTTAAACACTTTAGACACAATTTACATATCCTACCTGATTAGGTTTAAAGATGGTAGAGGTCGGAGGAGTCACAGTTTTTAGTGAAACGACACATCTAACTCACTATCGGTTCACACTTTTTCCGACTTTTAGGCAATAAAGGCTCTCGGAGTAGTTGACCTTTCAAACGCAGGGAATGTGTTGTAATTTGCATTTCATGATTTTTCTATTGTAAACAAATCAGCTTGTATTGTTTCAAACTATCTAAAATATTCAAGCCAACGATAAGGCGTTCGCCTAGGGCTTTACCAGGAAATTTGTACACAGAAGGCCTAGAGCTTATTGTTCTTTTAGATCTTTTAGCATCTGCTTTAGCGTTCAACAACTGTTGTTCCCAATACTGAAACTAAATTACGCTTTATAAATTGCCTTTTTACTACAATTTGCGTTTTTGTAGTATTTGTAGTTCGGATGAAATACTGACCTGATACGTTGAACATTATTATATTAAAAGAGTGTGTGTGTTTTTTTTTCAACGGAGCAAGACTCAAATATAGTGTTTATTTAAATTATGGTTTACCTAAATAACTTAGCAATAACAACAATAACAATTCGTTTAAGTCAACTTTTACAATAAATATTGTTTTTTCGACAATATACTGTACCACAAGTAAGACTTTAGACAACTTGAAACTAGGAATAACAATTTCGATACCTGAAATTGTGATTTATTGATTAATTGGCTCTGAAAGAGGAGCAAAATTTCTTCATTACTACCAACACAATAACACACATACATGATGCATGTTTTATTAGACATTTCCCTTGAACTAATAACATATTCATGCAGTCAGCATGGTAAGACTCAGGCCTGGGGCCATGCATTGAGCACCAATCCTGACCACCATTACACGTTTACTTTTTTTAAACTTCATATACGATATATTCTTTTTACAAGTAGCATTTTTACAATTTTCATAAACTATAACACAATTATTGTTTTTTCATTAATTCCTTAGATGAGTAGTCAACAAAATTGGACTACCGGAAATTCTCTTGAGAAAAAGAGTTTTCACAAAATTGGATTTAATAATCTAAAAACAGTGGGTACATTTAAGGTTCATGTATTAAAGTATTTCATTAAAGTTAAACTGTAAAAAGGGCTCTTTAGCTTTATCTTCGTATTTTGTAAATAAAATAAAGACTATTCATATTATTATTATTATTACACTTCATCTTATGTCGATGAAATTGGAAATAAGTACCTTATTTATTTTATTTTATTTTGTTCAAAAAACCTTACTTTTAAGGTATAGAACATAAACATAACAAACACATACAACAGATATAAACAATACTTAAAATTTTAAAACGTCCAAGTTGTAAAAACATTCATTAACTAACCAGTTCTTCAATTTGTTTTCAAAATAAATTTTGTCTTCAAAGGCCAAATCTTGAATTGGTTTTGGAAGTGTATTAAAGTTTTCTCCCCATGAACACAGGGGTTTTTCAAATTGCTTCAAATTGTGTTGTTCACTTGAATGGAATTTTAGTCTTGTGTTATATTTATGGTTAGATGTCACGACTATTAAATTTTGATTTACTACGTAAAGAATTGTTTCATAAATATATAAACTTGGGACTGTAAGTACTCTGTTTGATTTGAAAATTTCTCTGCACGGTTGTCTTTTATTTTATGTTCAATATATTTCATTGCTCGTTTTGTAATAAGAAAATTTTGAGAAGGTTTTTGCCGATGAGGATCCCCACAGTATGATCGAGTAAATTACATGCGAATAAAAGAAGCTGTAGTAACATTGTAGAGACAGTTGTTTGCATCCTAATTTTGAAATTGTTTTAATAATATAAAGTGATGAAGATAGTTTTGAGGCAAGATTATCAACGTGCTCATTCCAATTTAAAAAGCAATCAATAGTAACTCCTAAAAATTTTGCATGTGCAACTTCTTTTAGTAAGTAGTCGTCTAAGAAAAGATTGGGTTTGTCTTCGGATGTTGCAATTCTATGGTTGGTTTTGAAATTAATAAACTCTGTTTTATTTTGATTTATATATAGGCCAATGGAGTTAAAATACTGAGCAGTTAAATTTAAAATGATGTATGTATCAATTTCGAGTTCTTCATTTTCAGATTTAAAGTTCAATATAGTTGTATCATCTGCATAGAGTGTTAAGTGGTTTTCCGGTATTGTATTAGTGATATCATTCAAATATATTACAAACAAGATTGGGCCTAATATGCTCCCTTGTGGAACACCTCGTTTCATTTCAAGAAGTTTTGATTTTTTATTCGAATCATAATTTTTCCTTTCTTTAATTTCAACAAACTGTTTTCTATCACTCATGTAGTTACTAAACCAATTTAGACACGTTCCTTGTATTCCTAAGGCTTGGAGTTTGTGCAAGATTCTTTGTTTACTAGGTCAAATGCCTTTGTTAGATCTAAAAAGCAACTAATTGCTTTGTTTCCAGAATCTAGGGCAAAAACTACTTTTTCAACAAACAGAATGAGAGCTTGTCTTGTTGATTTCTTCGGTAGGAACCCAAATTGACATTTGTTAAGCTTTTCATTGGTCGTCAAATATTTTAAAACTTGTACAGTATATGAACAACCTTTCAATATTTTTGGTTTACAACAGCGCGATCGGTCTATAATTTTCTTTGTTTTGGCTGTCTCCTTTTTTGTATATAGGGATTACTTTTGATATTTTCATAAAATCCGGTACAACACCACTTTCCAGAGAAATATTTACAATGTGTGAAACTGGTACCTTAATTTTATGTATGCAGTCTTTAATGACGTTCATCGGCACTTCATCTGGGCCTGAGGACTTTTTGGATTTGAATGTTTTTGCTACAGTTACGATTTCATCAGGTGTAACTGGTATAAACTTATTAAGTTGTCCATATTCTGGTGATTGGTACTCTTCATGGTGCATAGCTGTTTCTTCAGAACTATCATTACATTGCATTGGAAACAAATCACAAATATTAGTATAATACTCATTAAATGTATCTGCTATCAGTTGTGTGTCCTTTATTATAACATTGTTTTCGTTCAGGTTGATTTTATAAGATACATAAAGTGTTTAACTTATCATTAATTATATTCCAATAACCCTACTGTCATAATTTGAGCTAGCTATTTTATTTACTATGTGAAGATTTTTAGCCTTTCTTATATTTCTTTCATATGTTTTTTAAGTTTTTTATAATTGACCCAAATGTAGATTATTAGTTAGCTTAAAACTCCGTAAAGTGTTTGCATAAATTCTTTTTCTATTTTTAGGTCATCATTGTACCAAAAGTTAGTCTTATTTATTCTTTTGGGCCTTTTATGGACCATTGGGCAGTGCAGTTCAAAATAAGTAGTAAACTTTCCAATAAATAGCTCATACTTTTTATTGAGGTCTTTATCCTGAAATACTTCTAGCCATTTTTCTTTTTCAAGATCTTTGATTAAACTGGTAATTGTTCTATTATTTATAATTCTGAAGGTTTTGAAACTTTGGTTGGTGTGTTTGAGTTCTTGATTTTTAATTGTTGCAATAATCCCTTCATGATCTGATATTCCTGTTGAAATGGTTTCTGCGGTGCAAGTAGTTAAATTGGTAAATACATTATCTATACAAGATTTACTTGTCGAACTTATTCTTGTGTAGGTAAAGATTTTCCTTTCCAATCCAAAAGTTTTAGTTAAATTCAAAAAAGTGTTTGCTTCGTTATATATTTGATTAATATATACCAATACAGGAGGAATTACAACAATCCATCTAGGTGTTTTACTACGGCGGCTAAAAAAGTGATTCGCTCTGTATCAGCTGAAAAAGTAGCCCGATTTCAATGACATTTCTAATGAGTTTTCCTTTCGAGTAGGCCTATATAGTAAACTTGCAGGGAAATAACAAGTAAGTATTGAGCTCAAGGGTGAGTTGAGGCTGTGAACGAAGCGAACTAAAGTTAACATTTAGTAAAATATAGTCACAAATTACAAAGGAAATTCGCTTCACTCATGTCAGCTCCGCTTATTATTTAGACTGGTTTTACCTGCTGGTTTGTTTAAATGCTACTCTATGTACTTTTACCATACGTACAAAGTGCACCTGTTGTAAAGGAATATAATTATGTACACATTAATTTTATTTATTTATTTATTTTATGAATGATTTAGTCCTATTTGTCTTTTTTCTGACTGCGAACAACATAAGCTTTGGTATAAAAGTTCAGAAAGAGAACCAAAAAGGTGGTGAAGAGGAATAACGAAATGTACGTGAATGTTTTCGAAATTTGACAGCCGTTGTAGTACAAGACAGCAACGTAAGTTATGAGACACACGAACTGCATCTGAAACAATTAATAAAAAATAATCGGTTACTTAATATCTGGTTCAATTAAAACAAAATAGTGTGAACTAAATACAACTTTATAAGATATTTTGACAAAAATCAATTTATTTGTAAAAGTAATAACTAACAAAACGTAACACTAAGCTATCAAATACTATTTTGTTGTTCCGTTACTTAACTAAGTTTTCTTAAGGTAAAAGTGCCAAGTTATTCGTATATAATTGGTTTAATATTTTATAAAATTTCATTCATCTTCAACAAGTACTTTGAAGAATGATTTCCTACTGTGACAAAACTAAAAATAGTACTCTTTGAGCATTTTATTGCACGACTAGTTAGTGAACGAATTCAGCCTTTCTCTGAGGTGACCATTTGAAAGCGGACACAAATAATATTTTGATATTTCTCTCATTAATGTTCAAAAGTACTACCTACCAGCTGTAACGTAGTCAGTTTCCTTTTCCACGTGGACAGATGTGGCCTGAGACTAGGAAACGTTGCTAGGAGGTAGTAGCTATACATCATCACGTGCACAAAGACGTTTATCATAGCAGGGATGATTGCTTGAAGAGCTGCAAGAGTAACCAATCAAATACAAATCCTTTATTAATTAGGAGAAAACCAAATATGATCCCATATGACGAAGGACGTGCAATAGGTAAAGAGACAAGTTCTAATATTTCAATAAGCCTTATTTTTCACAAATGAAACTGTTACTAGTTATAAACTCAATCCCAATTGCTACATTTAAACACTTCTTTCATCGATGTGTTTGGTCTTCAGCAACAAATCCAACCAAGCAACCTTGACGTCCAAGCAAGATTTCTTGTTTCTCTATGTTTAAAAGGGTCCTGGCTAACGTTTTTAGTATTTACGAAATTTTTCGATTGAGTATTAACAAGCTCGGTATCGTTTGTTATAGAATTTTCTTTAAAAACCCAAGCCCGGGACCATGAAATGAGCACCAGACGTGACCCCCAGTCTACGTTATGGTTTTTTTAAAAACTGTATATACTTATGGGTAGGCCTATATGTGTATAATCTAAAGAGGTCGATTGCCACACATGTTTCTTCAGTAAATATTTCGGCCATGTTCGTTTGGGGAGGTACACTTCACAAAAAAAAAAGGATTTGATAATCTAAAAAACATTTCTCCAGTTTTAATGCAATTTGAAATAAATATTTATTATGTTACTACAGTAAACACCATCGTATCAAGAATTATAACAATCCATCAAATGTATTTTTGAAACGGCGGAAAAATGTTTTCGCCATAACGAGTAGTAATTGAAATTTAAAGTGTTTTTCTGTCTTGACCGAAGGGAGGCTGTGAGTGTAGTGGACAACCTCGTAACGCTCGTCGTAATAGAACATTAAACTAAGGCCG
This sequence comes from Matsumurasca onukii, assembly GCA_018831715.1. NCBI lineage: Eukaryota > Metazoa > Arthropoda > Insecta > Hemiptera > Cicadellidae > Matsumurasca > Matsumurasca onukii. The sequence goes on along the minus strand of CM032061.1, from coordinate 52,712,768 downwards.
AAGGCTGAAGTGAGTCTGTGACTGAAGTGAATTAACGTAACAAGTTGCAAAGGAAACTCGATTCACTCATGCCAGCGGCGCTTTGGCGTTTAGCTGCATGTTAGCCTGTTGAACGTTCCTCGTACATCTTTACATAAGATGCTGTTGGGGAACATCCGTGTTTCGAAGGTTTTTAATGATGCGGAAATACGGTGCTCATTCAAATAGTCCTCTCTGGTTGGGACCCATTCACACGCTTTCCATGACATTTCGATGGACAGTCTTTGCACAATAATTTAAATTGGTTTGTGAGTATCAGTTTAAAACTCACGTTACAACTACTGTAGACATTATTGAAGTACTACGGAAAGCAGACTAAAACAGTTTGATGAGCACAGGTTCGATTCAAAACAGTTATGACGGACAATTGAGAAAATAAGCACAGTATCTACACACGTTTGTTCTGATCCAACTCCAACGCCAACTCATGACTTACTCGAAATTCATTTGTCTATACTATTAATTTCTGAAATAAACATAAACATATTTATTGTCATAGTACAAAATTCTTTTGTATTGACAATAACAATTAACGAAAAAGTAATAACACAAACTAAAACAACTGATATACTTAGATAAAGCCACTGTTAACAAATAAGGGCCTAATTTTACTATTGTAGTAGGCGGAAATTAGTCGAAGGCGCCAGAAGAATTAAAGAACTCGTCTATGGTATAATATGCTTGTTTAACTAAAAACGTTTTAACTCATTTTAAAATTTGAAGTATTTTTTTAGTTTAAACCTTCTGGAAGATTGTTAAACAACTTAATTCCATATACCGAGGAAGATTTTGAGAAATTTCGAGTCTGTGATATTCATTTCTAAACTATAACTATAACTAAAATATAACTAGCTTGAAATTGTTGAAAGGGTACGTACGTTTTATGTACTTTATGAGAGCCCAGGCGACAACGACAACAGACACATGATGAAACACGTGTAGGAACGTCACTTGTGAGTCTTTCTTTTTCAAAACTATAAAAATCTGAAAAATCAGCTTCAGTTACAACAGTGCATTTACCATTTACTTCGGAATTATTCATTAATGACTCGATTCTTTTATGTCTTTATTCTACAAAGTAACCATCCGGGGCTGTAGTAGACGTGTATGAAAGGATGTTGTGTCTGTTTTTTAAGTTTAGTGCTATGTTAATTAAATAATTGTATTTGTTCTTCTTCAGAGGTTTTAGTTAAGACTATCTTATCTCAATTTAAATACTTAATTCTGAAATATCTTAGTTACGTACATATAATTACATTGAAATGTAGGAATATTGATTTGATGTATAGTTGTCGTATATTTTTAACGTGGTTTAGTGGTAGAGAAGACTAGAAAGTCCTAAATTCACCACGTAAATAAATACACTTTTATTTTATGGCTTTGTCATGACTAATGGTTCTTTGGTACGTTAATAAAATACGGAGTAAAACACGTTGCTCATGCAAAACAACTTTTAGAATAAAATCTTTTGTAACCGGGTATATTAATGACATAATTTCAACGCAGTTGATTTCTCTGACAATCGCTGACGGGAAGCCTATAACCATTCTTGTTTGATGAGTTTTTTTGGAACATGCTGAATAAGACTTTTGTAGTACTCACCGTGTCTAATAAATCCAATATTTTCAGAATGATATAGCTCCAAAAAAAATGAAGAGCCTGAAAAAATCAAAACTGAAGTTGCTTGGTTTTTGTTTACGTAATAAGCAATGTTGTCAACTCGCCATTCTTGAATGAACGATTTGACACATTAAATAAGTGTAATGTAATTATAACCATTCTTTAACTCAAAGGGTGTTTTTAATTACATTCCGTTAAAAAACACTCACTTTTGTTGACACGATATTTTATATTCACATTTTATTCATTCTATTCTACGAATATTCTATAATTCTAGCTCTTCTATGCTATCCACAGGTTTTTCCTCTTTGAATCTGTTTGAATCCTCAGATTCTTCTACGCCAGTTTGTTTGTGAAAGTCTTTTGTCACTTAACGTGTACGTTTGTCCCTGAGATACTTTTGAAACACACCGAAGCTAAATTACCTTTGATACCACATTTTGAGCAAGTAACATGTCTGACGTTGCAGTTGTTCGCTCTATGGTCACTTTTGCTACACCTGAAACATTTAGCTTGAAGAGATTGTATAAGGCCTTGTCTCTCCGGTGGTGATTAAGTAGTAGTTTGTTTGGCCACAATCTTATTGATTGGTTGCGTAAGAAGTGTATGGGGTGTAAGTATTTCATTGCCAAGTATAGAAGATTCCATGGCCAAAGCTATTTCTACTGCCTTTTGTAAAGGTAGCTTCTGTTCTTGAATTAATCTTTATTTGATTTTGTTGTTATGTAAACCTCGAATTCACCGTGTTCCTAGATGTATATCAATGTTGCTAACCTTACAACTGGAGCAATTAAAATTGCAATGTAGTGTGAGTTTTCTCAGTTCTTTCAAAAAAGTTGAGACTGATTCTTCTTGTAGCTGTACTCTATTCTGTTTAGAAACTTCATTTGGTTGTGGACATAAATAGTGCTTTAATAAATCTACTATGTCATCATACTAGTAAGTCTTAGACTTTGGTAAAACTGGAGATGTAATATCTGACAAGAGTTGGAAGTGTTTGGGACTCAGACAACTTATTAATATTTGTACCTTCTTTTTGTTTATGTCCTCTCCTGTTCCTCGCAGTTCGTTCATGTCCAAGAAATTGTCAAGCCTTTGTAAGTATGTGTTGAATGTTTCAAGATTTTCGTCAAATGTTTCCAACTTGCCTATTGGTAACTTTCTTTGTTGTAAATTAGCGAGTTCATATGTATTTGTATTTATTTGAAGGCATTGTATTAAGGAAAGGTTAATGTCTTTTCTCGTCACCATTATTGTATCTTAACTTAAAATTATTATAAAATTAAATAGATACAAAATACTTGTACAGTAACAGTCTTTTCTTAATTTCATAACAAAATAAAAAAAAACAGAACAGTTTTCTATTTAATAATTAAATATATGGTTTCTTTAGAAATGAAATAATACATAGAGATATAACACTCGGTAAATTAAATATCAGGTTTGCTTGGGCTAAACTATTTCCCAATACGATACTCACAGCAAGTTTGTATGGTGCAAAATCTTCACTGTCCTTGACAACACATCCGTTTTGGATCAGTATTGAGGTGAGGTTAGGCATGCTAAAATACTGAAACAACACAATTCATTGAACATATTGTGTATGACCTTTAGTAAAGAAATTAAAGTCACATCCAAAGGCAAATTTTTATAAAAGGTGTATACCTTGCAGCATTAAAGGTACCGTGGCCTTTAAGTTATTGGTTTTAGTTGAACACTTGAAGCGTAATATTCTAGTATAACAAAAAATCATCGTTACCCATATATTTGGAAATAAATCATAAAAATGAATTACCGGTAGGCCTACATTATATTCGATAGAAAGCATGTATACCGATATTTTACCTTTATTCTCCCCTCAAATGCACTATAAACACTTCTCGTATAATACATTGTTACTTTAAATTAATTAACACTAATTTAATAAATAACTTTAAACGTAGTTGTTATTATCTTTGTGTGTTCAAGGTTCGGTGATAGGTAGTTTGTTAACTTATTTTACATATACTTACACTGCAAAGAAAATAAATATTGTATGCAATTTGAATCATATTGTATATCCTTAGGATGATTGCCGGTTGGTATGGTTCCTTATTGGCCATAATTTTAGGACCAATTCGGAAAATAAATAGTAGGTACGACGTCACGATGATCAAAATAGGTATTGGAGTGCTGATCAAAATCCATTGTTCGGTGATATTATCTACAAAATAGACACAGTAAGCTATTGTAAACTTTAGTATTCGTTTTTTTTTTAAATTTTTAACTTATGCCTGTACTAAAATTGATTCAAAAATGCATTACTGAAAAACAGTTGACGACTCTCTATTAATGGGTCATCGTTTTATTTATCTTATTCATCAGGATGGAAGTTACACATCGTTAAATTTAATTTATCCTTCCTTGATTCAATTTTCTCTTTGTAAACATAAAGTATGATGTCTATACAATAAAATCTCCTCAACTCTTAGTTTTGGTATAATTTTGGTTATAAATATTGTTTCCGATACGTTAACAACGCATGATTTAACGTACATGACATTTTGTATTATATATAGTAATGCTCTTTCGTTATGGAATATTTCAAAACGGTAATGGTGTATTTGAAGTGAAAAAGAAGAGTTTAACTGCATTATATTTGAAAGTTTGCAACTGTAAATATCATAATTATGTGATAAACTTCCTGTTGAAGCCGGTAGAATTCTATACAATAAACTTCCTGACAAAATTAAAAGTTATTTTTCAAACCAATTCAACTCCAAACTCATAAATTATCTTGCCCAAAATTCGTTTTATACGATTAGAGAGTTTATAGATAGGTAAAGTTCCATAATCCAATTGTTTAATTAGGCTAAAGTATTACTTGTGGTACTTAGTATATTGTCAATAAAACAATACTTATTGTAAAAATTGACATTAAACGAATTGTTATTATTATTGTTATTACCTTTGTCCATTATTTTATTGTAATACTCGAAAGTAAATTCTTCCACTTTGTTTTCGTCAGCCATTTCCATCTAAATATAACAAATTTGTAGAAACAAGAAAATTTAAAAACTAGTACTGAATAGATTTATAAAAAAAAACAAATAGATTTAATAACGATAAAATAATGCATAGTATTTCCTCAATGCACAAGTATATTAATTTAAACAAAAATGTGCGAAAAAATCAGTATATTTTTAATTATGTTTCTTAGTTTTGGGTTTAAGCTTCTATAAAAGGCGCACTGAAATGTAATTTGCGTATAAATCTTTATGCAGGTCTGCAAGTCTTTAGACTTGTACGTGTTTAGTTTAAAAACAAACAAGATTTATAAAGTATACGTATTTTATGGTATTACTTTAAAAAGTGCGTCTCTGGAAAAAGTTTAAAATACCTTTTGAGTGCGTATAAACAGTTGGTAATTTGTTATGAAATATTATAACTAAAAACTTAGACTAAGTGATAGGTTGGTCAGATGTTTGCATTCTCGCATGGCATGTAAACGTTCAATTTATTCTGAAACTTTCCCCAGTATTTTTGAAAATCACTTTAAATGTATAAACTGTATTTTCAACCTATACCTAATCCAATCCTATAATTGTAAAGTGACCAAAAGTTGGCACTAGGTAAAGGTCGAGGTTGAGTAACAGAGATATTTTTGTAGTCCTCGTGTCGCCTCCTTAAACAAGACAAACTTTACCTTTTATTTTTAACTAATAACAAACAACTTACCTTATGTCAAGGTGTTGATTTTAGAACTGGTCGGTTAGTACACAGTTAACAGTACGAGTATGCTCGTAAAAATTATGCAGTACTAAATGAGTAGAATTCGATTGTATGTTAAATCGATTGATTAGCATTCAAATTTTTTAAGAGCAAGACTTATACCTACATACTGATGTTTTGTGCTTATAACGTTGAAGGAAAATAGACGAAGACAAACCAAACGTATAAATAAATATTTCGTACATTCGAATACGTTTTCGAAGAAGAAAGATTATGTGAACCCCTCCACCCACAAGAAAGCCGGGTTCCAGTAGGCTGATTTTGCTAGTTAACAAACTTGACCAATATATTAAAAAAAAGGGAAAATTTATAATAAGTTCAGTGAACATCGGGCAAAAAATGCGAGCTGTAGAGATGATACACATATAATATACATATGTATATACATTTTTGAAAAATGCTCAAAACGTGTTCTAGGGGTCACGATTGGTGCTCATTTCATGGTCCCGGCCTTCGTTCTTACCATGCTGACTGCTAAACATATCATTTTTTCAAACAAAATTCGTTAAAAATGCATTCGGAACACCCTTGGCTACTAATACATCTAAAGGAAAGATATAAGTCACAATTTTCAGTCCTGAGTCCAAGCTAAATGATCACATAAAAACAATGGAAAGATGAACTTACCTAATCAATGAAGAAATAGTTATTCATGGTTCTAAACCAGAAACGTGAAACCTATGTTTTACTAATGAAATATGTGTTACTAAAGGTTTTCTCTATAACAACCATGAAGGCTCTAGCTTCCACTGTTAGCTTTAAAAATAGTTTTAAAAATATAATTAGGTTCTTATAAACAAAGTGTATTGAATTCCGCTGCTTCTTCAACATTTGAATCGCTAAAAATATTTTTAAACGAGATTTGTTACATGTTATTTAGACACCTTAAAGTACGTGTTTTATCATAAAACTATTGAATCCACCTCGAAATTGTATTTTAGGTTAAAGATTAAAATTATTGAAAATAATTCATATATATGAGTTTGATTTTAAATACGTGAACTTTAATTTATGATATGAAAGGCATTGTTTCTGGTTTTGTTAGTTTAGATTTAGAAATTGATAAGGTTTTTCTTATAAAATGCTCAAAGGTTTTACTGAAGGGTTTTACACACATCATTGTTCTTTCATCTGCTTCATTTCTTACTGTTGCTGTCTTCTCCTTGTTCTTTTTAATCATGTTGTCGATCATTTTAGACGTTGAAACCATTTTTAACAGCTAGCTGTTTAAAGATCGACAACATGATCAACAAGAAAAAGAAGACGTGAAACGTCTTTCTTTTAGCTCATATACTGGTTAAACTGTTTACATAGTAGCCACAATTACATAATTACATTTGAGCCATAATTACTTATTTGAGTGGTTTCTTGTATTTCCTGGATATAATTTTATTAATCGTTTTGGGTGTAGCCATTCTTCTATGTAAGCTCTTTTATGGTGTCCTTTTCTTCCTTAAAACTATTGGAACCTTTAATAATCTGTTTATCACAGAGTAAATAAACAGCCGTCTTTTGTTATCATTGTATTTTTAAAATAAAACAATATGTACACGTTTTTTACGGGTTTTTAAAATTCTCTTATACTTAAATATTACAACAAAGAGACAACATCCTTCCTAGTTTTCAAGGTAAACACATGACTTAGGTTACAAATGCCTTCAGTTAAAAGTCAGCTATAAAATAGAACCATTGTTATATCATGCCTCGTAATGATTTTGAAGGGGCTACTGAGTTACCTTTCAACTTGTCCTAATAATATTTAAAATCTAAATACATTTATCATTGTGCTATTGACATAAGTTTACAAATTACTAATGATGGAATGTTAAAAGATTGATACAATCAAATTGTTTCTGCACAAATATTAAGATTTCTTAGAAACCATCTTTTGCCGAGCACCAGTAATTCAAATTTAAACTAATTTCAATTACAACAACATTTCTACAGAAAAAATTCAATGTTTACATGCAGTTTAAAAACTATCTCATCTAGAAATATTCTTGAGGGAAAATGTAAAGCTAATAATACTTATTTAGCTACAGATATTTGTGTCAGGTTAATAATATTGACGTTTAATTTATTTATATTAACAATTTCAATCAAGACAATTATTCTGAAAGAGTGCGTCAATTTTAGACTTTGACAAAAAGGTGACGATTTGAATTACAAGCAATATTTCCATATTTACATCAATAAAATTGTACCAAAACAATGTATTTAACAAAAGCACACAACAAATATTAATTTAATCTTCGAATAAAAAGGAAGAAAATATTAAATATTACGATCAAGACTTCTAGTATGTTAGTTTGTTAACACGTAATGAACTTCCTGGGCTTTATGGACTATCGTTTGATTTTATTGTCATTTTATAAACAAGACTAGACAATTATTTCATAGACAACAGTGATACGATGGACTTAGTTTCTGAAAACGGTCTGCAACATACTATGTAGGCTATTTATGTAAAACTAATAATGCAACTTTGTGTTTGTTGAACTTATTTATTTTTCACAACGTAAGATTGAACGTAAAAGTTGACGAATAGCCCACAGATGACGGTGACGTTGACTATCCAGATGTACGTAAACACCGGGGACAGCTCGCACTTGTTGTAGTACAGATAGCTCAAGTAGCTTAGAATCACCAAGAACTGAGCCTGAACAACAGAAACACAATGTAATAATAATTTATTCAATATAAAATTTAACCTTAAAATTTTTGTTGAGGCTTCGTAAGTCGGTGGAAAATTGCTCAAGTGAGTAGTGTACAGGCTAATAAATCATTAATAGGAAAACCACGAAAAAAACTATGCCAATCATTTTCAGTTGTAGAATAATAAAATTAAGAATAGACATTTTTTTCATAAGTAAAATAATAACATACTTTTAAAGTTTCATATTGCACAATAATGTATACATCTTTCGAGTATAACTTTATTTTTACAACTAAAGATGATTGTCATAGTATAGTCGAATCGTATTGTTAAGTTTTAATTATACAAGTTATACAAAATAATTAAGAAGTATATAAAAAGATCCAACACACAATTTATATGGTACATATATATGGTATATATGTTTAAATATAAACCAAAATATTTATTTGCACGTTTTATGCACATTTTCATTATTTTGAATTTCCAATAAGAAACTGTTTCCTGGATACATATAGATTTTATATTTTCCAAGTGTCGCCACTTTTAAAACTATATCCTTTTTCCACCTGCGCCCTCATCGAACGTAAAAGCATTATATCGGAAAGTTCATTTACAGTTTGATTCATATTGTTTGATACAGTTTGATTATTAACAATACATATTATTTGATTTGATATTTGCATCAATTGTCAGAAAGACGTATTAACTATTTAAACGTTTATTGCTTACTAAAACTATTTGTTCGAAATAGATCGAATTTCTGATGTGGAAACAATTAGACAAATCAAACACGTCCACAGCCATTGACAGCTGCCAACCTACGGATGGAATGGTTGGCTGGGAACAGCGGGCGACCAATCAGAGACGTGTAGCAGTCCGACCAGTTGTAACACAAAGATATAGATTTCATCTTCGAAGCCCTAACGATTACTCAAATTCACTTACCAGTTGAAGCTTTGTTAGATGTCTCTTCCACCAAAGGTATTTTTTCAAAGCCTCGAAAGTAGCTAGAAAGTAATACCCGTACATAACCATATGCACGAACACATTGTTCAATGCTATGAATGCTGCTTGAGGTGCTGAAAAGATAAGACATTACGTTATTAAAGTAACACCTTTATATACTGACATAAAACAAACCATAGACAAGATTTAGAGTTACCAGAATTTAAAATAATGTGTATCCTGAAGTGGCTGAAAAGTTTTAAGTACTGTATTTTAAATTAATCACAGCCACTATTTTAACCTTTTACTGTACAACCTGATCTGGTTAAAAGACAATCATACAATATTTTTCTGACAAAGCATGCAAAATACACAAAATTATCTTGCTACAAATCACAAGAAGCTGGTAAAATTCTTGTTTTTTTATATTATAATGAATTTTTTATTTTATAATGTATTAAGATGCTTATGGCATGATGTAGGCTTTTAGTTATATTTTAACGTAAGTACTTTGATGTACAACTAAATTTATAAAGGGTCATCCATAAGCTAAAGGTACACGCATAAGATCAATGAGAGCGTTTTTGGGGTTTGTTCCTAGGAATTTTACTAGATTACTCAGTCGAAATATTATATGAACGTTTAAGGTGCATTGTCATGTGGCTGGGTCTAACGTTCAACGTCAGTCGTTGGACGTCAGACGTAAAGCGCCTGCTTTGTATTCGTTCTTATGGCGCCATTGTCACTCACACGGCGCCGCTAGAGTCGTTGGCGCCATAAGAAACAATACAAAGCAGGCGCTCTACGTCTGACGTCAACGACTGACGTTGAACGTTAGACGTTCCAGCCGCACCAGTGACAATGCACCTTTAATCCAATCAATTCTTTATTTTACATTCACCACTATCCTTACTGTACGCAAAGTTTGCCTTACCATGATTGTACACAAGTTTATTAAAGCTAGACGAGTAGAAAGAATGAATAATTACTTTTATAATAGTGCGAGGAGACCCAGATGAACACAACCATAGACACGTGATGGTAAACATGAAGGAACGACACATGCGAGTTCTTTTTGCGCAGAACTAAAAATACCTGTAAAATTTATAACTACTGTAGCTTCTCATTCCTTACGGTAACAATAAGGTAGTAATAGTCAAGGTGGTTATTGATACGAAAATGTTAATGATGGAGAGATAAAAGTGCTGAAACCCATTATTTCAACAACATTACAAACTATGATATTAAACCATCTATACGAGAATTTCATGCTGAGATTAAATAACTGTGCACAATTAAAACCATAGGAGAGACCAAAATACCACTTAATGTAAAATACAAAGATTATAAAGAAAATACACGTAAAGGTCTCACAAATAATTCTACAATAAATTGCTCAACATTGTCGGTCCAAAAATCATTCTATGAAATGGGTCGAGGCTAGCATAATACATGGGGAACCGCTTTATATTTAGACGATTTAATTGAAACCTCAAACATAAAACTCATAATCATAATTATCGTCCTAACCTTCAACAAGAAATATCACACAAAACTCATAGCATGGTATTACACACTCAACATAGACCACACAAAACTTAACGAGTACAAGATCTCCTGTTCTAAAATCCTATACATGTATGAAACGACAGAAAACGTCCGTAATTATGTTTGAACCTCAGACCGAAATACTATGTTTACAGTGTACTTACAGTGTCAAGTAGGTCCATTAGTTTTAGCAGCATATACAACCAAAGGCTGTACAGGAACTGAAATAAATAAATGAATGTTATGTTAGAATTTTACTTGGCAACTCGTCTGCTAAATTATAACTCAATTTTCAAAGAGAAGAACTTATATTTCGAGTATTTTCAATACTCTATAAGAGTAATTGAGTTATAATTTAGCAGACGAGTTGCCAACTTCTTGGCAATTGTATTCAAATTCTAATAACGAATCCATCTGCACCATCTTATCGCCAAATTCTGAAAAGGTTATGTTGATAATACATGTATTTAGCTTGTGACACTAAAGCCAAAAAAAAAAAAAATGTTCAGTAAATACAAGAAATTGTGAAAAAATAATGTAGGAAATACGACGTACACTCCGTTTATAAATTTTAAACATAAAAAAATACCATTTATATTGGTTATGTACTTGAGTAAATGTTTCCTGTCCAAGTAATGTCACTTGCCTCAAAATCCTTTAAATCACATCCTTTAACCTAGCTAATCATTAAGTAATAGTCAGACTCTAAAATTACAATGAAAGCATTAAACAACTTTCAACATAAGTTAAAAAAATTAATTTAACAAATTTAAAATTAATTTTTTTGATGTTTGAGTTTAGTTTATTTAAAACTTACTGGCACTCGACTCCTTTCACATTTCTGAACACCTTCTTCAAGGGCGCAATATGAATCAAACACGCAACGAACATGATGATCTTGGACCATCTGGAAAAAAATGACCAACATATTAGGACAGTAATCAATTAAAAAGCAGTTGTCACGTTATACCATCATATCAAAACCAAACCTGAAACGAAAAATAACTTATTTAAACAATCTTTTTCACCACATATTAGATTTAGTTTTTATTCTAATTACGTATTACGTTTGAAATCGTATTTATTATTTTATATATCAGCTAGGATATCTATTTTTTTACCTGCCATTGTGCTACATCAAGCTAATAACACACACAGTTCTGAAGCATTTAAAAATGCTGAGACTTTGTGCTTTATGCTTATACAAACTTATATTATATGGGCGAATTACCTTGAACACAATGAATCCATTAAGCAGTACTTGCACCAGATTATATATCCTCATGACTGATTTTAACTGGAATGGCTTTTTATCTTTCATGTAGTTTGGACCAATCTTCAGGACTATTAGCAAATACAACACAAGGCTACTGACGACCAGGATAGGAGATGAGATCAGAACCCATTCTTGAGTTAGATGATCTAGAAACAATTTTTATCATACATTTTTACAAATATTTAAAGAAGTAGACCACTACATAAAATGATCTTAATTCATATTGGTTTTAACTTTTTCCTGGTTTTTCATTGAGTTTTAAATAACGCTTTTGGTCAACCACAATTAAAAACTGTTTCTTTATTGTGGTTTACCAAAGGTTGTGGTATAATAGGTAGATGTCGCATAGATGATCATTGGCTGAGGCAGGAACACCAATGTAGTTGCGGCAGCCCAAGCACTGATAGCGCTGTTAGGGATTTTTTAAAACATATTAAGTACTGATGCAAGCGAAAGTTCATTCTCTCTCGAAAACCGCACAATGTTGGTTACATTGAAGTCATTGACATCAGAGACACTCGAGCATGTGGTGCTCGCAGCGAAATCTGTGCTTGGGCTGCCGCAAAAATGTTTATTTTCTCACCTCAGCCATTCAGTATCTATGAGCCATCTTCCTATTATAACGTAATCTTTGGGTTTACCCATCTGTTTTATTTTAATCTTAATTATCGTCTGTTCCAGTCAAAGATAATGTTTTTATTTTGTATTTATTTTTGTTTGACCGCCTCAGTGGTCACCTTAGAAAACCTGATTCGTCTAAGCCTACCCAAAGAACACCGGGCAAATAACAACTGGCTAAACTAGACGCCTTTTTTTAACTGATGAGGCCTGTCAAACCAAGAGCTAACTATGGTTTATGGCGGCGGTTTTTTAAAGAACTTGCTATAATCAACATAACATATTTGGAAACTAGGGTATTTTCTGAACTGTGTATGGATACCGATTTCTCATAAGAAGTTAAATAGTTAAACAAATACACTTTGAAATTTTCTATAGTGAAAAAGGAAAATGTGCAAAACGTTATTATGATTTTTCATCTCTTAGATGAACGTAGTTTCAGACACATGCCAAGAAATAAAATGCATTGGCGGGAACTTTGAACATCCTGCTCAATTGAATATTTCCGAATAACAATACAAGTTCTGGGTTTTTTCGTCTTTGTATAATGATTTCATTTATAAAGGATCAGAAATAATTCTAAGATACTAAGAAACATACAATAAGTTAGTCTAGACTTATGTAACTCACCTGGGTCCATAATTCTGTCGTAATGTTCTTTCGTAAATTTGTTGGAAACGTTGAACTTCTCCATTACAAACACTTTAAAACTCACAAGATAATTGATATCTTTTAAAAGTAGAACCGGTCAAATGATTAGCTATCCCAACACCTTGTGAAATGAGATGAAACCTCTAAGAGTAAGTGGTGTTGTCAAGGCATAACCCCAACGCCAGAACTGTGTTACTATTACAAGATCCTAAGTTGACCTAAGGTTGACAAGACACACAAAGAACAATTCAGTTAAGATTATATCTTTTTCCAAGTGAAAGTTGGACACATTTTGACGCAAGTGTCTCGTTAATGTTAGCCTCGTGTAGCCTCTGTTTTGCATTGAATGCCTCAAGGTTGTAATTCAAAGCTGATCGGTTACTAGTTCGCGAAATACATTGTATATTTTACCAGTTTGATAGGGCCAACCCAAGGTAACCATGACGCGAAACAACATTGTCATTTTGTGAGGAGTTTACTTTTATTATGTTTATTTGTCAATCTAAGGAATAACCGAGATGAATTTTCCTACCAGTTACGTGATAGCTGTTGTCCTTGTAGCAGAAGGTATAGTTTGAACTTTTATGTTTCATTTTGTCGAATTCCTTCGCCAAAAGAACCTATTTCTACTTAAATGCCGTCTTATGTATCTGAAAAAACTCCCGGATCCCCCAATATATATACTAAATTACAAAAAATAGGGCGTATTTACAACAAAACAAATTAATAAATACATCCTTTATTTTTCTTTGGACATGATACATGGTAGTTTACAATTTAATTTTGTACACCATTAATTTTATTCCTTAGCTATAACATAAATAAGCTTACTTCCATCTCTTTATCAAAAATAAATCAACTCATAAACATTACCTTAAGTTAATTTAGTACAAAAATGGGCCTTTAGGACAGTTTTGTCCAATTTGGGGTTCCACCATATTATTACATAATTAAAAAAGAGCTCAGGGGCATACAAATAAACTAATTATGATATTATAAAAGTTACCTAATTATATACAATGGAAGTATGCTGTTTTCATCTTATTAGGCACACTTAATTCAAGAAATTATATCAACATTTCAAAAAAGGCAAAGGATATGTACATGGATGTAATAAACTCAAATTAAAATAAAGAACATAGGTGAGCTTACCCCTCTACCTCCAGACCAAAGCACCCGAAGTGTTCTTGGGCTAATATACTGTCCCCAGGACTAAATTAAGTGACAAAGTCATATCCACATCGTCCAAAACTTATTCATTATTTTGTACGTCACCATTTTTTAACTTAACGTATAAACTTAACACCTTACACAGGCTACATCCTACTCCTTACATGCCAAACCTTTAAAATTATCTAAACTGTCTAACGAACGAACACAAATTCTTAAACAGCTTTCTTTAGTTCTAAGGCAGCTTTTTCACTCACAGATATGTTTTCTTGACAATTTGAAGACGTAGTACACCAAACTTGCATGACTTGTATCGACGGCTTTAAATTGGAACATAATGGGCACACCAGACAAGTCCTTTCAGGACCACGTACCCACAGAGCGCCTTCAATGAAGTATGAAGATAATAGAACCTACAAAACAAGGCAAATACTTATTGTCTTAAGTACTAAATAACTGTTCATATTTCTATCGTATTGTGCTTTGTGTAGTTTTTACAATACGAGTTCGTCTTCTTTTTATTAAGTAGAAGAAAATATATAATAATGTTAAGAAAAGAATACGCATTACTAGTATTTGTCAAATTTTTATTAAGTGTATTAATTGATGGTACACTTTCTAATACCAAAGGTTAATTGCTATCTTTAGCAGTCAGATGTAAATCAAAAGAATTGTAGGGAGGTGTATATCTTTCTTTGTATGTTGGTAATATTTAAATGTGAGATTTCAGTTAGGTCATGTTATTTAACATTTTAAGCTTTACTTATTTATCTATTAAATTTAAGCATTAATAGTCCATAGGGAAAACTTAAGATGTGTCCGTATAGATCACGGGCAACGATTTGACGGTATAGGGATTTTAACATAATGTATTAAAATAGGAATAGTTTTCCTCCCTGATTCTACAGCATATGAAATCAAACACATAAAACGTCTTTGTAAAATACAATACTTGTTGCGAAATTTCAAGTTAGTTCTCGTAAAAAATCAAGTCCAAATTTATAAAATATAAAGAAATATTTTTCGACAAAAGTACAGAGTTTATATCTAGAAATCTTGACAACTCCTTGCTTTCAGAGAAGTACATATTTTACAAACTTAAAACATCGATGGCACCTCATACTCTACGTTACAAGCCCTGAGTGGAACCTGCTGCGACTCTATCTGGCCACCTCTTAATAAGTTAATAAGAAAATCTCACCATTTATCATTTCGCTCGGCCAACGGGATGGTTTCCATTTTCTCTTTCAGAAAGTAAAACCTTGTTCCAATTTTAGCGAGGAAAAATGAAGCTTAGGATCAAGACTGACGACATCAAAAGTGAACAGCTGCTTGTCTTCATCGCTCAGTTTTCTCCACAGGTTTTTAAAGTTATCCTTCTGGAACTCCCAGGTTCTTACTCCAAACCATCGGAGCGGTTCCTTGAGAGCCTCAATTCTCTCATACGCTTTCGTTAGTCTAAAAGGACAACATTATTAAAGTCAACTCTAGTTTATCGAGTTATTTAGACAAAAGTAACACTTAAGTAGGTCTTTCTTTTCTAGAAAGCATTTTTATCCATACAGCAACCTTGTTGACAGGTATAAAATACTGACTAGCTCTCTTAGAACTAAAAAAATATATTATTTGGGAAACGTTTTAAATGGTGTGCAATCCCCATTTTTTCTATTTATTCCATACATTCTGACATTGAAGATGTTTTCAAACGTACAGTTTGGTCATTTACTCACTCACACTTTTTGAACTGTACAGCTATAGCTCTGTGTAATTTCGTTTCGATAGCTCCCAGCCATGTGCTATTGAATCGTCAACACTATAATCAAGTTTTTCGATTACAGCTTTTTTAAATACAATTTTGGGTACCTTTTGCATTATGGAATTTTTAGTTAAACTTGATAACCAGTTGTTAAGTTAAATTACGGTGCAGTAGTTCTTGTGTCCAGTTTCATAAGAGTGAAGGGCACTTCTTCTTATGGTATCACATTTTGATTAGAAAAGATACAAGGTTTGACGTTATTATTGCAAGGTGTTGTCAACAGTTCAAAACTTTGGAACGATGATTGGTACGACTCTTTTGTTTGAGCTTCGTTATTGTCCGGTTGGTTTCTTTACGTTAACTTATTTGGGAAGTTTCGTGTTTGAACAACTGAACAATCATACTAAAATACTCATCCCTACTGTCTTGGTGAATTTAAATTGGTCGTTGAGTACTATTGTGAAAATTCACCGGCATCTTACTCAGGTTTTGGGTTCTATGATATTTAAAAGTCTTGGTGTGTGTTCGCGTTCATTAACTAAATCAAACTAATTTAAAAATTATTTTATAGTACACCTTACCTCGGTTTTACACCAATGAAAACGCAAGCAGTATCAATGACTTTCCTGGAATCTTGTGTAAGAACAAGTGGCCGATTTTGTCCGCGTAGTAGTTGCTAACAGGTACGAAGAATGTGTGGTACATTTTATTGTAACAAGGCCAGATGTGTCTGTATTGCAGTCCACAGTACAGAGCCACTTTCCAGTTCTCGTACCTCTCTGGAGTGGAGGTAACGTTGTACACCGGCAGAGACCCCTTTGACCTAGAAACCAATCCATTTACTAAATCTCAAGAGTTATGAAAGCTAGCTGAGACTAAAGTAAGTAGGAGATAACTTTGAAGAAACTTGATCAACACAAAAGACTAACTGAAAAAAGTCAAGGAGAATCTAATAATAAACGCATAACAAAAAGGCGCACAATGTAAATAAAATATGATAAGAACAATAAAAATGAATTAAAATTGAAATTTTATCTTTTAGGCTAGCTTATTTCAAAATGTTTAGTGTTATGTTTATGGTAAACTTTAATCTGAAGACGAGATCAGTCGCAAATCCCAAAACGTAATTTTCTTCGTGTTTACTAACAATAAAAACCGTCTGCAATAATACTTCAAAGTCAGAGAGTGAAATTGATTACTGAATAATAAAGACTTCAAAGGAGAAAGGTTTTAGGTTTGTATATCGATCCTAAGTAAAGTTAAAAGCAGATAAAGTGTTCTTTTTAATGAGGTGAAGTTAGTACTACGAAGTCCTCTCTACCACTCAATCTCGACCTTTACCTAACTTGTGATGAGCTCTGGAGACACCCGCATCTCCAAACCGCCACAACCCACTCTAGTTAGTTACGGATACTAACTAGTTAGTTCAGGCATGATCGAACACGTCCAGTTGTTAGTGTGACACCCTGTATACTCACCAATGCATGTGCGTGTCCCAGGCAGCAGCTATCATACAGTTGACCACATAGTCGACCGGCACGAAGTCCAAGCAGAGGTCTTGCTCTATTCTGAAGATGTGTACAGCTCCAAGCCCCGCGCCTACGAAGAGCCCTGCAGGTCCGTACAGGTTATCCGTCCAGCCGCGCACCGGTTCGTTGTACGTAGTGCCAACTGCACGAAACAAATAATATGTTAGTCCAGTTTTAAAGTTTTGGGGTTTTCAAATTTGTATGTTACGAACTATTATTTTATAACAAGGTCGAATCATCACGAGACCAAAGATAGTGCCTATCGAATATATTTTTATTTTGGTATTTACATTACAGAAGAAAATAATAATTTGCTGTCAAGAAAGAAGTCATAATAATAAGAGTGAATTACTTACAAGGCAATATTACGGTCGTTTCAGCGATTTCAGAAGAAAAACTACTAACTACGTTTTGGGCAGTTGAGAAACTCTACCCGTTTTCAGGAGGCTAACCTGGTTAGTCTACACTATTCTAATTACACTTCCCAAAGTGTAATTACACTAGCAAAATAACAAAACGACCGAACACAACAGCTGGATTATACTCCAATTACTTTTAACCTTCCAGAGGGTGCATGAGTTTTCAAAACGTAAGAGGGCTCGCACGGAGGTTACTTCGAGGTGAATTAAAAGCTTGGTAAGCATGGCAAAACATCGTTATTGTAACATTATGAAACATATCAACAATTTACCTAAATAAAATGCAATAGGTGAAGTGAAACACACAAAAAACTATAGAACTGCAATCATAGTACAATGAATTCACCCGCTGCAATCAGGATCGCACACAGAGGTTAACTGCGGGTTGCCCCGTAACGCGAGGAGATGTATCACGGAAGTTATCTCCAGGCTTTCATATAAACAGTTAAAAACTAACTACATCGAAGCTGTAAGAGGCTAAATTGTATTGTATCGAGTTTTAAGAAAGAAGGGCGGAAGGTACACGGACTCACAGGTTTTTGGCTTATGCGTAGGCAATTTCACCTGGAGTTCACCTCCATGATGCGACCTCTGGAAGGTTAATGGTTATTTATCAAGAAGGACTTAATTATTGAATAAATAATGTGGCAAGTCTGCAAAAAGAATGGTTTCAGTTAATTTGAACATAATAACGTATAACTGTATTATTTACTAGTCCTCACCAACTGCCGGTCGCACAATACAAATGGGCAAGTCCTTTCCCTCTTCTTGTAACATTTCTTCAGCAACTGCTTTTGAGAAGGTGTATGTGTTTGGCCAACCCTGCATTATTCTGAAAATTGTGTTCCAATGATATTTCAATATAAAATGAAAAATTTACATGTACAATGTTATGTGAAGAATACTATCTCAATCGTTTTTCTTTTATTAATCTCATTTGGAGTTCGTATTTACTGGAGAAAGTAAATTGTGTGGATTCAACAATGTGTGCTGTATTGAATATACATACTTTTTACGTAATTAACTGTTACACCACAAGATTTTACGTGTATTAGTAATGAAATTGAATTACTATTCCAATCGATTACAAAACAGAAACGATCCATTAACACTGCTATGCTGGTTAGGCCTAAAATAACGTTTCTCGGAGTAAAACCAACTAACGGTTATGCTTAAAGAAAATAATAAAAACATGATGTCGCAAATGAAAATGTGTAATACAAATGTTAAACAAGAAATTATGATACAAACTACTTTAACAAATTTTTGATCTTCTCAACAACGATTCACGAATAATCCTATATCACAACCCTCCATTTTTATACATCTGATAGGCAAGATAAATTTAATAATGTTTCTTGTTTTAAATTTCTGTCACACGTTTAAATTTTTTTAAACCGTATTATATTATTTTCTTTTAACATGACTTTCAGTTGGTGTTTTGGTCGGAAAACCAGATAATTGTACAAAAAAGGCCAAAACCAACCATATGCAGGTTTTTTTTATCGTTTGTGCATTTAATCGACTAAAATTCCAAAATACAGTTTAAGATAAACTCCTAGCCGTAGAACTTACTAGTTTCTTTGTCATAAAATAAACAAAACAAATATACTAAAAGAGTAAAATAAAAAATAAGTAGCAAAAAACTGAACATGTCGTTAAACAGAACAAAACAAGTCCTTTGTAATTCACAAACAAAGCTAGTACCTTAATAATATAAACTTTTCTTATTACTTGGGCATGTCTGTTTCCAACTCAGAATCAGTTCTTGCGTCGATGAAAGCCAAGACCTCCGTGTAATGGATTGGTAGTTTCGGCACACTCTCAGGAATCTTTCTTCTGACACATTGACTGTAGGCTGTGGACACGTGTTGGAATACCTAAACATGACACACCATAGACCAGGCAACAATTCAATGAAAGCTTGGTAGCTCTAGTATCGGTGTACATTACGTTGTTTCCCTGCGATTCGTTAGAAATATTAGTGTCAACTCAGTGCTCAGCCATTTGTGAAAACTGTGATGGGTGGCCACTGTGAAGAGTGAACCGATCGAAAGGTAATTTTTAGTGGTTTAACTTGGAGAAGTGACAAGTCTGTGGACACCAGTGATGCTAATCCGGATTATAACCGTATTTGTTATCAGAATACTGAATTGAAGTAATGAAGTAACGGACAGCACTGTACAGGTTGTTTCAAAAAGATAGAGCAGATTTTATATGCGTATAACTCAGAAACTGCTTATAAACCAAGACTAAATTTATCTCTTTGGACAGAGCAAAGGACGAAAATTCATTATTGCATTAGCTGATTGCGTGTAGTGTATCTATTTTATTACAACTATACCCTTAAAAATTACGACGCCTTACATCAAGAATTTTGTTTTGTTTGAGTTTGATCAATGTGAATTAATAGTTATGCTACTGCTTTAAATCGTTAATTGAAAAGTGCTGCGATGGTGTAGCCGAAGGTTTAATAAAGAACCACCTTGTCACAAACAAATTTATGATAATTACACAGACGAAATAATAGTTCTAACAAGATTACAACAAGTTCAAACATTCCTCAACAACACTGTCCCAAACCGACTGTTCGCGCGAGAAGAAGACGAAGATCTAATTTTTGGCATTTGTCCCCCTTCCCATGAGGTTACCGGGGCTAATACCGTGTGTTTTTTTATCTTTGAGACTTCATAAAAGGTAAGAATCATGTCATCTTTACCCGCTACTATTCAAGAACTCAAGATTTGACTGACAGAAGCAGTAACTGCGTTACCTCAGCCACTTTGTCTCTCGTACGGAAATGGACTAACACTTCGATTTGTGCATGCCACATGTAGTGCATGCATCAAATACAAAACCACAAGAAAATTAACTTTAGACCTTCATCTTTCTAGCAGTATCAAATGTTGTTTGTTATAATAAAATTAAACCTGTTCTTTCATTTTGAGACACCCTTTATTACTCAAAATATACTATATGGTGTTGGGATAGCTTTTAAGAAACGATTTTGTAGCATCGACCCCATATGTACCTTAAGGTTTTTCATTTCCTTTGCCAGGTCGAGCATCCGTCGGCAGCCAATGACGTTTGAGTTCACTGATGATCTCAATGGTTCGATGAATCTGACGTTAGCAGCACTATGGAAGACTATGTTGACGTTTTCAGTTAGCAGCTTCCTGTCTTCAGCATTGAGGCCCAGACATGACTCAGAGATGTCCCCTCCCACCACTGTGATCTTGCTGAGATACTGAGGAACTTCTGTCTGCATCCTCAAAAACACCTTCAAGAGAAGACAATTGTGTGCTATGTTTAGTCAGAGAAGATACATGGCTTATTTATTGTGTTAAGAACCCTGAGTATGAAATAAATACATATTGTATTGAAGAGTTGTCTACTTTATACATTTGTTTTGGCATCATTCAATTAACGCTAGCCAAAATATTAATAAAAGAGATGGACCTTTCAAAAATATAATACAATTCCCTCAAGTTCTAGGATTTTTGAAAAAAAAGTTCTTAGGATAATAAACGGAATATAAGATTCATCTTTTGAAACAACTCAAAGAGATCAAGCAGATTGCACACAGAAGATAAGGGGCTGGAAAGATACCTGAGCTAACCAGATATTCAAAACAAGCTTTAATAAATCTTACTTTTCAGTTTTCTTGTGTCGTATCCTGTATAGCGCATAACTGAACTATCTGTCTAATCTCATTTGTTATCTGAATAAGATTAGTTTTATTGCTGGGCAGAAAACTTAATCAAGTGGAACAAATAAAATCTAAAATAATTGAGACTGAACACCATGGAACAAAAACTTACACGATCGTTCATGAGCTCCTTAAACCTTTCTTTGGAATCTTTCCCTCTCTTTCCCCTAATCAAGAGGTACACGTGACCGAGATGTGGAATGGATCTGATGAGCTTGTCCAGCATGATCTTGCCTACAAACCCAGTCGAGCCTGTGATGAGCACATGAGCTCCTCGGAGGAACTCTTGTAAAGGAGTACCGACTACATCTTCTGGTACATCTCTTGGCTCGCCGAAACTCCTTTCCCCAATCACCTCGTACGGGTCCTTCTTGAACAGTTGCAGGTAGGGGTCCTCAAAGCTAACTGGAGAGGAGTACCTCGAAGGCGAATTTGATTGAAAGCTCAGAGTATCAGGTAGAAAATCCGCCAAATCGAATTGCTTTTCTTTGTCAATCATTTTTCTGTAAAACAAGAACATTGGTTATTTTATGAAGTTACCTGACAAACGGTTTGATTGTGAACTGAACCCGAAGAAAAAATCGATTTGATGGAATGAAAGTTACTTATCAAAAATGATTATAATTTTATGACATAGATGGCAATAGCCAAATGCTAAATAGCTAGATCGACAATAACATCCAAGAATGAAAAGGAAATCAGAAGGACTCCAGTCTACTTCCAGCGTTAGGCAGTAAGCTGTCTTCCGAGTAGATTTTACTTTAAAAGTATCTATTCTTGATGTTCAAATACTCTAGTTAAGAACACAACATGTTGCCATTAAATAAACATGAATTAAAACGGTTGTCTTATTTAACGGTCAAAATTATGGTTACAAAGTATTTTCTACCATTCAACTATGTTCTGTACCTATCGTTATTGCAAAGTCAATTACAAATGTAATGGTGAGTGCGGGACCTGTGTTGGCGTAGTGATGAACTTCGGAGTCGCTTACGATTTCTAACCCGACACGGGTCTATTACAGGTGGGAGTTTAATTGGACAATTTCAGAATATTCAATCTATAGCTGGATTCAGGAGGATACTAGACAATTTTAAAAGATTTCAAAATCAGAGTAGAACTTTAATGTAGCGTATCCTTAACAGTCAATGGCATGCTCAATTATTCATCCACATTTTGGGTCAACATCTAAAAACAGACCACTAAATCCTTCTTCAAAAATTTTATTGGTCTTACTGGGATAAACATTTTTATAACAAAAAGTAAACTAATGTTTTTTTAGTTTTGGAGCTCTACACCACGTATTGCCTAAGACAAAGAGTTTTTATCCCACAGAGTACATTTTTAGTCTTAATATATATTTTTTGTCACAAGGCCTTCAAGTGTATATGGTGTATATGCTCCAATTAGACCTGAACGACACTAGCCCGGATATTGACATAATCTCGATTGTTTTGCAAGAGCATGGTACTGCATATTCTGTCAGCTTGACCTTCGTTTATATGCACTGCTTCGACATCTCATTTGCTTAATGACTTTGACTTAATGAGTTAGACTGAAGTCTGGTGTCTACTATGGCTTTATAAACAACGTAAAACTACATTGGGTGTTTTGATTCAGAGCAGTAGACCTATACTAAATCAAGAGACATGGTAATAAAGCATACTTGAAAGTGGTATAAACAAATTTGGTATTCACGACTTTATTTGTTTTTGTCTTAGTACAATGTTTTTTGGTTGGCCTATTTTTTAAGTTTGTTGTTGATAGCGGGATAACGTATGAGTTTTTTTATATACCAGCTGGTGTTTTAACTAACATTGATCCAAACAATCTCCACTTATTGGGATCTCTAATCTGATACCATCTTCAGGTAAAAAATTGTAATCATGAGAAAAACATTAAGTATAAATTTTGGCTAGCCAAAACGACCAGACCCTATTTTTGATTTATTTTATTTTAGTTTGTTCAAAAAACCTTACTTTTAAGGTATAGAACATAAACATAACAAACATATATTGGACAACAGATATAAACAATACTTAAAATTTTAAAAGTCCAAGTTGTAAAAACTTTTATTAATTAACCATTTCCAACATAATAATTTTTGTTTTCAAAATAGATTTTCTCTTCAAAGGCCAAATCTTGAATTTGTTTTAGAAGTGTATTAAACAGTTTTCTCCCCATGAACACAGGGTTTTTCAAATTGCTTCAAATTGTGTTGTTCACTTGAATTGAGTTTTAGTCTTGTGTTATATATTTTATGGTTTGATGTCACACGATTATTAAATTTTGATTTAATACGTAAAGAATTGTTTCATAAATACAGTATATCAACTTGGGACTGTAAGGACTCAGTTTGATTTGAATATTTCTCTGCAAGTTTGTCTTTTATTTTTATGTTCTACATTGCTCTTTTTTTGTAGTAGGAAAATTTTAAGATTTTTTTTGCCGATGAGGATTCCCACAATATGATAAGGTAAATTGCATGCGAATGAACAAAGCTGTAGTAACATGGTAGAGACAGTTGTTGTTTGCATCCTAATTTTGAAATGGTTTTAATAATATAAAGTGATGAAGATAGTTTTCAGGAAAGATTATCAAAGTGCTCACTCTAATTTAAAAAACAATCAATAGTAACTCCTAAACATTTTGCATGTGTAACTTCTTTTAGTAAGCAGTCGTCTAAGAAAAGAAAAAATTTTCACTATACCAATCAACACAATAAAAACTTGTGAATACAAAAAATAAAACAGTCATCTGATTTTGGTTGTGTTTGACTGTTAAGCTGTTTACTTAAGCTAGCTCAATTTATAACGTTTTAGGTTACATTATAAGTCACATTTTAGGTTATAATCTGAAAAATTATTAGATTGTAGATCTCAAAGTTATGTTTTTCAGTATAATTTTTGGTTGCACTTGAATAAAATGTTTCTTTTATACTAACTTCCCCGACCGGTGTTGCTTTTAGTTATTTACTTTTATTTTAAGTTTTGATAACAGTCTCTCTTTTCCAGCTTAAATACCAAAAATAAAATTGATCAAGTTAAATACAAGTATAAATTACCTAGTAAAGGTCTTGAAAAATGTAACTGTGTCGAAATTCTGTATTTCTTTTCTTTTAAGCGTTTATGCTGGATTCATTAAACAGTCAAACACTTTGAGCAGCCAACAGTAATATGTGGCAAAGATCATATGTGGTAAGTGCTTTAAGGTTCAAGTCAATAACCTTTCGTGAAATGTGCATCTAGAGACTAACAGCTAAATAGAAGATAATGTAAATTTATTATTTCTTTTCAATTATTAGATAGCAACTTGATTAATATACATAGTGGCACAAAAAATCTGACATGCAAAATAATAGTAATAAAACAATGTATTGTGAGTTCACCATCAATGTTCTACAACAATGTTTGCGAACCACCAAAGAATAACTTAACTTATTTAACAGAAATATATAGGTATAGGGTTATACTGTAGTACAGATACATAAATGCATTAACATAATAAAAGCGTGTCGGAGCAAAAGAACGTATTTTCACCTGGCTTTAAAAGTGCTTATTTATTGTTTATTGCTTAAATTTTTTGGTAGTTTATTATACAATTCACTCCAGTTTTACTGGACAATTTTTGAACAATACTCTGTCAATGATTTTCTGTTCTATATTGATAACTATTTCTAGTTTATAGCATTGAACATCCCAGCCTCAAACTAAATCATCATTATTGGAAAAGGTTTTTATGGGTTTATTAACATAATAAACACAAGGCAATGTTAAAGTTTTGAATTTTTCGAATGTTTCTCTGTAAGTATCCCTATATGCTCTAGTTCTGAAACAACTCAAATAGTTATCATTTGGAGAATACATGGTCTAAGGAATTTATGAGCCAACCAAGATAACCAGAAAATATAACCATAATTAATACAGTATAGTTATATAATGTATAAGGCCACAGTAAGCCGTTCTCAGAACTTATCCACCTTCCAGTGTTGCAGAGGTTTCCCAAAAAGAAAGGAAATGTTCTAGAACAAATTAATTTACTGGTATGTTCAATTTAATTGTCATATAAAAACTACTACCTATATAAAATAATTAAAAACATAGTATGATTAACTTATTTATGTATAAATATCCAACTTACAATCCAGGAGCGACACCAGCAGTTAAACTCCTTCGTCCTCTGTCAGGGTGACAAGGCAGAGACGCTTTGACGGTCTGAATTCGCATAAGCATACGATTTGTATGTTAATGGATGGATGAGCATTGTAGTCGGCTTTAGCTACTGGTCGGTCAAGGTCAGTTCTAAGTTCATCGAACTGTGTGAAACAATTCGGACACTTCTGTCGAACTAACTTATCTTATAACAGTATTCAATGAGTCATTGTCCCACTGCGGATGGGTTGTGAGCATTATAAGCCGTCTTGAATGGAAATGGTTTCTCGTTGGGTATACTATGCTAAGTTGTCATTACGAGTACTATCAATGTGGACAGAAAACGGGGTAGTTTGTAACCCAATACTACTAGAACAAGAATGGAAAACAATTTGCGATAAACACATCTAGATTATACTCGTATTGCTAGAATATACAGGGTGTCTCAGACCACGAGAACGTATATCTCGCGAGAACGGGTTGGCCGACTTGAGTGAAACGAAAAATTCCAAATTTAAACCGGTTCCAAGAATTCAGGAAAATTATTTTCTACTTTCTAGTATACAGGGCCTATCAAAAACCGAGGGTCATGGGTTCAAATCTCGAAATTTTCAAATATAAAGGGGGGTCATGCTATACATAATTTTAAAGCTCTCTTTAAATGAAAAACAATGATGAAGAAAAATTGATTTTTGTTGAGCCGTTACAAAATGGCGGCTAGTAATACTAGGCCTGTATACTAGAATGTAGAAACTAATTTTCCTGAATTCTTTGAACCGGTTAAATTTGGAATTTTCGTTTCACTCAAGTCGGCCAACCCGTTCTCGAGATTACATATGATACGGGTGGTCTGATTCACCCTGTATACAAATATATTCTAGCATAATATTGGAACAAACAAGACATGTTTTATTTATTGCAAGACGTAAGATTGCAAAATAAAAAAATTTGCAATAAACTAAATTTTACCGTTCGTGCAATTTCTACTATGTAAAAGATTCAAATGTACAAAAACATTTTGTCGCAAATAAATATTTTAATTTTTAAGTACGTAGTTTTCTTTTTTATTTGTTTTGGTAGTCATAGACGAACTATGGCTACTAATTCTCTTACAAAGTAGTTGTAATTAACTTTTATAACAATTATTCGGCAACTTTGAATGTTCTATAATTTACCGCTATACGATATGAAACCATCCCAGTTCTTTTGAAACACACAGTATGTTTGGTGTATTTGTACCCTGGAATGTAAAAACTCCACTAACTTGGGTTTTACCGGAGTCTTAAATGATAAGTTAGGAAATGTAATATCATATTTAAATGTTTAATATAAATCATTTAAATATTAATACTAATTAAAAGAAGATATATTTAATTTGTCGTATCAACGGTAATTGACGTTTGATAAGATTACTAAGCGATACTTGTTATTATTCTACAATAGAAGTTATTTAAGTTTTTTTAATTGTACACCTTGAAATTGTTTCAAATATTTTTTAACACGTAGCTTCATTTTGAAATAACTAAACAATAAATTATGTACGTAATGAAATAATCTGGTGTTTTAACACGTTGAAAATATCTTTAATAAAATTTAATTTAGTACAAAACTATACAAAGTCCATTTGTTAAAATAAATTCGTAACATTGTTTACACGAAACTATTTTGTAATTCACGAATAATAACACTTAACAAATACAAGAGCCGTAAGTAGCAGCACAAAGTCAAGGAAGTTTCCAAATCCTGCAGATTTCGGTTCATCAGGTACATAACCAGTGTAGGGCTCACCATCTCGAGAAAACAGTCTACCATACACAGCCGCCGTTACTAAATTGTCTATGGGTTTGTTCGTTTCGAAAATGTTGGTAGCGGTCTTTGTTGTCGAGTTGGTCGTCGAGAAAGTAAAGTCACTTGGAGAAATAAGACCACCATAACCGTCGCCTTCTCCGGTTACGAGCACGTTTGGCCCAACAAATGAGTTCTCACTAGAGAAATTTCCAGAAATTTCGATGTTATTGAAGATAAAAGAGGTCTGAGTATATCCAGCGAACGCTGATGGTGTCGCGGTCACGTGGTCTGATCTGAGAGCGCATGATGTGAGACTTTCGTTGACACAGGGGATGATTGCGCAGACCTGAACACCACCAGTGGTTGCGCCATCGTAGTTTCTCACTCCATCGAACACTGCTAAGCGATAGTGAAGCTGAGAGTAGTCGTCCCCTCTAGTTATTGGTTCAACTTGTTCATTGTATCCGGATGTTACATTCAGGGAAAAGTGACAGCAGAGAGAGCCTTGGCAAATGGTTTTGTCTACGATCAGTGGAAGGTAAATTGCTGTGGAGTTTGTGGGAGTTCATTTAGTTCGGGATTGCTTGGGGTATTAGGGGTTCTGTGGTGTAGACTTCAAGATTGTCTCGTTTCAACTTGAGCTGGTCTGAAGGAACGTCATCAATATTTTCTTGTGATGAAGTTGTCAGTTCTAGTTTCTTCACTGTGACGTTGGCTTTCAAAGTTATGTCGTCACCTGGAAAAGAACACACGTTTTGAGAAGAGTTAGTCCAAATAACCAATAAAAAGGTGCCATTGAAAACCTTAACTATAGTGTTTATACTGGAAGCGGTTTTGCTAAAGTGCTAAATAGTTTTGGAAAGTACTTTTTAATTCATCATCAATTACGTTTTTTTTCATACTAAGTCCATAATGACGTTAGGCTCGAAACAGTTCAGTCTCTTCACATCATTAATACCAAAGCTATGTTACAAATATAGCTACCGTTTGCTGACAGATCCTTTGGCACGTAAGCTGCTATAATGAATGACTCTCTCGAGTCCTTCATACTGTACACTGGCGCTGCCTTGCGGCCGAAGTAGATACCACTTCCGGAACTGCCGGAAGTGGGCATATTGTACCCTGACGCTATGAGTACTGCGTTTTGAGTATACGACCAGTAGGACTGCTCCTGAATGGCTAGAAAGGTTAAAAACGCAAAAGTGTAAATACATTAAATTTATTAATCAATAACGCATTTAACGTAAATAGTTCCCAAGTAAATCATATTAAGACAACAAATGTGGTCTTTAAGTTAGCTTTTCCCAAGAATAGAGTTTTCCTGTCATAAACATCAATGAACCAGGAACAAAAATTATGAACATGTATCTAAAGTTCTAATAGTTTCTACTTATAAACACATACAATCATCTAGAAATCAATATGAATTTTATTTATTTTTAATTCGTCACAGATTGAAAATTGTTTTTAATCCCACTGCGCCAAAAGTTGACTAAAAATAATATTTATAAAAAGAGAAAGGCTTGCAGCTTTGTGTAATCTTCGATTGCCTTAGAAGAGACCATTTTTCTTTTAATAAACCATTGAAACTCATACCTGAGCTTTAAAGTGATTTTACATGTCGTAAAACGTAAATTTTAGAGTTTAAAAGATTTTTAATAGTTTTACCCTACACAGTTTTGTTCGGACATTGCTTTCGGCACAACTGTTTTAAAACCATTGTTTTAATATTTGTGTTCAAATATGGGTATGTCAATGCACATCAGTGACCGGGTAAAATGTATGCCCATTTTTCAACGTTTTCCACTGGCTGGTTATTGTCCTGCTTGACGACTTAATACAGTTCTTTTTTATATGTTTCAAACCCTAAACCTAAGGCCCAGTGTGAAAATAAGGGTCAAAATTGAACTAATTAAGGTATTGAGCTTGAAGCCTTTACTACTAAAACACCAGCGCTTCCATGGTAAACAAGTTGAACATTTTATCATTGAAACTAGTTTGTGGCTTTCTTTGGATATGAGATATTGGGTTTGTTAGGGATACAAAAATGTCTATTGGACAGTAAAATGTCCAGAGATTGCTTGGGTGATATGATCCGTTGCTTTTGTTCATTGCACTGTCAAAATCTTGGAGGTTCTTAAGTGGTCACTTCTCTTCATTGTAAATAGGCACTACAGAGAATGGTAAGATTATGGTTGTAAGAAGATGGTTCTTATGGTACAAGATGGCTTTAAAAAAGACATCTTGTAAAGTGTTTGTGTTTTATTAGTCTCACTTATAAGCAGGCTGAGTAACCTGGTGAGTATTTTAAACACTCCAAAACAATACATTGATTAAATCACTTGATAACCACAATTGTGTTAATTTGCAGTTAATTGCAGCCCCGTTATTGACGAAACAGGGATAGTGGTATCTTGTTATAAAAGATCAAGCTCCTCGTTTGCGATACTTGTATTTTCGTATTATTAACTGTGTAACTAGCCCTTCACCATTCCTCCCCACGTTTTGGTTTTTATGGATCTTTGCGAGCTAAACACTGTGCAAGCGTTTTCTTATGAGTATTTAGCACGAGCTTGTCAGTGAATATCTAAAAGAAATTGTTCGACTTTTTACGCAAACCATAAAAATCGCGGCTTTTACTTAACTAAATGAAAAAAAAAATTAATGAATATGATTTTGATCAACAATTTCTAAACAACTAGTGTCTAAACAAGTCTGGTGGGGTTTCAAAATTGTTTACGGTCCATGATTACCGTAAGTACATGTTAAACAATGATTATTGTCTGTTCAAACTGCCAAAACGACCGTAGTGTAGTTTGTTCATTCTAAGATGGATACAATTCCGTTTGCTCATTTAGGTACTTAATTTAAATGTCGCAAGAGTTAGTTATTTAAAAGACTGTCGTGAATACACTCGTTGATGTTTAAGGTTTGTTCATAATATTCATAACAAAGGAATTAGCTGATCAGCCGTTATTCTGTACATATTATACAGCATATTAAACACTTATCTTAAAGATACTTTATTTTCATATTTTAAAGAAAAATAATTTCGTTATAACTTAATATTAACCAGTGTTCATACGAGTACAATTTTAAACTTCAAAGCTTACCTAACCATACAGTTGGATTTTATTACAAGATTCGTGTAAGGGTTCATCATGTTTGCAGCTGATTATCTTACAACTTATGAGTGACAAAGGTACCTGTCAAGAACGGTGCCTCCTGGAACCAGGCTGCCGGGAGGATGAAGTGACTGACGTTGTACTGCTTCGCCAAGTCCAAGGCCGGGCTCTTGAAGATGACGTCGAAGCAAGTAAACAGGCCAAAGCGGACGCCGAAGTCGGTGTCGAAGTATACGAGCTCCTTGTCCGGTGAAGCCTCTTTGGATCCTTCGTTGTAGAGGTTGATCTTTCTGTATCTACAACACACGACAAGTCCATTGGGCTTATATTCATGAACTATGAATAAATAAGCCTAAGCCATTTTTAAAACGGTCATTCATTTATTTAAACTAACAAATCAATTATACTCGTAATATTTATACTTATCGGCTAAAAAAAAAATTATATAGAAATGCTAGAGCATGAAGAGCTTGTTATAGAGCACAAGCTGCGTTATAGAGCTCGTTATTAACTGCTAATAATGAATAATTAACTAATGAAACATTAATCATCTCACCTCACCTTGCAACGACTACTCCCTTGTTGTCAAACACCACGTCTGTGTTGAAGATGCTGTCCGTGCCTTCATTGTCGTAGTGGAACTTCTCAGCCAGGTTCACCACCACGTAGGTGCTAGTGGCGGCTGCTGCGCATGACAACTGAACCAATGGCTGGGGAAATACAGGGTGTTACCTCAATAACTTGAAACCGAAGTGAATTTAAGAACATTCGTGATGTAAAGGTTCGTGCTATCGAGATAGAACTACCAAATTTTAAAATCGAGATTTGGTGTGTTTTTGTTGTGGTCTTTATCAGTTATTCTAGGTTTTAATTTTTATAACTCTAACTATTGGCAGAAGACATAACCTGTCATGTACAAAACAGATCAGGTAACAAACTACTAGTAAAATGGTAAATTTTCCAGTAATTATGGTGTAGACAAATCGACTTATAGATTATGTAAACTAGTAGTAGATAGTTCTAGAGGTTTAATTTTGAATGTTTGGGAAGACCTAATAAGTTATGTTCCTGATTTTTAGAGGCTTCTAACATTTGACTGATCAAGGTTCTAATGTTTTAAAATGCAGTTTATAGAGGAAATGTCAATACCGATTCTTATGGAGATTTTAAGGGGATTTGTCATATTTCAAGATATATGTGGAATTTGACTTATCCTGCTCGTATTTTCAAGTTATCGATCAGTTCGATTGCATTTGCACTCCTCTTTTTCCTAGCCAGCCTGTTGCAAATCCCAGCGTAAAACCATTAAAAAAATACTATATTACACGAAATATGAATGCTCTATTTTTTATTTAAATAGGTTCTATAAAATGTATACTTTCTAGCAAATGTGAAAACGGAAACATCTCTTCCGTTTGGAAAGGGTCACTTAAAAGCCGACCAAGTTTGGTAAAAATTTCTTCATTTTTAATATTTTAAAAATTTTATACTGACCGGTGCGTAGTCTGTGTTTGTAGCGCATGGTCTAATCATGTCTGCAGGGTCGGGCACTTCCATAGCAAACTCTTGATTTTTGTATCCCTTGAGACCAGTCTCAGGGAATACAACTATGTCAGCCTGCAAGTTAAAACTATTTGTCATACATTATACAAAAACAAGATGGTGGTTACATATAAACTATAGAAATAGTGGCTTGTTTTCATGTCAGTGGTTTGTTTAATGTCACTAGTTTTATAATTAAAATCCATTATTGTGTCTAAGTACACATTCCAAATCAGTTAACAGATCAATATAAAATATTAATGACCTAATTAAAAGACGATACAACTAAAATGGCAAAACATGTGTACCATAATATCGCCGAATGCAGCTTGCTTGATGATGTTGACATAGTTGAGTACGTTGTTCTGAATGTTGGTTTCAGCATCTACTGAAGAGTTGAGTGTCGGTGAGTACTCTACAACAGCTGCTCTGTAAGTGGGTACATCCTTACCCGACACCTGAAAACTTACACGTATAATTATGTATCAGCATGCTTAATACATTTAGAAGCACTTTAAAAAGAAAATGGCCACTTTCTTAAAAAAACATTTAACTTTATATTAGGTTGTTATATGTATTAGAGTTACATTGGTGTCTTTCACCTCACAGCCATACATCTAAAGAAGACAAACCTAGGGATTTATTTGCATAACACATATTGGAATTGGTGTTTTTAAGACTTAAACATCGATAAAGTCCACTAGTAGGGCAAGAAAACACTAGTTAGCTATCGCTTACTTTAAGTTGGCCTATTTTTAGTCGGAAAGTATGAGTGAACGATTGGAACGTTTGTTTTGTTACTAGATTATCTCGGGTGTAATACTTTGTCAGGGGACAATATTTTTTCAGGGAGTAATTTTATAAAACACTCGCATTCTGTTTAGGTGTCTGTCTTGCTTGAAACAGCTGGCATGGGTTTTACTGAATAATTAAAAACAAGTCACTTATTATGAACTATTTTGTTTTTAGTACTCGATGATGGACCTTCTGATCTAGTTTTGAGATTGCTAACGAAACTTAAGGGCATATTCGTTACATTGGCTTAGTAATTAACATTAAATACTAAATACTGGTTAAAAGGGTTTAGCATTAAATACTGGTTGCAGATAAGTACGTGGTTTTAAGACTTAGGCAGAATTAAAACAAATTGTACGACGATAACCACATGTCTTGTTTATTTTAATGTAAAATATACATGAATCCTCTTATATTAATACAAGTAGTAAAATACTTATTATAACACCCTCCACCTTTTTGAACCCTCTTTACATTTACCAAAAAAACATCAACAAAAGGGTCTTTTAAGCATATTTAGTGTTTTATTTATTTAACAAATAGTGACCCATTTTTAACATACCAAACAAAACTTGAATGAACATTGACGAACTAACCTGAGAGCCTGTGAGAAGCAGTGTAATACACAATATAAGCATGTAGTACATGTTGTACACTAAAGGAAAGAACAGCTTCTAGCTTTTCAGCCACTTAAATTTGATAACAAATTTTATAACAATGTAATCTCGACAGCCAGTGGCGTGATAAGGCTCTTGATGCATAGGATCACATTCTCAATAGGGGAGATTAAACCAAAGGCTGTGTTCTTATCTTTTCAAGGTCAGATTACTTGAGTACCGACATGACCTAAGCTGAACCATGAGACAAATATTTATCTAAGTCGTCTAATGATGTACAGTAATTCATCCTATTGTAATTCAGCATTGTCCAATTACGTCCTGCAGTATAAAACTATTGTTTTATGTTGTGGATAAATCCATTTTCAAATTTGTCGTATTTATTCGTATCATTGGCAATTGCAAAAGACTGGGTTGTTTACGGGTTTTCTTTTATGATCTTTCTTTCTCAAGTCTCGTTCGCGTCCATACTATGAATCTACTAATTGTTCAACATTTTACAACACATTGCATTATGAATTTTTAACAATTAGAAGAATACGCAGTCAAATTGTAAAATAAAGTCGTACTGAGCTTTCCTCTTGGTTTGGTCCACTGTTCAAAGATCAGTACGCAAGTTTTAGCTACATAGGGTAAAGCCTACAGTCATTGGCACCTTAACGTCTTAATTTCCGATTTCTTTATTTTTTGGATACAAAGAAAGCATAAGGGCTGAATTTGTCCCAACTACCCTTTGTTGAATAATTATTATACAACTAGTTGGTAATTATTTTCTCCATACATTGTAATGGTTATTGTGATAATATTTTTTTTTTAATACACCAAAAACTAAAGTTATTGGCACCAATTTTATAGTCATTGGCATGGGTTGACTACAGTCATTGGCAGTCAATTCAAACAACCTTATTCTCGTGGGTAATGGGATTTTTGTGTGTTAAGGTTCATAAAACTAGAACTTCTATTATGATAAAGTACTAAACGCTGATTAAGAAGGAAAACTAGCCTAGTCGTAAGTTGTACTTGGCTGTCAAAAAAAAAATGTAATATAAAAGTGTTGATTTAATCTAAATTTTAAATGTATTATATCAAATGGAATAATCCATACTGTTTATAATGGTAAAAATCTAATTTATATGTAGGCGCAGGTAAATACTAAAGTGACAATGATTAAAAATATAGTAGGTGAAAAAATCTGCCTGCTAAAATTTTTAATTTTAAAACATGAACATTTAAGTATTTTACAATAGGTTGATCTAATAATAAAACCCTTTTGACAAACATGCCTGTCTTCAAAGTGTACTTTAAAAGCCCTCAAATGATTTACAGTACCTAATTCTGTTAAAATATCATTTGATAATCTGTGCTACTCTTATACACATCATCTTCTCCTTCCGAACCGCATTCCTTTTCGACACATTTTCGAGTAAAATGAAATTATTTATCACAAATTTCACATTGCTTGGCTGACAGTCTATTTGAAATTGTTTCCCCGATTGAAGACACAATCCTTCGGGGATTTTTAGCTGCAGATTCCATTCTTCTTGTCTGCTAGCGCATCTTCCAAGCTCATGTGCCAGTAGTTACATTTGGGCAATTTTAGAAGTAATCATGGGATATTTCATTCACTGTTTTACCCTGAAACGAAAGAAAGTTGGCGTTGGCATGTCAATATCTAATGGTTGGCAGGCTGCCAATGACTGTTATGATAGATTGATTGGCATGCCAATGGGAAACAAAGGTAGGTGCCAATAACTGTTATACATACTCTTAATAGTAAAATATTAGCTTTTCTATCTTTCTTAACATATAAATAGGCCATTTACAATAATTCAATTACTGAAACAGCTACTTAATATTTTCATAGTCTTTATCCTTAATGTGTTTCACGATACAGTCACTGGCACCCCTTCAATTCGTGTTAAATTGAAGATTTGAATTCCAACTAAAACAGTTTAAGTTTAGAGTTACTCTAAACAGCCAAAGACACTTTCAAGAATATGCAAGTGAGGACATAACTTTGAAAAATTGGCTAAAAACTGAATGCAAAACAAATAACAAAACCCTTACGCTTAAGAATTTGCTAAGGAATTACAGGTGAAACGTACCGAGTTTACTGAAAAAATCCTAGACAACTACCGTGCGTGAATATCTGTCTAACGCTACTTAACCACATGGTCCGTAGTCCAATCTGTGGATTGAGGGGTTTTCCCGCTCATTAGTGCCAACCTAACCCTTGTTTTCGTGAAGTTTACGCAATGCCAATAACTGTATCCCCGCCAATGACTGTATACTTTACCCTATATTCACTAAACTCACACAGTGATTACAACCAAAACTAGAACAGAGCCTCTAGACACCTCTGTTATCAAATGTCAGCAGCTGACTGATCTTCGTGTTATCACTATCAGACTGATAACGTGAGCAGAAGCCATATTTGTTTCCGGATGAATTTAACAGAACATCTTAGACAGCTGATCTTGCAAAATGTCGCTCCCGCTCATATTTCTGACGCTTCTTACTTTTGACTTCTCAGTACGTATTAATCAACTAAAAATATTTAATTAATACTTAGATATAAACTAAATTAATACCAAAAGGTTTTACACTAGGTATATAGAACATAACTGCAAAATATTATACTGTAAACAAAATCTTTTTAAGTTAAACACTAAAAGTAGGCCTATGTAGTAAAAAAAATAACAGAACGTTTCGCCCACGCTTTCGTAGACACGTAGGTTACTGCGTATTATAAGAAGAGTTAATACACAAAATACAAATAACTTTTTATAACGTAACAGAAAGAATTTTTTACCAAGAATGAGTATTAGAAATTAAAAAGATGTTTTAATTATGTCTAATCACAGAAGGCTAAAATAAAATTAAATGTGCAATATTGTCTTTCTTTGAATTAGATTAATAAAGATATTCTTAGAAAGCTGAAAAGGGGTTTATCTTGAGTTGTTAGAGAAAAGTATAACTTTTTTAAAATTATATAATGAAAGAATGTTGTACTTTTTACCACATTTAGTTTTATTCAAAATTATATATTTTTCTCATAATTTTACTAAAGTTTTGGTTACGGACATTGCATTGAATAACAGGGTCAGGCAAAAGTGTGGAAACACCTTTATAACTTTTTAACCAGTTTTTTCAGCGCAACCTAACTTAGGACATTTGATTAGAGAAACCAAAAGTACCTTTTAATGCATTCTGACACTTTACCCCAGTTTTCAAAATGGGGGATTGGGGGGCTGGCCCCATAATTTTGATAAAGAAGTCCCATCGAGTGACACCTCATTTTGAAGGTCTTAGAAAATGTTGATAAATTCTGAAAACTAGAAGTCTCTAGCTTAACCCAGAATGAAATGGCGTCGTTTTTAAGTTACACAGAGTTTTAAGTCCACCCCAATCGCCCATTTTGAAAACTGGGGCAAAGTGTCAGTATGCATTAGAAGATACTACTGATTACTTTAATAATATGTACCAAGTTTAATGACGCTGAAATCACTGGCTAAAAAGCTATAAAGGCGTTTCCACAGTTTCGCGTTATAACAATCTGTGTAACTTAAAATGGACGTTTCTTTTGTTAAGATAGAGACGTTTAATTTTTAGCATTCATCAACATTTTCTAAGACCTTCAAAATGAGTTGTCACTGATGGGCTTCCCTATGAAAATATAGCTACCCCTAATCCCAATTTTGAAAACTAGGGCAAAGTGTCAGTAAGCATTCAAAGGTAATTTTGGTTCCTCTAATAAATTGTACCGAGTTCCATTGCGCTTGAAAAACTAGTTAAAAGTTATAAAGGTGTTTTCACACTTTCGCATAACACAAATCTGTGTAACTTAAAATGGACGCTATTCTTTTTGGGTTAAGATAGAGACGTCTAGTTTTGAGCACTCATCAACATTTTCTTAGACCTTCAAAATGAGATGTCACTCGATGGGGCTTCCCTATGAAAACTATGGGGCTCCCCCCTTCCCGCATTTTGAAAAATGGGGCAAAGTGTCAGTATGCATTAAAAGGTACTTTTGGTTCTTCTGATAAAATTTACCGATTTCGGTTGCGCTGAAAAACCGGCTTTTATATATAAAAGTAAGTCGAAAATATCCAGAATTTTTTTATTTCGGCTTTAGCCGCAAACCGTCGTTTTGTATATTTTCGAAAATAATTAATAGTTTAAAACCCTTTGAGATATGTTTGTAAATATTTGTATACACCTCAATAGTAACATTTACCAAACACACCTTTTAGGTAACTTACTAATTTCAAAATGGCGGCCATTTAAAAATTTCAAAGTCAAATGCATAGTTGATTTTGAAATTGTTAAATTGCCGCCATTTTGAACTTTAATTAGTTGGGTAAAAATATTGTTGGAAACTGTTATTAAGTTAGCAATAATTAAGGTTTATACCAAGTTTAACAAAAAAATCCCAAAGGGGTTTGAATTAGGCTATTAATTTTAAAATTACAAAATGGCGGATTACGGCTAATTTAAGCCGGAATCAAAAAAATGTTCCTGGTTATTTTCGACTCACTTTTATATGGAGAATCCGGTACTGCATAGCTCGCTAAACATATTTTTGACACCCTTTATATGGTGCATTGTAACTTATACTATTATTTTATGTTTCAATAGCTTAAACAGGAAACATGACTTCCTAAACAGTTAGTATAAGTCAACACAATATATTTATAAATAATTACTGTAAACAAAACTTACTTGTGCAAGTTCAAGGTTAAAAACCATATCAAGTGTAAGTGTACCGGGACAAATGATGATTGTATTTATTTCCTTAATAGATAGACGTTTTAAAACAAACTAAAGGAATTATCTAAATAGTTTGGTTCATATATTTCTTACATCAATTCACATGACCTTTACACTAAACCTTTATCTTCTGTATTTAGGTTTTTTGTAACGCCCTTCACTGTAGTATTCTTTGAACGGTTTCATTATTGTAATGTGAACAAACTTTGTTAAACTAGTTCTTAAAGATATATTTGTACTCTGAATGTATAAGTAGTTTCTTAATACAATAAATTTGAATTTTAAACCGTTAACGTCTTTATTATCTATCTCCAGCAAGAGACCCAAATTTCGGTCCAAATATTTTATCTTCATTATTAATATAATATTAGCGTTTACACATTAAGATCTAAAGTTTCTTAATACATGCATACATTACATTTGTTACATATTCATATTTTTGAAATAAGCATAACTAAAATATGTACCCTTTATGTACATATACAATATGCATGCAGTCGGGCATATAATAAAAAGTCATTATACGAGTTAAAATAACACTTCAATGTTACATTTTGATCTAAACACAACTAGTTAAATGGCGATAAGTCGGTTACATATAGCTTATATTGACTATGTTTAATTGTTGTCATTACAACTATTCTATCTCGACAATTTCAGAAATCTGCAGTCGACTTCTATACAGCTGCTGTGGTGGAGTATAACACCCCCTCCACACCCTGCTTACAGGGGATGAAGTGTTGGTTGCCAATGCAAACAACTATATCGAGTTCATGAGAAATGCGTCAATCGAGAAGGTACGTAGCCCATAGCAATGCCAACAACATTTGGGTAATAATTTCAAATGTTCTACCAAACGTCTCAAACGAGTTGGGATTACAAGTGGTTTAAACTTGTAGATACAATTTAAAATACTACAAATTATATTAGCCACACCCGTTAAACGCGTTAGACGAGTGGTTATATAAAATTGTCAACTTAATCTCTACTTACTACCGGGGTCTTACTTAATCATCGTCATACCAATGTACAAGTGTAATAACCAGACTACTTATAAAAGATAAACTTGCACAATCTTGACATGGATTAAAGCGTTAGTTTTAGTTTAACATAGATTTAGATTTTTTGAGAGCCTCCACATCAAAATGAATTGTTGAAGATATTCAGAAACGTATTAGATGTAAAATCTGATTCCATTGATATCTTTATTTCATTTGGAATTTACGTTAACAGGTCAATAAAAGACAGCCGTGGTTTTGACTCGTACATATCCACTGAATCAAAAATGTGTCAGATTATTGATATAACTACTATACTCGTAGACTGCATTTGACGAGATAACCCGTGTTTTCGGATATTTTTTACATACTCTTGAACACACAGCAAGTCTCGTTTAACATATGATAACGGGAGTAATACGTGTGTGAAATCCTAGAGTAATATATTAGGTGTTATTAAATTTAATAAACTATATTTAATGTTAAAACTACATAACGAAGATTGGCATTAGAAGAAACATACGTGGACTGTAACGATAGTCCCAAGTTAATTTGAATTGCATTATATTATTTTGCGAATGCGTTTATCGTTGTCTGTTCAAGGTGGACATCATAGTATTTCCAGAAGGCACTTTGAGTGGACGTAATAGAAACAAAATGATAGAGGTTCCGGATCCTTTACAACAGATCAACCTTTGCAGTCAAAACACAACCTACCATCAAGTGAGTGCTTCCCATTACATCTAATTGCCTTAGAAGTATGAACAGTATAATAAAGGATGAACCAATCCTTCTGTGGTTTGCGCAGTACGGGCATCAAAGAACAACGAGTTAGTCTGACCAATGACGGTAGTCTTTCATTTAAAAGTTTAAAACTCAAAATAACACATGTTGTAGCGTGGAAGTATTTTGGACTGCGACCCTCCACACCGTTACCTTTCTCTAACCGTGCTGGGCAACCTCAAGGAATAAAATGGTAGTAGCTACGGACCGAAACAGTTACGTTATGCTTTGTTGTTATTTCATCTAAGAAAAGTTCAATTTTTCGTGTACAGCACTTATAACAAAATCAGTACGAAAATAATGTTGAACTTTATATGATCCTGTTCTTGAAACTGTACTTAGGTTTAAGAATAACGTAAATACTTGAAAAAGATATATATATAAACGGTGAATAAAATGTAATCCTAAATAGGCTAGTGTAGCATAAATCTTTCAAAATGAAATGAAACACATCAGTTTAT
Organism: Matsumurasca onukii; assembly: GCA_018831715.1. Lineage (NCBI taxonomy): Eukaryota > Metazoa > Arthropoda > Insecta > Hemiptera > Cicadellidae > Matsumurasca > Matsumurasca onukii. The sequence continues at coordinate 52,672,028 of CM032061.1, read as the reverse complement.
ATCCTTATGATTCATTGTAAACTATTTTGAAACTGAAATATTAGAATCATGTAAAAATTACTGTTCATTCACAAAACGTTATTAATTGTAATACAATTATAACGGAACGTAAAGTTATTAGAGATTAAGAAAAAACCACTTTCAAATCGTTAATGAAGATGAAATAAATAAATTTGGTATTTTCGTTTAAACAAAATTCAGTTTCACTTGACATATTCTTAACCCTAACTTAATCTTAACTTAATTTTATATTTTAACCCATTTTATATTGATTATGCTTATAATACAACACTGTACGATACTGTGCGAGTATTCACTTTTACTGTAAAACTTATACTAGCTCCGTTTTGCAGGCGTTGGTGCTAATATCGTGTGCTGCCCAAGAGTTTCAGATGTATACAGTTATAAATTTGATTGAAAAATATTATAATACAGACACAAACACCACAGAATACTACAACACAAACCTTGCCTTTGACAGGAATGGTACAGCTATTGCAAGGTGTGTTTCAGCATTTTTACAATACTTCTTTTAAGTACTCTTTGACTTTTGGCATTATAAAACATCTGAAGAAGAAGGTGGCTGTTTGATATAGCCTAAAGTACAGATATTATTTAAAAACTCGTTTTTTGGATTTAACCACTGAATAATATTTTATTATATTAAATATATAACAAAACAAAACGTTTCGTCTACGCTATGGTAGACATCTTCAGTTGTATACACAAAGAAGAGTTAAAATAAATGTATATAATAAAAACATATAAAATGTATAGGGAGCATAAAAATTCAAAGGTAAAATAGTTTTAAACTGTTAATAAACAAACTAAACCAGATGGTTCAAATTAAAATGATTTAAAATTGTTCAAAGAAAATTTTAGTTTTGCTTATTCATATACTGTATGTAAAAAGAGGGTCTCATGCTGCTGGTAATTTAAAAGTTTCATCTCGATGGTTGAAATTGTTCGAAAGTTTTTAATTTCTATTGCCTCTAATTATTCGGGAAAATAGTTACTTTCTTTTGCAATAATTTGAGTATTTTCAAAGTTGATTGTATGTTTGGAGGTAAAACTATGTTCAGCAATAGCAGATTTGGAAATGCTTTGTGTCGTATTTTGTGTGCCAAATGTGTTCTTTCTTTAAAATTCAAAATACAGATATTATTTTTATAACCGCTAAAGAGCTTTTTTATAACTTAAGACATATGAAGTCAAATGTTTGGACCGAACCAAGAATCGAACCCAGATCTCTCACTTGTTGGGTGATAATTTTGTAAATATGTTTGATTTTTGTAGTAAAATGTTTGTATTAAAATATGAAGCAGCTTTCCGAACGTTGGAAGGCAAATTTAAACATCTTTAAGTCCCTCTTGGTAGTAACCTGGTGTTCTTATTTTACCTTTACTAAGTAACATTTCAAATTTCAGGTATAGAAAGTACAATCCCTACGGCGAGTCTGTAAACAGGCCAGAGGTTCCTGACCATTCTATCATACAGACGGATTTTGGTGTCAAGTTTGGAATGTTCACTTGTTTCGACATTCAGTTCTTTGAGCCTGCTGTTCAAATGGCAAAAAGTTACGGAATCAAACACTTTGTCTTCCCTAACTGTTGGATATCTGAGTTGCCCTTTTTAACAGGTTAGTACTTTTAAACTTAACATTATACCGCTCGTATTTCAAACGATATGGAGTGTTTGTGATTTATTAACAAGCTTTTACGAAAATGTTCTTTGAATACAAAGTGTAGAATATTATACAACCTTGTCTGATAACTTGATGTATGTATCATGATGTTAAAACCTGTTTTTAGGCCAAACTGGAACCTCATTAGTAATGATATTCCACTTGTAAATTGGAGTCTTAGAGCATTAAAAGGCCTGTTGTTCAAAATGTTTTTAGTGGATTTTTATTAAAAATGTAATTAGGAAAATTTGTTCACCTGATTTAGGTAATCAGTCCACCTTAGCCTTACATAAAAATTTAATTAATACTATTAACAACAAACCCTTTTTTCTTAGACTACTACCCTCTACTATTGTAACTTTTCCACCCATACTGCACAGCCTTGATTACAAATCCGTGTCGCTCATGTCAGCCCTACAGATGCAGAGGGGCTGGGCACACAGTCTGCAAGTGGTGCTACTCGCTGCAGGGTGTAACCGCCCTGAGACAGGGGGTTCAGGGTCTGGCATCTACCACGGCACTCTAGGCGCCCTGGAGTACATCCAGACCAACAGTCAGGTGTCCAGGCTGCTCATCAGTCGAGTACCTACCACCTTTAACTCTTCCGGTCAGTGGTTTTCCGGTTTAGATTGGTTTGGGATTGGGGAGTAGTGGGAATGGATTCTTTTCGATAAGTAAAAACGGAGAATTTACGATATCTTAAATAAGTTAAAATAGTCGGCCAATTAACAAACGATGTTTTAAACTGGTTGATACACTTAGTGTTAAGTATGAAATGTTCTCAGGAAGCTCAAACTATTGAGACTTCTCCATGTGATTTTTAAACTTGTACTTTGTAAAGAAATGCATTTAATTTCGAAATTTTATACGTACTAGATTTTTCTTAGTAACAACGATTTTCGTAATGCATATTTATTTGGCCAGGAGGTATTGCGTCTTGATTTGATGTTTTGCAGAAATAACGGCTCTATGTTTTCAGTAAAACCTTTAATATATTAGTGTATTAACCTACTTAAAGCTTAGTTTGCAAAACGTTCAATATCAAAATCCTTCTCCTGTCGAAGGACCGCCAGGCTCTTTTCGGCCACTTCTAAGAATATTCTGTATTATGATACATAGTTTATATTCTTCTTGAACACTTTTTACGGATATATAATCTTTTCGATTTATATATTTCAAGTTCTATTAAATAAAGAACGTTCAAAGAAGCAGGTTGATAAACTACTTCCATTGTGCATTTTTCATTTCTAATGTGCGTCAATCAAATTAAGACTGTGCTTCATGGTTTCTTGGTGAGAACAGAATAATCTTCTTTTAGACCAGGAAAATCATTATTCAAATTTTAAAGTTTGTTTAACGAACTGTTGATTTCTCCTGCTGGAAAGTACGGTAATAGCTTGCTTATAGCTCGTTTAAGAAGGAAATTACTAAAATTACCAAACACGCCAATCTGCTTTTCAGACTCTTCTAAACCCAAATCCAACCAGCACTTCTACTACGAACCTGCAGCTAGGAGCTACGTTCACGAAGACTCCTTCATACGCTTCAACCCCTTGACCCCTGATGTCACCCAGGATGCTGACTCAGGTGCCTCTAACAGCTCACTGTGGATGCTGCAGGACTACTTGGATGTGTACCAGACTGTACCGTTGCTGACTCAGCAGGATTCACACGAGTCTTCTAATGAACATGTGCTGAGGAACAATTCCTCTGTGGTATTGTCCCTGAACACAACCACTGTCTTGTGCCAGCAAGATTTCTGCTGTATTTTTCAGGTCAGTGTAATTGTGTGTTTTTTAGTTTGTGTGTGGTGTCAAGGCTGTGCAGGATTTAAAAAACCGTAACGAGAAAATTGCAGTCCAATTGTCGTTATAAAAACGTCACTTTAAAATAAAAACCAGTTTCAGTTAGTTCTTATTTAAAAGTACATTTCAAAAACGCCAGTACAAAGCTGTTGCATATTTGTGTAGTTACTAACTTCTCGAAAACATTTAATTTTTCTTATGTCGATTATCATTCATACAACTACATCTTTATCCCTCGTAACGCGCAGCTCTAAACGTACGTAGCCTACACAACTATTAAGAAAACTTCTAAGACATATTGGAACAATTCTTAGTAAGACTTATTTCTTACGAGATAGCACGTTATGCTGACCATAATAATCTCTAAACTAGTTCCTATAATGATGGATAATTTTAATTTTTAAAATAGGGCCAATAGGTTAAATTTGTTATTGAACAAGCGCTTTTGACGAACAAGATGTCATACTATACAAGTTTAACCTGTATTGGCTTGATTAGTAAAAGTAAAATCATTCATCTTATCTGCCAATCCAAGATCTTTTTTAGAAGGCTAGCTCCTAATGTTTGTGTCTTTTCCTTGTTTATTTGGATACTCGTACATATGTTACTAATGACCGTTTTAACGAATACTCAATTAAATTAGTATTGTCCTACTACTAGTGTAAATTAAGGTCTGGATGTGTCAGTCAATTGTTGTTTTGAATATTGCAAATGTAGTTTATTTTTAACTACAGTAAAACTTACTGTAAAAAGCAAAATTTCATAAAAAAACTAACACGAAACAGGTCTAATAATACTTTATTCTTACCCCTCTGTTCCTCTCCTCTCTTAAAGTACTTGACCACGTATTATATACGAAATATTGTAACTAGTCTATCCTTTTATCATCTATATTATTCTTAGTTATTATTATTAGTTCTATATTATTATTAGTTCTAACTATAAATACCAAAGTAGGAAAGTTTTATTACTGTAGAAGTTGCAAGGAAACTACTAACTATGCTGACCAAGTTGATAGAAATTTGTCAAGAAAATAGACATTTAATAAACCAGTTTCCGTATGGCAATATAAGTAGTTCTTAACAAATAAACTGTACAACAAATACTAATCGATTTTTAATGCATTAAATAATGTACCCAAAGAAACTGAAGCTATGTTCACAAACAAGTCAACCAAAATACCATAGAAAACGTTTCCATTGATTCACCCTCACAATAGGTTTTTCATCCCCTTAAAAATAGAGTCAAAATCAAAGTTATTCTACCACATTTTAGTAAAATGCTCTGGCGTCCAACAAATAACATAACCATTCCAATTATCGACCTATTTTCCAGATAAAGATGCAAACAACCTTCTCTCCCACCAAGCCACCTGCAACTTCACGAGGAGATGACTTCGGCCAGTACTTCTACAGGTTGGCTTTGTTCGACGGAGTGCGATGGTTTGGAGGAGGAGTGGCTACTGGAGGAGTGCAAGTAAATATATTTCAGTATAAAAATCATTCTTAAATATTCAAAACCAATATTAAATACTTGAAGATTGTTTTGACAATGGTACAGTTTCCGAGGTTTAAGCATAGTTATAAACGTTTTCCATCGCTTTCAAGTGAACAAAAAGGACAGGACGTTTTGGGATATGAAATTTTATCACGTCTTCAAGTGAAAGTAACCTACCTAAAACATTTCACAAAATATTAGGAAATAAGCTAGCCTAAAAGAAATTATTGCAAACTGACGAGGCACCCACCACCAACTAAACTCATTTTAATGCCATTAAAATGTGGCTTTTTAACGGCTGGCCAAGCAGTCAGTGTACAGCTTTCATTTTCTGTGGACGTGCTTGATGGATTTATTTGTATTTTAATTTATATAAGTTTTTGTGCACGTTGAATTGAAGTTGTCTTGGGAAACTTTGACGAAAATAACAGACATTGTGATAGCCTACTAACGGTTTTGCCAAAACAACTTTAGAAAGGCTTCATAAATTAGGCATTAGATAATTTAGAAATTATAAAAATGATCTAGTTTGCGAGATCTTCATGGTGAACGTAAAATTTGGATCATATGTAATAACAGTGCAATAATAGCCTGATGCTTATTTCAAGTAGCTGTTGACAAAAATCATTTTAAAGTAAGGACTCATTGAATATATTACTTCTAATAATTCATTGGTTGATCCTAGGTGTGCGGAGTTATATCCTGTGTGAACCAGTCCCTCTCTTCCTGCGGGCTGAGATCAGACGACCCCTCACGCACTCCAGGAGAGTACTACGACCAAGGAACCACACTCTACAAGACCAACACACAATTCCAATACATCTCCATCACCCCAACCTTCTTCTACAACAATACCTTCATGTTCCCCGACATCTTGGTGACCGGCAGTGGGGATGGGTTTGGAGCTCCTTTGCCTCAACAGAACTTCACCTACCAGACGTTTGATCCGTTTAACCACACAGTGGTGGCTTCTTTGACCTTAGACACACCAGTGGAGAACCTAGTCACTGCGGCTGTCTATGCTAGACAGTACGACAGAGATGGCCTGCCCAGAACTGTTCCTAGTAGTTATAACGATTTCCATCCTAAAAGTATTATATTGCTTGTAGTATTGTATTTTATTGTTTGTAAATGCGTTGTATTTTACTAGCGGATTAAAACTATTGAAATAATAATGGTTTGTTTTACTCTAATTTTGTACTAAAAAGACCCTTTCTGGTATTTTTTTGTGGCTAATAAACCAGTGGTATTTACTCATTCTGATACCGCCTACTAAATTAATAAAATCATCCTTAGCGAAGGGTGTGTTTCCCAATAACTTAAAAATAGCTTAAATTGTACCTATTTATGAAAATAATAATCCTACAAAAACTGATAACTACAGGCACATTTCACTTGTACCTACAATTTAAAACAATATATGAAAAATAATTTTGATTAGACTTCTTGACTTTTTTGAAAACATAATGTTCTTTCCTCAAGCCAGTTCGGATTCAAGAAAGGAAAAGATACAATCGATGCGGAAACGACCCTAATAGAAGACGTTGTTGATGGATTGGACAGACGAGACAGTGTGTTCAGCATATTTCTTGATCTCTCTAAAGCTCGAGCTGTCAACTAGAACACAATCGTGTGAGAGGTTTACCTCATAAATGGCTGTCTTCATACCTTGATGGATTAACGCAATGTGTACAACAACTTTTAAACCTTTGACAGCTTGCTAATTTTTTTATTCCAAATATTTAAAGCATCTAGGGCTATGCCAGCATGATTAGGACAAATTCAATGAACAGGAGTTCCATGGGATTCGTTCCTCTACAAAGCATATTGTTCTCAAACGTTACACGTGCAATTTTTCTCTCAATTGCCTGCTTATCCTTCTGTATGTTTTTCGTACGAGACACGTATATGAATTAGCAGGATCTTTTCAAACTTGAAAGAGGTAATCTTAGTGCACGGCCCTCCCGGTTCCATAAAATCTGTCGGCCTCTTAAACAGGAGTGTAAATATTTAAAATTACTCCAAAAATATATTTTCTTGCAAAGCTTCTTTTAGAAGTATTTTAAGACTTCGAATGTTTGTTTTGTTCACATAAAACTGCAGACACCTAATTTATACTCCCATTTAGAAGTAAAGGGTTAGGGTCAACCTATATTTTCCTTAAAATCTAATTTAGGAGTAATCCTAACCTTTCTTTTAGCCTCTTAAAACTTAGTTGTTTGTTTATATTTGTTAATTAATTAAAATTATGCTACCGATGGAACCTTCTTAAGATTACTACGTATAAATTAAAGTGTAGGGTTTTGACAGTAATTATATATAATAAAAGCATTATACAGGCCGAGTTGATATCAAACTATGCTTAGGACTAGCAAGGTCTTACCAACTTGTAACTGCCTAGTTAATTGATGTGTTTTTTTAAATGACTGCCGCAATCACAAACGATTGTGTTCGACTAGTGAAAATATCTGCTGGAACTCCTAATAATAGTTTAGAGTTTGGAAAGCTATGCGGTTGCTTTTTACGAAACAGAATATTCTGACTACTACCTAAATTAACTTAAAATTGCTGTTTTAAACTCTTGAAATTGGAGGAAGAGCTATTATTTGTATAACTTTATATTGAACAACGCTTTAGAAGACTCCCTGCTACTACTTTCTACACTACTATTAAGGAGTTCCTACAAGTACGAGTAGAATTGTATATGAAACAGGGCCCTTCAACGTGTTATGTCTTGAAGTTTTTTGGAATTCGACAGTTACTGTAACTGGCTTGGTTACTTTCAACCATATAAAAATGTACTTTTGACGTGAAAAAGAACTGCAAAGCTTCAAAAGGGAACTTTTGGAAGAGGAGCTGCGTTCATGGATCTAAAGAGTTCACTTTTACCTTTGTAAAAGGCTTTGCTGGTCAATACGAATTAGACTTATTAACTTTAAAACACAATGTTCTTTCCTCAAGCCAGTTCGCATTCAAGAAAGGAAAATATACAATCGATGCGGAAACGATCCCCTAATAGAATACGTTGTTGATGAATTGAATTTTCTATTCCAGAAGCCCAGCCTGGAATGCTTTTCCCATTTTATAAGTTCCATTTTTCATTCTTTCAACAAGTAAACCCACAGATCTTAACGAGCCTAACTCCTGAGCAAGAAGCAAATCCGCTGCATTTACAAGAACGCCAGCTGGGCGGAATTTACTACAGGTTATAGTGAACGAGAGCATGCATGATATATAGCGATATTATCAGCTGATATATGTGTCGCCGCTTATAGAGTGTATTTGTAAAGCAAATACGATTGTGTCTGGTGGCCGCGAATTTATATGCCCTATAAAAGTAAGAATTGTTCAATAATACCACTTGGATCTTACCAGCACGTCCCCCGATCCGCAAAACACGTAAGTAGCATTTTGGACACTAGGCTCTTGCGCGCATGGCGGACCGACTGTCCAAACTGGAACCCCAAATTTCGAGAGCAATATTGTGGCTACCATTTTTGGATTGGCCCATGGTTGATAAACATTTCTAAATTTGAAATCTTGGATTTTATGTTATAAGTTTTGGGATTAGCCTTACACAAACAGTAATATTGTTGCATACGTAGCAATGTTACGTCTGTATTACATACAATTTAGGTAGTAAATTGTATCTAATTAGTAAAATTGTTCGTAAAAGGAAACAACCTGAACTACTCTGAATTCTACGTTTTACTTTACGTATTGTTCTGTAAAATTATTTGATTTTGCCTGCAGTAACGTTTTGTTCTCAGAAACTAATAAATATTTGATATGCATCAATACTTTGGTTAAATATGTTGTTTGCAAATATATAACATTTTTATACAACTTCACACTACAACGAGAACATGGTTCTAATTATCAAAATACATAATATATAAAGGGTTCTTTGCAGCTTTTTCTAAATTATAATACGAATAAAAATATAAACTGATGACAGTAAAGTTTGAGTATAGGTTCAAATTGGAATAGAATTTAAGTACTACTACCGATACATATATTTTTAGACTCATAAAAATGTTCCTTTTTATGTTTTCTTTAAAAACTGTGCGATTTATAATAAATAATTAAAAGATTTTATCTTTATAACAAAATGAAAATAAATAATATCTTAAGTTCATTGCTAAAAATTATATATTTTTTTAAAGAAAAATAAGTAATAAAAATTATTTAAATTATAGTAAAGTTTGAATTGAAAAGCCGTTTGGTTACTACCTTAAATTACAGTGTTGAATAGTTCGTAACATTTACATTTATTTTTATTTTTAACTTCATAGCGCACTGGATTTAAATACTAAACAGATTGGTATACCACTGGATGTTTATTTTTCACAATACAGACTGCTACAAGTTTGAAACTTTTTTAAGTACAATTTCAGTCACACAAAAGATAGATATTTTGTCATTAATATAAACCATGATGGACAAAATTACAGTACACAGTGCAACTGAATAGGTATAAAATAACTTTTGCCCTGTTACCATAAATACATTTTGTCCTTTTTATTATTTTTAATAATCAAATTGCTAGAGTCTGTGAATTTAACAGGGTGAATAGGTGTCAGGAAAAACTCTTAAATAAAACTGCACAATTATCTTATTGTTAATCCAAAACTAGGAGAATACTAATCCAATAGTTTATAATAAGTGTGAACTGTACGTTTTATTAAAAACTGATTAGCAATCAACGATTTTAAATGACTTTTAAAGGACAAAGAATGCGGAAAATGTATTATGGACATAAATACCCAGGTAAAACAGCTGTTTTAGGAGAAAATTAAGTGATTGTAAATTATGTAAGAAATATAACTTTAAACATTGATTTTTGAAAAATAAAACAGTAAAATTGCGACTCTCTTAGAGATTCAAGTAACTTCCTAATCAAGTTCACAACACTTTCCTAATTCATTTGTAGTTTGCTGCACTCAAAATATGTTCGAACAGAGTACAAGAATAAATTATTTTGAGCAATAGTCAGTTTTGGTTAAAACTTTTGCACCATTGGTTTTATTCCATGAAACATTTCACACGACATGCATTTCGAAGTATGCATTGCGAAAGTATGCATGTAAACAGTTACTAAAATTTATCGTTAAACCCTATCAGCTGCTATTTTAAAAGGTCTTCTCAATTGATTTTATACAAGTAGTACTCGTAAAATGACACTACTTTCAGCCATTAACCTCTAGTCGAGTAAGGCGTTACAGCCTTTTTAAGCTGTTTAATTATTTATTCGTACGCCAATGTAATTTGCGACAGGTTATTTATTTAACATCATTATTTTGCATCTAGTAGAACTCATTGGATTTATCATTTAAAACTTGAAAGAAACACAAGTGTTCCAGTACAATCTTTACAGTTGATAAGGCCTTTTGAGAACCATGTTCCCATCTACAGACCACAACATCAACTTTGATGGTCTGATGGTACGGTCTGTCTCGTAGGTGGGAAAATGGTTCTCAAAATGCCCCACCAGTTGTAACACTTTTTATTCGATCATTTGTGTTCCTTTCATAGTTTGAAATACTAATTTTATTATTAGGAATAGTTTTTTCTTACTATTAATTACTTATACGACAACCGTAGTTTATAATTTACACATTTTATTATAACTTTAACTTCATGTACCTTAAATTTTTGACCAAATACTGTAGATGTATCTTAGTTATGCTAGGTTAAATCTTTTTTAAACTCAAGTACTTTTATTTTTTTTTATTTTAATTTTAATTGTATTTTGTAATTGACTTAAAGTTTCTTATCCTAAATATATTTTTATGATTTGACGCGTTTATTTGTCTTTGAATGTTTCAGGTGCTGCCATGGTTCGGATTCTCTTGTTCGTGTCGCTGATTTGCGCGGCAAAGAGTAACCTTTTGAATTTAGGACTTTTGGTTGACCTTGAGATAGGGGAGGTGGGTGCCAAGATGTTGATGCTATCGACAGGACCCTGAGAGACGTAAGTAAGCATCTAACCATGACAGGAGTATTTACTTGAATAAGTAGTAGACAGCTACTTAGACAACTGTACTTAGTGTACAGACACTGGTGAATGCTACAGTGAAGATCCAAGTTTGTCTTGAGTATTTGATCAAAACCTCCGAAAATATAGGGTAAACATAATATGACGGTTATCTTGTTGTGGTTCAACTTCTTTTAGATATCACACAGGATTGGTTAACGCTTGTTTGCAGAAATTACTTAGGCCCATTCTCCACGAGCGGGTAAAACGCGACCGTTTGCCGTCGTCTGAACCGCGCGAGTACAGAACCAATGGGTTTAAATGGAGCCGTCTCCACGAGCAGGTTGCCGGTCGCGGGAGGACGCGTTCGCAGGCGGGTGAGCGGGTCGCACGCCCGAGGAGGCGTCACAACCGCGCGCCGGTGAACCGCCTGCCATTCTCCACGTAGCGGTTTGCGCGCTGTTCACCCGCCTCATCACTGCCATCAGTATACTCCGATACTCGGGCCGGCAAACAGTCGCGTTTTGCCTGCCCGTGGAGTATGGAAGAGCAGTTTGCTCGCGGGTTGGTCGCCGTTTGCCGGCGTTCAATCAACCGCTCGTGGAGAATGGGAAAAATTTTCGAGCGGGAGCGCCGGCAAACGGTCGCGTTTTACCCGCTCGTGGAGAATGGGCCTAGAGTTAGCAGTAATTATCCAGTAGTTAGCCATCGGATACCCAGAAGTTAGCATCAATGCACCTAATATTTAGCAGTAATGAGCCCGGTAGTTGAGAGCAAGTAATCCAGTAGTTTGCAGTAATAACCCCATTAGTTACCAGTAATGTACCCAATAGTTAGCAGCAATGAACCCAATAGTTAGCAGCAATGAACCTAGTAGTCAGCAGAAATGAGTCCAGTAGTTAGTCTCCGGTAAATTTCTTATTAATTGGCAATTATCTTTTAAGGACGAACTTTTAAACATTAGTGTGATATCTGACTAACCCATTTGGTTGACGATGATTAAAACCCTTGCTCCTTAAACGATCCAGCACCAACTATGTCTGTGCGACTTTGAATGCCTTACCATATTTATTACAATCATAATCAATTGGTTAGGGAGTTTGAAATTAAAATAACACATTGAATTATGTACCGCCTTGAATATATTTAGGATTAATAATCCTTAGTAACACTATTTAAAACTAGCGCTTTAAACTTACTGCAACCATCTGCAACATCACGTATTTTCCACCTGTACTGCAGAATTTTATCTTAAGATGAGATTTGTTTATAGTACATAATTGAACAATAGTTTTGAAATGTTTCTCCTTTAAGAAGTTCTATTTCATACTTCATCACTAGTATCATTGATTGGGGAACAAAAACATTACCGTACTTTAATTCGAACACGTTATATAAGTCGAGTAGAATCGGAGACCTTACCTTCGCTCAGTACTAAGTAGTCTGTTGACATGTTGCAGAACTACTGTGACCAGCCACTCTTCATCACTTTTGCACCCAAGACTGAAGAGAACACACTGATGGACAACATCTGCTACACCTACTTCCCCTTGCCTGACGACCCTAACACCTACCAACTCTACATCTCCAGGGTCTAGTGAGTACGCATTGCCGGCAACGCACTAGTTCACAAGTTAAACTTAGTTATAGTGATGTTCAAGGTTTGTTAATAGTTTCTTCATTGTAACTTGTGAACGGCTCAGTGTTATAGCATACAATCTTAAGGTATCAGTGGCTCCACTTGGTGCTTTGCCTCCTACAATAATTGACTGCAAGATTTACATTTTTGACAAACGCCGATATCTTATGGACCTTTATCCAAAAGCCCATGTTAAAAAATCCAGCTAAACCCTCTTTGACAAATCTTCTGATGATTTGTTCCTGAGTGGCAATCTTTAAGTGTAAAGTCTATTTGAAAGCCTTTTGATAGAAGTTGTTGGTCAACATTCAGTTATTAAAGTAAAAACTGAAGCTGGAGTGGTTTGGAGTATCGAGTAGTTTACATTGCTAATCGTAAGTTTCTAAAAGATTTTGAGTACGTCCGATTTGTTTAGCGTATTTTGTTTCCGGGTGGTTTCTCATACATACAAAAATAATAAATCCAACCTAGTAATCGTACACTATCTTCAACTCGGAAAATGAATATTAGAGAAACATTTCACCTGTATTATTCGTTTTCTCTTTACTTTGGCTTAAAGTACAAATACGTACATTATTGATTGGGAATATTGAGACAGTCTACGATGTGATAAGAAAATTTAAGTTAATTCGTCCTTAAAATAAAAATAAGTACGCCTCGTCTGAAACGTCAAAAAGTAGAGCTAATTATTTTTCATATTTTATTATTTATTTTATTAATGAGTTTAAATAGCCTATGTTCATAGATTATTGATTGGAAACTAATCAACAGAAAGATAACTTCAAGATTGTTTTTATTATTTACTGTTTTGTTTAATTCTTTCTCAATACAATGTAGATATTTAAAATTTACAAATCTTACTTTACACCAACTATCACCACCGTTTATCTTTAAACGATATTTACACTAAATACACTAATAAGCTGAATGAATGAATTAATTAATTAATGAACAAGTCTTTATAAATGCTGTTATATTGATTTGGTGTTGTGTTTCATGGTATGTGCATAGCATTTGTCATTTATATACAAAGGTCTGTTTCAGCTGTGATGGTTCTACTGATATCAACTCTTACATCATCACTGATATCGAGTTGGGAGTCTTCAGAGGTGCATGTAAGTATCCGCTTCCGGTTCGGCTACTTTTTGAAACAACCTGTAGTTTAAGGACCTCAATGCTCTAATATCATACATGTTAATCATATTATCTGGATCTTTCTATAAACTAACAACTTTAATCAAGGCTTAGCGCATAAAAGTTCATTGTTTCCTCTTTGGGTATCAATTTGACAATGAAATAGGTTTTTAGTTACCTCCGTTAATATCCAAAATACTTTGTCGAGGGTTGTTACATCACCGGGACGTTTCATGTGAAATTCAATCCACTTGAGTTCTGAGACTACTTGCACATGGGTTTTTGGTTTGAAGTGGGCTATGCACTTAACTAGTTTATCCTTTCAACTGAAAGTTCCAACAAACTTGTGTGATGCGGGTACATTTTGATTACGACAGTATACTCGTGTAGTTATTTTCAAGACTCAATATTTACAATAGTTATAAGTACACTAAAACTCAGCATAACGATTCGTGTTAGATTTCAAATTTGAAGGGCTAGGTTTGTTTAATTAACGAAGGATAGAAAATTACCGGTAAGTATAACCGTGTTTCTTAGATTTTACTTTTGAAATAAAGCTCATTGTTTGAAAATCGATAAGTTGTTATACGATACATTTTCTCCTTCTTTTGAGTCATACATCTGTAAACCTCCAGACTTATTTATTGAATTATTTATACCCATAATACCGACTCTGTTTCCAGATACCCTCAATATTTTAAAGTTAAAACTTAGGATATTTCTCTAACTTTTTCTTTGTGTGTTGTTTCCGGAACTAGACGGCTGATCAAAGCCCAATACTATAACTTCACAGAATATTGTCAACAAAGTAAGCAATGTTGGTTCCATTATGTAATTCCTCAACATGTTTTCACAACGTATTTTCAACTCCCACTATAACTGTATATTACATTTTTTATAGTATTACTGACAAGAGTGGTTTTATTTTCAGCTCCCTACTGCACCTTCAGTGACACCGTGTTTGGATACGCCGGCTGTGATACCTACCTCGTGTACAGATGTGTTCTATATGGAGGTAAGTATCTTACTAATTTCTAATTTCATTGTAGAATATTTTATTTTAAATTTTTTTTATTCATGCTAAAAGTAAGTATAAGTGGCATATTTCTGAATCTAAAGACAATCTATGTTTATGTACGTCTAAAAGCGGCCATAAATAATTGTTTGCCTGTTAAACAAATTGATGTCAATATAGCAGGGATTGGTAGAAGTATTTACAATGCTTTCAATGCAAGTTGACATAAGTAGCTTTTCTTCGTATTAATTTTCCTGTTGGGATAATTATTTTGTTAGAAAAAAATTATTTAAAGGATAATTAAACCCATATTATGTTTTACTAAGAAGTCGTACGTAACAAAACATTTCTTAAAGAATGTGAACTATTTGCAAAAGAATTGTTTAAAAGGAAGAAATTCGGTAAATGTTCTCCTATTTTCGGGTCTATAGTCATGGCACAGACTTATTCTTAACAGATGATGCTTTTAAGGTTCACTAGTATTCAATGTTTTTTTCCAATTAACAAACCACATTTGATCTAAAAAAAGAATATAACATATAAGTAACTATTACACCTAGTAGTAGTATGTGTGCCTTCAGATAAGAAAAGACCATAACAATGCTCCCATTGTATTCCCACGCCACGAAATTCACACATACCTGAAACCTTTTTGAACTTTGTGGGCTTCTTCTTCAAGAGATTTTTATCAACTGTTATTTTAGTTTACAACTTTCCACTCATGTTGCAGACTGCGAGGTCGATGACGAAGGTCAGTACCCAGTGTTCGGTCTGTCCCCTCTGTGTCGGCCCATCGGTCTCTCCTGCTTGAGGAAGGTCGAGGAGATTGTCAGGGACAACTGTCTCCCTGAGCAGAACTACTACGCACTCCCCATGAAGTTGCCCAACAAGTGCGTCACCAGCCAGATCTGCGTCAACAACCCCCCGATCCAAGAGGTAACAGTTTTTGTAAATGGAGTTAAGGATAGATAAAGAAATTAATGTTTTTGAAGGACGAGTTGTGCAGAGGTAGCGCTTGAAACTCTCCCTGGCAGCGTACCTTACACGTTTACCTTATTTAGGGTCAAACATAGCAGAGCGTTTCTCAAGACTGCGCCGCACGGATCGTAAAATACTCGTATGACGATTAAATATAAAATTTACAGCCAAGGACATCTTTTTAGTAGCTAGAAACTTTACGTCAGCCGTGTACATGTGCCTCTTAGACGTTTTGAAAGTTTAAAACAAGTTTCAAAGAGCTGTACAACTTCTGTTAAACCCAAGAGAGGTGTTCTCGCGATGCTAAGAAGGCGATTGCTTGTTTTGAAGCGTCCCAGATAAACCTCTAAAATTACCTAATTTTAAATTTTCAATTACATAACTCTTAAAAAAGAATATAAATAAGAAAATCGGCTTCCAAGCACGTATTTGAAATAATACATCGACCTGCTTGAGACGTTCCAAGTTCAAATTTTTGTTTGCCAACAACGCCGTTTTAAAACCGCAAACCTTTGCATTGACACTTTTCTTGTCTATACTATACAGTGTACAGCCTTCAGTATGACAAAAGACTTTTACAAAAAAGACCAATACAGGTTTAATCTTTAATTGAAAGAGAGCTTTCGACGTACTGGATGTGATCGTCAGGCTTGTTGCCGTACTGCACATCGAAAGCAGTGCGGTAGGTGTGGCTACAAAATGATAGGGAAGTCACCATTAGGTTGTTCTGATAAAGTGGAAGTTTTACCTTGTCTGGTTTTTAACGGACATATTCTGATATCTAGATCACATATAATAAAGGCAATTTCAAAACATACAAATGAAAATGTATACAACGCATGTTTTTTTCCAGGTTTTCGGCGTCGTTGAGCCAGTTGTCGGCGTTGGAGGCATTGGGGGTATCGGTTACGGCGGACGTTTCTTCTAAACCTTCGACTCTCGCAACGCCACGTTCTCTAGCTGTAATATAGATTACTTTTCGTACTTACTTGAAGCATATTCATTGTCGCCTCCACTGTCAGCCATCCTCCAACACATGTGATATAGTTAATGTATATAAAACTAAAATTCTAAAGTAAAAAAAGAAATCTTTTTAGAGTTTTGAATTTTGATTTACCTCGAGACCATAGTTTTGTAGTTAACTTACATTATTTTATTAATAGGAGTTAACTGTTTTGCACAGGCTTACACTATTTTTAAATTTATATAACAACAAGTTGTGTAACATAGTGTGTATTATTCACACCACTTATTTCCGAAGAAGGTGAGAATTTAAACAGTTAACATGCTATTGTCTCATTTAACTTCTTAAAGATGTTGTCTTCTTTTTATTTTGAAATAGCTGGTACTCTTGCTTTGTCACGGAAGACAATATATGATGTTATAGTACAGTGGCTGTAGAAAATGTTTGCCTGTGAGATACCTACATCAGCTGTGTGGTATACGTAAATAAAAGACATAGCTATCCAACTTCACGACGGGTAGGTTGGCAATCGAAGAAGCGATATTAAAAATAACTGTTATCCGAAAACACTTAGTTTTTCCATGTACTGTATAACCTATTTTGTGCTTTTATTTATATGTCATTTTATTTATTTCGTGGGTGTTGTATGGAAACGAAATATACCTGCACTAAACCCTTAAACGAGGTTTAATATCATAGTTCCACGCGGTTTTGAGTAATAAGCGTTCCAATGTGCATTTAAAACGTTACACACAGACAGGAATTCTTTTACGCCAGTTCAGTCTTTGCAGAGTATAAAAAAGTCCAAACAAAGAAAAAAACAATGTCAGATGGATTTATTGCAATGCACATACAAAAGTCTTATTTTGTTATAGAGTGTCCTTGCACATTAAAAGAAAATAGTTACAACTTAGTTGGAAACATAATTTTTATCATATTGTTTGGGGCTCAAACAGTTGTATCGTTTCTTTAAAAATACCTTGTTTCTTGAAACTTTAAAGTAACATAACAATTTATCTTTATTTGTTCAAGTGTTTAATACAGTAGTATATTAGTACAGTAAAACATTGTCCAAGGCTATTTTGAAAATCGAATGAATTGCACAGGAACTCGACAGCATTATAACTAACTATTATATAGTATAGGTGATTGGCCATTAAACTGAAATTTACATCATGGTTATTAAGTTTGTCTTCAACGTTTTAAAAGCCCCAAACATCCAATGCAAATTGAAATTGAAATTTGTTTCTAGTTTTTATGTCTTAAATTTGAAATCTTATTTTACTGTAAGTCACTTTAATTTTTAGTGACAGGATAAGCATTACTTAAGCATCCGTAACTCTTGTCATTATGTTTGACTCCTATAGTGATTTCCTATAGGCTAAAAACAAAAGTGTTTAACAAGCTTCTTCAATAGGAAAACAGTTCAATGTCAAAAATACTCCTTCGGTTAATAAAAAAAGAAGGTTAAACTATTCAGATATTTAGCTAGTATAATTAAACTAATATTTATATTGTGGTAGACAACTTCATATTGTTCAAATTTAAAAGTTATCTCGTTATTACAAGTTTTGAACAAGAAACGACTGTTCTAGTTTCTACTGAGTAACTAGTGTGCTATTACCAGATAGTATGACAGTCATATTAAAGGTCGTTAAGTTGTTTAGATAAAATATATTGTTTGCTGCAATAAACCAACATTCGAGAAAGAGCACACGAAGTGTTTGCTATATTGTTATCAGTTTTGCCTCAAAATAGGTCACAACCAATAAATACACTTTCTATAGTACTTTCGTGGTGAACTAACAGCCAATACATTATTCTCTGTCAAAATATTTCAAAAATAATGTTCCAGTTTGTTTTCAACCTTTTTATTGTTTGATAAACTTATTTTATAATATTTGTGTACTTTTACACTCATACTGCAGGTTGAGACGTAACCTGTTTCTATTGAAGTCTTAGCTGAAAACAAAGGAAGTGTTTGTAAAGTTATAGGTTTAAATTTTGAAACATGTTTTTTAGTATTTTGTTTGCAACTTTAACTCTTACCTCCGTCCTCGGCTACAGTCGAGATGAAGGATGTATCAGATACGGGGGTGGATCTTGCTGCCCACCCTTGAAGGCGCTTGATAATCAACATATTGCCCAGGTAGGAAAATATCTAGACAATAATTTTAAATATCTAAGACACGTTACTTGAAACAAAACGTTTACCTAATTTCCTTTGTGCTTACACAAAAAAAGTACTTCTGTGCTAACTTATTTAAAAATTATTTTTTTGAAATTAACTAAAAATATATTTAACTAATAAAATGTTTGTATTTTATTCAATTTAATCGTTTCATGGTGATTAACTAATTTTTTCTATTGACATAAATAACTTTTTTTGGCAGAACATTTTAAGGTTATTAGGTTCAGGTATAAATAATTAGATTGCTTTAGATAATCTCATTTATGTCGTTTGTACACAATCAACTGAAATAATCTGTTTATTGCGAAAGCAATCTTATCAGTAATCACTTTTTTGCAAACGTTTTGCTCATGCAGTACCTTGGATTAACGTAAACCGTCATTCAATAAAGTATCATGATCTGCGGTACTGCTAAAAAAATATATAACCTTCTATTATTCAAAAATTTTGAAATATAATATATAAGAACTAAAACTAAAAGTATTGGAGTTACGCCTTTTTTTAATCAAAGCTGTAGTATTCTTACATGAAACAAATTCGTATATCGTGTATTGTGCAGAGTGATTAATACGTAGGAACAAAAAACTACCACATTACAAATCTTTTTGATAGGACGAAGTCTGTCGGGTCCGCTAGTAATATTATAAATTAACTACACACACAGCTATTGTAAATAAACACAATTAAAACAATACATAAATCAGTATGACCACGTATGCATATAACATTATTTCTATTTAGCTCAATAATAATGTGTCAGAGTATACATTATAACTAGCTTATTTTGTTATATCTTAATTTACATAAACGCTAAATAGCTATATGTAGGCCAGATGGTGTAGTGGCATAATCACCTGCCAAGTGGCAGACCCAGGTTCGAGCCCCGGTTCGGTCCACAGTTTTAGTCTCCAAATTTCTTTAGTTATAAGTTAGCTATTTAGCGTGTATAAAAATTAAGATCCATAATAAGTCATGTGACATAGTATTTAAATTTTGTTTGTTATATTTTCATATACACATTCAGATTTAAGTATTCTAAATTTGAAAGCATAAATAAATGGGCAAGGTGGTGTAGTGTTCAGCATAATAACCCGGCAAGTGTTCGATTCCCGTGTCGTCTACACTTTTTTGTCAAATATCTTTAGTAATAACTTATTGTTTTGTTTCAGGCTTTTTTTACGCAACCGTATTACGTGACATTTTCCCCCGTCACACCAGATAGTATATCTTTGGACAACATTTGTTATACGTTTTTCCCTCTGCCTGATGGAACCGATACGTACCTTCTATACATATCCAGAGTATAGTAAGTATCTTTTTTGCATAGAAAACTTTGTAAATACTCAGAAAAAGATGAATCTGAAAGCTATTTGAAAATATTTTTCTGAGTCCTAATACATAGGCTTGCTCTTGATGTAATAATGACTTACTTAAAGAAGAAAAGTACTGATATATCTGTTTAATAGTAAAGCAAGTTAAACTAACAAGTAAATGAAGAGTTGCATTTATTAACTTGGCTATTTTACTATCGAACATTTTAAAACGCATGATGAACTACATATGGCCAATAAAGTAGCCAATAAAATAGCCAAATGCAACTCTTCACTTAGTTGTTAGCAAAGCGCAATCCTATACGAAGATCGATTTAGTAGAAATATAAATATATAGATGTTTTATTCACCTCTGACAAAGGTAAGCCAATTACTTTTGACAACGGTAACAAAATATAAATATAAAAAACAATATAAGTATAAGACAATATAAAAAAATAAATAAAACAAATCATAAAACACGGAAAAATAAGTTACATAAAAACAGAAAATAGTAGAACAAAAACATAACAGTTAAATTTAGGTTTTAGTGAATTAAGGTTTATATCTTGAGTTTACCCATCTGTTAAACTATGTCCACTGTGTTTTGTTTTAGTTGTGATGGTTCAAATGAGGTCCACACGTTTGTTTTATCCGAAGCAAGTCCTGCTGTCAACAGAGTAGCGAGTAAGTTTTCATTTAGCCACAAAAACGTTATTCTGTTTCATTGCTTAAATACTTGAAACTTGTACTTGACGTGTGATCCTTTAAGACTGCAGAACCAGTCCTAGTCACAGCGTGCCAGAAGCTACAGCAAAAGTACGGACGGCGGTGGCGTTCTCTAGGAAATCGTCTGTAGAAGTCCCAATTAGTTGTTTGTTTACCTCTTTTGTTATCTTTTAAAACAAAACGTTTGGGTGTACCACGAAAAAAGGTCGTTTATTATAGACGTTTTCAACTACTCTATGGCAGTAATTTTTAGTTGAAATAATTATAGAACAAAGATGAGAAATAAAATAGTTATGTACATAATAGAAAAATTGTAGAAACAAACCCGTTTAATAAGGTAGAAAATAAATAGAAAAAGCTAAAGGTTTTTTTGAGGTTCAGCCAAATGTTTTATTTTAAATTATGATCAACCACACAGACTTAAAATATTTTTTGTTTCCGTTTGCTGCTCCACACCTAAACAGCAAATACGTTATTTACCCAACAGTAGTTTTTGTATACTATATTCTATTGACCTGTCACTACAAACTGATGTATTTTCATTTCCAATATATTTAAAGGTAAACCCACACTAAAATATGTTACTAAATTAATGAAGGAAAATTTGGACAATATTGATCAAAAAGTAATGTATATTCAAACATGTCAGTTTCGAGAATTATTTTCCAAAACAAGCTTGAAGCCGTTTTCAAGTTCTGCAGCAAAGTGTTTAAAAAAATCAGCACTTTAACGCGCTAAAGGTTACTCAATGGAGGTTCTTAAAACTCAGATATAATATTTTCTATTTCGAGCTTTGTCTAGCTCAACAACAATGGTGTTAACAATACGAAATTGAGTAACCTTTCAATTTAAATACTGTTTTTTTCCGTAAATAACAATTTAAGTGAGCTACCCAAGTGTTATGGAGAGCTATACACCCTGTTAATGGTTTTATTATTTATATTTTGTTACATACGGACATTTGTTTTAAGGTGCTCAGTGCAGCTTCACTGACATCTTGTTTGATCAAGTGCATCGTGAAAACGTACAAGGCTGCAACACACTTCTCGTCTATAGATGCATTCTTAGTGGAGGTGAGTAGGCTACGAAGTGTTACAAAGTCCTTGACTCTTGCAATTAACTCTTATCTAAAATTAGTGTTAGCATCAATAAATATTGAGCTTAAATGCATTATTACTAGTGATTCGATCAGTTTTTAAATAGCGCATAAAAATTGGTTCTTTGTATTTGTATAGGTGCTGATGTTCTTTCAACATATAAAGATCGGTTACATCCTAAACTCAGGAGAGTACATCTGAAAACCATCAAAATAGTTATCAAATTTCAATTAGATTCTGATATTATCAGGAGAAATTTCATTGACACTTTCTATATTAAACCTTCAAAAAGAAGAAACTATACAACACGCTTCACCCATGATTAAAACAGTTATATTAGTAAACAAACTTTGCGTTATCTTTGTCAAACATACATAAAACGTATACACTCTTTAAATTTGTTCTTAGTAATTTCTTAAATATATCAACTCTGTGAACACTGTTATAAATTATATTCTAGTTCTTCCAGTTCACATATGTTCAGAACATCATAATAATTAATTTGAGATGTTTCGGTATTTTCGTAGAGTACCATCTTCAGTCACTGATTGGCTAAAATATCTCAAGCTAGTTATTATAATATTTTGACGTGATATGGACCGAAAGAACATAAATGTGACATCGGCTGCAAACGTCTAACAATTAAGTTTACAGTCAAAAGTGTTTGATCCGAATAAATAAAAGTATTTCAGAATAGTTGTTACCTCAAAAAACTAAACATTGTAGTCTAAATTAAATATGAAAATATTAATATACAGTATTAATATTAAATAATTTATAATATTTTCATCTTGAGTATACAAGCCTTTTTACAAACTATTAACCTTAAAAAGTACAGGACAACTTGTTAGAATGTGACCTTGAAGGTATAATCACTCTTGCATGAGGTTACTGGTTGATTTATTCAACGCCAACCACCGTTTGTATAAAACGGCTACCACCACCTAGTACCACCTAGTAACCAAAGTAGTAAAACCACAGTACCATCTAGTACCAACCACCATTTGTCTGTTTATAAAGTTGACACATTTTACGACTCGTCAACCTTACTAACCTTAGGTCATTCATCTACTCATTTCTCTACCTTTAATCCAAACGTTCTTACTAAACATTTGTTCCAGACTGCGAATACCTCAATTCGTACCAGAACTCGGTACCAGTCTACGGTCTCTCGAACATAAGAAGACCGATAAGCAAGAGCTGTTTGAACAGAGCCCAAGAGCTGATCCAGGCTAACGGATTGGACACTCAGGACTACTACATCTTGCCTATGAGACTGCCGAGTCAATGTGTTACACAGCAAGTATGCACGATACAACCCACTGCACAACTCTTCAGCCAAGCCATCGGCCTGCCTGTGCAGAGCTTCGCCTTCTGAGCTGTTTACTAATGTATCGTGTAATGAATGATTCTAATAAATAGTCTATGTTGAGTGTTTGGAGTTTCTTTTTATCTTCAAACTATCGTTGTTGAGGTGTACTACTTCTATATTCAGTAGAGATTTAAATTATTGTAACTTACTCATATTATCCAAGATCACTTATTGAGTTTAATTGCATGTTTGGCTTGACCCTTAGCATGTAAGCACATCCACCAATTTTGTAGTTTTCAAATGAAATGTATGTTTTGAGATTGGTTCTGACCGTTGATAGTAAATAAATAGACTAAATAAATGAATATTCAACTCTTGGCGCTGCAGTCAACTTTTTCATGATGACCACTTTCCATGGTTTTAATGACCCAATCTGGGGAACAATTGGCCCTAATTTGTAACAGGACTACATTTCATCATCCATCAAAACATGCATCACGCTCACAAATCACCACAAGGTATATTCCCTTGAAATACTTTCTAGGAATGGCCAGAGTCTGAAATCGAAATGTACTCAGCTCATTAAGTCGATTTATTTTTAGTTGTACATTGAACACTTTAGCAGGAGTTTCTGTTCCTTTATTTATTGCTGTTGCACCCAGTTTATCTTTATTGTGCAGTTTTGTTTATGGAGTTCCCTGCTTTCTATTAGTCAAATACATAATTATATCCATGTGAGAGTTGATTTTTGTCTTTGGGACCCAAAGTCTTTCTTAACATTATTTTTAATACGATTCTTTTATTATTTTGATATTGATACACTGTATTATTATCAAAGTCTAAAGTGTTTTCGTCTTTTATTATTGAGTGCTCAAATTTAAAGGATTACTGCATTATCCAGTTTTGAAGTTTCACCTCGTCATAAATTATGGCTGTATGTTATATTTTCCAAAATTTGTCAATATTTTCAAGAGTTGGAGGACTATGATTTCCTCTGTTTGTTGCATTTTAATCAACTACCTGCAGAATCCGAAAGCTATTTGTACTAGAAACACTAATTCATGATTTATCTCCCAAATATAGTTGATTTCTAGAAATAAAGAGTCTTTAAACGTTAGTTCTAGAATGTCGGATTCAGCCGCACAACTGGTAGACGGACGGACGGACGCTGACCACTTTGCCGCGTGATACAAGAACGGACCCAAAGTGGATTTTTGGATTTGCCTCAGTCTAGGGTTGTTTAAGCTTTGTTTAATGTTCACAGTTGTCCATCATATTTGATGGAGTGTCCACTATTCGGCACTTGTGACCCGTTCAATAGTAAGTAGCAAGGACAGCTACTTAGGTTAAACTAAAACCTTGTAGTCTGGACCAATATATTTAAATGTATTACCAAACATCAAGATGAAACACAGGTAGGCTCAAAAGTATTCACACATGGCCCTTAAGCTACTATGCAGGGTGTCCCATAAGTAAAGTCTCAGACTCTGGGAAAAGGTTATATGGGTCAAAATAAAGAGAAAATTACGAATAAACATTTTTCAAAACGCTTAGTTAACCAGATATTCACCATTTTATATTTTTCACTAATTATTTATTATCTTCCACACCATTTATCGGATTTGACTCAAACTTAACATAAATTTGTATCTAAGTAAGACCATTTATGGAAAAAATTACCAGAATGATCTAACTTATCATTTTAAAACGTTGGCTATTTTATGGTATTTTTATGGCATTTTGGCGTTACACCTTAAATAGCGAATAAACGGTGAGTTTTACGATAAAACAGGGAATAACGTTTTGTAGTTAATTGTATTACCTACCTATTTACATCAAGGTAAAAGATCTATTGGGAAACAACGAAGCTCAAAATGCTTTAAAAATACCATAAATAGCCACCGTTTTACAATGATAAGTAAGATCATTCTGACATTTTTTCCATGAATTTATGTTTAGTTTGGGTCAAATCCGATAAATGGTGTGGGAGATAATAAATTATTAGTGAAAAATATAAAATGGCAAATATTTGGTTAACTAAGCGTTTTTGGAAAAATGTTTATTCTTCATTTTCTCTTTGGTATTATATACACCTTTTCTAGAGTCCGGCACTTAACTTATGGGACACCGTATGTTGTTATTATTTCTGGTTATTAACCAGATTCCCAATAGCGACATAAAAAAGAATTAAACTCTTCTTGATAAAATGATGGTAGTGTCGCGTATAAAGGTATAAGAAAGTTAGACTTCCTTAGACACACAGTAAAGAATACGTAACTGAACTGTACAGAAAGACAATACAGGTATAGAAACACAATGAATGAATGTTATAAACTCGCTAATTATTATAAGTAGACCCAATATACTGTTGTCGTAGTGGTATCCTGGCTTTTAGCTTATTCTGTGGGTTAAATGCTACTTGACAACAATAGCTCAGGTAATGAACAATGGGTAGAAGGCAAAGGAATCGTACATGTGGTAATGAGTCAGTTCTGAGCTTCAAGTCCTGTAGCTTTCAGGACACTCACGTCCGGTAGGTAGTTAATTGTTTGGCGCATACTGTATACATTAAGAGTTTTAGAATGTGACCTTTGGACGCAGCACAGTGTTATCATACTATGGCTGAAAAGCAGTTTTCCCTTAATAAACCCATTTGTGTGTTTTTTCAATTGTTTTAAACATTATGAATATTTGAGAAACATATTTACCACTGAGATGGTTAAAACTGGTTTGATTCAGTAACAAGTTTTTAGGGGCATTTAAGTATTTAATCGACAAGTTACGTGTCGTACAAAATCATTTTATGAGAGTATAAGAAAAAAAGTGATAATTTACTTCCCCTTTTTTACTCAGCTTAACATACTACCCTTGCAACACTAATATAATTGTCAAGTTCTAAGAGAGTTATATTTCAGGAGTTGAAATTTTGGCACCGTTGCTCTGGCATACGGAACAAGAAATGTTGAAAAACGAATTTTTCGAACATCAAAAGTAAATAAATCAAGTTTTAGCAAGATTTTTTCTACAGTGGACCGACACTGTTTAATAAGTTGCCTCCTGATATAAAACAATCAAATAATTTAAAACGGTTTAGTACAAAATTTATTTACCATATAAGATTACAATGTATTCTACTTATAAATGTTCTGATAGTGTTAATTATATTATAAGAATGATTGAACAATGTTTTCAAAGTCCAAGTTTGATATCAGCGACTGTAATCTAAGGCAATTGCTATCTATTGTTTGTTATCTGATGTTTGTTAGTGATAAGGTTTACCAGTGTTATGTTCCACCGGCTCAGATGCCTTGGAGAGTGACTCGGCAGAAATCGATCGAGCAGTAAGCTGGACTCTAACAAATACAGTGTTGCAAATTTTAATTTTCACTAGTCTCACTACTTGGAAAATTGGCTAGCTAATTCCAATCTATTTGTATACAATGTATGTACACTTTTATTGATGGACTAAATTTCATTTATTCATTTATTTATTTAATTAGCTAATTCTTTGTTCATAATAAAATTATAAATTTATAGGTTCTAAATATTTCAATATCAGGTTTGGTTTCTTCATCAGTTGGTATATGTATGTATATGTTATGACATGTATATGAACGGCTAGACTAATGCCGTTCAAAATAAATAAAAAATCAGTCAAAAAGTAAACCGATCTTCAACTGAAGCTCTACCAAGATAATATAATATTAGGTATAAAAACGTTTCACTAAACTTAGTTACAACATATTTTTCAAACTCGTAAGATCACATAAAAAACAAAAGATTTACTTAGAAAACCCCATCAACACTGAACGTTATTCTTAGAGTAGTGAATATTATGTTGTATGTTATTAAACACGTCATCCCTCTTATTAATTTGAACATTTAACTTCATGTAATGCTAAATTGATTATATTTATGAATTTAGTTTCACTCATGTTTTATAATGTTTTCATAGAATTTTTTCCCTGTAAAAATGTTGAAAGTCAAATGATTTTAAACAGTAAAGAACTCAATGTATGGAAGGAGTTCAAGATGTTTCCGTGTTATCACAATGGATTACTGCAAGCAAGAACTCTTGACGCACGCTTATAATGCTAAACAATCGATTCTGTGCAAATTTTTTCAATCTCATGACGTATGAATAGTTGATCTTCTAAGTTGACTTATTGGTTAAAAACAATTATTGTTCACTTGTCTGAGATTCCTCTACTGTTCTGTCTTAGGTGACCTGTGTAACTGATCAGTTCAGTTTGGATTATTACTATACTGTTTTATTTTAATTTTAATCGAAACCATTTATTTAATTTGAATTGGATATATTGGCCTATCAGTTTAACGATTCACAACTAATTGTTGAAAAATCAAAAGGAATTGAGCGGACAACCAATCTGAACTAGGTAAGTATTGTTAATAAATGATTATAAAATTGAAACTATCAGTTAAAACAAAAATATATTTGTATATAATAGACTACACAATAATACATTTTATTAATATGTTTTCATAATTTGTTATTGTATGACATAGTTGAATGATAGTATGAAAAGTCAATTATTACAATTAAGGTTGAGAAAGTACTACAACCTTAATTGTAATAATTGACTTTTCATACTATCATACTTCAACTATTAAATAAATAACCTGTTACACCTTTGGCTCTTGATGTACTTCACAAAATTAATGGACTTGCGTTGAAGATTATTTCAGATAAAATCACATTGTCTTGTATATAATTATTTGTTGGTAATATTCATACTATCAGATACTAGTAAATAAAATTCTTAATTAAGATGTGTTAAAGTCATGATTTTAATAATATACATATGTAGTACATAGTACCACTTTCATTCATTTCATTCATTCATATAAAACTTAAAATGTTAATCTAATAAGATCCAGCTCTTGAAGATATGTTAAAAATTGAAATGTTATGTTCTTTTTTTACTATTAAACCTGGTTTTATATTCTTAACCCTATGAGGTCGCGTGTCGAGTATAACGCTTGGATGTCCAGTAAGAAGTAGTTTTGCTGAAAGTTTGCTTACAGGGGCAGGGGCAACCCACACGACAGGCTCTTAATGACAAATTAAAAACAAAATGAGACCGCAAAGGGTTAATGAAACAATTTTAAAACTAACATTTTTACAACATCATGTATGTAATATATATGTATAGTACCACTTTCGTCTTCAGTTTGGGAAAAACAAGTAATTTCCAAAAACAATTATATAAAGCTTAAAACTGTGTATGCCTGTTTCAATATTTACCTGGCTTAAACCCTTCTCATGACAGTATAAAACATATCTTACAAAAATGATACAATTTGAGTTTTTAATTTACATTGAATGTTAGTTTTAGTAGTTACAGTAAATTTTGAGTTTATAAATAATTACGATCGAATGTTTTTGCCTTTTAGATTCTGGAACCCGTATCGTGTGAGGAATGTAGTAAGCGAAAAGCTAATTTCAGAAAATAACTATCTATGTGAAAATCCAACAAAATTTCAGAACATATTTTTTCAAAACTCTTTGTTTGCCAGATGTTTATTATTCAATGCTGTCTCATAAATTATGATTTATCTATTAATATTCTCATACAAGATGATATGTCTGAAACTTAGGCTGCCTTTATCTTTTGATGAGCTCGTTAGAGGAAAAACCACTCTTGCGGTCGATCTTTAGTTTGCAAATAACGGGCTGAGACTAATTTGTATGAAAAACCAGACACGTGAACATGATAATTAAACCGGAATGCCCGTATGCAGCAGAGGGACATTAGTTCTCAATAATGAGACGTATTTGTATAAATCGAAAAAGAGGAAAATATTAGGCCCAACCAACACTGAACCACAAGCATGTTGACTTCGTAGTAATAAGAAAACAGAGGAATATAATATTATGACACATTTTCAGACAATAAACTTTCTTACAATAAGAATCGAAGACTGAACTTCTATGGCTATATTAAAACAATGCATCCTCATCGACTAACAAAGGACATGTAGTTTTATGACACTCGAAGTAAGCAAAAGTACAAATGGATCGTGGCAGTTAACGAAGATTTAAAATGTATTACACAAACGGACATTTCGTGATTATAAAAACACTTTTAGACACAATGTGTTCGGTTCAAAAGTTGGTCAGAGAAAGTTACTAACAGGTCGGGAGTAGCTAAGGTCGGGTAAGTCAAACAGCTCTTTGATAGAATTTTCTATTTTTGGGCATTGGAAACTGGGCTTTTAAGCGAGCTGAGCTTTGCTAGGAGGGCAAGTTGTTGTGTACTAAGTTACGGTTTATTATGTGGTTATAATTAGTGCCATAATGAATAGTGACGCAATGTTATAGTAGGTCTGGTAACCGATTGACCTGATACAATTACCACCGTTTAACGAAGTTTGGTACTTTACACATGAGACACATAATGAATTCTTATTTACTATAGCTTTGTATTCTAGTGATCAACAATGTCTCAAGAAGTAGTAATATCAGGTATCAGTGGACGATTTCCAAAATGTTGGAACATGGATGAGTTCAAGACAAAGCTGTTTGCAAAGGAAACATTAATTCACCATGAATCGAGCCCTTGGGATGAAAGTCCAGGTAATTTAGCCTTATTCAGAGTGTACTGATGTGCGCATGCACTTAGATAGACGTTTATTTAAATACGCAAATAGAAAAGTCAATAAATCATTAGTTAAAGTTATGACAAACACGACTATCTTAAAGTCGGAAGGAAAATAATTACTAACACATAGATCATGAGTTACAACAATGCACTTGCAAGGTAAATAGTTCGTTAAACATTTCATCACGTGAATAGGTTGATCTTGGTCAAAATGGCTGCTTATAAATTTGCACGAACTTTAGAGTTTTTTATGCTGCAACATTTTGTAGTAAGACTTAAAGAGAATATTGCAACCTTGTGCTATACAAAAAATCAGTTTTATACTCGTATCAATTTCAATCTTGGGTTCTTGAAAAATACAATTTCCTCATAATTAGCTTTTTTAGTGCGTGCAAAGGTTTAGGTTGTTAAGATCGGTGTAAAATTAAAGTTTTAAATCGCTGAATTGAAACGTTTACTCAACGTTTAAGCTTTCAGAATATAAGACAACATTCCAGACAAAAATTATCCTCTGGTTCCATAAGGGGTAAGAAAGTCACCACAAGAATTATAAAGGACGTTCGTTATAAGTAGCCTACTATCAGTTCTTTAATGCAAAGGTAGCCTAATTAAGTTGTTTTCATACTGGTTTAATTGTATAAATGACAAACTATTTTGAAAAAAAACACAAAATAGCTTTTGATGTGCAATTAATGTTGTAGTTGTGTATTCAGTTTTTTAAACGTATACTAGTGCAGTCTAACTAGCTAGTTTGTACAGGGTGGATCAAATTAATTGGACATTGTACGTCTGTAAATATAAGACAGTGATGTTCCCCTTAAACCATTTTCATAGAGTTAGTTAAGTTATACATAATTTTGAATTAATTTGCCTTTCTGACATTATGTCAAAATAGTTTTGAAGACATAACATCCTTGTTATGTATATTATTTGATTTTCATCATTGTATACGTGAAGTCGTGGCCCATAATTGAGTTCAATCCATTGTATATATAATTTAACACATTTTCACGTATTATCTTACACTTTTCTGAAATGGACCCATTGATTTCACACGAAACAACTCACTATAGTTGTTATGAAATGTGTTTTCAGCTGAAAGAAAGTACCCGACTTATTCCGGGAAGGTACCGGAGTGGAGAATATTCGATCAAACCTTTTTCGGCATGCCTCCAAAACTGGCTCACAACATTGACCCCTACAAGGGCATCATGCTGGAGAGAACGTTCGAGGCCATAATGGACTCTGGTGAGTTAATATACTACTTTTATCTGTGTTTGACACGTTTTGTAAAACACCTACTACACTCTAAATATGAAAGAGTGAAAACCACACCCAAAAGGTTGAAAGTCGAACCACTCTTAATTAGAAGTGGCTGGTTTTCATCACCCAAATGAACAGAATTTCACTTTTTCTGAGTGAATTTCACTTCTTGGTGGTAAACATTTTAATCCATCTTAACACATTAATATTGGATATGATAACATATCTATCGTTTTAAATTGGATCTATGCTGACGATAATAGAACAACAGTTATACATTGAAACCCATCTTACTCGTGAGCTTTTGCCTCCATCTGTTATGGAAACAAAAGGGTTGTTTTTTATTGAAGCTTACTTGAGGACTTTGGACTTTGGAAGTTTTTCCAGACAACCTGATAAGTATTATCCAATTTCACATAATTAACGGTATATAATAAGTTTACCAAGACAATTGAAATAAATAAGTATGAAATATCCATAGAATGACACATAACTAAACCCACATGTACTGCGACATCAAATTAATTATTTTAAATTTAATAAAATTTGGCGTTCACTGTAATATTACGGTATATTTCAAAGATGCAAACTTTTCATTTACACAACACTCTTAAATTCGAATTCTCCCACTTTATCCAAATATTTATCTTGCTAGTTTTTTGTTCTTCCAACCTTGTATCAAAAACTCGCCTGTATTTTAGAATGTGACAATTTGTGATACAAGCATTTGGGGTGCGATGGGACAGTCTTAGAAAAATTTGACAGCTTGTTGATAAACTAAACTACCGCTTTTGAAGGCAACCGTCCATGAACTAATGTTCTGAGCCTCCCAGTTAGGCTGAGAAAAGAAAGACAAATCCATGTATTTTAAACTTCTGAATGTAGTTATCTCCATTGCAGTTTTCAACGCGTTAAAACTGTTATTTTTTTGAAGAATACCAACTCTAGACAAACGTAATTTCCACATTACTATTATATACTTCTATACATCTGTTTTGTGAACACAAGAATATTTATACTTTGCAGGCATCAACCCTTTCGACTTGAGGGGCCACGACATCGGTGTCGTCACTGGGAACTCCATCAGCGAGGCGGAGATAACACGGTTTGCAGAAGGAGCGTACCTGGAAGGGAACGGCATGGTTGGACACGCCAGAACAATGCAGGCCAACAGAGTGTCTTACTTTTTCAACTTCTCTGGTAATTACAGAAAACAAATACACAACACAACGTCTCTGTAACAACGCTCTTAAACCCGGTCCTTTGGCCTGCCCAACTTTGAGAGAAAAGGACGTAACTTGGTTAAACAGCTTTTTGATGCACAATGTGTTTTCAAAGCTTACTTATTATGTCAGAGGTTGAAATGGTATTACGGTTGTTTTCTATAGTTTTTAAGTGAACAAAACGAACACGACGTTTGGGGTCTGGGATCTGATACCGTCTTCAGATGAAAATTTAGCCTAAAACATAACACAAAACGTTAGGAAATAAGCTAGTATAAAAGTAACCAGCGCAAAATGACCAATCACCCACAACAAAATAATTTTAAATTTTCTGACATATTGAGTCTTATAGCAACTATCTTGAGTCTTTTTTCTAGGCCAGCTGTTATAAAATTCAACAAGTTTAAGGAAAAATAATATCATTTGGTGGTAAGTGACAAGTCAGCTTGCACTGATTAATTCTAGACTAGCTCATTTCCTAATGTTTTTGTTATGTTTAAGGTTATTTTTCACCTGAAGATGGGATAAGACTCTAGATCCCGAAACGTCGTAAAAGTATGTAAAACGTCTGTAATGATATTTAAACCATTGAAATCGTACCATCATCAACAACACAAACTTATGCTATAACATAAAAGTCACGGCAAGTGCTTTGGTGGTATGAGACATAAGAGTCAACTTACGTCTGAGTTTACTTTACAAAACTAGCATTCGACTGAAAAATTTAATTTTTCCACTTAGGTCCGAGCTATAACCTGGACAACTCCTCTAGTTCTGCCATATCTGCTCTTGAGTTGGCCAGGGAGATGGTTGCCAATGGTTCAGTGGAAGCAGCAGTGGTCGGCTCGGTGAATCTAGTGAACTTCAACTCAGTAAACAGACAGTACGAGCTTCTCAACTTCTTCTCGCCGAGTGGAAAATGCTTTCCTTTCGATGAAAAAGGTAAAGCATGATATCCTACTTAATAACTTACGCATTGTGCTGATGAAAAATGGTATCAATTTCTTTTCTGTTTTATACTCCTACACGAAGTTTCTCCTTGTTTTCAAACATGTCTCATGTCTGTCTGTTTGCAGCTGAAGGAATGGTAAGAAGTGAAGGAGCGGTAGTGTTCTTCCTGCAAAGGGCACAGGACGCGAAGAGAAGCTACTGCACTGTGGTAAAGTCTCAGGACTGTTACTTGGGAGACAGAACCTGTGGTTTCTTGTCGAGTGATTCTACCTATAACACATTTCTGAAACACTACTACAGCAGTGGAGAAGTGGGTTTTGATGACATCTGTTATCTGGAGGCTAACGGCTTTGCTCATAAGGTAAGTGTGTTTCGAAAGTCATAGCTAAGCCGTCTTGGCTGTCGGGTTAAAAGCGTAGTCTAAGTCATGTTTAGCATGTTCCGTTGCATGCTGTTCGGAACAACTAATCTGTTTGGATATACAAAATTTTGGTGGATAAGTTAAAACTTAAAATTACGGCTCAACCTGGCCGCTACTTAACCTAGATCAACCTAATTTTCGATGAGAGGCATAACCACCGATCATGTATCAAAAAGTACTTTAATATGCCCTCATAACATAGGCAACGCGTGTTTGACCAAGTCCATTTTTCATAAGTTGAAGAGAGTGAGTAGTATGGTGAAAACATTAATGAAGACATTGGCTCGTTAAGATAACACCTGATAAGCATTGATGGCAGAAACTGTAGAATAGTTGGTTACCAATATGCTATAAACTATGAATGCAGGTTTCAGGACCAATTTGAAGTTAATTACCTTCTTTGTAGCCTGGAGATCCTGATGAAACTTAGATGCTAGATGTCTAAGTTTCTAGCATCTGGGTTTAATCAGGATCTCCAGGCTACAAAGAAGGTAATTAATATGATATAGTTCAAAGTGACCCTTCACACCCATGAGGAAGGAAGTCAGTGTCCTTATCGAAAGCTCATTATCTTACAATACCCTAATAAATTCTGACTTTTTGGGCCTCACTCACCTTAAGGTTAGCGGAAGACTACGATGTCTTGAAGATTGGAGGATCTTCACGTCAAAATTACACACAGACACACACACACACATAAACACAACAGTCTTCCGCACTTCCCGACGTTTCGCGGCACCTATAAACGTACCGCGTTCTCAAGGGCTTTCGTCCGGTCTTTAACACGTTGCGAACGACGAACCAAAAAGTCAGAATTTATTAATTGACACCTCACCTGATAAAACATGTCATTTAAATATACAATACCCTACTACATTTCCATGTAGGTTTTTCAAACTTGTTTGTTTCTTAGTCACTCTCGATACATCTATTAAATGCTTTACAAAATACAATCATTATCACGTTTAGTTCTTTATTGTTAGTATTTGTTTTAAAGTATTCAACTTTTCCAGGATATTGACGCCTTGGAGCTGAACGCTATTGCAAACACCTTTCAAAGGACTAAGGAACGTCCTCTTCTGATTGGTTCCGTATCCGGAAACGCAGGCTACGGAGATGCTGTAGCTGGATTCTTCTCCATGGCTAAGACGATCATAGCCTTGGAGTCCAATATGATCCCAGCAACCATCAACTACACTTCTCCTAACAAGCGAATTCCGGCACTACTAAATGGTGCAATCAAAGTAAGTTAATTCAAATTTTTATAAGATACATCAAAGCTGTTTGACAAACAACTGGGTATTCCATTTGGATATACACACATCGTTGTTGATAAACTATGTTTGAACAATTCCCGGAAGGTTTATGGTAACGTTTTAAATTTCAATAACATTTTATAATGACATTCCTTTAACCTAATCCCGAGCATTTGGGGGAAAAGCCATCGTAAGGGACTAGATTGAGCTTGATATGTAATAAAATGTGATAATTTTCAGAGAACCACGACGTAAATCTAACTTTTCAAAGCTAACTGTCACTAAAAAAGCACAGTTTCTAAGTCTTAATTTTTCAATCTTGAAAGCACCACTGTTTTGGATGGTCATCTTAACTATAGTCCCTAGTAAAGACATTTATTTTAAAATGCTGCATTCAAATTTCTCTCATAAATACTTGTAGACCGTTCTGATAAACGACGTCAGCTCTTTAGATTTAATTTAAAAATTTTGATTCTTTGAATGTGTTTGGGGTGAAATAAAGAGTAGTCAACTTTTTATATCATTTATTTAAGACCGATTTTAAAGTTAATAATTCGTCAAAACCAGTTAAGGGTATTAAGTCGTTTTAAGAGTGTTTAATCACATCCTATTCTTCCGAATTTATCTTTTAGCCAGTAACAGAGCCAACGATACTCCCGGGGGATACAGTTGCTGTCACCAACGTTAACCCATTTGGGTCCGTGGATCACGTGGTTCTTAAACGCCACAAGAAGACGAAGAAGCCACTATCTGTCGGTGGACTACCTGAAGATGGCCTTCACAGACTGGTTACCTTCCAAGCTCGCCATGAACCAGGAGCCAATCAGACCATGAAGGAGGTACATTCCTCTCAGAATACCAGCGTAGAACAAAATATCCAGGAATAATAAAGCCTTATTAACAATAAAGCCT
Organism: Matsumurasca onukii; assembly: GCA_018831715.1. NCBI lineage: Eukaryota > Metazoa > Arthropoda > Insecta > Hemiptera > Cicadellidae > Matsumurasca > Matsumurasca onukii. The sequence continues at coordinate 52,636,047 of CM032061.1, read as the reverse complement.
AAATTTGACTTTGTGATTAATTGAAGATGTTTGGCTTTTGTAGTATAATTATGCTAAAAGACTGAAAATCTAAATTGTATAAATACGTGTTTACCCATCATCCTTAAAATGATGTTAAATCTCAAAACACGTAATTATTGGCCTGAGAGAGTTAACTGTAAGCTTTAAAATAAACTTTGTACGATTTCAAGAACACCGTTTGAGGCAATCTACAACTTTAGGCATGAATACATGTTTCTTATCTCGCCCACTTAATCCTCAGGTAGAGTTACATTTTTCAAAACTTACTAATTTCTACGTTATTGTTTGTAATACATTCTTTGTCTCCTAATATTTAAAAAAACGATGAAATGTATAACAATTTCAGCTCTATATTACAATAGTTAAATTGTATAACATTATGAATAACTTAAAACAACAATTTAAATAACAAAATATTTCGAATACAACAAGGCCAATAAAGAGTAATAATTTTTATTCCACAAGCGCTTTCGACAGCAATGCTGTCATCGTCAGGCAAAACTTGTTACATGAAAAATTAAAATAATCAAAAATTAATATTTATATACATATTTATATACATTAATATTGTATATAAATATTAATTTTTGATTATTTTAATTTTTCATGTAACTAGTTTTGCCTGACGATGACAGCATTGCTGTCGAAAGCGCTTGTGGAATAAAAATTATTACTCTTTATTGGCCTTGTTGTATTCGAAATATTTTGTTAGTATTGCCAATAATCTCCATTTCAAGAAATTAACAATTTAAATGTTTAACATAATTATAACATTATTACTATAATGGTCACTACTTTAATGTTTAGATTTCTTCAATGGCAGTTGATACTGACTTTGTCTCTTTGGTCAATGACGCTTTCAAAACGAAAATACCCGCCTACATGTGGAGAGGATATACTTTACTTCCTCTGGACAAGTCAAGTCATCAGAGTGTCGCGGTAAGTAAACAAATAATCAATAAGTATTTAATATTGCAGTATATTTTGCAACAATTTGCACATTCAGCGGATCCACGGCGAATTGGTATTGCGTGCGACTCCGGAGCTCATCCCTGCAGTCACTACTTACAATTAGTAATGTGTAAATACAATGACGCTAGATAAAGGTCGAGGTTGAGTGGTAGAAAGGACTTCATAGTCCTAACTTCGCCTCGTTTAACAAAACAAACTTTACCTTTACCTTTTATGTGCTCCGAACATTTTAAATAACTAGTAATTTTAGCGTTATACTCGTATAACGACTTTGCTGTGACCTTTGTACAATGTACTCGTAATACAACTAGTTCTAAAGTGATGTATGAACTGAAAAGATGTGTTAACTGAAAGACATTTTTTATTTTAAGTGTGAACTACTTAATTACTTAACTGAAATTTGATACTCTTTCGGCCAGATAAAATATGAGAATAACTACCATAAATTATATAACCACATTACACCATTCATTTTAATTGTGACGCATTTCGATGTTTCTAAAAATGTTTTAGTTTAAGGTTATGAAAAATATGCCCGCTGATCTAAGATCTTGCCTTATTATTATTAAAATAAATGTACATCCTCTAGCTGAATTAGGAAATGTATACAGTTGGAACTCAAGTCCCTTTTATCTTTTTCAGGAAATTGATTTAACTAAAAGGCCACTCTGTTACGTCTTCTCGGGGATGGGATCCCAATATGTTGGCATGGGACGAGATCTGCTAAAGTTCCCAGTGTTTGCAGCAGCCATTGCAAAATGTGACAGAGTTCTGCGTCCTAAGGGAATTGACATCAAAGAAATCATTACAACGTCTGATCCGGCAGTTTTCGACAATATTCTCTACTGTTTTGTTGGCATTGCAGCAATCCAGGTAAAATGTGTACATAAGTTGGTTTGTATTTTAAGTACATAAGTAATCTTTAGTATGAAATGTTCACTAAACAAGTTGGAAGCTCAAACTATAGTTTTATTTAATCGGTAGTTCCAGCCTTAAAATATTTCCTAACATGAAAATGTTGTCTTTTCTCTCTTCCCTGACCTAATTGAAAGCTGTTTGTCTTTTGGGTTTACCAAGACTTTGAGGTGGATTTCACACGATTTTAACTATTGATAATAATATCATCTTCAATCTTCGGACTGTTGAAGGTCAACGACTAAATCTCCCTACAGACAAATGTAATTTCTCTACTTTCAATGATGGGACTTCACTAGGCACGCCAATTTTCTTGTCCAACATAACATGACCTAACCTCAATCCTCGTCGAAACTGCTTCGCGGTCTTTATGGCCACCGTACGTATTACTACACTCATCACGTCCAATCTTCATCACAATTAGATGGTTAAACTGTTAAAAACAAATGCAATATTTAAACGTGAAATACGTTTTCAGGTTGGGTTGTTGGACATGCTGAAATTGATCGGCATAACTCCTGACATTATGGTTGGACACTCAGTGGGCGAGTTGGGGTGCGCTTATGCGGATGGGTGCTTTACAGCTGAGGAGACTGTACTGGCAGCTTACGCAAGAGGAAAAGCCAGCTTGGAATCACCGGTCATACGAGGCATGATGGCTGCCGTTGGTAAGTAATTATATATTTTTAAATCGGCGTGCAACGAATTAAAAACGTCAAAGGGCATATTATCTGTGTAATTTTGTCTGTCACCTCAGAAAACAAGCCGTAAAGAAATGCATTTTATTAAACCTGTAAAAAAAGCTAAGCTCACTTCCACCTCTCAAAAAATTTGATAGTGAAAAAAATCAACGCAATCACATACATTTGTCAGTCATGTTATAGGTCTTGGTTACAACAATATGAAAGACAAAATCCCCGCCTCTATCGACGTAGCTTGCCACAACTCCATAGACAGCTGCACCCTCTCAGGTCCCACAGAGGATGTCAACAAATACGTGGAACAGCTTCAGAAGGAAGGAACGTTCGCGAGGGCTGTCAGCGCAGGCGGGATCGCATATCACTCTAGATATATCAAGCCTGTGGCGCCTAGACTGCTTCAGTACTTGAAGGAGGTATGAAACTTAAAGGCTGGAAGCCGACTTTTCCAGCTGAATTGAGCGTACTGAGGTTTTTAAAGCCGTATGCATAGCGCGCATCTTGCAGCCTTCCCGCTATAAAACTAACTACAGTACAGCTAAAACAGGTGACGGTGTTTTTTAGACGGACTCGTCTGTATGAATCTCGAGGTTTTCTTGTCGTCGTTCGCTGCTCCACACCTGAACGATAGAACAATTACCAATTACCATAATTATCTTTTTCATTAGCCTTGTGTCAGTAACACATTTTCAATACACTGAAAGGGTGAGACACAGTTAATGTATAACGAATAGGCCGGGCCTTTTTTACATAAAAATGTATAGACCTTCAAATACAATTTTAATTTTAATTGAAACGTGAGTAGCCGTAGTAAACAAATATTGAACAACCAAGGATTCACAGGCAATATAGATCATTAAAATAATTCCAATTTAGAGCAATCTCTTTTTAATTTTTAATTTCAAAGTTGTTAAGGCTTTTTAAATATTAAAATACACTACGGGAAAGTAACTTTGCAAGATGCTGCAAAATAGTCATGTCAATAAAAATATCTTTGTGTAAAAAATATTTTATTCCGTAAACAATACACAATGCTTACTGTACCACAATAGTCAATGGACCATGTTCAAGCAAGGAACACTTTGCTTGTTTATTTGCTTATAATTTTAAATCATCCAAGGTTTGTTAATTTTACAGACCCTACCGACGCCAAAGCCCCGATCCAGCAAGTGGATAAGTAGCTCAGTACCTGAGTCTCAATGGGGAACCAAGGAGGCTCAACTGTGTTCTGCAGAGTATCACACCAACAACCTACTCAGCCCTGTGCTCTTCGAGGAGGCCTGCGCTCACCTTCCTGAGGTATAATCAGTCACCACTTGTATTCATGAAGATTGTTCAGGTCTAATCGGTTAAATACAGCATTTTCAATCAACCATTTTCTGAGAATATAAAATAGCTGATGGAACATGCTTTTAGGTTGATCTAATGGTCTGTATTTTTGTGTACTAGAGACTTTTGCAGGTCATTAGGCAAAACTTACACGGTTGTTTTAAAGTTGTTGCCAATATTCATTGGTTCGATCTCCACCTACATTACGACGAAATAAATTCCATTTTTTATTCGGCATACTAACGACCAATGAACACAGACGTTTTGGGTACCTATACAAACTTGATAAAAGCCTTTTATGGAATAACCCTACTGATGGCTCTGAAAAATTTGTACTAGTGGAAACAAAGCCGATGCAGTGGATCGCAATCTATAAAATACCGCCGTAACAGTTTTGTTGAAATTAAGAGTTTATTTGAAAACATATAATGAAAGATCAATATGTTATTTACGGTGATTTGGAAGCTGATTTATAATGTTTTCTCTAAACTTTTAAAACTTCAATTTGTTTTTGCATTGCCTAACACTTGTTTATTTTTATTTTCCTTTTATTTTTTGAGTGATTTCGTTAACAAAATCCGTGTATTCCCTTTAAACATTAAAAAAATTTCAATTTCAGAACGCCATTCTTCTCGAAATAGCTCCTAGAGGATTACTTCAGGCAATTATGAAAAGGTCGATGGGTGCGGACCGCCTGAACCTCTCACTGACTGAAAGGAATGCTCACAGCAACGTCATCAACGTACTGAATACACTTGGACAGTAAGTATAGAAAATAATAAATTCATGAAAATATAAGTATAGATTCGAATAGGCTTAGAATTTATTTTACCATTATCATTATTGTAATTTGGACCATTAGGCCTACTCCGGTACTAGAGATTTTATCGTTTCTAAATTATCTGTAAACTTAGTTTAAGCGTACATGTCAACACAATTCACTTGTAAAATGGCATTAAACCTAAGTTATGTTATGTATAATTAACAAAACATACTCGTATTTGCAATATTATTGTATTTTTTAAACAGCAGTAATAGGCTTGACATAAGAGATACATATCAATTATAAATACTCTTTTGAGCATATGAATGCCAATAAAAAACCGGTCTAAACGTGTCTTTTTCTGTTAATAGTATAGTTCGTGATTTAGGTGGTCCTTAAGAAAGTTAGAAGAGTCCCCAGTAGATGCAACAATTGTCGAAAAGTTAGCATTGGGATTTAATTAACCTTTCCTTACAACAAGGCCTGTATGTTGCAGAAAGGGCCTTAAAACAATATTTAAACAAACCTCATTATATAAGAAAAACTGCGATTAAGTACATGTAAATTTATTTGCCGGGTGATGATGCTGACCACTACACGATATGACCCAACTGTTATGCCTATTATGTTATTCAGAGAAGTACATAAATCTAAGTTTTTATCCCGGTTCGGTCAAAACATTTTGGCTTCAAGTTTCTTTAATAATAAATCATTTATTTAGCGTTTATACAAATTTAGATCTAAAACAAAAATAACATAACACTTATAACTATGATGTTTTCAAGTACATTTATAGGGAATGTAACTAAGACAAGTCAATGTTGAATTGTCTAGACTCTACCTGAAAGGAGTGGATATGAACGTCAACCTCCTGTTCCCCACTGTGACGTACCCGGTGGCAAGGAACACTCCAAGTCTCGCCAAACTGATAACATGGAGTCATGAAGACGCAGCATTTGGAGAACTTACAAAACGCATTACTTGGGTTAGTGGAAATTGACATTTGTACGAGAAATCAACAGTTTAGAATGTTTCTGTGGGACAAATAATTTTTATAGGCTAAGTTTGAATGCTTTAAGATATACGTTAAATGGAAGGTGATTTTCAAACTTAATTTTGTTTTACAAACTATACACTTAAAAAGTGCCACCCACTGGTATTTAGAGCTATTATAAAGGCACTTTAAAATAAAAATCAATCATGTGATGTTAAACTATGTTATGTAATATAACCTGGAAATATATCAATTGGGATTCTCTATGATAATAATGAAGATTCTACCTTATTACAAAATATATTGAACATCTCAAAATAAAAAAAACAATACATTTTTCAACTGCAAACCACAAACAGAAAATCAGCAAGGCAAATATATCAATAAACAGAAACGTTAAAAAGAGATGAAATTTACCTTTCTGCAACCCTGTTTATTGTCCTATTAAGAATTAAGAACTTAAACAATGGTTTGAACCTTGTTAACGTTGCTCATCAATATCTTATAGTAGCATAGAAGTTCGTGATAACACAAAGCGATAAGGAATTATAAGCTTTTACCAATCCTATTGGTTCTCTACCAAATTCGTAATTGGTTTAACCTATTTTTCAGATGCAAAATAAAGGGAAGAGAGCAAAGTATATCGACGTAAGCCCAATGTCTCCTGAGTACGAAGAGTGGAAAAATCTAACGATAAATAAACAAATCCACATGCCTCTGTCGTGCCAGCTGGTAAGTTTATGTCAGTGCAATATACCGGGTGTCCACAAAAGGCCGGTATTTTTTATCGAGTTTTGGCATATGTACAAGGGGCAACTGAAGTGCTTGTTGCCACATTTTGGAGTTTGTTACTCATCTCAAAATAAGGATAGCTTAGTGGGTGGTGCGTCTTAAAAATTTATGTTTAAACTGTTTATACCTATATTGAAATTAACACATTAAAAGCTGTTATTTATCTTCAATGGATTTATAAAACTAAATACAAGTAATAACGCAAATAATTTATTAAGAAACCACGTTCAACACAAATCGAAGTATATCATTAATTTTTTATGTTTATCATTTATCCATTTATCGTAAATTTCCACCATCTTGGTCTGCCCAATTTGGTTTCACGACTTTTTGTACACACATTGCGTATGGTAAAATAAATGTTTATACAAAGTTTTATTGTGATCGGATCATACATGCAGTTTTTCTTGTATGAAACCCATTTCCGGGGAAACGCCTTCGACCCTTTTACGAGCAGTTATAGAGTACATTATCTTTCGTCACAGGATGTTTGCTATTATTCACGATGAGGCTTGTAGCTGCCCATTTGGTATGTGTCCTATCTCTATAAAAATAATAAGGTTAAAGATTGCTAACAATGAAATAATATCGTCGTTTTAGATAATTTTCATAATCATTTTCAGATGTTCCCTTGGCAGATGATATTTGGAAAAAAACTGTTGAAAATCACCGAAAGCCCCGTGATTTTAGAAAACGTTTCCATAATGTCACTTTTACCCATTAGTGAAGAAGGTAAATATGCAACTTAAATTTGTTTTCCTTTTATAAGTCATGTGCTGCCAACTTTCATTTTTGTTTCAGAGCTTAGTTATTGACTCAATGAAACATTTGAAAACGTCGTAATATGTTGTACCTTTTACGCAACTTGAATATTAGGTTTCAGGAATATTGTTGACTGTGGGAACAGATACCATGTAACAAACAAGAAAAACAACATAGAGGGCAGTAAAAAAGAGATAATTTCAGATTAAGTTGTCCAATGAAATGTTCCTAGCTACGTAATCAATCAAACTGGTGCAAACGTAAGACGAAATTTCAGTTTTTGCAGTAAATGGTTTTTGTTTGAACATACTTTTAATTATAGAAAATTTAGAAAACATAAAAATATCGATAGGGTGGACTTGTTTATAATAAAACAATTTATTCGATTACCCCTAAAGCCTTCATGTAGAAATCGATAAATATTTCTTAAAATAAGATTTGTTTACAATAATTAACGATTTGTTTTTTGTTATTTAAATTATTGTCTAACACGTTTGCCTGATGATGCATTTCTGTTGAAAGGAATTGTTGATACAAAAATAATTCTACATTGGCCTTTGTGTTTGTATTTATAATACTTTTATACAGGGTGTGTTTCCATCCCATAAACTGAACACGTTAATGTTTCTAGGTTATTGCATCGTGATAACGTTTGCACCTGTCAGTTCAAATTTCGAGATATCGATAATGAACAAGAATGAATCCTTTGACAATTTTCTTGTCGGAAGACTGTACGATACAAAAGCAGTAGAATTCGATATGCCGATTTGCCAAGAAGATCCATCAAACCTAGAGGAATTGAACACAGAAGAAGCTTACAGTATTTTGAGAAGATTTGGTTACGAGTTAGGTTCCGAATGTCAAATCGTTAAACGACTTCTTCTTGGCGAGAAAGGTTTGTATCGAAACTGCTATCATTATGGGATATACCTACTTAGTCAATATTGATAATTTACTAGCTGACAGTACCCGTGCTACGGTACGGGATTCTATTAAATTGTATTACATTTATATTATTAAATATTACATTTACATAAATTATTCTAAAAATAGATGTTTTTGTTGTTTGGTAAATCAAACTGTTTCAACATCAGTTCTCCTCGTAGTTTTAGAACATAACCTGTCCGACACGCAGGTTAGCGCTAAAGCCCCGCTTCATGAACAAAATTAATTTCCTTTGCAATGTGTTACGTAGTAAATCACTAATTTTAACTAAAGTTCACTCCGCTTACAATCGCGCTTCAGCTTTTCGTACTCCATTACCACGGATGTTTAAAGGCTTTTCGCTACGCTCACAGTTATGCTTCGGCCTCAGGCTTACAGGGTTTTATACTGCAAGTTTTACTGCATATTATGAAAGGGAAACGAAAGGTAGTAACAAATGAACAATAAAACTGAAAAGGATGTACTGAAAAAATACAAAAATAACGATACTTGTAGATAGGTATGCTAATGGAAATTTACAAAAACATTGTTTAGGTTGAACGAACCGTATATAAACTAAAGAGTCTGCGTATAATGTCCGCTACATTTTTTATACACGAAAGCAAACCCTAGTTAAACCGCTCAAACCAGTGTAATGTAGCCCAACTTAAAAAAAGTAATAATTTCACCGTACACTAAATAAATTACTACAACCCATGGGAAAGGTGCTCAAACTTATTACTGAGGAACAGAATTGCAGACCGGGTTAATATGTTGTAATATTGTAGTAATTCAAAGGAGTGAGGGTTAGACCTTTTGGATACACGGTATAGCTGTTTATATGTTTTCAGAATTTAGCGCAACGTTGGTTTGGACGGGAGAGCTGAAGTGGTTTCTTGACGCCCTGCTGCACCTGGTGATGGTCTTCCAGACTGACGCAGATCAGAAGCTAATGTTGCCAACCTGCTGGAACAAAATGCAGATTAATACACCTGCTCTTGCCAATCTTCCTGAAGGTAATTTAATAAATTATGTTTGACAAAGTTTGGATAAAATATTTAGTTATATATTTATTGATCAATGTTTGCTTTTTAAGAAATGAGTAGTGTTATGGGTAAATATATAGATTTTACGTTCATACAAGCATCAACTACAGCGGTATGATTGAAAAGGTGAGTGATCATTTACTGTTAGTTTCATTCGTGTTATTCGTAGCTTTTGAAGGAAATTCATAATATAGTAGGCTTAGCTGAGTATGTATATTGTAGCAGTTTTACATCCGCAGTCGACAACTGCTAACCACAAGGACTAAAGTAATAAGTAATTTATCAACAATACTTGTACACCAAGCCACTCGTAAATCTACGGACATTTGATGCGGAAATTTGTTACTAAAATACTATTGAGAGTGATCTTTTTGTTCACTATCGATGGAAAATGTCCGCAATAATAGTTCAACTTCTGACTATTGATAGGATAAACATGTGTAATGAGTTGCTGTCTGCAACGCTCGGAGAGAACCAAAGTGCACACCATAAGGCGCTTTAAAAAATGAGATAATCAATGTACCTATGAAATAAACATTTAATGACACACTATTGTTAAAAGTAAAACATCTCGTCAGTAACTATTGTACTAAAGTCTCAGATGGTGCCTATTTGTTCCATCCATCGTATTAAGTTTTATTCTTTCCAGAATTATGTACAGGCCAGATTCAGACAAAGTATAGACACATCTCTCACTTAATGTTGATATAATAATCTGAAAAGCTACCAAAACAAAACTAAAACAAGCTCAGACTTAATGTGTGTTGAATACTGTGTGCAGGAACGGAGATAGAAGTGCACTACGACGTAAGATGCAACCGGTTGGTATGTGCCTATGTTGAGTTGTTGGGGTTGGTTCTCAGTCCAGCAACCAACATTCAACCCCCTAACCTGACCTGGAGAGAGATTAAACAGCAACCCTACATGGATACCAAGCTTTCGGTAAGTATTGAAGATTCTTTGTTAGAAAACAGAAGCAGCTTCCTATAACTATAACCCTGTTCTTCTAATTTAAAAAGCGTCAAAACATCATAACTAGCTTGAGATATTTCGGTCTCACCGTAGAGTACCTTCTTCAGTCACCCATTGGGCTTCATACTGCAAAGGCACCTTTAACTCTACTTACTTAAAGATCACACCTAACCCCTACAAAGCATTTTTCAGAAGATTAAGCAAGATGTCTAAATAAGTTAAAATAATTTATTCAGATTAGCCTTATTACGTAAAAGTCTGTTCAAATGTGTCTAGTGTTTTAAACATAAGGTGTGAGGGTACACATACCTACGGGTATTAGAAATAACAGGCACAATTGATTTGTGGCTTACTATTGCATTTGTTTAGCAAGTGAACGAAGCCACCAGTTTGGAGTTTGTTTACTTACTCGTAGTTATAATTTTACCATTCGCAAACGTATCGGTCACTAGTACATAAAAAACAGGCATCGTGGCCAGTATTTTTTAAGAATATATTTTTAGTAAAGTTTGATATATTTACAGAGTTGTACGCATTGTTTTCATTTGCTCTAAGGCTTTTGATCTACAACTCTATGAATACTGACTTATTTTATATTTAAAATAAGTTGGACCTGTTGGACTGCAGTCGTATTTGTATTTTTCAGGAAAAAGACTTCTTATCAGTTAGTTTTCAACTGGCAGCCGAAGCCAACTTCCTATCCTGGTTTAAAAGCTTAGTTACTGTAGAAGTTTTATTGGTCGGGGGTGAAAAACAGGACGACGCTCACTTTGTGTCTAAGATAAAGGAAACCCAATCATTCATTTCAAACATGGAGGTGAGTAAACATTTGAGTCGTAGCTATTTTGTCAGAGTTAGTTTTGACATAGAACTATCTAATAGAAGCCTAATTCAAATGGGACTCCTGCATGGTGAGGATAACCAGCACCCGGTTGGCATCAAACTTTACAAGCCTTAAAATATTTGTTTAAAAGAGAACATAGTCTACTCAAATAACCAGCTGTCTAATATAAGAAAGTAGCGCACCTACAGGCAACAATCCCGTAATGCGCACATTCTGAAGTTTGACAAAAACGAACTTCCAGCAAGTATTAGCACTCAGTTGAACTTCTATATTGTAACAACTGAGTTTTATTTGCTAAAGGCACATGACCAAATGGGAAAAATTGGTTCAGCAAATATTGGATCAAAACCTAAGTACAGTTAGCGCCAACTAGCATGGAGCACGACTTGGGCATGCGCGTAGATCACTCTTCCCTCTCCACTCCGCCAAGTACAGTCGGTGACAAGCAACCCACAATACGCATCTAGCGGTGTCACTGTCACAACAATTAAACATAACATAACCAAAGTTTTAAATCATAAGTTTGGATTTAGCTTCAATTCTTATTAAAACAACGTTGAAAAAATAAAACAGAATCAACTAAACTGAGTTCAAGTGATCAAAATAAACCTAACGAACTTTGACTATTTATGTAATAGAAAACATGATACTTTAAAAAGTTCCTATTTGTAAACAAATCGCCATCTTGGATTTTGTTGGAACGGACTGTACTGAGCCGTGTGAGGGAAAATGTACCTGAGAGGGGCGGGGCTACAGTCACAGCTGTTTATATTCTGCTCTCCGCGTTTCATGCTAATTGGCGCTTTCTGTAAATCTGCTTTGAGTAATTGCAAAGGTCACGCAAAAACAAAACTTAAGTTTAACAGAATTACCTTTTACTTTAAAGTCCTTGTAAAGAAAAAACGTGTAATGTGTGTTTTTAGCTTAAAATATCCGCGGTGGATGCAGACAGTGCCAAGAAAGCGCTTAGTACGATGGGTCAGAACTGCTATCTGGTAGCAGGGGAATACAGTATTGTCTCTCAGCTGGCTTCGGACAAAGACGTGAACCAAAACGTCTTCTTTCTAGCGTATGTCAACTCCAACAACGGACTCAGACCGTCTCTGAGACCAATACTGACGCACGTGGCAGAGGATGGGTATAGCCTCGTTCTTCTTAGAAAGGTATTGTATTTTGGTCGTTACAATCACTAAACGTACCACAGGGGACGAAATGTGATTTCTATCCTGAATTTACTTGCTTGGAAGTTTTTGGTAGAACCAATATTTTGTCCCCAGGAGTGCGGTTGACACGGATCAGCTATGGTTTCAAAGAAAACAACTTAACCGCGCGATACACCAAGTTAAAGGGCTTTGTAACTATTCTTAAAATCTAATGCTATGTATTTAAATTGAAACAAAATTTAATCATATAGTAGTGTTGGTTTATAGTTCAAGAAGTTTAAACTTTGAAACAACGCCCTATTAAACGGAGTGAACCGATAAACGTTATAGATTTTTGGCATTGTCCTCTACAAAACCTTTAATATTATTCCAAATTTACCTTTGACCCCTTCAACTATTTCTTGGGAATATAAATTTTCTTCACATCATTTTTTAGAAAGAAATTATGAAAAATACGTTTTGAATTTAATTAATACTAAAGGTCTTACTTGTTAGCTCAACGCTTAAGCTTCAATTTAATTGATCCCATACAACTATAAACGTGTTTTGTTCAATAGGAAACACAAGTGTACAAATTCAAAGCACTCGAAGCGAAATCAGACACATGGCTGTCTGATCTGAAACAATTGCAGAAGGAAGACACAAGCGATTACATTGTGGTGTTATACACTCACAATCTTTCTCCCAACACTGTTCTTCCTGTGTTAGCTAAAGAACCTTTCGCCCATCGCGTCAGGCAAGTATCTCATATTCTTCTACCAAAACCTATCTTACCAAAGTTATCATTAGGATACCTAACCATAGTGGTATCCTATTTTCTTTCTCTGATCTCCTTTTTGACTTAATTTTCGTTTTATATTTTAAAATAGAATATTAATAACTATTGTTTTGATCTCAAATCGAATAATTAAATTTTAACATATGTTTACTAAATGCACCTTATGTGAGCCTCGAAGCGTTTTTTCAGGTATTGGAATGCCAAATACAACAACAAATTTGTAACGACACATATGTTGCTTTTCCACCTCATTCAAAAGGACCAATGTTTTGACACTACACTGAAGAGTTGTTTCCCGAAACTTCAAGTGAATCGTGTTGGACACCAATATGCGATTAAATTACAGCAAGCACGCGGTAGATATACAGCGCGATTTCGGAGGTCACTACTGCAAGGTCCTCTCTACCATTCAACCTCAAATATAACCTAGCGTTACCGTATAGTCACAACATTACAAATCGGTAGTAGTGACTGCGGGGATCGAACTTGCACTATCAGCGTGATGAGCTCCAGAGTCCTGCGCGATACCAACCCGCCACGGATCCGCACAGTGGCATAACAACTTCGGCAGCGTACACGAAGTATATTTAGGACCCGTTGTCCTTCATAGATTTTAATAAAGACAGTTACTTTAACATTTGAGTCAAACACTTTCAAACAAATATTACATTAAATAAAATGATGTTTCATTGTTACAGAACTGTGTTTATCGAAGACAAAGATGCCCCACGGTTCAATCTAAACTCTTCTCTGTACGGCTCCCAGTTGAGTCTTGGGCTTCCAGTAAACATCCTTTCAGGAAAAGTTTGGAACAGCCGCAGGCTTTTGAACTTGACTTGAAACCATACACTATCAAACTTGACAACTATCTAAACAGGTAAGCTCAATGGTATTTTTATTTTGTGATGGGACCTGACGAGGAAAGCTTTGATTTTAAAAGATCTTGTCCCAAACCATTAAAGTTAGTATTTATTAATGCTGACATAAATATGATTAGTAACTTTAAAAATGTTCTGATATGTTTCAGCCGAAGGTCAGACGAGGTTTCCATCAGATTTATTGGCCTGAACACAAAGTTTTTATCGAATCAAGAAAGTTCTTTGGAAGATTTGGTGGGTAGTACTATTATGTTCCTTATATAGTATGACATGCACCTGATGTTTCTGAACAAACGTAGTTTTTCACAAAACTTTGTGGAAGACAATGCCAATTAATTGAAGGTTAAGAAAACTTAGTTTTAGTTCAACTTAATCATCTAAATATATTTTCTTGTTTAATTTCTTTGAATAATTTTTACTTTCTGTACATGTTAAACATTTTAGTTTTGGCACTATTCTGATCATATCCACCTTCCACAACCCTTGATATTATACAAGAATGTTTCTTTATCGAAATTCGTATGTTGCAGAACATTGATTTCGACTTAGTAGACTACTCAGGGTGGACAGATGGTCAAAAGGTTATGGGTTTGGCAAAATACGATACTAAAAGTAACAAAGTATCTACAGACTCAATTTTGAAATGGCAAATCCCTGAGTTTTGGACCATGGAAGACGCCGTCACCGTTCCTGTTACTTATTCTTTGGTGAGTAGAAACTGTGTTTTAAGTTAGTAGGATAATTATATTTTATCGAAAACTATGTCTGATTCGTCAAATTGCTATAAGTTTAACACTTCATTACATGGAGTACTTAATCTAGAAATGAATACATCGAAAAATAATGCCGGGATTTTATAAACACGTTGTTGGATGGAGGGCAAATAACGACCACGCGACCTTGACATGCGCAGTGAAGCATTACAACAATGAGTCACTTACACCTAGTCGGCCATTACGATGTTGACCGTGCAGCAGAAAGCACAGTGCGGTATTTGGTTTGTTCAGCGTCGCTTTAGACAAACCTATGTAGAACAAATCGCCCCAGATGACAAAGCTATTCGTCGATGGTTCAACCAGTTTCAAGAAACAGGAAACGTTGAGAAAAACCGCTCAACAGGCCGACCGAGAACCTCTGAGGAAAATGTCGAACGCATCCACCAGACCTGTGTTAGGAGTACAAAAAATCCCAGACATGATTCAACGAACTTGGCAAGAAATCGACTACAGATAGATGTCTGCCGGGCAACAAATAGAGCCCACATTGAAACTTACTGAGGTACCAAGAAAAACTCATACATTTTCACTATAAAATGAATGAAATATCTTTAATAGTTTTTTGGGTATTTAATTGAAATTTTGGCATTCTTTTTCGATGACCCTGTATTTAACTAAACTCGTTCAAACTAAGTCATTGATGCTATGGCTGAGATGACCATAACGTACACTCATTTTTCCTACATATCGTAGATCTTTACTCAGCAAATAATGAAAGAAAAATTGGTATTTTCAGGCATTCTACTGTGTATTCATGGAAGGGAAACTAAACACTAAGGAAAGTATTCTAGTAAACGCTAAGATGTCTTTGATCGCTCAAGCTGTTATCAACATTGCCCTTCATCTTGGAGCAGAAGTCTTTGTTTCTGTGCAAGACGACGACGAAGCAATCACTCTTCAAAAACTGTATCCGTCTGTGAGTATTTTAGGGTACAATGTGCAACATAGTTACCACGCACATTTCAGTGTAACTGTGAATATTATAATGGTTTTCCACGTGTTCGGCAAGTTATCATGACAAGTTACAAACAAAGCAAAGGTCTGCAGAAGTATAAAAAACCTTGACTATTTAAAAGTTAGGACTAGTAGTTTATAAACGTTCTTAAGATAAAGGCTATTTCCGAGAATTAAGATACCAACGAACGTACAAATAAAATTATTTTGAATTTTTTTTGTTTTTTAGTACAAATAAAATGTTTTATAATGGCCTACTGTTTTATATTCTTATTAATAACTACCAAAGATTAGGATTGTTATGTAAGATTATCACGTGTGTACAGGACTTTTGATTAGTATAACTTTAAATTTTAATATAGGGTCAAACCTACGTTTTCCACCCAATTATTTTGTAAAGGATAACTTTAAAACCAGATTATTTGCAAAAGAACCTCTCTTTTGGTTTCTAGCAACATAAAGTGCGTCATTTAATAACTATATTTAAGATGAAAATAATACTCAGGAGAAATATTGAAAACTAATATTTTGACATTTAATAAAAAAACCTGTATGTTAAAGCGGTACTAGTTGAAGTCTAAGCAGAAATTGAACACCCCATCCAACCGTTTTTTGACGCTTACGGGCTAATAAAGATTTTTCCACTTTTTGATCATTCGCCTGTCTAGCTTTTGATAAAAAAGCAACTAGGGGTCATATAACATCGAATACAAAAACTCCAATCGACTCTAACTTTGTTTTAAAGCCACTTGATTTTTTTAACTGACTGTTTCAAATTGTTGGTTTTCATTAACTATCCAAGTTAAGTTAGAAATCCTTTAAACCTACCTATCTTCTATTGTGAATTGTGAGTAGTCAAAATAGAAACTGTAACCTCAAAGTACAATATCTGAATATTATAGAGTTCACCAATCAGGATAAAAACCTTGCTTATGTACATAGCTGTAATTTTCACCTAACATTTGCAACTTCTTCGGTGGATCAAATATGTCAACTTTGTATTTGTTTCCCAACTAAAACTATGTTTTGTACTGTGCAGCTCAACTGTGACCACATTGTGGTGTTGCATCGCCAAAACCTCAAGGACAGGATCAAAAGACTCACTCAAGGAAATGGTGTGAATCTGATCATCAATGGTCACAATGGGAAACTTATGCAAGAAGCTGTTAGCCTGTCAGCAGACTTTGGCAGATTTGTCCATCTGAGTGGTACAAAGATTGGAAGCGGAGAGATCATTGGTTAGCATTTCTTTAAACATTCCTACTTAAAATTTACTTTTACTATCTCAAGAGCACAAAGTAGTATTCTTTTGTATACAATAATTGTGTTTGGCAGTAGAGTTAAAGATGTACCAAATTTGTTAAGCGCCAAAACGACACTATAGGTTCATGTGTTGAACCATGTTTTGTATAACAAGGAAAGAACTAATTTAATGTTTCTAGTTTCTAATTCCTATAAAATTAGTTTTAAATTACAAACTTTACAAAAGTTATGCTTAACTTATGACTAGAATTTTACAAAAACTACTTAATGGTTACTGTATTAGACCTAAAGGTAGAAACAGGGATTAAGGAAAACCTAGAAAAGGTATACCTAAAAAGGACAATGACATTAGAAAAACTAAAATAATTTACAAGTAAATCCAGTATTATACATAATACACAATACCAGCTACACCTTAAAAATGAATTCTAACTGTTAGTTACGTAAAAAACAAATAGGTATTTGTAAGAGTTTTTTTAAATGTACCAAAACATTCAATTGATTAAATACATTCGACAGATTGACCCTTGTCAATCTACGAGTACACCCTAACATTGTTTTGAAGAAATCCATCTGTGAATAAGTGATTGTACGATGTAGTTCATCCGTACCTTTTTTCAGGATTACAAACCTTCTTTAAGAACAACTTTGTAAAGTCCGTTAACCCAAAGACGATTACCAACTGTGACAGAGAATGTAAAGTCAAACTTCAAGAGGCTGTCAGAGCCGGTATTGAACACGGGATCATCAGTCCTTTCCAAAGACGTATCTTCACACCAGCCCAGCAGACAGACGCTTTGAGGTAAACAAAGTAACAGAAACAATAATTAAAATTAAATAACATTTCTTAATTAGTCAATATTTGATTTAATTAGTTCTGTTACATCAATGTATTCATGTTGATTTCAGCAATCTTCAACTGGACATTTCAAAAAAGACCATAATATCGGCCAAGGAACTACAACTTCAAAAAGAAACCACTTCCGTCCAAGACTGTATTCAAGTTATTGTATCAGGTTCGTACATTATGAAACTTTCATCACACCTATGACCTATTACATGTGAAATTGCATTTACGTTTGGGCCAAGAAACACAATTTGCGATTAAAAGAAAGTATTGTTTCGAAATGTTTCGACCGTTTGGTGATCAAAAGTTCCACGAGGTTTGGAAATCTACCGTTTGATTTCGTCTTTAGAAGAAATATTTTTAAGTGTTTTTAAAAACATCAGCCTGGAATGACACACTTTCATGCCATGCTGTTATTTCCAATCATGCTTAACTATTTTCAACCGTGCTTTTAAAATAGTCAACAAATTTAACTATTTATCTTTTTGGGTTTTCTTATACTCTTAAATAATAATTCATCTCGGTGGATTCCATTTTACTATCGTACACAAAAACATAGTAAATCAAAACGGAGGCATTGCTTACTGGTGTTTTATTACACATTTTAGAAGTGGTTGTAGCTTATTTGTTCCGCCTGTTTATAGTATCATACTTACATACAACTATGGAAGAAGTGCAAAACATGTAGTTAAAATATCAACATAATAGATGGTCTAAGTATGAGTATTTTGTTAAACACAGAGGGCAACACAGAACTTCTCCTAGACTTGGCGGACTGGTTGGTGGAAAGAGGATGTCGCAAGTTGATAGTCCTGACAGGAGGTAATCAGTTGAACGACAACCATCTGCGTAGATTCGCCAAGATTGTTGACTCCAAACAGGTGTTCGTCGCTTTTGCCTCAACAAATCGACTTGACACTCGCGACAACGCCGCTAGCTTCCTTAAGGAGTTGCTCCATGTGGCCACTATAACATCGGTATTCTGCATTGGCGTGGTGAGTCACTTTGCTGTTAGCGCTCGAAATAATTCTAAAACAAGTTGGTATTTATAATTACTTTGAAATTTGTGTGTAACATATTCCTTCTGAAATTAAGGACTGAGCATAGTAATTGCTTTTCATATTGAAATCAAGAGGAGGCTAAACATAAAATGTATTACAGTTTAAATTAAAATTCAGCAACTACTTTTCTCGTTTGGTTCTTTTAGCATTCGGAAGACAGTTTTTGACATCTTGGTCGCCATTTGTAAAACTTTATGTTTCTATGTAACAACAAAAACAGCAACAATTTTTTAATTATTTCATTCTTGTGTTTCTCTACTAGGACGAAAACAGTGCAGAAATGACGAACTTAGACTCAGTAAGTCGGGAGTTACTACCTCATCTGAAGGATTTTGTCAACATACTGGGAACAGGCTCAGCCGTCAGTGAATCCCGGTCTTCCAGCAACCTTCCTGTTATCTCAATCCAGAGTCTGGAGCCTCTCCAGAGTCCTGAACACATTCTGCCTTACTTGGCCGCCATCTTGGATGATAAGAAACCGTGCCAGGCTAGGTCATTCTTAATCGAGGACAAAATAAGCACAGTTGTCAAATTAGGTAAGGTGGTTAGTTTTAGTGTACAGTGTTATGCTTTTGTAGTAATTTAATGTCTATCATACAGTAACGTTTTCATTTAGCAATTGTACTTTACTCGTATTTTATCAGAAATAATTGAAAACTTGGGTCTCCATCGGCTACACTACAGTTGCTCTTTCAGATCGTTACTAACCTTTCAGTTTGATGCTCAACAAGTTTGATATCATGATGAATTTTGAGAAAGACTAAAATTGTTATTACTAACTTCGCAAATTTCGTTTCAGAAATTGTTGACTACAGCTCCTTCCTGCCAAATAACATGGCCGATCTTCTTGAAATCGGCACCGAAATAAGCAACTCCTACGCATTCTCAATTGTACCTACCCTCAGTCCTGGATACCAACACGTCTGTCAAAACCTGCTTCCAGTTTTTGTGATCCCAGGACTGAGATATGAAAACCTGAGACCTTTGGTCCAACAGTTGATTCATCCAGCCTACAGCTGTTCCTTGCCCATTTCGTCCAACTCTTTGAAGGACCATGCTGAGTCCTTACTCAAGGTAATTTTTTCTACAGCTTTTTAACAGGTTTCAAGATTTTCTCCCACTAGTTTTAAATGTCGAATGGTTAATTATAATATTGTGTTTTTGTGTGTGTTTATTTCGAGGTTTATATAGGCTCTCACAAACAACTTTGAACACTCACAAAATTGCTTTCACAAACGGGTTTCATGTTACAAGTTTCGTTTCCTACCCTGCTAAAGCAGTAACTATAGTGGATATAGTATAATATATGCATTTGCTTTTATATCTCCCTAATATGGATTTCTTTCACACTATAATTATAAAACAGTTTTACATAGAGAGACGTCTTTGCCGTCAATTTATACTATCAAAATTTTCGTTTTAGGAAATAGAAAAGGTCCAGCCTCAAGGACCCTACAACATTATTGGGGAGTCGTGGAGTGGCGCCGTTGCATTGACTCTGAGCTGCTTGTTGGAAGCTAGAGGACACTCAGTGGATCTGTTCTTAGTAGAAGGAGCTCCTAGTACCTCTCAAAACAGAATAAAGACGATGTGCAGCACCTACGACAAAGATCTGGAAACCAGCTTGATTTCTGCATTATTCAATCTACCTAAGGTTCGTTGGTTATAAGAACCTTTTAAAAAGACAGTATTGAAGCTTTGTTTGTATGCTCGTTAACTATCTAGCTACTTTGTCTAGCAGAAATGAAAGTATTATAAATAGTTAGTTTGGGGTTTCCGAACTTACAGTTTTCAACCCTGCATCGGGGCTTAAATTTATTAACATCATCGGTCGCTAACGGGGACCATCTTGGTACTAAATTCTTAAAGACAAAACCCTCGCCCCATGCTACAAATGTAAGAGTTTCACTCTTACTTTGAACCTCCCATGATTGTAGGGCATGTAATCACATGGTTTTACGAAAAGGATTATTGGTATTCTATGATTAGTGATAACACAGATAAAAATATCCCTGCACAACCCTTGTTAAACACAATACCATTTTACAGGTATTAACTAGCCTGACCCAAGTGAAGAAGATTGGCGAGGTGCTGCAGTCAAGTATGAAGGAGTTGACCCCTGAGTCAAAGTCTAAAGTAAGCACAGCTACCAGCGCCATTCTCAACGTACTGGAGAACGTGGAACGTTATCAGCCGAACAGCTGTGTGTTCAAGGGCAACTTGACTGTTATCAGTCATAGACCTCTCTCCGCCACAGACACCAGCTCCCTGTATCAGGTGAGGTGCCTCGCAAACTATATCTGTGCAGTATGGGCGGGAAACATTTATGGTGCAGCAAAAGGAAACGTTAAAAAGTAAATTTAAAGCTTTGAAACCCTTGTTTAAAAGTAAAATATCCAACAAATGTGTCTCTTCTTTACCCTGTAAAGTTTTGATTTTAATATACAGGTTTGATGCGTACAGCAAGTCATCACATGGGAGCTGTGTGTTTTATATTGTAAACCCTTGTAAAGCCAATACAGTTTGCTAGTCCAAAGTTTACGCTATGCTACGTTGTTTTTAGTTACTAGAATTAGTCAGACTACGTTGCCATGTTTTGACTCCAGTACTGCAAAATCTCAAGGATGGCTAGTAGCTCAGTTCCTGCGTCAAATAAAACGTGTTACGCTTAATCTTTTCATTGGTTTAGCCAAAATCCATCTGATTATCACAAGAATAATCTATATTAAGTGTGATATTGCAACAGACCCATGTCTTAGATCAATAAAACAGATAACCTATACGGTATTGTTGCTTCCGGAAGATTGATGATAGACATAACACTTGACTTATAATGTTTTGCATTTATAAAACAATGAATGAAAATAGCAAACCACGAAATATACACAATATTTAAGTTAAGCAAACATATAAAACACTAAGATAAAAAAGATAAGGTAAAACGTTGTTTATAGTTTTGATTGAACAAACTTAAGTCCTTATTAGTGACAATAATGGCGTTGTCCTTACTACAGTATGAAGTTTCTTAACGGTTATTTTGATGTTTCAGGTTTGTGTGAAAACCCCCAAAGTGATAGTCACGTACGACGAGACCTACCAGAGAATGATTGCTTCCCCTTCGACTGCTGCTATCATCAACGAGAACATCAGTTTCGCCTGGAACACATGAACGATTAATACAAATATGTTAACATTTATTTTACAGGTTATACACAAAATACAAACAGATAATAACCAGCAACCAAATTAAGTATTTTTGATGAGCCAGGCCCTCAAAACAGCATTTTGTGTAACAAATTAAAAAAACAGTTAACATCAATCTCTTGTCAATAAAAGTTTATTTTACCTGTATAATAATTTAAATATTTTGTATGGTGAACATAGGCATTGCATTTGTATATTATTGTCTTTAATGTATCTGTATATAATAAAGTCTTGTAATAAAATAGCTGTTGAAACACTTTAGTTTTATTTCACCTCCAAAAGTATTGTGTGTAAAGTGTATATCATATAAACAACAAATTCTAATGTCAGAATTTATGTTTGAAATGTTGTGTTGTTTAACTATTGTTTATGTATGTAAATCCTGACAATTACAACAAAATATATATAGTATTTTCGTATTATACGTGTAACACGTGAGAGGTACTGCTATATATGTTTATTTCTTTGGAAAACTTTACCAATTTCGAAGAATACCATTTGGGGTGACTAATGGTGTTCCTGCTTTCAAAGATTTATCGACAATGTTATATCTAAACAAAATCTTAAGAGGACGTTAGTTTACCCAGACAATGTCACAATCTGTGGACGTACCCAAGAAGAGCATGATATCAATCTTGAAAAACTCTTCGATGCAGTTAAACATTACAACTTAACAATCAACAAAGCTAAAAGTAAATGTTCAACTAAAACTATCAGTCTAATTGGTTAAACCATTTGGCATCCACTTGTTTGAAAACGTCATCCAAACCAGATCCCAGCAGACTCCAAGCACCTCTTGATTTTCCTGTACCTAAGAATGTAGCATCATTAAGACAAGTTATTGGAATGTTTGCTCACTACTCAAAATGGATCCCTAATTTCTCAGAAAAGCTGAGACCACTTTTGATTGCAAATACTTTCCTATGGATAAGACTACAGAGAACTTCTTTAATATTAAGAAAGTAATTGCCAGTTCAGTTCACTCAATCGATGAAACTTTAGAATTTCTAGTTGAAACAGATGCCATAGAGCATGCAGTTGCAGGAACTCTTTCGCAATGTGGTCGTCCTCTAGCTTTCTATTCAAGAACTTTGTCCTTTACTGAACAAAAGCATTCTGCTATTGAACTAGAAGCATACGAGTATGCTATTGTGGAGTGTCTCAGAATATGGAAGCATTTTATTATAGGATAACGTTTTAAGCTATTAACAGATCAAAGATCTGTATCATTCAAGTTTGATCAAAAACAATCAAGTAAGATTAAAAACGACAAAATACTAAGGTGCTAATGGAGATTGCTTGCGTCAATTTTGACATAATTTACAGACCTGGTGTAAACAACGCCGCTGCTGACGCTTTCTATCGTATCTGCGCTTTATCATGGGAAACACTGTCAACACAGTCTTTCAGTCAACATAATTCAAATTTGTATCATCCTGGAATAGCCTGCATGTTAAAACCTACCCTTTCTATCAATAAAGCCCGAGACCTAACACAAAATTGTAAAATTTGCTGCAAAATAAAACAATTTAATATAACAAAATAATTTCTTCACAGTCATCGATGAATTTTCTCGATTTCCTTTTGTTTTCCCGTGTGCAGATTTATCCTCACAAATAGTTATAAATGAACTCAGACAACTTTTCTACTTGTTTGGCACACCCAACTTTGGTTTTATTCTTATATTTCATAACAATTAATTAAACAATACAACACCATTTAAGCAACATATAGAGCAATAAATGTTGTTTCCTGTTCCAATTGAACACGGTTTTTACTAGAAAGTCCCGACCATACTTAAAGTTTTAATATTGTATATGTTTCTATTAGTTCATAGGATAAGTCGAACAGACATGAAATAAAAAATTATTGTTTTGTAGGAGCATAGGACCTACATACAAGCTATAGAAAATTCGTTATAAACCCATGTGCTTGCATTAGGAATAGAACTTCTTTGTTGAAGAATATTTTGTAGGGTTATCTTTGTTTGCTATTATTTTATTGATAGTGGTTTTCTGAAGTTAAAATATTATTACGAACGTTTTCCATAGTTTTTGACTATCCATGAAGAATACTTTTCTCACTTCGTTTTTGACTATCCAGCTTTTGAACAAGAAGAAAACAAAATTTCGAGTCTAGAAACTATTTTCGTTTTCAGGTGAAAGTTAACGTAAAACATATAACACAAAACGTTATAATATGAGCTAGTCTAAAGGTAATCAGCGCTATCTGACTAGTCACCAACCATCAAAAAACATATATACAGTATATATATTTCTCCACCTAAACCTATTTAGTTTCAATACTACTAGCCTAGAAAATAAAACATGCCTACATGCACAAAAACGTTAAGAAAATGAAGCACAATAAATTAGAGAACCCAAGAACGAAAAGAAGAGTTCCCCACAACTGATTGACTAACTGACTGGCTGGAAAGGAGCAGCGGTCGATCAATCACAGACGAATATAAGACTGACCAACTGTAACAAATAGCCCAGAAATGTCTGATTATTCACAGCAACGAAAGGGGGGCAACTCTGTAACATTTTCACGATTAAGTCCCTTACCTACGAATAGTTTTATCTATTTTTAACACTTGTAGTAGATTCTTTTAGTAACTATTGGACATTTGTTTTAAAAATTGTATGGTAGCCCATGAAATCCACATAAAGCTATTCAAGGTTCATGATTTATTTACTGTCACTGAAAGAAATTACGTGATAGACAACGGCAGGACTTAAAACTAACTATAGAATAAAATCCATTACTTTCAAGCCGGTCATATATGTTATAAAATCTATAACCAAATTTAGGCCTATCATATTGTAGTTAAGGCATTATCCTACACACTTTGATTTTACCCTACGCACCAAAAGAAAAATCATACCATGGATATAAAAATTAAATAATTAAGTATTGTGGAGTATACAGTGATATTAGTGGCAATTATTTAATTTACAAGAAAATAACACGAAGTTTTATTAATGGAGTTAGGTTCCTTTAAAACAGGCAGAGCTTCTCAACTGCCCAAAACGTAGAGAGTATCTTTTCTCCTGAAATGGCTAAGTAGGTATACAACAATGAAGACCTATTGCATCCAGAATAAACGAACTTAATCTTAAATTACTTTCAAAATAACTGCAACGTACAGAGAGAAAAACAAACTTACAGAGTGAGTTGCTTAATAAGGTTTCAACATTCCATAAAAACTTACAATAGTCCAACGCAAATCGATAGCCTACTGTTTTAAATCGTAAATTACCTAAGGGAACCTTGTGTAAAAAGCCAAAGACTGACCGAACACTCCACCAACCTAAAGAGTGGGTAGGGCCAAAAGAACAATTGGCCATAGGTCAATTCTAAACAAGCAAGAAGAGGATGTAACCACCAATAACTTATGCATTCTAACAAAGAATACTTGTCTCTATCGTATCGGTTCGTCAATTGTATTCAATGGCCAATAGACACATCTCTATTAACCGGGCTTGGTGCGGTCTCTTTTTCAACAAGGCCGTTCGACGTATCGTGTCTCCGTTTGTTAAGCTGTTTTAGACGCATTTGCTAAATTTTGTGCAATTTAAAACTGTACAAAAAGTTTCTGATTTTTTGTGTGGAGCAAAACCCATCAAGAAGCATATCTTTTAAAACTCTTGTAGCCCTCAAACATAACAATTACTAAAATTTTAATTTTGTATAGGACAAATTAAGCGTTGGCCACCATTTGTATTAATCGCGCTTATAAAGGTTTTTGCCACCGCGTTGCGTTGTTGCGTGTTAGAGCTTTTTTATCGATGTTGGTCTGTCGACGATAACTTTGTTTTGAAAGGCTGAACCAGCTATCAAACTATTTTCTGGATCGATTATGATTCTCTTAACAAAATTGTCACTCCAATAAGGAGCTCTCCTGCATGCAAAGTTAGGGCTTCTTAACGACAATAAGTTAGTAACTTCCGATTCACCCTTTATAAAACATAGAACATCCTATATAAACCACCAGAGCCCACAAACTAGAGACTACGCACTAAGCAGTTATTTACTTAATGACGGTGAAGATTATCATTACGTTAATGTTTCCTAAATCTGCATACAATAGAACGCGTCTCCAAGATCACAGAAACCCTTTGTTCCGTGTTGTGCCGGTGAAATCTAGATTGAATATATTTAGTCTTTTACGCCAAGGTTTTTAAACTGGTAAGTTTACTTCACATTTTTTCTCTTAGTGTAATACTAACATAGTTAATATTGTAATACTAGCATAGTGAGTATTGTAGTACTAACAAAGTTAGTATTGTAGTTAGTATTGTACCCGCCCCTTAAACTATACATGAGGTCATATTTTATTATTTTAATTTGACGATATGATTGTGTTTAAAATACGTTTATTTGTTAGAACGTAGAAATATTAAACAACAATTTGTTTACGAACATATGGTCGAATACTCACGTGGGCCTACATTTACTCACTTTCGCCCTAGTTTGGAATTAAATTTTATTCAGTCCCCTAAGTAAGTTACCGAACTAAACGCCTAACAGAATTACATTGTTTCAAAACTTTAAGCATACTCGTGCACGTTTGTAAAACGTCAAGACATTTTTTGCTATTACATTGAGCTTGTCGAAATCAACTCAGTTATACCGTTATCAACTGTTGTGTTATCAACTGTTGTACTACGGTATCGAGGAATTTAGCAATCGTTGATATCCTTGTAGCCACGTACTACGGAATCATATTCTCCCACTTAGAACAAATAGATATTTAACAAAAACATCGTTGAAAAGGAAAACACATATTTTCTGGGAAGTTTTTGTAAAATATCTATTTGTTTAAAACCATAACCACCCTTTAATTTTCAAATTATTCTCCCACTTTGCTACGCCTTACATATTCGACATTATGAAAACCAGGAAACATAGCTCTTGTTTAACCTTCAAAGAAGGGCAGTGAGCACTTTTTTAGATCGAAAGTCTCTAATCTTGGAGTGATCAATTTAATTTACTTCTGGCAACTTTAGCCTTTAAAAAAATCATCCTAGTTCAAGTTTTCATTTGAAAATCTGCATAGGCACCGTAGCACCAATCAATTGGCAATCCCAAAACAGTTTCATCATTGTTGTTTAAACATAAACAAAATAGTCATACCACATATCTTAAATCCTAATCAAACTATTCAAAATGTATAAGCATAATTTGGTAGTATATTTTTTATATAATGAGGTTGTAAAGCCTATCTGGTTACAGAGTCTAAGAGTTTGTTGAAAGAGTAGGCCTACAACCTAATTATGCAAATAAACACAGTGTAAGACTTTGTTAAGAATGTTAAATCAGATTTTTATGAAATTTTGTTTTCCTGATTATACAATTTACTGTGTATGTTAACTTTAGCTTAGTTAAGTGATTTATCAAATATTCATTTCTGATTTTAAAGACCCTTATCCACCTGTCTCTTTTTCATTATTACTGTTCTGATCTAGATGCAAAAAAACTAGCAAAATGGCCTGCAAACCGACCAAAGAACTAAACAAGGAATACTATGATGCCATTATGGACCCAGGTATGTAAAGTTAAGAAATTACATGGTGCGACCATCTCATTCCTAGTTTATGAATTATTTATAATTTAAATCCCGTTTCACAACGAAACATAGTATACGTTCAGATCGCGACATGCTTAGACTTGTCAAGTATATACGTATAAAGCCATACAAATTCATTATTTGCCCCTTGGATATTAATTTGACTTAAAATAGGTTTTATTTACCTCCATTAATATAAAAAAAGTTGTGTTGAGGGTTGTTACATCCCGGGACGTTTTGATGTGAAGACGTCATTGTCAGACGTGCAGTTTTCTAGAAAATCCTCCTGTTGGCTTCGTTATTAAAGATGAAAATGAAGACACACATAAAGAAACACAATAGGACGAAACACCGAAATAAATCAACATATTTTACAGTTCACATAACAAAACCCCTAAATAAATAAATTAAACACAGTTTTAAAACGAGTAGGTCTACACACACACACGATCAAATAAATCACAGCGAGCGTGGATGGAAGACCATAGAGCGCGGTGGTCTTCCATCCGCGCTCGCCGATTATAATGCAACGAACAATTGGTTTACTTCACGGATAAATAATACTAAACATCAATAACAAAACTTATCATACATTTTAAGTGTACTATCTAAAACAAGCAAAATTATTGCTTATGACTTGAATTTACTTTTTGATGACTTGAATGCCATTTTGTTTTGATTTTCAAACAAGTTATGATTCAGTGTGACCACTTTAAAACAAGGACAATACCCTGAAAGTTCTGTAAGTAATATATTTTGAGAAGATTTATTCCAAAACAATGTGTTAACAGTAAAAACACAAATTACCTTTTACAGATGGCGTAACTAAAGAATGGATCTTAACGGAATACCCTCATATTATGATACTCATGACAACATTATACCTGCTAATAGTTTTGAAAGTAGGACCAGCATTTATGAAGGAACGTGAACCTTATAAACTCAAAACTCTCATGCGAGTATACAATCTGATCCAAGTTTTAGGAAACGGATATTTCTTGTTTAAGGTAAGTTAATGTTTCGTAGCTAAGACTTCTGTTTGCTTTCTGGAATATAATAGGCTTTAATTTAACTGTAACTCAAATAATAAAATTGTTTTCTGCGTGCCAGCTCCTACACCTGTATAAAGTCTGTTCTTATGCTGGGAACGCACCATAACACCGACAAGTTATTTCTGGTGGGTCCTCTTATCTGTAAGGCCGCTTAGTAGGGCGGTAACAAATTAGGTCCAAATTAGGTGTAAAAAACTACTCGTGTTTGAGCGGCTTCAATACCTTACATAAACTTTCTTTACGAAGGTGTTCACATACTCAACAAAAAGATTTGCTGTGTTAAAAGCTACTTCGGTGTGAAACATTTTATTAATTTATGATTTTAAATCTTTAAATGAAAGATCAACCTATTCCAAACACGTTCTTGTCAGCCCATATGTATTTCAACGTGGATTCACAGTAACTTTAAAAGTATATTCGTTACATACGCTACTTTCACGGTGGATTAGAGAGTTGTAAAAACGTATTTCTACCTTGGCTGGGTACTTCTGCGTCCTTAAAATAAAACTAAAAATAAAAATATCAACACAAACACATAGTTCTTTATTTGGTTTATTTTAATTGTGTTCAATTTTGTTTCAGGCCATCAAAGATGGACACCTACAGTGTATGCTGAATTCATTTTGTGACTTTGAAGAAGAAAGCAAACGATGTGAGAGGAGCATAGTCGTGGTAAGTTAATTTATTTGAACCAAAGCTTGATACCACACCTCACCTCAAAAGGCTAATTAATAAGTAAATGGTAGTGTTTATACATTTTAAGGTTTCAATATCTTAAGCGCCGCCACCGTCTAACAACAACCTTTCTGTCGATGTGCAACATGGTTCAAATGATTTTCTGATTCCTTTTCGGTCGTTCACCAGGAATGACTTTAGCTTACGAACCGTCAAGAGTTTAATTTTTCGTAGTAATATTAGATAAAGAAAATTTGAAATACTTATCGGTTATTGGTAAAACAAGTCGAGTCGGTTGGGTGATTTTGGAACATACTGTATTATAAATATACCTGAAGATAAATTTATCTTAAGAATTTAAAACCAACATTAAATACAAATCTATTTTGTTAATATAATAAATAGTAATATACGCATGCCATTTAAAAATTTAATTATTGTAAGTTTAATAGTAAATTTGATTATAGTGTTAAATCTTTTTGGTATGACTGTGTGGATCTTAAGCGGATCCGTGGCGGTTGGTATCGCGCGTGGCTCCGGAGCTCATCACTCCGGTGGCGCGGGTTCGATTCCCGCAGTCACCACTTACTATTTGTAATGTGACTATACGGTAACGCTAGGTAAAGGTCGAGGTTGAGTGGTAGAGAGGACTTTGTAGTCCTAACTTCGCCTCGTTCAACAAGACAAATTTTACCTTTTTTACCGTTTTGTTGTAGCCATTTTTTTATTTACTTCAAATCAAATTATTACAACCCAGTATATATTGTATAATGGATACTAAATTTATGTTGTATAGTTTTAAGGTGGCGGCAATGGTCATATGTTTTTAAAATAATTGTCTTTCGATTGTAAATGAATATCAAAATCTTATACTAACTGAGCAATTCCAATACTAAGCTTTATTTATTAAGATGTGTTCTTAACCGATTAAATGAACGAAAAAATCAAATTCCTCTTTTTCAGTTTCTGTACGCTTGCTGGTACTTCATTGCGTTGAAGGGGTTGGACCTTTTAGACACGGTGAGTAAAAATTTACAATCATTCTCCACCAACATCAACTAAGATCTTTGTAGTGAGCTGATGCGCCTTTTAAAAAAAAGTTAATAACGTCGATTTATAAACAAAACTTTTATATTATTCTGAGACATTTTTGAAGAAAACAACTTCTCCAAGTAAATTTGAGCATTTAAACGAGTATCTAACTTTACATTGTTATGACAATAGCTTGGTACATACTAGTACGCTAATGCATGAACTATTATAATAAGCTATATACATCGTTCTATGAAGTGATAAATTTTAGCACCAAATCCTTACATGCTAGTAACAACTTAAATGTCGTGTAATGACAGAACATATACTGAACTCAAGGAACTTGTGAATGGATCATCTAAATATGTTGTAAAGTAAATAACTGAGCCTAGTCAAGGGAACTGACTTAACACAGATTAACAATTAGCAGTGCTTATAGGTTTATACTAATTACCCAAATGCTCTAATTAACATTTCAGATATTTATGGTCCTGAGGAAGAAAATGTCTCACGTTACATTTCTGCACGTCTACCACCACACAGCAGTGATAGTGTCCGTGTGGCTGACTTTCCACTATTTCAAAAGTCAGTATTAGTAATTATATTAACTTAAGTCATCTGGTGAAAATAGAAAAGAACAATCTAAGATTATCTATCAACGATTTGGAGTCCCTCAAGGGTCCATCATTAGAAAGTTTCTTTTTAGTCTATGTTACTGTTGTAAATGGCGTAAAGCCCGAACAGCTAATTCAGTACGCAGACGACACCAAAATCAGTATCGTTTCAAGTTAATCGGAAAGTCTAAAGATTCAAGGATTTGAAAAGGTTAAGGTTTAATAAATAAGTAAGTAAAGTCAAGATTAAATCAATTCCACCTAGGAAGAACAAATGTTAATGGCAGCTCAATAATTATAGCAAATAATATTTTATTGGTAGAAGCCGTCTTCGCAAATCCGTTTGGGACTTACTTAGATACAAATTTGACTTGGTACGGCCATATTGATCAAATAAGTAAAAACTTGTCATCAAGAATTTTTCTGTTGGTAATTCTTCTGAAAATGTAGGCCGTCTATACTAAGAATGGCTTTCTGGGTTAATTCAACCTTTTATAAATATTATTTGGGTTTCATCGTATGGGGTCTTGTTTGGAATACGAACTGCTTAGAATTTAGTTTTTTAAGAGAGGGCTAATACAATTTGTTGTACAAACAATATCAAAAACGTTTCGAAAAGTAAACACTTCAAGCCATACTTATGAAGGCACTTCCAAAAATCAAAATGCAATTCAAGTTAGTGCAAAATATAAATATATCAAGTTTCAATCAGCGCTAGGTTAATCGTAAAAAAATATAGTTTCTTTATAATTTAATATTCGTAGTTAAGCTTGCTCAACTGTACTGCAGTTTCAACTAAAGAGCCATCTAAAAATTAGTTCTTACTATCTAGACTGGGACTCGTGGCGTGGTCCTGTAATCCAGCTTCATGGAGGTCAGGTTTTGAGGATGATATAGGTCTAAAGCGGCTCAAATAGTCTCAGTGATCATCTGATGATACCCGCATCAACTCCCACCATCGTTTAGACATATCAGACTATCACCTGCGTGATTCGGAAGTCACGTTAAGCCGTTGGTCCTTGTATTTCGGTTGGCTATCAATTACTGACCCATTCTAAGAAAGAGTCGGCCTTAGTTTGTAACAAGACTACACCTCATAACTCATTACTACCACTCATCACACTCATCCTTCACCACATACTTGCCTTAAATGAGAGTGGTCAGCATCTCAAATAGTGAAATAGTGGTGAGCTGATAATTCTTAAATAAAATGTAAATGTTGGTTTTGTGTTTGTTTCTAGCTCCGCAGGCTGGAGCGATCGCTATGATTAACGTCTTCGTTCACACGGTTATGTACGGATATTACTTTTTAGCGACATTTTCTTCACTAAAGAGGTTTTTGTGGTGGAAGAGGCATATTACAAAGTTACAACTGGTTTGTATAGTTTTATTTCTTATTAATCTATTTGGAAATAAGTTACTTAATATTTTTGTTGAGCTCAGATCAGTTTTATCAAACTATAAGATTATAGCATGCTAAAGGGTTTTGGCATAGTAACATTTCACAGTCTCTCCTATGTTTGACAAATATTTGAATAGTACAAATACACTCCCACAGTCTGCTGATGGGGCTTTAATGCTCTTACATAGCTGTTATAGTATACAGTCAAAATTATATTTTGAATTTGTTTGTAAAACGTTCTTATAAACGTCATAAAACTAAAATTTAAATGATTGGCTGTTCAAAGTAATCCTGTCCTAAAAGTTTTTAAAATTCACTTTCTACTTGATTGTCACAACGTCAAAATTGAAGACAAAGGCCAAACAAACCCAAAATTAACATAATTTGAGTTGATAAAAACAAGTTTACCCTATAATCTGTTGTTCATACAGTAGTCATTAAAAGATGCATTTTTGTAACTTACGTGTTCGTGGTATTTGAAATGCTTTACACAATGTTAAATTCAAACTTCTACGAATGAGTTAAAAATCTTTAATATTTTTACTGTGCAATATGTATTAAAGGTTGTCTTGACAACGTTTTAAATACTAATAAAACTAAAATTTTCTACTTTCCAAAATCAAGAAACGTCAAAGGTACAATAACGTAATATTTCCAAAGTCTAAATAACATCAGTCAATTTTTCTTTGTCTTCGAGAATTGTCTGTAAACCACCGTTCTTGTTGCAACTAGTAGGTGTTTTCTTGTTACGAAAAATACAAAAAAATTAGCCATTCTCGAGTTCAGAGTTACACCACAAACATAAATTACGTTATAACAAATATAACAATTTTGGTTTACGTTTTTGCTTCCTAACCCAGTTTTGCAAGGGGTTGAATTTTGTAGAAGCAATTAAATTACCTTCTAACATATAAAATTGTTGTGTTCATAACCACAACCTGTATTATTTCCTGTTACAGCTTCAGTTTTTCGTGGTCATGGGTCGACTGAGTTACCTGTACTTCAACGACTGTGACATCCCGCCTGCATTTACACTCTTGTGGATGTTTAACACTGGTCTTGTCTGCATTCTGTTCATTAATTTCTATATACAAGCCTATATACTCAATAAAAATAAACTTGACTGAAAATATTAGTGCGTTTGCTTTTTTGTTGCCTGTTTTTGTCATTATTATTATAGCGCTCGAAAAAATTGGTCAATTGAAATTTGTTCGTGTAGAATTGTAGGCTATGCCAACAAAATATGTTTCTTCTTGATGTTTTCTCAATCTACTTAGTGGTAATCAAAAGTACACAATGAAAGCATTTGTGTACTTTTTACCATGTAAACTATTAATTTTTACAGATAACAAAAAATTAAAAATGTTTTCTGTGCAAAAATGCTTTCATTTAATAAAATATGTTTCTTTTTTTCATTCTGGCAGGGAAAGCGACCAATACAAAGTGGATTTTTTTAATACGTCAAAATTACACTAGTTAAAACCTTGATACCGAGAAAACAGAAATCAATATTTTTAAATGGTTTAGCTATTTGGGCTTCCTTTTACCCTCCTTCAAAATTATTTCCTAGCTGTATTTCAAAATAATCACAGGACGCCTTAAACACCTGTTGGGTTTTCAAGAACTATTCAAAATAATAGTTTGACCGTGTGGTGCTGAGCTGTATTGAGCAACTTTATCAACTGTTAAAAAAAGTTTAATACATCCTTCTACCTTTAGCAGCCATGACAACGACACCGTCTCTTCTGCTTTGCCAAGACACAATTATTTCTCAATTTCTCTATTTTATTTAATTATATTCTCTATTTCTTAAATCCCGGGTAAATAGTGCAAACTTAACAACACCGTACCGAAGTCCGCAAAAGTAGTTTAATTTTTATCAACAATTGACAATGTTTTTAAGTTTCCACTTTTAAATACCTTCAGGTGCAACAAGTGAACAGACTTGTATGTGGCCACTCCATTTAATCCCAATCCTTAACCAGCCCAAACCTAATTCTTATGGGGTAAATTCAAATTTATAAATCATTTTACAACTGACCAGTTTTAGTTTATAAAAATAATTCCTTACTTATTAATCCCTAATTTTGTTTTCTGTCATTTCATGTTACTATCTTTTTTAGTATTATAAATAACCATCAAAAGCTTTAAGTTCGGATCAACCTCAGTAGTTTTAATCGTTGACCTCAAAGTCCCTAAGTTGTTAGACAACAAAGGGTGTTACAAGAGCCGTTACCTTGTATGGTTATCCGAGTAAATGTTGTAACTTCTGTTACTGTTTCTTATTTACATACAATACTAGTCAGTCAGCTATAACTACTGTACTTTCCGTGCAACCTGAAAATGAGAACGCGATATCAGGTGAACAAGTTGATTTCTATCGATAATAGTTAGTGCTTTGTGTTGTGGTAAGTAAACATACATGTTTCTTCTGAAAGATATGCTTAAAGGAAATTATATTTGATTTACTAGGGAATAGTCTACTGTTCTAAACTGTAAAAGGACCATACAGAGTGATAAGGACCTAACACACTCTGGACTTTACTCACTGCTGCTATTTTTGAGTAGTGGCGAGTGCTCGTCATGTGAGATATGATAGTAGCGGCGAGTCTTTAAACAAGTTTGACTCGTCGAATCCAAACAATAAGAAAAACTCCATTTCCCGCATATCTAAAAAGGCTAAATAAGTGTTATCAAATTTGTCATCACTTGTTCATAAATCGATAACTACCAACTAGATGCCACTAGCTCAGTATTAAAATTTCATTAAACCACTTGTCTTAAAACATGATATAAGCCCCTTGATATTAACCAGGTAATTTTAAAGTAGTCATTGCCATAGGAAGACATTTTGTTTTATTTTAAAACACTTCCAATGGTGCTTTTTGGCGAAACAAGTCAAGTCTTTTATTGAAATAAAGTAAGTGGTATTTTATAATGTTTTATTCCTCGCTTTGATATGTTGGATCATATTAGGGAGGAGAGATGAGCCATAGAGATGGGCCAGTGAGATGGGCTATAAAGCCATAAGCGGCCAGCAGGAAATCTCAAGGCCACCGACAATGCTATATTTAACGAACTGTACTAAAAAACTTGTTTAAAATAAAGTGGATAAATAATGCATCTTCGATAAAGTAGTCCGTTTGCTTAGTTAAATAGGAAAAGAACACTGTTATAAAAAGCAACTCCTGCATGGTTTATAATCCTTTTAATTTACAATTCATATTAACGCCCTTCTCCCATTTGCATTATTCCCAGATACAGAAACATGGACTACAGACTCTTGCTACCTAAGGACGAGAACGAACTAAGCCTCATCTGCAGTAGTCTGAGCGATAAGCCACTCTTCAAAGAAGTAGTCACCAAGAGCCCTGGCTACAAGAAGGTGTCTCTACTCCCTGTGTTCGCAGTGCCTGGTCTGGGATCTCACACTCTTAGACCTCTGTTTCAACGGATGAACCACCCG
This sequence comes from Matsumurasca onukii, assembly GCA_018831715.1. Classification (NCBI taxonomy): domain Eukaryota; kingdom Metazoa; phylum Arthropoda; class Insecta; order Hemiptera; family Cicadellidae; genus Matsumurasca; species Matsumurasca onukii. The sequence goes on along the minus strand of CM032061.1, from coordinate 52,600,278 downwards.
GCCTTCTGCTGTGAGCTTCCGTCCTCTCTCAACTCTTTACAGAATTACGCTGAGAGCTTGTTACAGGTTAGTAGCTTTCTAGGGAAGTGGCCGAAGTTCAGTGGTGTAGTGCCTAAATATAATCTAGTTCTTCCGGTACACACTGCGTCAAAACATCATAAGAATTATCTTTAAATACTTTAATATCATTTTGGAGTACCATCTTCTGTCACTGATTAGCTGAAACAGATTCCACAGCGATACCGAAATATTTGAAGCTAATTGTAATGATGATTGGTATGAACCGGAAGCATTAGATTATAGTTGTGAAACCAGCATCGAAAGCCAAATACTTAAATATAGTACGTACAAAAATAGGTTCAGGCCTCAATTAATAACCCAATCTGGGGAACAGTCGGCTTAGGTTTGTTACAAGAACACACTTCACCGCCCAAAGAAAATCTTCATTACACTCACCACTCATATCATTATCATTTCAAAACAACCTCATGGTCCCTACAACATCCTGGGAGAGTCCTGGGGAGGAACTACTGCTTTGTTGTTGAGTTGCCTCCTGGAAGCTCAAGGACACAGAGTTCATCTCTTCCTGCTGGACGCAGTTCCAAGCATATGCCAGGAGAGAATCAAGAGTTTGATCAGTGATTATGGTCCTGATATCGAAAAAAGTCTTAGATCCATCCATGAATCTGAGGAAGTAAGTAGCTCTTAAAAGTTATACAAATTATGTACTTTTAAGATGAAACAATAAAAAAAGTAAAATAATAAAAGATTATAAAGAAAAAAAACCATTGAACCATTTTAAACTTAAGTTTTATGTTTCAGACGGACTCAGAAGATGAGATTTTACTCTTTTCTAAAGATCAACAGTCAAATGAGGATGTTAGTGCTGCTGTTCCAAACAAGGCTACCAAAGCCCTGTCAGACATGTTGAAGGCTATATCAAAGTACAATACCAGTAGAGAAACATTTAAAGGAGAAGTTACAATATTTACACAACAAAACTGTTCGGCTCAAGATATGGATTCATTACATCAGGCAAGATTGTTAAAGACAAATTTGCGCGACGTTAAGTTGCAGATGTGTAGATTTTGATTTCAAAAGAACAAAATTATCTAGTTAAAACGCCAATGAATGTCCAGTTTATTTTCTACTTAAATGTTGAACTGAACCCACGAACTTGTTTTTTTAAACTTATAAATCGTTGGGCAAGTTTTGTCGTTCAATTGAAATTGTTTAGAAATTGTTTTTTAACGTCCCAAGAATTTAAGGCAAACTCAATTTATAGCTATAAACAGTTTCTTATAACTGCAAAGCAACAAATTTTATAGCTACATGTCGAAAAGTATGATTTTTTGTTGTAAACTTGTTTTTCAAATCTTCAAGTAAAATGAAGTTCTTTTGATTTATATCTTCCGTTTGAAAAGACGAAGAACTTATTATTTTATTATTTCTAATAATTACTATATTATTTCAATTCAGCTTTATAGGCTACATACATTTTGAACAAAGCAAATATATTATTTTATATTTTTTTGAATGTTTACCAAATGAGAGTGTAATTTTTCAGATGTGTGATCGACCTCCAAAAGTAATTACAAGTAAAAATACTAGTCACGAAGAGATGCTGTCTAGTCCTTCTACTGCTGCCGTCATCAACGAGAACCTCGCCATCTAACAAAAATGAACAACTGTAATCATGCCAGTTTTCCATCATTGTGCTATGTTTTTATGTCGAATGCTATGTTATGCTATCGTTGTTAAGTGATTTTGTGCCGACTTACATTTTGATTAAACAGTGTAAGCGGGTTAAAGTTAAATTGGTGCACAATTTTAGTCCCCAGGCTGAACCACTATAAATGTTTAACAATACTAATAATGTATAACCAATTGATACAACTAGTATTGTGCATTAATTTGTAACAGTTCCTTCCATGCTGATTCAATAAAAATATAATCGATTTATAAAGGTATCATGTTCTCAAATATGTTTCGTAACTGTCCTCAACAGCTAGGAATGTTTTAATATTTTGGCTAAATGAGATGGTTTATACTCTAATTGGTGCAATAGATGTAACTCTTACTAGAAAATACTGGAAAGGACTCTTCTTAGGATTGCAAGTCTAGTTGGCAAAGCATTTCTAAATTCGATACCAGAAAATTCTTACCAGAAACTTTACTTAAGTGCCAGTTTGTTCAAACTTAGGTAAAGTGTTTTTCATTGAATGCATGTTTCGTAAGGCTTTGACTTAAACTACTAGACAACGTATATTTTAGAAAGTAAAATCATCCATTTCGTAACGTTTCAAATTGATACTGTCGTGATAGTTTTCAAACTATAATGTTTAATCACACTCTACATCTATTTGGTAGCCTATCTGCGAGGTAAAGTGATAGAAGGATTTGGAAGACTGGTGCATACGTTTCGAGACAGTTAGTTATTTTACACACATTACAGCAGATTGTGTAGTGTAATTGGATTTTAATGATTACATATTACTGTAAATCATAAATAATTCATTCTTAAATGTGTTTTAACGTATAAAATTGTATCGTATTAATAAAAATTATGTAATTTATGCAAATAAAATGTTTCTATCTTATTATAATCGTATTGCAATTGATTATTGTTCCCCTTGTTCAGAAGAAACGCTATACTACAAATTTAGCTCTGCGGGTATTTCTTTCATTGGTAAAAGGTTTGACTACTTTATATTATTGTCGACCTCAACCCAAAACTGGAAGATGCAGCAATTAGATTTATTTCTAAAAAACTAATGAAAAAGTGTGATTTGGGTTACACTGATAACGAGCCTTCTGTCATTTCAACGAAATCGATTTGATTCACAAAAATAATATGCACAGTTTGTTTTTACTAATCATCTGGAACACTAGTAAACTCCTTTACAGTCTGAAATGATTTTAACTAATTGCATCTTCACATAGGTTTTATGCTAGATAAAGTGTGACTGATTTAGAACCTGACATAACAACCTAACGAACAAACTATTATATCTGAAAACAATATTATTTTTCATTCAACTTTATAATTTTGTACATATTTTACTTATCGCAGATCTAACTTTGACAAATTTTGTCCAGCAAACTAAACCATACTTGAATAGTACAGCAATACCTTTTGTGGTTGAAAAGTGTAATCCTGAATGGGAGGTTATGCGTTAAATTTAATGTTAATACGTTTAAAAGTTAATACCTTTACAGTTTAGAACACAATCATAGTAATCAAGCTTTAGCGCATCCAACCAAAATAGATACCAGCGTCTTTAAAATGTGTTTTGCAAACATCTTTAGCGTATTGATAGTAAGATTGTGTCAATTTGGAACGTTTATTTTATAATATTGGAGGTTACTTTATACCATTTTTCAATTGACGAACTCTGAAAACCCTCTAAAATATTGTATTCAAATGTGGTCTTAAAGAAAATTTAGGCAAAAGGCCTAGGCACGCTTGTTAGCTTAACTTTCAGAAAACAATGCAGTTACCTGAACAACAGTTGACCAGAGGTCAACTAATGATATACGAGGAATGCTGACCACTCTTCCTCCAAGTGCACGGTAGAATATATTTAAAAACTGACCTTCAGTTTGGCGATTCAATGAATAGTTAATGTTTGAACTGATCTACATACAATCGAATCTACTTTGGTTTGGCCCGTAGTAATTCAAGTGAAGACGATCCAAACGGAATTACTCCAACGTTCATTTTCACGGTAAGATAAAACATTTGTTTGAAATAAACTTTAAATATGTGTGGTGTACTAACAAGTAAGATTCAATAATTGAATTAGAACACGGCATTTGGTTTCCTCTGGTTTTCTATATAATCATCAACATGTAGGCCTAATCGCCAACACTTGTCTTTTACAACCACTTTCAAGGGGGCAATAAGGTTATATGACAATCACGATAGAATAGCAGTAATAGTAATATAAGATACGTAGAAAACCATAGAAAATTTAAATGTTGCTTACATTACTATAAACCAAAACAAGAAAACCAAGAAAAATGGGCAATTGACAAAATTAAATGTAATATTCGAGCGCACGTATCCAAGTGATTTTTGGTTTATAAGAAAGGTGCCAGACTGCAGGGCGAAAATACTTAAGAGCCCTCGTGTAGTGGTGTCTTTGTACCTGTGTAAAAAGCAATCTCTTTGGTGGTATACACATGTTGCACCTCCTAAGATAAACTAATTTTGTATTAGGATAAAACAAGATAATAATTACAATGTGCACAGACATTTAGAATTTTATAGGGGTATTTTAGAACGTGTTACCAATACTTATTGTACCTGAGGACTTTTGGTCAGTGTTGAAAAGCGAGCGAGCTTGACAGGGCCTATTGGTTCTTGAACAATCCGTTTAAATATTGGTAAATATAACTAGAACAAGCAGTATAACTATAAAATCAAAGTTTTCTCAATAAAAAAGGTCAATAAATAACCAATAGCCTGAAAATATACATGTAAGACAAAAACGCTATAAATTATGATATGTTCTGTTTAGATTCAACATGGTAGAAGAGTGCCATGCACCACTGGTATTGAACAAAGAGTATTATGACAAGTTCATGGATCCAGGTAAAGTAAAATAATAATACACTAAATGTTTAATATGCAATATGCTTGTGAAGACGTTTGCAAGTACTATAGAAGCACCTGACCCACATTTGAAGATCCATGCTCAAACAGGGAGACATGCTACCACTAAGTCAACCGGGCGTTCATGAACTCCTTCATGAGTACGAGGAGAAAGAAATATTATTAATTTGACAATAATTTACAATCAGGAAGCGTTGTATTTATTTAATGTATTTCCAAACAACTTAAGCTTGTGTATAACTAAGCCTTAAGATGCCCACATACGTTTATTGAAAGTCAATTAATACAATTCTTTGGTTTGCTCATAATTAACAAAACTTCAACTGCTAAAAGATTAGCTTAGAAATGTTTTCGAAATAATTGAACATTTTTCGTATGACAATTATTTTTTCAGTGGTCGTGCCACACGAAAACTACTCGTACCTAGCTACAGTTATACTTATGTTATCTATTTTAACTTGAACCATTGGATTAATAATGACAGTGCATTGGTTTCATTAGGAGAGCATATAATCAATGAAGTCGATTGCACAAAGTTTTTAGGGCTATATATTGATAAAACCTTATGTTGGGATAGCCAAATTGACCATATTTGTAGAAACCATATCTGTTATATTTCTATTAAGACAAATGAAATATTTATGTTCCATAGATGCACTTACAGTAGACTACTATGGAGTAATACAATCCCATTTGTCTAAAGGAATTATATTTTGGGGTAGCTGTGCTGAAACAAAACTGTTAAGAGCATTTATTCTCCAAAATCTGCAATTCGAGTTGTTTGTAATCTATCGTCAAGAACATCGTGTAGAGATTATTTTAAGAACCTAAAATTTTTACATTGGCGTCATTGTATATCTTTAAAACTGTACTATATTGTGTTTCAAAATGTGATTTAGTGCAGGGCCAAGATATTCATTCGTATGCCACTCGTTCAAATTCTACATTTCGCCAAGATAGCCATAGGTTACAAATTTATGACAGATTACCGATGCAGGCTGGTGTGAAATTTCTAAACAAGCTCCCGAACGAGATCAAATGTTTATTACCAGAACTAGGTTTGTTCAAAAATAAATTTAAGGAGTATTTGCTAATTAAGGCTCCTTACTCTGTAGAAGAGTTTATTGAAGAACCAGCTAGCTTACCTTAATCTGAAATATGTAACAAAGTAAATAGTAACTGCAAAATAAGTTTAGCTATTTAGAATTATATCACTAGAAGAAAGAAAGATAAGATTATTTTAGGAAATACCTAGACAATATTCTTTAGTCCTCTGAATAGTCTTTACCAGTGGCTTAAGTCCATTATGCATTCTTACATTGTAATTTACCTTCCATTTCTCCAACTCTGTATCATATCAATTTTCATAAAAAGTCAACACAAAACATTTTTTGTACACTGACTTAATAAATTGTTGTTAATTGTTAATGCACAGACATCATTCTTTATAGAAATCAATTTTTTCGTAGAAACAGATTCATTGTATTGGATGAAGTCTCTGAAAATGTGATTTAATTTTAAAACCATTTGATAAAATTTAAGAAAGAGGAGGTAGAAAACAATTTTCATGAGAGGTTATACAACTACGGGTATAACTACTAATTTTTAAACATTGAAATCCAATATATTGATGCACTTTATATATTTTGCCAGAGTAAAATTAAAGTACACACTACACTTTTAAAATAATAACGTTCACCTAGGTAGTGGACCGAATATTTGACCATCACGAATAAATTACCCGTATAATTTTCTTTTCCATAGTTATTTTTATTGAAATAAAGCGAATATTATAAACAGGTATTCTGTAACATATATTATTTTACGCCCGTAAATTGCATCCTTTCATTTTAAAACTATTCGATTCATCGCTACTTTCTTCTTTTCAGGCATTTAAGGACGGTCACATGCATTGTGTATTCAACTCTTTTTGTCGATTTGAAGAGGAAATAAAGAAATGCGAAAACAGTTTAGTACCGGTAAGAGGTTAATTCTTACATGTTACTTAAATAACTATTTTTTAGATTTGCCAATGACACTAAGAGCTTAGGCTATTTATTTCTTTCAAGATTTATTATATCTAAGCAGAAAGTAATGCTACCCCATGCTTAGCTTTTTAAAGAGCGGCATCTTAAATGTTACTTCACAATGTGTGAAGTGTTCAGCAAAGTGTGATTATTAAATAGTTTAGGGATCTCAAAATATTTTAAAACTACACAGTTTGGTGACTTTAGTAGGTAAAAATGGAACAATTTGTCTTAAAATTTTCACAAAGAGTCAACTGATAAATTTAAGGAAACAAACCGTAGAGATTATTGGAAAAGGAAACAATGAAGTTCTCAGAAAATCACAATGACTTTATTGTAAGCAGTAGCTTTAGTGTGAGTCAGTCAATATATTAATTACTATAAAATGATGATTTGAGAGTTATGTTTCTAAAACGCACGTTTACTTTTTCAGTACATGAACGCGTACTGGTTTTTCATTATTTTGAAGATAATGGACTTATGGGATACGGTAAGTAATACGGGCCTGAATGGAAAGCAATCTTAATACATTAGTTTAGGCAATTCTTTAGTAAATATTAATAACTATACAAGTATAATACTCATTAATTTTCTGTATATCCTCTTCAGTCCTAGGCTCAATATACACAGACAAGGTAATGTAGCCTGTAGGTGACGCGGGGTCTGAGGAGAATATATTAATAGTAAACTTAGATGTCATTTCGCAGATTACGAGAACACTGTTTATTTATTTTTATTATTTATTCATACACGTTTTAAAACACACAACATTTTACTAAAGTAAATCAAAATTATAAATACAGTAACAATGTTTACATAAGAACAGTTTACAATATTTCCTTTAGGTGTTCATGGTATTGAGGAAAAAGATGTCCCACGTCACGTTTCTTCACGTCTATCACCACGCTTCCATGGTCGTGTTCACCTGGTATTGTTTCCACTACTTTAAAAGTTAGTATTTTTTAACATTATCTTTTTGTGTGTGAAAATTCCACAACATGTTTAGTAAGTTAAAGGAAATTATCTTTGCATAGTCCATCTCTACAACTGTCGATTCATATATGTCTACATGGTTATTTTTATTTAGTTAATGTACAGTGTTTTCTTAAGCTATGGTTCCTTGAGAAACGGTGAACGCTACGTTACGGCCGTAATTTGACGGTGAATGTTGTTTTTAATGAGAACTGTGGTTGTTCAAATGGTGGTGTAAACTAGTTAAGTTATCTGGTTTTCTCGCCAGATGGCACGTTTTGTTTTGTAAATAAAATACTAGCTCGTTCATTTCTTACATAACATGTATTATGTAATATATATTATTTAAAATTGAATTTGAAGGCTAAAATAAACAACATGTCAAAGTTGTTTTTGTCTTCATCTGTTCAAATATTGTGTTACCTCCACCACCACTGTTACCTTTACCGCTACATGACGGCCGTAATATAGCGGTCACCGCTTTCCCAGGAAACAACATAGTCCTACTGATAAATAAGGTTACTTGATTCTTTATCGTGTATTAACTATTTCTACAACTGGCTGGACGGAGTCTACGTGAGTACCTATTATTCTAAAACGTTGTTTTCAAGGGCAATCATTGTTTATACCAACCGCCCCACAACACAAATCAGGCCAGGAATTTTGGGTGCCTCTCACCAGGTTGTTCTTCGTGTCATATAGCTTACCAATCATCAGATACTTAACAATATTTTTAGCCCCTCAATACTATTCAAAATATGCAATGTTTATTATTTTCAATGTTACAATTGTTCAGCGCCTCAGTCTGCAGGGATCGCTGTAATCAACGTCTTCGTGCACACAGTCATGTACGGCTACTACTTCCTAGCCACCTTCCGGCCCCTCAAGAAGTTCCTCTGGTGGAAAAAGCACCTCACCAAGATTCAACTGGTTTGTATTTTTTCCGTTTTGTACTTTAGGAGGCTAAAACTTGTTTCACGTGTATTTTAAACAGTTTCATACCCGTACTTTTACTTTCTGTCCGTCAGAATTAACAGTCAATCAAGAAACACGTGCTTAGGTCAAATTGACGACCTTCTTTAAATGATTTTAAAATTATTATTTATAACGAAAAATACTTAATCAACTTATTTTATATTAATTTTGGAAACAACCTTAAATTTGTTTTTAAAGTTGTATTGATTTGTTTTTTTTTATGTTGTGGGTTGTGGAAAGCACATCAATGAACGCAAATAACTTATAGTTATACTTATAGTAGTAGTTTATACTACAGGGCTATTCAAAAGGAATTTCCACTCTCACTCGTCTGTAACTTTTTTAGTATAAGTGCTTCATGAATATATGGTTGAAAAGATGAAGCTCCAAAGTTTTGTTAAATACATTAGGAGGTAATTTTAACGGGTAATTACGAGTATCAACAAGAGGTTGCACTCCAACACAAGATATTTTGCGTTCTTGTATTTTCAAAAAGCCAGTCAGTTCAGTTCTACGAAAGTTTTGTCATAGATTCTTGACTCTATGTGAATTTTTATTTTGGGGCTATGTTAAGAAACGGGTTCTGTACCTCTTCTGTGAAAATTCAATTGCCTTAGCAAGGTAAAATTCGATTGCCGTCCAACTCCACAATGGATACAATAACCCAATTAGTTATATTTTTTTAAGTTTTCAATTGGTGGTCTACAAACTAACACATTTAGGGTATCCAAGTTTTCATTTGAACAGTAATAATTTAAAACCTGATAAATAGGTGGTAAATAATTAAGTTTTATATGATACTGGCAAATTAAAAAAAACGTAATAGTTAGTGGAAAACTATTTGACTTCACAATGTATATTCGAACAATTGAGAGCTTGGAAGGTTGTTATTTTAGAGAACCTCTCGGTTTATAAAAAAAAACTAAAACAACTTTAGTATCTAACTAATAAAAATCTCGACTTAAATAAAATATACATTCAATAAAACTAACTCACCATTGGTTTGCAGAGCCAATTTGTCGTTATTCTGATATACCTGAGTTACCTGTATTACAATCAGTGTGAGATTGCACCCGCCTTTACGTTTCTCTGGATCATCAACGTCTCCATAGTGTGTGCACTGTTCATTAACTTTTACATTAAAACATATATACAAAATAAAAATAAATAAATTTCAATGAGTGTGTATGATTTTTCCTTTTACGTTATCGAAAGTTTTTTATTGACTTTGGGAACACTTCTGGGTTTGAAGTAGTATTGGGGAAATTTTCCAATTTTTTTATTTACAAGCGAAAAGCTTACGACGTTTTGGAACCTGCAATCCCATCCCGTCTTCAGGTTTAAACGACTTATATTATATAACAGGTTTCGAAGTAGCTTGAGGTAGTCAGCGTAAGCTTTTCAGTCACTAACAATTAAATAACATGTATCATGGGTCTAGAAGAAAAATTACTTAACACCCTGTATAGTGCAGCCTGATATGCAGAGCAGTGGCCAGAGAAGGGGTGTTGACAGAGGAGAGAATGATGGGCCCACCGGGCATTATAGAGTGTTATTAAAGTAATATTAATTAAGAAATATTTATCCTTTGGATTGAATAAGAAGAAATGGATACGTTCATAAAAAGTAGGCCTGACCTCCAACTCAATATTCCTAAATAGCATAAAAACCAAGAAAGACGTTAATATGCGTCTTAACTTACAAAATGTGTTACAAAGGACGACCCCTAGACCCCCCTTGTACTCAGTATGGATGTTATCCATACTCAGGCTTTCTAGAAAAATCGTCATACCGGTAGATTTCTTCCCAAATAAAAAAACAGTTAGCGTGACGAGTGGTGGTGTAAATTGGCCTAACTAATACTCCCAATTAACAATAAAGTCATCTGAACTATCTTAACGTGCAATGTTTTAGTTTAAGGTTTCAAATTTCCAAGCGGTAACCCATACCACTCATACCACCAGCCCTAGGAGTATAACCCATCATTTGTTAAACCTTCACAGTTACACCCATGGGCATGAGCAGTGTCTGCTCAGGGACGGGAAAGTCCGGGCTAACCTTGAATACAAAAGTTAAGCTGAAAACAAATTTTACGAAATGTGTACAAGAAATAATCCTGTTTTATATGTTCCAGACTCAGTTTGCCATAGTTCTGATCTATCTCAGTTACCTCTATTACAACAAATGCGAGATCGCTCCGGCCTTTACTTTCCTCTGGATATTTAACACAACTCTATTTGCTGCTCTCTTTCTTAACTTTTATGTACAAGCTTATATTATTAATAAAAATTAATAAAAAGCACCGTTACAACTAGTTTGTATAGGTTATTCAGTCCTAGAAACGTTTTATATTATTATTAGTAAATTTACATCGTAACGGCATAATAAAGTTGCACTTTTATTCCAACGGAAACAGATATATTTCGATGACTCCCTAAAAAGAAACGGATACATGTTGGCATACATGTCTTAATTGCAAAAGCTTCAACCGTTTCAGTGAGTTAGCCAATGGTAAATCGGTTTCATCGTTTTCCCAAAACAAATTATAGGGGTAACTAAACTATTTACTGTTTTGTTTAAATACTTTTAACCTGTGACTTTTTATACTTAACAAGCTTATAAGTTGATGCTAAATGCAACGCTTATATGTAAATTAACTATTAACTTTGTTTGGAATGAAATAAATGTAATACTGCCGAGATTACGTCTCATGTATACTATTACATTCATTACCAACAATAAAGAGCCACTGAAGCTCAAAAATAAAACAGACATTTTGTTCCTCTCCTGGACCAACAATGCTTTGAACTCACTGAACCAGTAAGTATCGCAATGAGCTCGCCAATGATGAATGAACGCTTGCTGAATACTTCCTTGACTGGGTTTCTTCTCCTTGTTGTTTCCAGATGAAGAGGTTTTCATTTTCATCACCGACTCCACCTCGCCGTTCCTTGATTTGTATTGTGTTGATGATATACTTGGAATTGTAAACTGAAATAGCCAACATTTCGAGATTGTTGCTATTGAAATCTTGAGCATTCCCAGCTCTTGTTATTTTATTTCCTTGTACAATATTTATTTAAATATGTTTAGCAATTGTGATATTTACTTTGGGTCAAATCGATATTTATAAAATTATATATTGAACTTTACAATTACTCAGCTAACACCCTTTTACGCTGACAACGTCAAGCCTTCAAATTTTCAACTTCAAGCCTTCAAACTTCAATATTTCCCAACCATGCCAAAACAAAATTTCCCTTTCAAACCCACGCACCATTTTCGAACCCAATTACACCAACTAATTGTCCCTTGATCACTTTCCCCGGAAATTAGCGAAAGCAGTGACGATCAGAAAGTGGTTTTAGACTTGTCACCCACATACGCCAGTTTGGGTAACCCTGAGAGTTTAACTAGTGCCCGCATCTGTGCGTTTCGTTCACCGTCATCATTGCAGTTGTCAGTGCTAAAGTGTGGTTGCACCTAGAGTGTGGCTCTGGTCATGCATTCCTGTACGAGAGTTCTGTTTGGAGTGTTGTGCATCTTGATTAGGTAAATACGTGAACATTTCTGCTAGAGTAGTCTTATTGTTAGGTATATGATGATGCGTATCCAATGTGATGAGGTAGTTTCGTATTTTGTTTTACATCATCGCTATTTGAATAAGTATTTTAGTTTGATACAAGACGAGTAACCCCACTCAGTGTGTATTTGCTGTTTTAAAGTAAACTTTGAAGAAAATTTACTACTGATTATGTTGATAGTTTAAAGTTATAAGATCTGAAATCATACTTAGCCTATCTTAGCCTAATGTATTTTTAACGAATAGTTATAAAAACAAACCTGTCATTCGATTCTTTATAGAAAACAAACAAACAAAATTAGATATATAGTTAACCAACTGTAAATAAAAACAAATCGTTAAAATTGTTTTATTTACAGTTGAAAAGGCATTGCCGAAATATTTTCGAGCATTTTTAAAGTTTGTTTGTTTTTATATAACGAATAGTAAAATATACTAGTCTTACTAAAAGGTCACTAAAAAGAAAAACGTACTAATATATAATAGTTTGCGATAACTTGACCAAATCATTCAATTTTCGAAAACGCGCGTGCGTCAGAGGCTCTACATGAAACTCTTATATTCCCCCTCAAAGTGAATTGTGTGCGTGGGCTGCCTCAACAGCGTTAAACTTTTGCGCCTAAGCCTCACGGCACTAACTACGTATCATAACATAATCTTTGGACATACCTTTTAAAAATATAGCACTCTACCTTGTGACCTCAAAACCACTAATCACTTCCCTCCAGAAGTTCAGTCTCGGGTCACTGCACCTACCCCTGGACCACGAAGCACCCCTCGCAGTACGCCTGGCCCTCGCGGTGCTTCCCTGGCCTAGGGATGTGGACTGTGACAGGAACAACCCCTACCGCACTCTGGACGGGTCTTGCAACAACCTCTGGCAACCGTCCTTTGGAATGGCCAACACTACGTTGGTGCGACTCCTAAAGGCCAGATATTCAAACGGTTAGTTGAAATATAAGTTATATCGTATTTTGTGACAAATCATCCAAGTATATTTTGTTTTTGTTGGTCAGGATCGCTTGAGGGAAAAGACAGTTAAAAAGCTTAAAGATTTTCTTATTTACAAAACTTAAAGTTCTAGAAAACTTGAAGGCATTAAAAATAAAATAAAGGTTACGTTTAGTTGGCTGTTTTAGGAATTAACAATACATGTGTTCAGTTGTCAATATGCAAGGTGACGGTAAAGTAATTTTACTGACTGGAACCGTTTTTAGTACTCGTACAATTATTATTAACAAAAGTATTTACCATCTTGTCAATGCTTCAACCGTACATTTAAGTGTCTATAAAAGTGTTTTCCGCATAATGCTTCCCTGGTCTACACAATGTAGTTTTAAATTAGTTTCTTCACTCTTTTCGATGAATCATGCCGTCGTACTTCATGAAAAGTTAACTTATATTCGTTGACGGTTACGAATGGTACAATCTTGGACAAAGTGGTATAATATCAAACCATATCAAACAATATAGGTACCATGTTTATTTGTCGCTGTTTGGTTGAATTGAATTTTTACTTGCATTTATCCAATTTTAAATGAAAGACAGATTGTTAAAATTGTGAGAAACTAACAAAGCAATGCGTCTAGGAGGGTTTTACTTCTGAATGTGACTTGAATTGCAATTATTACCTATCTGAGTCTTAATTATTCCCAAGCTCAAAAGTAAAACACACCTATTTGTTAACGGTGTTTGAACACTTTAACGATACATACAACATTTGAAGTACGTATTATTTGTTTGCATACATAATATTATGTTCAGACAGAGGAGGACTACCTCTTTCTCAAAGTGGAGAGCCGCTACCTCTAGCCAGGGAGCTAAGAACTCTCCTCTTTCCTGACTACAATATCAGTGACTCCATCAACAGCCTGGCAGTCATGACCTTCGGCCAGTTCATGGCACATGATGTCTCCCTTATAGGAACTAGGAGAGGTAAGCAACCATTTTATTTTACTTTTAGGGATACAGATTAAAGAAATGTTGGCCATAATGTATGAAACGTATAAGACTCGTTATAGAATATACAATATTACGCTGCTTGTACAATTATAGGGCTAACACAAAACTTGACAGACCTTTGAAGTCAACAATATAGAAAATATGATTTTTTCATGTGAAATATTCAATTCAAAAATAGTTTAAAGAATAATTTAAGATACCAGTTCAAATTAAATTCCAATAATAATATACTTTATTTTTCACGGTAAAGACTGTTATTAGAAAAGAAGGGTGTTTTGAGTGAAGCAAAAGGAGAACAAATTATAGTACTGAGGTGTAAGTGTCCAACCAGTTGCCTCTTTGTAAAGACAGGGCTGGTTGGAACAAACCATTGTTCAAAGTAGGAAAATGAATGCAACCCTAGCAGCTCCGGTCCTCCCAACAGTGGCTGTGTTGGTGTTATATTTAAGCCATCACTACTCGCGCACTTACCACCGAGAAATTAACTTTTACTTATTTTATAAAAGCGCGATCTTGCAATTTTTTGGCCGATTGTTTGAAAAAAAAACTTAACTCTGAATAGAATATACTCAAAGTGTGCAGGTTATCTGTGAAAGTATTTAAAATAACATTAAAGCGTAATAAGAACTTAACTGTTTCTTTATATCATGAGTAAGAGAATAATAAATATATACAATATATTTTGCTCCATTATATTTTAAGTATAATTTTATTTTAGATCAATATATTGACATAGAAGACGGATTGATTGAAGAGGTTTGTACCTTTAAAATGGGGGGGGGGCTTCCTCCCCCTCACGCTTTTTGGGTGTTGGGTTGATGTCGCAAAGTACTCCAAAACAAACTTTACAGTTATAGAATAACATTCCATAAAATAATTTTAAAATATTTCCTTTTCAAAAGTTAAGGTAGGGGAACATTTTAAACTCACCCTGTATACAGTATGCTACATTGGACAGCTATAGTTATATGGATAGTTATGTTTTAGTTTCACGCATTATTAAAACAAAGCTTGATTACCATTACAGCAACCCCTGGGGAGTGTTGTTCAAATGACGGAAGACTACTAGATAAGAAGGACCTGCCAGATAACTGTTTGGTGGTTGAAATACCGGAAGACGACAGTTTCTTCAAGCAGTTCAATCAAACCTGTTTTGCCTTCACAAGGTCGGAGGCTATACAAGATAAAGGATGTGCAGTCTCACCACGACAACAAGTTAGTTCAAATAAACTATTTTAAGTAGTTTAACTGTAACCTTACACAGGCCTTTCTTAAATGATTAAACTGAACCTTGTTGACCTTGCAGGTAGTAGATTGACCCTCGATCAGCTTTTCACAACCTAGTGAACAGAGTAATTGGTGGATGACTTACAAACGTGTACGAAAGTTGAAAACTCGATCCAAATGCTCATGCAACGAATGTAAATGGTTCAAAGTACAATACATGTCGACTATGTTTTCTGCCATACATTTCTTTATAATGGTTTTGCAATAAAATATTTATTTATTTATTATTCATTTATTTATTTATCATAATAATATAAAAGGTTATCATTTATATGGTGTCATCTTTTAGCGAATCGTACGTCCAGTAATTTAATAACCTGGTATTTGTACTTCTTAGAAAATTGTAACAGATAAATCCATTAATGTTTTTGATATGCCTTCATCCAAAATATATCTAGTAATAAACAAAATCCTTTAACAGAGCTACGACTAAAATTGGAAACCCAAAAGATCATTTAAATTATTAACACGTTAAAAGTTACAACACAAATAAATATATTCATATGTATAAAAGGCTTTATTCACAGTCATGTAGCATCTTATTGACCTTGTTTTAATTCATACTTCCAATAACACTAAATTTATTTTAAATATATATTGTGCTTATATATATATATATATGTTAAGTGATTTGACACATGTTACAGACCGCCCAACAGACCCACTTCCTAGACCTGTCGCACGTGTACGGTAGGTCACGTCAGGAGTCAGACTCCTTGAGGAAGTTCACCAGAGGACATCTCAGGACCCAAGAGGACGAGGATGGGCGGGAATTCTCCTCTAACGTAGACAACGCTGTGGGGACCTGCGCCTTCGCCACATCTCCGGGGGATACCTGCTTTCTAGCAGGTACGTGGGAAATATCGGAAAAGGAGTTTGCAAAAAATGCAATTCAAGTAGTGGTTTTCTCTTTTATGGCAAATTTTTATTTCGTTAAACATATTCGTTAAACTAATTTAGACCTAAAACCCGTTTAGTACACTCTCTTTTATGTTTATCGAAGTAATCAAATAATATTGAAGATCAAATACTAGTTGTAGTTAGCAAATTTTGCAAAAGGCAGGGGTTTGGTGAGTGCACCTCACTTTGACCTTCCTTCCTTTGCTTTGGTCCAGTTCTAAATTCTCATTGTCTTTAGTTGAACCTTAAACCTCAATACGCTTAAATATTTTAGCTGAGAGCATAATTTTTGCAATATGTTACTTTTGTTATGATCTCCAATTTCAATGGATGTATTTTCCTTACTCAAAACCGAATTGGGTTTACGCACAGACACAACATAATAAACCTAAAAGAGGTTCATTCTGTTGTTTTAATTTGAAAAGCGACCTTTTTTCAATAAAACACTACCTTGTGCAATGAAGACATTACCTGAAATAAACACTGTTAAAAAAAAAACACAACAGCATTGGCCTAAGGGGCCGTCACAGGAGGCACTATACAAAAATACACTAATTTATGCAAAACTTTTAAATTAATTTTAGAACAATATAATACATTATATCACATCAAAACAACAAGAAACCATCGTTTAAATGATTAAATAGGAAAAATATCAAAAAAGGCTTATTTTTGTAAATACAACTGTTAACATTTAGAATATTATCTGTATTTACATGCACAGATACTATGCCATAGGTTTTTTATTTTGTTGTTTTAATCAAAATTTGTTTGCATATTGAAATTCATCATGCAATTGTATGATATTCAAAATTTATTTACTGGCACAAGATAAATTTACTCACACAATATCACAGTGCCACTATAAAAAAGCATTTGGCTTATTCTCTAAATCGCTTTATAACAAATTACATCAAAACTTTAAATTAGGTACCATAGAAATTATTGACATAATTACATCAATATCAATCAAAAAAGCATATTCCAACATTAAAGAATATTTTGAGATGATCCAACCGCGCAACAGGATTCTAGGTTCATTAATTTACCTTAACATTTTACATGATTTTTTATCTATTTTGTTGTATGACTATTCCATATTTATTTCTCTGAAAATGTATAATACTTTATGTGTTATTAACTACTTAGATTAATATTTGTTTGTCACTACTGCTTTATTTTTTCTGATTTGTATATGCTTATACAGTATTTATATGCTGAAGGCACAAACCTACTTTCTTCTGTCTCAGCTCCACCTCGCTGTACTAGTAATTACCCTGTCCACCGTACGATTCTTGGCAAACTTCAGTATTGTGAATAAACGCTCATAAGACTAGAAAGTCCCTTAGATCTCTTAAAAATTCTGTTACTGTCATTTTACATAATCTTCCGTTTATTTGCCGACCACCCGTGGCGAAGCTGGATAGTTAAGTCTTTTGTCTATGTGTACTTTACGGTTGGCATAGGTAACTAAAAGGCAATCATATTATAAAATCTTACCGCCACACTATAACATTAAACACAACCGTGCAGAGAACAGGTACGTCTTTAAGAACAGCTAGGACACTTTAATTCTACTTTCAAAAGGAAGGTACAGGTGAAAGGATTGGTAGTTTTATGTCAAAGTACCCGAGCAACAGCCTGCCTTTGTGCGAAAAGACTTTAAAGTCATGAGACTATAATATTTCATCCGTTGCACAGCACGAGTACACAGCTAGTAATAAATATATATGAAATATATTTTTATATTGCTCTATTATTGTTAATAGTATAATCTTATTTTAGATCACGATAGGCTATTACATAGAAGATTTATTGAGGAGGTTTGTACCTTTAAAATTTCGGAAGGCCTCCTCCCCCCACTTTTTGGGTGTTGGGTTGGTGTCGCAAAGTATTCCAAAACAAACTATACAATTATAGAAATATTTCCTTTTCAAAAGTTAAGGTAGGGGGGCACTTAAAACTAACTCTGTATACAGTATGTTACATTAGGCTGCTAGTTATATGGATCTATTTCTATTTACACATTAATAAAACAAAACTTGATTACACATTACAGCAACCCCTGGGGAGTGCTGTTCCAATGACGGAAGACTACTAGATAAGAAAAAGCTGCCAGATAACTGTTTGGTGGTGGAAATACCGGAAGACGACAGTTTCTTCAAGCAGTTCAATCAAACCTGTTTTGCCTTCACAAGGTCGGAGGCTATACAAGATAAAGGATGTGCAGTCTCACCACGACAACAAGTTAGTTAAAATAAACAAGTTTAAGTAGCTTAACTGTAACCTTACACAGGCCTACTTTCCTAAATTATTAAACTGAACTTTGTTGATCTTATCGGCTGCTTAGATTGACCCTGACCAATGTTTCGCATTCTAGTGAAGATAGGAATTGGGTGATGACTTACAAATGTGTACGAAAGTTGAAAACACGATTTAAATACTCATGCAACGAATGTTAATGGTTCGAAGTACAATTCATGTCGACTACGTTTTCTGCTATATCATAATATATAAAAAGTTATCATTTAGCATCTTTTAGCATACCGAACGTCTTGTAATTGAATAACCTGGTACTTTTACTTCTTAGAAAATTGTGACAGATAAATCAATTATTTTTTTAATAATTCTTTATCCTAAATGTATTTAGTTATAGACATAATTCCTTCAACATAGCTACGACTAAAATTAGAAACCTAAAAGATCATTTAAATTATTAACACGTTGAAAGTTACAACACACAATGTATTCATATGTATAAAAGGCATTACCCAGTGCTAAACGTGTAGCATCTTATTGACCTTGTTTTAATTTATACTTTTAATAACACTAAATTTTTTTTAAATATGTATATATATATATATGGTTAAGTGATTTGACACATGTTACAGACCGCCCAACAGACCCACTTCTTAGACTTGTCGCACGTGTACGGTAGGTCGCGTCAGGAGTCAGACTCCTTGAGGAAGTTCACCAGAGGACATCTCAGGACCCAAGAGGACGAGGATGGGCGGGAATTCCTTCCTAACGTAGACAACAGCAGCCTTACGCTCATTGCACAGCATCATACCAGGCTTTATTGAGTGAGTATGGAGATCCTCGTAGTTGGTAAACAAAACAATACACACAATTTCTATAATACACTACTTATTAATTTTACTAATTTAAATTATATAATTGATTTATTCATATTTGTTTGTAAAATAATTTTAAAGAATGTTTATAGTTCACATGCTCTTTTAAAACATCAATTGTGTTGTAGTAGTCAACTATTATAGTGTTGATGCACGAACAAGGTAAATGTTTGTTAATTTTAATAACGTAAAACATCTCGTGAAATTATTAGCAGTTAGTAGAATACTATAAAAATATTAATATAAATACATCATGCTTACTGTTTTGTAACCAAATTTTAATATACAGTAGATTTGAATTAGCAGAACAAATTTTAAATGAACTGAGAGATTGCTTAAATTAATAATTTTTAAGTTCTGCAAAGGAAATGATCATTAACCTAACCCAACAAGCTGAGATTAGATTATTTTGTGATGCATATTAAGTATTCAAATAGTTATGCTCACGATGATCCAAACAATAATATCACAACACACATTGAAATCGATATTCGGTTTGTAAACATGAACTTTTTGGATCAAAAGCGAGTGAGTTTTGTCTACCTTGCCTGAAGTTTTGAGGTAATAAAATAACTGTTCTACATCAATGAGTTTTTATGCAAAATGTTTTATGCTTGTACAGTTTTCCAATGGAGCAAGGGCACTGTCCTTTGGCCTCCAAACCCCTAGTGGACGTGTTCAATCGACCCAACCTGGTGATTGAGGATGACAACTTTGACAGTTTATTGAGAGGATTGACCAGGCAGTCAGCTGACCAAATGGATACTTACTTCAATCAGGTGAATAATCTGTGTTTGATGATTTGAACCTTAATAGAGTGCTTTGAATTTAAAACAACATAATATAAACTACGTTCCTTTATTATCATGTTATCTTTTAGATTTATAAAAGATTACATTTGTCCACTAAACAAAGACACAAATATATTTTTGGGTGAGGCCCTTTAAACGTAGTTCGTTTTCGACCCAAAAGTACGTACCAAAACGGTTAATTTACTCAATCTGATAATGTATGGTTTTATTGTTTGTTAAATAGATACACCAAACTTTTTAGATAAAACTCTGAATGCATTTCTGCATTTCTGGGTTGCTAACAACCACTCGATTATAACAATAACTCGATTGTTAGAAGGTTACACAACTAAAAGCCTAATAAATATAATTTAAATTGTATTTTTTAAATAATAAAAACATGAATTTGACTTTAAACTTCTATAGAAGATCGACCCAAAAAAGGAAGTAGTTGGGCAACGAATATTCGTAATGGTCATTTAAGACGGTTTTGATATAAGTCAAATTTGCTTTATTCTGTCCAGTACATTCATCACCTGACTATAATTTTATTCTTCAAACCACGTCAAAACCTAATAATTAGCCTGAAATATTTCGGTGGATTATATATCGCTGAGTATATATATCTGAATATATCGCTGTGGAGTTCCATCTGCAGTCATTGATTGGCTGAAACTAAGGTTTTGAAGTGTGGTGTGTAACGGGAGAACTAGATTATAGTTGTGACACCGGCCGCGAAACAGCAAAAGTCAACCATTTTAGTACACGTGTTACTTAAAACGCACAACATGTCATTCTAAACGATTGGAAAGTACAGAATAAGTTGTTCTAAATTCGAAATGGCTTAGTTATCAACTTAGCCTTCTAAATAATATAAATTCAATGATGTGATCTATGTTTGCAGATCACAAACTTGTTGTTTCGTCCTGATGGCCAAGAGTTTGGCATAGACCTGGAGAGCATGGACATCACTCGAGGCAGAGACCATGGTCTACTCTCCTACAACGCTGTGAGGAAGGCGTGTGGACTGCGTAGAGCCCAGTTCTTCCATGACTTCGACGACACCATGAGCAAATCTGTAAGTCGTAAAACTTTTCGAACAAGTCTACTCAATTTTGAAATTCAGAAGACTAAATACTATGTTTTCAAATTCAAAGACATCTCGATTGTGCGGAATTCAAAATAGCTATTTTATAATGTTTAACATCCCTACAACGAATGTTGTGATTGACAATTTAAAGTGTTTGTCTTGATCACCAACTGCCAACTGCTGTAGTATGCGGAAAATGTTTCGACGCCCTTGTTATATGTACTGACGTAGCTCAATGTTCAAATATCTTAATCAAAAGATTTCTATTTATACTTAGCACAATGTTAACAAGCACACATTTGTATACATCAAAGTAACATAAGATATTTGGATAGCATTTAATCAAAATATATCTATTTCTTTTAAAACTTTGGAGGTACGAGGTGGTAGATATTTACATTCATATTATTATTTTGTGATATTTGTTCATTGAGAAGTCTCAAGACTCTCAAGTATCCCCAAAGAATAAGATAACCGTCGCGAAATGATTATCCCCTCTCAATTCACGAGATCTGCAGGCTGTAAATACGAAGACATTTAATCTATATTTAATATCATCTAAAGCCCTTACAGATATTTCGTTATTATATAAGAAACACCAACTTCATAAAAATGGGAAGTTTAAAAGATGAAGCAGTGAAGTGAGAATGTTCCACCGACAGGAAACCTATCCCGGATAATTTGTTGCTAATTATCAACTAATGCAAAGTGTTATTCTTTATTTTGAACCACTTAACAGGCTTGGAGCAGACTGGCTCAGGTGTACGCACACGTGGATGACGTAGATTTGTTCGTGGGAGGAGTGTTGGAGGATCTGCAACCAGGAGCTCTGGTTGGTCACGTGTTCCAGTGCATCTCTGCAGAGCAGTTCAGAAGATGGAGGAGTGGAGACAGGTTCTTCTACGAGTATGGAGGCCTTCCTGGATCTTTTCGGCTAGGTAATGTCATTGATACTAGATAATGAACTGAATGCTACTACTCGTACTTGATCGCAATCAGCAGTCATAGACTGTTTTCTCTGTGTATCAAATATTTAAAATATTTTCGGATTAAAGGGCTAAATCCGTCGAACGAGAATCCCATTTGTGTTTAATGTCTTTGTAAAAGTAAATGCACTGGTCTTGTGCCAGAAGTGTATATTTTATTTACACAGAAAGGCCTTTCAAATTAATTTTTAAATTGTATTTTTTCGGGAGGCTTTAAAAAATTGCCTCTTACTATAGGCTTATTTATTTGTAAAATTGAACTGTTGTGTTGGCTTAATACCTTTAATTTTGACTCCAAGATACATTCTTAGTAGAAAACTACTAGTGTGTTTCTTCCATTATGTTTTCCATTTTGCAATTCCAAAGTATTAACTGATTATAAATAATTTATCAACGCATTGTGGTTTATAATGTAAAACAATAGCGTATGGTTTACCAGAAAATAGAGGTAAATTTTATGCAAACATCATGGCTCCTATCCAATAGTTCTAACAGTTGTACCCTAATAAAATGAACATTTTATTATGTTTTGTTCTGAACTCTTCTTTACATAATATTTAAACCTTTAAAGAAGAAAATACAGAAATACATCTGAATCGCAAACTACAGCATTTTGTAACTTCTTTTTGCCGAATACGAAGGCTTTGTAAAAAATGAATTCCTATTTTCTACTTTATGTATGTATGAATACAATTAACCTATTTTGGGTTGTTATTTTCAGATCAGTTAGATGAAATTAGGAAGACGTCTCTGGCTTTATTAATATGCAGAAACTCTGACCACATAAAACGAATCCAAAAAGATGTTTTCAGTCAGCTTTCAAGCAGGTAAGACCATTGTAATTAAAGGTTTGATTTAATCCCCCCAACTTCAATAATTTTTGAATAGGTATTGTTGACCCTTTTTTAAAATTATTCCTCATTAACTATAATTAAATATACATAAAGTGTATTAATTATCTAATGTATTCCCAAAAACGGAAAGTATGGCTAGTTAATCAGCTCTAAAGCGATTTAAATGTTAAATTTATTTTATTTTACAAAATTTTAAGAACTGAAGTTGATTACAGTTGAAGTTACGAGAATATTACACTGTCTATCACAGTATGTTTTCTTTATTTTCTGTTTGTTTAAGATGACATAATTTTGAAATGGGTTGAGTAAGTCTGCCCCAGTACGTTAAAGCAATCGGTTTAAATATATGTTTTACGACTGATATGATTTTAAAATTTGTATTTGGTGTTTCAGGAATTCTCTGGTCAAGTGCAAAGACATTAAAGGGTTGAATTTGAGACTGTGGAAGGAATCGTATGAAAAATAAAAAAACTGTTAATTGAATAGTATTGATTTTGTTAATGTATTTAATCAAACTCTGTGATACATTATGGTTCAGCTTCAGTGTAACCTGTTTATAAATTAACAGTACAGGGTAATTATAAATTGTTTGACATATTTTGGGAATGAGTGAGGCCAATCTATTTAAAAATGTTGGAGTTATTTTATTAGTGAGCACATTTAAATACGTTTTATTACTAACAAACGAAATAAATAACTGGTTCTCATGCGTTAACCTCGCATTTTTTTGATTTCCGTGGTTAGTAGTCTAAATTCAACCACACACTATGTTTTTAAGCATTGCTGGAGTTAAGCTTCTAATAACTCTCCTCAAACTCTTCTCTCGAGCTCTTGAATGTCTTGATCTTATTTTTGCACACTCTGTCATTGATAAGGATTTTTGATTACGTCAAGAACAGTTCACGAGTAGTCACATGAGTACATGACATTGAAAAGCTTCAGAGAAGAGTTCAAGAGGTTATTGAAAACAAAGCTCCAACAGTGCTAAAAAAACATGGAAACCACGTTTAAATATTTAAGTTTTCTTGTCAAATTACTTGAGAAAAATTGGTACCACCAATTTTTATGTCATTCCTTAGTAATAAAACTGTTTCAAATGTGCTACCTAGAAAATCTACTCACAAGCTTTTTAGTCAATTGGATTCATTCAATCCTAAAATATGTCCATCCTGTAGCCTATATTGAGAATACGAAGCAAGTGTTTTGTCTCCATCATTACGCTAAACTGGTCTAAGAAACAAAACTTAAGAAGACCTACCGTCTGTTGTTATGTAATCAAAGTTTAATTATTAAATTGTTAGCTGTAGGTTGAGTGTGTTGATAGTTGAGCTTTGTTTAGGTTAAGTTGTAAAAGTCTTAGTTATAAATCGCTTTATTCACTTTTAAAAATACAAGTGATGAAACATTTAAAGTTGAATAAATTTAAAGAAACGTTCATATTGTTTTGTATTTGAAAGGTGGCAACTTTCATTGTCCAGTGTCAAGAAACCTCGATAAAAACTATTGGTATGATATTTTAGATTTTGTCACTTTCTAATTTATAAAGAGATTTGCTTTAAAAAAATAAAGACATTTATTGACAGCTTACAGCTACTTATTTAGTTAAATTTTAATCTCTAGCCTCTATCTTGCTTTGGTTCAAACTCGGTATTATAGCCAGTGTTGCACGTCCCTTAAAAGAATAATAAAGTGTTAGTAGAAAGGTACTCAAACAAGAGCTTCCAATGAACCCATCTTTCCATTTTTGAAACACATATTAGGTAAAAAAACATAAAGTAATTTATAAAAAGCTTCAATAAAATCGGACAATAAATTACTTAATGCTTAAAATCGGTGCTTAACTTTGTGGTTATGTTACTATTTTACGTAAGTAGATTTGTCTCTATCCAACCTTAATCAAAGAAGTTAGGATTAAACCCACCCAGAGCGCATGGGACGAAGAAATCTACATTACCCAGCTCATACGATGGCCTGCAAAGAGGCAGCCCGCAGGTCCATTAGAATCCGTTATGTCGGTACTGAGGGGGACTTTTATTCGCTTACCCGACCGACGCATGGATATCTCTTTGTAGGGCGTAATTACCAAGCTTACGATCTTCTCGCGTGTAAGCCTTCGCTGATAGGTGTATAACGCGGGTGCCTACTACTTATTATAGTAATTAACTCTAACGTAAACCGTTGTTGTGTTCATTATGAGACTGTCTAATCGTAGAGAGGTCAACGAACGACGTGAGGTCCGGCTAGCCTCGGTAACGCTGGTAAATATCACCGAAAACACGTTTTTACGTAGCGCCTAGTGAGCAAAAATTTGTAATCCTTTTCACCTCTTCTACAAGAACTATAAATTTGGCATCGATAAAAATTATTTTATTATCCGGCCAAAACCGTGAATTTTAGCGTGCTATGGTGTGTATTGTGAAACTGCTGAAAGTAAAATAAAGTCTGGTCGTAGCCAGGATAACATATATGGTCAGAGAAAAAATCTTCACAACCGCTAGGTGCTTCGGAAACGCTTTTTTCAGTAAAGTTTACTGCGTTCTCGCTCAGCTCAGGCGGATCGCAGGACATCGGGGGTTGACATTTATAATAACGAGCACAACGGTGTACTTTAGAGTGAATTTTAAGTACAACGAATCTACTTTATCCGTAAATCCGCAAAACCATGCACACAAGAAAATTGTAAGCGCGGTTAAGTCAGTTGAACGGTCTCTGCCTAACCTTAATCAAAGAAGTTAAGACTGGACGCACCCAGCGCGCTTGTACGCTTTAAATCTACCTTACCTACACATATGTTATGGTGACCTGAAATGGCATTCGAATAGTGTTAAGCTAGTTCCGTAATTAATCCTACCAGTTAAATATATTATGAATTTGAATAGACTAAGGTTACTTTGACTCATATGTAATGTGTACTTACTACTAGTGTCACTGTTTTACTCTATAGTTTCAACACAAACACTTATAACATCAGCATTATGTTATTTAATATTAACAAAATGAAGGAAAAATGGGGAACTTGCGATCCCTGCTGAGTATTCTGTTTATTTTTTTTTTTTCTAGTAGGGACATAGTACGAGTAGAACAAACAAATATTGAAGTATTATGAATATGTAGTACAATTGTTATAAAGGGTTGGGCAATGTTAACCCCAAACCGTTTAATCACCACAAACTAAAACTTACTTTTAATGTTTCAAAGCCAACTTTAAGACAATCATGTACTAGAGTGTTTGTTACTTCAGGACTGCTTGTTTTGCTTTTTTGGTACACTTTTGCTTTTTTTGCTTTGAAACACTGACCACCCTTAAATATTATTTTAAGGTGAATATGGAATGATGGTAATCGTGATGAGTGTTTTGATGGATGATACACGTAACGTGCTATCAATCCTGACCAGGAGTTCTCCTCAATTAAGCTTTCAAATAAGCTTAATAGAACATATGTTGGTTGGTTTTGGAACGTTTGAAACGCTGTTCTAAATTTATATATTTATATTTATAGCGTTTGAAGGTAAGTTCTAAATTTATATAAAAAATTAATAAAAACATAGCTGAAGTGAAGCTACAAGCTCATACATTGGTTAGTTAATGGCAGTTTTTTCAAAACCATAACTTTTTAGGTACAATTTAAATGTATAAAAACTAAAACTAAATACAATACTACAATTTATTAGTAAAGACAGCCAGCGTAAAAATGTACGTATAGGAGAACAAACTTTAAAGAAAACAACTTTGGAATTGATTTTAAACTAAGGCATAGTTATGAGAACTGAGTAAATATTACGTTGAATTCCTGAAGAGCTCATTAAAATTGGGGTAGAATTGGTTCGAAAAATTCTAGTTATCCTGGAAGTCTGAAAACGGTCACCACTCTCTAGAAAAACCTTGTAATATGATTACATCAAAAATAAACATCACCGTCGTATTACGGCCTTCTAGAGGGCGCACCCGGAGGTTACTTCCAGGTGGGTTAAAACATTTTGAAAATTGAAAAACATCGATGTTCTTATAGTATGTCATTTCTATAAACACTTTACCAGAATAAAATACGATAGGTAGATTTAATCCTGCTACCAAGATCGCACACGGAGATTAGATTAGCAGGGAGGCGCATCATGGAAGTTACCTCCAGGCACCTATAATACAAACAGTTTCAAACCAATTAGATCGAAGCTGTAACTGGCTGTATTATATTTAATCGTATTCACAGAAGATACAGAAAATACACTCAGATATACAGGCTTTTGGTTTTTGTGTAGACGATTTTATTGATGAACG
The DNA here is from genome assembly GCA_018831715.1 of Matsumurasca onukii. NCBI lineage: Eukaryota > Metazoa > Arthropoda > Insecta > Hemiptera > Cicadellidae > Matsumurasca > Matsumurasca onukii. Next base: position 52,572,823 of record CM032061.1, on the reverse strand, counting down.
CATATACACCCAGAGGTAACCTCCATGATGCGACCTGTTGAAGGTTAAGGTTCCTTGTTGTTACTATTTAAGAACTCTATCAAATGTACATATACAGAGTGTCCAGTAACTAGGGGATCAAACCTCTCAAGGTGATTTATATCAGCTTATAATAAACAAAAGGTTTCCTATAACATAGTCTCTGCTTAGTTTTCTGTTCTGTCTGTCTGTGTTTTTCACTAAATAATTTGTATCCCAAAGTCAATTATAGTAAAGTTGTATCCAAAGTTATATCATAGTGCACACTTGTTATTATAATTAAAACAAGATTTAAAATACATTTAACTAATTTCACTTCCGGTTTGTATAGCCATAGTTTAAGCTAATAACACAAAACCCTTAATTTTAATGAAAGTGAATAACAATAAGTGGCAAAATTATGTATTTACAAACATTTAATACCAAATTTGTTGTCTTGTGTTAAATAACAACGGAGAAATATGAGTTTTTCTGAGCACACATTTTTTTTACATTTAAGATACATACGTAAATACAGGAGAGCGCTCAGAAAAACTTAAATTGCTCCATTAATAATAGCCTCAGAACAACTAACCTGGTCTTAAAATATGTGTAAAACATTTGCCACATAATGTTATTCCTGGGTATTCACCATTAACATTAAGGGTTTTCAGTTATTAAGTTTAACAAATTTAATATGGCCACTATATTCTTAAACCGGAAGTGAAAATTAGTCAAATTTTTTTATGAATTGGTTTTAACTATACTAACAAGTGTGCAAAGTTTTCAGTTAATAACTCAACTGACCTCAGAGATACAAATTATTTAGTGAAAAACACAGACATACAGACAGACAGAAAACTAAGCGAGATAGGTCTATGTGTTATAGGAAATCTTTTGTTTATTATGAGCTGATAAACCACAAAGTGAAGTTTGATCTCCTAATGTTGTCGCAATGTCTTCTCGGTTTTAATTACTTTGGTAAAACTATCCCTTTAGTATCTCAGTCAAGTTTGTTAGCCAGCATATTACAAAACTAAAAGTTATAAATTTCACCAACATTTTAATTAAATATAACTTATATTTAAAGGAAGGTACACACAATTCACAGGCCTTTGGCTTGTGTGTAGGCGCTTTGATTATTGAACAGATATACACCCGAAGATAACCTCCGTGATACGACCTCTGGAAGGTTTAGATCATTCAAGTAACTTATATTCTGACTGTTCTCTATAAGTATATGGGAAGTGTAAAATGTTATAGATGATAATTGATTTGATAATTTAACCTTTCACTGGAAACTTGTCTAGGTTCAAATCTTCTATTGATCAGGTGCAGAGAACGTACTATAAATTATTAAATTACCAAATCGTATACTGTGACAAGATGACGCACTTAACATTTTATATGAGTCCATAAACATTATGGGTCCATAAAATAAAGTTAAACAATCTATCCAGACCTTTTTTTCAAAGGGTCAAACATAATTTCGGATGTGATTTTTAAGTTTCCAGGGCATGGTAGTAGCCTAAATTTTAACATATTATGCTAATAGCCGATGATTAGCATAGGCTTATTATTCAAGCTATGCATAAATTGTAAAACTTTAGTTTTACGTACAATTTTATTTCTTAGTAAACCAAATGAAATGAGCATAGAATATGTTTAATTTACCAAGCGTTCATTCCCTAAACTGAAACTGGAGCTATAAATACAGTAAAATTAAATATTAAAGATTTAGTGATCGGTAAGCATTTTAACTCCGTTACAGGTTTCGACCATTGCACCATTTTCAAATGGATAAATACAATCGAAAATAAACTGGAACTGTTTAAGTGCTGTTTATCTTTAACTACAACATATTTTTTAACAACAATAAAGTTTCTAAACTGTTTTTTTTTATTAGTATTATTATTTGATATAATCTAGTACAGTTATTTTTATGTTGTTTTAGAGCTGATCAGTAACCTATCATCCAGTATCTTCTCTCTTCATACACACTACTGTTCATTATATTACATTATATTATATAACTGTTCATTAGTGTATAAGAAGAGAGAAGATGCTGATGATGGGACACCCCAGTCCCGAAATATACATCTAAGAAAAAACATCAGTAGGATCTATACAAGCGCCAAAAAGGTAACTTGTAGCATAGATTTATATCAAATAATTAATACTAGTAAACCAGAAAACAGTTTAGTGGAAACACAATGTTGTTATGGTAAAGGTAACTTGTGTCTACACAAGTTCCTACAGAAAGGATAATTAAATATTTTAATACAAATATATGACTCAAAGAGTCAGTGACTGTTCGTCGTTGTTGTCATCTGAGTTCATCAATGGCCAGCTTTTTCGAGTACCTTCCCACCGTTGAACAACTTATACTAGCGAAAACTTTAGGTAAGTGTAATGTAATTTAAATTAAGAGCAGAAAAATATGTGTTTGTTTTTATTATAATACACATAATATGTTTTCTCCAAAACTAGGTGATAAAAACCAATTAGCTCTAAATATCCTATCAAGAGACGAGTGCTATTTTGCAGTTCTAAATTTCAATTACTAATTAAGCACGGCTTGAAAGCAGTCTAGACAGATTTGAAAGGAGCGAGGAAAGCCAAGCAAATGCACTTATAACGTTTCAGAAGATATTCGCAACGAGGCAATGCAATTCAAACAGGGAACAGTCTTTATCAAAGCTTTCAAGAATAATTTATGGCCCGTATAAAATAGGAAAACATAGCGTTTGCCGTGCACTCGGGGCTCTTTTTCTAATGGATATATAGCTTACGTAAGTATTTTGATTATGTTTTTAGGCTTACTATGTAATGGCACAAATGTTCTGTTGGCGATGTCAACAGACAGTTTAGACTGATGATGTCTATGTACAATTGTAATGATATTATATGGCATTTAAACGGTGACAACGTATTCGGAATTAAATAATGTTATGTTACATGTGATTCGGATTTCAAACGATTACATTTTTGACAAAAACATAACACCTCTCTACGTACAGTTATGCTGTATTGTGGAATTGATTTTTGGCACATGTCCATTAAACATAAATACATAAGATGATTTTTACACTAGAGATTAGTCCTTATGTTGTAGGTAATGTTTTTAAACGGTAGAATTTACTAGCGTAAAATCTGTGTTGTATCTTTGATGTTTTATTTAATCTTTGGAGTCATAATTGAAATAAAACTAATTGCTTGAACTCTTATACTTGATGTCCCAACGTGTAAAAGGATTTGAAAGATGTATTAAACTCAAATTTAAACATTTTAGTTTACTACGATAAAATTATGTGTATATGAAAACGCATGGTTTGTACAACACGTTTGTTTTACAAAGAAAACAACGAATTTTTAATACATTTAAAACACATGAAAGTTTAGTGTTATTTGAACAAGCCTGTCCGTATACTGTTTTATTGCATTGCATCAACTTAACAAAGTTTTGTATAATAGTAATAATAATAAACTAGCTGCGCTGCTGGGGGCTTCTGCCCCCAGACCCCTGGCACGCTCGCTCGCTTCGCCCGCTTTGTAAAACTCGGCCATCAAGATGTTTTACCCCCAATTTTAAACCCCTTCCACCCCCAAACAATTTGGTAGACAACCAATATATTTTTGAAATCAGTACATATTTCCTTTTATATCCCACATCGATTTTATTATTTTTCTTGCTCACCTACCCCTTTAACCCCCCACAAATCCATATATTGTGCCCCCCGAACCCCAAAATCAGTAGGGTATGTTATACAACTATGTGTCGAGTTTCAAACAAATCCGTTGATATTTACTAATAAATATTTACTAAAAAGAAATATAACATGGGGAATTAGACCTCAAAACCCCATAAAAATCAAAATCTATATAATTTCATCTGTTCCCTCCACACACTAAGGACCATTTCAATTAAAAATTCTGAATTACCCCAGCCAGATTCCGAGATCTCACTCAACACGGACAACCCTAACCGAAATACTAATAGTAAAGATAAATAGATACGTTTATTTTCCAATTCCAAAATTGTAGATTACAATTAAATTACAAGATTCTTGAAACATTCAGATAAATAACTTAAAGCTAAACATAACAAATAAATACAGAACCACAGAAATTATTGTAGGCTTGTATAGAACTTATTTTATAACTTGTGCCTGTGTGGTAAAATCCATGGTCTGCTTGGTAAAATTTACACTTATGTTGTTTTCATCTATATTTTAGGCGTTTTAGCTGTGGATACATCCGTAGTGTACAGGTTTTTTACTGATTGGATAATAAAAAAGTATTCAAAAGAAAACATTTCATTAAGTACAAGATGCAATCATAAATGGAACAACTCCTTTGAAATTCCATGTCAACACGTTGATTTTAAAGATTTAATTTGTGAATCTTGAAGGATGAGCTCTAATATTGGATATGTAAAGGAACTAATTTAAAACATAAAATAACGCAGTATTGTAATATTAATTTGTGAATCATATTTGTTTAATTTTTTTATTTAGGAACTCTTTTAGGTTAATCTTAAAACTAAATTTGGCAAGAAAATAAAATTTAGACGAAGGAAACGAATGTATAATTTATTTAAACTAGATTATTAAAGACCAAAGGTAAAAAATATAAAACTTACTTTAATACTGTGTACAGCAGCAATTGAGCAGCAATGCTTTCTTTCCATAGGGGAACATTAAAAAAAAAAACGTGAAGCTACATTTACAATATAAACACAATACCCGTTGTGGCTTCTTACAAAAATATTAGTACATAATTATTAAGAAGTAATGTTCACCTAATGTTACAGTTCAATCAACAAGATTAACCTTTTTCAGACTGAATGATGGAACGGCTTCTCATACTTGTGTCCTTGATCGCTGGTATCTGCGCTGAAGGGGATGGTGACCTGCTTGACCTTGGCGTGGTCCTTGACCTTGACCTTGGCCTTGGAGGCGGCTGCGTTGACGTCAGGGGATGCAATTTAGATCTCACTCTACCCGTGGTAAGTACTGTGTTTCGTATATTCGTCCAATTTAGGTTTTGACCACAAGACTGTTCATTAGACTTTAAAGCTGAAAATTCATAAAACTTCTGTTATGTGAACTAAATTATTATAAGTGTGCATTGCAACCTGGCAAAAAAATATTTAACAATGGTTCTTCTGTAGAACCCAATATGGCCCTTTCATTTTCTCACCAAAGACTGACCCATTCATAGACTGATGTAAGTGTTTCATGATAAGCACTAACCCTTTCATGATTCTGAACGAGGCAATTTTTATAGTTAGGTAGCTACCCCTTAGTGGTTTAAATCATCCCCTGTTGCAATGTCTAATATCAGGTAATCTGTAGAGGCAACTGAAGTCTCTGACAAGCAGTAAGATTCTGACAGAGGGAAAAGTTCATCCTTCTGATTTGGAAGTGTTAATTACACGAAAACAATGGAGAAAATAGCTTTGGAGTTGGAGTGTTTCTAATTCTTGTAACCGTACAAGTTTTGTTCCTACCGATAAATATTCTAATTTTACAAAGCTCGTCATTTATATAGTATGAGTGAAATAGTTATCTCAAAAAGGTTTAAACTAAACCTGTCCGTGTGTTTCTCAGATGTACCTGGAGCAGCCATACTTTGTAACTTTCCTGCCCAAATCTGGTGACAACACCATGCTGGACAATGTGTGCTACACGTACTTCAAGCTGCCAGACACTCCAGTCACATTCCAACTATACGAGTCTAGAGTCTAGTAGGTTAACACCCTTTGATACCTCTTAACATTTACAGGGTTTCCAGTTAGTTAAGTACCAAATTAATAAACCAAAATGAAGATAAAGAATTGTTAAAAGAACTATAATCCAATTCTTCAAATTCACACGGCGTCGAAACATCATAATAATTAGCTTGAGATATTTCTCTCTCGCTGTGAAGTACCATCTTTAGTCACTGATTGGCTAAAACTAATTACTATGATGTTTTGACGCATTGAGAACAGGAAGAACTAGATCACAGTTGACATCGGACGCGAAAGCTAAGAGTTAAGAGTGCGCAGGAGTGGCCGTGACCTTGAATTTCGTCTCCTAAGAGCATAAAAATATGAATTTTGGGACACCTCACGTCTACAGTTTGCATTGGATTAGCAAAAGATAAACTTTAAAGTCTATCAAATGTTGATGGCCGAATTTACATTGTCTCACTCATAAAACCGTGACATAAGCTATATAAAAAATTAAGAAAAGTTGTATTTGAATTTCTTGTTTTTATTATGAAACTAGTATAATTTTTGAAAAGTTGGTCAGCGAAGTCACTCCAGTACATTTTACCATTCTATTAATTTCATTTCAAAAGATCTTATGAAAATCGTAGGCGTGAGGTGTTACTTTTTTTACATAGTTCTTATGGAACGAAATGGCCGGCCGGTACTGTGTACGCTGAAATTGTTAGAAGTTTCTTGAAAATTTCCTTTTAAAGTAGTTTTTAAATCCAGTATTTTAAACAAACTGTACTTAAATTGCTCATGTTTCTTATTTTATAAATGTTTTAGAAAAAGGGTTAGGAATGTGTTAGAGAAAGGTTAACAATGAGATACAATTTCATGTTCAATTTCGAGTTCTTAATGTAATACAAGAAAGTGGCGAGGTGAACAGGTAACTGTTGTGTATAACACTCCTATGTAAAATATATACTAAAACATGTATAAAGTTTTAAAACAATGTTATATATTAATTTTATATTTAAAAAAATTTTATTGTAAATATCATTGAATAAATGATTTATTATTATTATTATTTTAACATAAACAAACAAATTGTTTGCATTTTCAAATATTTAACGGATTATCATTATTCTCGGGATTTTGATGCGTTACATTTAAACTAAATTTAATAAATGAATAAAATAAATACACACATTTACACAAATATTTGAATAAACATTAAATTATTTGGCCGATTCAATAAAATTTCGTGTTAGGGTTTTGCTGGTTAACAAACTTGACTCAGATACGAAATTGATACAAAATGACCATTTGTACCATACAATTACAATTGTCATAAATAACTTTCAGCCACAGTTCCAATTTCAGCAATTCTCGTTATTTCCATGTTCAAAAACACAATGAATAGCCAATGAGTTAGTAGGTTTTTGATTGTATATGAAGTTTATAAAATAGTTACAAAAAAACGCTTAAACATTTTTAAACTTGTACAGAAAGTGATGTCGTCTTTACATTAGGACTTGAAAATCTCTGTTACCGACGTAGTTCAAACGATCGACACCCGAGTTCAGGCACAATCACTTGCTCGCACAGTGAAAACATAGAACTTGACTCTAGGTCTTTACGAAACCCAACCATTTATTTAAGTCTAAAAAGTTGATAAGCACTAGATTTAGTTGAACAACATAAATACACTTGTTTACAAAAGTATTATTTCGCCATCTCGAAACTATAATTAAAGGTTAATTTGTTATCAACTGTCGTCCATATTTTATTTTATTTATTTCAGCTGTGACGGGTCAACGTCGATAACCTCTTACGTCATAACTCAATGTGACATTGGAAGGAACGACTCGAGCTGCCTGTAAGTATGGTTTACACTCTTAATATCGGTGGTAATATTATTTGATTTTTCATTATTATTAGTTAATTTTTCTGAGGGATCAATAAAGAAGATCTTTGCTTAAAATCGATCACCCATGCTTCATTAGTAATCTCTGTCTGGTTATTTCATGTTAGTTGTTGGTCACCGTTATCGGCTCATTTTCTATGCTATACAATTATAATTTGTTATTTGTGTTAGGTATAATTTGTTCCTTACAAGGCTTAACAAGAGAGTAAGTCATTGATTGATGTACCTGGCAATCATTTTCAAAAACACTTACTGACGTCAAAGGTAATGTTATGGAAAGTTGATTGTGTAAGGAATGGCTAAGGCAGGAAAATGAACCTGCGTGTAAGTTCGTTCGTTCTCAAAGATCGCACGATTTGGTCACATTTAAGTCATTGATGTTGGACTATCCTCGAACATGTCGAGCCGAGGACGGAGAAAGACGGTCTAAGATGGAAGCGCTCACAGTGCTATCTTCGTATGGGCTGCCAAACTTTGTCGATTTTGATGCCTCAATCATGTGGCATCTGTGTGCAATCTACTTACCATAACATTATCTTTGCTGACGTTTCACAATTCAATCGCTACATGGGGAAAAAGTACACTTTCAACGCAAATGTTACTGTTATAATAACTTTATAATTTGTTACATTGTACTGATTTTAATATTTGGCTTTTATCTATGCAGTTTATATTTGCATTAAAATATTTATTTTGATATTGACATGTTTTATTGTTCTAGTATAGTTAAAGGCCAGTACAATAAATACTATATACAATTTCGATACTTCTGATAAAGGTGCATTACTTTTCAGCTCCATATTGTACATTCACGGATACCACCTTCGCTTACGCTGGATGTGACATTCCTCAACTACCGATGCCTCAACCATGGTGGTAAGTAAGGCATGAATATTTTGTACTAGTGCTGTTTTTTAAAACATAATTTTTGGTAACTTGTATCACTTGTGTATATTTAAAAAATGACTTTTTATCGAGAAATAATTAGTGTTTCAGATTAATAATTTTGGGTCGGCAGGAGTAAGTCATAAGGACAATGTATAAGCCAATTTTATAAACTCAGCCACTTCTTAAGATAGTATCATGCTTGATATTTCATATCAGCAACATGTTGTCTGTTTGCTGGAGAAACCCTTTTAAATTTTAAAACATTACTTCATTTTATTATAACCTAAAAAAAGTGTGATTTAAAAAATGGGTGTTTAATTATGATACATTAGAGCTTATAGAGAAATTAAGCAAGCAAAGCCTCAGAACTATACAATTGCCATTACAATCAGACGTCAAGCACATGAATTCATATGTACTCTGTGTTGGTCAGTGGTCACATCAAATAAGTGCATCCAAAATAGCCATCCATCGCTGCCAACTCTTAAACGTCTGCTCCAAAAAACAAACATCATAGTGTTGTATATATGTTAAACAGTGTTTCCTTGACAAACAGTTCTTTTGAGATATTGTCTTTAAATAAGTTTCTAAAATGAGTTCAATATCAAATCTCTTGTGTCCAGATTGCCAGCGTGATTGCGACGGCAGCTTGGGCTACGTGTACGGTCTCTCCAAACTATGTCGGTCCATGGGACTCAGTTGCCTGAGGAAGATAGAAGAAGTGATCTGCGACCACGGTATCCCCGAGCTGCAGTACTACGTGCTACCCATGGAGCTGCCCAACAAGTGCGTCACAAGCCAGATCTGCCTCATCGAGAAGCCAATCGTAGAGTTCGCTCGCGCCGTCGGCGTAGAACGCATCGGCGGCATCGAAGGACCAATCAGACGCGGTATCGAGGGACCAATCAGACGCGCCATCTAACATCTGGATATCATAAATATAACTGAAAACCGACCTGGTTTTAAATGACGTTTTTAACACTTGAAGGTTGTAAATTTTGTAAAATTGTTGCACAACAGACAGGAATTAGCTTAGTTTTGTAATAAAAGTAATTGAAAAGAAACATGTGTTTAATTAACTTACGCGTAAATACGTACAGACATAAATTGTATGGAAGTGTTTTATTATGGAGTATGGGCCACACCTCCAAATCTTAACTAACCCTCTATATCATTCTTGAGGTAAAAGCTGTAATATTGAACTAATAATGTCAGATCAGCTTTAAAATCATATAACTCTGAATTTAAAATGTTTAATTTATAAGACCTTTAGATAGTGGTTTTACGCTCTAGAAAATTAATATTTTTCTGATTTTATGTCTGAACTTGGTATAGTCATTAATGGTACCGTATCGTATACATTATGACTTTAAAACCCGATAATACACGGTTTTATAAAATCATTCATTGGAACTTTTTCATGAGGCTTTTCGACAAGCAAAGCTGTTATCTTCAGATAATCTAGTTATCTTCTCAAAATGGCAGTTTTGCTAGTCGAAAGATCTCACAAACTAAAATATGAAGTATTGGAATTTATAGAATTCTAAAGTACTGTAAATTTTGAATTAGTAACGTACAATTATTTTCTAAATCGCAAATATTGGTCAGCGTGTTTAAGAGGTACGTAACCCTTTGAATTTTTTTTAAGAATTCGAACATAAACAAAAAAGGTTCACCGTCAAACCTGAAATGGGAAAGCTTGATTTACGAGTACAATGAAAACCATTTCTCGAAGCCGAAAAGTTGACTGGAACGTTTTGAAGAAGCCTCTTCAATTTGTCGAACTCACTTACTTTTATTGATAATACGTATTATAAGTTTTTCGGTCCAGCTTAAAAAAATAACATTGATAAAACTCTGATGGTTGTTCAAGACCTTTCATGTATAAAAGTTATTAGAAATAAATATTTTAGGACTATTAGCTTTGACAAAAATGTCTGGATGTACAAACACAGTAACGCGAGTGCAATATGTCTGCTTACCTGCGTGTACAGGGTATTCATGTTCACAATACTTTTTATTTTATTATTTATACTTATTTCATTGTTGTTAATTATTTATACCTATTTATTTATGTGAATTATTATACTTATTTTATTGTTAATCATTACTATACTTCTTAAATTATGTTAATTTATCAGTGTAAACCCATATTATTCAAGATACGTACTTATAGAGTCCAGTTGCATGTTTGGCTTGACACTTAGATATGTAAGCCCATCCTAATCATTCTGACTGTTGAAAGAAAATATATAAATAATTAATTAAATAATCAAATATAAATTGAAACCATTTCTAACGATGCATGAATCTGGTTGGAGAGCACGACCTTTCCCTTTTCGAGGACGAGACAGTATGAGCCTGTATGTTTGTAGGCATATCCCGGGAGCTTCTAGACCTTACTGCCTTTAATAAGTATTGTACGTTTTCCAGGTCCAAACGTAAAAAGATAATACTGGTAACCACGCTAGTAGTTAAACAGGACTTTTGATAAAGGTTATTAGAAATAAATAATTTAGTACAATATGTTTTTATAAAAAGTCTGGATGTACAAAGACTTTAACGTGGGTGCAAAAGGTCTGCTGCCCTGCATGCACAAGATATTCATGTCCATGATTAGTTTTCATAAAATTGAAATAAATTCTTACCATGCCTTACTCATATAAGAGAGCACGACTTTCCCCGTAAGTTACGGCATGGGCCTGCCCCATTTGTAAACACGCCCAAGGATTCCTGGACTGGATGCGGATGGTGCATCAGCCGGGGCTCTGTTAAGAAGATGGGGTTTTTCTTCAACTTGTGACGACTCTATATGGACGATTTCACACGTTGAGATCGTTTTTATCAAGTCTAATGGTGACATGATGTTTCGAAACAAAGTTATGTCGTCACAGCTGACAAAACTATATGCACAATATAAGTACTAACTATTGCCTGTGGTGTTTTTATCTCCTATTCCGCCATATATTTTATTTTTGTTTGTTGTTTTGGTTTGTTGTTGGTTTATTTCGGAACTTTGTTAGGGTCAGTTTAATTTAGGTTTCTTGTGAACATTAGTTGGTGATTATATTTTCTAAAATTATTGTCGTGGTTTGATTTTGGGCGTAACTGTATGCCACTCATTGTAGCGTCACACTGTAGCGTTGTTCTCTTCTCCCTTTGGATATTATAGTTTGCTGTTTATGCATACTGTATATTTAATGGGAACAAATTTGGCGTTCCATATGCATACGTTTTGTTCAAAGTGGGGCTATACATAGATTAGTCCTAACAAGCCTTTGCAGTTTTGTTTTACATGTTTAAGTTAACTATGTAAAGAAAAGTTAAAAAAGAATATAATATTTGGAAAATATTCTTCTAAATAACACTGTCAAGGGGCTTACTTAGTCTATCGTAGTACGGGCAGACTGAAAAAGTAACGTTGCTCATATGATTATTTTAATAATCATAAACAATGTCCAAATTCTTCCAAACGTTTACTTTAAATATTTGCACCAAATTTAGATTGTTTTTCCAAGAACTGTTCGGCGTGATGAAATTCATAGCATCATATTAAAGAAATTTTACCTTAATTGAAGTTAAACAATATGTAACTTCATTAAGGTAAAATTTAGAAACAATCGTAAAACAGATTATCTAGACAATTAAGACGGTGAACTTTTGATTTAGAAGTACCGTGCGGCAATCAGCGTTTAGAGATCTACCCGTGTTAATGTATACATTTACGCCATGTTTATTTCTAAATATTGCAGAGTAGCGGTAGAAGAAATTCGCGCAAGGAACACCTTTCTTCCTTGATTTCGGGACACTTTTAGGTGGGACTAAACATTGATCAACGAATTCCATTTACTTTCACAAGGTCAATTCCAAAATTACAACACAGTAGTAAATAGAGTGTTATAAATGCTCTTTAAATATAGAAGATATCTGTTTAATATTCAACGAACGAGTAACAACGAGAAAGCTGAAGAATTTGTTCTGGCATTTCCTTTTATTACTCATAGCTGCTTATCATGAAACATGTATTGTTATCACTTTCAGTAATGCAGTTCTAATAACTAATGTAGAACTTGGTTATGTTCTAGTGGAAAAGTGGTGTGTTGAAATAACTTAGGTTTTGAGTGAATGTTTTATAAGTTACAAATCAGTTTGTTGATGTGGAACAATTCTTGGAAGTCTGTGTGTTGTTAGGTTCTTTTCACTAGTTAATGACATGACGTAAAAAGGTAAATATAACTTTTACTTGAGAAAACAGTTGTAATATTTAGTATAAACGCTTTTTTCTGCTGTTTGAAGCTGAAAACTAGAAAATAACACATAAATGTTGGAAAAATGATTGGAATAACAACGTCCTGATGGTGAACTCAATTCTTGTTTTCATGAAGACTCATTTATCATACTGATAAAACCCCAACAGTTAATTTACCTTCTCTCTTTGATGCAGAGCCAAGTACGTATCAAAATCTCACTACCATTAAATACGTTTCTTTCATACACTTAAAATTAATGTTATTCGTTAGCTTTTACAAGTAACTATACAGTGTTACCATTATTTGTAGCGCGCAAAACTGGATTATGTATAAAAAGTAAGTCGTAAATGTCAAGTACTATCTTTTGGGTTCGGCTTAGTTTACTCGTAATCCGCTATTTTGTAATCTCATAACTACCTTAATAATTCAAAGTTTTTGAGATATTTTTGTGAAACTTAGTATAAACCTTAATTGATTTCCCAATAACATTGCCCAAAAGTTATTTGTATCTAAATTATCACACTTTAAAAAGACGGTCATTTGAAATTCCAGTTAAACCAAGTCAAGTCAAATTTAACCACCATTTGAAAATTGTATAAGTTAGATAAAAAATAAATTTGAAAATTTTGTAAGGAATACAAAAGAATATCTCAACGGGCTTTTAAACTATTAACTATTTTCAAAAACGGCGGATTATGGCTAAACTAAGCCGAAATAAAAAAAATGTGTCTTGACATTTCCGACTTATTTTTGTATGTAGAATCCGGTTCTGCAAAGCGCGCTACACATTTTTGTGACACCCTGTACGACAAAGTTTCTTACACCAAGTCTTTTAGCAACAATTTGAAGAACGTATCCAAAGTGTGAAAGTTCACAATGCAGTTTTGTCAAACAATCAGCCTTAGAAGGGCTAGTTAAACCAATTGAGCATATTCATTTTACCTGTCGATTGAGCTTTCGCCTGCTTCTTTGATATAATAAACTATAATTTAAAGTCACTATTGTGTAAATCAAAGTAATAGTTAAATATATGAAAAATGTGAAGCTTTGGAAATCAATAACATACACCTTAAAGATTCTTCTTTAAAGGTTAGGAAATATAAAAGACAGTTTAAAAAGATTGCTTCTTTGCCTGAACGAAACAACCTACTTACCTAAGCTATGAATTCTGGTTGATTATATATTAAATCCGAATTTAAATAATTCATCGTACGAGATTCAAATGAATCTTGAGAAAATTATGGAAGTCTTCGATAATTATTCTACGGAGAAACTTTCTTTCTTAAATGATGATATTTTACTATTACTTTACTGTCTAACCAATGTCAAGTTTAGGAGCTACATGGAAATATGTGTAGTTTTCCTACCCTTCACAGATCATAACTAAATTGACATTCAAACAAACTAAATTGATTGAAGCTTAATTAGTTTAAGTATACATAAATCAACTGACAAATTAAGATATGAGTATTTAAGAAGTATAGTCGGCCATTGACCATTAGGCCTTGTTAAAACATATACGCTGTAACCTAACCATGTTTATTCTTACAGTTGCCTTACCTTAAATTCTTTAATAAACCACTTCTACAATATTAGCAATGGAGCTTACAACAGCAACGATTCTATTGGCTACTATGCTCTTAGCTCCCATGATACTTGGAAGCAATGTTAGATCTAAAAGAACTGCAGATCCGGGAATGTCCAACTATTACTACGATCAACAGAAGTATACGAGATGTGAGTATATTTTGTTCTATTTTGTTTGAGAAAAAGGTTATTGCAGACATAGTGTTAACACATCGTGAAATCACAGCGATTTAACTCTTAAAGGCTATCGCAGCAGATTTCCCAATCTAATCTAGTTCAGCATAATCTAGTCTTTCCGGTCCATACAGCGTCAAAATATCATAATGACCTTTTTTATTATATCCAGTCTCAAGGCCTATATCATTTCCTATATCACTTTGTCGTCGGCACCTCCAGTGGGCGATACTAGGTGCGCACGGTGCGTAGTCACATGGTAGTGTACAGGGGTGGTGCAACATGTGCTGCCACCATTAGCACCTAGTACCTCCCACTGGGGGTGCCAGCCACGCTGCGACCACAAAGTGACTAGTTTAAGTGTGAAAAATAATGTGTAAAGTGTGTTTATGTAAACAGTAAACCTCCCCCCTCCCCACAGAAGATGCGACAAACGTCGCGAAATGTACATCGGGACTTTTCAATCTCTTCACAAGGTCTACAGGCATCCAACATGTATTTAATCTATTAAATCATAATGATGTTGAACTTGGAATATTTCGATCCTGCTGTAGAGTGCCACCTTCAGTCACTGATTGGCTGAAACTGAGATATTTGCTGTCTGCTTTCCTTTTTTTAGAGGGCTGCCAACCGCCCATTTGGCATGAATGCCCACCGTCGACGTTATTGACTGTGACACTATCGAAAAGACTTCTTCAGGACTGGTTGCCAGCCTGTTCAATGTTTAACGATGCCTTATTTTAAACAACTTTTAAGAATATGATAACTTGAAGAATATCATTAACTAAAGATGGTACTACAGGAAGGACCTCAGTTTTGGCCCACGCGAAGCCCTGACCTCACTCTTAAGTAATTTTTTCTTTAGAAATCGGCAAAAGAGAAAGTGAAAAAGAACAAGTGTACAGGTCAATTCTAAGAAATTTCCTTTAACTGAACAATAAATTCATGAGGTTTTTGTAAACGTGTCTGGAGAATCTTTCGGAAACGTTACGACTGTTGTTCCTGTCCGGTAAAAGAGGTTACGCAAACACCGCAAGCTATGTTGAAGTTTCAACAATATTATTTTATATAAAACAATCTATATATAAAACAATACCTAAATTCCTCTTTGTTTCAAGAGTTTAGGCTTAAGAATATGGCGTAACCTTTCAATCACACTGTATTTTCAAACGTTAAATGGTTTCAGCTCTACTGTGAACAGCCCCTGTTTGTGAATTTCTTGCCAAAGAGTGACGAAGCCGAGCTGTTAGACAACATTTGTTATACTTACTTCCCCCTTCCTGATGACCCAGCCACGTTCCAGATATACGTATCTCTTGTCTTGTAAGTATATTGTAGTCTTGCTGAAATTTAATAGCGAAAACCTTTGGTATTTTGGTATTAGTTATATCAAAGGACCTCCTAAAGTACTTGTGTAATGAGTTTTAGTGTTATTGGTTATCTACAGTCTTCCGAAGGCTACAAATGTTTATTATCATATCATTTGCTACAAAAAAGACATCAAAGATTGTCTACTGCTCGGTTTCCCTCGCTGGATTGGTTTTTCGTGAAGAAGCCGTGTGTCGCAGTCATCCATAAACCTGTTCAAAATTCAAAAATAAAACAAATATTATGAAACTTGAAGACGTAAGGTGAAAGTAAAAACACTTCATTTGTTTGGAGGTCTAATATTGTGGGCATGTGTCTCACAAACGAGTCCAGATATGTAGTGTTTGATTAAAAAGTTGATCAGAGACAGTAACTAAAAAGAGAGGGGTGATGAAAAAGAGCTAATTTAAAAAGGATGAAGCAAATCTGAGCATAGAGAAAAGCAAAATCTCAGCGTACTTCGAAAGGTATGACTGGGCCTTTACATGAATAATAATTAAAGATATACATTGCATGTACAGTTCAAACTTAAAATTTTATCTTTTACAGCTGTGATGGGTCCAACACAATTATTTCATACATTGGAACTGATTATAGTCCAGGGCTGTTACGAGTTTCAAGTAAGTTTACTCGTTTCAATGACGCTATGACATAATCGATTTTAAATCTTTAATTCATGAATGGTTTTAATAAAAATATTTAATAAATATTACCTTTTGACATAAGATACTAAAAGTGTGTTTATCTCAGTATCTTATGCCAAAAGTAATATTGTAAGAACGAATAAACAAAAGAGTGGTAAGGTAAAATCCAATTTGAGGGAATACTTTGAATAATAGGAAGGAATGAAGAGAACGTAAATGTCCTTGGATTAGTTTCAATTTAAAAAACTCACGACCGGTTTCGAGAAACATATTATTAGCTCTATTGAGATATTATGTTATTGAGGTTTATTTTTATTAATTAAAACTAATTTAAGGAAACTTATGTTCTGTTCATTTCTTCTAATTAGGTGTTTACATGAACATTCTAACCTAATAATCACCAAATTTCAAACTTACGAGTTAGTTAGTCTAACGAACTATAATACAAAACACGTAAATGAGTTAATATGTAATGCGTATTTTTAAGCGAATGAAAAGTGATTTGTATCTGCTTACAGGCCCTTACAGCACATGTGACTACAAGATCTTTGGATACGCAGGATGTGACACCTACCTTGCCAATGTGTGCACTCAATATGGTGATGGTAAGTAAACCAAAACCACTAAATGTTACTTACTTGAAAAATGGGTGTGTAATAAATTTCAATGTAAATTATAAAAAAAAATAATTTTGAATATTTTGTAGTAATTTAATTATGTAAAATTGTATGATGTAGCTTCTCTCAAATTACGTGAAAAATCAACAAACTGTTCCATGTGTTTGATATTTGTGTTAAGCCCCAATGCACTGTCATTTTGGCAGTATAAACTTTTGGTGTCGGCTCAGTTCTAATACAAAGGTCAATAAGTTTTATAGAACATAACTAAATGTTATGTCTGTAGAAACTTTTGCGATCAATATTATCTCTAATTATATGAAGGGCAGTATACAGTTTTCTTTAAGCAAATTACACACTTCAAAAATTACAAACAACTGAAATGATTCTTGAATTATTCAAGTGTGTAATTTGAAAACAATTGTCAAGCATCTAGTACCGAGGTTTCAGCTTCAAAGTGTTTGGATCAGCAATTTTCAAGTTCTGTGGCAGCATGTTCAGGAGTTCCAGATAACCTTTTAGTGAAAATAGTTTATTATCTTCTTGCAAATTTCAAATATGGTAGTTTGGTTCTCACTATCTACTTTATTAGGTGTCATTTCGTTGGTTCACCTTTTATCTAAAAAATCACTTATATTTTAGAACTAGATAGGTGTACAAACTTCAACCAATACCTTGAAATACTGAAAATACTGACAAAAATGAGTTCTTAAACTATTTATTTTGTAAATTTTCAGATCCGTTCTACTTAAACCCCTACTTTGAGGGCCTTACAACATCGTGTCGTCCTATTGGTCTCTCGTGTCTGAAGAAAGTTGAAGAGATTCTCGAGGAAAATGGCCTCCCGGAGATCGACTACTATGTCCTCCCCATGAAGCTTCCGAACCGTTGTGTCACGCACAACAACAATGTCTTGTGGCAAATAATCATTTGTTTTACAAGTCTTTAGGATTTGCGGGACCTTTGTATTAAGCTCTTATTCTCTATCACTATATTTTATACAACTAATATGTATACGTAATTATAAACTGTTTTGTGTTTGGAATCGTTTAAATCGGATAGCTCAAATATGAAATAGGGACAATTGTGTGAATTGTTAACTTGTTAGTTCAATTTATTTAAATATTAAATGTGTTAACATGCAAGGTATTGAATGTCGGTGTGAAGTAAATTTCCGTGACTTTTATCACGATTGAGATGATTTCCCAAAATAGTTTAAAGTTTCAATTTAGTTGATTCCTTGGGTGCAGCTGTTAGAAATTATAAAAGCATGTCTACAGAAATAGCTGATTTCTATGAAATACGAAGTTACTACTCATTATTTAACTGGTATGCGTTCATTTGGCCAACATCCGTTCGTATTGGATTGTTACTGAATATTTCAACTTGTTTTGCCAAAGAATTATTAGTGGGTCTAATGTATGCGTACTCTAAAATTAGCAATATTTTATTTTATTATTATTATTAGGCTACTCTATCACAGTACTGATATTTCAAAAGTCCACTTTGTACATCATTATCAAGTGTTATAACAATTTACCAATTCCATAAAGTAGAAAAAATATGAACAAATTTAAACAAGTATTAAGGAATTATTTAATTAAAAATCATATTATACAATAAAAGTCCTTTTCGAAGACGAGGACTTATCAACTGTATACAACAAAATTAAAAATGTAGGAGAATGATTAAGGTTTAATATACATACTTTTTTTACTATTGTTAACTTGACCATGCAAACTTGTTTGTCTGACAATAAATGATATTATTATTATTGTAAAACGTACGTGGTATGTTAATAAAAAAGTTTACAGTTTTAAACATTCCTAGTTTTTTCTTTGACTTATGGACTAAGTATTAACTCTAATATTATAAATTGATTCCTACAGTATTATTACGTATATTTTTACCAACTGTTTTGTCTTGTGCTGTTGGCTAGAGCAAAATAACAGAACGGTTGAGATCATTTTGCTTTGATGCTCTAACAAAGGCTTTAAGTAAATTCCATATTAACCATTCATAAACCAAACGTGTTTTAATAAAGAATTTAAACGTTACGAGTAACTTTGCTTCAACTTTGATCGTATTCGACTCCAACAAGAAACTCATAAGAGTAAAGTATTTTAACCTGGATGTTAAACTAAATAATGCACCTAAACGTCTAATGAATCTCTATATTTTGTTTGTTTCCGTGAAGAACAATAAATACTTGAAGATTTGAAATTCAAACGATAAGCAATTGGGGTTTTGTCTTTTCTATTTTACTATTGCTTTTCACATAGTTTAGAAACTCGTTTATTTGATTAATATAACGCATAGTCTTTCTGTCTCCCATTTTGATAAATAAACCATAAGACGTAGAAATAATAAGAAACGTTGCAAATTGCGTAAGTTGTAAAGCATTATTATAACGAACTGTATAGAAAAAGGTTAAGTATCCCTAAGCCCTATCGTTACTGATATTCCTCAGTATGCTCTATACATTTTTTTTCAACACCAATGCTACTTTCATGTATAATCGTGTAAAAGGAAATCATTTATCCTTAAAGAAACTCATCATACAAATAAACACTGTTATCAGGAAAGTATAATCCCTGGTAAGTTATGGCAGTATAAAACAAGATGTGGCATAGTGCTGGGGTTTGCTCGTCCTCGAACCTAGCCATCTTTACCTCAACACCAATGAAGATTTAAATAGTGTAAGTATCGTACTTAAGTTTAAACACGGGTAGTTAAGTTTGTTAATATTGTTCAATTTAGAGAGTTAGGTGTGAACCTTAGACTTACCGTTTGGTTTACAGTTATTATCCATCCAAAACTTCAGTTGATACTTACAAATCTAAAAAACTACTGATAGGGCATTTTAAACCTGATTTCTTGTAATCTTTAAATGGGGATCCCCAGATGATTTAGGTCAGAACTAACTTTAGGATCATATAAAAACATTCTCCAAATAGGAAAAGTTTTTTATAAAGGGATTTTAAAATATTTCCTTCTTCAAAATTATAATTAGGGGCATTTGAAAATCACCTTGTATAACATTAACCTGTTAAGGTAACCCTATTGTTTTTAAAGCTTACAAGAAACTGATTGATATAGAAACAGGTATAAACAGTTAAAAGTGTTTAATTCAAAATATGTGTTTTGATAGCATCTTTTGTGTTATAAAGAAAACTTAGTACACAAATTTCATCTTATTGCCAATACAATTTGCTATAACAAAGAATACTGTTCAAAATTTAGTCGCTGTTGAATAAATGATTCCTTAATATGGCTATTGATGATTTTATCGAAACTAATTGAATTTGGATTAATGTTTTCTAATTTAAATAAAACTTATACCAGAAATCAATGAAAGATTTTGGAATTTCCCACAAACTCTAGTCTATTGTTTATTTTAGCTTTTAATTTAACTGTTAATATTTTTACCTATATACATGTACTTATTCAAAGACTCAATTACAAAGGATTTTCTGTATTACACTATTACGTGGTAGAAGATTTGTTCCAGAATAAAGTCTGTTTTCAATAAAAATCAAAAAACATAAATTACATTTATGAGTGTTTAGGCTACTTCTATACTATAAAAAATGCTATTGACTGGCTCTCTTGGTTGTCATTTAAAAGGAAACGTTTAACTTGTTTAAGGTGCTCCAGAGAACCAGTAATGTCGCCATGGCTGCTTTTGTCGGCCATCTTGGTAGGATCAGCGCTCGCGTCGGATAAGATATCTTCACGGCGCAGTGAACGATCTTTCTTTGACGAAGGATGTCCGAGAATAACACCGATCAACCGATCTCTGAGAGACGTGAGTATGTGAAACATCCTGTCAGTAAATGTTCATAGAAAGGGAACGTAGTTTTTTTTGAGAAGAAAATCATTGATTAGTGATTTTAAGTAAAAATATTTACAACTGAGTAAGGAAAATAAATTCTGTCGAAAATGTGTAGTTGTTTTCAATAGTTTGCTAATATTACTTGTAATATATTGCTACTGTGTCACACTGTATATTTTTTGGTCAAAGTAAGAAATAATCTCATTGACGGCCAATAAAATATTTGTATTTTCATAATATACTTTTCTTGTAGTGTGCTTTAGAAATCCACTTTCCTTAAAACAAAAATTAACACGAAGTTTAGTCTACGTCAAAAATAAGCACGTGTAAAACTTGTTACTTTTTATTAATGTCCTGGGGTTTGAGTCGTTCTCATTAACTGACATACTTGTTTTATAGATTTATTTACATGTATGCATGCACTTTGCCTAAGCTAGACAGTATGTCTAACCTTTGGGAATTCAGACTTAGTTATCTTTTAATAATATTTATATTTTTTTAAACGTTGTAAGCGCAAATAACCTAATTAAAGAATTTCTAACTGCCTGCTATAAGTGTTACGTTCCTTTGAGTCGGAGACTAGTGTCAGATGGCTGAGTAAAGGCATTTGCAAACCAAATTAAAACCTATGTTTATTTGATGACTCACAAACTGAAAAATCAAATAAATAAGTCAAGACGTGAACTACTATAAAGGATAATCGTAATTCGACTCTTGTGTTAAAATGTGTTAGTACTAGCAGCTTTAAGATTTCGGTATATTAAATATTACCAGATGACGCTAATTATCTATGTCATTTAATTTAAAACGTGCAAGCTAAATTAAGAATATTTTAATATGAATTTTACTAAATGTAAGACAACAGCTAATTTTTACTTGCTCAGCATAACCTTGATTATCAAGACAATCTGGCCAGCGTGTTTTGATAACAAGTAGGCGGTTCTGCAGGCAGTCAGCACACCATTGTGAAAATATGTTATGAGGAAGAATACGAGGTCTGTAAATACAGTAATGAGACTGGTTCAATAAAACTGTTTATTTACAATATAATTAAACATGGACTCTATCTCCTTCAAAATAGATTACTTGAGAAGCCAGACAACGCTTTATACGGTTTTCCCACTTCGTAAGAGTGCTGGAACTTAAAATCTGGAACGGCCTTCAGCTAGCTGGTTACATTTTTACAGGAGATTAGGGTGGTTGAGGAACAACATGGATGGTTGTCCAGGTCAAGAACTCGTTAACAGACAGTGCAGTGTGAAAAGGCCTTGTTATGATGCAGCACAGTTATCTTTAAGGGCTGGTCACACGCTAACAACTCTTTTCACAGCCTTTCAAGAATTTCTTGGTAAACGTGTCAATTCACAGTCTGTCCTGATGGCAAAAACTCCTTATGAACAATGCCGTTGCAGTCAAATAACGTAATCAGCGTGGTGCGTTACGTTATTAACTTTGGACTTTTTGATGTTGATGGCCAACAACAGCAACGAATGATGGAAAGTTGATGCAGTTTCGTTGATAGCAACGAATTTTGCCAGTCAGAAAATGTTTTCTAAAAGCTTGTGCTCGTGATAAAGTATCATCTTCGTGTGCCTTCTTCAATTTCGGAAACGTTTCTGTAGAACTATCACCGAGTTTAACACAAAATGGTATAGCACAACGTTGCTCGTAACTTGTTTCACTCATTTTTGAACGTACAACGAAAACTTGTTTTGCTAAAAGTGTTTTACGTCTCACAGGGCAAAAATAAACAAAATATATTTATTTATACACAATGTTAATAAGCTGTTCAGCTGAACATATGTTTACTTTTTACAGTTGTAGCGTTGCCATAATAGCTGTAACAAAGTCAGTCTCGTTACTTTATTTACAGACCTCGTATGTTAATAATAAAAACTGAAGGTAAATAAAAGTTTCTTTTCTAACTTCTCTAAAATATAAAACCATGAAATTTCTAACTATCGTTATATAATTATTATGAAATTCTGTAATATTTGTATTTATGTTTAGGTGTACTGCGATCAGCCTGTGTTCGTCAACATTGTACCAAAGACGTGCGAAAGCGAGCTGTTGGATAATATATGCTACACCTTCTTCCCTCTGCCAGACGACCCCAGCACATTCCAGATATACGTGTCCAGAGTGTAGTAAGTATACGTGTAAGAGTTTAGGAAGTAGTCAAGTAAGACCTTAGTAAGTGTTTCGTAAGAGTTTATTACTAAAGAAATTTGAAGACAAAAATGTTTGGACCGAACCGGGACTTGAACCCGGTTATAAATACTCACGCCAGTGGTACTCTAACCATTTATGTCTTAATAAACACTATAAGATAACAAAAATAATAGATTTAGTATTTCATGCTACTTTAATCTGCAACAAACGGACTGACCTTAAAAATTTATCTTTTCCCTTTTAGTTAAAAAATTTGATAGTCACCAATAACTCGATGAATAAGATTTTGCGATTTTTTTACAAAGTAAAATATAGGTAAACTTTACACAAACAAAAATTTTTTTAGTTGTGACGGGTCAAACGATATTATATCCTTCATTGGAACAGACTTTGGCATTGGAATTCACAGAGTTGCAAGTAGTTATTTGTATGTTTACACACTTATTCTTAACGTATTTGGTTTTGTAATAATTAATGTTGCAAAGTTGTTTATTTTTTGTTGTTAATCGCGTCCAACAGTGTCGGTGTCATGAACAATATTTCAAGAACTCGTTTAGGGAGTTTATGTTTGTTTGGGGTTTCAGTAATGTATCGTGTTTTTGTTGATTTCAGATCCCTTCCTGACAACTGCATACTCGTACTTCGGATACGCTGGCTGTGACACTTACCTCACAAATGTGTGCGTCAAATATGGAGAAGGTAAACTGGTTTTGTTGCTAATAAGTTATAGAAACTATTTCAAGAATTGCTCTATATATTATATTTTCATCTATATTGGCTCAGAGGGTAAAATATATTGATTTAATATATCAGAAGGTTAGTTTTAAATAATGTTCAAGGCCTTTCAAGTAAACATAGCCTATGGAAAAAAAGTAATATGAGAACAGGATTAAATAGACTTGAGTGAGAATAATGTTCTACATTATTTTACGTACGATTTGGTGTTATTGAACAACATGTAGGATTGTACAAAATACCCATGATGACCATCTTCAATTTGGCTAAACCTTTTGAAAAGTCACCTGAGTGCAAACAATTTGTAGCAGTTTCAATCATACATAAGGCAATTTTATTGGATATTTTGATATACCATCGACAAACCAATCAAAAACGTCATACTCATGAGAGTTCGTGCAAATGAAAAGTGAGATCAGATCAAAAATAGGACCCAAAAGTGAAATGTATTAAATTTTAACCAAAAAGTAAGCTAAAAAAATGAACTAAATGAAGGTACTGAAGTTTTGCCCAAAACTAATTCGAAACAATTTAGTCCAAATTTAAGTTTTACACGGATTTTCTTTCGTTTTAATTACCATACAATAAGTATACACTATGAATAATGCAGATGTAGATACACTGTTTTCAGAGCTACTAGTCTAGTGAGAACGCTAACAACCTGTTGTTTTCAGATGGTAGATACGACAACCCCTACTTCGAGGGTTTGTCGTCCAACTGCCGAGCTCTTGGGCTCTCCTGCTTGAGGAAGGTCGAGGAGATCATGGAGGACAACGGTTTGCCTGATGTTCAGTTCTACGTACTGCCTATGAAACTGCCTAACCGCTGTGTTACCCAACAACTCTGCCTGCAACCTCCTAGGAATGAGTTCTACAAGGCTGTAGGCTTGCCTGGACCTATTGGATTCTACTAGCCAATCTGAAAACATCAGTTGAAATATATGTTACTCATTTTCTAACGATTTGAAATAAATTTCGTCCAGTCGTCGGGAGTTCTCTTTCAAAGAAATGTTAGTGGAAAGAAGGCACTGTGTGCTGTATAGCTTTGAGTGTAGCTTTAAAGCTCGTTATCTCATTGAGAAAATGCACAACTTAAAGGAACAAGTCTTTTCAGATTAGAAGGACTAAGTGCAATGACATAGGTCGTTACCTGTCATCAATTCACCTGTGTATGGCTAATATGCTCTCATTTTATCAAACTTGCTTTTACTATCATATAAGTATAATATAACTTTTGAATTTGTTTTGGTTTTTGAATTACTTTCCCTAATATGGCTAAACATTATGTTTTGTTATTTTTTCTGAGCATTCATACAAATGTAAATCAAATCTATTCAAATAAATCTAGTTGCAAGGATAAAACGTTTTCAAGAACGAAAACGAATTTTTGGATAGAGAAAGAACTTAAGATGTAAAAAACACGCATTTACTTCGTTTATAAACTCATAATAAATATGCCGTTTAAACCACCAATAGTTGGTTCTTTTAGGTAATTTTCATCTTATTTTCTTTAAAAAATGCATTTGAAACATTATACAACTTCTTAACTCATAAGTGTTTGGAAAATGTCTAATATTAAGACGGTTAAAGTGGATGTTGAATGTTGTCATTGGTCATTGAATTTTCAAATTTGCTCTAAATTTCATCAATCAGTTTTAAATAGTACATTTTGATGTATATTTCAATAAAATCTTGTTATAGTATAGTCTAGTATTTTTCAACCTTTTGTTATCATGTGTTTCAATTTATCCATACAAAACATAATTAAATTATTCACAATATAGTTACAATAAGTCTTCGTGAAACCAATATTGCGTGCAAATAAAAAGTACATATTTGCCAAGCTTGTTCACGCTGGTAACCAACATGCTGTGTGGTGTTATTAAGGTCAAAGCATTATCGAGGTGAACTTTGCTTTTGCAACCATGAAATATGCACCTACTATGAGGAAAGTTGACTTAGAACTTATCCACGCATGTATTTACACAAATAATGTAACTGACAAACAATGTTTTTTTACAAAATAAGCAAATTTTATTGAAAACAGCTTTTTATTGAAGAAGCGTGGCAAATGCTGTTAAAAAATGCAATTAATGATTACGAAACATGTGACAAAATACTACTCATATTTCAATTTACAATATATACTTTAGCGATTTAGAATTAAAATTCATACATTTAAAGCCTACAAAATTGAACTAACTCCTTGATTCCACAATACTACACTACTAGTATTATAAAATAATCTTTATTTTAGTGGAATCCGTTTTTAATGCTTTTTCTAAAGTTAGACAAAATGAAAAGAAAAGCCAATACTTTTATATTATACAACAATTAGATACTTCAAGAAATTTTTGATTATCATATTGTCTGTGCATATTATACGTAAGTAAAAAATATTGTCTTGTTGTTTTTATAGAAAGAGATAACCTTTGATTTGTGTTGCCCGAAGATGCTAGCATTGTTAATGAATCGCTTTGCAAGTTAAATCTTGAAAGTATTGACTTTTGCTTTCATTTGGTCTAATTTGAAATATATTCCAATATTACGGCTCAAGTTTACTTATGCTTTCTCTGTAAATATTCTAATACAACAAAATATCTTTTTTCAATGCTAAAATTAAAAATTCACGTTCAAGAATATAATTTTCTTTCAGAATAGGTAACTTTTTTAAACATCTGTGGTTGGTTCTTATCGGAAGCAGTTTTGATTCATGAATGTAAATATATTCTAAATCGTCCATCTATGTATTTTTCTAGTGCAGCACATCATTAGAACTGAACAAAGTTGTGCAACCTTCAGACGACTTAATTCAGCTGATTTGATTTGTGGACATTAAACAATTGAGGAGATTCCACTGTTCCACTACCTGATCTCTACTTTGCTTAATAGCAATAGATTGGTTTGTCAAACAATCTTGAGTTGACCACAAAGCTCAATTTAACTAATGGATTTAAGCCCTAACAACCAATCAAACCCATTGGGATAGAACCATAGTCTAGTTAGCTGTATGAGCTTGCAAAAATATTTTACTGAAAACATAACCAACGAGTAGTTCAAGCACTACCGTGAATCCTAGCGAATTCCATTATAGTAAGGGGAGAAAGGAAAATATACCTTACACAAAATGGCGAAGAAGTAATGGTTTTTTGCCGTCATCTTTGTCTGGCTGAACAGATTTTGTCGATTATCTGTTCACATGTTTGTCAAAATACATAAATTTCAACACAATTTTATCAAATCAAAAAAATACAGTAACACTATGTTCGAGCAATTTTCTATTTTCAAAAGCTAGATACGACCACCCACATTTTGAAGGTATATTTACTAAATACCGTTTCTTGGTTTGATGTGTCTAAAGAGGATCAAGGACACCTTTGATGATAACAAACTACATTGATTACTATATCTCGACTATAATATTGCCTAAAACGGCAACGTTTTCTAGTCAGCAACTACCATGGTTTTAGCTAAAAACGTACACGTTAATGCACAGTAGAACAATTTGAAAAGCAGAACCAACTTTTACAAATGTTATACTGACAGTATGCGAAAGAGAATCACAAAACAGGGATACTTAAATAATATATATTATAACAGTGTTGAAATAAACATAGTACCATGTTTATAAATTGGTTTTATTGTGCGACCGGTTTTGGATAAATCAATTCTTGTTACTTGTAAGGCTGCTAGGAAAATGGACATGTTCTGAAACCCGTTACGCAATAAAACCAATTTATTGTGACAAATACTGTTGTTGAAAATTTTAATAACGGTTATAAAAAAGGTTTAGTTTTAAAATAATTGTCGCCTCACTATACTTAGGTACATAGTACTAAAACTACATACATCGAAATTACTAACTTTTTCAAATTAAAGTTACCTTTCATGTATTGTTTACATTGTATAACAAAATAACTTGTTTTGACCTCAGGTAAAGTTTGAAACTGTTTATCCACATCAAATTACAAATAAAAGGCAACGGTTTTCTAGTTTAAAAAGGAAGACAAGTCGAAGCTAGGTTATGTTTTGTTTACATCAATTCGGAATTTTGGCGGGAGTTACTCAGTTTATCTCTCCAGAGTCGTATACTTGGTGATGAAGCTTAAAACCTCCATTACTAATACCTATCAGGTTACAGTCTACCAAGCCCTGTTTCAGAGCCTTGTAGCATATGTACTGACACTGTGGAACCATTTTTCAGCTGTCCGGTATACTTAGAGTACAGAAAAACATTGAGATCTCGTAACATTATCTGCCCCACGAGCTCCTTGCAGAGCTTGTTGTTCGAGAAACTGGGGATCCTCACAGTGTGCTTAACATCCTGGTCCTTCTTAAGGAAACCCTAAATATTTTTAGAAGGGATAATTTCCACTCCCACAGTACTCGGAGAGCTTGTGACATAAAAGTAACTTGATGCCAACCTATCTCCAATTTGCACTACGTATATACGTAACATGTTGCCGCAAAATCAGGCCACAATATAGGCAACTTTATTCATTAGAGGAAATTAGTTAGAAGCCACTTGTACCCACCGTAATCTTGTTAATAGTTTTTTATAGTTCTATTAAGTATTATTTTGTTGACTAAGTCAAACAACTGTTGGTCAAGGACGTAGGCTACAAGTATTCCAAGTTATACAAGTGTAACTGGGCACAGAAAAACAACGAAACTTTACCGAAAGGAAGTGCAGTGACCTTCCACTCCCCACACATACTCGTACACACTCATAGTCTCATGTGTCATTTGTTACAGGTCTGACAGTTTTTTATGGCGTTAAATAACTATGTCTGTGTGTGATTATTTCTCTTCTCTAACAAACAGCTAACGTTGAGGTTTCTTTATTATGATTTATTATTTTTTACTCTGAACTATAAGGATGTTTGGTTATCTAAAACGTGTCCGGTCCCAGCTGGATAGAATACTGGACCTCTACTGTAGATACTAAAGACATTAAATGTGCGGTTTAAACATCATAATTTGTATTTTAAAATCCACTATAATCCTGCTTATTTATTTTAAATTAGTTAGTTCTAAGTTCACAATAAAAACTTTAGAATCTTTTCAAGTTTTATCAACTAACTTACTATAACGATTGTTGCGACGTTTAAACAGCTGTATTTTTAGTTTGCTTGACAACTAGCTTGGCTACATGAGCCACCAGCCAAGGAAAAGATTAGCTGTGGAAACGCCTAAGCCTAGAGTGACCTTTTTAGCGCATCTCCAGTTCGCCCCATAGAAAGGAAATGTCGTACGGGTATATAAAAACCTACTCAGCTTTAGACATCAGCTTTTTCTCTGTGTCCCAGTATCAGCTAAAGTACTGGTCAGATACCTGCTGGGGACTAAATAGCTGGTTATACGAGTACGTACAAACTAGTATAGTTTTGAGCAGATCAAGAAACAAAGTAAAACGAAACTTTAACCTTTCAGTGAAATAAAGTTACTGAGTCGTTATTTAATTTAGAATCAGTTTACCATCACAGCTCTATATTATTCATTAACTGGAGCACAGTTCTTTACTCTTCGAACACTTCTACTATCTTTTATAAATATTAATGACAATCATAAGCTTGTTTGCTCTCGTTATCAGTGTTTTATATTCGCGATAAGTGAATCTAGTTATTTGTGGACCTCAACAGGATAATAGCTTCCTTTAATTTAACAATTTAAGGTAATGTATTACTATTTATTACGAGACACAGTACTGGTTGACACGTACCGCAAATATGTGATAAGTTGCGTAACGTTAATGTAAGTTGGGTTGTTTTTTGTTGTTGTGAACTATGGCGTAGTGAATTTTAAAGAAATATTTTTCGTGTTGCTTTCTGCAAGACATTCCCTGGACTGGCCAGAAATGGTATGTTAATTTTTAGAAAGTGTTTTACACAACTTGTTTCTTTTTAAGGCTAAACCTTTTGTTTTTGGAGAAAGAAAGATTTACTTAAAAAGTGTATGTAACGTTTAAAAAGAAAACATGATTTATTTTTTGGAAGTTATGTTAATCAGAAGAAACATAATTTAACTTTTAACTTATTGAAATATTTGGAGTGTTTATCACAATAACGTAATACGATCTATTAACAAAAACAAAATAGGCCTACCTGAATACAAAATATACATTTAAAATAATATTATAATGACTATTAAGTGTATCACATAGTTAAAAGATTTATTATCATAATTAACTTACAGTCACAGTCAGACGAAGCGAGGTCTTATAACTGCGCCTTAAAAGGTTGGCTTTTCTTTGCGCTCAGACTTGCTTAGCCATTTTGGAACTTGCTCTTTTCCTTTCATCAGTCCAGCTTAATCCTATCCTCTTAAAATCATCCCTTTGAACAACTTTCTAATCAAACACTGTCTGCATGAACGTATGTTTACGTGGTACCTGCTGCTTTTAAATTTTCAAGCAATTCACTTAAATGCTTTTACTCGCGCCTCAATTTAAGCGTAAATAACTTTCTAAAATTACTTTTTGTCGTGCAGATGCTGCATTACTTGTATACGGCCGTAGGATTTTCTTGTTTTCCCCATAGGATGGTAAACAGAAACCCTTTTACTAATCATGTTCTTTTTTCCAGCCATGAAGGTGGTTTTGATCCTGGCCGCCTTGTTGGGGCTGGCCTTGGCAAAACATAAGGACAAACAAGGAAGCTGCCCAAAACTCGACACCGTCCACAGATCACTACGTGATGTAAGATAATTTAAATATTTTTTTAAATAAACAATTCAAAACACGTTCAGTAAACCTTAGACATTACAGAACAAGTAAGTTCTACTTATTCCTTTTCATTAAATTGATAATTTCGTATAGTAAATCAGTCTAGGCCTAATTCTCCAGCACACGCATTTTTTAATCATTGCTAAGAAAAACCCTTTATTGATCAACTTATTAGGTTAACTTTGAAAATATAGCAAAACATTTTAGTATAAAATCATGAAATCGTCACGTATAGTAGTTCAATTTCAATACGATACACATGCCATTCGTGGACATTTTGTTGTGGATAAATATTAAACTTCCAAGAATCTAGTAGTTATTATCAAAGTCCATATTCATACCGGTTTAATGAGTCTTTGAAAATTGTCAAAAGTAAAGAATAGGCTACTTTCATTGTGCATACTTACAAAATGTTGTATATATTGCTAAAATATAACAGTTATAGTAAAAATTGAGTCATAAAACGTATTTGGCTTGAATTAAAATTTGTAGTTGTTTAATGTTTAGGGTCATGTAATCTAATGAAGTATGATTTTTCTTCCAGAACTTTTGTGATCAGCCAATTTTCTTGAACTTCTTGACGCGGTCTGACCAGGTTGAGTTGTTCGACAATGTTTGCATAACGCTGTTCCCGCTTCCTGATGATCCGAGCACTTTCCAGGTTTACGCTTCTATAGTCTAGTAAGTTAAACGTGAAAAAGAAGTGTTTTTGCATGAGAGGTATTTAGTCACTATATCTTCAAAAGATGGAGCTTATCAGCTTTCCTGAAGTATTAAGTGAAATTAAATATAGGAGTTTGATTACTAATCAACGTTAACTTACCATTGGATTAATACCTACGATAGCTAATGATTACTAACATTCAGATCATTAAAGCAGTTGTTATGTGTTCTGTGAGATCACTGTTAAAAATAACAGTAAGAGATTAGAGTAAAGTGTGTACCGTTAAACTACCAGCATGCTCGAAAAACGTTGACTACATAGCAGCATAATTAAATTGACTACGAACATACACTAAAAAAATATCAGATCTCATGATTTATCATCAATTTAACACCTGAAAACTTTTGATCTGTGTTTGCTTCTACACACTTTACGTATAAGATAATAAGAGTGGATGATAAATATTTATTTTCTTTGAAATACAAACAGTTATTTGGGCCAGGAAACAAAAGATCATGGGACGGTCCCAAAAGTATTATAGACGGTTCAGGCTTTGGTCCATGCACGAGGCGCTGTGCTTATTTCTAGGTGGATTTTAAGCTATAGTTACAAGACTACCACTTCTCTTAATAGACGAGTTTGTAATTTTGAACTTTGATATTGAAAAAGCCGCATCTTTTCTTCTTAGAGATCTTAGATAGTTTATAGATTTTAGCAAATTTGAGCTTTGTCCAAGCCTTAATATTTTGTAACCTGTCTTAAATACGAATTGTAGTTTCATATGAAAATGTTAAATGAACAACTAGTGCGTGGAAGACATCCACTCACAATAATCATTGTTGAAGTATTTTTATTTATACTGCTAGTTTAGAAGATACATATTTTATTTTATGTTTCAGTCAATTGTTGACAGTTACTTGTTTAAATATTGAACTTATAAGACACTTTTGTTTTCCAGTTGTGATGGTTCATATGAAGTATTCTCCGTGATAGCGACTGATATTTCAGACGGTGTTGTTAGAGGAGCGAGTAAGTGTTAATTTCTTCTACTGTGATTATTTATTTCGTAATTATGAAAAATATCATACTATACCTTACAGTTTTAAGCTAAGGGTGAAGAGTTAGAACATCTTTGTAGATAAAGGTTCTGAAGCTTTTATCAAGAATCAATTCTATGTTTCGGACAAAGTAGTCGACCGAGAGTAGGCGAAGGTATCTGTCAACTCAACAAATTGACGCTTGGCACAATTTGTCTACCTTTTAAGGTAGTTTGGGCATCCCCATTTTGTATCGATGTATGTGTAAGAAATTTTAAAGTTTGTTTTTTTCAAGGCACCTGTCTTTAAATCGAATTTGGTGGGCGTCGGCTGTATTGGCAAAGAATTGAACTGCTTACAAAACATTGTTCTTAAACCTACAGCCTATTGTAAATTTAACATTCGTCTAGCGGGTAAGGAACATCGGGATGAGTTGACGCTTTAATCCACTCACCTAAAATTAGCCCATTGAAAATAGCCCAATACCGTTATTTAATATCCCGATACATAATGTACATCATTAATCCTGTTATATTGATTTCCTTATTCAAAGACACAACTATTTGAATATATCAGTGAATTCACGTTCATGGTATTCACTATAAGCAGCCAGTATTCACCTTAGCCAAGTTCATCATTCATACAGCATTTCAATAACAATTTCACGCTTCTAGGCCTACGTTTGGGTTCTTAGTAGTCCAAAGTGCGAAACATAGGTAGACGGTACAATGTAACTACAAAGAATATAAGCATCAATACATAAGTTTAATAAATTTGATCTAGCTGTTGTTTAATATTTAAAGATATATTTTTAATTCAAACGATTGGGACTAATAATTCACGTTTGATTTCAGATCCCTTCTTCACTACGACAGTCGCTACTTTCGGCTACGCAGGCTGTGATACTTATCTGCTGCACATATGCAACAACTTTCCAGGTAAAACGTAACACTCGCCTTGATGACAGTTTAATTTTGGACGATCTAATCCCTCTAAATATCTAATCCAATTATTGACCTGTTTGCTATTATGCTCATAACGCAATTGCTAATAATGAACTTAATTGAAAGGCACTTTAAAAGGGCTACTAATTATAATTAGTGAAACAGAAGTGCATTAGTTAAAAATATTAAGTAAAAAAGATCTGTTATAGCAGAAAGTTAATTTTGTCGATTGTAAGCATAATTTCAATATTTTGGATCTTATCCGTTACATTGACTGAAGTTTGTTGCTGAAGATAGTACAATTTCTGAGATTGAAATATAATTACGGGCAGTCCACCTTTTTAGAATGAAAGTTTGAGGGAGCACGACGTTTCGGGATCTGATCCGTCATAGTTGAAAAACATAAAACAAAACAATAGGAAATGATATAGTCTAAAAGTAATCAGCGCAGACTAACCAGTCAAC
This sequence comes from Matsumurasca onukii, assembly GCA_018831715.1. Taxonomy (NCBI): domain Eukaryota; kingdom Metazoa; phylum Arthropoda; class Insecta; order Hemiptera; family Cicadellidae; genus Matsumurasca; species Matsumurasca onukii. The sequence goes on along the minus strand of CM032061.1, from coordinate 52,539,095 downwards.
CACAACGAAATAAAATACATGTTTTCTTAAACTTATTTGATTTAATAACAACTAAGCTAGACAATACAAACACGTGCAAAAACGTTTAAGCATTAAAAAGAAAACCAGGGAGAGCTGCCCACTGACTGACTACCTGGCATGATGCCAAACAGCCGCACTGGGTGGTTTGGAGCATCGAACAACCAATCACAGCCGTGAATCGGCCTGACCAACAGTATCAGTGAACACGAAAATAACCATTTATTCAGAGATAATGGGGAAAAATACTTTAGAGTTTTGATTAATGAATCAGGTTTTCCTAACAAAGGGTTAAAATGACGAACAAGCCTTTACAAAGATCTCCACACGGTGAATCAAACCGATTTATGCAAACACCATGGACAGGACATTCTTTAGATCTTTGATGAATGAATCAGGTGTTCCTAACAAAGGAGTTATAACGACTAACAATACTTGAGAAAACGTCCTACTCGGGAAATCTCGAAAACCCATTAAAGGACTAAGCTGAACGTCAAGTTTACGAATTTTTGGCAACTTACACATGTGTAGGATTTTATAATAAATTGGGCGTCTTAAATAGGTCTGTTTACGTAGTCTATGTGTGCACTTAATACCATTCCTTGAGCTTTTCGTGTTTTTCCTTGATGCTAATTATGATTATCTTTGGGGTTATTTTTGATTTGTCAGAGCCAAACAATAGAATGTTATTTGGTGGTGGGTGACTGACCAGCTGACGATCATTACTCTTAGGCTAGCTTTTTTGTTGTATTAGTTTTAGGCTACTTTTCACCTAGAGTTGTAAGTATATTCTAAACTCCAAAACGTCCTAATATTTTAACCTCAGACATTAACTAACTGGTCTCTTATCAAGTATCTGTGTATAATGTTTAATCGTATTTGCGTTCTACGAGTGTTGATTCCGTGTCCAGGTAACCAGCCTCACCTCATCGCCGGAGCCTCTCCAAGCTGCATGCCGATAGGTCTCTCCTGTCTGAGGAAGATTCAGGAAATCATCAGCGACAAAGACTTGGATGAAAACTGCACAGAGTTCTATGTCTTACCCATGAAACTTCCTAACCGCTGCGTGTCCCAGCAGAAATGCCTAAACACTGTCACCAAAGACTTCTACAGGACCTTGGGCCTCGCGGGCCCACTTAGTGCATTAGTTCTGTAATCAGCATTATTAGTTTTGAAAATATGCCTTTTTATCATGTGGAAAGATTTTTCCCAGTGGGTTCAACATGCGGAATTTTGAAATACCAGTAGGCTAAATTCAGGTACCCCATAGTCAGTGGTTTGACGTTTAAGTTGAATTTGTAAAATGCTGACTATATTATATATTTTCTTATGGTTTCTGTCCCCACGTAATCTTTTAAAGTCACACACAGTTCACCTCACACATAACCTTTCAGGTTATTGGTGCGTTAACATTCAACAACAAACAAATACTGTTGACATTTCAATATGAACCATACATCGATAGCTAACGTTAATTAACAGAAACTGTAATTTTTCATAATTAAATTTTTAAAACTTATTTATCATAAATTACAGCTGTTGCAGAGTTATAGTTATTTATACTTCATTCTTAAATGGTTGTTTATATTTTGTGTTTATTAAGTTACATTATATACGTATGGAAATAGATACAAGCACCTTTCCTTCCTAAAAGACAAGCAGGGACCAAAAACACGAAAATATTCATATGTAAATTTCAAGTGAACTAATTTAATACTTCAACAAGAAAACGATAACACGACTCTCTGACTCGTTCAATGTAATTTTTTCTAATCATTTATTTAAACAATTGTATAAAAATCCCTGTAAAGCCCACTGGGAAGATATTTCACTCAAAGATTGCTCATTATCATTTCACAAAACACACTTTACAACACCACTTCCACTGCACTAAGTCTCTCTTACACACACACTTACAACACTCAAACGCTCACTATGACACTGACACTAACACTTAACACTAGGTAGGTGTACACTAACAACAACACTAGCACATACACCTCCATCAACCCTTCATTATCACGCACTCAAAAGATGATTCAAGGATATTTTACTTGATATGTAAGAACTATGTAATTTATTCTGTAAAATTTGTGTAATAGTGTAACTGTTGCATAAAGTCACTTCGAAGAGAACAAAATATTTGTATTGTAATAATTAAAGTAGTGTTTTATATAACATGGCCATTATTCTATTTCCTTGTGGTTTATAATACGAAATGTAGTTTTCTTGGAAAAAACACGTGAGTTCTAGTGAATGTTTTGTAAAGAGAGGATAATTTACGATGAGTTGTTTTGTAAATAGAATGTTTCCCGTTGAAAATAACAACACAAAAGCAACAAAACCTAATCAGCCAGACCAAGATGACAGCGAAAACACAGCATTCTCACCGTTATCTTGGTCCAGCTAAACAGATTCAGTTGAACTTTGATATATATGTTTGGTGTGGTTTCTCATGGGTTTATACTGACTTTCATTGAAATCAGATCAAAGATAAAGTTGTATAGCATAAAAACCAAATTGGGGTAAATAAACTCAATCACCCCCCACCAAAAAAGGGGACTTCTGATGAATCGATTTTGTTGGTTAACGAGCTCGTAAAGGAAAAGTACAAGAATACCTATAATTAAAACATTAAGAGACTACATATGTGAAGGAAATTTGAAAAGTACGAAATCAAACAAAATAATAAGACTATATTAAATATAAAGGTTATGTCAGACCAACCGGGCAGGTAGTGTAGATGTTTATCTACATTGTTATCAATATCAGTTCAAAAACTAAGTTTGTTTCAATTTTAACCCTAAATCACGACTGTGGCAAATCCAGGAGCAGTATTGCACAAACTACACGGATAAACCAATTTTACACCTGACTTTTCCATTTAAGTTATCAATATTTAAAGGAAAATATAATACCTAATTGAAAATCAATTAAAAATAGGTATACACAAAAACACACAGATGGAGGTTTTCAGTATTGAAGGTACTTTCCTCAAGCAAAGACCTTCGGGGTAAAATGATGATAATATAGATCAAATTGACCTTACTCTTTACTGTGTTAAAATTGTCGTAACCGAAGAGTTTTTCTTGTAGCATCATCAGACAGCAGGCAAGTTCTTCATCGTAACCTATTCAATTGTGTCGACTGTTTTAATTTTTTGATGTCACCAAAATGGTTATCTTACGTTAATTAACAGAAACTGTAATTTTCATAATTAAATTTTAAAAACTTATTTATCATAAATTACAGCTGTTGCAGAGTTATAGTTATTTATACTTCATTCAATGGTTGTTTATATTTTGTGTTTATTAAGTTACATTATATACGTATGGAAATAGATACAAGCACCTTTCCTTCCTAAAAGACAAGCAGGGACCAAAAACACGAAAATATTCATATGTAAATTTCAAGTGAACTAATTTATACTTCAACAAGAAAACGATAACACGACTCTCTGACTCGTTCAATGTAATTTTTTCTAATCATTTATTTAAACAATTGTATAAAAATCCCTGTAAAGCCCACTGGGAAGATATTTCACTCAAAGATTGCTCATTATCATTTCACAAAACACACTTTACAACACCACTTCCACTGCACTAAGTCTCTTACACACACACTTACAACACTCAAACGCTCACTATGACACTGACACTAACACTTAACACTAGGTAGGTGTACACTAACAACAACACTAGCACATACACCTCCATCAACCCTTCATTATCACGCACTCAAAAGATGATTCAAGGATATTTTACTTGATATGTAAGAACTGTAATTTATTCTGTAAAATTTGTGTAATAGTGTAACTGTTGCATAAAGTCACTTCGAGAACAAAATATTTGTATTGTAATAATTAAAGTAGTGTTTTATATAACATGGCCATTATTCTATTTCCTTGTGGTTTATAATACGAAATGTAGTTTTCTTGAAAAACACGTGAGTTCTAGTGAATGTTTTGTAAAGAGAGGATAATTTACGATGAGTTGTTTTGTAAATAGAATGTTTCCGTTGAAAATAACACACAAAAGCAACAAAACCTAATCAGCCAGACCAAGATGACAGTGAAACACAGCATTCTCACCGTTATCTTGGTCCAGCTAAACAGATTCAGTTGAACTTTGATATATATGTTTGGTGTGGTTTCTCATGGGTTTATACTGACTTTCATTGAAATCAGATCAAAGATAAAGTTGTATAGCAAAAACCAAAAGTAAATAAACTCAACTCCCACAAAAGGGACTTCTGATGAATCGATTTTGTTGGTTAACGAGCTCGTAAAGGAAAAGTACAAGAATACCTATAATTAAAACATTAAGAGACTACATATGTGAAGGAAATTTGAAAAGTACGAAATCAAACAAAATAATAAGACTATATTAAATATAAAGGTTATGTCAGACCAACGGGCAGGTAGTGTAGATGTTTATCTACATTGTTATCAATATCAGTTCAAAACTAAGTTTGTTTCAATTTTAACCCTAAATCACGACTGTGGCAAATCCAGGAGCAGTATTGCACAAACTACACGGATAAACCAATTTTACACCTGACTTTTCCATTTAAGTTATCAATATTTAAAGGAAAATATAATACCTAATTGAAAATCAATTAAAATAGGTATACACAAAAACACAGATGGAGGTTTTTCAGTATTGAAGGTACTTTCCTCAAGCAAAGACCTTCGGGGTAAAATGATGATAATATAGATCAAATTGACCTTACTCTTTACTGTGTTAAAATTGTCGTAACCGAAGAGTTTTTCTTGTAGCATCATCAGACAGCAGGCAAGTTCTTCATCGTAACCTATTCAATTGTGTCGACTGTTTTAATTTTTTGATGTCACCAAAATGGTTATCTTACGTAAAATCAATAATTTTAAATTATTCTCTTGTAAACATGGGTTTATACCATGGTATATTATATAATGGTTTATTATATATGGTATATTATATCCCATTTCCATGCTTTGGCTTTCGAAAATGAAATAATTACCTATTTAACAAGATAAATTAATGTACGGTTAGACTATGTTTATAGCTTTACGCAGGTGTGCAAAAGTACAACATTTTTAATACAACTTTGTGCTAGGCCTAAATCATATGCAAATCTGGTTTTGAAATACCATGACAGTTTGATTTACCTATTCAACTGAATAATGCTCTTTCAGGTTATATTTCATTATTTGAAATTATTTATAGTTTGATTACCAATTACATTTTTCTATAACGTACTGCTCTCAATAATGATCTAGAAAGCTAGACACTCTTATATGACGGTTGAAACCTAATTTAAACAAGAATTGTCAATTGAAAAGAAAATTTGCACATTTGTTTTCAGCTTACATTAGTAGCTGAAATAAAAATCTGTCGTTCGAAAAACTTCATATGCCTGTAAAAAACATTTTATTAATTTCAACGATACTGCAAGTGAAATAAATATGAACATTGATCTAAATAGATTTAATACAAGCTTTTTCGGAGGAAGCTCCCCTGAGTGGCGCAAAGGTGAGATCGGGCCTTCGCGATTCAGAAATCGTTACTTAAATAAGTAATTAGTTTGTTATATTGTTTGTTTAAAAATGATAATTCAATTTCACTTTTTAGATATTAAATAATAACTTACAATCGTTAACGCATTTCTTCCATTACGCTCGTACTTATGAGCCATAAACGTAGTAACTAGTAATTTTTTTCTTTCTTAATTTCCAAACAAAATTGTACAGTAAATTCAACTTGTTTTTGTTAATATTACATTTTTTAATAAATGTAAATACAGAAAGTTCTCCAAATGATATTTATCAATAGACACCTTTTAGGCAGAAGGATATCTAACTTAGTTAATCTTGTATATAACTCACAAAAAACTGCACAACATACCTCATGAAACAATAAGTTGTTGACAGCAAAACCTATGCCTATACCTATTAACTCAAACACAATATTAAACGCAGAAACTAAAAAAAGTTGTTGTATTGGTACTACTTATCAAGTGTTAGTAAATATAAACATTTTCCTTATAACTACGCCTGAGAACTCGTAGTGCACAGGTATGTATGCAGGCTAGCAATTAAAACTAAATAGGCACATCGATGTCTTTTCTCGATACAACGATGTGTTATTTGTACAGATAGCTTACTACAATCAGTGAGTAAACAACCCTTAAGAAAGGCTGAAATTCATTCTTAGAGAGTAACCAAATAATTTAAAAATTCAATTTATGAAAAAACGCACAACAAAATAAAGGCCTTAACTTGGACTAACTTGAGTATGCAAAATGTATAAATCAAGCCGAGAAAATAGACAAATAAAACGATAACCGTACACTTTATTGCAGTATTATCAATCAAATTGTTTATCTTTAAAGAGTATTTATACAGGGTTGCTAATTTAAAGAAAGTAAAATTAAAGTTTTAGGTAAGCAAATTGGCGTACGACTATTTGATAAACTCATTTGATATTTAAATACATTTTTATATAAGAAATAAAGCGTACGTTATTCAACATTTATAATTGATGACAATGTTGATCAGATTTTAGGAAGCATGCAGTGCCATCTCAGTTTGTTGTTTGGATTGACGATTTTCGTAGCCCAAACTCATCAGTTTTTTGACGGCTGCCCAAGAGTGGAGACAATCAACAGATCTTTGAGAGATGTGAGTATGAGCGTAAAACAAATTCTAAATATCCTTCGGTATATAAACAATGCTAGTCTGTAGATACTTCATGATAAAATATGTTTTATTGGACTTTAGAAGGAAACTATTTTGAAATATGTGGATAATTTAGAGAATAGGATGTTGAGTATAAAGTACTTAAAAACAAGTCATGCATAGTTATATTATTTCATATTATCATTTAAAACACCGAGTTCCGATTATCTTAGTCCACTTCTGTTTGAGATAAATTCTACACAAGAACATAAACCAGGTTTTATTCCGATTGTAAATAAATTGAAAATAAAGAGGTAGTTTTACAACGATTACTTTGTAAGTATCAATAAATAATACAACTAATTTGTGCTTAGTCCTTACCGTAAAGTAATCAGTTATGCTTTGGCTCATTTTATTTCAGTACTACTGCGATCAGCCTTTGTTTATCAACTTTCTTGAGAACACAGAGGAAAATCGACTTCTAGACAACGTTTGCTTGACACTATTTCCTCTTCCTGATGATCCAGCAACCTTCCAAGTCTACACTTCATATGTTTAGTAAGTTGAAACTATGACGTCGAAGTAAGGCTCGAAAGTAAGGCTTAGTAACGTTTACTAATAAAATTTGACAATTGTATCTTGCAGTATAAAGGATAATTCATTTATTTTAACTTTTGAAAGCTAAAGACTCACAATTTATAAAATACAAAAAACAAGTTTCATTTATAAAGCATCGATTGACCTAGCGAATCCATAATGGGATATAGTTAACATAAAATATATATTTCTTCAAATCTGTTGTGTAAATGATTCTATGAATTGAATCTGAAAAAATCCACTCACAAATATCTTCTTTACTAACAAGCGGTTACTTTCAGTTGTGACGGGTCAGTTGAAGTAGTGTCCAATATTAACACCGACATTTCTAGTGGAGTTGTTAGAATTGCGAGTAAGTATATTGCAATTAACTTTAATTATATAGCTTATGAAATTAATAGTAGACAATAAAAATTCAAATAAATAAAAGATGACCCTTTAAAATGTAATTGATGTTAATAGTGTAATGACGGAGCCCATTGCTTATTTGTGATTTCACAAGTATTTTGGTTTCAAATAAATGATCTGCCTTTATACCTTTATACTATATATCCATCGATGGCCAGCATGGCTAGATAGACCTCGTCAAAACAACTAATAATAGACACTAATACTCAAAACGAACTTCATGGAGATAGATTAAGATACACTCGGAGTCATCGTTAGTGAAAAGTTCTTTGATTGAGTAGAGTGGTCTCACCATGAACTGTTCTTTTATTATTTTAATTCTTTACACTTAATTCCGAATATTCCGAAATGACGATTGCCCGCATTGTAAAAATTTGCAATAAACCACTGATTCGAATTCCGTCACAAAACCATAATTTCATCATTTCAGATCCGTTTGCCACCGGGCTGGTGAGAACTGTTGGCTACGCTGGATGTGATACCTATGTTGCCAGCAGCTGCACGTTGTTTGGAGGTAAGTTTATACGCTTTCCACGCGTTTCTAGTTTATAAAACTTAATTTACGGTTCGTGCTGACAACTTTAAAAGTTGTAAAGACTGTTGAATAAACCTTTTTCTGAATACAATCTCACCAGATTAGGTAGTGAGAAACTTTGTTTTCCGCTCAATAATAAGCACGATTCTTTGCATATTAGCTGAAGATCACTTGCAAGAATATTCTAGTTCTTGAAACAACTTCATAACAAAATAAAATTAAGAAAATGACATAGTTATGTTTTCAAAAAGAACTGGACGAATCCAAAGCTCGTGGTAAATAAATCAGGCAGATTTTAGTGCTCTTTACACGTATATGCTTTTTCAACTGGTGTCATCCCTATTATCGGCTTCTGGTTTGTACTACGATTCAGTAAACTATTTATATTGCTTAATAATTCCACCTTGCTGTGGAAAGACATTCTCAATAGCTGACTAACTGATTGAGACCCGAAAAATGCCTAAAATATATAGAGTTTTAAAAGATTCTTTTCTCTTAAAAATTGTTATTGTACTGGCAGAGAACAAAGCTATCGGAGTTAGAGTTTCCATCTCTATGTGCAAGGTTAAGTAGTTTTTTAAAACTGTATTAATTTTAAAACTTTGCTATATGTGAGCCTGCTCATTCCTACTAACACCAGCCTTTTCGACAATGATGAATCATTTTTACAGCCAATGAGAACACTGACAGAATCCCTGCTCCTACGGACGGTTGGTAGCCATGCCACCAAAAGGATAGCAGACAGCAAGTAGCTCAGTTTCAGCCAATCAGTGCCTAAAGATGGTACTCCACAGAAATATCGAAATAGGTCAAGCTAACAGCCATTGTAGTGTTTTGACGCGGGTGAACCGGAAGAACTAGATTATGACTCATACTACTTATAACTCTACATTGCAGATGGCGGGAACCAAGTGTACGGCCTCTCCTCCAGCTGTCGGCCCATTGGTCTCTCATGTTTGAGGAGAGTAGAGGAGATACTCTCAGACCAGTGCTTGTACGGGGAGGAGTTCTACGTGTTGCCCATGAAGCTGCCTAACCGCTGTGTAACCCAGCAACTATGTCTGCAACCTCCTACCAATGAGTTCTACAAGGCTGTAGGCCTGCCTGGACCTATTGGGGTGTATTAGTTTCGATAAGTAGTAGTGATTTATATAGGTACAATAAAGACAATGTTATGGCAGGTAGATAGCGCATAAAGTCAGGAAACCTAACATGGTAGACGCAGACCACGCACAGAATGCGCTGTGAGGGAATTCTTTTAAGAGTCTCAACTAGAGCCGCACATGTTAGGTTGTTCTCGAAAATCACACGATTCGTTCACATTACATGTGGATAAATTAAATCATAAACCTTTATTATTAACAACCTCGGGCATGTAGAGCCGAGGAGAGAAGAAACAAGGCGAGAGAGGGGGCGCTCGCAGCGTATTCTAAGGCGGGATGCACACTGGAAAACGCGTTTCTTGCAACTGGTTTCATGAAACGTGAAACAAGTTGCGTGCAACTGATGGATTGATTAACACAGGGCTGCACACTGCGTTTCATGAAACTGAAGTTTCGTTCATTTCATGCAACTTGTTTCAACGAAATCAAAACAGGTTTCATCTGGTTTGGTTTCACGTTGCAGGTGGTTGTATTGACTTGACGTATATTTTATTAACGTTTTAAAGTGTTAGCACTCAAAGCTAACCTCCATTCCTTTTATTAGTGGGCTAACTAAATCCACCAAATTATCAAAAGAGGCTTCGATATTCTAAAAAATCCTTAAATTTGTCAGGATCACTGCAAAGTTGACGAGCGTACCATGTTGACGATCCTAATCAACGGGTGAACAAAACTTCCTTCTTCTCTTTTTCTTAGCCACCACCACAAAATCACTTCATCATCGTCTGAATCCATCATGAAACTGACAACCCGTGTGCATGTCAAACGAAAAACAGTTTCCTTGAAACCAATTTCATGAAACCAGTTGCAAGAAACGCGTTTCTCCAGTGTGCACCCTGCCTAAGCATGAGCTGCCAAACTATTGAGTTTCCTGTCTAAGCCATTTGGCATCTATGCGCCAACTACCTACCATAACATTGCCTTTGGGAACACCAAATTTTACAACATATTTATTAAGTTGTTTTATACAATAATTAAATACTGGCTTTTTCCGTACCTGTTACCGTTTGCAAAACGTTAAAACCCTACATTTTTTCATATCAAATGTAATAAACGTAGTTTACAACACAAGTACGAGTATTTAGTATTTTTCTTTGACCTAAATAGTAAAGTGTAGTTAATCTATGCTGATTGAGCTGAGTAAAATGTTTTGGAAATTGTTAGTTCTAACTAGGTGTGGTGAGTTAATAAACCGTACTAATAGGAAAGAAATATATAAGCTCTACAGCCATAAAGAACGATACGTCGTTAAATAAAACGTAAAGTTCTTTTGAGCCTTTTGACCAACTAATTCACGAAACTAATTCTGATGAAAGTGAATGTCAAAACCTAATATATGCAGACAAAGGTGGCATTTTTCTAGATTTTCACAAAACTGAGAATAACATTTAGGTTAAATCTGTATTAATGGTTTGATTCCAATGAAACTTGGTGTAAATTATTATGTTTAAATGATCAAGTGACTAAACTTTGTCATAGTCAATTTTCCAAACAAAGATAGCGAAAGAAAATGGGCTTAAGAATGTTAAGAAAATTTTTTAGTAAACTTGTTACTTATTTGTAAAAAGAATTAGAGATTTAAGGATAAGGTGATACAACATAGAAACTGGTAAACTTCATAAACTAGTTATACAAAAGATAATAACAAACATAGTACGTAAAAGTATAACAAAAAAATACCTTTTTATCATTGGTTTTTATTTTTAACAACAAAGCAGTTTCGTTATTAATCAATATGAAACAACGACATAAAGATTACAATATTCTTCCTACATCATAATTTACAGAAACCGAATACTGTACCAAACGTTGTGTTAAGCTTGTGCCGGATTGAAAACCAATACTTCACCTCTGTTCTATTTGTACATTCAGCGAATGATGTGGATGTGGAATTCCTGCGATGCTTTGCTCCCTTGGAACCGACGTTGTGAATCTTCTCCGCACTTACATTGCTATTGTCGATCGTGCTGCTCAAAACGAATATAGAACAGTTTTGCAGAACGTTTACCATTTAAAAGTAGTTTACTGTCAAAAGGGTCTGCAACGTTTCCTTGTACGTATTCGTTTATAAACTAAATAACTTACTTAGTGTACATTAAAATAAAACAATTAAAATTCAACCATTTAAGAAACCCTTTGACCTCATTTAACCCTTTAAGAATACCCCTAAATTATAAAATATGTGTTTAAGATATGCGTTTTTATCCAATCTACATCTAGACAACTTCTGTACATTAAGTTCTCGTAGTCAAAATGTATCAAACACATTTTGAATCCAACTGAGGCCTCTTGATTCTTGAATCTAATAAGCCCTTTAAATATAAGGCCTTTAATTGAAATAAAAACTTTTGGAATAACCACAATGTAAAACTGTATTTACATTGAGGTAAATCCAAAAGTTTTTATTTCAATTATGTAAACAAGCTTTAAGCGATAACTTGTACATTTTTAGTGGTATTACTTTTAGCCGGAGATCATGTATGTACTTAGGTTTTACTTTGTGTCATTAGTGTGTTGTTAAAGACACTAAGTAATGAAATGTGTTTGATAAATCCTTACACTGGGCAGTGATTTGGCGTTGCTGGAAAACATAGGCTAGAAACAAGAGTCAATCATAACTGGCTAATGCGTATTGAAATATCAATAACTTTAAGCCCGTAATGGTTTTGACACCATTTTTCACTGGATTTACCCAACGTTTATAACATATCGTCCATAAATCATGTTTTATTTCAAATTCTAAGCAACACCTAGTGGCTTACGTACGCGTTTGAATAGGTAACACGTTTTTCTCATAAATGAGTTTGTTCATCAGAATTTAAACTAATATTGCGGACATTATCCATCGTTAGTGAGTTGAAGATGATCACGACGTTTCCTGATCTCCGTCTTCAGGTAAATAGTAACCTAAAACATAACACAGAACATTAGAAACATTATTCATTAACATGATAATAACACAGAACATAACTTTAGGCTAGCTCGTTTTTAATAATCTGTGTTATGTTTTAGGATACTACTCACCTGAAGACGGGATCAGATTGCAGATCTCGAAACGTCGTGATCATCTTACTCACTAACGATGGAAAATGTCCACAATTTAGTTTGAGCTCTGAAATCTTCCCATCGTCAAGATAATTGAGTTTTATAGTTTATATCCGTGTGATTGAAAAAGGTTACTTGAATAATGTGCATAAAAGGTCGGTCAATGTTATTTCCTCTTTATAGCATGTATTTGAACAATAGGAAACTTTTCTTTCTCTCGTACCATTTATTGATTTTTTGTTTATTTATTTTATAAATACCAAAAAATATGCTGAATAGGATAAATGTATTTAATTTGGGAATTAATCCAGTCTTAGAAATGTCTTTATGCACAATCACAGTTTTGTAAGTTTAACATTCTTCAACCGTATTACTTGAATATTTTAAAATAATAATGGCATTTTGTAATGGTCTAATTATAAACAAGACTATGACTAAATAACATAGTAGTAAATTACTTAACTTAGTAATTGTTATAGTAACTGTTTTCATATTTTACGCGAAGCATACAAATTAGATCTTAGAAAGTTCAAACCAATACGATTTGTAAGTACGTTAGAACGTCCGCTTAATAAACAAGAGTTATCACTATGCAAAGAAAACTTCATTCTGCTCTAGCAAGGTAAGTGCTAGTTTTAGTTCTCTAACGGCGAGAGCATTATCTCTAAACTTCTCAGACTACGTCCACTAAAATTGTATTCCTTTGTTGGTTTTCAGTTATCAGATTTTTGTATTGTATGATACACATGAAGAAACTAAAGAGGAATTAAGAATATTTTGGGAAAATATTCATATTCAAAATAGAAACGCTAAATGAATAAATTATTTCTGTATCAACATATGGTTTAATTAAAGCAAAATGTTGTTAACTACAGGATTATTCAAGGCCCTTTTATCACTTATCAAGGAAATATACATTTAATTTTAGTCGTCCTGAACATGGTTTGTTTGTCATCATAATTATTCCTTTGGTAAAACTAAACATTAACTGTATCTTTAATGATAACTTTGTTTTATAAAATTTATGCAGTTCGGGATTAAGAAAAACATTTCTAATTATTCTTTATGGTGATTTTCTTAAGATGTCTTGATAGCCTAAATAAAAATTGGAGTTGATAATATGTTTCATTATTATTTAAGATTCAAGCTTCAACAGGGCCGTTAAATAGGTCAGTTGTCACAGAGAAAATTGTCTATACACTTACACTTCTAAATGGCCTTTAGTGACGTTTTCAAGTCTTAAGTCGTTAGTTTATATTCGCTCAGTCACCTGTATCAAATGCTTTATTGTAAGCACCATTGAACTTCATGTAACATTGCACTATTAATTTTGTAGTTTTTAATATTTTTTCACTTACACATTTTCTGTAAAATGACGTTGGCCGTGTATATGAATAAATAAATAAATGAATACACAAACTGTACGTAATCTCAAAACTTGTCTGTCATTATTGTTTCATAGTTATCCTAGATATTCACATTTCAGTGAAAACATGAAGGTTCTTCTACTTTTCATTCTCGCACTTCTTCAACTGGTCATTGAAAGCCAAGCTGGTTGTAAAAGAGTTGACACAATCGACCGATACCTCAGAGATGTAAGTATCTATAATATACTGCATTAAACTGTAACTTAACGTATCTAAATTTAATTTGGAAAACAGCTGATTGTTTTTTCTCAAGTAGGCAAACAGTAGAAACGTGTTTGGAAGATGAAAAAAGTGGGCCGCAAAGGCGAAATGACATTGTTTTTATTTTCCGTACTGCAATTACGGGGTTTGCTAGCAGTACCACAAATTGAGGAAATCTTAAAACTCTCAACTTAGCAGATATATGAAATATAACGTTGGTTACTCAACTAACAATTTCTTTGCCAGGACATATCTACATTAATTAATGCACCATACGGAAAATTATATATAAACGTATTTGCCTCTGCCTTGCATTTGAAATTTGTCACACACCGGGAAAGTTCCACTTTTGGCACTGGTAGTGGAATATACTATCAGTTTTACTTGTTTATGTTAACGAAAAGTCTTAAAGCTTGATGTTTTAAAGTACGAGTATAATGAACATCAGTATCTAGCTCTTCCTGTTCACACCGAATCAAAAATCATTGTAATTTGCTTGAAATAATTCGGTCTCGCTGTGATTACTATCTTAAGTCACTGATTGGCTAAAATGATTCTGTCCGCTATCCTATTGGTCATAGAGCTCCCAACCGTCCATTGAAGAAGGAATACCAACTGTCGATCTTGTAATTGGCTGGGACACTGTTGAAAACACTTCTTCTGGACTGGTTGCCAGCTTTTTGAAATTTTAATGGTGTCATTTTTGTTAAAGTTATTATCATGTTTAATTATTTCAATGATTTTACGTATGACTTGGGTAATAATGTAAAATGTTGGCCATTACTTTGGCTTTGTCAAATTCTACTGCATGTTTCTTGTCGTAGCTGTGTTCTGATATAGCCGGTTTGTACAGTATTCTACTTTAATTTATATGCCTAATTCTACGTCTCATTCACGCTTGTTTGGATTTGTAGTTCGAGTTTATAAGCTCAATAACTCAAATTAAACAAAATTATGTTTTAATCGCATTTCCTTTTATTGTTTAATGATTCTTGTCATTTATGCAGGATTATTGCGACCAACCACTATTTATCAACTTTGCATCCAAAAGAGAAGAATACACACTACTTGATAATGTTTGTTTTACTTTTTTTCCGCTGCCAGAAGATCCAGACACCTTCCAAGTCTACGTCTCATACGTATAGTAAGTTTTAATAATTTATATTTATACTAAGAATATCTTATGACATTACTTGCTCTATAGTTGTTTAATTTGTTTAACTGCAAAACATTCATTTAGCGAGTATGCACCCGTTCATTCGTTCGCGTTAAAAGACCGTTTCATTTCATAGAAAAAAATATATTATAGAAGCCTGTGACTATGAAATGGGGGCAAACGTTTCGTTGTCTTATCAACACAAAAGCAATTTATTGGATACAAAACTTTAATGTAAGTAAAACCAACCAAAAATGTGAAGCCTTTGTCGAATAAACTGTGCAAAATCCGCAGTTAGCACGCTTGAACGTGTTACTTAAATTTTATGAAATGGTTTAATGTTTACATTTAAATGCCATGTTTATTAGTGAGGTGTCAATCAATAAACTCTGACTTTTGGGCCTACTCACCTTATAAGTGGAAGACTACGATGTCTTGAAGATTGTTGGATCTTCACGTCAAAAAAACACAACAGACACACACACACATAAACACAACAGTATTCCGCACTTCCAAGTTTCGCGGCACCTATAAACGTACTGCGTTTCAAGGGCTTTCGTCCGGCTTTAACACGTTGCGAACGACTAACCACTGACGAATTAGATGAGTCACTAGCGGGGCGGTGAGGGAAGGAGGGGAGGCTTCTTATCTCTATGCAGTTTGTTTAGCCATCAGCTGATTCGCCTCTTCTTACTGTGTTTATGTAGATCGGGCTTATCTCGACGGACGGATTTGACAAGGGCGATAACTGCAGTGACATAAACAAAGATTCTTGTCACACTCTTTCTCCACTTGACTCCTTTACCAAAATTGTACTGTCCTCCCACTGAATGGTGTAACCTGTCTCCATTACGTGTTCACATATTTTTTGAGCCGTAGACTTCTTTATTTTTAACTTTTTTTCATGTGCTCATCTATACGTATTTTACAGGCCTTGATGTTTGGCCTTATGTATCACACGAACACATAATTCTGTATACCACGTTTTTGTTTGGTGGTTCATACCAGCAGGCTTTCACTAGTAATTTTATTTCTTTTATTGTTGAATTTGATTTAAAACAGTTCTGGCGTTATATTTTGAATTGATTCTTCTTACTTTTCAGACCAATTTTACGTACGGATGCAAAATATTGCCGTAGGCTTCAGTATTTTCTTGGAGTTGTTGACTACACCGTTTAAAGCTTCTTTTGAAATATTCTTATCGGGGTAATCCACTATTTTTAAAAAACAATTTCTAATTTATTTTGCTCTTCTTCGTTTGGTCGTGTCGCTGCATATAGCCTTTGTTTTAAAAAGGCCTGTAGCCAGTCCCTGCTTTACATGTGATGATGGTTCGACTGATAATTTATAACTGGTCTGTGGTCGTGGGTTTCCTATATACACTTGTTGCCAATTGTCTGAGTGATCCTTGTCCACCAAAAACATCTAGAAAAAGGTAGTTTTCGATCGTTCATTTCTAAGGTGAATTTAATGGAGTTTGTTTGAGATTTAGATGTTCTGAATTGTTGTAAGTCTTCAACCGATCCTTCCCAAAGACAAAAACATCGTCCACATACCGTAACCAGAGTTTAGGCTTACTATTGTAATGCCATGAGAGCTTTTGATTCAAAATCATCCATAAAAATGTTATTCAGAATTGATCCTCAGAACACCACCCATAGCCAAGCCCATTGTTTTACCATAGAATTTGTTCTCAACTTGAAAGTAGTTATTATTTTACACAAACACTTATTAACTCAAAAATTGTAGATAAATTGGTAGTGTGGTTCGCCTTTTTAATTCTTTTTTTTTATTCTATCAAGCAAATCCCTCACAATTTCCAGACAGGTATGTCACTGGAACATTTGTAAATACACATACATCAAAACTGCTCATAAGCGTGTTTTCCGTAAGTTAATGCCTTCAATACCTCAACAAAATAAAAGTTCTAAATTTTATGTATGTGGGTGAGTTTCCAAACACCATCCATGTCAAATCCGTCCGTCGAGATAGCCCCAATCTACATAAACGTAAGTAAGATTTGACCATGATGGCTAAACAAAACTGCATAGAGATAAGCTTGCTCTCCTCTCCTTCCCTCAACGCTAGGACTCATCTACCCGTCACGCGCCTGTCGTTCGCAACGTGTTAAAGACCGTACGAAAGCCCTAGAACGTTACGTTTATAGGTGCCGCGAAACGTCTGAAGTGCGGGAAACTGTTGTGTTTATGTATGCGTGTTTGTTGTACTGTTTTAACGTGAAGATCCCTACACCTTCTTCAAGAATGTAGTGTTCGCTAACCTTAAGTGAGCAGGCCCAAAAATTTAAATTTATTGGTTTAATGTTGTTATTGTCTTTAATACAGAGGCGCTTTTTTACATTTAGTAAACCTGTCCAGTATTAAAACACAACGCATCTGGCGTGTAAAGCAAAAAGGAAATATTTGCGACTTTAATGGAATTCAAATGGAATTTACGCACGTTAAACTCGCCTGTTTGTTTGAATACACTTTGATCTGGATAAACACAGCTAGATAATTAAACTTAAATCGAAAATTTGTATTTTAAATATTTACTCAATATTTACTAATTAAAAATATAAACCTTACTTATGTTAGTTGTCTAATAGTTATTTATCACCGAATTATACTAATAAATAGTTTTACGATAATTGCATGATTATTTTGTTTTTCAGTTGTGATGGTTCTAACGAAGTGGTTTCTTACATAAAAACTCAGTGTTCGAGAGGTGTAGTTATTTCTTCTAGTAAGTATGAAATATACAAACTAATGTCCTACTTTAATTCTTCTGTAGTTTTTATAGTAAGAGTGCTTCATGAACAGTTTACATATGGTTGGAAAGAAGAAGTTTCAAAGCTTTGTTTACATATACTGAGAGGTAATTTCCACTTTTATTACCAACTAGATGGCCGCTCATTCAACACACGATATTTTACGTTCTTGAATTTTCAAAAAGCCAGTCAGTTCAGTTCAGCAAAAGATCGGTCGTATAGATTTGTGGTTTCCTCGTGAATTTCTTTTGTGGCGCTAAGTAAGGGTGAAGGTTTACGTTCCCACCCTGAGAAAAAGTCCATATGACCTGCTGCAGTCAACTCCATAAATGAATATGACTATGGATCTACGAAAAAAGAGTTTGACTTTTGACTAGATATCTGCCGAGTAGTCAAGGGAGGACATGGTGGTATTTACAGAAGCGTACTAAGAAAGGCAAACTTTGAAAAGCTCTTTTTATTAGTATTTAATTCATGTACATCTAAGTAAATAATTCATTAGGGAAAGTTGTTTGAAAGTAGGACATTCTTTTTTAAATAACCATATATTATTGACCCATATCGTCAAATTAAGTTATTTTACCTAATTACCTTATAGAAACAACATAAAAACAGCCAAATATTGTCATTAAATATAAACTATAGTTACTATACAAAAGTGCACATGTTTTAATGAACTCTTACGCTATGAATTAGTTACAAGAAACAAATATTATTTAATTTTAAAGTCCTAACTTGTATTATCCTTTGCACAGCTCCATTTGCCACTGCCAGAGTCAGCACTATTGGATATGCCGGCTGTGATACGTACATCGAGTACGAGTGTACTGAGTTTGGAGGTAAGCCAATCGTAATCTCGATACGAGTATTATGGTGAGAAGAAAGTATATCAATGATACAAAGACGGATTAGTAGAGAATGAATGGATTTATAGGTTTTAGAAATTAGGAAGGCGCAGCTTTGTTTTTAAACAGAGCTATGAATAATATTAAATCTGCGCAAAATTAGAGCGCAGTTGAGCCAATGGAAGTGCAAAGACACCTTGAACACGGTAAACTGAAGTACGTCGGCGTCTATTGTTTGATAGCGGCAGGTTCACGTAATCGGACGAAAGACGGCAGCAATGTGGCAGCTAGTGTAATGAAGAGAGATAACGTCACCTGAACCAGTCTCAGCAAGTCAACTGAAAATGTTCGATTGCAAAATTAGGGAAACGTTTAGCTTTCAAAAGTGTAAATAGTTTATTGACGTGGTCTGTACCGAAAGCCTTAGATGATAGAATCTGAAAGTTTAACGATACATCATTTTGTACTAGATTTAGAAATAGAGCTATAGTTTTTACTGCTCATCTTCTCTATTCCAGACCTTCAACATGGTATGTTACTTCATGGGTTTTTACAATAAAAATTTTGAGCTGCCCACCAAAAATACCATTTCGGCGAAATGGGCAAAGTTTTAGTGGTGACGTAAAGGTTCACTTTAATTTCCTACAAAGGTATCCTGAGCCTAATTTTTCCATCATCATCCATTTAAAATGTTAACAGGGTATATTCATACCTTTTTAATTTACACCTCGTAGTAGAAATAAAACACAAATTTGTAAAATGCGTTGACACCACTTCTAATTGTTTCAGAGGGCGCTGGAGAGGTTATCTACGGTCTCTCTCCCAACTGCCGACCCCTCGGCCTCTCCTGCCTGAAGAGGGTGGAGGAGATCGTGGAGGACAACTGTCTGGGTGAACAAGAGTTCTACGTGCTGCCCATGAAACTGCCTAACCGCTGTGTAACCCAACAACTCTGCCTGCAAGCCCCCACCAATGAGTTCTACAAGACTGTAGGCCTGCCCGGACCTATAGGGGTGTATTAGTTATCGTACTGATCTGAAAGGAGTTGGAAAAGAGTAACTGAAGTTACAACGGGTACAGTGCCTTAAGTTTTAGAAATTTAGGGAACGTTACTTTATGTTGTTTAGTTACGAAAGGGAATATAACGATACCTACTTCAGTTAACATAAATCATCTAGATATGCATCGAATAATCAATAATTGTGTAATATATATTGTTTTAAAATGTTAAATCTAAGGTATACAGCTTAACCTTGATAGGCCTAACATAATATATATTTGGGTTATTTTAAAATTACCATAAGTAAGGTTCCGTTGTCTGTTAAAGTAACGGAAAACCTCACTTTTATAAGAAACCACGAAAAACAAGATCTACTGCTTTTAAAATTGATATAATAATCTAGACCATAACTAAAAAGCTAGTATTTTTAAACCACCCTAATAAACTGTACCAAATGATAACTAAAATGATAAGGATGGAAAATAAAATAAGGGATATAATACAAAAACTCTATATTGTACCAAATAATGAGTATTTATATGATAATTTTGTAAAAATAAACTGGTTTAAATATATTACTGAAATGTAGCAAGTTCGTAATGTTAGTGTCGGCATCATTGTATCATACGTAGGTAATGGATAACGCACTCGTATGATCTTTCATAACATTTTCATACAACACTTTACTCTTTAAAACTATACCACTTTGAGTAAACAATACAACACGATATAAATATTATTTAATCTTTTTATCAAATCAAACATACCGTTTTTGAATTCTTTGCTAACCAGATGGTTTAACAAACCACTGGTTAGGTTGTATACAGTCGGTAATGTTTACACTTTTACACAACATTCAAAAGACTTTAATGAACTATTGAAGATTATTCATGCAATAACTTCATTATTCTTTATGCAGTATCTTTATTCATGTATGGCTGAATGAGTTATCAATGTAAGTATGAGTAAACAAGATTTTAACTATCAAAATATTTAAAACCTGACGATTTTAATGCAATGTATTTTGTTAGCGAAATAAAACATTTCTTTTTATTTTCCATAATTTATTAAATTTAACCTTTTGACCTTATGCTAAAATAGTAAATTACAAACTGTAAAACTTAAAAGCAAAATCAAGACAGACAAAGTAAAACCTAAACTCAAAAAATATCCAGCTTTCCTATTGGTTGCCTCCCGGTTAACTTTTAACAGTCGCTTAAGGCTGAATGGAAAACGGCCCCTACTGTAGTTACTTGTTGTTTGCAGAATGTTCAACATTATTTCCAAAAATAACGAGACGTTTCGATATGCTCCAACATTTTGAGTTATGGTCACAAGATTGTTTCATATTTTAAAGAGACTAAGTTTTATAATGTCAGTTGACACATACAAAGCGAAGCTCCCACCGAAACATTCACTTGGTTCCTGGAAAAGAGCCAACTAATCTAGCAGAATCACTCAGTTACTGCCCTGATCAACGTTCAGCTGGTTCACCTGCCAAATAGAAATGGCTTTTCAACAACTCCACCAAAACTGCCTCAACTTTTGTTTTGACAATAACAAACGAGCCACACACGCTGATTTTATGGACGTGTGGTTGACATTCAGCTGTAACGGGTCAAATGGCGGAGATTCTATAGACTGCTTGACGGTAAAGGGCGTTTGAAGTTAGTAATGCCTATTGTATTGTTCACTGGAACCTTGTTTGGGGTAAAAACAGTTAAAACTGTATGTAAGCTCAGTGGGTCCATTAGGGTTTAAAAGTTGATCTTTGTTTTGTCAAGTACCTGTCGACAGTGTTGATAGCTCTTTCTATAAAGCCAGTAAATTGTAAAGATGTGATATTTAGAAGATATTTTTCGTCCAGTTCGCTCAACGTAAACTTATGGTCAAATTATGGGAAAGTCTAGATTTGTAAACATTTGATTTCATTTATCTCATTTAATTTAAACTTTAAAGCTCTTAGAACATATGACACGTAAAAATTCAATATAACAAAATTTGTTAGAAGCTCTCTTAGTTTTTTAGCTCATAAAAACGTAATATTTTGCCCGGTGATATCCTTTTATTTTACATAGACGGAGCCTAAAATATATACTTAAAATTGTTGCAATTCGAAAAGCCACGTTATTTAAAAAAAAATACATCGTTGTTTAAAAGGTGTAGAGCTATTTAAACGTAGGAAACGTAATATCTTACAATACAATACTTATTAGGGCTATTTTAGCTCTTCGGCTTAAAAAAATGTTTTGTTAGTTTGAAAGTTCATAATAGTGGCGGAAAGCAATTTAGTAAAACAAATAAATTGATTTTCCTGCCATTTCTGGAGAAAAACTACTCCTAACGTTTCAGGCAGTTAAAAATCATTGTTTTTCAGGTGATATCCATGTAATTCACACATAAAACCCTGAAATGGTTACTGTATATTGTTGCAATCAAACAACAACACTATTTAAAAGAAATCACACCGGTGTTTTAACCAGATTAGTGTTAAAAGTGTAGAGCTCTTCAAACATATGAAACGTAAAAGCTCAGCATTACATCACGTGGTTTACATCACGCCCACTCGTGTTCCCTAGGTTCATCTGGAAACCCTCCAATCCGTGGGGATTCTTGAGTGGAACATAGTTCTTTCTTGTCGTCGCTGTTTAAAGTTATAAGCTATCTCTGCAAAACTCATATAGCATACTGCACACTACATGATTAAATTTTGGGACAACCTTTCGTTTGAGAACGAAATGATAGTTAGCGTTAAATTAAAAGGGGTTTAATTTGAATACAAATATAATAACATACTATTCAGCAGCCTTAATAAACAAGTGTATTTTATATAACAACATTCATCCTTACACAATCATTCTCGAAGAACCGGACATCTTGCATAGTGCATTCAATTCCTAGGTACATTCAATCACCCGGATTTGCTTGCAGATTAAATGCTATGCTAACTGTGCCAAGTGTTCAGACAAACACTCTCTACTCTGAGCTGAAAGCTTCAAGTAAATATGAAGTCCAAAGTGCTCAATCAGCTTCGATAGATTAGATCTCGCTTAGGTACTGATGGTGGGTAGTGCAATGTGATCAATATGTGTGCAGTGTTTGCATGTGACTGATCCTGTGATAATTAAATGTGAATTTTGTGTGTTTTAAACTGAAATATTATGACTGACGTTTTACTTCGTTTTCTGTACAAGAAGAACTTGATATTATCTGAAAATAATCACGTCTTCAGGTAAAAGTAACCAAATAACGAAAACAAAATAAAGCGAGCCTAAAAGTAATAGTAGTCTTATACCATGGTACATCCAGACAGTTTAGTTTTTAGTGTATTTTATCGTGTTGTCATTTTGTACTTTTTCATAGTTTATCAACTTTTAAACAGACCTAGCCTGGAAAATATAAATTGCAAAAGTTAAGGCGTTAAAAATAACTATTAAAAACCTCAACATTCAATCTCAGTAGTTTAACCGTTGACAACCAAAACTTCAAACAAAAAGGTGTGAACAATTAAAAACCGGCTAACTTTCTAAAATTGTTTGAAGGTTATTTTTAGTAGCAATACCCATACTTTATATAAAACAGGGGTTGGTTGTGTGTGCATACAAATGTTGACGTGATAATTATAGGATTATAACTTAAGTATCTTGAAAAGTGAGCTCTAATATTGGATTAATAAGAAGGAAATAATTATATATAGAATTAAAGAATAAAGACTCACTGACAATTGTGAGGCTATCTGATGAAGGCAGCTTTGCTGTTTAAAGGCGCCTCATAATAAAATTATAAATATTGGTTATCGTTTTCAAATTAGTTCCTTCTTATAACTTAAGCTTTATTTCTAAAGCTCTCTTCAACCAAAGGCGTTTAATTTTATGCAAGGCATCAATTATGTTATGTATTTAGCCTTGACTTAAGAGACTTCCTTCAACTTGATATTGATTATTTATATTTCAACTACTATATATATGGATCCCTAAAAAAAGTACGGTATAGGCCACGCGGTGATATGTGAGAGTAACCATTAGGAAAACCCAAGTAAACAATTACCTATAATAATTCAACCAGTTTGATTTATGCAAAAAGTTAGAAACCCGTTGTTAGCTCTTACCTAACTTGGCTGAGGTTGAGGTTGAGTGGTAGAGACTGTGTAGTTCTAACTTCGCCTCGTTAAACAAGACAAACTTTACCTTTTTACCAAAAATCTGAAGCACTTACTATACAAAGCTAATCCTAATTATTTATTAACTCAGAGGTGGTGTAAAGAAGCGTTTGATTTAGGCCAAAAAGTCTTTAGTCCAAACAGTAAAATAAAAACTAATGTTGTTGTGAAATTCTAAAATATTCTTTGAACTTAGGTCTTTTTTATAGTCCTAAGTAGAAAGTACACCTTAGAAAGTGGCTTAAAACTATCAATGAGCATACATATTTTGAAACAAGCTTAAAATACAACTAAAATTATGTAAAACACGTCCCCGTAAGTATTTTTACTTACTTTTAGAATATTATGGTTGTGTACCTATAGCAAGTCCGTAAGAAACAAAATTAAACAACATAGGTGTAATGAATAAATACAAAACTAAACAATTTGTACTGAATATATACTTTAGCCACCCATGTGTATCATTCTCCTTACACTATACTTAACCATTTTTAGTAGTAGTCTATAGGTTGTATATTTAAAGAACTCGTATATATTATCGTTGTATATTTAAAGAACTCATTATTTTAGTATATAAAAAAAACGTAAATAAAATAGGATTTGACAAACATTGTAATAAAGTAAGTTGGCCAGCAAGCTGTACACTGAACTTTACAGGATTCAAATAATGGGGCCAATAGAACGTAGCAAGGATAGCACCCCAGGAATCTCATATCTAGCAATGCAAGCAAATGTTACAGTTTACCCGTTATATTTCACCCAACATCTGAGTCACTATGTTTTGCTACGTTACCATTAAAACATATGTTTTGAAAGCGAATTTACACCATAGCCCATCTGAAGTTATTTTTGTATCGTAGAGAACTTTTTAAAACATTGGTAAATAGTTATTTGGTGATGTTTGAAAAAGTATGTTTTACTTTCGTGAAAGGCGTATGTCGTCTCAAATCAGGTTTCAGGTCCCTAAATGTGTAATTCTCGTTCGTTAAAAAAGTGGAAATCGTCCGTCATAATTTTATACCTCAGTTTATCTAATTGGTATGAGGATGTATACGAAGTTAATTAAATACACAAAATTAACTTTATTTTATTAAATTAACATTATGTCTTTATGAAGACTTAGACGTAATGCCTGAAATTATCCGTCAAAAACAATTATAAATCATGATGTATATACCATTCAACAAAATATACATAGCATAAACTTATCATGAGAAATTGTTCCAACATTGGCATTAAACCACAAGAGTCCGATTTACAATAAACATAAACATTCTACCGTCCGTTTAGCCTCAGGGGTTTGAATCGATGCGTACAGCATCGCTGGGTTTTATTAAAAGCTCGTAAATATTCAGTATTTACGTAGACATATCGGCATAAGCAAGAGCAAGAGAATGCTAATGGAACCAATATGAGCGGTATGTTGCGTGAAACAATCCAGGCATTGAATATCGAACATTTAGTCCGTTCTCTGAACAATGTGAATTCTTTATCTGCTTTATGCTTTTCGTGTTTATCAAGTTGCCATTGAGTTTTATCATTTTGCATGCAGGTTTGATGAAGTTGTAAAACAACATGTTTTCAGTTATAAATAATGAAAACAAGTTCTAGTTAAAATTTGAGTCAAACAAGTATTGTATATTTTAGTTATTGTTGTGTAATGATGTTATAAACCAATTGTTATAGATATTCGTATAACATTTATTTTAAAATTGTTAAATATACATTCCTGAAAATTTAAGTATATTAAAATTTCTATTCTTTAGAGATCGATCCAAGTTATTTCTTTTTATGAATATGGTCATAAACAAACCCACTTTTGCAGGAGTTGAAGTCGACTGCAGTTAGCTAGATTTCAATGTTTTACACAAAACAACTTAATTCTAATTTGATTAACTGGAACAGACACACAGAATACGGCAAAAAAGCCTAACAACTGTAATGTCTTGTAATACCAATTCTTTAGAGGGCTTTAAATTTATGTTCCCCTTAATTACGAAAAAACCTCAATACTTCCATTTAACTAGGATTAGGTATACCGTAAACCCAAAAGGTTTAAAATTTACTAAAGTAAACTCGTGTATGGTGCCGTTAAACGCAAATAATATGACATTATAACATGTTTTAACTTTTAAAAAGGTTTATGAAATTACTTTGAAAACCTTCGATTCCGTTCAAAGTGGTCGCCAGTATTAGAAAACAGCTCTTTAAACTACATTATTCGATGTAGTATATAGAAATGGTTTGTTTGAGTGGTTATAGCGTAAGAATTGTTATACATTGTGATAACTTTTTAACTTATCATTATAAATTATCAAATTAACTTATTATACAAACTGGACGATCAAAAATATTTACTTGCCTGCGTAATATGTTAAAACCTTATTCTAACCTAACCTAGTCTTTAGCTTACATTAAAAGCTAATTTTTGGGACAATAATACTAAACAATATAATTTTAAATACAATATATACTGCAACATAAAATAGAGAACTGTATAAAAAAACAACAAAACTAGTGCAATATTTGCATGAACATTTGCAATCTCTTCAAGGCCTCGATATTACTTCATGTCAATCATGTGACAAAACCAGACCTGCAACTCTTGGAAATGAGGTTCGCAAATTAAAAAAAACACCGATACTGTGCCCCAAACTAACCAAAATTTGAAATTAAAAGTAATATTTGGTAACGGTTTGTAAAATAAAGGTGTCAAGCATGAGCTTAAAATATTAGTTTACTAAACTACTTACATCCTGAAAGGCAATTTTTAAGATCATATTTACATTTGCTCTTGCAAATGCTTTGCATTAATATTTGCTCTTGTGGCGTTTCTTTGCAGATATTACCTCAACATTTATTTATTACTCTAGTTTGCTAAATTCACAGCCTCGCTTTGGCCTCCTATATTCTCACGGGCGTTATGAGATTCTCATCTCCATGCAAAGTCTCGCTTCAGTCTTCGGATTCAACTTTCTACTACTATTAAAACATATGAATCAATAAAATATGAACAGTTAGGTTGTTATACAAGGTGATTTTTTAATATCCCCACCTTCACTTTTAAAATAAGAAACACTTTGGAAAACATTTTGGGAAATATTTTCTTAGGGTCCTGAAATTTGTTTTGACGTACTTTGCTTCACCCACCCTTTACCCGAAATCCGGTTAGATTACATTTAAACTTGTAATCTTGAAATGAGCAAAACGAAAACAACTAATAGAGAAATAAATTTTCTTCGAGTCTCTGAATGTGTGTAAAAATTACCTTTCTTTTCAGGTTCCATAAGCTTAGGGTTCGTATTAAAAGGTTTATAGCCCCAGATTTTGGGTGGGGACGGGTGATGCAAAGTACGTCAAAACTAGTTCAGGACCCTATATAATCTCCCAAAGAGCATGTTCAATTTGTTTCTTTTTCAACAGTTAAAGGGGTGAATGTAATATACGTTTAATCACATCGTATATAAGTTATAATTCAATATTTAAATATCGCCATTTTTAAATGTTTAAAAATTAGTATTTAGAAGAGACTATAACACAACTAGCTGAGAGTACCTGCAATCCGCCTCGGGCGTTGTTAACATAGCTGCGTGTATATTTTAAGAAAATTGCAAATTAAAAAAAATAGTCTCCTTTGTATTCTTAAAAACAAATAAGTTTGCCCACGTCCATCGTTACTTAGCCAGCGTTTAAAATAACGCAGGAACCCAACTGTAATACCAACCTCAGATTAACATACCTGGCGCATCATGAGCCTGTTTCTCCACACTGAAGCAAGCTTTCCGAGCAAACGGTTGAAGATACGACGAAAATGCTCAGAATCATTTTTGTAGCGGAGTAAATTTTAAAGCTCTTATGGGCTATCAAAACTTAAATATCTTTTACAGCTTTTCCAGAATTTTACGTTACAGTATTGGGCTTATAACCTTTCACATGTAATGAGGTCTTATTTATGACCGTCATCTTGGAAGTAATGTAAGTAAAGTAAAATGATCAAACATGTCAATAGCCTATGTGTTTGCCAGGTTAATCACCTTCAAGACACATTCCTGTAAAGTTGCATCAAAATTGGTCCAGTGGTATTTGCATGATTGAGGAACAGACATACACACACCATCCCATTTTTATATATTAGTATAGATTTACGCAAAGTCACTGCTCACCATGAATCGTGTAATCACCGTGTTCTGTGCTGCCTGATGGCTAATTATTTCTTGCAGTGCAATATACCCTAAACATTTAAAACGTAGAGTTAATTCCTACAAGAATCTGAATACACTACCATAAACGCCCCACCGGGAAATGTTGAGCGAAGGTCACTTGATCAAGGGTTACACGCTGTACGAGCACGAGTGACCGTAAGAGTCGTAGAGCCACTGATCTGTATTCTAACTGGATTTACGCCTATCGGAGGACACTGGGTCGATGCCGTTCATTACTTAACACAGTCAAGCCTGCATACTAAGTAGTAAGTAGACCCTTAGTCTTAAGCCGGAGATCTCAAGTAATAGGGTTACTGTCTTCGAGCTTTCCTAACCCTTTGAAAACCAAGATTCCCAATGTTTCTGTTCAATTTTTCATAAAAGCACAAGATCAAAACTAACAGAGGCTAAGTAAATAAATAAATTAAAGAATAATGCTAATCTAAATAATTTACTAAAATCATGTCCTAACAGAATTTTTATATGGGAAAATAATCTTTATTTTGTCTAAGTTAAACCTAAATTCTAGTTTTATGAGGTTCTGTTTACATTTCGTAATAATTCAGATGTTTAAAACATATTAATTGTAAACACTAAACTGACATATTCAATTTTGAAATAAAAAATGAAATCAGAAGTCAATACTTGTAGAAATTTAACTTGCGAGGCCATTCACTAGCAAGACTAGCATCTTTCGGCAACACAAATTCACACATAAGTTAAATTTTAACAAGTATTGGATTCTGTTTTATTTTAATTTTAAATTATGTTACCCAATATTATGGCTCAAATTCTCCATGTATTTTCAATTTTATTTGAATTTTACATTAAACACAGATGTTTGATCGATATTAACTTGCACCAAAACGGTTTTGTTTGAATTTCATTCAAAACAGGTATTATACATTTTAGCTTAAACGAGCCATGTAGGAATAATGCAGCATTCTAGCAAAGTATTACCCTAATGCAGACTTATGTACACAAAGCACAAAGGTTTCTTAGAAAACTCTTAGTAAGGCAAATCCTTTAACAAATACATGGATCACGGAAGTACGGAAAGTAAGGACTGCAAACCTTTCACCACCACTCAAAACCTTCCTTTACCTAACGTTGCCTCATAGTAATTGACACACCTGTAAGTGATGATTGCGGGGATACTTCCCCGCTATGATAAACTCCGTCTAGAGACTTGGGAGATTTTATATTCTAGTGAAAGTTAGGTTTATGTAGTGATTTAAATTTTTCAAAACAAAACGTTATTTCTAAAGACATAGCGATCAGTTTCAAGTAAGGACTTGCCAAATTGCTGTGGGATTGAGGGAGTTGATTCCTGAAATCTACAAACAATGCTGCCAGCGTTTTGTCACTATTGCAACGCGAACGTCACTTTCCAAACCTATACACGTTTGACATCGAAAGAGGGCAATAGTGATTGTGTTTCATATCCATGCAAATATTACACCACACGTTAGGTGCAGGTCTCTTTTACGTGTATTTGTAAAAGCGTCATTCCCAAATGGTACAAATCAGTTCATACTAAGCAGTTGCCATATCATTCGCTTAATACGTATAAATATATACGGCATTAGATCATATTAAAAATAGATCCAGCCACAACTTAATGTTTTCTTGTAATGTTTGTATTGAGTACAGGTTAAATGTTTTAAATGACTTAGGCAATTATTTAAGTTTAAATACTTGTGATAAAATTTGTAAGTCATTAAACTGATTATGTCGGTCCCGGACTAAGTCAAAGACTAAGAGTAAGATTAGAGTAACTTTATACACGCTTTCTTTTTAGCGAATTCCTTTAACAAATTGAATATTCATGCCGTCAGCGTAAAAGATCCAGGCTCGGGACAATGAAATGAGCAACTATTCTGACTCCAAAACACGCTTTTAGCATTTTATTAAAACCTTGCACATTTGTTTGTAGTTACATACGTCTAGATGTATTTATTTGTGCGGTACTCTCTACAGGAAACCTTTTGTATGATTTTCATACGACTTAGGAAAAGTGATCCTTTTGTAGATCGCACGGTCAAGTTCGTTATTCAGCAATATTTGACCACCGGTAGGGAGTTTTCACTCTTTGGAGGGAGTTGTTCCCTCTGATTTGATGCAGCTTGAAATCAATGTGTGTTTTAGAGTAGTTACCTCATCAATATACAAACTACTTTAAACATTTGTTAAGTCCTTTCAAATTGGTGGGCAAAAAGGATGTTTTGCATAGTAGTTGAGTGAGTCGTCCAATGTTCATAACATTCGAAACTCGTTTTACTTTTATAGTATCTTAAATATTTCAGTAAAAACTCTGTAGTTATGAGGTCAAAAATCGAAATGAGGCTATGAACGTTAAAAACTGTAAATTAAGAGTTACAAATTTGTAAATTAGAACAATACGTTGCACGAAAAAATTATTTTACCCATACCAGCGGCATTTTAGCATTTAGCTGCGTGTTGGCGTGGTTAAATGTCTTTTATTTGCCAACGATACAATTTTTTTTATTTTGACTGAAAGAATGATTAAAATAAAACGTTTACTTTTACTGTAAGTCATAGGACTTTAATTTCACATGAGCATTTACAACAAGCTGGTCTTTCATTAATGTTAATGTTTAAAAACCATTAACCTTCCTCATATCTGCCACATACTGACGCTTCTAAGAGAACACAGTGCTGTTAACAGTGCAAGGTTGCTGGACGACACATCTCGGGGGAAGATTGTACGGTAGAACATACAACCCTGAGTTGGACAAGCCGCTGCACCCCACCAACCCAGCAACCTCGTCCAAACAGGCCGCCGACAGGGGTGAGAGGGAGAACGTTGATGCAAACAGCTTGGTGATGTCTTCATTTTCTGTGAAAAGGTTGTCCAGAAGTGAGAAAGTGTTTAATCGCACACTCACACTATGTTCAATATCTAACGGTTCTTGATTATTATCAAAACCAACCAATCATTGTTCCCAGAAACTATATTTAAATTGGTAAAACGTTTAACGTTTATGTACTGCTAAATTCAATTTCGAAAACGTTATATCAAGTTGTACGTTTGATGATGGGAAGGATTATTTATATTATTATTTTTCTAGGAATAGGCGTATGAAGAAGTATTCAACAACAGTTTATCTACGTCTTAATCCAGAAATAGGTTTACTTTGAATGTGAAAGAGTGAAAACTACTCCAAAGAGTGAAAATAGAAGCGCTTGTTTATGTGAGTGGCTGGGTTTCAAAACCAATTAAACTCTCTAATCTTTTGAGTTTGACCATCGGTAATTGACTTAACTTTAATGGATGATAACAATTTTATTTCATAAAACCCGAATTTCGTATTGTAACTTACCTCCGTACAACGAGCGACTACAACCTACTAAAAGATCTCCTCCAGCTGATGCAAAATACTTCTGTGAGATTGAAGCAGATCCGGCTAAAACACACACGGTTTTGAATTGGTTTTATTAATGGTCAAAACCCCATATACTCAACCACATCTGATTATATTTTCAACAAATAATCATGTGTTTTATACATTTGTTTAATTTAATTTTTAATAAATAGTGCCGCTAAACAAAGGAGAGCCCCCATAAAGGTGCTATTAGAAAAATACGAGTAAATAACTAAGCTTAACGTACTTTTATTGCCATAGCATAGCTAATTACATTTTGTTTAACTCCAAGTTTTATTTTTTACACGCTTCCTGCTAAGAAATTATAAAATAAGTTATTCAAAACACACAATACGTTTAAGGCTATAAATCTGAAGCAAATCTTACTGGACATAACTCGAATTCCAATATTTTCATCCGCCGCGACCCAGCTGCGTACAATGTTGGTTCCATTAGAGCTAAAATTGAGATAAAGCAAATAATATAAGTTTTAAATGTGTATCTTATAATAAAGCAGTTATAATAATTGTATGGGAAGTAATACTCTGAAAACTGTAATCATCACAATCTAATGTAGTTTTAAAAACTAGGACTAATTAAGTGATAAAATCAAGAATAAAGAGAAAAGAGAAATTATTTGCATTTCATCTTAGAGGCGTAAATAATTTAGATACGTGAAACATTAATTATAACAAGGCATATACAGGTATTATGAAGAGGAAAACAAATATACATATACGAGTATATTGAATAACAAAAATATATCTACAGAAGAGATAACAAAAGAAATAATAACAATAGACAATAAAACAATACACAAATATTATGAAACAAAAATAAAATATAAAGGTTAAATTCTGGTTGGATGATTTTAGCTGTTGTACTTTATTTTAAATTACTCCATACTGTTAACTAATTTGTCAGCCGCCTTTTTTAGCCAGGAGTCAAAATCATCTGTTTTTAAAATCTTGTCATACATATTATGAAGAACCTTTTCTTATATACGATGGAGCTCTTTAAAATAGAGTTTGGTGGGCTGACAATTGAAAAATCACATTTCTGTTTTAACAAGCCTGGTTTAGGTTTTTGTTAGATATCTGCTTACAGCGTAAGTAATTTTTTAAATACATATACTGCATTGAGTATTTTTATAGATAAAAATTAGCAACGTATTTCTTTAGGTTTCCAACCCTAAATGCTGTTTTTAATATATGTGTAGCATTGTTTTGATTTGTAACAGCAAATTTCTTCTAAATTATAATTTAATTAGAGTAACTTTGGCACTATTCGTTCATTTTTTAAAACAACTGTTACTTAAAACTGATCAAAGTTACAAACCTTATGATTAAATTATAAATTTTCTACTTACAACACATAGGACACATAATTGACAAACGTATCTGGATTATCTGGTAAAGGAAAAAACGAAGCACACACACTGTCAATCTGTCGCTGAAATGTATTGTCGTCAACAATTCTCAAATAAACTGGTTGTCTACAATAAAGCTGCAACACGTTGAAGTACAAACTAATATCAATATATTAATATTGTTTGTTTATACAATATCATTATAATAACTCAAAGCTACAACCTACATCCTAGATATACAGTATACACGTCTTGGTTTGAAAATATAAAGCCACTAAGAAAACTATACTGTATATGAAATTGCAACCTTTAAACAAATATCGTAATATCTGTTCATACTGGCCCCTTCCACATGGTTGTATAAAACAAATGTGTAATTCCCAACTTGTTTTTAGTCAAATACATATTATTTTTTCGCCAATTAAGTAAATTCTTTTAAATTGACCTTTGTTACAACCGTGTCCTCATATACTTGTAACCAGTGGGTTATCTGGGTTGTTTACCTTTAATGTTACTTTTTTTGGCTAAAGTTTATATCAATTGTTTAGTTTTATGTTAACACAAGTTACTTCTGTTGCGGCTATAAACTGGTTGGGATATCTATAGACTTAAAAGTTAAAACAAAACGTCAGAGAGAAGCATGGACATATTGTTAACAATTACTCACTTCTTGAATAGATATTGGAAAAGTTTTAACATTTAAGCAAGTGTTGAAGCTTGACGTTCTTGCACAATTGTAGCCAGCTGTGCCTGGGTATCCATTGGCCGCTACACTGTAAGCCTGCCCGTAGCCAATGTTGGCTACATTGAAGATACTGTACGGACCGGAGAAGGCCGACCCGTAGTTGGCGCTCTGGCAGCAAGCTGAGTTGCCACATTGGTTGACATATCCAGTAGAAAACTGAAGTGCTCCCAGTAACCACGTGGAAATCAAAAGACATTCCTAAATACGCGAAATTGAAGGGAAGAATAAAAGAAAAACAGTTATCAGACAATATTATGCAATAACTGAAAGGAAAAGTAATGGTAGTTTCAACTATGATCTAGTCCTTCTGGTTCACATCGCGACAAAACTTCACAGTTAGCCTGAAATATTTCGTTAATCTAGTTCGCTGTGTGAACCGTAAGAACTAGATTATGGTTATGTCACTGACTCAAAAGCCTTAGTTCTAGGTTATGGTAGTTTAATCACTTCAATTTGTTGTGCCTTAAGATTATCTGGAATCACGTGTTAATTTCCAGAAAAATTGGGGAGGGATCGTGCTGATGCTTAAAGAAACTGGCTGGTACATTTAATACGGTTAGTTAGAATGTACGTGTGAAAATTATTAACATTGTAGGAAGTGACATTGTTTAATAATTAATCATCGAATAACGTAGACAACTGTTAAAATAAAGTCATATTGTCCACTTCATAAAACACGTTGTGAATACAACAAATACTGTTTACACCTAATCACCTAGCCTATCACCTTAATCACGTGATACATATTCATTACTTACATAACTTACTACAAATAAAACACACACACAACACGAAATAAATAAATTATAATAGAAACGAACGAAAAATCAGTCAGGGTATCGTACTTAACTCTTTGATTACTTTTGTCAAACTTTTACTGTATCAAATGTAGGCCAAACTATCACGAGCATTGTAAACGTGTTGTAAAGTAAACGTAAATGACAATAACATTCAGTGTATTTGTGAAAAATATCTATAGGTCTTTCCAACGTACCCATGCTCCGACAGTAAAGTTTCGAACTTTACAAGTTTCGAAGTTACGAGTATAACTAGTCAGGTCCCCTAAAATGATGCATTTAATTTTCCTTTTTCGTCCGTGCTTTAGACACACTTTTAATAGCTAAACATTTTACTGTACATTACAATACGTAACGGTGGCTATCAGGAATCATGTTATTTTAGCCATAAAAAAGAACACTGACAGCTTTTCACAATTTGCATATGTGCAGATAAAATAAAATGGTAGTAATCGGGCAAACCAAGGATTTGTTTAAAAAGGCCAGATTGTGTGTTTGCTTAATTTCAAAAGACTTAATCCACAAAACAACTATGTAATGCGAGGTTGTACTTTACTCGTAAATGGTTGTGTGGTTTGAAAACAAATTTGTTCATTCCAAAGTTGGAGAACATTTTAATTGTAGAAAAATTAAACATTCCTTTTATTCAGATCCTTATTATGTTTGTGTGTGCCTGGAAACAATTAAAAATGGTAGTTGATAGCTAAGTTATTTTGAGATTTTAAATCCTATACTTCTTTTAGTATTGACTAGTAATATATTGTTCTATTACAAATCAAAATCACGGCGATCAGTTTCAAGCCTTGTAAGCTTTTAGGCTATATTGCTTGGGGACCCAGGGATTCCATGACTGAAATCTACAAACAAAGCCCCAGGCGTCATGTTCCTATTGATATCTTAACATTGAAGCGTTAAACAATGTTCACTTCATGCATGAGTTATCAAACAAAACCATATGTTGTGTTAAGAGAAATACATATCTTGAAGAGCTGGATCTTATTAGATTATAAAGAAATTTAAAAACATCAAACTGTCTAATAAAGAAGTTGTTTAATTCTGAGGCCATTCAAATGCATATGTGGCATTCATCCTCAGAGACTCTCAGCAACTGAAGGAAACAATGATTTTTAACTAATAGTAACATATGTTACGAACTATAAAATGATTCAAATTAAATAATAGAACAGTATAATAATATTAGTTGCTGTGGTCTTGATAATATGAGAAACGGGGAATTTTGAAACGCTCCAGGCTCGTTGTCCACTAAATAATTTGATTATTCTACTAAATATGTATGATACTACAGCGGACATTTTGTAAACAAAACATTCAGCCACACTAAGAAGGCAGTGGAAACACGATTCTTGTCGCCTTCTTGGTTTGAGAGTTTTCTTTTTTATTTGCTGTTTACTGAGAGATAAATTTTTATAATTATCCTCACTCGAATTAAGTATTTAGCGTTGTTTTACGACTGTGGTCGAATACTATACGATCGACTTCCTTAAGAAAAATGTCCCTCTAAAAGGGATCTTCCTGGAAAATTTACTGTAGCCCTTGATACTACACTTTGGCTGTATTTTTTGCTGTTTAATGTTGATTAACTAATTGGTATTAGTTTTGAGATTAACTCTAGACATTAGACAAACAACACACTGTAGAATTTAAATGCGTTAGTTGACGTTATTTTTTTACTTTGGATGATTAATGTAATACATGTTTTTGGTCAAATGCGTTTTCTTAGTATACTCGTAAGCGTAAAAATGAAATAGGCTAATGATTACACATTTACGAAAACGTATAGACCTACATTAACTGCTGGTAATTTATAGGGGGTTCAGTGACCTAGTTAGATAAAATACACACTTTGAAACAAGAGATAAAAAACCTACCGTTATATGATTTTATCTCCAATGCAAATCACAAAAATGATGTATCAAATTACGTTTTCACACGTTTTTTAGAGGTTTGTTGGTATCTTCACTTATATTAACTGGCTCCCTTTTACAATGTTGAAATCCAGGTATTTTCCTATATTAATTCTTTAATAATAATTATTAATTTAGTGTTTAGCTTAACAAGTAGTAGTTTAATCCACTAACAATATGTCATGCATAGGAACTATGTAAAAATACAATGTAATGTACAAGTTATTCTGGTTTTCATGATGACGTAAATTGAGTTTTAAGGTTTTTGTTTACAAACAAATTATTGGTCATTGACTTAGAGATTTAAAATAATTACGATCAAAAAATGTATGTCAAAATAAGAAAAACTGTGTAAATTAGAAAAAAGATATTTACTACTAACCAGCACAGTACGAAATTTTTAAGATGACAGGCCTTTTGTCTGAATTTTTGATTTGCCAATTCGTCTTTTAGTTATGACGCAGAGTTGATCAATGCATTACTCCTTTAATCACTGTCTTTAATTTAATGTATACTGATAATCCTTAGAAAACCTTTCAAAACTACACTGTTATGAAAATGCTGCTTGAAATGTGTATACTGGGACACTTGGTTTTTGAATAGTTGTATCTGGTAACTTTGAGTTAGCTATGTACGGAGGACAATCTAAATATTTGCCATTTTCAACTCTCTACCTTGTATTTTTCTAATTTAGCAGCTTATTTGGCTAAGGCACAGGGGCTGGACTTACTTCTTTGGCTGCCGACATTTCGTACTTAATTGTCAGAGATATTATTTATCGTCTAAAACTACTGATTTAAATGTAAATATAGTTTATAAAACCAACTTGTCAAGACTGGATTTTAAGGTGACTTTGGTTTTACCTATAAAAAATGGGTATTCTAATTTTAGATGCTTGGTTTTAGTGTGTAACTTAATTGGTATTTTACTACCATGTGTATGAACAAAATTAAAGTGGGAGCTCAGGGTATGATATTTATTTATGTTGTGTAGATTAACAACATTTCTTTTCAGTTTTGTTAAAGGCCTAACATAAGTTTTGGAGAGCCTAGATCCTAAACCACTTAGTGGTTCGAACCCTTGCCAACAATTAAGAAGTCTCGGACTGCAAAAAATATCCACTTGGTCAAAAGCAAAAGGATCTGTATGACAAAAATATAAACAACGATAGGCAGTGATAATTTTGGCGATACCAATTTGGCAAACATAAGGATATTTAAATAACTTTAAATAAAACTAGTCTTTCCAATCTTTTTTCTTATAATTTAAATGTTATTGTATTGCCGAAACAATGTGTGTTTATGGCTAAAAAGATAAATAAAGATAATTTCAGCTGCTTAATTATTACTTTGTATTTTTCCACAGGGTTGAAATTAGGTTCCTATGCTTTCTGACGTTTTGGAATTTCTCCTCGACGTTTCTGGATATGTCAACCAATGTGGAAACTCAGCTTGCTGTCAGAGCGCCAACTACGGGCCTGTCTTCTGGTCCATACAGTATCTTTAATGCAGCCAACATCGGCTACGGGCAGGCTTACAGTTTAGCGGCTGGATATCTAGGCGCAGCTGGCTACAACTGCGCAGGAACAACTAGTTTGACTACGTGTTTAAACATTGATGCTATTCCGGTATCTTTCTAGATGTAAGTGGCATACTGGAATACTTATATAATTTGTCTGTTACTGTTTAAAGGTAACTCTAAAAACTTTAAAGGTACAGTTTATGTTGTTTAACGAGGAAAAGTTAGAACTACAAAGTATCTCTGCCACTCAACTTCGACCTTTATCTAGCGTTACCTTAAAGTCACAAATTTAAGTGGTGACTGTGTGGACAAAACCACACCAAGGTGTTGAGCTTCTATGTAGTGTAAGATTTCACCCCACCATGGGTTCGTTAAAGTTTGTATGATAAAAGATGCATATAATTTAACATTGGATAAATGTATGAAACTTTGTTAAAGGTTAACGAATGTAGATTACTTTCTTAGAGTTTCAAGTTTAAATTATCGATTTTTTTGCAACACATAATATTTTGATGGTGTTTTATTCGTATACAACATTAGAGCTGAAATAGCAAAACATATTTATGTAAGGTTAAAGTCTACTAAAATCATTTTCACCCTGACTAAGAAATTGTTTTCCACAGTTTTCATAGTTTGTCCTTTTGAAATTAAAATACTAGAGATTCAACTACATCTGTGTTTTGTAAATTTTGACATGTTAATTTTAATTAACGATGTAAAAGCTTCACTTCGTTGACAACTAAAGATTCATTTTTTGATCATCGGTGGACGTCTTAAAGGTGTTGCAGGATACTTGCGGCTTACCCTACATAAGTACATCAGACTGACAATCCTTGAGTTTGCTTTCTAAGTTACAGTGAATACACCCTAATAAATCAAATATACTTTAAAGTTACAGAATCAAAACGTTTAGTTGTCACATTTATTATTTTCGAATACATTGTTTTAGCTCTCCTGTAACCAGCCAGTTTACGTGCGTATGATGGAGGACAGCTCTTCGGCGATGATTGACAATGTTTGCGTTACATACTTCCCCGTTCCTGATAACCCTGACACGTTTCTCACTTACATTTCTTATGTTGAGTAAGTAAATATCCATTTGTTGTAATTATCATTGATGTGTTATTGTTGGGTTGTATGTAAAACTTCATAAAGTTCTAATAAAGGCTTTCATGGTTAAACGAAAGTTTTAAGAGCTATTCAATGAAATAGGTTTTCTAAGATAGTTTAACGGGTAGAATAATAATAAGTCATGCATAGGAACAATGTAAAAATACAATGTAATGTACAAGTTATTTCTGTTTTTGTTTTGGTTTTGTTTACAAACAAACTATTGGTCATTGACTTAGAGATTTAAAAGTAATTACGATCAAAAAATGTATGTCAAAATAAGAAAAATGTGTAAATTAGAAAATATAATTAGTTGAATTTTTAAATTCTGCCAATTCATCCTTTAGTATGACGCAGAGTTGATCAATGCATTACTCCTTTAATCGCTGTCTTTAATTTAATGTATACTGATAATCCTTAGAAAACCTTTCAAAACTACACTGTTATGAAAATGCTGCTTGAAATGTGTATACTGGGACACTTGGTTTTTGAATAGTCGTATCTGTTAACTTTGAGTTAGCTATGTATGGATGACAATCTAAATATTTGCCATTTTCAACTCTCTACCTTGTATTTTTTCTAATTTAGCAGCTTATTTGGCTAAGGCACAGAGGCTGGACTTACTTCTTTGGCTGCCGACATTTCGTACTTAATTGTCAGAGATATTATTTATCGTCTAAAACTACTGATTTAAATGTAAATATAGTTTATAAAACCCAACTTGTCAAGACTGGATTTTAAGGATTTTAGGTGACTTTGGTTTTACCTATAACAAATGGGTATTCTAATTTTAGATGCTTGGTTTTTTAGTGTTTAATTTAATTAGTATTTTTACTACCATGTGTATGAACAAAATTAAAGTAAGGAGCTCAGGGTATGATATTTATTTATGATTGTTAAGTAGATTAACAACATTTCTTTCCAGTTTTGTTAAAGGCCTAACATAAGTTTTGGAGAGCCTAGATCCTAAACCACTTAGTGGTTCGAACCCTTGCCAACAATTAAGAAGTCTCGGACTGCAAAAAATATCCACTTGGTCAAAGCCAAAAGTTTCTGTATGACAAAAATATAAACAACGATAGGCAGTGATAATTTTGGCGATACCAATTTGGCAAACATAAGGATATTTAAATAACTTTAAATAAAACTGTCCAATCTTTCTCAATCTTTTATTTCTTCTTATTTTAAATTTGTATTGTATTGCCAAACAATGTGTGTTTAAGGCTAATAAAAATATACGTTTAGCTGCTTAATTAATAGTTTGTATTATTCCACAGGGTTGAAATTAGGTTCCTATGCTTTCTGACGTTTTTGGAATTTCTCCTCGACGTTTCTGGATATGTCAACCAATGTGGCAACTCAGCTTGCTGTCAGAGCGCCAACTACGGGCCTGTCTTCTCTGGTCCATACAGCATCTTTAATGCAGCCAACATCGGCTACGGGCAGGCTTACAGTTTAGCGGCTAACGGATATCTAGGCGCAGATGGCTACAACTGCGCAAGAACAACCAGTTTGACTACGTGTTTAAACATTGATGCTATTCCGGTATCTTTTCTAGATGTAAGTGGCATACTGGAATACTTATATAATTTGTCTGTTACTGTTTAAAGGTAACTCTAAAAATTTTAAAGGTACAGTTTATGTTGTTTAACGAGGAAAAGTTAGAACTACAAAGTATCTCTGCCACTCAACTTCGACCTTTATCTAGCGTTACCTTAAAGTCACAAATTTAAGTGGTGACTGTGTGGACAAAACCACACCAGCGGAGTGTTGAGCTTCTATGTAGTGTAAGATTTCACCCCACCATGGGTTCGTTAAAGTTTGTATGATAAAAGATGCATTTAATTTAACATTGGATAAATGTATGAAACTTTGTTAAAGGTTAAGGAATGTTAAATGAGATTACCTTCTTAGAGTTTCAAGTTTAAATTATCGATTTTTTGCAAACACATAATATTTTAAAAGGGTTTTATTCGTTTACAACATTAGAGCTGAAATAGCAAAACATATTTATGTAAGGTTAAAGTCTACTAAAATCATTTTCACCCTGACTAAGAAATTGTTTTCTACAGTTTTCATAGTTTGTCCTT
The DNA here is from genome assembly GCA_018831715.1 of Matsumurasca onukii. Taxonomy (NCBI): domain Eukaryota; kingdom Metazoa; phylum Arthropoda; class Insecta; order Hemiptera; family Cicadellidae; genus Matsumurasca; species Matsumurasca onukii. The sequence continues at coordinate 52,497,968 of CM032061.1, read as the reverse complement.
TTGAAATTAAAATACTAGAGATTCAACTACATCTGTGTTTTGTAAATTTTGACATGTTAATTTTCATTAACGATGTAAAAAGCTTCACTTACTTAAAGTTGACAACTAAAGTTTCATTTTTTGATCATCGGTGGACGTCTTAAAGCGTGTTGCAGGATACTTGCAGCTTACCCTACATAAGTACATCAGACCGACAGTCCTTGAGTTTGCTTTCTAAGTTACAGTGAATACACCCTAATGAACGGCCAAATCAAATATACTTTAAAGTTACAGAATCAAAACGTTCAGTTGTCACATTTATTATTTTCTAATACATTGTTTTAGCTCTCCTGTAACCAGCCAGTTTACGTGCGTATGATGGAGGACAGCTCTTCGGCATTGATGATTGACAATGTTTGCGTAACATACTTCCCCGTTCCTGATAACCCTGACACGTTTCTCACTTACATTTCTTATGTTGAGTAAGTAAATATCCATTTGTTGTAATTATCATTGATGTGTTATTGTTGGGTTGTATGTAAACTTCATAAAGTTCTAATAAAGGCTTTCATGGTTAAACGAAAGTTAAAATTTTAAGAGCTATTCAATGAAATAGGTTTTATAAGATAGTTTAACGGGTAGAATAATAATAAGTACAATAACTCAAAATAATTAAACACTAAGGCATGTTGTTTTATATTTTGTAAACATAATTTTAGCTTTCTACATTTTACACGTATAGTATGTATACTCTTTTTTATCTACACCTGAAGATGTCTCCCACAGAGTAAACAAAACAATTTGTTTTTTATTTAACACCATTAAAAACTTTAGTGCTTGATTTCTAATATAAATTCCTTTCATTGTCACTAACCAATTAAGCTTCATATTTAAGATACTATGTACTAGTGATAAAACCTATAAGAGACAAAACAAAATAAAATAAGTATTTACTTGTTTCTGTCAAAACTAAGGCCCTTCTTCAACCTAACCACCGTTACTCAAATATACCAGAGATTCTAAAGGTAACATTAGGTAATGCAATTTACCAGTTCTTAGTTTTGTAATTGAATTTATTTGAAAATATAACTTCACATACGAACCTAGCGTAATAAAATGAACGTATTGTTTTCAGTGTAAATGGAACGAACACTGTTATGAGCACAGTGGATACACAATCTGCGATTGGCGTCTTTACTTTGTCAAGTAAGTCTTTTACTAAGCCTAAACTGCAAGTTATATATCAATAATGTATTTAATACTAAAGGGATATATTATAACTAAGTATTGAGTTTAGTATTCCTACTTTCAGCGTAAGAAAAAGTATTGGTTATTTTTGGGGATTTTAAAAATAACGCGTCATGAAAGTAACTCTCGTAGTGCAGTTGAAAGACATTATTAAATATTCAATTAATATCAAGGGTTCCAAGTGGCTTATGCAAATTTATCTACTAACAACCTTCACAAAATGTTTTGTGTGAGTCATTCCGATAAAAATATCGCGACACCATTAATCGCAGTTCATTATTTTAAAATGGAAACGAAATTCAATATCCGTTTACATATGTCCTTTCACCTTGTCCAAACTAAAATTATGTTAAATTAATTTAAAGTCGTAGTACTCGGAGAAGTAGAAACCAGCATTGCATACAAATTGAATAATAACCGTAGATTAGAATAACTGTGGTCTAGTGGTTAAGCAACTGCATTCCAGAGTTTGAGGTTGCGTGAACCTGACTCCTGCTGAGACGTTTGTTTTTAGCATGTCAAGTATACCCTCGTAGTCCCCGCTTAGCTGCGTGAGGAAGTGAGTTGACACGCCTAGTGGTGCATCCTGATAACAAACATTGGAATCAAACTGTATCGGGTTTAGAGATAATTAACTACTCCTGATCCAAATACCGTTTTGTCGCGGATTTTGTTGTTAAAGTAGCAATTATTTCTTACAAAAAGTGAAATGTGTGTTGATTACAAGTCTTGTTTGTTGTAGCTGCGACTACTTCTTTCCAACATAAATATATTGCATCCGCTGGGAACCTTCTAGTTGGGTGTACTCGTGCAGTATATGGAAGTAAGTATAATGTTGAGGTTAAATAACTAAAGAAACTACATCTAAATATTGTAACTAATTAGGATAATTTTCGTCTATAATTATACTATTTGAAGAAATATTATTAGTATGTAAATCAAACATCATAAAAAAAATACAATACGATTTTTTTCGTAATTTTTATTTTATTATTTTATTTTTGTTTGTATATTGTGAGAATATTTTTTAAATATAATATTTGGTTTAATAAACAGCCCTCATTATGGAATTCTTTGTTTTTAGTGTATAAACTGTTGAAGTGTGTAAATCATTGTAAAAAAACATACAAATATGAATAATAATAACCATTTTATTAATAAATACAGTTTATTTCTCAAAATACTTTAATAATATTTACTCACAACGAGAAATTGACTGACCACAACTGCTACTAGTAACCATCAAAATAATTAAAATGATAATAGCTTTAACATAAAGGACACCATTACATTTTAAAAAGCTGGCAACCAGTCCAGAAGATATATTTTCGATAGTCATTGAGGACATTGGCAGTTGACGATGGACGGTTTCCCTGGGACCAATAAATTAGCAGACAGCAAGTATCTCAGTTTCGGCCAAACAGTGTCTGTAGATGGTACTCCACACCGAGACCGAAATATGTTAAGCTAATTGTAATAATTTGTTGAACCTTTCTGAACAGCAAAAACTAGGTTATAATTTAAATATATTATAATTGTTTATTTAATTTTCAGATCCAATGGTGTCTACGTTGTTCGCCTCCACGTACGACCTCCTGCCCCTGAGCGTGGCTTGTGTGAATGAGGTGTCACGACTGGTAGCTTGCAGTGGTCTGGATGACCCAGGCTTGTACGTCCTACCTTACAATTTTCCTCCCCAATGTGTTCTCGAACAACCAAGCACCTTCGACAGTACTAATCAAGCCTCCATGGATACTCAAGATGCGAACTAGAGAGTTCGAGGTAGTTGTTTTGTGAATAACAATTCAATTCGGTGTTTAATGTATGTGAAAATAATGTAAGTTTAATAATAAACATGTTATATTGCTCTAGTCTAACGTACAGATCAATCGCTGTAGAACCATACCCGAGTTTTCAGGATTTATTTTGGTAGATTACGAGTAGTCTTTTAGTGGGTTCGTGGCGGATTGGTATCGTGCGCAGCTCTGAAGCTCATTACTCCACTGGCGCGGGTTTGATCACCATTAACAATTAGTAACTAGGCGGCAACGCTAGATAAAGGTCGAGGTTTAGTGGTAGATAGGACTGTGTAGTCCTAACGTCCCCTCGATAAACAAGTTAAACGTTACCTTCACCTTTTAGAATATCCTTAGTTTTTCTATGAGCTATGAAAAACGCCAAAGGTAAAGACCGACACTGAGTTTACCTAGGGTTTCCTTAGCTGGCGGCCCATAAAACTAAGCTAATTATTAAAAAATTATTTATTTTTGAATTTTTAAATGAGTCAATCTATAAGCTTTGACTGACTTAATATTCCAGTGGTGTTAGGGCACTAGAATATCAAACTAGAGATATTCAAGACTAAGTATTCCCTATGGCTCACAGCATATATTAAATACATACCAAAGACTACCCGTAAGTTACCAATAGTCATCCTGATAACTCCTAGAATATTATGATAAAACGTGATTATTCTGTCTGAACTTGTTACGTTATTTATTTAGTTAATGTTTTGTTAGATTCGATGTAATTGAAAATTATATTTTTTAGGTAAATAAAATCTATAATACACAAAATAGCAAGGTTCTGTTTTATTATTTGTATTATTCCAGATTGTAGTATTCTTAAATAATACAATGTTTTATATGTATAACCACACAGCGTATTATTACCCTTTCGTTAGAGTATGTCAATATAATTATGAAACAATGATTTGAACAGCATTTCTTTATATACGAAACATTGCTAATAAATTCTATACATAAGCAGTAAAGATATTGAAATGATATAATGTTCAGGTATCTTGTATTTAGTTTTGAACTAATCAAAATCGAACAAGTATTCAACTACACGCAGATATTAAATATATATACAATTACCAAAAAAGATCATTTAGATTTAAACACTGTAGCGTTTACTATAAAGTGTATTCTGCAAAGGTAACAGCTATATTAAAGTTTTGAATCCTCTCTTGGTCAACATTCATGCAACATTTGTCAGAATATTACTACAAATCATAGTATTATGTTTTTATCTCAGTGATGACCAGATCCAAAATAATATGTAAAGTGAACAATGTAACGTGTCAATAACATAACGTTATGACTTTTTTGTCAATACAATATTCATTGCGTGACCAACCAGCTAGGTCGGGTAATCCGTTTGAAAATAATTGTCATTCAACGCGTTTTAGCTATAAAATTGTAGCTTTACAAAAAATGGAAAATGGATCCATATAATTTACTACCCTCATAGTAAAAACGTCTCCCATTCCCCTAGAAACTACCGTTGCACAGTTATTGCAATTTAATTACTTAGTCAGAAGTTCTTTTGACATTCAAAGCACTGAGCAGAAATTAAATGTCGTCAATCAAGGTAATATTAGGTTATTACAAATGATGTTCTCATTTGATTATAATTTTACTGGTGAAGTTTAGACCATTTTAATTGTATCATTGAAAGAAAACTTCATTGTTTTATTCACGCTGGTTTGGGTACGTATTTGATGTTTTTTTAAGTCAATGTTGTAGGTGTTGTGTATTGATGAATTTGAAGACAGTAAAGCTTGTTAAGTGTTGATTATCACATTAACAATATTTTATTAGTGTCCAACCACTTTTAGTGCCAGGTTTATGAAAATCTTATTAACCACTTATTCACTAGTAGTAATTGACTTCAAACAATGGCCGCATCAGTAAAATATGTTACCAATGGCTGTCTGGGACCGATTTGGACCATCATTCAGACCTCCGCGCCTAATCCAGTCCCCAGGCAGCCTTTAGTAACATCTTTTACTAATGCGGCCATTTGTTTGAAAATTCAATTACTAGTGATAAGTAAAGTGGTTACTAAGAGGTTTTTCATTAAACCTGCACTAAAAAGTGTTGATATACTAATAAAGTATTGGTTAATGTGACAATACAACACCTAACAAGTTGTATTGTATTTTCTGATTCAGAATTACACAACACCTACAACAGTTGACTTACATTGTACCCAAACCAGTGTAAATAAAACTGTATGATTTTTCTTTCAAATGGTACCAATTAAAATGGTCTAAAAGCATTTTTACCCAGTAAAATTTATAATCAAAATGAGGAACATCATTTGTAATAACCCTGTATTATTCAGCACTTAAATAACATTAATCAGCTGGTCTGTTTCCTCTAGAAAATGTTAAACCGTATACTACGGCCGTAATATGACGGTGAGTTTTTTTAAAAATGTAATCAGATGGGAGAGGTTTACTTGAAAACGGTGGACGTAAAGTAGTGGTGAAGACTAGTTAAGGTTTTTCTCTCTAGGTGACACATTTTGTTATGGAAAAGCCTAACTTATCCTTTACTATATACGTAAATAAGTTTTGACAACTAACAACTAAAATGAACAACGTGTCAAAAGTTGTTTTGTCTATATCTGTTTAAATATTGTGTTCGTCAGCCGTAACTGTTAGGTTGACCGCTACGTAAAAGGAACCCAATGCCTTACCAACTGTCTTAATAAAAACAAAACCAACCATTAGCAGCCATTGTTTGTTTACTTTATAAAACCATACAGTAAATAAGGTAAATCTCAAAATCGTTACATCTAATTATTGAAAATAGATAACTGAAAACTTTTATGTTTTATTGGATAGATTCGCCATAGCGCTTCTGGCTACGTGTCGGCTCTGTTGTTAACTTCTTTATGACCAGTTTTGTATCAAATGCGTTTTGTATAAATGTGTTTCCATCAAACATATTTCCATTTGTGTAATATCTGTCAATTTTCAATATTCTTAACTACCGCAAAACTATTTGGCATGATAATTTATATAAAAAGTACAACTTGTACGTTACGTATCCCACCTTTTCCTTATGATCAGATGACCTGTTTTCTACCTAAGCTAAATTAAATAGATAAGATTAACCTTAGACAAAGTATAACGAAGAAGTACCTCAATTAGGTTATGGTAGGAAGGCAGCAATCAGAGACCTCAGTAGACCTGGACCCATTCCAGAAAGCGGTCATTCCCGATGACATTTACTTGTCTGTTTGTTGCTCCTCTTTTTCTACCAAACCATCGGATTCCCAATTACCTAACGACCACTTCGAAACCTGTGCCAATGTGACAATCAAAAGTTTGTCAGCAAAATGGTTTTCTACACAGTTAATCTTAGTATATTTTATGCCACACCAGCGCAAACAATCAAACATAAAGTGGAAAAGCTAAATAATAACAATTTCAAACATTAAAATGTTAAGCATTATTTAAAATTTAACACTGTGGTTCTTATATCACGTACTTGCGGCTGTTTCGAAATCTGGATTATTTAGTAACGTTTTCTTTGTTATCGGCTTGTTTTATTGATGTAGCTATTAAATTTAAAGCTGGGAGTACTTATACACTTCAAGCTATCTCTACCTAAGGGACAAAACGTTGTTTATCGTTTGGATTCTTTAGTGGATAATTTTTGTTCGATTCTTCTGTGCAGCTCGATGGCACTTTGTTTGAACTAAGGTGTGAACCAAGAAGAACTTTCTTACTGTAGAAATAATTCAATATGAATCATCCGAAACCAATCTTTCAGAATGAAATAACTAATGTATTCGAGTTGAATGGTACATAAGAAGGAAAATGATATAAAGTTGAAAAGATTGCGTATAAGCATCCTGAACGTTAGTGTTATTGTATGTGGATGAAAACTTCAATACATGTATTTCAATTGGACCAGCAATCTGCTTTTGGCCTTGGATCATCACTGTTGAAGAGTTATTATATTTTAATATTATGTTATAGTAGTGAGTTGTATTCATCAGATATTTTAACACCAACAGTAAATTATTTTCAAACAGTAGGTCAAATGAGTAAAAAGCGTTTGTCTAGCGTTATTTATAAATTTTAAAAATCGCAAAATTCTGAACATTAATTTTTATAACTCTTAAATTTGAGTTGTTGAGAATACTAAATGTATAACATATTATAAAATACAGTAAACATTATAAGAGAGCATACTATCTAAGTGTGTATGGTCGTACATTACATATCTTATCAAACTGTCATAAGGCGTAACTAGGCCACTCGCAAAATAAGAATTTTCCACGACCTATTTTGGGAACTTTACTGCGAACTAATAATAATTTACTACTAAATTGCCAGGTTAATTAAACAATGCCTAGACAGTAAGGGAACTAGTGAGCCCTAAGTGTGCTCTATATTTGTGAAGTTTTCCTTATCATTTGGAAATAGCTTTTATTAATTCCCAATAACCACACGAGCAGCACTTTATTTTTTTACTTACTTTTGCACTGAAAATACTCCGAACATAGGGTAAGTTATTATTTTGCAAAAAGATAGTTTTTTTAATAACATAATTATTATTATTAATTAACAAATACATGTTAACCTATAAACGCTTATTGTTACGCTAATATGACAATAATTATGTTTTCGTTTTTGAACAATTGTGTTTTAACAATTTATGTTAGGCCGATATACAACTTTTGTTTAACAATTTGGTTTACGCAGTTAGAACAATTATGTTTAAACAATTATTAGTTAACGCTGTTTGATCGATTATTATGACCTTGACTTTAAATTCATCTTAGTTTATGCGCCCAAGAAAATATACTTTTATGATACAGCTGACAATGGTTTTACAAAACGAAATCATTTTGTTGTTCCCAATTTGAGTTAAAAATACTTCATCATGTCTAATCGTAATGAGATTTATTATTTGGTCTACAACGTTTGAGACGTTTCGTAGACATTTTAAAATAGGATTGCCAACAATGTTTAATTATAACTATATTTGTTAAGCATATTACTTATATAGGTAATAAAAAAAAGTTTCTTTTTAGTGTCAATCGGCAAAAGAGTTGAGACATTTTTCAATATAACTCATTGCTTTATAATTATGTGTTAACAATTATGTGGAAATTTGAAAGATATTCATATCGCAAAATATCGAAAAGTGAGAAAACTAAATAAAAAGGAGTAGGGAACGCAGAAAACAACGTATATACGAAATATATCTCGTATGTATTGTACCACTTTTCAGTATTTTATGATATGAATATCTTTCATATTTCTTTCATTTTATAGTTTTGCTCATGAATTAATAAATAGGTGTAATATAGTAAACACATTATAAAACAATGAGTTATTTTTAAAAATGTCTCAACTCGTTTTGCTGATTAAAACTAAATATAAACTTTTTTAATTACTTATTTAAGTAATATGCTTAACAAAATAGTTTTAACTTTATTAAACTATGTTGGCAATCCCATTTTAAAATGTCAAATGAGAAACGTCTCAAACGTTGTAGACGGTACACTCTTTACGCTACTATTTTTGTTCTATTATGCTCAATTTATATTGTTATTGGAGTATAAATACAATTCGTGTTTAATCTTTAAAAAGTAATATGCTGTTCCTTTCCTTGTTTTATTAATTTTCATTACAAAATCAATTACTTGAAAACCAATGCTTGCATTTTAGTTTTTCATGAACATAAACTACACAGTTTCCTTTTAGACTAAGTTAGTAAAAGAAACACATTATAAAGGACCATTTGAAAGTACAGAATAGCCTTCGGTTGAATAAACACACGCCTGTATCGCAAAGGACAAAGGAACGGTTTCGCCTCACTGGCTAAGCAAAGTAAATACTCGTACAAGGACGTGAGTAAAACAGTGCGGTACATTACTGTGCTCCTGTAAAACATTAGATAGCTGTATTATTGTAGTAAATAATCTTCTGTACTAAGCAATCTTCCGACTTTCTGGACTACCATTAAATAATTAGAGCTTTTAACTGTTTTTAATTTAATACTTACAAAATCCGGGAAAATTTTAAAAGCCAAGAAATTGCCCAGTTATGGAAGTATTGTGAACTATTGAACTTTCAAATGACAATCTGGAATATTTGTTTGAACTGTATGTTTTATACGCATATAATAATACTTTGGGACAATCTGTTTTAACATAAACCAAATATTGGACATTCTCTACATACTATTTAGAGTTTCTTAACTTTAATTACTAAGGTTGTAGTTAATGCATTATTTTATAGTTTTAAATATTTGAGGATCTAACTTCTGGTGTTAAAATATTGATAGAACAAATCTGTACAAAGTTTATTAATTACATAGTAAAAGCCAAAAAATTAAACAAAAGTAGTTTAATTAGTCATTAAAGACATATGTGTAGCTTCCCTAACTAAAATTAACAGTGAACCTAGTTTAGAGATCCTGACAACTGTTTATAGACGTAAGACTTGTAAACTTGTCTAAATTCACTTGTAGGCTTGACGTAGACATGTCTTAGCCAACCTATAGTTGAAATAAAGATCCATTTACGTTAAACTTTATTATATATCTACTTTCTTCTCCAGCTTTCTCTTCTGCAAGACGATGCATCGTATACCAATCCTCCTGCTTGGAGTTATTGCACTTATCAACGGAATCACTGGAATATGTAACAACGTTGTAAGCAACTCAGCCTGCTGCCAGAACACCAACTACGGACCCGCTTTCTCTGGTCCGTACAGCATCTTCAATGTAGCCAACATCGGCTACGGGCAGGCTTACAGCTTGCCGGCTACAAGCAATCTTGGTTACTACGGAGTGGGGAATGTCGGGATCACCAGGAGGATTGAAAGAAACAGCTGTCTTCGAATCGACCCACTTCCTATTCAAATACGTGACGTAAGAGTACTTAGTATTTAAGAGTATTGAATCATAGCGATCATTTTTAAGGTTCTTCGACACACAATTACAATAGTTTTAAGGATTTGGACAAAAATTAATAGAAACGACTGAGTTTTAAAAACAGGCGACGCTAAGCTCAACTATATTCTAAACGTAACCTTGCCTCACGTTATATATTTTAACTAATACTAACCTAACTCTACGTGTACGCTAAGTTTTATCCTTTCCTGATAGATTCACCTCGAGCAAGCCACTGAGGGAGCTTGAAAAGTGGCTACCCATCCTAAAGGTTCTAGACATTCCTTAATCCAGATTGAACGTAATAGACGTCCGAAAGATTGCTAACAATATTTTTGAAATGTACCGTAAAATTGCCTTTTAGCAGTAGGCTCTCTGGATCTTGAACTGATTTAGCAGTATATCGTACTTTTAAGTGGCTACCAAGAAAAGGTTACTTTCTCTTAATACAAGTGCTAAGGAAAATAAAATATTTCTTTGCTTTCAATGGTACACAAAAGCTTAATGTGATGTATAACTTTTCGAAAAATGAACGAGATATTTTATACAAGTTGATAGTTTATGAAAAGTAACTACTATGCTATCAAGATGGAAACAATTTTCTTTTCTAGGCATATTGCAACCAGCCTATATATACCAGGATTGTAACTGGCGACCCTGTATACCAGCAAGTGGACAATGTATGTACTACTGTATTTCCACTTCCCGACAACCCGGACACCTTTGTACACTACAGATCCATTGTTTTGTAAGTACTAGCTTTCCCCAACTTAGTTCAGCTGAGATTAGAACGGTAGCCTAGGCTAGTGTTGATAATTGTGTTATTAAGAAACATTGAGTTATTTGTTACATTACAGTTCGTTGTTTTTGTAAAAAAACAAAGAAACTACTTTTAATGATAATAAACGACTATTAAAATTACTAAAATAATACATAAAAGTACATAATTTAAATACCAAACACGTTTTCTAAACGATGGCTGTCGTTGTTAAGGAGATTTCCATTGAGGGTACTACGGTTTATGGTTTTACTCTTCCAATTGATATTCTGAAAAACATGATAATAAAGTGTCCATGATGTTAATTTACATTTGGTATTCTGGCGTAAGTAACAGCATAAAAGTTACCACCTAACTTTAATTTGTTATTTGTTAAAAAAATAACGATAAAGATATGTGTAAGACATTGTCATTTTATTTTAGTTGTATTAAAATTTGCAAACACTGCATCGTCTGTTTATTATTTATATAAAGCAACTACGTTTTTAATTTGTTTAACTTGTTATTAAAACTACCATCTAATAAAAATCAAATTTGTTGTACATACATATTCACTCAATAAAAAACAAAATTAGAAAACATGCTATAATTCAAATAGTTAACCCTAGCCCAGGCATGGTAATTAAATGGTATGAAATGCCATTTGCCTTGTTTGCAAACAATTTCAATTCCAATATTAAGAACCCTTTAAAGTCTGGTGCAAAGAAAGTCTACATGAGCCTCACAACACCTTCTTCATAATCACACAGACATACTTTAAAAACTACTCTTAAGTCTAAAATATTGTTACAAGCGAATATTTGTTTCAGTTGTGATGGATCAAACCAAGTTGAGACAAACATCGTCGAAGATACTGGACCTGGTTCCCTCAGAAAAGCACGTAAGAAACATAAACATTACTGAATTTCTTTGTGTGTCATAAATTATTTTAAGTGTGTAGAGTCTTAATATGGTTATAATAAAAGCTTTAGGATGAACTACCTAAAATTATGTTAGATTTTAAACGTAACAAAACGTGTCGATTAGTATGTGCAAATCATCTTCAGTTGTAAGGAAATTAAATATAATTGAGAAACGATTATAATAAATATGAAAAGGAATAAAAGCATTACCTATTTATACATTTCTCTTCTTATCTTTTTATTTTATCTTTTGTATACAACCTAAGATGAATAGAATAGATAAATCCAAACTGTTGTAGGGAGTTAGTTGAAGAGTTTGTAAATAAATTTATTATTTTAAAGCGTTTACCAATTTAATGCTTCATTCATTAGACTACCATTTTTATTGACTAAAATTCCTAACAGTTATGCTATTAACTATATATAAACTTTGCTTTCTCCTTCTTTCTTAAAATTTTACTCCTTATTAGTTGACCTCTTGAAATAAAGGAATGAAGTACTATCTAGATTTGATAATATATGTTTTAATATTGTATACGGCTAAAGGGCGTTAAATGTTTAGGGTTTTCTATTTTGTCTAAAGATATTTTAGTTAAAAAAAAAACAAAATACTTATTTATGGTAACTAGTTAAACTTTTGTGTGTGCAAGGGGCCAAAAAATATTGGTTACAAATAGCCTTTACAGTTGTTATGTTTTAAATATTTGGTTCTTGAACAAAAATATTCAACATCAATAAAAGCAGTAAGTGTAATTCAGCTTTTTCTTTCAGGGCCTTACAGTACAATTTTCCAAAGAATATTTGCCAGTGTAGGGGATAACATCTTAATTGGCTGTTCTCGTGCTGAATATGGAAGTAAGTATACATAGCTTGAAACTTAAAGTTATGCAAATTATTGCACACTTAATCTAAAATACTCTTTATGTAAAATATATCTTATGCATTATAGGTTTTAACCAAAGAATCAAAATAAAATTATTATTTGATTCACAACACAAGTGCATAGGTCAAATTTAAAATCATAGCAGGTATCGAAATAATTATGTAGAAACAACTATCATGACAAGGTTTATGCTTGTGCACCTTTTTCTTGAAAGGTTTTTAAACAACTCTTCTACAAAAAAATTGCTTATCTAGACGATCACATCTCACCTATTTCTTTGCCCAACTAAAGGAACAACCTTAGACGATATTATTAATTTTTAATTTTGTAAAATATTAACGCTTTGTTTTCCTACTCCAGACTACTACGGGACCGACATATTCGTGACTTCCACCGACTTGCGTCCCCTGGGGGCGAACTGCGCTCAGCAGATTCAGCAGATAGTGCAGTGCAATGGTCTGGACGGCTCAGACTTATACGTCCTCCCTTACAGACTGCCTCCTAGATGTGTTACTGCGCAAGTGTGCAGCCTTCAGAACCCTCTGCTCGGATACGGGACTCGTGTAGGGTTCACTCCTGCCACACAGTTTTATTTTTGACGTAATTACGACGTAGGTTTTCGGGTGTAAAGTTATTTTGATGTTTCAAATTAAATATTTGGTACTGAAAGAAGATTTATTTTCCTCTTGGTGACGTCTTTTGGTTGATTGCAGACTTTAATTTACTATTTCTTAACTGTTTGATAATGCTGGGGCACAATAAGGTAATGAACGGTGATTTAATTGGTCAAGGTATGGTTTTCTAGAAACTCATGACCGATATTTTATTAGCGGTAGCAAGGTGACCGTTTTCTTATATAACAGTGGGGACCTTTCTGATTATCGCATTAAAACCAACGTAGTTTTATAACACACTTAAAAAATGGAACAGCTTTTCTAGGAAACCATACAAAATTCTTCAAATTCATAAGCTGTGAACAATACAAATAAGGTTTATTCAAGCAACTACTACAGAAGTATGCAGGAGTGTGATCCAGTATCCAATTATGTCGGCTAGCAAAAGTATTTATTTATAAAAACTTTTGTTCTTGCAACATAAAGCTAATTAAGTAAGTAATAAATGTAGTTGAAATTTCTTAATTTGGTATTTTTAAATTTTAAATATTGATTCTAATTACAATGCTGCATTACATTTCTCAATTAAGTACTCGTATGTGTCAATTAATATTACTTACATGGAACACCATGCTTGCCAGTCGTGAAAACCTTTAGGTTAAAATGTCTATCCGTTTCAACATTAGACACCTTATCAATTCTATTCACGCCCTGTTTATTCGAATCATACCGCTAATAGCTCGTCAGCCTGTTAGTACGTGATCTCCCAGTTATGTCATAAACCCATGTGCACTGTACAATGCTCGATAGATCAAGGTATATTTTGAGACATGTTTTAAATATCTGAATTTGTACTGATGCTAATTATGACTAAATAGATTTGAAGATAAACCTGTAGGCTGAAATGGGACACGAACCCTGAATACTTAACTGCTGGAGTTAAAAGATATCTTAAAGGAGAGATCTGGGTTCAAGGCTAGGTCTGACCCACGAATTGTATTTACATTTATTTCGTAGTGGATTAGCTATTTTAAGTTGATATACATTTGAGTCAACTATATGTCATTTGATATATTATTTAAATACATATTTTCAGCTGGTAGACTTAAAGTCACTATAGACATTCTAATGTTTCAGATTAACATTCTGACGGAAATACGCCTTGTTTAAAGACATTAATAGGTGGTCGGATTGTTAGCCTACGTACAAGTAAGACATCCAGGTTCGAGTTGTGATCCGGTCCATAAATTCTTTCTTAACGAGATCAACTTTACACTATACAAAAATATGAAAAATCTCAATCCATAATTTCTACCCAAAACCTCATTGTTAATACATGTTTGGTTTACATAATAGCACCAACAGTTTTAAGTGTTTTATCTTTCTATTATGACACTTTAATTGACCCAAAACACAATTTATATGTTAACTACTGTGCTTGGATGACGAGAAAAAAAGAACAAATGTTTCCTTTTGGGGTACATTTTTATTCTTCCAGATTAAAATAAGTATAGAATTATCGTGCGTAAAATAACTCTACTTCCTATAAGAAGCTTACTTCCTCTACTTGTCGAACCTATCGACGATTGAACAAATAAGCTAGTAGTATTGGTATAAGCTGTATTCATATAAGCTATCCTCTTGTATGAAAGATTAATCATGACTATACAAAACAGATGATTTACACGGTTCACGAAATATTAGTCAATGTAATCTTCACTTAAACCCAAATCAATGTCAAAAGTTGTGTTTTCTATATCATTTTGTAAGGTTTTATCCTATAAGTAGGTTTAAGGTTAAAGCTTTACCTACCAGATTAGTTTGTATTTTAAATAATAATTATTGTCCACTAGAAATAACGAGAGTTTAAATGATTATAAGTAATCCTGTTACGTTTCGCCAATTTAAACAGATTTATTAACATTATGATCAATAGTTTACGCAATAAAATGTAAACCGATGGAAGTTACGAAAGGACAAATGTTTCGAATTTTGAATCTAAATAAAACAATGTCAATGATGTTCTTTTGTCAGTCCCAGATAATATTTTACTCTTTGGCACTCTCTGAGATGTCAGTTAACTTCGCATTACAATTATATTGTTTACCGATAGGATCTGTCTAATCTTGAACTGATTTGAGACAGACCACCTGATTTTCTATAATTTTGTATGTTTTGCAGCTGGTAATTTCTTCGTGAAATTCACTGAGGTGAAGAAATTCTTTGCCCGACCCCTAATTCTTTCGTGGTAGTATTTTCCCATACATACCGCTTGTAGCAATGAATGCATTACAGTCAGTTCCATCTTGGAAATGTGTAACATTTAATATATTTATTATTATGCTAAGTTGGATTTCGTACCTGCATTTTACTAGTGTAAAACAACTACTTTTATGTGAAATCCAATAAAATGTAAGAGGCAAGTGTAGGTGTGAAAATATGATGGACATTTGACAAACTCAATAAATCACTGTGGTCGGTCAAAAGATAATCAATTCACCTACCCCATATACGTTGATTAATATTCATCCAGTAACTTAATCAATCAAACTTTATCAAAGGAGTTCTCTCTGAGTGTCACTTTAACTAAGTTACTCATAAATTTTGTTTGAAATTTTACTAACTTTATTAAAACAAATGAAAATGTATAGTACAATTGTATATTATAATGATATACTCGTACTTAAAAACTATGATAAACTATTATTATGCTACTTATGAATATCATTATAAAAATGAATAGCTTTTGCCAACACTTTATGTAACGTTTAAGGACATCTTGCATTGTTTACTGCTATTTTATGTTCAATCTATGACTTCGTAGCGTAACTGTAAAAAGTTTAGTAGTTATGTTTTCTTATGTTTTATCTGTGTGTGATAATCCTCATTTTTAACTCATTAGAGCCTTTTAGGTAATCATATAATTTAAACACAAGTTAAAGGTTATACAGGGTGAGTTTTAAATGCCCCATCCAACCTTAACTTTTGAAAAAAGAAACAGTTTCAAAAACCCTTTCGGGAATGTTTTCATAGGATTCTGAAGTTTGTTTTACGTACTTTGCGTCAAACCCTAAAACCGGAGGAGGCCCCCAAATGTTTAATACAAACCCCCCTTTGTGGCACCTCAAAGAAAGGGATTTTTTAATTCAACCACGGAAAGAAAAGTGTTATATCTCGACTCGTTTTTTTTTTGACCCATTTAAAGATGACAAGAAATTAGGTTTGAAACTCACCCTGTATATATTTTACACAAATAATTTGTAGTTGTTTTACTTGTGTTAGAACATTTGTTTTAAGTCAATTTTATGGCTACAATCTGCTACAAGATACTTAAATATTAAGGATTTTTAGCTATTATTGTCGGAGTTAGTATTAAAACTTGTGACCATAAACGTATTGCATTTTAAGTGTTATTGGCTTAGCAATAAACCTCTGTTAAATTCTGCAGTTTTGGCGATAATATTTCCTCACAATTTGCATTGAAGATGGTGCACATCTGTCTCCCCTCATGTTCAACAGAGTATGAAAAGCCTCTTAGACTGCCCTGGTCCTGTTCACCATGCAGCTTGGATGCTATATACAAGCTCACAGTGTTAGCTCGAGCTGATAAGGCTATCATTCTGATCAGATTGGGGCTATGTAGAGGCGGTTCCAGCAAATAAATGGCTTTGGAACTCATTTGTTATTGGAAACCTTTTACCAACTCTCCATAGTGGTGTTCCGTCTGGGATTTTATTTTGAGCTATTTACAAGTCATCGTAACTTTTTTCGTGTACAGATTGTTGTTTTACAAAGTACTGAAAGTGTAAATCTTTATTAATTACATTAATTATGTATTATGTTACACAAATGCATGTTTTACACATTTTTGTGTCAAAAACTCACTATGCAAAAGAAAGGATGCACACTTTTTTAACATTAAGCTTTTTTACGAATAACAAAAAAGTGATTAATACCGGGTGATTACAAATGAAATAGACAACTTCAATAGCCACTACAAAATTAAACTGGTGTATTTTAATCTAGTAGGTTATATAGGTGTGTAGGGAATTTCTTACAGTTTATGTTGGTACAAGTTTCACTGGCACTCAGACATCGGAGGGTATCTGGATGAACATCTTCCTAGACCGATGGATCGGCCGTGCAAGTGAGGAAAACGTTGTGTTTCAGCCGTGGCGACCTCGTAGTCCGGACCTAACGCCCTCGACTATTTCTTATGGGGCTATGTAAAAGACAGAGTTGTATCACCGCTTCTTGTTGATATCGATGAGCCTAAACAACTAATCACAAAATAGGCTTTGCTGCAGTTGACTGTGAGATGCTTAGCCGTGTGTAGTCAGAATTCTACTACCGTGTTGATATCTGTCGTGTTGCAAATGGTGCACACACCGAAAATCTGGAAATATGTTCAATAAAATTTAAAGAATTCTTCTATATAATCATGTAAGTAATGATCTAAACGTTTTAATAAGAAACTTTCTACGGTTTGTCCAAACTGTATATTTAATTTGTAATCACCCGGTAAAATATTCTTGATGTTGTCTCCACTAACTAAGCAGATTGAACTTTATCCAAAATTTTAATTTTAAATAGAAATGCTTTCCTACAAAATGCTTGCATTCTAAATTAATATAATGATTAGAGATCGTTTAACACTGAGCAAAAGACTTAGATCAAGTAATATAAAATGTTATGTATGTTGAATTGGAATACTTCCCAAGGGGTTTGACAAAATGTTAAATTATCATGACTAGCTAATTTACCAAATAATCATAACGATTTAATCATGACTAACTACTCAAGTTAAAAATTATTAGTAACGAATCAGGCTTCAACTTTTAAAACTAATTAAAAGCTCGCCACACCTAAACAAATCATAATAAATTTTAATTATACTTCAAAACAACTTAAGAGTAACAAAGCATATATTTAACGAGCGTTATTAAAAACAGTTTAATTGCTTTGAAAGTTCTTCGTGTTTGTAATTCTGAACCAGCTGTATCGACTTAAATGAGCTGCATTTTAATTACTTCATTAGCTTCTAAAACGACTTGTCATTGCTTTTGATACTGTTATATGTTTTAGTTTAGCATTTTTGTGGCAAGTTATGCGCGTTGGACATTTCCTGACTTGTACAAACGTTTTTCCTATATCAACGTTATACATTAGAAGAGAAGTAACTACTGTAAAAGCTCTAAAATTTCCCCTTAAATACCCAAAACACCCTCATCTCCTTTAAAATCCTCACACATTTTGCCCAAATTATATACCTATCGTTCCACTAAGGCCTATAAACAACGAGAGTTAAGCGATCACTTTTGGTTGTTGTGATTCACTGTGTTGGGATTTTCTTAATCATTGTTAAATATTTTAACTCGTTTGAAAGAACCTACTGACTAATTCATCAACTACTGAAGAATTTCGTCCCCTTCATTGTCTTTGTACAAAAAGGTGTTTGAGTTGTTCTCTGTTGCGGTTAGTCGGCTGATACACGTTTGTGACTTGCAGCTTTTTTTTTTCTTACGGTTTCATAATTTCTTAACGTTTTCGTGCATATCGTATTATTTTTAGGTTAAATTATTTATTTAACGATGGAAAAAAAAAAAAAATAAATCAATAAGTATATAAAGAAAAAGGAAAACGCATCTTGTTTGATGATGAGTGACTGGTCAGCTTACGCCTACAACTTTTAGACTGGTTCTTTTTTTATGTTTAGTGTTATGTTTTAGGTTTATTTTTCACCTGGCGACGAGATTATATACAATATTCCAAAACGTGTGTTCATCTTGTTCAATAAGCAACGACAGCAATAATATTTCAACCCACCATTGAAATTCTACCACCGTTGAAAAAAGTACAAACAAAGATTTATTGTTAACAGTTTGCACAACCGTTAACTTTCATTCAATTTGAGTAATGTAACTGTCAAAGTAGAAAGGGTGTGACAAAAATGTGTAGCGCAAAATGCAAACACAGATTCTACAAACAGAAGTCGAAAATGTCTTCTAAAGGTATTTTGATTTAGGCTTAGTTTAGCCGTAATCCGTCATTTTGTAAATTTTTGAAAGTAATTAATAATTCAAAACCCCTTTGAGATATGTTTGTGAAACTCGTATAATTAATTGTTTTCCTAGCAAAATTTCCAAAATATTTTTATATAACTTATTAAAATTTAATTTCAAAATATTTTTGGAATTTTATTAAAATTTAAAAGGTTAAATTTTAATTTAAATTAATTTGTTTTTAATTTTTAAATGACCGCAATTTTAAAATTTGATAAGTTAGGTAAACAATATTTGCTTTACAAATTTAAGCTATATACCAAGTCTCACAAACATATCTCAAAGGGTTTTGATTTATTAGTTATTTTAAAAAAATACAAATTGGCGGATTACGGCTAAACTAAGCAGGAATAAAAGAGGTTATTGGACATTTTCGCCTTTTTTGTATGTAGAATCTGGTTCTGCATAGCACGCCACACATTTTGTGACACCCTGTATACTACAATAGTTGACAGTGAAGTATCCAAGTGCTTGATGAATAATTCTGAGCGTAATTTGTATCTTTTATTTTTGTGTTTATTTACATTCAACCTGTATTCGTCTATCACTCGCTTTAAGCCTGTAGTTTTAAACTGAATGATACGAGTAGTATTTCAAATTGAAATAGTCACAACATTTGTCTAGATTTTAGTAAACTTATCTTCAGGCTAGAAATATAGTTTTAAAAACTCGTTGGCAGGAAAGTAGTTCTGAAAATAAAGTTGATTACCTTTATGTTTGTGAATTTCCCAGTACAGCCGAACGAAGAGGATTTGCTTGAAACATAACACTAAGAGGTGAAATGGCCTAAAGCCAGTTCAGACCCTTGCAGCTGACATGAATAACTTAGTCAGGATCGCTTTCAGGCCTCCTGCCTGCGACAGTATCGGCATCCTTCCATACGACTACTTTTAAATGGTTTTGGTGCAGGAAAAGAGGTTGGACAAAGGTTTTAACATCTGCCTAGGATCTGCAATAACAAAATGTCATCCTCATCTACAATTTAAACGATAGTAACAGCTATATAACAGCTCCAATACAATTGAAGAGCATATTTTTATATATCCTAGTGTTTGTTATTTGTATAACAAAATTCAGGCACCATACAGACTACTCGTGAAGTGGCTCATAGAAGAGGAATTCTACTCAATTGAGGAATACCTGGAGTGAACGTAAAATCAGAAGAAGAAATATTGACGCCATCCTGTTCTCTAGGAACATGGATCAAGACCATCAAGTTCAAGTTTAGTATTTGCTGCTTAGTAAAATTTGTTTAAATTATCTTACTTAGAAGATATTCGAGGCTCCACGAAAAAGAGGACAGTTATTCCTAATGTTGCATCGTAAAACGAGAAAACCAAAACATTGATTTGTAACTTTAATGGGATATTTTTACTTAAGGACATTTATTGAATACACTTTTATTGGAATAAATAAAACACTGCGCGTCAAAAGTCGACTAACTCAGTTTGTTTACTGGGTGGGGTAATAAGATTCATACGTTAACCTTATCAATCTATGGCTTAAACACATTTTATATTTCAATATTCTAAGCATTTCAGAAACCAAGTTTCAAAATATAAATATTTGTTTCATAATGTATGTTCGTAATACTTTTGGTTCGATCGGGCTTGTTGGTACTTACAATGTCCAACCTTGGCTTTATAACTAGTTGCTTCAATGTATACCTTAGTTAATAAATATATTTAAAAGCTGTATATTTTTTACATTTAGGTGAATTTATAGGATAGGTTCAACAATTGTATATGTACGTAGATTACAAAAATGGCAAAATAGACATGGGAGAACTCTCTTACTTGAAATCAACAGCAACCTTAAAAGTATTTTAGTAAGTGCAAAACATAACATGTTTTAAAATCCACTAGTTGAAAAAGAAAGAACATGTTCAAAAAATGTATACAACAAACTAATTTAAAATAATTTCATTGATCTCTTCCCATCTACGTTTTGATATAAGGAAGTCTATTAATACTGACGGTAAGAATTCAGAAACCTAAAAGTAAACGTTTAAAATGTGTGAAATGTTGCTGCCGTGTTTATTGAGGAAAGTAATGAATGGTTTCAAAGCTCGCGATTGCTTGGATTTATTCCAACGCCAGGGAAGCCCCTGATTACATCCTTCGCAGCAAGTTTCTAGATTGAGTCTTTCTCTACTGATTGGTTTTCATGTGTCAAATCAACGAGGATTCACCTACTTAGTTTTGGAGACAGTTTAGTCGACAACACTATCTGTGAATTCAGAGTAATTTTAGAAACTGCTTAAACAACACCTATAAATATAAACAACATAACTTAGTCACATTTTTGCCTTAAGTATGCAAATTATCTGCAAACCTTTTTGTTATTATGTTTATTACCATTGTTAGAGACTTGTTTAATCATACGAGGGATTAAATCCGTAATAATAATTTTCTTACAAAAGATTGTTGTTGACAATGGGAGAGTTTTAGAGTTTACTATTATTGAGGAAATTTCCATAGTTAGCAAGCAAGATGTACCAAACCATAACACAGAACATTAGAAAACGAGCTAATCAGCTCAACCAAACATCACGTAGCTATTAAAGTCAAAATACTTAAAATAAAAACTCTAACGTTCTGTGTTAGGCTCCAGGCTACCTTTCACATGAAGACGGGACCAGGTTGCAGATCCCGAAAGGTCTTGATCATCTTGCTCACTAACATGGAAAATGTCCGTAATAATATTTTAAACGCTGAAATAAAACAATTAAGATAATTTTAATTAGAAAACCGAAATTTTCCGGTCACTTCAGGAAGAAAACTGAAAAGAAGTTGTCGGAAAAGTCCGTTATCATATTAAATTGATCTCCGCCACTATAATGAATTTTAAATCTAGGAATTATTAAGAGTAAATGAACAACTACACTTTCAAACGGTTGAATAGGTCGTGTTTTGGCAAATCTACTTCAATGATTATTCTAATCCGATCTATGTTTGATATGTTTCATAATAGAAATCAAGAGGGTTGTATAAATCCTGGTGGTGGTAGCTGATTTCCCCATCAGATTGAAAGTGGTTGTGGGCGGTCTGAAGTAAATATATGGCTCCGGAGTTCATTTGTAAAGCCATTTGAAACCCTCCTTACCACCAACTACTTTTAAATGGTTTTGGTGCAGGAAAAGAGGTTGGACAAAAACATCTTTGAAATAATAATCATATATAAGTTATAACATCTGCCTAGGATCTGCAATAACAAAATGTCATCCTCATCTACAATTTGAACGAGAGTAACAGCTATATAACAGCTCCAATACAATTGAAGAGCATATTTTTATATATCCTAGTGTTTGTTATTTGTATAACAAAATTCAGGCACTACAGACTACTCGTGGTGGCTCATAGAAGAGGAATTCTACTCAATTGAGGAATACCTGGGTGAACGTAAATCAGAAGAAGAAATATTGACGCCCATCCTGTTCTCTAGGAACATGGATCAAGACCATCAAGTTCAAGTTTAGTATTTGCTGCTTAGTAAAATTTGTTTAAATTATCTTACTTAGAAGATATTCGAGGCTCAACGAAAAAGGAGGTATTCCTAATGTATCGTAAAACAAGAAAAACAAAAACATTGATTTGTAACTTAAATGGGATATTTTTACCACAAGGACATTTATTGAATACACTTTTAACGGAATAAATAAAACACTGCGCGTCAAAAGTCGACTAACTCAGTTTGTTTACTGGGTGAGGTAATAAGATTCATACGTTAACCTTATCAATCTATGGCTTAAACACATTTTATATTTCAATATTCTAAGCATTTCAGAAACCAAGTTTCAAAATATAAATATTTGTTTCATAATGTATGTTCGTAATACTGTTTGGTTCGATCGGGCTTGTTGGTACTTACAATGTCCAACCTTGGCTTTATAACTAGTTGCTTCAATGTATACCTTAGTTTATAAATATATTTAAAAGCTGTATATTTTTTTACATTTAGGTGAATTTATAGGATAGGTTCAACAATTGTATACGTACGTAGATTACAAAAATGGCAAAATAGATATAGGAGAACTCTCTTACTTGAAATCAACAGCACCCTTAAAAAGTATTTTAGTAAGTGCAAAACATAACATGTTTTAAAAATCCACTAGTTGAAAAAAGAAAGAACATGTTTAAAAAAATGTATACAACAAACTAATTTAAAATAATTTCCTTGAATCTCTTCCCATCTACGTTTTGATATAAGGAAGTCTATTAATACTGACGGTAAGAATTCAGAAACCTTAAAAGTAAACGTTTAAAATGTGTGAAATGTTGCTGCCGTGTTTATTGAGGAAAGTAATGAATGGTTTCAAAAGCTCGCGATTGCTTGGATTTATTCCAACGCCAGGGAAGCCCCTGATTACATCCTTCGCAGCAAGTTTCTAGATTGAGTCTTCCTCTACTGATTGGTTTTCATGTGTCAAATCAACGAGGATTCACCTACTTAGTTTTGGAGACAGTTTAGTCGACAACACTATCTGTTAATTCAGAGTAATTTTAGTAGGTGAAACTATTATATTAAGAAACTGCTTAAACAACACCTATAAATTTAACACTTGGCATAACTTTAGTCACATTTTTGCCTTAGGATAGTATGCAAATTATCTGCAAACCTTTTTTGTTATTATGTTTATTACCATTGTTAGAGACTTGTTTAATCATACGAGGGATTAAATCCGTAATAATAATTTTCTTACAAAAGATTGTTGTTGACAATGGGAGAGTTTTAGAGTTTAAACTATTATTGAGGAAATTTTCCATAGCAATCCATAACACAGAACATTAGAAAACGAGCTAGCCTAAAGTAATCAGCTCAACCAAACATCACGTAGCTATTAAAGTCAAAATACTTAAAATAAAAACTCTAACGTTCTGTGTTAGGCTCAGGCTACCTTTCACATGAAGACGGGACAGGTTGCAGATCCCGAAAGGTCTTGATCATCTTGCTCACTAACATGGAAAATGTCCGTAATAATATTTTAAACGCTGAAATTAAAACAATTAAGATAATTTTTAATTGGAAAACCGAAATTTTCCGGTCACTTCAGGAAGAAAAAAACTGAAAAGAAGTTGTCGGAAAAGTCCGTTATCATATTAAATTAATCTCCGACACTATAATGAATTTTAAATCTAGGAATTATTAAGAGTAAATGAACAACTACACTTTCAAACGATTGAATAGGTCGTGTTTTGGCAAATCTACTTCAATGATTATTCTAATCCGTTCTATGTTTGATATGTTTCATAATAGAAATCAAGAGGGTTGTATAAATCCTGGTGGTGGTAGCTGATTTCCCCATCAGATTGAAAGTGGTTGTGGGCGGTCTGAAGTAAATATATGGCTCCGGAGTTCATTTGTAAAGCCATTTGAAACCCTCCTTACCACCAACTACTTTCCTTTTAAGAATTCACTTACCATTCTCTTTGTAACATAAAATTACAATAAATTAAATACATTCTGAACATTTTAGTTATTTGTAAACACTTTAAAGCAAACATGATTTTAGATATAGTAAACAAATTTCCTTGAAGTTGTTAACTTTTAAGGGTTAGTAATTGATATTGTAGAAAACAATAAAAGGTGTTTGCGCAAACGTTTAAAATGTTTTATGGTTTTTGTACAAATTTTATTCCAACCTAATGTGTCCTTGTTTGATATAATCTGTTAACAAACAACTGAGCAGTAAACAAAACTGTACTGAAAATAGACGAGGTTTTCGGTCACAACTTTGTTTATCAACCGATCAAAACAAACCTGGTAAAATTATGTAATCTAGTAGTTTTTTTTTCTAAGTTCAAAACATTAAAATAATTGAAATAAATTATTTTTTGATTGGGACTCGATATTGCACTCATAAAAAACTCAACATGATAATAACTTCAACAATAAGACAGCAGCAAACTTTCCAAAAGTCTAAAATTAATTGTAAAATATTTAAAGGGCCTAAGTATATATCAATCAGTAGAAATTTATTTTATCTGTTGGATAAATTTGTGAGACCTATCCTTATACGTTTTAAACAACATTTTATCTTAACCATTGAAAAGAAATTGATGTATCTATTGTCCTTTTATTCAAAAGTGTATAGTTTGTTTTAATTCAATTTCTTCATTTGAGTATTGAAAGATTTCTTCCTATATAGCTGGTAATCATTAATAAAACCTTTCTAAAGTATTTTAACTTAACTTATTTCATTAATATAACACATAAGGTGACACTACTAATAGTTTGATTAGTGGCACTACGTGTTACTACTGCTTGTTTCATTGGCAGTGAGCTCATCTTCATTGCTTTGTTTAATTTGCAGATATCACAACCCTTGTATGTACTGTTGACCCCAGATGACTTGCTGTTCCGTTCGGTAGACAACCTGTGTGTTACTACTTTTCCAATTGACAAATCTAACACTACATACATTTTTTATGCAGTAACTGTGTTGTAAGTATACCTATTTAGTATTTAAAGACGTTTTCAGTGCTAATTTACTATGTTAATCATTTCATTATATATTATTGTTAACCTACTGTAAACACAAACTTTTACTGTTGTTAGCTCTCAAACTTTGTATATTTCCTTTGTAAATTGGTGAATTGCCGTTGGAAAATAAATAAATAATTATAAAACTTTAAGAGCCTGAGAGTTTTATCAGAATGTAGCTTGAAAATACAGGAAAGTCAGTGTTTCAGAGCTGATCTAAGCAACAGTTACCCTAGTAAGTAGTTTGATATAATTATAAGGGTAGATTTTCAATATATGTTCATAGTTACTTTATATTTCAATTATAAAACAGTGTGGCTTTCGAGATTTAAGCATAACCTTTCTTGTTATTTTATAAAATGAAAAACGCTTTGTTGGACCACAAATAACACTACCTAATATAGGCCTACACATCAAATAAAAACTCAATATGAATCCCCTATTAATGCATGGGGTGGATTTTGCATTACTATATCTATATTTTAATACTCCGCTGTAAAAAAGAATAGTTTTACTAAAATAGCTTTTTAGCAATAATAATTCCTGAAATAATTACAGCGTATTGACTTCAAATATTGCTTGGTTGGTTGCCTAATTTGGTTTAAACTAAAGATAACTAACAATTCGTAGTATTTTGGCGTTAGCTCTTTTACTTTATTTAATGGCAAACGTACTTATTTGAAAACCCATACCGTAAAATGTGTCTTTGGTTGTTGACTTCAAATCTAAATTACATCTGCCAAATTTACAATCTTATACAATTACGCCTTTTGTTTTCAGTGTCAATGGAACTTCTGCAACTACTAAAACGATCGCCAAAACTGTGGGAAAGGAACGCTTTTAAGATCAAGTAATTAAACATGCATTCTTTAAAGCACCTTACACACCACACATTAAATTAAAACTAAACACATTCATCTACTCGTAATTTTATTAGTGGAAAAACCACTACTCAATGTAGACAATTTACACCTTAGTAGGAACTCGCAGTTGTGGTAAACGTTTGTACTGTATTGAATCGATTACGTAAAAAACATAGACGTTAGTCAAACATACTGTAGTTTTAATTAACAGTGTACTATTTTTAGGTTAAAACGATAAACCTTCACTCGATATCGCATATTATCCACCATACAAAGGAATTCTATATATTTTCATTTGAAATATGTACCGTTTCAGTCTTTGTTTATTATTCATATTCCTAATTAGATTTCTTTAAATAGGAAGATTGTAATTTTTATTTAAGAAATTAGTAAACTGTCGACTTAATAATAGACAAAAATAATTCAATCGTTAATTTATTAGAACAATGTTAACCTATTTACTTTACCTTTGCCAATAGTTTCAACTTTACCCCAACTGTTTATTCAATGAATAATCCTTATTATATATACATTCCTTGGTTGTCTAATGACTTGAGTAGTCAAATAGTTGTTATAGGTGTTTTACAGTAAAATGGTTTAAATTGTTTTCAGATTTCATGGGGACCATAACGCAGCGGTTTCTATCGAACTTTCGAGACTCCAATACAACTTTGGCGTGTACAAATCTGGAGTTTGGACGTAAGAGCACTTCCTTGGTTTTATACAACGTATTTTCTTTATATTTATAATTAAATCTATTCCTAATTATATATTTATGAATATGATTATACAAACAGTTTGTAAAACTGAGCGCATACATAGTCAGACAGTTCCAGTGCGTTGTTGTAACGACCTAATTGAAGATTGTACCATTAAAACACTGTCTTGTATAAAGCCTTGTAAAACGTGAAGAAAAACAATTAGATTGTCAGATTTTTGTTTATTTTTCAGTTAACCCGAGCCCATCAGTGTTTGTCACTTCCTTCAACAAAACTCCCTTCACCGAAGATATGATTTCTGAGGCGGAGCAGAATTTTAAGTCACTTGGTCTAGACAGAGGACCTCTCTACCAACTGCCGATGAAACTGCCAACTGCTTGTGTACTGAAACGCGGCAGCATTTCCATATTTTCACTTCTTCCAAGTTTCTCTTCTGTAGAGTCATAGTGACTTCTTCCTAGTTGGGGTTCACTTAATTTGCATTTAAACGTAGAGTAGCTGTCAATTGTATACAAAGGAAACGCTAAGAATTTGATAAATAAATACAAGAACTGGATATACTGTATAGAACACGTTTTGAGCATACTTTTAACACTTCATAAACATATGTATATACAGAGCGGTCCAAAAAAAGGTACTTGTCATTTTATGGTAAGAATGTGTTTTTTAGCTGTACAAAACTGACTTTACTTAAAACTAAAATCTAAACATGTTTTCCGTCATTGAGTATCTGAACATGTCTGCAACCATTTTTGAACATTCTTGATGAGTAATATCCGTTAGAACTGATGTAATGATTTGCTTCAGATTTTCAATACTTTGAAAGTGGCCTGAAACACTTTTCCCCTAGTGTTTCCCAGGAAAAAAACACTAAGGATAATATTAGGACTTATCTAAAAAAAATATATATATATATATATATAATAACCCCTCTCATGACTTTTTGTGGAACACTAAAAGAAAAAGTAATTCAGGCCCCCACTTCTAAATATTCAGAATCTGAAGCAAAGCATAACATCAGTTCTAATGGTTATAAATGTCTCAAAAATATTCATGAATGGTTACAATCATGGTGAGACGTATGGAATGTGTCATATTCAATGGCAAAAACATGTTGAGCTTTAAGTTTTTAAAATGAGGTCAATTAGGCCTATGTACGGCTAATAAAAGATATACTCATCACAAAATTACCTGTTTTTAGGCCACTCTGTATATAGTATAGATCTAGAAGCAAGCCGAAAAGAGCAGAGCATTTTAGAGTAACAGGTTTCAAAGGAAATTCGATGAACTCATGCAAGTAGTGCCTTAGCACTTAGCTGCGTGTCGGCCTGGTTATATCCTGCGAAGGTTTATTAAGTTGTTTGTTTGGAAACTGTCTTTATTTAACGTGTAAAATTACTATTCCCACAAGTTTAGTTGTCGTTATTGGTTTTAATACAAGAAAAATTTCAAGTATATCGTAAAAAAAAGACTAATTAAATAAACGCAAACTATAATGTTATGCCAGCCAAATCAAAGTCCAGCCATTTTGCCCTTGTTGACAACACTTTTCTGCAGGATAAGATTAAAAAAAGATTCTCCTCTATGAGTTATAAACTTAAACCAAGTATGCAATTTTCTAAACTTACAACATGTTACGTTAGTTAATATAACACTATTAGTTATTGATACATCCAACTATGACTTTTACCGCAATTTGAGTTCGTTCAATAAAACGTTATATAATAAATTATTATGTTGCCTATATCATCTACCTATCAATATTATGTTACCATTAACCTTTTAAAGTTAAATTTGGTTGTCATTACATTGAATTAATTTAAAACCGAGACAAATAGGAACAAGAGTTTTATTTATAAATATATAAATTGTTTATAAAGTCAAACGACAGTTTTTGTTTTTATTATATATATTTTAAAGTGTTTCTGACCCTGTTTTCAGGTTGTTTGTTTCTAGAATGTTACAAAAAGATTCATTCACTAACAGTCAAACACACAATAATTTTCTTATGTTAACAAACCAATCAACAAATTGTTAAAGAAAAATGGTAAACATCAATTTGATATTAATTCATTTTATTTGTAATAGAATAACATTACAGGCTGTTAATTGATGTGTTGTTTTTGTTGATAAAGCTATGATTAAGCAAATTAAAATTTGCGAAATATAAGCACATTTTAGACTTGTTTTTTGGGTATGTTTTAATATATACATTACTTTTAAAGTTTTAAATAAATAGATAAATAACTCACAGTTGCAAATAAACTAATTTTGGTAATATTTCGGCTTCACCACTATCAAACCAATACATCAACAAAAATTACACTAGGTTTCAAAAAGTACACTAGTTTAAACTCATAATTTGTTAAAAACTTAGGTTTGCAAAATTGCGAGCAGTCAAAAAAGAAAAGGGAAATGATGTTTTATTGTCTCTTGTAAAATTCATATTACATAATAAAACATTTTATGAATATGAAATAATACTCAACACGTGTATATTTTCTATTACATGTTATAAGGCGGAAACAAGTCGCTTTATATTCAAGGCTAGTGATAAAGTGGGTTAAACCTATTTGCCACATACGTGGCACCAGCTGGTTTTCTGCATTCAGGTAAAACTATTATCCCAATATAATTTAATTTAACAATTATGTTATTACAATATATTACATAATAATCGTCTAGACTATATTATTTTATACAGTAGAGTTATAATAAAAACCTTAACGTCTCGTGGTTTCAATTGTACCACTCCTAGTAGGGACGAGTGTGTTGTTTGTAAATATTTACTTTCAATATAATTTGCCTGTAAAAATTCAACTCTTATATCCCTAATTTTGAGGAAACTTTTCGTAGAACGGTTGTAGCATTGAACCATTAAAACCCTCAAGAAACTTTTAAATAAAGGTGGGCCTTGGTAAAGGCTGCATTCCATACCAATAATCAGTCATGGGATATAAGTTATGTGTTTGTATGTAAGCTATCAGTCATCAGTTTGTGTGTCTTAAGTCTAAAGATCAATTTGGAAAATTCCCTTTATGCGATTAAACGATAAATTTGTAACCAGAATATACAGGGTATCACAAACATGTCTAGCGCACTATGCAGAACCGGATTCTACTTACAAAAGTAAGTCGATAATGTCCAGTAATTTCTTTTTATTTCGTCTTAGTTAAGCCGAGTTTTAAAGTTAAATGGAATAAATTGGAATTTGACTTTGAAATTTTTAAATGGCCGCATTTAAAAATTTGATATGTTGGATAAACATATTTTTGGAAATGTTATTAAGAAAACAGTTAAGGTTTAAACGAAGTTTCACAAAATATCTCAATGGGGTGTTAAATTATTACCTATTAGCAAAAATTTACAAAATGCGGATAACGGCTTAGTTGAGCCGAAATCAAAAATATGTTACGAGGCATTTTCGACTAACTTCTGCATGTAAAATCTGGTTCTGCATAGCGTGCTTCAAAGTTTTGTGACACTATGTATATTTGTAACCTTTTAACCTACCCTTAATGGTACAAACATGTTTAACTAGTTTTAGGGGTGAAATAATGTTCGTTGTTTTCTTTGCCGTTCTGACTGGACTTGTGGCGGTCAGCGATGCATTTTGTGGCTCCTGTGACAAAGTAGAAACCATAGACAGAACTGTAAGAGATGTGAGTATTCAAATTACCTTTGTACCTTTTAATAGTATATTTCTTTTATTTTGTAAACTCGTGTGAGCTTATAATAACTAAAACTATACCTAACAGTTATTATAATTTTATACCTCAAGAAATTTCAAGAAAAAATGTGTGGACTGAACCGGGACTCGAACTTGTATGCTGATTACTACACCGGACGGCCTA
The DNA here is from genome assembly GCA_018831715.1 of Matsumurasca onukii. Lineage (NCBI taxonomy): Eukaryota > Metazoa > Arthropoda > Insecta > Hemiptera > Cicadellidae > Matsumurasca > Matsumurasca onukii. The sequence goes on along the minus strand of CM032061.1, from coordinate 52,466,875 downwards.
CCTGTTTATATATTAAAATAGCATAATCTTATAGTGTTATTTTATAACTTTACTATGATATCATATATATCGTTATACAGTAGTGTTACTCGTAATATAGGTGGATGAAAACTTGTCGGTTGCTATAAAATTAAAGATACTTACATAAAATTAAAGATAATTAAAGATACAACTGAGCTTTCAGGTGTGATTATTTCTTTAAACAATCACACTGGTGTCGCTGGTATTACTTGTTAAACAAAATCATCTGTTGGGTAACTGGTTTTATGGTTATACCTGTTTCTTAAACTTTTCAATTAACAGTTTTGTATATCCCAATTGTCAACTAGTAGATTTAAAATGTCAACTAGTAAATATGCATAATTTTATTTTGATACAAGTTTCTTCGTTATTCTTCTTTTTACAACTGATGATGATTATCCTAGAATAATCGAATTGTATTGTACATTTAAACACTGTTTTGCATTTTGGCAGACCTAAAAGTCTTTTTTCAATTATGACAAACCACATAATTTTAAAATCCAAAATAGATACAATATAGTTTTGTTTAGTTATATAATATTCCTTTTCGTGTAACCTTGAGAAGTTGAACCAAATACAATAATAATTATTATTTATGCTATATATTTTATACATAATTAAAACTCGGTCATGTCGAGTACCGTCCAGATTTCCACGTATTTTATTATTATTCGTATGTCTATATGTTTTAGGCGTACTGCAACCAGCCTCTTTTCTTCAACTTTGTACCAGACACTGAGGAAAACAAACTCTTAGACAATGTTTGTAATACGTTCTTTCCACTTCCAGACGATCCAGATACATTCCAGGCCTACCAAGCCCGGGTCTTGTAAGTCAATACCTTATTTATCTAAACTAAGATATCTTAAGCGATAAAATCTACTTCGAAATTGTTTAACCCAATACATACTTTAGAAATCTCGTAAACTTAATTCATAAAATAGTTTTTCTAGTAAGATATTAACTGTGAACCCGTCCTTTATTTAATGTGGTTACTCCGGTGAGCGCTTCGTAAGCCTCTTCGAAAATATAAGATTTTGCCAACGACAGTTCTTTAGAGTGACCTTCAAATCATCACAAATCACTAAGGTTCAGCTTGAAGTTTATTTAGACATTGCATGGCCAGCTAAGGTAAACAAAGGCACGTGTGTAGTGCTTAAAATCTGTGTAAAGCCACCAGTGCGGCCGTCTTTGGTAAAATCATCACACTGACTTTCTAAAGTAATAGATATGTAATAAAATATGTAAAATACCTGTTTTCAAGTTCATTTTAAAATTTCAAAGGCATATACTCTGACTAACAGTATCACAATAGTTCAGTTATGTACGATGGGCAACAACATTTTTTACTCATTACAATAAACATTTTACTCCACAAAATAGGTGAAGGGATTAGCCAACGTTTCACACACAATACACATCAGATAACAAATTCACGACACAGGTAACCATTACATTACATAAAATGAACAAAAACAGATCAAAGAGTCTAAGAACACTGAAATATGTTGCCAAAATAAACAGGTAGAACAAACGACAATTTAAATCCAAAAATCTAACCGACACGACGCCTCAGGAACTGACAAACAACAACGAGATGAATCATCATACGCATCAGACCGCACATGCGGAGAAATATTTACGACGATCAAATAAGTCTAACTAAAAAACACACACAAATCACAACATTTTGGGTATTCATAGTTTCGTACAATTTATATTAGGCTTATAAAATAAGTTTATAAAACATCGTTTCAATAAAATAGAAATAATCAAAATAATTAGTTTTACCAATGCGATAAAATATGTAATCTTAGTTAGTTTAGTTAGCTTTAGTTTTTCCTTCAAGGCATTTTCTATGGGGGATAATTTGTAAACAGCTTGTAACAATGCACTAATTTTCCATACAAAAATGTATATATTTTGTGATGTCCTAATGAGTTAGTTATGTTACGTTACTATAGGGGTTGTAAAAACACGCTTAAAAAGTGTAAACAATAACTAGCATGACTGCCCTGCAAAACTAAAAAATAACAACTCAAATGCTGGATAATATTCCTAAACTTGTAAATCATATTTGAAATATAACTAGGAAACAAAAAAGTAAAAGGTATTTGTTCAAGCCAGTAAGCCATAACTGACTCATATTTACTAGGTCAAGTAACGATTTCTATGTCAAGCATTGTACGATACTGTTTCATGTTCTACATTTTGAAACAAAATACATTCGTGTTTATGGTTATCTGAACAAATCTTCAATTGTTAGATGTGTAAAAGTTTGATACACAAAGGAAAACATGTAACTTACTTTATTTTACAGCTGTGACGGGTCGAGTGACGTCACTTCTTCCATTGTCACTCAAATCTCTTTGGGCGTTGACAGAATTGCAAGTGAGTAAAACAATATTTAATTTCTTTAACGTTTTATAAAAAGTCAGTACAACACTGACGCCTCAGAACTCGTTGTAACGTCAAAGTGATTCTTTTCAAAGTATTATTTACAAGTTATGGACGTGGTGCTGAAACAAACAAACGTTTTCCCCACAACCTCCAATTAGGAAGGCAAACGTTTTTCAATTATCTTTATCACAATTCACTACAATATTTGACAGAAAAAGTTCTCGTATATCAACATATAATATTCCAAAAGAAACAGAAATGTAGTGCTACTTTATAGGCAAGAACACTACTTTGAGATATGAAATAATATTTAAAAAAACTCTTTTCAAGGTCCTAATAAAAACTTTGTAATTAACTGAATCTACAAAGCCTATTTAAAACTATCTAGAAGCTGATAAAAAATACAATAATTTTAAAAGATATCACCTAAATAAGCCTATTTACTTCCCACACGAAAACATAATGGAAAAACTATGTAAATATTATCGTTGTTTTCGTGGGTCTGTTGTTTTTCATTTGTTCTTTGTCTTATGTTTTTGTTTGTATTCCTAGCCTACGCACCTAGTATGCCATGGACGAAATCTTTCTATCTTTGTTTATTATTTTTACGAGTGGGTTATTGAGTTGATGTCTTTGATAGAGTTTTCATAAATGTTCATTGTTCATATCGATATAAACTAATGTTTTACATAGATCTTATTCAACCCGACTATTTGCATTGGTGTTTTATAGGTTAATCCTTATGTGTCTCCTTTGTATGGTAAATACGGTATGGTGGAAAAGGTATTATTTTTGTTACGGTATACTTCGATTTTTATTGAGATGTTCAATTCTCTGTATCTGTAAATGAGCTGGAACTGCCATATTTGGTCAGAGGACAGAAGTGTGTGAGCCTAGCTTTTCTATTAGTTAAGGAATTTAATAAAAACAATGTAAGTTATCGTTTTCTAAAAACTGAAGTGTGTAAACACACTATTAGATTACTAACGCAATTTAACCAACAACTGATGGCCAAAGTTGCAGAATATAAAAGAACGTACAAAAACCAACGTGAAATCCCCTTTAATTTATTTTTATTTTTAACTACTCCTGTGACTGTCAATTAGTTATTCATCATATTAATGTTTCAGCCCCTTTCTTCACGGTGACTGACCACGTGATTGGCTACGCTGGTTGTGACACGTATGTCGTCTACCGTTGTGCTAACTATGGAGGTAAGAACTATTAAATTAGCGTAATTTCACTTTATATTTCTTTAGTTGTAACGTACTGTCTATAACTTGGGTCATACACAGCTTGGTAAATAATAGTGTGTTGCAATCAATGGTGCTCACAGTTTTTATGCTAAACATAACTATTTAAAAGGAACTAAAAACAATATCTTACTTTTTAGTTCGTTCTTTACATCTCAATCTGATTATTTCTTAACTCCTTAATAAACCGTTAAGAAAAGGTTAAAATCGTAAATTAGGATTCGTAAAAAGTAATAAAAGATTTATATAAAAGAAATTATAGAAACTTTTACTTAAGCACATTTATGATTTTGATATTCTTGTGAGGACATTCGCAATTGATTATAATGAATTAATTTATTTATTTTGTACAAAATAAAAATTATTATATTGGCCCACTGTTCTTAAATATATAACGTTTTATTATATTTTAGTTCAAACTACACTACAGCTGCTCTAAAAGGGTAGGGATTCACGAGAATATATCCATAATTTTATAAGTTCTAATTTCGTTTTGTATTCAATCACGCTTGGTTCAATTAACTACTGATATACTTACCATTCGCAGCAGGCTACGTTTTTAAGATGAAAAACTGAGTTCAAATTAAATATTTGTTTAATTTTTTAAGAAGTAAGTTTTTAATGTCTTAGGCTTCTAAATTATGTCAAATCAGTTGTTGTTTTTGACCTTTTAAACTGTTTATAGTCATTGAACCGATTCCGCTTTCAGGTTAAAGTAATCCTACAACCGTATAACTTGAACATGAACTGGCCTAAATTAGCTATCGTTAGCGTAATGGCTTATCACAACAAAACAAAACTTAAAACGAGGCTAAACAACACGGAACATTTAACGACACAGCCTTCAAACAGAGAAACACATCCAACTGGAACTCAAAACACATCCAATGTTGGTACAATCTTTTTCATTAGGCCTAAGTGTTTGTGACAAGTGTTTGCTATCTAGACTAGAATATGTTCTTTGTAATTGCATGATAAACTGTCGATGACCTGAAGTCAACCGTAACTAAGTGGTTCGTCTATGGACGATCGATTAGTAACCTACACTAATTACTCTAGGCCAACTTATGTTCTTACCTTTTAATATATTAAGCAATCTTTAACCTAAAGACGAAATTTGTTTGCTGATTCTTAAACGTCTTGGATATAATAATAATACTTTTAAACTAAGGGGTCAACAGCATGGGAGTGAAATCTTCTCAAGTCTCAAGTAAGTAATTACTAAAAAAAAAACTGTTTAGGTTGTTTCGAGCCCTACGTGTACGGTCTGTCTTCCAACTGTCGTGCTCTTGGGCTCTCCTGCCTACGCAAGGTAGAGGAGATCATCGAGGACCAATGCCTGAGGACTGACAACTACTATGTGCTCCCCATGAAGCTACCGAACCGTTGCGTCACCCAGCAACTGTGCTTGCTGCCACCCAACCCCTTCTTCAATGCCCTTGTTTAGTGCTTTGTATATAGGTGTTACGTTTGATCGTATAGTCCTAAGTTCTAAAAATATATAAATCTTAAAATGTAATTTTGAGTTGAACAACCGTTTCAAATTTCTTAAAAAAATGAATGAAATGTTTATAAAACCTCAATTATAATTAAAATATATATTAAAATGTCTTTTACAAACAATTTCTAATGGCGTATTTTTTATTAAACTCTGTCCCTTTTGTGGATATACTAGACAAGTTCAATATATTACCAACAACTTAATTCATCCGCATACAATGTTTTTATATAATTATTAAAAGCTGATTGGCAGCACACCTTCTTTTATAAAAAACATAAAACTATTTTAAATTTTTGAACAAAAGATTATTTATATCAATTTAGTATACGGAAAATCAGTTAACAATTCATTTCTTTGGGCTTAAATATACAGGTGCTATTATTTAACCATAAATTGTTAAAACAACTAAAGATTACTGCAAACAAAATATAATTCATGTTGCCTCTTTGAGGTGGTGGTTTTGGTTCGACACAACTATAGTTATGTGTTAAAATATTTCTAAATATTATAATAATTTAAAAACTATAAATACATATTAATTAAATTTATTTTTTATGTAGATCAGTTTGTGATGAAAGTTAATAATAATAGTTGTGTACTGGTACGTTGTAGCAATAAATACGACATTCAAAAATATAAATAAAATGAAAGTAAACAGTGTTTTGAACTCAGTAGTTCTCTTTTCCCTAGGGGGTAAAGATTATCAAAACAAACCTTTTTTCCCTTGAATAAAAGTGCAACCTTAGCACATCAGCTACGTCGGTTTGTATCAGCTGATTTTAGAGCAAAACGACAAAATTCATTATAGTTCCCATATTTTATTCAGTCAATTGTTCCTTTACAACAGTGCTTCTTATATTTCCGGGTCCTAATTGTAGGTGACTAAAGACCCATGTCAGTAAAATGCATACATTTTTAAAACAAAACATTAATAGAAAATAAGACTACTAACTATATCTACTGATGAAACTTATAAAACTGATAGTGCAGAACGTAGAATGAATTGGTAGGCTTGTTTTGTTGTTGTGAAGCAAATGACAAAACACAAGCCGGAAACAAGCGTTCATTTCAGCGTTGATAGCATCCACACAGTGGGTGGTCTCATGATGTGTGTTGTGTAGCCACGTTCTATTGTAGTCACTAACACAACTCTCTCAAAAATTTGGAGGGATCAAAAAGGATTTGAGATTTTCAGTAAAGTATTCGTGAGATGTTTATTTTGTTGCTTTTGAAATGATCAATATAATAATTAATTAGTGATTTTTTCTTCTTTTTTCACTTCGATCCACCATTCCTTATAGCAACACGCTGTTTTAAGGGTCAAAGAATCGAACAAAAACCTGCACCTAATTAAGACTTTAGAGGGAAATATTTCTACTCAGTTTAAAAGTTTAAAAAATGTAGTACTAAAAATCTTTTTCAGAGTTGTTTCATAAAATATATTTCAACGCACCTAAACCATTTTACACTGCATATATTTACGGAGTTGGTAAACACATAAACAGATGACGGGTGAATCTTTATCTCCAATTTATATAAAGATAAATCTTCGAATTTCCCTATGTTTTATAATCTAACATGAACTTTATTGTATTGTGTTATGTCTTACCACTTTATAGACATACACGTTTTAGGAGAGTGGGCTTTCTCCGCTTGCGTTTCAATACAATGGCTCGTCAATCTGTACATTTAGTATTGTAAATATATACGGAAAGAATAGTATAATAAAATTAGATTATTACAAATGTAATACGACGCTAACAATGCTCGATCGATTGTTCAAAAGTGTGATAATAGGGATGAAGCTTTGATGGAAGGAAGCGAGATTTAGGTCAAGATTTTGAGAACCCGCTACAATACTATTATTTAAAATATTCAATTTGTACAGTTAATATTAACACAACAAACTAATTTTTCTAAGGCGAATGCTTTGTAAAAATAGATGATTCAAATAATTTTAAAATTATAAAACCTTTCATGATTTTGTTTTCAAGGTAGTTTTTGCCATCTAAGGCATCTACAAAATAACAGTTTAGTACTAACGAAGATTAGTTTATTTTTGTAAACTCAGATGCCTTGGCCCCATAAAAAACTAGGACTTTTAAATCAAATCTTTTGAACACGTCAAATTTATTGAAGTCAATAATTAAGTCAATCAAGGTTTAAAACAGTTAGGTGACATATTTTATCAGTCAACTTGATCTCTAAAACAGTAACATCTAGTAAACGATATGCGTACAGGTTGAAGTTACAAAGCACTTGATTGTTGTTCTTGTTTGAATAACAAAGAGTGACAGTTAAGCCCGGAAGCAAGCGTTCATTTCAGCGTTGATATTGTCCACAGAGCAGCGGATCTGTTGATGAGTGTTGTGTTTATCTCATTGTACTAGCAAATACAACTTCCAGAATCATCCTCGATAACCCCTCTCGTAGTGTAAATGTTGTGTTCCAGATTTGTCAACAGGCTTAATCTTCATTGCATAATAATTATGCAAACGAATGTCTTAAAAATATGTTGTAAAAAAATAACTTGACTAATTAGATCTATGTAACTTATTTGCTTGATGTATCCGTTTGTGTGCTATCATGAAATGTTTTAAGGAAATATTTTTCAGTCAGCTGGGATCAAATCCATTCCGAAACAGGTAAATGCCATTGAAATTTTCGACGCCCATGAACTCACCAACCTTTTTGATGTTACTTCCATTATCTTTGTGGTATTCATTACTATGAAATGAAAACATATTGTACTGTTGAACCACATTAATTTGAATTTTTATTAGTTATGTTTCACCTCAGCATTATCAGTATAAATAGGTCGATGGGCTGGTTATTTATTATATGCACACCTTTGCTATGGGCAGATACATTATTCCGTAACTTTATTTTGTGGAAATTACCTGTAAAAACACATGCTAATCAATCATTATATAGATTTTTACTTCAACACTTTTTACATGTCTAATTATTTCTATCGTCGGTTTTACGGCGATTTATACTGATTATGCTGAGGCAAAACATGTTAACAAAAGTAAACAATGCTTTTTAAACCAATTTGAACCAACATTTTACTTTTGGAGTTAGATTTTATGTACATGGGGCGCAGCGTCAGTCACTACCCTTGCGAACACATTCCGTTCACGTGTGGTAGTTTGCACCCTTCCATCGCCTGCCATCTACCTTAAGGCAAAACATGGTGGGTTCTTGGTCAGGATTAAGCTACCTTTTTCTGACTCTAATTATCGGCTTAAAAGATGCAGAGTTCGTTGTCTGCTGAAATTGGAGCTGTAGGAGGTAAATATCGTTTCCTCCAATTCCTCAAAATGCACGTCTATAAGCTATTAGGAATGATCGAATATGTATTTTAAATTTTGCATGTTTACAAAAAAATCATTCAACAAGACTTTCAATTTAATTTATAGAAACTATTCAGTAGCGAACTTCAATTAGCAGATCGGCGTCAGTAGTTGGTAAAGTTTAAGCTTTTCCAGTTTGATCTTCTTTTCTAGGCACAATGGAACCGCTTTTGAAAGTGTAAATAAAATGAAAATGCCTAATTTTGTTTTTTTTTAAGTTTCAGTTTTTAGTCTTGATTGCCATTAAATATACGCTGGCCAAAATGTTTAAAAATAACGTGCCCCTGAAAGCAAATTCGAATTGAAAGTGTTTATTGAAATTATTATAACCATCTCGAACAGAATAGTAAAAAACTAACAAGTTTCACAGGTCACCTTTGATCCGTTATAATTTTGACTATTTAGGGTCAGTGCGAGTTTAAATCTTCAGTAAATAACAGAACAAAGACATTTGGCTAAAAATAAATGTGTCTTGAAAATATAGTTTTACCCTCCAGTTAACCGCAGTTAAGAAGAGAACAAATGCGGTACGATACAGGCAACTTCACTTTCCTTTCTAAATAAATATTGGTTTTACGGCTGTTATAATTTACTGCTTGGTTAAGGTTGTTAGATAACTTTCAACGCTGATGTCTTTGCTCGAAGCTTTATGAAGCATTGTAGGTAGTATAATTTTTATTTTGTGACAGTCAAGTCCTATTTATTTAGTTTCTCGTCCACATAGTAGTTTATACGATAAGTGAATTTTCTGACTTTGGATTAATATTTTATCAAGCATGCCTTTTTTAACGAGATCAACTATTCTTTTAGAGTTTAGTTGTAACTATTTGGATTTAACGGACTTAAATATTTGTCATGATATGATTGATTTTATGCATGGTGATAAAACTTAGGTCAGACTAGTGGATATCTGAATTGATCAGTTGAAACCATATAATAAAGTATTCTTAATAATTTTAATTTATTAATTGACAAACATAATTAATATTTCTATTTTCTACGATTTATAATGTTTTATATCGCAAAAGTAACTAAACTTTTTCATGTTACAATTAAGCCGCAAGATAGGACCAAATATTGTCTTTTGTACTTTGTTTGTATGTTTTAGATAAGTATGCGACTACAGGTTTTGATATGCCTGGGTCTATACATATGTGTAGCAAGTGCAGCAAAGAAAAATATTCACGTTCACAAAAATAACAAACACTGTAACAAGAGATTGAATATTGTCAACTTCAGTCTTCGAGAGGTAAGTGTTGAATTTACGGGTTTAGTTTAATTATAGAATGCTGTTGAACCATTTTCAGTTTAACTGAATGTTAGTATTTGTTTGAACCAGTTTTACCTAGTTTGGGAATGAAGCCTAAAGGTTAGCCACTGGTTTACTTCTGACATCTAACCATTTATAGGTAACTATGATCTCTATTTACAAAATCGTTAAAAGGCCTCTAGGAGTGGTGCCGACACTGAGCTAGTTTAACACAGTGAAGAAGATTCAAGAGATATAGTTTTCTTAATGTCGGATAAGTTTTAAACCATGTTTTAAAACTATTCAAATTACTTTAAATGCGGTTAATACATGAAAAAGCAAGGGTGAAATCATTGAAAATAACTTACTAGTCCTCATTACATTGTTAAAGAGGTTGCACTATTCTGGGGTAGTTTCCATATACAATAATTTTTTTTAAACACCGCAGGTCAACTTGTATAACCTCCTTGCTTCTCTAAAGTTCGTTAAAAATCCCTCGTAGGCAGGTGAGAGTACCAGAACAATTATTTACAAGTTCGTTTAGTCTTGGATAAAACCAATTGTATTGATAAGTCCAAAGTTATTTATTTCGTGACATACAAGAAATGAGTATTCGAGACATTCAATACTAAGTAGAAAGTTTTTTTCAATTATGACAACTTGGTTTCATTATATAAAACCAAATGTACTTTAATACAAATATTTTTCAGAGTTACTGTGAACAACCACTGTTTGTCAATTTTGTTCAAAAGACCGATGAAAACTTGATGTTAGACAACATATGTCACACGTTTTTCCCGCTGCCCGATGACACGACGACGTTTCAAGTTTATATCTCAAAAGTTTAGTAAGTATTTTATATAGCTTTGAGATATTGTATGTGCATTACAATTAAAAGCAAAACATAGTTATATTTATGTTGTGTTAAAACGGGTAATACTACGGTTCTTTTGTCCGATAATTTTTATTTGATAACAGAAATAGCAAATTTTTTAAAACTTGAGATACTAGATGGATTAAAAAAAGTTTCTTGTCTGAAATATGTTTAATAAGATATGGTAAAAATTGTTTCTGTAAATCTACGTTATGAGCTTGCTGTTGTCAAATGTGATGTAAACTTTACCCCTTTCGCAAAATCACACTTTGTGCAGAAATCAACCTTCAACGAACCAAAGTGTACACGTGAGTTTAAATTGTTCATCCAGTACTTAACACATGGTGATTACCGAGTTTGTATGTATAATTTAAACTGACTCTGTTCCAGTGTTGACGGCTCAACTGAGTTAATATCCTTCATTTCAACACAAATGGAAACAGGAATATCTAAGTTTGGATGTAAGTATTTTAGCGTTACAAATGATAATTATAATATACTAAGTAAGTTATTCGATCGTATAATGCTAACATCAAATAATCGTTTGCTGAAAAAACTACTCTATTACATAATATATTTTCAGCATAGTCTAAGTATGTTGTTTGGCTCATTTAATAAACCTGTTTTAGGTCCTTTTTGTACTTTTACTGACACTGTTTTTGGCTACGCTGGCTGTGACACACATCTTGTATACCGTTGTGAAGAGTATGGAGGTATGTATTTATACGTAGGAAAGTATTTCATAGTTACGAGTATAAATGATTTCATATATTGTGATGTGATTTTAAATAAGTATAATAAAAATAATTGATCTGTAAAGAATTGTTTAACGAATTGTGTTCTGTTCTTTGTTAAAAATGATGGACTTACATTAGATTAACTATGATTAGCTAATGACCACGGCATATGTTGGGTGATAATATAAAGAATGTTTTAAAGTAGCACTAGTACAAAGAAAACCAGTTTGGTTTGAAGACAATTTGCTTACACTTTAGAAGCAACCTTTAGTTTAGGTTTTTATGAGAGAAGAAATTAATCTATTTGATATACTAGTACAATTAATACATAAATGATTAGAAAACGTATAACTGACATAAAGGTAATCTCTAACAAACGCTTAGACTGAAAGTCTAAGTTGCCTACGGTTACATAACTTACAGGACAAGAACACAAAAAGCTAAAGCTGAGGCATAAACCCTCTAGATATATTGTATGGTACAATGAATGTTTTCCTCAATAATATAATATCTATATCAATGGTAAAATTAACAAAGATAGACTAAGTTTACATTGCACAATATCGAGCATTCAGTTATCCTGATACCGACTTAATAAAGAGTTTATATGAAACTCTATTAAACGTGCTAAATCAAACTGTACATTGAATTTCGTAATTTTAAGTGTGTGTTTAGCAAACTATACATAAAGAACATTTATTTAATAAATGTGCACCTTCTTATTCCATAAATAAGCTGCACAATTGCAAAAAAATGTTTTAACACAAAAATTTAAATATGAGATTATGAGTTTTCTAAATTATACAGAAGATTTCTTAAAATTGGATGCTGGATATGATTGCAATCGTTGAAATTTCAAATAACACTTGATTTTCTAATTTAAAGGTTGTCCAAATGTCACTTAAGAATTTAGGTATAGTCCCTCTTGAGCCAATTAGTAGTCCAAATTGTTCGATGTTATCAATTTTGTATTTTTCTTGAAAGAATTGTTTGGTATTATCGTAAATTTTCTTTTTTTCTTCATGTACTTTTGATGGTTGGGATTTGTTCTTTTCAAAACGGATCGTTAGGTCAAAAATGTAGTCTAATTGGGGTTTTCTGTTGATTGTCAAGATGTCAGCTCGGCGAATAGATCCATGATCAGCTAAACGTTCAATTTCTTCGTAGACTTCATAACCTTTTCTCTTTAAGATATTTGCCACTAAACCTCTGATTTTATGATGTCTTTGGTATAATGATAATAATAATTATAATTATCATGATAATATAGGGTTTATCTTAAAAGTTACGTTATTATTTACACTTAACACCGTCCTACCGTAGTAAAGGTAAACAAAAAAGGTACATTTTGTCTGGTCTAAGGCAAAGTTAGAACTACAAAGACCTTTCTACCACTCAACCTCAATCTTTATCTAGCGTACCACAATAGTCACGTTACAATTGTAAGTGGTGACTGAAACAAAAGTGATGAACTCCAGAGCCGTGCTTGATTCCATAATGCAATCGTTTAGTTAAATAATCTGAATCGATTTGACAATAATATAACTAACAATATAATTGCTTATACAGACTGCGGCGCCTTGGACGGCACTCTTGTATTCGGGTTGTCAACTGCCTGCAAGCCTCTAGGCATCTCCTGCCTGCGGCGAGTAGAAGAGCTGGTGAACGAGAACAAAATCAACGTGAAGGACTTCTACCTGTTGCCTATGCAGTTGCCTAACCGCTGTGTCACCCAGCAAATCTGTATGAAACCAGAGAACCCGTTCTTCAACCACTTGCCCGGGCACAGGGGCAAGAGACACAGTATCACCATCGTCGACTAAACTCTTAGAGGAAAGCTTTACTGAAAATACACACAACATTCAAGGAGTTACCGAAATTCGGATGAAAGTGCCAAGTTTCGTTTGAAGAAGTAACTGATCTTTGTATCACTGAGAAGATACACATGTTCTCCTGACCCTAGTTAGTCCAATATTCAAAAGTTCAAAACTTAACTATTCTTTTATAATCATTTAAATATATAAATAATTCTTTTATACTCCTTTAGCTAGCATCTTTATCAAGAATTGTGGATGTTGTATTTCTTTGAACTATATTATAAAATAAATAAACCCTTTATTTTATAACGATTCAAAAATATTATATGTACTAGATCCTAGGTACATAACATGTTCATACAATTGTCTGAAAAAAACAAATTCGACTAAATGCACAACGTTATTTACAACTGTATTGTTTTTAATTACACTTATTTATTTAAGCACATATTTATAATTACCCTAAAGGTTATCAATACTTTTTGTAATATGTTGTAGGTTACTAAATTTCTTAACTATAATAGTTTTGTAAATAAAATTTGAAAACTTGGCTCGATCTAATTTTTTATAACTGTTGTATGTGCATAGTTCAATGGACCTTTTAAGTTTAAGTTTCTTACAGAAAGAGGCTTGTGTGTTAAATAGTAAATGCGTAAATGTGGTATTATTGGTTAAAGCAAAGTACATTATACAAGTTAAATGCTAAAAGCTCATGATAGCATATTTTTACCAGGTTATTAACGTTAAAGTTGACTACTTATGTTTAAGCTAAAGCTAAAGCTTAAGTTTGAGTTAAAACTACTGATACGATTTTTGAACGTCCAAGATGCAGCCAAACTTGTTAAATGAGTATGAATCAAAAAGGTAAAAATTGTGTGTTGAATGAAATGAACTCTTTTCATGCTACAAATAATATAGAGACATAGTTTTTAACTTTAAACTTTGAAACATTTGCAAAGCCCTTCAATCATTCATCCAGTAATGACATGTTGTCATATTGCTTTAGTTAATTGACTTTATTATCACGTTGTATAATTGACAGCATACAAGAGCACTAATACACATTTAAGTGTATTATTCAATATTGCAAACGAGGAAAGGTTACAACCTGCTGTTTAGTACAGATATCTTTGATGACACAACGAAGTTAGTTACTCGTTTGCTGAAGTAAAACCAAGCTTAATATTAAAATTCTTTTAACGGAAAATTCAATCAAATAAAAAATCAAAGAAAAGATAAAAGTTTAGACAAAATCATTAAAGCAAAATAGTATTTGTTTTAATACAAAAAGTTAACATCAAAACTTACCTAGTAAAGAAGATTTTGAGGTGAAAACAAGGCGTTATAGAAGTAAGTTCACTGTGAAGTAGTTAAGTATGTAGTGTTATGTGAAACTATATCTTTTTTATGAGGGGAGCTTCAATTTTATCGAAAGGTTCGAATAGATGAATATTTTATGTCTCACTTCCTTAGACGATGATCTACTACTCAGAATTTTAGTTAAAATTTGAATGTTTGTACAGCCAGATTACACCTGTTCGAAGAAATTTTTCAGCTAGTCTGTTAATAATGAGATTGGCGAAAACGTACTCGTATTGTTAAATCACTGACACTTATGTGGATTTATTTGTTGTTATCATAGACACAGCCGGATTCATAGTCTCGTAACTGAGTTGCGCAATTATTATAAGTCATGAGGGGAGAATCGTACAAAGTAACATGGACGTATAGAGTATATTGCGGCATAGTTTAGTTTATATTTTATTTCAGAAATAAACGTGACAGATTTAATGTGGTTTAAAATAATAGCATGGATATTATATCGTTCACCATTTAGCCAAATAAACATTTCATCATCTTTTTTAACTATTTTAAAGGTTTAATAAATGTCATTTTTTAAACTTTACAATAGTAACACCGATACTGGTAGTGTCGTATACATTCGCATGATTGTTACAAGCCTACAACAGAATTTTCTCATTCATACTACACTTTTAAGAATGTTATCAAAAATCACATAATTAAATGGCGTTTAGTATTGCTTTGAAATAAATGTGAGGAATTCTTCAAAAATGTGTAATTTGAGGCAACATATTGTATACCATTTGCTTTTGCCATCCATGAACGTTGAACATTTTCAAAACTACTCACATTTTAAGAATATGGAAAATGTTACAACGACTAAATAATAGTATTAAAGTGAAATTCGTAGTTTTCCAATTAGGAATTATGTCTTGACTGAGAAGATAATAAATCTGGGAAAAAGTACTGAATTTGAACAGATTTGTTCATAATTTGAGATTTTTTATGTAGTTTAAAATATAAGTGTCACGTTCAAATTTTATGCTAACCAAAGTATCGAGCTTCACTTCTTTGAAGGGAGAGATCAATCGGGCCAAAGTTCATTTTAATTTATATGTAAATGAAGTTATTTCATCGAGCTCTCCATGTCTTATCCATTTATTTTACTCAAGCTATCTGAAATAAATCAACACATTTCCCTCGTTGGGAGCTTTATTTTAATACGTAAAGTGATTGCCGTTTAATACTTAGTTATTCAACGTGTAATGCGTCACTAGTAGAAATTACCGTGCATACCTAAAGGCAAAACTTTGTATAGTGGCGGCACACTATTGCACTGCAAACACTGGAGTATAATCAGCATTTCTTGAAATGATACAATCTGGAATACACATAACCGAAGGGTATCTGGAGCTAGGCTATCTGAAAGATTTAACTATTCTGAACACGATTTAGATATTAGATTTTCTAGTAACAAACCTCTAATTGCCATTCAAGTCATAGCCACGTTTCGAATTTCATTGAACATCGTGGAAAATGTTCTGTTCATCGTACGTAGAAGCACATACCTACAATTTTTATATTAAGTGTAATTCATTGCAAAGGTTTGTAACTTTTACCCTAATTCACCTTAAGAATAACTTAGATATTAGGTTAAACTTTAGATATTGCACAACTACACGTTAAACCTTTAACATATTAAGCTTACAACAAACGGCTTTAAAACTCAGAACTTTGGAAATCACGATAAAAAAATCTAACCACATAATAAGCACACAGCATACATCATAAGGAAAACTGTAATTTGTATCGAGCAATGCGAGTAAATCTTTCCATATGTTTTCTGGATCTTACCCTCTTCTCTTCTTACCGAATCTTCAACTAAAAACATGATGGAAATAAAAATAAGTTCGACATTTTGAAAGAAATCGTTTGAAAGAAGATGCGGATATTTTTGCTCACTAACGATGGACAGTTTCTGCAATAATAATTGTTCAACTTCTGAAAAAGAAGAACTTGGTTTACCCGTAAATAAGGGATCGTCAACACCGTACTTGTAGCTTGTCACTTGCACATAGATCCTGACAAATATAAGGACTTTTAAGAATGTCAAAGCCGATTTTGTACCGTTTGGTGGAATTTGTTAACCCTCTCATATCAAGGAAGGACACCAACTTAGCATTGAGTGCTAATAAATAGATTCTAATAACTTCCTTTAAGAAATGGCTGCTATATAAAAAAGCACAAGCGAACCCGTATTGACACTATGGTGTTCTGTTTAGACTTAAGTAAGCACTTTAATAACTTTATTAAAGCTATAACTGAGCATAACTAAGTTTTAAAACCATTTTAAACGTAAAACCCCAATATGAGAACGCTGTTTTTATTCTGTGAACACGAGTTTCAACAAATCAATGAAACTGCAGTTTCATGAAACGCAGGGTACACGGACCTGTGTTAATCTAACCTATCTGTTGCAAGGAACTCTCCATTGTGCATCCTGCCTTGTATAATTTATTGCTGAATATTGTTAATTGTACTCAAACTCTTAGCAACATTCTGATGTCTCTGGGTCATTTTATGAAAAAAGGCATTGCAACCTTTGACCAGTTTTGGTCTAGCTTACTGTTATTACATTAACAATAACGAAGAAGCTTCAACCCAAGCAGAATGCTCAGTAGCATAATTTATTTACGTACAGAGAGTATCATAAAATAAACACTCTCGGCTGTGTTATCTTTATATATGACATATCGGTTGATAGTGTGTGCTTGCTAGGCAATATCACGATAGAAGCCTACGGCAGGAGGCTTTTTGGATAATATAGTAGGCCTAGATTAAGAACCACGTAAGTATGATTGGGAATGTCCTTGTTTAATACTTTGTTGTATATTTGATTCCAATATGATTGCAACTGTCATTGTTATCCCGGTGGCTAAGGATGCACGCCGAAAAATATGGATTGCATATAGATAACATATCAGTATTCAAATTGACTCATGGACTTTTAAAATCGTGTGGTGGTCTTAAGAACTAAATTGTTTTAATTATGTTATTTCACTTGTTTTGTATTTTAATATATACTTTATAAAGTTATGCAAGCGAAAGATCAGTTTATAAAACATATCAGTTTGAAACCAGTAAAAGCTTTTGACTATGTTAATAAACGTTTGTTTCCTTACACGTTTAATATCAAAATAAAAATACAAGTAGAATCAGGAAGTTATTAAGAACACTCTCTTATTAAGCCTAATAACTTTTATACTTTGAAAAATTAATATTTTCTTTTAGATTATTTAAGCATAGTAGGCTCAAACTTACTTTTAATTGAGTCATGCACGAAATATTGTATCATGCGACATTTAGTTAAGCTCTAAATTATAATAGATTTTTACCATTATTAACATGAATATCACACGTTTGAAGACACATGCATCAAGAACGAGTGTATGATTGAAGTTTTAAAGGATAATTGAAGTAAAAACCATTAATCCAGTGAACGGGTAGATTTCGTGGATAATGTTAAATAATTTTAAAGTTTTAATAAACGTGGACAATAAAATTAACAGAGAGCAATAAAGGTAACACAAAGTTCGGCATGTTAAACATTATCTTTTAAAATTTCAATTAGATCTCAAACTTTTCTTCATCTTTATAATGGCAAACAATCTTAATGGAGACAACTGTGTTGCTTGGTAATTTAATGTATAATAATATTTTGATTGTTTATCGTATTTAAAATGTACATTTGTACTTTATTAAAACCACCTAACACCTTCTAATGGTACTCCTTTGAATTTACGTGAAAGAACATCTAATTTTTATTAGAATTTGACGATAGAGCCTACTGAAAAAGGTCAAAATGTACTGTTTATCCGAAATATTTGTTTTCAGTAATTATGTTCCTGCCTGGCTCGCTACTGTCAGTCTTTTCGACTTTAGCCATATTGTTACACGGTGGAGATGCCACTTTCTTAGGCTGCTATGACGTGGAGACCATCAACCGATGGGAACTAAGAGACGTAAGGAACAGGTGTAAATGTTTTAATTTTGAATTGTAAATTCAAAGCTCGGGTATTTTATTTAATTATCTTAACTTAAGGGTATTTCAAGTAAATGATAGAACTATTTTACAAACTAATAATGCTATCATAGTTTGGATCAAGCAAGTAATGTGATTGGAACCTATTCTAAAAGGACAAAACAGGTAAACAAGATTAAGAAAAATTATTAAATTGCCAGATCGTAGACTGTTTACAGGAACCACGGTGGAAGAAATTTTGAGTTATTGAATGAATGAAGGTTGACCCAACTATAACAACTAGGAAATGGTATTTCTAGAAAAATACGAGTACTATTAACATGTTTACCAACGATGCTTTCTATCTAAGCTCTACTACAAGTTAAATAATGCTTAATTCTATTTTGGATAACCCAAAGATCATAACTTTAGAATTCCTGAAACAAAAATTCAACAATCAGTAAGAAACCACCCGACTAAAACGTTGACTATGTGTCTTTTGTTCAGCATACTTTTAAACAAACCACTGTTGCATGTAGTTTTGGAGGAACACCGTATATTATACTGTACGTTTGTTTTAGCAATATTGTGAACAACCCTTGTTCCAAAACTTCCTGCCCAGGACGGACGAGAACGAGCTTCTCGACAATGTCTGCATGACCTACTTCCCCTTGCCAGATGACCCCGATACCTTCCAGGTTTACATATCAAAGTCTAGTAAGTTTAAAACAGGTGTTTTTTGTAATTAAAAATTGCAATAAAGGGATTATACGCAATCCCATATACGAGGTTTGTTTCCAACGTGATGAGAGCGTTGTTGAGTTTTATTTGAATTCAAAGCTCTCAGTGAAGAGGTGTGCATTATTGAAAAATCCACATTTTCCCTATTGTTTTGCCTCGCTTTTTCCGTTGTTAAATAATACCATATGAATATTAAAATGTTATATCATGGGAAAAACAGAACGTAAGGTACATCCTTATTCGTCATATAGTGTAAAACCTTAAAATTGACTTTATAATAGTATATGGCTTTTTATTTCCACCCACAGAACAGCTAAATAATTATGATTGTATAATATATTTGTTTTCAAGTACAGGCGTTTGTTTAACACAAAGTTACTTTTCAGTTGCGATGGTTCAAATGACGTGACGTCACAAATCAGAACACAGATAGAACGAGGAATAGTCAGAGGGGCAAGTAAGGACCGTCAATTTTATAGTTTATAGTTTTACGATGACAACACTTTCTGTTATTAAACCTTAACAGGAAGTTGAATGATTTATATGAATAATTAGATGTTATAATTATGTATGTTTATTGCTTTATACCAATCTAAATTTTGAATTGAAAATTTCGCCTGAATTCCACAAGTACAATTTGTTTCAAAATATCAAAAAAAAGCTAAAAAGGACAGGTCTAATCCAAACAGGTTTGAAAAAAAACTGAATCCAAGGTTTAATAATTAATCGTAAAGTCTAATTACGTTTTATTATATTATCAGAAACTCCTTATGAAATGGTTTTATGGTTTCCAAATTTAATTTGATTTAGGTTTGGTTAGTTTTTTTAATAGAGTTGTTTTTTTTTGGAGATAGTTTTCATAATAGCAACAAAAATAAAGTGTAAAAGGGTAAGGAACCATTAGAGGTTTAATAGATTTAGATTATTTTAAACATAAGTAAGAGATGCAATATTATTTCTAGATTTATTTGTATCAACTTATAATTTATATTACGCTTGTATTTGTTTTTTCACTAATCTTTCCTCTGGTATTATTTTTAGCTCCATTTGAGACCTTCACTGAGTACACTTTTGGTTACGCTGGCTGTGACACTTATCTAATCTACAAGTGTGAGAACTATGGAGGTACGTTCGGACAATATAGGTCTTTTGAGCCCAAAACCCGTCAATGAAGTGTATGGTAATGTTACTTTAGCTATAAATAGAATAATCCATGCAGCCTTGTTTAGACTGGAATTTAAAAAACTGGTGAAAACAACCTAAAAAACAAGGATGTTGTAAACGATATGCTGACCCTAGACGTTCTAGTAAATTGAAATATATTCTTGTAATCTACCTGTATTTTCCGTTTCAATAACAACAATATGAGTATCTACATCATTTGTCCTGTTGTTGTTATGTAGCATTTGTTAGGATACTTTGTTTTCACATGAAAACCCTGTTGGCTTGCCTGTTACGATAATTTACATATTAAGTTATACAAAGCAAATCACCCGAATCATAAAATTCAATTGAAATAAAAACAACGAAGCTAAAGTACTTGATGAGTTCAACTTTTTTTACTTTCAGGAGAGGGAGGTTGCGTCCAAATCTTCGGCGTGTCTCCCCAATGCCGCGCCATCGGTCTCTCCTGCTTGAGAAAGGTTGAGGAGATTGTCAGAGACAACTGTCTCCCTGAGCAGGACTACTATGTGCTCCCCATGAAGCTCCCGAACCGTTGCGTCACTCAACAGCTGTGCCTTCAACCCCCCAACCCCTTCTTCAACCACCTCGCCGGACCCGGGGTCGCTCTCATCTAAGACACAATACATACTAGTTGCTAAGTAATCATTGAGTCTCTTTTTCCTTGTCCTAGAAAATGTAGTGAGATTGTGGTTGGATTGCATGGTTTGCTTTATGTATCGACTTAATAAAATTACGTAGTTGGTTTTATTTATTCGTTTTAGTATAGAACAACATCAGTTAACAATAGCAAGTTAAAATACTATTAACCGTATCTTAAATCATTGTGAAAGAGCAAATCCGGTGCAGGTTATTATCGTAAGTGACTCCGGAGCTGATAACTTCGGTGGTTTGGGTTCGATCCCCGCATTCACCACTTATAATTTAAAAAGTGTATATTTGCTAACGCCAGGTGAAGGTTGATGTTAAGTGGTAGAAAGGACTTCGTAGTCCTTACTTCGCCTCGTTAAACAAGACAAACCTTACCTTTTAAAAGAGAAGTTATTTACGCAGTGAGAAGTTACCATTTAAACAGTGGGGACAATGGGATAGGCATATTAGTACAATAACGTAAAGGTCACATTTGAATTGAAGCACTTCTATCTAAGATAAACATAAACATTTTATTGTCACAGTACAAAAGTATTTGCGTTGACAAAACTATTAACAAAAACTACAACAAAGACTAAGGTCAAAACTTTACAACAATAAAAATATAAGATAGAATAAATACAGTGAAGTAACCTTAATGAAATAATAGTAAACATTTTGATAACAGGTTTTAAAGTCAAATACTAAAACCAATCTAGAGGTTTGTAGATATAACTATATGTACCGAAAAATCCTAAACCATTTCTGACAAATCATCTTGTAAAACAGTAATCTATTTTTGCTGTTAAAATATGAAACCATATCTTTTGAGTTTCACTTGGGGTTGTGCAATATCCTAGTTAAAATCATAGCACAGGAACAGTAAATCAATTATTTAAACAGGTGACGACAGCGTAACAAGGTGAAAAAATGTACATTTAAAATTGTTATGAGGATTGCAAAAGTGGCTTGTAAAACAACCAAAGAATATATGTTTGATTTATTTTAGTGACATTAGTAAACATAATGAATTTATTTATTTATTGAAAACCTGCAAATATTTTTGTGCTCAAAATTAAATATAAAGTATGAAACACCTTTATATGCACGTATTATGAGATGTTTTTTAGTAATTTAATAATCACATCAGTGATCATATCAGTCTTTAATTATCATATCATATATGTAATGAATGACACTAAAAATCATTGGTGTATTAAAATACAAATAAATAAAAATTGTGTAATATTTAAAATAAGATTAGTTACATGGGAAGAAATATGTCATAATAAACCATTTTATAACATTAATTCACAACAAATAAAAGGTTTAGGTCAAAACTTTACAACAACAAAAATATAAACAATCAGTTGAATACAGATATGAATAACTGAACCGAGATTGTTTATGGTAAATTAACAACCACGCATATATATCATAGTTAAATTATGAAGTAGAATTATATGTTCATAGGAAAATGTACAAGACATTCTGATTACAATGCAGTTCTAGTTCTTGATAATGAAGTCGGTAAACAGGAGAAACTCTGGAGAAATCTGAGAGTTGATTTAGGATTCTGATTGCCCCGGAGCAAACAGAAGAGATTCTTAAAAACCTACAAGTTCTTGATTTATCATTTCTTCACAAAAACATCTGTGAACTAAACGATGCTTAGAATACTTACTGTTGCCAGCAGAGTATTTTGAAAGGGTTTACCTTGTATTATTTCAAGCTCTATTAAATATGCTATCGTCATATTGAGAGTTAATACTGTTATGATTTGATTAAAAATAAAATTTTAGCACTCTTGTAGCAAGTATTAGTTTGAAGGATTAATTTTGAGGAAATAGAAGACTTTTATTTAATTTATATCTGGAATGTGTATGTTATTGTGCATTACTTTTATTTACTTAAAACCAAACGTCAATATTGTTAGCGTTACGGTTTGACAAATACACTATAAAGTCAGTCTATCTAGTCATAATTATGTTATTGAGAAGTTTTTTCCAATAACTGTATTTTATATTTCGAATTCCGATAAGAGGAAAGGCATTTTTACCGATTTGCAACTGCAGTAATATCTTTTTATATGCAAAAATACTTTGTTTCTAAAAGGATACCATTTGATACGAGATCAAGTTAACGTCCGAGGCGCAGCCGAAATAACAAGTCAGACAATAATGTTTTGTATTAATAGTATATTTCATCACTAGGTCCATAAGTGACACTTTTTGACACTAGGTTAAGATAAATGACCGAGGGTCAAAAAGAAGCTTTCAGGCTGATTTATTAACGATAATTTTAATGCTAATGGTGAACATTATAATCGGAAATAAATATCAATCAAAATTTAATATTATAAAGAAACGATTAAGTATACATTGTTTTGAACTCAGTAATCTAATTCATAAAGTTTTGAGGAAACAGCTGTTACACTGATTGATTAAAGGTCAATGTTAAAATTCAAAACGTAGAAACTAACTCGTTAAACCACCATGCCACAGAAAGATCATTAAAGTGAGCTTTTTCTCCCTAAAGTGAAAAACATCATTAAAACAATAATTTATTTACCCATGTGTAAAAGTTACACTTTAGCATGTCAATACATGTTTTAAAACACCGGCTTTCAGATCAAAATAACAAATATATGATTGGGGCATTAGTTTTTAACACATTGACAATTATAAAAACCTTGAAGATTTTTGTATCAAACGATAATTTGACTGTTAAAAACTGAATTTTCAGTTCAATGGTTGATTGACTTGTGTTAGTCTTTCACAAAGCTCTAACGACTATAATAACACGTTTAAAAATACTATATTACAAAATATATGGGGAGGAAGCAGCTAGTTAAAGTAATCCACTTAAGTGGAAGGGGCAGGTTTATTATGCAGCAGGGAGAGGTAGTGTCAGGATGCTTTACTTGGCGCTTGGGGTGAGTTTTCTTTCCTCAATCTATTTTCCTCTTTCTCACCGTAACACTTTTGGCAAACAAATTGCACTATTTAATCTACAGGATATCCAGTAATTACGATATCAAACATCACTATGTGATAAATCAAGACAAAATATAGAAAAAATCGTCACATAATTCAATCTCAATTGGTTTAACGTCAGTCTGTCTATGGTTTTAACTAAATAATGTTTATCTCCGAGACAGAATATGATATGAACTTAAATGTTGCACACTTGTTAGAAACATCAAATTCAACATTAAAAATAAAATTTGAATAATTATCACTTCTGGGTTTCAAAATGGCGGTCATACTACGTTTTCTAAGCTTAATAACTCTAAACTCTTAACCTTTATGGTAAAAATACAGGTGTTATGAAACGTGGAAAATGTTCTACAATTATATTGAGACCAAGTTTGTTCTTCTGAGAAATTAAACAACAGAGACATTTTAGTGTTTCTGAGCGCACTCCTTTATTTACATGTGTTTCTTTAATGTAAAAAGAAGTGCGCTAAGGAAAGCTTAGGCGAGTTGCTTAGTCTGATTCAGGGCTGTGATTGGTCGTCTGCTACTTTTTCCGCATTGTGATCTAGGTAGGTGTTAAAAGACTAAATAAGTTTGATAAATAAAAAACACGAACGTTATTTGGGGGGTGACTAGTCAGCTTGCGCTGATTATTTTTAGGCTAGTTTATTTATTTCTTGAAGTTTTGTTTTCACGTTTCAGGTTACTTTTCAACTGATAACGGAATTTGATTGCACATTTCGAAACGTCGTATTTTTGTTGACTCAAAACGGTTGAGAATAATACTTTATCCTCAGAAATAATTATTGAAAAGCATACATAGACTTTCAGAAGCGCTATTCCTAGGTTTGGTTTCATAAAGAGTAATATAACTATTAGTACTAAAATATTTCTGTCCAACGGTTTTATACCCAATCTGCTTTTGGGCTTTTTCTTTCGTATGGGTTAACCAAGGAAATTTGATGCATCCAGGGTTTTCTGAACTCTTCAAGTGTCATCAAATGTCTTGTGACCTTTGGTAGGTTATGAATAAATAGTTCTGCTTATAGTTTTGCGTCTTCTTAAAAAACAATACAGTACTAACAAACAATTCTTTTCAATTACGTAATACTTTATTGGTGTCCTACTAACTACTCTGAAAACAAGCCTGTAAATGTGACAAAAGTACATGCTCAATTTTCAGCTACGATTGATGCACTCTAGTCAGACACATATCTGAACTCTAGAGACACAAATATCCGCAGGCAAACACAGCAGACATCTGCTGCTTGATAGTGGATGATTTACAACCGTAATTATGGACGAGCAAACACTAAGAGGCAATGTAAACCAAGATACCAACACCGCCGCTCGTTACCGCAATAATTAAGCTTTTTTTACTTTTATAAACTGGATTAAGGTACGTAAACAGTGGATTTTAGATAATCTCTAACGACACTTGGAAGAAGTAGGAAGAGATAGATATTAACTAGTTTTATGCTGTTTGCTCTTAACTAAAAGGTTTGTTCGGTACAACTTTTTTTTTGCGAAAAACTGTCCCTCAAGACCTTTTTTTTAAAACTAAAGCGTTAAGCAAGAACATTTTTGCAATACGTTAATGACCAAATTGCTGTTTTGAAAAATGTTTACTGGTTAACACATTATACTTAGTTTTGGACAATTATAACATTTATACTGTATATGAATTGATAGACCAAAATATCACGGTCAATATTCAAACAATGCTTAGAGGTTAGAACGGGATGAAATCATTCAAACATAGCCGAACTTACAAGGTAAATTTAAATGAACATAACATTTTCAGTCAAAACCATACGGTTCATTTTCATTTGCCTAAAGACTAGCACTAACTTAATACGTGAAAGATAACATCTATGTTTAGTTCTCTTTTGAGGAAGACCAAATGTTATATACAACAGTTACTTTTTTTACTCACGGGCTAATGTCACGTCTAATGAAAAATAAAAATTCTACTCTACTGAATCATTAAAATATCTCATACACTTTCAAACAAAGGGTTAAACACTGCTGATTATACATTTCACTGAAATAACTGTTTAAAAGTGTAATCCAGAAAAATGCGAAGAAAACTACAGGTGTGCAAAAAGTGCATGTTTTTACATTGTTCTTATGGCGCAAAATTCAAAGTCCCAGCCACTATTGTGTACTCATAAGAATATTCACGAACAATAGTATATTTGTATTACCGCAGATGACCAGCCTTTTTAGTGAAATGGACAAACGGCAGTGCTTCTTATTCAATTATCTCTTTACAACCCTATGAGTACTTTGATACTTTGACTTGAGACACCGACCACTCTTTGAGGGTATTTTAAGGTGAATATGGGATGAAAGGTGAATGTGTTGAGGGTTTTTCATACATAATGAGGTTTTTTTGTCCTCTAGGAGCACGCGCTGATGGCGGTGCCTCATGTACTTCTTCTGGCACTGCTGAGTACAGCTCTCACCCCCGTGCTGAGCGATGGTGGAGGCTTGGACGTGGCGGCTGACGTGATGTTAGAACTGTTAGGCCTGTTAGATCTGGATCTAGACTTAGACTTGGACCTAGGAGGTGGTGGGGGATGTGGGGACAATAGTGGTTGCTACAATGTAGACACGTGTCCGAGGACTTTAAACGATGTAAGTATTAGAGTAGCTAGCAATTTGTAAACGGTATTTTCCCAAAACTAAATAGAGCTTTAAACATTTCTTTGTAATCCACACTAAAGAATATATCGACCACTCATTTTTACCAACCGATTTGAGACAGTAAACAAAGAGGTTTACGCCCCAAATCTTTGGTTACTTTATACGTACAATTTTGTTAATACTTTCCCCGAAATAATGCACAACCCTAGTTTCTTATGTGACTTGACACTTGGTTACCTAGTTTACCCAGCTGATACATTAGGTCAAACATTTGTTCTCGATTTACAGAACTATTGCGAACAACCTTTGTTTGCAAAATTCTTGACAAAGAGTGAAAAGACCTGCCTAATAGACAACGTGTGCTACACCTACTTCCCTCTACCAGATGACCCCTACACTTACAACCAGTATAGATCTACTGTATTGTAAGTATGTATTTCTCTTTGTGCTTTATACTTACTTATACTTTTAAAACTGTCTAATTTATTTATACTTACCGTTTAAGATAATTGTTAAGCACGTATTTTTCGAGAGATTACTTAAGAACATGACTTGTTGTTGGGTAGTTAAACTTAGAGGAGCGATATATTTTAAATATAAAATTCATTACACCTCATATTATTCAACCCAACTCAATACGAAATGTATATCTTCTTTGGCTTTAGTAAACGTAAATCTTCAGCCACTCAATATAAATTGTTTTCTTAGTATCTTCTCTCGGTAGAAATTGATCGTTTCCACATGCCTGTTCTATTTTTGATATTACTTAACCAAAATTTTTTGCGGGTGAACTAGGTACTATCAAAATTGGAACTGCAGTATTGATATTGTTCTAGTTTTCAATATAAATATCAATAGAATAAACCCTATACTCAAAATTCTAGGTTAAATCATTTATGCTACTTATACAGCATGCTTACACGGTATAGGTTTTTGGTGGGTAAACAAATTGGGCTGTATACTACATGTAATTAAAAAAACTATTGTAATTAGCAATATACCTAACTAATTAGGATAATACTTGGATATTTATCGGATATACAATATATATCATCGTAGTTTTCTCACTATTTAGTTAATCTATGGTTTATCAAATTAAACCATTAGATTATATTTGTACGTATCTGAAAGCTATCTTGCTGTAAAGTACCAAATCCCATAACTAAACATTCTCATTGGTTTGGTATCTTTTCCAAACCAAACCATTGTACAATTCGTGGAAAGTGCTTTTAATGATTATTTCGATGATGTAGTTGGTTTTGGATAATTTCGGTCTCTGAACTTTGGGAGAATTCAATAATATCATAAAACAATGAAAACATATTTGGTAATTAACAAATAAAAATGAAATGTTAACTTTAGTTTGTAAACAGCATGCATTTATTTCATGTATACATTTTTACAATGTAAAATAATGGTGACAATTATTTTAGCGTAGACGGTTCATTTGTCATTGAGACTTCTGTCATCACGGACATTGAGCTTGGAAGAATGCGAGCAGCAGGTATGAATTTTCTAGAACCTTGAGTATAAACTAACACGCTAATGAAAACCTAATAGTAATTATCAATATGACAGCCATAATACCAACAGTGTTAAAATGTGTTTCGTGAAGCTAGAAAGTTTTCGAAAAAGCAACCTCTCAAGCAACATTCTCCGTTGATCGAAAATGGCAGTATCAGATAGACATTTTCCTTGAAGTGCAAAGATTCCGACTGAACGATGAAAGAATTGAAAACGTGTGATAGGCTTCTTTCTCTGGTGTCATGAGCGAGAAGTTCACAGTTTGTGTCAACATATTTGCCTTTAGAATTTGGCGATAGGATGTAATCGGTGAAGATTGATTCATTGTAAGATTCTGTGTTGTCATCTCATCTTCTAATAAATCTATAAATAATCTAAACTTCTCTCTAAAAGGTGAGCACTACATTATTAGAAGATGACATACCAACACAAAGTTTTACATGATGTTCTTTACTTCAAACATCTAAAGAGTTCATCTACATGTCCTCGGAAATGTTGGACATCATTGTAGATCATCAGGATACCTAATTCATCATGCATTATATCTTTTGAACCGGTAATGGAACGTAGAAAGTGCATAGTCATCAAATTTAAGTAGTCCAAAAATAATTTTACGTTTTGTTTTACAATAGGCCTATTAGAGGTTTTATAATGCTATTTTGTTTAGACACTAGAGGTTAAGTATTTAGATATGATGTTTAATTTGCAGACCCTTGCTGCACGTCGGTGACAAACTACATTGGATATGTTGGATGTGACACGTATGTGGCCTACAGATGTTTAGAATACGGAGGTAAGGTGATATACTGTAGTAAAGTTGAGTTAATTTCTAGTAACTATTAAGTTTGAAAGCAATGCTGTATACTCGTAGGTTCACTGGTTTGGTTTCTTTTTTACTTTGTATTGAATGGTCTAGAGAGGCCCTTGTTATCTATTATACTAAAGAAATAGTTTTTAAATTATTCTGAAGTTGTATAGTAAATGTGTACTTTGTGACTATTTTAATTTTACGATACTGATGAAAACATTGGAATAATATTTTGTCATCGGTAACAGGAAAGCGCATAACTTAATGTGTTGTAATTCGTCTAAAATTGCTTAAGTTTGAATAGCCACATCCCTTTTAATCAAAAAGTAAATATTGAAAGACAGTTAAATTTGCAATATAATTTTCATCACACATACAACTTGTTAAGGCACTTCTTAACCCCATATGTCCCCCTTTTTATGTTTACCTTCTTAAAATTCAATCTGTCTCTAAACTTCTTCACACAGTACACACAGGAAGTTTGTCAATGCCATTTACAACTTTAACTAAATCTCATAATTCTTTATTGAGCATATGAATATTTTTGAATTATTTTGATAGCGTGACTGAAACATTTTATTAGATATTCTCCTGTTAGGACTTTTGTCTTGTATTGTTTGCTCTATTGAACAATAAAATATGTTTAATTCAATAATCCAACAAAGACACGCGAGTCACATGTAATGAATCGAAATAAAATGTTTGTTATATTTTTGAGTAGGTACGCTTTTACTTCAAGATACCACAACAAACATACCACTATACAAAATTGTTTGGTAACTTAGATGTACAACTACATAGATTTACCGAGCGTCTCTTTAAATCATGAAGCTTGTTGGATTTGCTTCCCATACAACTAAAAATAAAATTCAAATAAATACCCGTATTTTACTTTTTCCTCACAGACTGTACAGACAGCAACGAAGTCTCAGTGATCGGCTTGTCGCCCAGTTGCCTCCCGCTGGGTATCGCCTGTGCAGCCACTGCCCGCGAGGTGATCAGCTGTTCCGGTCTACCGGATGTGGACATCGTCATCCTCCCCCAAGCACTTCCGACTAGGTGCGTCACGGAACAGATGTGCCTCAACCCCATCGAGGGCAACTACTTCCGGGCCTTAGAGCTTCCCTTCCCCGCCGCACCAACTCTTCTCCTATAGCCTTAGAATAAACTTAGCTTAGTACATGTGACTTTTGTTGATCCTTTGTTAGTCCTCCTTATGAACAACGTGCATTCTTTAATGATGTTTATATGAAAAACACCAGAATGCTAAGAATGTTGTTCAAGAGTTAAAGATTGTCTGCACATATTTTCAATAAGCCACGCCATAGTGGACAAAGTTCACGTAAAGCCAATAAATTATCAATGTTGTAATGGTTTTCTGTTTTTAAACGTGCTTGTTCAATCTGGATATTCTTTCCAATACATTTGCTCAGGTAAAATCGTAACAGGGAATTATAATTATGACGTTGCAAGTTAGCAGATTTTAAAAACCTTTAAAGAAACCAAAAATATTGGTTTTGGTTTGAGAAAGATTTTGTACTACTATTTTTACATAACAGTCTATTTTTACATAACAAGAAGAAATATGTTCAATAAATAATAATAACAAAATAAGTATACTATCTATTTGTGTCCACTATTTCTTTACCCAGAACTATAACCTGCAATGAGGTTGCAACACCTTTGCGTCAATTTGTTGGTTTGAACTGGAAAACGGTTCAATTTACTCAAAATGTACATTATGGAACATGTATAGAGTGACGGCTGAAATGAAGCACGCTTAGACAGGAGATCCGGACTTTGCAGATTTCCAGAATGTTTAAACTCTTCCGGAGTGAGCCAAACCATTTGAACAAACTTCTTCTTTGGCAACATTTTGCACGGTACTTTTGTTTCTATTGATTAGTTAATACAGTTCAACATTAAATGGCCTAGGCGTAGGATCCTCTATACTATCGCTTTTGTAGAGGCCAAATATAGGTGTAAATATATTGACGGTATGAGGCCATCTCAGAAGTTACATCTCTTTTTTGATAAGCTGCAAAAATAGAAATAAAGTTTCATATTCAATTGAAGTTTTCATCATTATATTAGTTTTAAGTTGATTCAACGTCAGATTTTTAGAAGGGATGAATCGAACCTTACAGTACGCAATCAATTAAAAATCTTCTTTAATGGGAGAAATTATAGTCGATTCATAAATGATAAGGGTTCAAAAATTTTAACAGAACTAACCCGAAGATCAAAACATCAGAAGCTTTTACTGACTTTTATTAGAGGAAGATTATGCTCTTACCTTGACCCATCAATCCCTTATGTTGGGTTTATGTATGCGATCTACAGAACTTTGATTGTTTCTACTTAGTAATAATAAGGGATGGATATCGATTTTATTCCCTTTTGACATGCATGTTCTTAGTAAACGGTGGTTTAGTTTAATTGTATGTGCAGCTGTAAAAAAAGTAAACCAATTTTTTACTTGGGTTGGTCATGCTCATTAAATTATACTTTTGCTTTCTTTTAAGTTGTTTGCTGTTTGATACACTTAAACCCCGAGAGTTGAAAACTGAGGCGTAAGAACCTTATCCTTACATCATAATTTATAGCTTCTATGTTACTGCACTTGTTGAAATGACACTGAGTAAGTCAACTTGCTCATGTAGTTAAGGTAGATCGTATTACATTATATTATCTAGTTAGGCAACTTATTATTGCGTAGTCTTAATACAATGTAGGCGTACTAAAAGCGTTCATAAATTCCATCACAAAACATATGTTAAGAATAAAACATTAAAATTCCAATGTTTATGGAAAAATACAAAATATAAGGGTCTCAATTGTACAAAACAAGTATCAACGATTTTACGTCTCAAAATGTAAATGCAGCTTTTAAAAGGAATTTTTGTTTATTTATTTGCCTTGTTCATTTACTTTTCTTTATTATTTGTTTTATATAATTTTTTTTTCTTTAGGTTATCGTATGCACTTTGTATGCAATCGAAAACAGATTTCTTTCTTTCTCATATTTATAAATGTGGAGGTTTGGGTTTAGATATATTATATTTCTGTCTGAACTACGTCGTCTCTATTCTCAAAGGGTGCATTAAACTTTAAACGCACTCATTCTTGAGACTAACCTACGACCACTTTTCAAACGAAGACAAACTTTTAACAATGAATAATAAGAAATAGGTTAATTTGTCCACGAGTTATCTGGGTTGTTTGGTTTAACCCTTTCCTAAAGTTGTATCTTTACACTTATTATCAGCAGTGATGTTCTCAATCCTAAAACAATATGTTTTCGAGTAATGTATTATTTTCTTAGTGCAAGTCACTGAAGGTCTTCTACATTAAATTATATTGCAGCCTTATTTCAGAAAATGTACGCGATTTAATAAATTTGAACTTTTTTGACAGTTTTAATTTAGTAGCGTATTCATTCCTCTAACGTTCTGGACTTATCGACAGTAAAAGGTCTTTAATATAGTTACAGGCTCTAAAACTGACTGAATCAAATAGCGTTGGCTAGAGTTTAAACTTGACAATTTCAATAGAGAAATCGCTATATAACTAAACAACTTTAACCACCTATTGATGGACACAACTTGTGTTTTAGGTATAATTTTGAACTTTGATTAGTTGCATGATTTATTGGCTCCATTGAAACGGATCTGACCTGTAATTGTATCCACAACCTACTTGGAAATCCGTTTGAATTGTTTATAACAGAATAAGCTTGCACTTAAGTAAGCAAATATTAACGTAGAATATAGTTGGTAAGAAATTAAGATCATAATTAAAATTTAAAGCAAAAAGGTTCTACAACCTCTTATTAGTCATGTTATAATCTAGGACGACTGTTTATAAGCTTTATATACAATTTTACAATTTAATATTTATACAGGATAAAGACATGAATAAACACTTTATTGACTTTATTTAATGTATTCTTCCAAAGATCTGTTTTGATGAATTTAAAAATCTCAATTCGACTTCCCATTTGATGTCGTGCCAGGAGTTATTTATAACTTTGTAAAAGAATACGTGTACATATTTTTTGTTTCTTTTCCCGATTATAAATGAATTAAATACAATTGTAAATTGTTGTAGATCTCAACCTTATGTTTTTTTATTACATCTATTTTCTAAATAGTATGTTTTATAAAAAAATATGTAAAACAACTAAACATTTCGAATAAATTAAATCAATGCTATGAGTTATAATATTAACAATTAATCCAACGTAGGTTCTAAAAAAATATAAATACTTCTACTGAAAATCCTGCTTAAGATTTTAAAATAGCTTTGTCATAATAACAGAACATTCCCAATCAACGAAATCACAAAAATCAAACTGTATGGAAACCAGCTGAAAGGCCACAGACTACTGCTACTTCCGGAGCAGATAACCCTCCCCTAGTGTTTGTTAGAGGATTGCCAGCCTCTCTGTTCTCTCCATATATTTATTCTAGCGATTGCCACTTCGGTTTTTACATCCTATTGACACACTGATAAAGCAAAGTTGTAAATCTTGCGCCACTTGATGTAACGCGGGAGAACGATAAGAGTTCCACAATGGCGCACCTCACTTCTTTAAAGGTAATTTGGTCAAATTCGGATTAGGATCAGGATTTAGATTAAGATGGAGCCGGGGCCACATTGGGGGGGTCAAAGGTGTGCCGCAGGTGATGTGACCTTGGGTGCACCTTGAATAGAGCCCGCCTGTAGCTAGGACTGCGATGAGTATGTGTGGGTTATGAGTAAATAATTTAAATGGGGATGTTTTCCATATTTACAAAAATGTTTGCTGACATTTCTACGCAGTAAAATAGTAAAAGTGGGACGGCTATTAGCATTCTTTAATATTTATATTTTTTATTCAAGACAATATCACTCTGGATGGAACAAATATTTTCGGTTTATGAAAAACTCTTTTTTTTATTACGATTTGGAAACAATAAATCAACGTTTTAATAAGGTTTTGAATTGACTACGGATGTTTCTATATTTAATTTGTGCAGCAAAGGTCAGAAATATTGTGTGTAAAGCTGTTGTGTAAAACTGTGTAACAATAGATCTATAAAACCATCGATAATACCAAATTTAAAATGTTGTAACGATTGACCACATTTTAAAATCAAATTATTGTGTTTGATTTTTAAATAAAATTGGAGTTCACTCTAAATACTCTAGATTGTTAAATGGTAGGGCTACTTGTTTACATTATTCTTGAGAACGCCAAGGCAAAACAACTACATATATTTTTATCTTATTAAATTTAAAGCAAAACTGACCTATTTATATGTTTTTTTTTAAATAGCCTATACTTTTTAAAAGTCTAACAATACACAATTAAAACTAATTTAAATACAGTTAACATGGCTGTTTTAAGGATTGTTTTATTTAAATGGACGAAAATTTAAAAGTAATCTTTGCTAAAAAAATAATATATAAAGTATAAAATATATTTATTTATTTAATTCTTTAAAGTAGATAATATTACAGTACTGTCATTGATATCTTATTTCAAATTATAAACACTGAAATAGTATTGTTGAATTATTAAACTTTAATGACTTTTTCAAGCTTGATTGGAAGAATGAAGCGATTTATTAGATAAATTACTTCTTATCATGTAGGTGAATAGTACGATAGGAGATAAAATATTTAAACAATACAACTAATGACAAAAAGAACATGCCAGGCTTTCGATATAAAAACTGGCACAGTTCATGTGAGATTTTCACTATGTTTCAACCTATCATACACCAGCATGTCCATAGACGTGCACGGAACAAGCCCAAGTGTTAACATTATATTGTTTCATGTAGAAGAAAGTTCTTTATTAACACTTTCAAAAATGACCAATCCCTCCTAGATTACGTAAAACGGCTTAAAAAATAAATCTTGTACCCTTGAAATTACCAAATTCAAAAGTGAAGTGTGATTCAGAAAACAAGCTAAACGATCAAGTTTTCTTTGGTTGACAAAGTATTTTTTTGCAAACTTCAAGCAGTTCAAGGGTACAGGTAAGTCTGAATTTGGACCACAGGTCACCTTTATCAAGTATCACTATTCATATTAAGTCACAAGAAGAAAACTAACTAACAGAGGTTTAATGGTAAGTTTAAAATTAAATTATAGAGTTTATTTTTACTCATAGGAAGAGGAAATAGAGAAGCAAACAACAACCTATAAAATGGGATAAACTTGTTACGTGGCAGACATCAACGTCATTATCATTATTTGAACAAAATATTACACCTTGAGTGTTCTTCAGAATTTAATCAGAGAAAGAAACATAATATTAGGAGCAAATTATTGTTAGCTTTTGATACGGTCCCATGATTAAATTAAAAAAAACTGAGTTTAACATGAAATGATTTGGCTCTATTACAGACCGCAGCTTTATTGTAAACTTACATCAATGAATGCTGTCATATATTTTTCTTCAAAGTCCAAAAAAATTAAAACTTAAGTTCTTTAAGTAAGGATGATTCCAAAATACTTTATTTAGATATTAAAATAAGCACTATGAACGTCATGTTTCAACTAGAAGGATTCGAAGCGCATCAATCACCGTTTGAACAGGGATGACAGGTATGCGCGCCGGATTTCTCCACGCACAGCAGCCGGGCTTCCTAGAGCGGACGGATTTCTTGGCCGACTCTGTCTTTGGTATCCTCTGAAATGCACCCTTCATTTTCTAAATCATTTATCCTTTTTTCCGTCATGACTTTTGAAATGTGTTCTCGTAGGCCTTCCGCGCCACGGTGGCCGGGGTAGCCCTGCTGGCCGCGCTCAGCCCGGTGGAGGCCGGCCTGAACATCATGGGGATGCCCATGGCCGTGCACCCCCTTGGGGACACCATGGACTTCTCCATGGGTGGGCTGAAGGTGAAGCGCGACTGTGATGATGATGATCTGATTGAACTTGACGTGGGTGTGGACATCGAAATCGGTGGCGGCTCGCCAAGCAGCTGTCTCGATGTCAAGCCGAGTGCTTGGACGTTAAGTAATGTAAGTGTAAAAATGTCGATATAGTTTTCTGGCTTTCCTCAAAACTTAAATTTAAGCTGATTATGGTAATTTTAAAGTCAGTTATGGGAAACAATCTTTATAGTATAGAGGTAAAAGATATTATAATGTGAGATACATTTTAAATGGCCAACTAAATTAATAAAAGTGGAAGAAATAATGAAAAACAATTTTTCAAATACAACACAAAAGTAAACATACATCAAAATAGTTAAAAAGAAACATACATAAAAATTACCATTAAAACTAATAGTTATAACCATTGATCTATTAATACGCTAAGTATTAGAAACTAATTACATGATAAGGCAAATTGTACCTGACTGTAATTTTGTACACATACAACATTTCCGAATGGCTTTTTTTCTTACATTATGTTATATAAAACCGTGTCCTTTAGTAAAACTAAGTCGCCCAACTATATAGTGTCTTACAAAATTGCCATATCTCATGGTATTTGTTTTTTAATCACAAACAGAAGATTGGACACGTAGTTGTGATGTCTACACTCAGTTTTACATTAGTTGGCAGAATTGTTATTATGAAACGAATCTTCTTTGATATATTTTTATATACCCAAAATCGTTTTACATATATTTGAGTAATTAAAGAGAACATTATGTTAATCGTCATTGTAGATATAGCCACAAGAAATTCAACAGGAAGGAGAATAACGAACACTTTAGTTTGCAGATGGTCCTTTCGGGCGAAGACCTCTACATTGTAGGCTTAAACCTCGAGTGGTAAAGCGGAGGGTCGTAGGACGAATGTAAAAATGCACAAAGAGCGACACAGAAGGAAACATAACATTGTAAAAAGCCTTTTGACAACCTATGTGTCAGGTTTTGCTGCAAATTTAAAGAAACATATTTTAACGTTCGACTACCCTAACGAAAGATAAACTATTTTTCTTATATTACATGAGTTGTATAAAACTTACCATTTAACTTAAATGTTTAGATGTACAGAGACCAGCCTCTGTTCATGAACTTCAGGCCGAGGACGGAGGAGGCCATGTTGATTGACAACATGTGTTTCACTTTCTTCCCCTTGCCCGATGATCAATTCACCTATGTAATGTACACCTCGACCGTCTAGTAAGTATATAATAATGAAAATAACACTATATACAATTACAACCTTAAGTGTAGCATATTTAAGGGAAATATGTTGGGCGGACGCGCGATAGGATGGTATTGTGCGGGAATGTGGAGCTCTCCGCTTTGTTAGCGTCGAGATCGATTAGGAGTCATCTTATAAAATTCCTCAGGGTATCGTTAGGTGAAGGTCAAAGTTTTACAGAGGACAAAACCTTGCGATTGTATCTTAATCAGTTAAAGAAGAAAAACCTGAATACCTTCATGAATTAACCTTCACTGTTCTGAAAAGAGATAAAAGCTTTTAAACAAGAAAGAAAAGTATACTCAAGTAGTTTCAACTGCAAAGTTCGCAAACCTTGTAAACACTTAAACAGACTTTAAAACGGACGGTTCCATTATTTAGTATCATGTTTTTTCTGTTTAGAATTTGGTTATTTTGTCGGCACTATTTATTGTTTACTTACTGAAACCTAATAGTTTGGTTATGTGTATGTATTAAATAAACAAATACTGAGCAAAACCGTTGGCTTTAGCTATAGCTACAGTTGGCCCTCACTAGTTACTCCATTAAATGCTGGGAAATTTACATTTGAACCAATATTTACTTTGTGTTCACGAGTAAAATTAAATAACTTATTATTATCAATTAATTATAACATCGAAATTGTGGTACAGTAATACTAATACTTAATTTCTTTTTATAGGCATAATATCTCTATACGGATTTTACCTTGTTCAATCGCCTTTTTTTATTAATTTATTGGATACTTGTAAACAAGAGTTAATTTATTTTGCGTTATTTTAAATCCACACGAAATTTTAAATGTAATACAAGTTAAGATTCTGAACTGAGTGTGACTTACGTCTGCTTTAAAACTGTACATTTATCTATAGATTTTGGTATTTTACAGTCGGGACGGCTCCAACCTGATAGAGTCTGATATTGTGACTGACGTTCAACTGGGTATCTTCAGAGCTGCTAGTAAGTTGTACAAACAAACATTTCCAAAAACTTAGTACATGTCCCCTCTAACTGATTCTTAGACGTGTTTATGGCAAACATGTCACAGGACAAAGTATTTAAAAATGTTGACGGATGTTATAAGTTCTTTTGTACGAAACTCTTTCCTTCAAAACACCTAGAAAAACATGCCAGTGTTAAATTTTAACATTGTTTTAGCTATTTCTTGCTGTATCAGTATGTAGAAAACATTTTACAATTTGCTCAATTGACTTCATGGTCAAACATTATTAGTACTAAGAGTGGCAAATCAGATTCCACGTGTTCAAACAATTAACCTCTATTTAAAAAGAAAATGTCTCTATAGCATACTGTTAGCTAATCCTTTTCCCGTTATTGATTATTCTGGGTTTTCTCATAAACACTTGGTAAAATAATCTTATTCAAATAATTTTTTGACAAATACTTTTGAAAACTAGACTTTTAGTGAAAAGTCACGCAACATAATAAAAACAGGTGAACTAATTTAGTAACTGTTTAGAAATGTTGGACCTTAGAAAAGTAATTTAAAACAATATTGTTTCTAATATAAATTGTATTAGGCTGAAAAGAAGATAACTTTAATCGGACCGATTTTCCAAACTATCCAAAATAACCCATGCCCCATCGTTCATCCATAGAAATACCTATTCAAACAGATGTCTAGCAACAACTGTTAAAACCCCTACCACACAACAATGGCGCTTTATATCTTTGATGTATGCTTAAGTATGCTCAAATTTCTAAATCATGACAAGATGGGACATTATATGTAGTTGTTGGCAGCTGAAACTCTATTTTCTTAGAAAGAGTCAATGATTTGTCCAAACGCAGGTTCTAAGTTAATATTTTAAATTCCAGGTCCTTACTGTACCTTCAAGGATCACGTGTTGGGTTACGCTGGCTGTGACACGTTCGTAATGTACAGATGTGCTCTCTCTAGTGGTAGGTATTCATAATAAGTTTGCCAATTAGTTCATAAAATATATCCGAAAAGTATATGATAATTGGTAATGACACATTAAAATGTGACACTACATTTAAATGTGCTATACATCCAAAAATCCATATTCAAATAAAAACAGATTGTCACGGAAGTCAACAAGGTAAAGTTTTCAAGAAGAGCGTAGATCTTCTGTCATATAAACCTAAAAGTTGTTAAAAATGGAGTACAATTATGCAAACAAAATCCAGATGATTCGACCCAACCCGAAATGGCTTAAAGTCAATGGATTTGAAACCACTAATATATGGGCAGTATAACCTCTTGTTTGATACTTAACTAAACTACGTTCAACGACCTTTTCTTTCTCGGAACTCTGCGCGGAAGATTTTGGCATCAATCCAAAGGTTATAATTGACCTCTCAAACTAATCATCTTTATTTAAACTGCCAACATTTGAGTAGTTCTGACCAACTGAGGGTTGGTAGGCAGTATTGTAGTTAACTAACAACTACTTTTATATTGATAAACCACGTGATTAATGACCTTTTAAAGGGTTTCTTCTCCCTACATGTGACTGCCGTACTTAGAGAGCTTCTGGTTTTAGCTACCTTATCAGAAGTTGTAACTGTTCAGCAAAAAATGGCTCTAGTACTACATTAATAGTGTTACATTTTTAAATTATAATCATCTAGCACATTTGAAATTTACATCGCATACCGTAAATATTATCAATCAATTCCATAGCTCAACACACTAAATGTATAGTGGAAATTTAAACCATTGCTTTCATAATCGCTTTTACAATTTTTTCAGAGTGCAGAAACAAAAACGCCATGTTCACCTTCGGTCTTTCCCAGAGCTGCAGACAGATCTCAATTTCGTGTTTGCAGAAGATTGAAGACATCATCCAAAGCAACGGCATCCCTGAACAAGACTATGTGGCTCTCCCCATGAAGCTGCCTACGCAATGTATATTCGAGCCCGTCTGCACCTTCAAGGGCGAAGCTATCCTTGACGTATACGAAGCTCCTATCGAAATCATCGCTCCCATCACCCCTATCGTAGACTACTACTACGAAGAAGAGTTTGTAGGGGTTCCTCTACTAGACGAATACGCAGCAGTAATCCCTGAACCTTTCTACGGCGGCTATGGTGGCTATGGGTACGGTAACTACCCCTACCGATCAGGAGGCTACTATGGATATTACTAACAGCAAACACCTCGCAGTTTAGCAACAAAATTCAAAACGAACACAGGAAAATAAATTAGGTACCTCGATGTGATTATTGTTGAAAAGACTGTTACCGAAATAGAAATCAATCGGAAATGTTTAGTGTGTGTGGATTCCGCATACATTATGTCAACTTAAATCATCACAACAGTAGTGTATAGTATTTATAATTAAAATATTTTTTCACAAAATGTTTGTTGTTTACGTTCAGTGCGTTTTAACCCAGGCAATGACACATTGGCACTGCTTTAATATTTTAGTACGTACATTATTAAATAAATGTGTAGTGTACTAGTTTTGCATGTAAAACAAGTTAAACTAGTTTTGTTTTACATAAATTTGTAATATCAAAGTATATAGAAAACTCAATTCCTGCATTTGTTAGCAAATTGTTCCCATATGGATTAATTAGTCCTAGAACATAACTATTTACACTACGTAAAAACATCGCAAACGTAAAACTTAAACTGTTACCTATTTATTTGTTCGAATACAATATCATATAAACACATAGAAGTACTTTTTTCAGTTCAAACACCGTTCTTAGTAATAAATTACACCTTTACTCTTTGGCTGGTTCAAAGAAGGTTTGTAGGACTGAATTATATAAAGACTGTTAAGCCCTGCGTGCTTAATTGTTATTTTTAATTTATCTCCTT
The DNA here is from genome assembly GCA_018831715.1 of Matsumurasca onukii. Lineage (NCBI taxonomy): Eukaryota > Metazoa > Arthropoda > Insecta > Hemiptera > Cicadellidae > Matsumurasca > Matsumurasca onukii. The sequence continues at coordinate 52,425,858 of CM032061.1, read as the reverse complement.
TTTCCTGTACTAGAAAATCTGTTGTTTACCTCAAGACGCAGGTTTTCGACTCACAGTCTTCTGTCAAAGTCAAATTCAAAGTGGTTATTCATACAATTGAACATTATTGCTTTTTGTACATGTCAATAAATTATCATAGAAGGTGAATAAAGTGTTGGTATTTTTATCATAGGCATGAGAATTCCTCAACGAATTCAATAAGTTCTGTCTTGAAATATCATATACCAGTTCTGCTGATGATAAGATGAGGTTTTAAACACACACAAAAGTTATAGTCAGCAGATAAATGCAAATTAAAATTTATTTACACAAACAATTAGTAAACTGGAACTGGTAGATAATCACTTAGTAGGCCTGTATTTATTTCAATGTCAGACTAAACCAACAAAGCGTAAAGGATGTTTAGGCCGTTAGCAGGCAATTGAACTTATTTTATTTTTTATTTTATAGTCATAAAACAATTATGAAAATTGTGTTGACTAGTGAAATGAAATGAATATGATTTATTAGTATGGAATGGATGGGTGAATAACAAACAGTGCCACATGAATAACAAATTAACGAAGCCGCTGGTAAGAATAATATGTATCATATAAAAAAGCTGTATAAGAAATATCCCTATACATTATTGGAACTAGAAAAAAATAAAATCGAAACAAACCCTCAATAAAAGTATTTAATTTATATATTGATGATACAATTTCAAATTTCAAAATACCTTTATGTATGTTCCATAAATTCTCCTACTGAGTAAGGAGCCAGTTGCAATAAATGTTTTCTTAATCTCCTTTTGAATAAAGCTGAATCCGGCAAAAGGTCTTTTATTTCTTTTGGAAGTTTATTTAAAAATTTGATGCCTGCTTGTATTGGTAATTTTTCGAATATTTGCAATATGTGGCTTTTTTGTCTGTACAATACATTTGGTTTTGTATTGTGACAGTGAACATTATAACCTTGGACTAAATCACATTTGCCAACACAGTATGAAATTGTTTCAAATATATAAAGTGAAGGCAATGTAAATATATTCAAATTTTTGAAGTGTTCTTTGCATGTAGCCCTTGAGGTTAGATTACAAATTACACGAATTGCTGTTTTTTGTAGAATAAATGCTCTTAACAACCTTCTTTGAGCACAGTTACCCCAAAATATAATCCCATAAGACAAATGAGATTGTCTAATACTTAATGAAAAATAACTTGTTATAATATCGTATTGTCCAGTACCAAACCTTTTTTTCTAGTCTAAAAGATTGATTTATAGATTATTTGGCAGTATAGTAGATTATTTCATCATAATTATTAGTCAAACATGACATTTAACTTGAGGGACATATTTTGGTCAATGTATCTATTCTATACGAGAGTTTAATATAGGCATACTTTTATTTTAAAGTTTGTGCTAGATTTAAGCTTACTATCCTTGTATACGTGAGACAGTTCGTATTGTAGAATTGTTAAAATCACGATAACCATACTTATTTATCAATTTTATCCCAAAAATCAAACAATATATTTTTATTTAAGTAGGAAATGAAATTATGTGACAACAAACTCAAAGTGACATTATAACAACTTTAGTATCACCTACAGCTTAAAATGAGTTTATTTAATGTAATTTCATATGCAAGATCACTGCTTAATGAATTTAAGTGTCAAATGAACTCGGGAAAAGGACGTAGAAAAAGCTTGGATATTTTCAGAACTTGGTAAGAACTTTGAAATATTGTTTAAAGGAGCGATTTTCGTTTGAGGGTGCAAAGTTCAATAGAACTTCGTATAAATATTTGTTTCTTGTGCATCGAATTCAGCACATTACAAATATAAGTTATTCAAGCTAAAGCCATTTGGTAGATGCTTGCATGTAAATAAAGGTCATTCATAGCTGCTTAGTAAAGTAGAAAGTAATTAAGAGGCAGAGTTTTGCAGTAGATTCACACGGTCGATATAAATAGTGTTACAATGAGTTTGAAACTTATCAATTTGAAGGTCATAAAATATTCTTTGTCGTGGATTGAAAGGCAACTGTATATATTACAGTAAGTTTTATTTTGAGATTAATCAATTTTGAAACACGTGGAAATAAGGTACATTTAGAGAATTAAAGAAAACCTTGGATTTTGAAATCTGATTTTAATCTACCCTACACAATATTTTTGAAATCATGACAAGGATATTGTACATACAGAACGTCGTCACATGAGAACAGCTTGTTTATCTATAAACCTTTGTCAACCCACCAACCAGCGCATGTTCAACGTGAACAATCTTTGCAGCTTATTTATTTACGAAAAGTCCAAAATGTTAATACACACCGGAAAACGAGTAACAAATCTACAACGGCATCAGACATAAACAAAAAAACGTGGCTTTGTTGTTATTACTACTAAGTAACAAATGCGTAGTAATAAATACAATTTATAAATGCGAAACACGGATTTTATATAAGGAGTACATACAAGCTGTTAATTTGTATTGCACAGGTTGAAGCTAGATACATTTTGAAAGAGCTGTGTTAGAAACGTAGCTTAGTTCCAACCGACCAACGCTTAGAGCTCAATCTGCTCGTAATCAGCTCGTATGATTTAGTTTTAGAACTTTTAATAGACATGGGGTATTTCATAAACTGCACTCTGCGTTGTACATCTAATTATTGTCTTGAATTTCTCTAGATATATACTCAGCCAGGATTAAGTAGTTCTAAAATACATTTAACGTATACATACGGAGATATTGTACGCCTTGGGTTTCTTATACCCCAAAATATTAAACACACGTACGTAAAAACGATGTCTATATTAAAGTCGAAATTCTTATTTTATATCATTGGGCTTCTTAGTTTGTTTACAATAAACAAAAGTTCAAAACTAACTAAAAGACCTTAACGTCACAAAATACACGACGGTTAGTATAATTTGAAAACAGTCATACACACTAGTTGAAGCTAAGACACCAGAAAAGGCTACCTTTACCTGTTATTGGCTGATTGTAATTATTTTTGCATAGTGTTTTATTCTCATAGCTAATCTTATATTTTTTACGCTGTGAAAGGTAACAGAAAATAACTCAGCACACTGTGTACTAAAATTTAATATAGTTTATTTTAAAGTTAAACAATATAGTTCCGTTTTTTTAATTTAACATGAAGTTATAATTAATCTATATACAAATTAGCAACTATGGTTGTTATTTTCACACTAAATTTGAACAAAAAAATTGTGTCACTCAGTTATTTCGCTACGCTATTCACAATGGTTCTTTAAATAGGTGAAGAATCTTGTGTGGTATGGAAAGGCTGTAAATACGGATGAAAGCGTAAACTATTGATTTCACGAAGCCTGTAATGATTTAGAGAGTCAAACATATTAGAAGCTACGGGTAGCGTTGAAGGAAAACCGTAGTATGGGAAAATTCGATAATCGAAATGACTCAAAGTCGTCTTTGATGGATCTGGTAACTCATTATTTACAATCTTAACACCCAGAACCTCTCTAGCTTCTAGCAATTTTTGAAATACCTGTTCTGGGTCGGAAGAAACATTTTTCAAAATGAGGTAAAGAAGAGAAGAAGTATTGGCAGGAAGTCCAGTCCAACCACGAAGCAGGACAATTGAGTCCGAGAGTTCTTGATGGGTTATTGATGGTGCAACTGGTGACAATGGTGATGCAGAGTGTGTTTGTCTTGAAGATGACGGTGTAGACGTTTCTTCTGAACCACTAAGACGGGCACTGGTACCCGGCACGGGCAGTCCGTTGGTAAGTCTGAGGCGGTCTTGCTCCTGGGCTCTCCTGGTCGCAGTCTGTGTAGCCATCAGCTTCTGCCGCTCTGCCGTCACCGAGCATTTCATACAAGAACAGTCCTTGAACTTGCAATATCTCTTGTGTCCTTTCAGAGGAAAGATGACGTCATGGTTTCTGCAGCGTGCGCAGTTTGGAGGAGTGCGAACGTTGATCATCGGTGCCTTCTTGTCGTGCAATGAACTAAACGCAGGCGAGTAATTAAAACTCGAAAGGAACTCACTTTCATTAGATATAGGGCTCATGATTGGAGGCAGAATGCACAATGAAAGTGATGCAACTTGTTGCAGTGCCGAGGTCGACGGTGAAGTGATAAGAGTGCAGGTATTGTGGACATTGTAAGATAAAATGTGATAAGGGTGTATCAACCTAGTCTCAATATATTGCACGTATGCAACCGATAACACTATTGCCGTTTCTACTAATGTTTCAATTACCATAACGGTATCATTGGATACCTTACTTTACCGTACAGTACTTAAAGTTTAATTATTGTTTAGCATCTTACGACACAGTATTATAGTACAGCTTCAATACAAACAGAATAGATCCATGAGTGGGTGTGTAACAAACAAGTACGGCTTGTTGAAGGCAATAAGTATTTAACTATACAAAACCTCATTTCAAAGTCATGTGCTGCTGTACTAAAGCTAACTGAAATTCGCCATCAAACCAATATAAGGAATTCAAAGAGGAACTTTCGAAACAATAACTGAATCACACGTACTATGTGTTAATAAAACATATGCGTTCATGATTGGTTATAACCTATAATCAGGGCCTAAACCTCTATGTATTTATAATCAATCAAACTTATCGAAAAATATTCATTCTACCAATGGTTAAGAGCATACATTTCTTTAACTAATTACAAACTATACTGTACATAGTTACTACGCCCTACTAGTTTCTAAAAAGGTGTGTATAAAAAATTACTTTAATTTAAAAATACAGTCCACAAATGCTTTTAAAATAAAATATTTAATATTAATCCAAAAGCGTTGCTATATATCTGAAAAAGTCTATACGTGTATTGTATTAAATCACATGTATTATTATTTTTATTGTATTATGTATTTTTATTGTATTATGATACATGTATGATTAATCTGGTAAATTTGAACTACACTCAGCTTATCTATATTTTTGATAAGCAAATTTCGTTGTACTAATAAGTAAAAGAGGACTCCGATTCAGTATGGTATTTTCGTTTCCCTTTTCGCTTTAACAACTTTGCGCAATCAGCAGGAAATGTATGTCTAGTTACGATAAGTTTGTAGTCATTGCTAAATACACAACAAGCCTTATCAGCAATTAAGATAAGATGGTGATAAATGCATGTTTTTTTACTAAAATCATGTATAAACGTAGCCAATATTCTATTTTTACAAGGTTAAATATCATAACCGTAACTATTTGGCAATTCAAAAAATATAATTATTTTAATTACTTACCAAAACATTTTACATTCTTAATTCAAAACATAATCTAAGTATCGTCTAAAAATAAACTCCATCATACACCTGAAGGCTATTTACCAAAAAATACAAATCCAAACTCATGCGAAAATAATATTTCTCTTTTATACCCCTCACTTACATTAAAACAGTATATTTACACTCTCAATAGTCCAGTAATATTAGCCTCCTGGGAGATTTGCATCATATATTCAAGAATATTTATGGCATTGCCAGTTTTTCTGAGTGAGAGCAGCCCTACTGCCTGGGGGTGGTTTTGCGCATGCGCCCCTGTAAAGCGCCTCCTTGCAACCCCAGTAGAGCGCCGGAAGTCTCGGGTGGTGTTACGTTAGTTACTTGACCTCACTTACTTCGTGAATTTACTTACTAAGTTACTTACTCATTTAGTTACTTTCTGACGTTGAACACTGAGTCTTCTTGGAAATTAACTAGGTAGGTGTTTTAGTAGTTAAAATGTGTATTTTGAATTAGGATTTTTACTGTGGTGTTTATGGATGGATTGATTATGAGACCTGTTTTCATTGGACAGTATGGCAAGTTTAGTCATTAAAGTTTAAAATTTCAATATGTATTTGAAAGGTTTGTTACATCAACATTAGTTTTTATCCAATTCACATTAATTATTTATTTATTATTGAAAGATCACTTTATTCTATAATAGAGAGAAAATTGTTAAAATTGGTGGAAGTAATTTAATTAAGTAATGTTAAAAAGAAATGTGAATATATTAAATTTACAGATATAAATTAACGTAGTTTTACAAATTTGATCAAAACACATACACGTTATGACATACCATTTGTGCTTTTTCTTGTGGTATTACATTGTTTTTCTTTTTCACTAAACTAGATATTGTATAAAAAGGTGGTTTGTCACGTATCGTATTTCTTTATGTCATATTAACAAAATTCACTTATTATGAAACTTAAGTGTCAAAATAAAAATATGAACATATTAAAGTACATTTTGCGAATTCATAACTAGTTCGTATGTAGAACAGAAATTTAAAAATAAATTATAAGTTTTTTATTATTGTTGCAATTTTAATTTAAGTTTAAAGGTACAATAAGAAGATAAAAGTAAAGTTCTCCATATATATTTTTTTATTAAAAAATTTAATGTTCAGTTTTTAAAAGAATTATTCTATAGCATTTCTAGCAGGTTTACTAGCATGGTGAGTCTTACAGCTGCATGCTTTAGGGAAATCAAACTGTATACATCTTGAGAAATATTGTCGGATATTACACATATTAATACTAGTATAATCTACGTAGTAACATTGTTTGCAATAACGCCCACTCTTTCTTAAAATTTTTGAAATATAAAGGGTTTCTTCCGAATCTGTTTACTAATATATTTGGTCAAAATTACTTACTTAAAAGATTAGTATGTAAGTTAGGTAAACGAACCCTTTTTCGCGTGTTCTTACTTTGGTCCGCAATTTGACATCGTACTCGTTTTATTATTTATATCGCATTAAGAAATAAACGTAATTCAGAGTAGTTTAAATGTTGTCTTAGATTTGTTTGAATGAAAGGCACTATATCGAGGGTAGAGTTAGACTTTTAAATATCGTGATTATAAAGTTATTGATCAATAACTTGATAAGTTGTTGAATAAGTTATTGATTAATATTCTAAAGTCTTTCTTAACTACATTTCTAAATACTTAATGTAAAAAATGTATTTTAATTCTCTTGCAAAAACAAAAGTGGTAGAACGCTCGTACTGTCTAAGTTAAATGAAATATTTCAAATACATATTTTGTAGAGCATTTGTTATCATACTCTACTTGGTAAAGTGGCAAAAAACTTATAAATACGAAATTTAATTTCGATTCCTTAACTAAGATCTTCGAAATAATTCAAATAAAATATACTTCCATTAGGTTAATCAAAAAGTATACAAAGAAATAAACTCTTTCCTACTGTTAAGTGGAAAATATAACAAATATGTTTTGTTGTTTAATAGATTGTTTAGTCCATAACGTAATTAAACGTCAATATATGTCATGGCTACTTATTATTTTATCAGCCTTGGCTTATGAGTATTGCTAGGAAAAATAACAGCAACATTAGCTGATACGTTATTTAGGTTACATCTCGTAAATATTATATAAAATAAAATATTATATAAAATATTATTATATTATAGTAAATTATATATGTCATTTGACTTCTTAACCGAATTGTGCTAACGTGGTAATATCACGCAGTATATGCAAATTTTCCCACTAAACATTACACGAATGTAAGAACGATGATGCTATAAAATATCGGGTTTCAATATGGGCGTGTTGGGGAAAACACAAGTGAAATTAGAAGCCCTAAATCAACCGACAAGTGTGGGGTGTGGACATCGTAACTCAGAACCAGAATATTAGAATCCAAGCCACAGTATATTTCAAACCGACACCAATTTAAGATCGCATATATCCTCGCGCTTGTAGAAGTTGGATAAAAGTATTCCTTGAACCTATTTTTCGTTTAAGTTTATAATTTCGTATCCTGTAGTTAGTAGCCTAAACACTAAATTATATCCTGCAAGTTGAGCTTGGGAAAGTGTGTAAAGGAATTTAACATGGAAAATTTGCAAACGATGTTTTAGGTAGGTTAACGAACTAAAACGGGGCGAGCTTTTCTCTGGAAGAGTTGATAGTGCTGCTGCCTATAAAAAAGAGTAAATTGAGTAAGTTGAGTAAATAATTTTAAATACTGAATTTTCGTACTATGTTCTTATGGAACAATCGAGTGTTTGGTTCATAAGTACAAAATATATTTGATGACGAAAGTAAAAGTTTTTGTGTTTATATGAAGCAACATCAATAGATCTATGCTTTCAGAGAATAAAATTCACACTAAAGTAAATTAACTTGCTTAAAACTTCGTTTTTAGTTTCTATCCCATGTTATAAGCAGTACACAGAGTTGGACCTGCGCCCGTTCTATCCAGCCGTCTCTTGAGATCAAACGTCCACAACTGCATGACTTTGGACAGGGTCAATCTTTTTTTGAAGTCAAATTTGAGGCATTCAATTCCAATTTGTTAGAGCTTTATTTTGATAGCAAATTCAATTTTATTTTTAATGAGGCGCAAAATTTCATTGGTCTACGTCTTCCTGCTTAGAAAATTTCGAAGCGTTTCCGGACTTTTTTTCCACACTGTATACCGGTAGTATTCTAAGGTAGTCTTAAGATAAAGTGCCTTAGAGGTCTCTAAAGCTCTATTTTTGTCTGTGTACATTATTTACTTTTCTACAAAGTCCTTTTTATTGTTAGTGTTATCGTTTAACTGCTTGATATAAGTAAACCACATACCCTTCACGGCATTATTTAAATTCAATGTTTTTTATATAATGTTAATAATAATATACAAATCCTCTAAACTTAAAGATGAGCATAACCGATATGGTTTAGGTCATTTGAGACTCAAATAGTTTGGAAATCAAATTTGGGTATTGAGAGAAAAGTCCACACGTTTAGTCAGTTTAAAAATTAATGATGTAACAGTATAGTTTTAAATATTTCAAAATATCTTTGACGTCAATTTTGAAATAGTTGTTAAGCACACAAGACAAGTTTGCGTTTAATATTAGATTTGATGGATACGCTAATATTTCTGTTGTTTAGTTAACATATACTTTGAAAACTGTATTCTTTTTCTTTTCATAGTTTGTCATAATTTCCACTGACTTTTGTTCAGAAAGGTATCCTACACTTCGGTCATTTAATTCTAACACCAAAACTTCCCAGCAATGTTTAGTGTTAATGTCTTACTGTAGAGTGCAAGTCTGCTGACGCAAGAGGGAAACTATGATTGGATAATAATCAACATGAAGCAATCACATGCTGACGAGACCACCAATCAGCACACGCTAAGTCTGAAACGAGCTGAATGCATTCGTGCTTAATGTGTTTACAATACTACTGTCAGTTTACAGAGTAAAATATTACTTCGCATAAAAATGTGGAAATAAAACAGACAACAAACGGTTTAGATGATTACTTAAATGATAGCTGGGAACCATCTAAAGAAAAATTGGTTCAAAAATCCATTAGATAAAGTATCAAAGTGCATGCTAATTATAAAGCAAGGTTTTGAAATTTTTAAAAGTACTTCTTCAACTAGGCTATCTTAAGAGGAACAATAAATACATATGCTGATAAAAACACAACATTTTCCCGACAAAGATGGACCTTACCGTGCAAAGTTAAAGTTAATTGAAAAACATGAAAAAAAGTGTTTGTGAAACGTAGCATTTTAAACTTTATTTCTTATTATATTTAAATGGGTATTTTAAAAACGAGTCGAGATGAACAGCTTTTCTTTGCGTCAAGCTTTTCTTTTGAGGTGCCAGAAGGAAGGGGTTGTTTTAAAATTTGGCTGCCCCAGCTAATACAAATGTGTTGTTAATTTTGCCTAATAAACGACTTTGACTTTGAAAACAAATTAAATTAAAACAATAAAACTATTAAGGACAAACTGTTGGTAATTATCTATATAAATAAAATAAGACTTTGTCTGTACATTTATAAAGAATCCATAGTTTTGGTTATTTGGTTGTTCATATACTTTGCATAGACAAAACTGGTGTCCAAAAATTCCTGTCTGTCTGTCTGTAACGTTTTAGAACATCTTGGACCGCTTATAACTCAGAATCTGACTGGAACTATGGCGGTGAAACTTCGTTTAAAGGTTGACCCATTGCGCAATTGTGTCTTTAGCTATATTTTATACCATACCAGCATCCACTAAATAAATGGAGAGGGACCAAAGTGGGCACTTGCACGTTTTAGGCATTTTAGACTATTAAGCTTATAACTCAAATCCGCTGAAGCTATGCCGGTGAAACTTCATTAAAGGGCTAAAAGCCATCGCGCAGTGTCTTTAGCTATATTTTATCGCCATATAATAGCATCCTAAAATGGGTGAACGGCGAGGTAACTATGACTCTCTAGAATTAACACTTAACTATATGAATAAAATAAGACTTTTGTCTGTACATTACAAGAATCCATCGGTTTTACGGTTATTTTGGTGTTTATATATACTTGGATAGACAGGAAACTGGTGTCAAAATCCCTACTGTCTGTCTGTAACGTTTTTAATGCATGGTGGCTGCTGACAACTCAAATCGGATACCTCTATGGCGGTGAAAACTTGCCTTTTGGTTTTAGCTAAATATTCTTCAACTGTATTTTATACCCACAGCCCATCCAACAACAAATGGTGAGAGGATTGAAAGTGGGCACTGAACACGATTTTAATTCGTTCAATTCCTGCATAAGTCAAAATTTAAATTAGCGGGGGTCAAACTATGTTTTGCAGCTATGTTATTGGCCTATTCCCACACCATACAACATCCACAAAATAAATGGCAACGAGAGAGAGATATGGTGAACTAACAGGCAAATTAAGATTGTTTTCAGGATATATAAGAAACTTTTTTGTTTTATTTTAAATTTGCATTTTTTTTTACATATGCAACCCAGCTATGTTAATAATAAAGAGTTGAGGCAAGCTTAGGTACAACTTTAGTAACCTAGGTGACACTTGCGTTTTATACAAGAATGAGTATTTATACATATAATTGTGATAACAAAGCAACAAAGTTCCAGCTACACCTTTGTCGTGTGAGGTTTTGTAGAGGTTACAAGAACAGGGCAAATGTGTTGTAGGACTGAATAAATCGCACTCAAGACAGTTGAAACAGCAATAAACCCAAGACAAAGCGAGACCCATTCTGTCTTTAAGCGACATCTTCCACCTTTAGAGTACATTATCTCAAACTGCTTTGGAATTCCTGTAAGGGAGTTATGTTAGTTGAGTGCATTTCAAAGTGGAAAATTGCAGTGGATAGAGTTTTAAAGACATAAAAAAGTGTTTTGTGCAGGTTAGTTTTGAACCTTTAACCCCGTTTCTTAAGATGGCTTTATCACTTTTTAGCCAATCTGAATGAAGGACCGGAATTTAGTGTACTATAAACTACACGGGTAACTATTGAATGAACATTTACTTTGTAAATCAACCTCTAATTTTGTGTACGTGTAACATGCCCAGAAAAGGTCTACGAAAATGACTAAAATCATATAAAACTGTTTCTGAACAAAACGCTAGTAATCTGACCAATAGATTCTGTATGTTTTTTAAAATGTTTTATATATGTTTGATTACAGTGTTTTAGTTTATATGTATTACACAAACTTATAAAGCTACGAGTGAGAAACTGTAGAAACACTTTGAAATAACCGACATTAGATTGGAGAAGGGACGTCACAAACTAACACCCAGCTGGCACACTGAACTAATGACGCACCTGATGTGACCGCGAGTGAAGTACAGTTAAGAACTCGTTTCAATTTGAATCCAACTCATCAGCAATGAGGTTAGTAACTATATTTCAGTTCTTCTAGTTCACATCGCGTCAACACATCATTGTAATTTGATTGAAATGTTTTTGTCTCGTTGTGGAGTACTATCTTCATTCGCTGATTGGCTGAAGCTGAGATATTTGTTGTCTGCTATCCTATTGGCTACAAGGCTGCCAACCGTCCATTGGAGCAGGGATGCATAGTGCCGATGTTCTCATTGGCTATGACTTTATAGACTATCGAATGAGAACATCTAAAGTTGCTCCAATAGACGGTTGTCAGCCCTGTGACCAATACGATAGCAGACCGAAAATATTTCAGTTTCACCCCCCAATCAGGACTTAAGATGGTACTACAGAGCGAGACCGGTTATTCCAGACAAATCGTAATGATGTTTTGATGCAGTGTGAACCGGAAGAGCTAGACTATAGTGGTGACAACGGCCGCGAAATCCTAAGAGTTAAGTTAATGAGGTTAGTGTAACTTCAAGAAGATGTCCTCCTGAATACGTTTAATATAATTGGACGGAATTTACCTTTTGAAAAAGAAAATCAGTACAAATACATATATAAAATTAAAGTTGTTTAAAACTGTTTGCTTTTATGATATGTTCTTTACAAGGTAACAGTGTTATAGCCACCAAATGAATTTTCATAATTATCTTTTATTGTGAGCTATAATGTTTGAGGTATAAAACTGAGTCTTGGTCATAGTCAAAGTATTTGATCCAACTGTTTGTCATCTAAACTGCCCAAAGGTGGGCAAAAACAACCACACTTAAAAATTAATGGGAAAGTGTCTACTTACACTTTACTGGTCTCATAGTTTTGTGTACCAAATGTAATCACCGTTCGCGTAAAATTTCATGAGGTCTTTTTCCTCATTAGGTTAATCTTGTTTAAAAGATGCTAAACGCTAAAGTTTCGTTGGCACATCGATGGGCAAACTAATTGACCTGGAGTATGACATTTCACGAAAAAAAGAGGAACAATGCTCAATCATAACGAAAGAATAATTAAACTAAATTGCTCTCCGCCACTATTATGAACTTTCAAACTAACTAAAGAATAATGTTTTAAAACATAATTCAAACTATTCAAAATTGTGTATAACCATCTATTTGCTAAGTTAGTTTAAGTAATCAACATAAAAGCCGTAGTACCAAATTAGTTACATGCCAGGCCACGCCAGGAAATAAAATACAATCAGTGGATGTTGATTCGATCGGGCTGTATGGCTAATCCCTACACAATTGGAAACTGTTTGTTCTCAGAAGTAACACACTTTGAATCAATTTCACCCAGCTCGTAACACTGGTTGTGTCAGAAGCGAGCAAAAACTTCCTCTGAAATATTTGTTTTCCGGAATGGTGTTGTGGAGTTTCTTTTACCTCTTTGTTTCAAAAGTAGGGCAGCCATAACAAGTTCACTGATTTCCGTGCAATTACTGGTAAAGTTCTTTGGTAGTACTGAGAAGATTTAAATTATTGCTTTCAATAAATTTGAGGGCGGGAGTTTTCAAAAGCACTCTTTCGCCGTCGAGTGCCTCAGGTGTTTTGCATTTACATAAAAATAGCTGCAAATTTCACACCTTACCATTTTGATCGCAGTAAATGTATTCAATACTTAATACTTGACTATACACATTTTACTTTGAAAGTTCTACATGTATTTCTATTGGTTTAGTTGCACCTTGGTAATTTTAATTGTAATCGAAAGTTTAATAAAACCAGGTTTAGCTGGAAAATGCAGCGCTAAGCCAAGATAAACATCCTTTTAAACCGCTGTTCAAAGCACTCGGATGTGTCAGACCCATATTTTTAGCCAGATTATTTAAGACAGCTTTGGTACGTATGATCAGTGTGTTAAAACTCTTATGTTATTTGATGTACATAGATGGTTTTTATAACACGTCCAACCCTACAGACAACTGAAATCTTTTGCCTGGTACTTGATTATCTGCTGCAATATGCAACTGTTTATTCTTGCTTGCAAATAATGCTTTACTTTCAATTAATTTAATTTAAATTTAATATCAAATCATAATATCTTTGAATGTAGAATAAACAGCTGCAGATTGCAGCAGCTGATCTAGCACGAGGCAACGGATTTCAGTAGTCTGCAGGGTTGGACGTGTTAGGTATTACAACCATGTATGTAGCTAAAAGCTCCGTCTTAATAATAATAATTGACTCTTAGTGTTATTAAAATTACCCACAGAGATATTTTTCAGATCTTTTACAACAAGGTGTTAGTGGATTTTGCCGTTCAAAGATCTGAAGCAGCATTCATGTTGTGTTTATCTCGTACAGTATTTATTACGTTTCCTAGTTTTAATTTTGTAATTTAAAAGCTTAAGGATTTTTTACTTCTATAGCTTTCAACAATTTTACCTGCTAATTTTATTAACTTTTATTCTTTAAAAATAAATCATGAAAAGAATAGTGGCTTCTCCAAATACTTGGGACTTACTATTGGGTTTAATGTAAGTTCAACTGGAAAATAGTACAAAATGTATTTTATAAAAAGAAATAGGTGTAAACATTAAAAAAATAATAAATTATTAACCTATAATACAAAGTTAAATAAAAAACTACAACAAAACACAAAACAAAACTATACATAAAAAATAAATAAATAAATGTGTATAAGCTATAAACTAAATATAGTGTATCTCTCAGCTTCTCTTCTGTGGGCAAGGACGAGAAAATACTGGTGGCATTTCCTCTTTAAATCGCCATGCTGACTGATCCTTTGAACCAGGAAGGACGTTGATTTTGTTTCGCCTGTGTTTTTCGTTAGTTTCCTTCCGATATTCTGGATCCATTTTCTGCCCTCTCCACACCATATGCCCATTGTTTCCACTGCAAATACAACCATTAGATATCCCTGGCTTCGATTTCACTATATTTGGAGTGTTTTCTACGAACTGCTAGTTGTGTTGCAGCTCAACTTGTTTTGGCCACAATTATGCAATATTGGAAAATATATCCAAAACATTCTGTATAATGGATACTAAACACGATTTTTTCAACTTTTCAAAGCGTGTATTTTAGTATATTCTGAAGAGGCTTGATGATTCAGGTTGACAGACTAAAAAGAACAACAAAGCCTGTTTTATCGAATTGGCTCTTCCTTACAAAGGAGCTCTAGCATGGCAGCCTTTATCACCTGTTTGGCGTTACGCTTAGCTGCTGAAAGAAACAAAGTGGCTACAAATAAAGTGGAATTGCTGTTACAACCTTTACTGTTGGAACGCGAATGAGGCTACCTTTTTGATACTGAAGTTGTGTCTAAATTTCTGAAAAATAGTCATTACACTACACACCCTAAACGCTCTTACGCACTCTATTAAGACACTGTTAACAATGTTAGATCTGGCGCAAGGTAAAAGCGTGCTGAGATTTAAGGATTTTTTAGTTTCTCAAGAATATAAGTTACTTATGGAAATGTTGCAAATGTTAATCAGGTTTGTTGTGGATTAAGCGCTTGTTTTCCTTGCAGGTAGAAACTTGATGTTACGCTGAATTATATTGTCCATACGATGTTAGCTTGTGTTTAACATTCAATGTTTTATTAGTTTAAACCCACTTATCAAGCTGCCTTTTAGTGAAATACGACAAGGTTAAAACAATGTGTGAGTGTTTTCAAATAATTGATATTTGTTTATTAATTTTTACATATATGTTTGTTTGGTAAAATATGTATTTAATATCTATTTACTAATGACATTAAACATTAGCAATGAAATTATTGATGAGAAAAACGCTAAAAAGAGTTTCTTTACAACTGATTGAATATTTTCAAAAATGCTTCATCGTAGGCTAGACGTAATTTTCTAGTTTCACACTTAATCACTAAATAACATTTCCATTAGGTGTTAAATTTGAAAAACAGAGCTTAAATAAATGACGAAACAAATAAACTGAGCGATCTCTCCGTTACAGTAAATCTGATTGCACCGGAAGAACGGGCCGGAAGACATTTCCTGCCGGAAGTGACGCAAGTTCCGGTTCAGCTCAGGTAGTTGCTCAATTAAATGATGACAGCTTTCAATTTATATAAATACACGTATGCTGTTTTACTAATATTGTATTGTTTTATATAATAATTTAGTTGTTAGAACTATTAAAGCCGTAAAATGAATAAATTAATTCATTTTAAATTCAATTGTTTTAAAGATTTTATACTTGACCTGCTTATATTTTATAACATTTTTATAAAATTTTAACTAAAAAAAAAAACAATTAAATTTTGTTGGTAATCTTAGTTGAATGTGTCAATCACCAAGCAAAGGTTCAATTTATGGTTTAAGTACAACTACTACAACAGTGCATACAACATAGATGTACAGATAGATGTATTAATATACTTAAATTTCGATTGTTGTTGCATCAGTTTAAATCTATACATGATCTTACGAAACGCAATGTCAATACGTCCCTCTGAGGAGGGGGTAGCAGGGTTGCCAGATTAGTGCCCTGGCCTTGTAATGGAGGATATTTAGCTATAATACACACAAACATTTCGGCCTATACAAGTCGTACTATACCTATAGATGCTTATTTTGTGAAAGAAAAGCTTGATAGACACATAAACATTGAGGTTATATAATATTTGAATACGAATTGAGCAAAGGTGCAGCCAACTTAACTTTGAAACCAGGCCGACACGCAGCTAAGCGCTAAAGCACCGCTGGCATGAGTGAATAGAGTTTCTTTTGCAATTTTTACTCTAATTCGCTACGCTCACAGCCTCGCTTCGAAATCGACCTCAGATTTCTATGTTCTGAAAATATGCTCAAACCTGATCTGAGGGTCAGGATTGGAGCACATTTCTCGATCCTTGGTCTTACCCAAGGCAACATAAATATCTAATTTTTCTAAAGGTAATTCGATTAAACTGCAGAATTATTATACTTATTTGTATACAGTAAAAGAATAATATATATTGTAAATTCTTCAGGGTATAGCTCTACTTTAGTCCGTGACGCGCACAGCACGTCCCAGCGGTCCACTGGGGTTCTCCGTGAGATAAGATGGTTATTTTCCAGGGGTATCTCGTACGGCTAGTTGGCCGAACCGGCGTGGGCGTCGCTCTTGCTTAAATGCAGCGGTAGTAAATTCAAAAATTGAGTTTGGGAGTCAAAATTGCACTGGAAGCTGCGTGGATGATTGACAGTAAGGTTTGTGATGTAACATATAGGTAGGGGTACTATGACCGTAAAGTGTTACAGTCTAGAGAATAGTAAATTGGGTTATTCTAGTATTGATAAGAAACACTGCATTTGAGTTGGAACGGAGCATTATTTTACTAAAAATAGTACATATCATGTTGATGGTACTTAGTTTGTGAAAGGGGTAAAGTATTGTGTCCGTTCCATTGTTGAGCGTGTGATGACGTAGTGGTCTGGACCAATGTTTGCAAGATGAATGAGAGGAAACAACCATTGTGGGAAATGATGACTTTCAATAACTCAGCAAGCAAACTAGTGTTTCATTTAGTGCTTCGACCTGCCTTTGCAAATAATTTATATCAACAAAACGTTTTCTGGGAGCTTTTAGTTTTCGTATTTTTATAGTTGGTGGCCATTCTACATAGTTTTCTCAGTGAATGTTCTTTGGAAAAAATTAGATTCACGCCGTCGTAAAATCCCACGACCGTGAAATAAGCACCGATTCTAAAACCACAAAACAGTTTCAAGCATTTTTCGAATCTTAACTTTATACGAGTATGTATTTATGTGTGACTTCTCTATAAAACCAAATTTTTTACCGGATTTTCAGAAAATCCAATACAATATTTTTGTTAATTTCACTCTTTAACCTGTAATACGGAAATACAAAAATCTTCTTGTAAGGGATGTTTTACCGAAAGACCTGTTTAACCATCTATAAATATCATATAATTTTGATTTAACTTGAAATAAATATGTACTTTGACGTTTATTTTTAAGGCGGCAACAAATTTCTTTTGCTATGAAAGTGGAATGTGTAGCCCTAATCATTTAAAAATGAATACAATTTGAAATTCGGAATTTGAGCGGACTGTAAAGCCTTTTACCAACCTCGATCATACAAGCAAAAGGCCGAAGGGGGAATCAAAACTGTGTGCGGAGCGAATTAGAGTTGGAAGTAAATTGTACCGGTAATTCGCTTTACTCACGTCAGCCTCGTAACATCCGTGATCATACATGAGGAAAATCACGGTTGTGTGCGTAGCGAACATACAATATTATGTAGTTTCAAAGGAAAAGGAATTATCCACCATCGTATAGTACGACACGAAACATAGTTACATTGTGCAAAGTGGTTCTGTGAATCTGCTTTAACAGCGAAGCTAGAAACCACTTAAGCGAGAGTGAAACTGTAATTGGATAATAATCAGCACGTACCAATCGTGTGCTAATGAGACTGCCAATCAACCGTAGCTAAGCTTGACACAACCTGAGTAGTGAGTAGCCACATGTGTGTAAATGTAATGTAACAACAACACGCGTCGTGTGTTTGCTACATTTAACTGGAAATTTACTGTTCTTAAACAGTTTTTAGTTGGTACAGTAGGCAAACCATAGGCCTTCCAATAATATACTGAGTAGATGTACGTATGTGACTTCTAAACGTTATGTTACCATACATCATTTGCAAACGTCTACATGAAGAGTTCGTGAGGTTCGTTCTTTCTCCTGTTTCAATGGAACTGGACACTTGTGTGTCAACTCAGTTCGCTGTAGTACAGTGACAGCTGCAATCTGCTGTCTGTCTGTACCTGATGAGACGAAACAACGTCGAAACAGCTCTTTAGTTGTTTTGTCTCATCAGGTACAGACATACAGCAGACTGCAGCTGTCACTGTACTACAGCGAACTGTGTTGACACATAAGTGTCCAGTTCCTTTGAAACAGGAGGAGGAACGAACCTCACGAATTATAAACGAATTACCCTGTTACAAAGATCTTATGACGTAACAACGACGTCCTATCTCGATTCCACATGAAATATAGTGTATAACGAAATGTCGCGAAACAAAGCTGTGTTGGACTGTTAACACATTCTGAGTCAAATGACAACATTTTATTTATATATGTGACTGAAAAGTATTGCTCTAGCCAGGTATATCAAATCAAAATTTATTGTAATATTAAATTATAATACACTAACACACGGAATTTGGTTATAGTACTCGTATTACCGTAGGTCAATGTGTATTTAAAATTAATCAACAGTCGAACCACTAACATAACTTATTTAACTTTATTTCAATTGGTTGATCAGGATAATATAATTAAACCTTTTTCGATAGCAAATTCATGTTTATTCATTTTACTTTTTTTAGCTAACCTTGTCTATTTAAAACTGAGAAAATAAAAACAATTTATGCTTATCACAAAGCATTTTGAAGAAATTTCAATGAAAACGAAACAACAAAGCAGTTTAAAAAAATTGAACAGGCTGTTTTGTGTTGAACTGACAAATTAATTTCCAAGAAACATGATTTCTATTACCATGAACAAAGTAGCTGTTGTAAGCGAGTCAAAATTGAAATCATAAATTCCAATATAGTTCAAATAGTCACCCTTTGTTGTGGTTACGTCGCTTGTATAACGTACTTAACGCTCTTTAAGTGTTTCAGTATCACAGAAAATGATGATCTTGCTTTTTAAAGCGAAATCGTTATTAAGAATCATGTTACTTTAAACATACACACTTATATTACAATTTGAAACGGTTGAAATGCTTATTTTACTAATAATTGTCTCTTGGCTATGTTTTAACATAAGTTAGCAGCTAATTTAATTAAATGTACTAAACTCATTTATAAACTACGTAGAAAATCAATAATTGGTTCCAATGTGTTCATTTTGTACATTACTAACTGAAAAACAACAAACAATCAGCTTTAATATTGTACGTTTATTGAACAGTTATTGCTTTTTTGATTTCTAATAAATGAACGCAATTCAAAACGTGTCAACACAATTAATAGTCTCTTTCTCTCTACATTTAATACAGTATATTTACAACGGTTTAGTTATTTAATGATGATTTCCTCATGAAAATCACAGTGGTAATATTTTTAGTCAAGTGTCTTGTTTGAGGTTACCACTTTAAATTCAACGACTGCCATTTACCTGGTACAGTTATACCTTTTTTTACAATATCAGTCAATTTCCGTTGAAATAGATAATTTAGCAACTGCGTATGTTCTTTTGCAAAAGTTCATAGGTAAAAAGCAGTCACCTCATAACACGGTAAAACCTTACACTTATTATCCAAAATGGCGGATATTTACGAATTTGTGTTATAATATTGTTCCAACTTTACTAACTTAGTTTGGTAGGAACCATTAGTGAAAATGGTTGATTTTGTATTTTATAGTTTTGTAATAGATAACTGGTTTCAATGATATCTCTCTGATTGACAGTTAAAAACTCAACTTGATAACGTTTAAGAAACGCTAAAATACTTGACGATTTTTTTATTTAAATATTGAATTGTGAAGGATAGAAATGAGGATCTTTCCTTAGTATTTTGGTAACAGACGTTATAACTAAATACACTATAATTTAAGGAGTTATGCTTTAGGTTACACTAATATTCGTGAAAAAGTTTTATTTTATGAAACTACCAAAGTTTCCCTTTAAATTGAGATTTGCGCTTCAAGAGGATTTAAGTTATGAAAAGAGTTGGTTACGTTAACTTTTAATTGGTCGTTAAAATGTTGGTCTGTAAAATTCAAGCCTTTTATTTAAGTTAAATTAAACGCTTTTGTTTTTCGTTTTAACAAGTCACCTTTAACCCAAACCGTAAATAAACAGTTAGCCAACAGTGTCATTTGTGTGTAAGAGGTAAGTCTATATACTTTTACCATCTTTATTTGGAAAAGGTAAAATAAGACAACAACTATTTCTACAAGCTATTGATGTTTGACCTTATAAATAACAGATCAGCTGATGCTTTGAGCTTTGTGCAAGAACACGCTGAATATCAGACTCAGTACAATTCCCAACTGTAATATTCTCTTTCTCTCTACATTTAATACAGTATATTTACAACGGTTTAGTTATTTAATGATGATTTCCTCATGAAAATCACAGTGGTAATATTTTTAGTCAAGTGTCTTGTTTGAGGTTACCACTTTAAATTCAACGACTGCCATTTACCTGGTACAGTTATACCTTTTTTTACAATATCAGTCAATTTCCGTTGAAATAGATAATTTAGCAACTGCGTATGTTCTTTTGCAAAAGTTCATAGGTAAAAAGCAGTCACCTCATAACACGGTAAAACCTTACACTTATTATCCAGAATGGCGGATATTTACGAATTTGTGTTATAATATTGTTCCAACTTTACTAACTTAGTTTGGTAGGAACCATTAGTGAAGATGGTTGATTTCGTATTTTATAGTTTTGTAATACATAACTGGTTTTAACGATATCTCTCTGATTGACAGTTAAAATCAACTTGATAACGTTTAAGAAACGCTAAAATACTTGACGATTTTTTTATTTAATATAATTGTGAAGGATAGAAATGAGGATCTTTCCTTAGTATTTTGGTAACAGACGTTATAACTAAATACACTATAATTTAAGAGTTATGCTTTAGGTTACACTAATATTCGTGAAAAAGTTTTATTTTATGAAACTACCAAAGTTTCCTTTAAATTGAGATTTGCGCTTCAAGAGGATTTAAGTTATGAAAAGAGTTGGTTACGTTAACTTTTAATTGGTCGTTAAAATGTTGGTCTGTAAAATTCAAGCCTTTTATTTAAGTTAAATTAAACGCTTTTGTTTTTCGTTTTAACAAGTCACCTTTAACCCAAACCGTAAATAAACAGTTAGCCAACAGTGTCATTTGTGTGTAAGAGGTAAGTCTATATACTTTTACCATCTTTATTTGGAAAAAGGTAAAATAAGACAACAACTATTTCTACAAGCTATTGATGTTTGACCTTATAAATAACAGATCAGCTGATGCTTTGAGCTTTGTGCAAGAACACGCTGAATATCAGACTCAGTACAATTCCCAACTGTAATATTCTGCTGACCCATCGTCTTTTGTTTAAATAACCAGCTACATTATTTGGCCTTAGTTGTAAGTCAATAGTTATGCTTCCTCTCTTGGAAACAGGGCTAAGTTACCATAAAAAGCTAATAAAGAAAACGAATTAGCTACGATTACAAAAGGATACAATCATTATTTTAGATAATCTGTAACATACAATGACTATAAAGTGATGTCGCAAACAAGTTAACTACAAGCTTAACTACCAAACTGATGTTGTGTGTTTTATTGACGTCTATAAGGTCGTCACACAAACTACAAAAAATAATATTCATATTTAAATATTGCCATTAATTACTTATCAATTATTGATATTGTTATATTTTCATTGATTTTATGTTCAATATAATGACCATTTTTGTGTTGTTGCGTTATTTTAACGTATTAATTCATTTTTCGTACACACTTTATTTTCTTGTGGTCGATATTAGTATTATTATACAATGAAAGCATCTTTTACCTTTTACCACATAATTTTTAATAATTACAAATTATGTGGTAAAAGTACAAGATGCTTTCATTGTATAGTTTCGATTACCACAAAGGTAAATGGAGAGAACAACATGAATATTTGTATTATTATTTAGTAAGAATTATTATTAATAAATAACATTGACGCTTTTGTTTTAAATTAAAATAAGTTATAGACACCTTGCCCTTAGAAATTCTTGCACAAAAAGAGTATATTACGTTACTTTAAGTTTAACTTCCGAAGCACTTTTAGAACAGTTGTTGAGCTATACTTCTTGCCATGATAAAAACTATCGGAGTATTTAAGAAACTCCAAGTAAACAACGTTTTGGACTCAGTAGTATGATTTGAATTGTTAAGAAGAAACATCTGGTACATTGATTCACCAATTGTCAGTTTTAATAAGAAAAGCAACCTTACTGAATCAACTGGTGGCCTTGTAATAACCAAATCTATATGTTTCTCACAAGGTATTAAACTATCATCAACACAATAGTATTTTTCATCACTAAGTTGTAAAGTGACACTTTTACACGAAGCCAAGTAAATATGATTGGGTGTCAAAAGACACTATTATCCATAATCTGAAAGTAAACGTTGTTTAAAACTCAGCAGACTGAATTACATTGTTTCAAATAAACTGTTTCAATAATTTACTTAACATCAGTGCTAAAATTGAAAAACATGGAAACAAATTTCTTTGGAAACAGCTAATGTTATTAAATGTTTTCCTTGGAAGTAAACAGAACAAAAGATACTGTACTGTCAATTTAGTTTAAAATCTTTTTGTTTTATTATTTTGTTTGTTTTAAATACAATAACTTTAAATATTATACCACTGGTAATAGCTTAAATATATACGAGTACATTAAAAACAAATTAATAAACAAGTTAACATAAACATTGTATAAAGCACTCATGAACTCTCTCAAATAAACACGATTTTGAAAAGATAATTTTTTTAAATCTTGTCTAAATAATTTTAAATCCATAACTCTTATTGTACTAGGTAAGTAATAAAAGATTTCACCAGCTTCAAATGGAAGTTTGTAATACATTTGAAGCCTCTGATAGGAAGGCTTAATACAATTTTTATTCAGATAATCAAAACAAATCTTAATTTTCTTGGCAGTAAAAGCACAACTTTAGCACGTCATTAAATGTGTCTGAAGCAGCTGTTTTTGAATCAAAATGACGATTCCCTTGACTTACCATACATGAGTCAACAAACAGTTAGTTTTTAACGCAAATAACGTTTAAACTACGTAACCACGTGCAATGTAATTTCTTACCTGCTACATACAGGTGTACACCAAAGTACACCAAATGATTTGTTAGCTCATAATATACAAAACTTGTCTATTACACATATGTCTATCGCTTAGTTTTCCGTCAGTCTTTCAGTCTCTGTTTTTCACTAAATAATTTTTTCATTCAATAATTTCCTCCTTGTGTGTGCCTGAGCATGACACCCTCAGTATATCTCCTCACTTGCTACATATGTGTATAATGCAGTACAGTAAGACATGTACAGGGATTTGCAATGTTTAATGTTGCAGGTTTGCAATGTTGTTCCTACTGGGGACTAGTGGCCAGTTGACTAAGCATCACATCAGTCTCCTCCTTGTGTGTGCCTGAGCATGACACCCTCAGTATATCTCCTCACTTGCTACATATGTGTATAATGCAGTACAGTAAGACATGTACAGGGGATTTGCAATGTTTAATGTTGCAGGTTTGCAATGTTGTTCCTACTGAGGGCTAGTGGCCAGTTGACTAAGCATCACATCAGTCTCCTCCTTGTGTGTGCCTGAGCATGACACCCTCAGTATATCTCCTCACTTGCTACATATGTGTATAATGCAGTACAGTAAGACATGTACAGGAGATTTGCAATGTTTAATGTTGCAGGTTTGCAATGTTGGTCCTACTGAGGGCTAGTGGCCAGTTGACTAAGCATCACATCAGTCTCCTCCTTGTGTGTGTCTGAGCATGACACCCTCAGTATATCTCCTCACTTGCTACATATGTGTATAATGCAGTACAGTAAGACATGTACAGGGGATTTGCAATGTTTAATGTTGCAGGTTTGCAATGTTGGTCCTACTGGGGACTAGTGGCCAGTTGACTAAGCATCACATCAGTCTCCTCCTTGTGTGTGCCTGAGCATGACACCTCAGTATATCTCCTCACTTGCTACATATATGTATAATGCAGTACAGTAAGACATGTACAGGGGATTTGCAATGTTTAATGTTGCAGGTTTGCAATGTTGGTCCTACTGGGGACTAGTGGCCAGTTGACTAAGCATCACATCAGTCTCCTCCTTGTGTGTGCCTGAGCATGACACCCTCAGTATATCTCCTCACTTGCTACATATGTATAATGCAGTACAGTAAGACATGTACAGGGGATTTGCAATGTTTAATGTTGCAGGTTTGCAATGTTGGTTCTACTGGGGACTAGTGGCCAGTTGACTAAGCATCACATCAGTCTCCTCCTTGTGTGTGCCTGAGCATGACACCCTCAGTATATCTCCTCACTTGCTAATATATGTATAATGCAGTACAGTAAGACATGTACAGGGATTTGCAATGTTTAATGTTGCAGGTTTGCAATGTTGTTCCTACTGAGGGCTGAGTGGCCAGTTGACTAAGCATCACATCAGTCTCCTCCTTGTGTGTGCCTGAGCATGACACCCTCAGTATATCTCCTCTCACTTGCTACATATATGTATAATGCAGTACAGTAAGACATGTACAGGGTTGCAATGTTTAATGTTGCAGGTTTGCAATGTCTACTGGGACTAGTGGCCAGTTGACTAAGCATCACATCTCCTCCTTGTGTGTGTCTGAGCATGACACCCTCAGTATATCTCTCTCACTTTTACATATGTATAATGCAGTACAGTAAGACATGTACAGGGATTTGCAATGTTTAATGTTGCAGGTTTGCAATGTTGGTCCTACTGAGGACTAGTGGCCAGTTGACTAAGCATCACATCAGTCTCCTCCTTGTGTGTGCCTGAGCATGACACCCTCAGTATATCTCCCTCACACTACATATATGTATAATGCAGTACAGTAAGACATGTACAGGGGATTTGCAATGTTTAATGTTGCAGGTTTGCAATGTTGGTCCTACTGGGGACTAGTGGCCAGTTGACTAAGCATCACATCAGTCTCCTCCTTGTGTGTGCCTGAGCATGACACCCTCAGTATATCTCCTCACTTGCTACATATATGTATAATGCAGTACAGTAAGACATGTACAGGGGATTTGCAATGTTTAATGTTGCAGGTTTGCAATGTTGGTCCTACTGAGGGCTAGTGGCCAGTTGACTAAGCATCACATCAGTCTCCTCCTTGTGTGTGCCTGAGCATGACACCCTCAGTATATCTCCTCACTTGCTACATATTCACTGCATTCGTCATCGGTCAGACTGCTCTTCATGGTGAGTAGGTCAAGTTCAGTATACTGTACTTGTGTTGGTAAACTTCAATAAACAGTTGATACTTTCTAAAACTAGTGATGATATTTGGAGTGATCTGTTCAAGTGGTTATTCAACTGGGTCGTAACGATTACAAAGGCGTTCAGAAATGTACAAGCCATTTTGAACAAACGGGGTGAGTTTTAAATAACCTTCCCCTTACCTTTTGACATATAAAATATTTTTATAAGCTCTTTGGTAATGGTTTGAATAAATTCTAAATTTATTTGGACGTACTATTCGTCAATTACCCCCCACCTCAAAACCGGGAGAGAAGGTCCCCGTATTTTTCAAGTACACACCCCCTTGTGGCACCTCAAAAGAAAGGGAATTTGATTACAAATACAACGACGCAAAGTCAGTTTTAAAATAATAAATGTCGCAAATAATGTTGTTCAATAATTAACTTTTCATCCTAATACTTAATTAATAGGGTTGTGATGTTTCCCTCAGAGGACTTTCAAGGAAAGCGTGCATAAAAAAATTGTATACTATGAAATGTGGCAACTTTAAACGTGATTTATTGTTATCTTTAAATGGGTATTACAAGTAATCGACTCGAGATACAATTTTGTCTTTCCATAATTGAATTGGTTATAATTTCTACTTCTGTCACAAGGGGTTTTGTATCTTAAAGAAAATTGGGGCCCTCCCTCATGGGTTATGGGTGGTAGGTGGTGACGTTATCAAAAAGAAACTTTATAAGAACGATCCAAAGGTTTTAACAATATTTCATAAGAGTTAGGAGGGGACGTTTAAACTCACGCCTTGTAAAACTCGTTACTGTGTAGCTCGTAGGTTAACTAAACCGTTGTATAGCGCCGTTTGATAGACTGAACTCACTGTGAACGTAAACATTGTATATTAAATATGTATTCATGTAATGTTTGTGTTAATTATTTCTTGTAAATTTTAATTAAATTATGTTGACTATAGTTATAGTTTTAATGTCGTTTTGTTAAATAAAGTATAAGTTGACACGAGTTGTTTTGTAAACCAGTTATACTGATAAACGCTTAAATAAAAGGCATTTTTATTTATTTATCAATTGATTATTCCGCCTGTAAGTCAACAGCCCTTCAGGACTTGAATTAAGCAATATGTTTGTCATACAATCTTTTCAAAGTGCTCGTGAACTTTATTATTATACAAGTATTCTTCTTAATTGTTTTTTGTATACTTGCTATCGCGTATTTGTATTTCACTTTATTGAAATTGCATAAACGAGGGCAAAATCAAATTGAATAAGTTAAATAAATCTGGCAGGAACGTTGTAAATTAAAAACATCACAAAAAGAGTTCGCGCTCTAATTAAACTTTACCAGTGCATTCTTGACTGACCTTTACTAGTTAACCGTACAATGAAAAACGTTGGCCGAATTATTAAACAAGCAGCTAAACTTTTATTGGTGCCAATAACTAAAGGTTTGTGTACAATTTGAGAGGAACCTTGTTTATTATGACGTTCTATACAGCTTTATTAGATTTTTATAACAGATCAGTTTTTTATTGTCTTTATTGACTAGTCTTTTTTATTGGAAACGTACACAATGAAATTTATTCAATATGCTGAACTATACAACGTTTTGTGAGCAGTGTAATAATTAGCTTGTAGGCATAAAACCAACTTTTTCAACATAATTTGTTTAACCTTTATAAGAAAACTGGTTGTAAAACACCCCGTATAACTTTTTATCGGCTGATTGGTTGTTTACAAATCCATACGGGGTAGAAAGGTTTCAAAGATGTTGTACAACACACAACTTTACACCCAAAAGTAACGAGACTCGACCGCACGGCCATCGGTTTTCAGAACACCCTTTATATTCTGAGATAACCGTGTATGTTTTATCCTTTGC
The DNA here is from genome assembly GCA_018831715.1 of Matsumurasca onukii. Classification (NCBI taxonomy): domain Eukaryota; kingdom Metazoa; phylum Arthropoda; class Insecta; order Hemiptera; family Cicadellidae; genus Matsumurasca; species Matsumurasca onukii. The sequence continues at coordinate 52,398,325 of CM032061.1, read as the reverse complement.
TCCAGCGTAACACATCCGATTGCCAGCTTAAAATAGCACCGACAAATCATGAGTTTACAATAAGCATTTAGTAATATTAATATTTGTAGTTTTTACCATATCTAAGTAAAGTGTTTAACATTCTAGATAAGGACTACTGGTACGGAGAGGCGAGAGAAGCGCTGCTGAGAAGACTGCCAGAGGGGCGAAGACCCCACGCTCGCAACGTGGTGCTGATGGTAGGGGATGGTATGGGAGTGACCACAATGACCGCTGCCAGACTCTTCAGGGGTCAGAGACAGGGAGAGCTGGGGGAGGACACCGAACTTGCTTGGGATAGATTCCCTGCTGTAGCGTTGGCCAAGGTGAGTTGATACATATGTACGTCAAATGACGAAACTAGGTACATATGCTGGTTTTTGTAAAACACTAGGTCAGTAATGATAATCAGCAAAATCGATCACGGAAAGGGAATATTATATCGTTTCTCTCCTTAAGTTAGCTTTCGAGCAATAACAACTGTATTTACACATCTCAGTATTGATTTATGTTATGTTTTGTCTAAGGGTGATATAAATGTATAAACAAGCCTATATTCAACTAGTTATATCTGAAGATATGGTGTTTTTTTTTTATACAGATAGTAAAAGGTTTTTTAACGAAAATATCAACATTACTGATGAAAGGTATTAAAAAGTTGTTAAAACAAAACACTCTTGATGATAATTTGTATGTTATATATTTAATTGTAGACATTGTGTCTAAAATCTGTTACGAAATGTTAATACTGAGAGTATAATGTATAAATAAAAGAAACATAGCACCCTGGAAACAGATGTGTATAATTATTAGCCATGAAGTCATTATTCGGCGATAAACAACGAACAAAATACTATTTTCTAAACATAAATATGAAGAAAAGTATTATCCATATGGTAAAATAAAAGCTAGTATTAAAAATGTAGAGTAAATAGCTAAAACATTGGTTTCAATTTAAATGTAAATCTTGCTCCATGGTTATCCATTCTTATTTTTCATTTTGTATGTTTCGTCAGAAATTGGGTTTCTTGTATCCACATGGGTGGAATTTAGGTAAATGTGCAAGTCTTCCTACGGTTCATTAGTTTGCCTCTTCTTTTAAAATCTAAAATTTCTAAGTTGTCTTCTATGCGCTTGTAAGTATGGTTTTCATTCAGGATGTGATCAGCAAAGTTCGATTTCATTGTTGTGATATTGTTAAATTTTACCGCGCGTATGTGTTAAGATAATATTCGAGACTTAATTAAGTTGTATGAGAAACGCTGACATCGGGTGTTAGGAAACTTAACAATCAGGTAAATAATCTAACCTAATAATGCAATATTACTTGCTTACCTGTCTCACAACGGGTATGTTATCGTTATGATATATTCTTTGTGACTAGTTTTGTTTTTTCCTGTTTGATGGGTCAAATTACGCTGATTTGTTTAGGGACGTAAATATCGTGTGCAATTTCAATAATACATGGACTTTTCGGTAGTTAGTTTAATTGTACCAAATTTAGTTTTAAAGGCTCACTAAAACTACAATTTTGGCATAAGAACAATGAGTTTTAACGTTTGTATTAGTGAATTGCAATAAATGTTTAATATCAGAAAATCATATTTCTAAAAGTCAATTACCAGGAAGCCTTCCAACGTTACTCTTGTTTCAAAGGCTAGCTTACTTATGATGGTTATTACTTCTTTGAAGACGCTCTCGGAAAATTGGTTTCATTCGAAAGCTCAGGATGAGAAAGTCTTTTTCCTGACAGTTTTCTGTAAAATATATGAAACTAATTTTAAACAAAGTCCCTGTTGGGCTTTGTTAAAACAATACACCAATTTTACTATTGGTGTAGGTATCAAATTATGTTGTTGATTAAATAATTATATTTAACCTGAATTATTATGTATTTTTTCATGTGTATAGCCAGAAAATATTGAGTATATCATTTTTAAGTATTTAGTGTGAGGGCTCTATTATTTTAATAAAATTATTGGTTCCTTAATGTGATGCTCATAAAACATTAGCCCACTAATTTTTATTCCAATAAGTTTAATTTAAAAACAAAATAACATTTCTACGACAAACCTTGTCAACGTGTTTTTTTCTAAAAAACATGATTCATGAAAAATGTAATAATACCAACCGCCATGAGTTAAATCCAAATCATTTTGGCATATATCGATGCCAAAAGAAATGATTTCTGGATTTAACTTTTTAAAGTTTTAAGTACGATATAACTACACATATACAGACTTTCAGTTATTATCAAGTATAATCTAAAGCTTCCCAAATAAAGCGATAAATGCAGCCAAACAAAGCCAATTACACTATACATACAGTGTCAAACGTTTCACTCAGTCTACAATCAACCATCCTCAGGGGGTCTGCTAAGACTGATTCAAGATTGCATCTTCAGTATCAGCAAGTCCATTGATGATGCTCTATTGTAAAATGACCGTAACGTTAGGCACTGTAAATTGTGTAAATAGTTTATTGACCCGGTCTTTATCGAAAGGTTTAGGTGAAAGTCGTTGACTCTGGCCGCTTAAGCTTCGTTCTCATCTATTATCGGTTGGATTAAAATTACAGATACATAGCAGATTTCATGAAAAATATTAGCAGATGTTATAGCCCCCAACAGTTAAGTTTGAGTTTTATAAATTTCAACCCTGCCGTAAATAAAAATCTCAATTTACATTAATTTATGTGAACACTCTCACGATTGTTCAACGCAATTATTCTTGTCTCCAGACATACAACATGGACGCTCAGATAGGCGAGTCTAGCGCATGCGCCACAGCGCTGCTCTGTGGAGTCAAGGCTAACTTCGAGACTGTGGGACTGGACGCGAGAGCGCGCTTTGAAAACTGCAAATCAAGTCTCACCTCAAAAGTAGAGTCTCTACTTGACTGGGCTCACAAGGAAGGTGAGGAAACGAGTTTTAAATAATTACAAACTTTTAATAATATGAGTTTCCAAAAAAATCGGATAAACTTTAACTTGTTTTCTAAAACTTTGAACCATGAAAAGTATTGCACAAGCTTCAATAATTTTTGAACTAATGGCATGGATCTGGGTGTAATTGAAGGTCTTAGACCTTTTAAACACTGCGATTGTTGATCTACAAGAACTGTAGTCTAGTTACAACTCCTGTGTTAGAAACGGGACAAAAACTAAAAGTACTTTCAAGACGCATACATGTCTAAATAGAATATATTTTTTCATAGTTTATATAAAAACAATACAGTAGTTAATATAGCTTATAGTAATAGATTTGGTGCATAGTTAAGCCAATTGGTGTATAGTGGCGGATTGGTATCGCGCGCGCATCCGGAGCTCAACAATCTGGTAGCGCGCTGGGTAAAGGTCGAGGTCAATTGGTAGAGAGTACTTTTAGTCCTAACTTCGCCTCGTTAAGCAAGACAAATACGTTGAAATTTGTATTCGGTTTAGGAACAAAATGGAGGTATATTTATAAATTACCCTTTTTAGCCTGGACAATATTACTAACTGAACAACATAAAACTCTTAAATGAGTTCTCGTAAAACTATTATATTTACTTGAATTTTTTTGTACTCGGTTAAAAACAAGTGGATGGGTTCGTTTGTGCCAACGAGAAAACGGTTCTTTCAATAGGTGGTGTGTAATACAGTATAGGTACATAGATAGTGTAGATAATATATAGCCAGAGCATGAGTAACTATCCTGTGCTAGCCACAAGGCACCTCTGACCTAGGCTCTCGTTTATTTGCGTCTACCAGTAGAGTTTATTATTTCATTAACCTGTGACGGTGTGGAATAAATTGCAGAATTAATGGAATTATTTGACTGTGCATACAAAAGAAACCATCACTTTCCAAGATATGAATACAGCAGTACAAAACACAGAAAACTCTTTTGCAAACCCAGTATTTCACAAGGTACAGTGTAATGTTGTTGATCATATTACCGCGGGTTCCAGGAAAGGCGACAGGGATGGTGACCAACACGCGAGTGAGTCACGCAACCCCTGCTGCGCTCTTCGCTCACTCCCCGAGCAGGTACTGGGAGGACGACAGCAAGGTGCCACCCTCTGCCCGGAAACTGTGTAAGGACATCACTCGCCAGCTGGTGGAGGACGAGCCCGGCAGGAGTATTAATGTAAGTGATGTAAACAATGATTTAAACTTGCATATGCTGGCTGCCTGCATATTCGACTAGTATGATTATTTATAAGTAGTCTTGTTTAGACAGTGGACAAGTTTGTTCAAATTGCTTCACACCTGTTTAAAAACTGGGTTTGAACCGTTCTCAGTATGGGCAGTTACCAAACGTCAATAATAAAGGCGTTCAAAACTTAATTGTTCACGAGCAGCTAGAAAGTACGAATCTCCGCGTTAACTTTGAACAAGTACCTTTAAGTGGATTTAAAATCCAACAAGTGCAGTTATTAGGTAAAGAATTTCAGTATGTACCATAGTTTTGACATTATATAAATATATATCATTGTCGATTGGCTGTTATTAATTTGGAGATATAAGCCATGTTTGTATTTACTTTGAAATATTTCGGAGATTGGTCAAATGGGTTAGCTTAAGATATCAGCCAATAATCCGTGTTTAAATGCAAACCTGCACTGTTCGACTGTAATCTAACTCTTCCAGTTCACACCGCGGCAAAACATCATTTTAATTTGCTTGAAATATTTCGGTCTCGCTGTGGAGGACCATCTTCAGTCACTGATTGGTTGAACCTAAGATACCTGCGGTCTTCTATCCTATTAGTCACAGGGCAGCGAACTCTGTATGCTTCTTCACAACTGATTGCCAGCTTCTTGAAAAAATACCTGAAAATAAAAAGGATTGAAATTATATTTAAACTGAAATAAATAAAAAGAGTTTAATGTTTATTTTTACGGTTGCAGGCTTCATGTAATGTTTCTTCTCGCTTATACCTTTTTAATTATACTTACACTTGGAAAGTTTTACAATATGTAAATAATTAAATAGTGTGTAGTATAAGTAGTTATGTGTAGTACCGTCTTCGATATGTGTAAACTAAAATGTTCCAATCGTTCTAACACTGTATGAAATTGAAATCAGTGTACTGTTTATGTATGTTTTATGTTTAAGCGGATATATTCAGATTGTAAAATAAAAGTCATACGATTTTATAGCAAGGCGATATTGGTTTTGAAACTACCCTAATACTTAAGCCAAACAGCGTTGAAAAGCTAGTGATGGTTATCTTTAGCGTCTATTGTTGACATGTGTTCGTGTCTGTGCATCTCATTAGATCAGGATTAGAACCCATCCTTCTCAGGCATTTCGTCAACACAGCGTCCTCGCTAAGCACTTTCCAAGTCCTCATTAAAGGAGTATCAAAAAGCGGTAAACCAGATATATAAATTTTGCTTGGGTGTGTAGTTTAATTCTATATAATATAGTAACTTCGATTGGACAATTTTTTATCGAGCTTGGAATAATATAATTTTGGAATAGTATTAAGTGCAGACATTTTATATGTCTTTAAAACCCGTTATTTTATTAAATTGTTCCTTGGTAAAGGCACTTAACGACATTATTTGATAGGAACGCTAACCGTCTATTGTTTGATAGGCAGCCAATATAGCTATATCAATCTTGTGGTTATTGATCTCAATTGTGGCTTCTTTACTGTCTTGGGATTAATCAATCCAACATTCAAGTAAACGCTTACTTATAATCTTTCAAACTAAACATCCTTTCAGACTCAAAGCAAGCAGCTATTTCTTTACAACTGCGGTTTTATCGTTGTATCCCAGCCTTAGTTTTAATTTTCTCTTCAAAATCGCCTCGAACTTTTAAATTTGAACCCTTCTCTAATATCTAACCCTTCCTCATTGGACACGGGGAAAAAATAATATTCTGCTCTTTATAAATGTAGGTTTTTGTATTGATATTACAAGAACTTACACGGTTTATATTTTGTAATAAGTTGGTGTTAGTCCTATAGCTTTTGTCTACTTCGCTTTTGTTACATATCGAAAGTTTAAACTATTGCTTTTTTACTTTACCAAAGTAACCCATAAAAGCTTATATTGAAGTTTCTTATATTCGTTTTTGATACAATTTACATATTTTATTTTTAGACTAAAATAGTCCGTCAGTTATAGTTTCCAATATTTCCCTAATCTTTGTTTATTAGGAATAGTTTTTGTAAAACCAAAATGCTCTTGGAATTTACCTATGAGACACAGGTTTAATAGATCCCGCCAACTAAGCCAAGTCTATTTTAACTTTTCACAAAATATCAGTTGTAAAGAAATACCTTTTTAATAACCCTATAATTTTGTTATAATATATTTTATATCGCGTCTCGTGCAATCTTGGGTCTGTCAGACCCAGTTAATACTAGTAAATAAAGATAATAAACACGCCAAATTGAAGTTTATTTATTTCTCAAAAATGAAGGCGGTTTTATAGTTAAGAAGATGGGGAAAATCAGTTTTCTTAAAAATAAGTGCAAAGCTCATAATGTTCAATCTTAAAGAAAATTAACATAAATTAGCTATTATTTATTTTAATAATAAGAGGTAAAATAGAAACAATGAACAAAATTTAAATTTATAAAGTATATTAAAACACACATGTTTGTATTGAAGTTGAATTGAATTGTAATTTAATTGAATTGTAATTTGTAATGAAATATAATTGCGGACAATATCGTTAGTGAGTGAAAAGGATCAATGGAAAATGACCGCGAAAGTTGTTCAACTTTTGAAATCCTCTCATCGTCAACAATAAACATCAAACAAAGAATTTATTATGAAATCAAAACCACCTCATTATATCACATGGGTCAAAATGACCCGGTGACGTAGTTTTTGCTTAGTAAAATGCGTTTAGTTTTGGTTTTCGACAAAACACTACTTGGGCTAGTAGAAGAAACCAAAATATGAATTTATATTGAGTACCAAAACAAATAATCTTTAGGGAAATTATCAAAAAATAAACTAAAAATAGGGCCTACCAGACCCAGGTTACAGTCGTCGGCATAACTTTACCAAACCCAACGTTAGTATACGTATAGGCTAACCTTGCACCAAACCTACACTATTATGCGGATGCAACCTACATACATTTCTTACCGCAATGAGAAACTGGAACGTGGTGAAAAATAAGGGCGAGAAGATTCATTCCATTACTTGATTAGGAGAACAGGCGAGGGCGTGCAGACCCTTGCCAAATACTAACTTCATTAAACTCCTTCCAACTCCGGCAACTTCAGAAGTGTCAAGTCACTTGTGTAACTTATCTTAAATCAAATATCCGAAAGTCTCCATCGCCTTGATTATTCGACGTGATCCATTAACTTTTCCGTTACATATTCATTTTCCGGTGAAACAGGCTTGATTCTAAAAGACGAAATAAGTTTCTTGAAAATACTGAGATTACAGAAAAATGTAGTGAGATTAGACGGTAGGATGTAATAGGTTCTCAAAAGAAGCGCCTGGCTAAGTCCTGAATAAATTTCGGTTGCTTTTAAACTGTGTTTACAGTTTTGGAAAAATTTGATTGAAAAGTGTTAAATGATGATTAACAATGTTGTTTTGAAGTATACCACGATTTTGGACCGTTTTCACAAACCTAGCCACCGTTTAACACTAATCAATGGTACACAACTGATAACAATTTATTAAAGTCAGCGAACCAAAAATGTTTTGCTTTGACGTATTAGTTTTGGAAATGGAGATGATGCAGAATAAGTGAAATGGGAGGTGAATTACAATGTACTTAATTAGTATAATGGACTTAAGCCACGTGTCAAGACTATTCAAAAGACTAAACAATTTCGTCTAGGTATTTCCTAAAATAATCGTGTTCTTTACTTCTAGATATCATTCTTAAAATTCAGAACTGTATATCAAAGTTTGAAAATAGCATCGAAAAAGGGGTATACTACTGTCTACCTAAATTGGTTAAGAGTAATACAAACTGCGTTATATAATATTTTTGCAAACATCTAGGCAAATCTTTTACCCGTGGTTGTACGATGTTTTAAATTATATATTTTAGCCCAAGGAACACTTCCCACAGATGTTTTATACAAGTTAACAAACTACCGTACACGTTCTCTTTCTATTGTACAAGGTTTCCAGCTCATAGCAACTTTGTCTGTCTATCGCAGGTGATTTTGGGAGGAGGTAGACGTCACTGGCTGCCGCGGGTGACTAGGGACGTGGAACAGACAACGGACGAGGGACGCCGCCTGGACGGCAGGAACCTGGTGGATGACTGGCTCAGGGACAAGAAGAAGCGGGGAGTCAAGGCCGAGTTTGTCTGGAACAAGCAACAGCTTGACAACATTTCAACTGATATCGACCATCTTCTGGGTAAGATTGGTTTGTTTTGTTTTCTTAAGGACAATAGGTAGAAAGGTTACGGTGATAGAGTTAGGCAAGGGTGACAAAACAACTGTTAGGCGCGCTAACATTGATCAAGGGAGAAGAACAGATGGTTATAAACGTACATTCATTATAACACAAAGGTAAGTGTTTATTTTGACAGCCAAAATTTTGTTTACACCAACGTAAAAAGTAAACAACAACAATCACGCAAATTTCAATTAGTACAATGTTGATTATAAACATTACAATAATAAAATTATTAAATGCCCATTTTATAACGCCTATGTCCAATCTTTCCATTTTTATTTCTATTTATGTTTAAGTCTCTTAACCTTAAATTGATTATGAACAGAACATTTCAGCTTATTTTTGTTCAACACTCTGGTAAAAATTCCAAAGTTAATATCTACCCTAATTCAAACTTACGATTGAAATATATATTGGTTTACAAATAATACAAATAAAAGTATATCTATGCACGGAATAAAATAATTTATTTTCATTTAATTATGTTTGCCAACCCTCATATAAGTTTTTAAATATAGTTCAAACCTATTTACACTCAACAATTGAAATTGATCCTCAATTCTCTAACTCAATCATAAACTATTACTAAGATGTCGTTTTTGTAAGATTTGGTTTCTACGATGTTTTTATTTAGGTATAAGCCTACAGCGCAACATATAAATACCTTTCATGCTGGGAAGTAGTTTAATGTTAATACACGAGAAGGAGAATGTGAGTTATGAGAGGTATTTCGATATTGTAACGTATAAGCTTGTACCAAGATGGAACTGATTTTCCTTCCTCATTTTCTTTGTTTCTAAATTGGTTGGACATATTTCTAATTTTATAATAGTTGGCTTTTAATTAATGTTCCAAATACATTGTATAATAATAACACACAATTGAGCTCATTTTTCCTTTACAGTTACACCCTACTCGTGATTTCAACTGTTTATATAAGATTAAAATATGAAGTAAAACATTTTGTTCCACATCTTAGCGTGCTTTATTTTCAAGTATGAGCCCATAACACACCTAGGGTACATATAAACTACTATAATACTCGTAGTTTTAACTTCTACATTAACAACTGCTAAGTATAATATTATTATTTCTTACTCAGGTCTGTTCTCCTACTCCCACATGGAGTTTGAAGCGGACAGGGACACGGGACCTTCAGGAGATCCTTCTCTAGCAGACATGACGAGCAAAGCCCTCAACATCCTGGACAGAAGTCCTAAGGGCTACTTCCTCTTCGTGGAGAGTGAGTACCAAAATGAACTACTCTTTTTCTTGAGATGTCACAGTTCTTGATTAGAGTTGAAATTCTCAGGATCAGTTTTTAACACCCCAAGTCAAAATATAACTGGTAATTTTACCTTTGTGGAAATTCGATACTAGGATACAACAAATAGAGTACAAAAAATGGTGGATAGGTTTTAAAATATCTTTTGAAAATAATGCTTCCTAATTACGTCGATACATTTCGTCTTAAAATCTTTAAGTGGGCCGCTTAAGCGTACATGTTTACATAGTTGTTAATTAGAATATATTTCTTCAAAAAAGATGTAAATAGCTTATTTTAATTCTCAATTTATTTTAATTTCTAGTTTTCAACTTTTACGTTCCGCTAATAGAAAAAATCCTTATATAAAAGGTATAAGGTATGGAGATCTAGGTGGCATTTCTTTTGACCGTCAATATCTAATCGCTTTTCCTTGAAAATTGTCTTCTACTTTTACGTAGTTACGTTCAACTTTTCCGTAGTAGTGAGGGGAACGTTGGAAGTAAAGTTATCAAACAATTAACTGTAAGATAAATGACCAAAACATCTGTTTAAGTGTATTATTTTACAACTCTTAGTGTCTTTATAAATTAGACGACAAGAAATAAAAGTCTAGCATCAATTGTAAAGTCTAGCATCCATGGACCAAATCAAATACCAATAAGTCGAAAATCCAATAATGCAATATGAATGCTGCAACACTGACGTTGATTAATGCTTTGTTTCGATCAGTCCTCACAATTTTTTATTTAGTTGATGGCACCAATAATATTGATGTGCATATTAAAATAGACAATCTGTAAACATAATTGAAATTTCAGTTCAACAGGGGGGGGAAGGTTAAAGTCATGATATTGCATTTTAATACATACAAATTTTCGATCACAAGAGTAAATAGAGTAAAATCAAATATAACTTTGATTAAGTCTATTAACTCTGACATTATTTAACTCCCCCGGGCCATTTAAGACCTTTCAATATGCAATGTTTCCTTCATAGCTTTTTGCTTAAATTAAATACTACTTAAGGAAGCAACTGTTAATATAGGTGAGCCCTAATTTAAACCATAAACTAGACACAGGGTATATTGGAAACTAAATATGAATACTTAGTTAGTCTATTCAATCAATCAATCAATGTGTTTAGCCGATTAACCCTTGGGATTAACTACCAGTTTACTCATCTGCTTTAATATTGTCATTGAACTACAATTGTGGTTTCAGAAATTATCTCATTGTGTAGCAGTTGCAATACTAAACAATCACTGTGATGATTTACAATGTACTGTATTATTTTGGAAGTGCACTTGTGTTAACGTCCATTTGTAAATATTACCAAGTTTCAACATTAGTTTCAACTCAAGAAAGTTTTAGTTTTACGAACTGTATGATCCTTTAACTACAGGCTTTACAAATTTAAAATTAGGCTATACAAGACCATAATTTGCCCAGTTCTTTCATATGGGTCAGAAACATGGAAACTAAGAAACAAAGAAGAGAAGAAACTTGTTGTTTTTGAAAATAAAGTTCTTAGAAAAATATATGGACCTACATACGAGCTAAGGTGAGTGGAAAGGAAACACAACAAGTAGAGACCTGTATAAAGCACCGGACATAATCGGCGAAATACGTGGAGACGACTGAGTGGGCTGGACACTACTAAGAAGGAAGAGGGATACTGGCTGCAAGAAATTATGAAAGGAGGCCTGAAGGTAGAAGATCAGGAGACCAAGACAGAGATGGTGGAATGAAGTTTTGAATGAGGAGGCTTGGAGCTACTGAGGAAGACGCTGAAGACCGGTCCAGGTGGAGGGATAGGCTACGTTGGCGCGACTAAATACCAACTCGGATATAAATGGCCCTGGGGTAAGAGTAAGTAAGTAAGAGTATGATCCTTTAACTTGTTATTTATTTGAACTTGGACGGTGTGATAGGTGCGGTGCATACGACACTAAAACATGCAACTCAGAGCTTTTCTGTTGCGCATCAAAGCTTTCTTGCTACAAAATTATCTACGAACAATGAAGTTTTGAGTTGATTGCAAGTATAAATTATCTAAAGTTATTTAATTTTCTTTTATAGTGCCTTATAAGCAGACACATTTTATTTTGAACATTTTAAAGCTAATAAATTGGGGTGGTAAATTCAAGTTTTAAAACTGATTCGATAAATACTTTGATAATAAAAAATTACTCTGGCTTTTTTATTGAATTTTGGATTTGCAAACTAAATACTCAGGGAGTTTCAGACTCCTAATGATCTATTTTCGTGGCTTTTAGCTAGACTTTTCTTTGCAAATAGTCACACGTTTTTATTTTGCGTACGTTTTTTAACGTTTTCATTCAGTCAGTGGTGCACCTCCAACAACATCCCAAATAAGAAAACGAGGGAACGTTCAACAAACTATCTTAAACGAAGGCCCTTAAATCATTACCATTGTACACTTAAGATAACATCATGAGCATCGTCATGATGTATGGACTCACCGAGTGACCTAAAAACAAAGAGCTAGAACCGAGAAAATCCATTAATGAAAGCAGAAGAAGGGAACATGTAGACAGTGATGAATGTATGCTCTCAAGACAAGCCTCTTGGCTAGCTTGTATGAGTGAGAGGTACATTATACAGGGTGTTTATTTTACATGTATCGCATCCTGCCCTTGACTAGTAATGGTGCAGAAAGTGCAGAAATATTTAGACTTAAAATAGATTATACAAGTCACGAACAAGTTAACAGAACTAGCTATACGCCAGCTTTAATGGTTTGTAATTAACGTCTGCAGACAATGTAAACACTTGATTTGTACACATCATTTACAGTAATAGCTTGCACCTTACTCTTAAGATATATGTGATATCGTGGCCTTACAGCACGTTCTAACAGAAATACCAATGTGACCGTTATACAAAGCTGGTGAAAATTCAGTGAAAATACAGTGTGCCGGGTAATTTATCGTATAAGAGTTAGGTCATGATTGAGCCAAAAGGGCCCTAAATAATATAATTGGCAATCCATGTACAAGAAAAATATTCTAAAATTGACGATACCCATTACGAAATGCTGGCGCTCTTCACCACTTCTCAACTGGGGACACTCTGGCCGCTCCCGCTACAGGCCCAATCAAACCAAATGAACTCAGTTAGAATCACTTCATTATCATTACTTTGTGCTTGGTGGACAATATTAAAAAAAAGACGAATAAAAGATTTCTATACGTGGATATTAATTAAAATTGCGTGCACCGTTCATACAAGAGGATATAGGTTTCGCCCATCAAACAATTTCCGAAAAACAGAAACAATGTTTTAATAAAGTTATGTTTTGTTTACGTAAACTAAATGCTAATAAAGGGTGGTTAACCTAAGAGGTTGGTAAAAGGGACAATTACATACCTGAAAGGACTTAAGAAAGTTTTAAACAACCTTCAAAGTTTACGACTTTAACTTGTTGTCAAGAGTGTTTACAAGGAGCTTGCAACTTCTAAGGGTGTATTTACGTGTTTACTGAAACTTTTAAGAAAAAGTACACTTTTAAGTAAATAAATAAATTTATAACAATAATACTTCCTTGATTAAAGATGATTTAAGAAAAATTTCAGTTAGTCCTATCAATAATTTTTTAAATACCTCATCGACAATATATTTATGATGTTATTGTTTGCAAGACCTACAGATTTAAATACCGTAGACAAATCGTCTGTAAGTTTTATCAAACCTTTATCATCTTATTTAACTTGAATTATGTCAGCTGCTAACTGAAAATACGTTAACAGCACTATTCGTTATGCTAAATTATATATTTTGTACGATAACAGATTAATAATGACATTCGCGTATTTAAATAATTAGCTTTGGGTACTTTCGTTTGTTGTTAGGAAAATTGGTAAAAATATGAATTGAAAAAGGTACATCTTAAAGTTATTTAAAGGTAAAGTTATTTAAACACGCTCAAACCTAAAAAAAGATAATTGTAGAACATTTTGGAACGATTTAAAACATGTATTTTGAAATAAAGTAACTTCAGTATAGGAATAAAGCAATTCAATCAATAGCATTCAGCAGTATGTTTTGACCTGAAAGATAAAAAAGCCTAAACCTTTTCACCACGAAATTATTTGTTTGGAACTAACCTACCTTTTCTATTTATTTTTAGTTTGAAGTTACAGTATAGTGACAAAACCTAGTTAAAACATGACGATGAAATTCTAGGTGGAAGGATAGACCATGCTCACCACTACAACAACGCTTACAGAGCCCTAGACGAGACCTTGGCCCTTGAGTCAGCCTTGGTAGAGGTACTGGGGAAAGAGTCGACCTAGAGGACACCTTGGTTGTTATCACAACAGACCATTCCCATGTGATGACCTTGGGAGGACTTGCAACCCCTAGAGGAAACCCTGTCTTAGGTAAGAACAAAAACAACGATTATAGAGCCCTAGACGAGACCCTGGCCCTGGAGTCAGCCTTGGCAAAGGTACTAGGGAAAGTTTTCTTTATAAAAGGTATCACTTAAAGTATTTGATGTGTAATGACGCTGCAATAACCTTGTTAAAGTATGTGTCAACGAATAAAATTAATTTTACTAATACTTAAACTTATCATACAATCAATCAATTGAAAGCACAATAAATGGCTTTTGTCCTACTTTGAACCACATAAATCATGAATCTTCTTGATTGATCTTGTAAAATTGGTATTTAAGTTATATCAAGCTAAATTTACAAACAGTTTATTGACCGTCATAATAACACTCATTTGGAGGTAATTGTTAATATTGTGTATTGATATTTTAAATGAAAACTTAGAGCAGCTATTGAAACTTAATACTACATTATTTAACATACTGACATTTAATTTTCGATCAATCGTTCGTTACCTAAATTAAACCGCATTGGGTATCCTCAACAATCTAATTATTTGTCGTTGTTAAATTTTCTATTAAAATTATTCGAAATTACTAAAACGAATATTAAGTTTATTGAAGATGTAATATTGTGCATGCCACGCTTAATAAATACGTTAGGTCTCAGGTTAGATTTTTGGTAAATAAGTGCAAAGAGACTGTTTTCTCAAAACGCATTGCTGTGAAGTCTGCAAAGCAAAGAGGCTATAAGTAGTTGTTTAAGTAAGTACATAGATAGCTATGATAGGTCCCAATAAAAAGTACTGATACCTAAATATCCACTCATCCAGTCGTCATCTATTTAATTATCTTTGCTATAAACCTATCCCATTTCAGGTACCGACACCAAGCCCTCAGACGTGGACGGGCAGGTGTACAGCACCCTCCTGTACGGCTCAGGGCCTGGCTACACAGTGCCCCGGAACGTACCTAACAACGCCAGTTCTGCAGCTGAAGAGAGGAACGCTGTGCACGGCGCTGCAGTACCACGCCAGTGGGCTACACACGGGGGAGAGGACGTGCCTGTGTACGCAGCTGGACCGCTAGCTCAAGCCTTGTTCAGTGGCATAGTGGACCAGTCCTATATACCGCACGCTATCGCCTTTATAGGTGAGTGAACGGGTTAAGCCAATTTATTTGAAACCTTAATCTAACAACTACAGGTCAGAAGCTTAAAACACCGCCAGGAACTAAAGTTTGACACTAGTAGTGAACTTGACGTTTTTACTGTCTCCGCCGATGACTTATTGAATTATTAGTAATTTAACGTAAAGTGTTTGTCTAAGGTGCTATAGCTAGATAAGTACAGATGTCTTTCATAGAACAAGATACACATGACGAATTGGGATCTGGAATCTGATTGAGTCTTTAGTTGAAAGGAAACCTAAATTATAATACAAAATATTTAGAAATGAATTAGCCTAAAATTAGTCAGCGCAAGCTGACCTGTCACCCACCAAGATACAAGTTTTCTCTTCAGTATTGTTGTTAGATTAGTAAGTTTTAGTTTTCAAATTTGTTTACAAAATAATAATTTAATTCTTTGTTGACAATATATATTCTGTTTTGTTGGCAGCTTGTCTGGGGAGCACAGCAAGAGGTGTTCTAGTGGGCCAGACAACTACACAGAGCCCAGAAGAGAGGTAAGTCAGACAAATGTATATATACTTTGTTCAGCTATCCGTCAGACTCGTTCATTATATACTCGTTGTTGAAATGGGTATTGGATCAATGCGTGATTATAATATACCCTGTACAGTGTGGAACCCAGCAAAGAAATGGTGTTCTGGACTTTGTATTATATCCGGGAAAGTCACAAGACAATTTAAAAGAAAAATGGTGAGATTTGAAGCGCAAACAAGTAAATGTTGACTTCTCTGTCTTCAGAAATATAGTCTACAATTAGTTAGGTTGATAACTGTATGTTTAACTTCATTGTAGAGTTTGGTAATTGAGAATTAAATTTAAGGACTATCGATTACTTACCAACGTCTATTGATGCAAATACAGGCAATTTTACATACTATTTTTTAAACATATTTTAATCAGAGAAATTGAATGTTCATTAAATGTTTACTTTAGCCATCTGCATAGTTAATAGAATTGTTTCATGGGAGGTTGTTTACATTTAAGCTAACCATTTGTTGTTTTTAAGAAAATACACAGTTTTAAGAGTGTCATTTCTTTTCGTCCTATAATACCAATATAAAAATCTAAATATTCTCACGCCTATAGTTTACATCAGATTTTTGATGAAACTATGTTTATAAAGCAAGTAAGTGTTTTAGTGACTCCTGGGCCGTTTTCGTGTTATCATTTAAGCCCGTAAAATGTGGTTTGAATTTTTGTTTTACGATCATACCAATAGAGTTTTAAATGTGTAGTAGGAATCCTGCAAAGTTTACGAAATACTCGTACATTGTCGTCTTTCAAATCAAAATAATTTCGAAAATATCTTATGGAAATCGTTTAGAGGTAAAATGTCTAAAAATTCTTGTTTTAAAAACAAAGCAAAATTACTAGATAGGTACTGGTATTTTGGGATTAAAGTATTAAAATCAAATGTTTACTGTGTTACAAGTGTTAGTATGTGACATCAATGTTACAGGGATGTGGGTCCCCCCACGTGAGCAACGTGTACACCAGCAGAAGAAGAGAAGGCGTAGTGTTAGCCAGTAGTGTCATGAGTGATGACAGTCCCTCCTCCAGTGACCGCCATTTTGTTTCATACCACGTGATAGTTTACATCACCATGTTGTGCTTTTACGTTTCATGATACAAAGAACCATAACCATGTAAATATTGAAATATACTATAAATAACTATAATTTGATAAACATGTAGTACTTATTATGTTGTTTATTTTTTGAAATGGTTACTGACGTTTGGATTTAGATGGAAAAAATGATACTGTATAAATATTTTGGATTGAAAAGCTAGGGTTTTCTAGGGAATGGTGAGTCATTTTATCGCCGTAATGTCACAGTGAGTTTTGTTATCAATACAATCTTATAGAAATGGTCACCAATCACTCAAAAATTAAGGAGTAATAGCGTCTCAGAAAGAGTCAAAATTTCGCTCTTTTGGGCGTTGAAACCCTTCTCTCAATAAAGAGTGGCTCAATTTTTACTCTCTTTAGAGTGGTGTTTAATCTTTCATAATTAGAGTGATACATAATCAATCCCATATAATTAAAAATAAAACAAAGGTTCACCGCAATATTACGATACAGCGTTCACCACTTCTTAGGAAACCATAAGTTAAGAGAAAACACGGATTTACTAAATCGATCTTTAAGTTTAAGTATAGTTACACATTTTGTTACAATAATTAGTGTATACTCGTATTTATGAATTAATGACGTTTTTCAAAGATATTTATCGAGTATCGTGGTTTATATTATGTTTTTTAATCTCTTTTACACATTTGCTACTTGAACTGATTAAAACTAAACAACCTAAATAAAAACTATTAAAAACTGTGAAAGAAATATTAGTTTTATTTAACTTGAACTTTTTTCATACTGTTTACATTAGAGACTTTGTTCAAATTGGAATAACTGAAGAGAGAAATCACATGGTCATAAACAATAAAAATCAAATATAACACAGAGTAATATTTTATACCACTACTTATAGTATTTAAGTTATGCATTAAAGTTGTGTTATAACTTGCGTTCAACTTTTAAGTTGTAATGAAAATTTAATGTAATGATTTTAAATGAAACTAAGATAAAAGAAGCTTTCCACAAAAGACTAAGATACTAAGCTCCCAATATGGACTAGCAGTACTTAACCATGGGAAAAAGCTTATAACCTTTCCCGTACTGTATTTTCAATTATCTATCAGAATTAATGAAAACAAAACTTGTAAATTAAGAACAGTTTACATTCCAATCAAACTAAATGATATTGGAAATTTAATGACATTAACATCATTTTGTTAAGGACCGTTTATTTTGTTTGTTTAACGGATGATTGCTGTGTAAAGTTAATCACTAAATATCGGAGATGAAAATGTACAGTGTTAATTATTTAAATGTTCAATTTGTACAAATATACTATTCATATTTAGTTTGGTTGTAACATTTATTATTTTCCTCCTTGTGTTAACAAATTCGTTTGTAAACCTTTTGTTCTTTTTTACATGGAAAATGAATACGTAGAACTAAGTAAAGATTTGGGACGTTATGTTTGTTCCAGGGCAAATATGTGGGGCAAATAACTTGATAGTATTTTACATTTATTACATTTTGAGTAAATACTTAGTAAACACTCCGTTTACAGAGATATCTTTTGCTACCCTCTGATTCAAGTGATTTAAATCCTTGGGGTTTGTAGCCTCCTTTGAAGACAGCACAGTAATTAAGTCCAAATATGTTTTATAACTTGTAGTTTATTTTCAACCAGAGATCATTAGAGAACGGTAGCTTCAGATGTTTTCAGAGAACAGATAGAGTTAGGTGGAGAATTTGTCAAGTTTTCACTTCACAAAAGTATCGCTTTAGAAGTTTGTGCACCAAAGTTTGCACAAATAAACCACCTGTAAGTAACTTTTATCTCGTCAGAACTCTTTTTCATCTGGGAAATTCTCATCTTGCTCTTTAAACAGTGTTTTCACATAGGCGTTCCGACAGTTTTATACATTCAACACTTTACTTCAAAAGAAAGTGAGGCTAAGTAATAAAAGAATGTTTTAACTTACGACGAGCCCAGTAAATCTCTTTCACACTAAAGGTGTCTACTTTGTATCTGCTTTGTTGCAAACAATGCAGTTCGTTCAAGTTAACACTTTGTTAATAACACTGCAATATTCATATTTTTCTCAATATTTTGTCAAATGAATGATTACAGTTGATGTTTCATGGCGTAAATGCGAGTAAAAGAGGAAACTAAACGTAATTTCTTATAGCAATAAGAACAAAGGACTCTCAGATAAGGACAAAGCCAAATCGTTAGGTTTATTAATACCTACGTTTGTTAAAGAAATAACAGTTATTCTAAAATTTAATATGTAGGAAAGCAAATATTAAATTGACCATTTAAACAACCATAAGAAATAAATAAATATTAAACAAATGTTTTATTTAATTTAATTCCAACATTTTACATTGTTTTGGGATTGTTAGAGGTTATGGTTCTTATTTTCTTTTCTTTTAACCACATAGGGATCCTTTTTCACGTAGGTCTCCACAGTTTAATTAAATGACGGACCATTAATTTTTTGAATTACATCTCTTTCTATGCAGGATTTAAGTTCGGGTAAATAAATGATATCCTGTTGATGTGTCACTTTAATGGGCAAAGCTAGTATCAATGTGTATTTCAAGTAACCTTTTCATATTTCAAAAGAATTCGATAAAACATAGTTACTAATTACATTTCACTAAAATTAGTAGTATTTTATGCAAGAAGTTGCGCCAATTGTAAACAATACTATAACAGGCTAATTTTAATTCGTTTACTAGAACAGAAAAATGTAGTTGCATATTTCTATAAATTGCATGTTTCACGTAATCAAATAGCTTGTCAACTATTATAGCTTTCGGCTGTGAACATTTCAATAATAAACTCATAAAATAAGAACAAGTAAGCTTCCAAATATATAAAAGGCACTCAGCAACCGAACTAAATCCATTTCGCTGTTTGGAGACGTGGAAACTGTTCCTGACGGAAGTAAAACAGATTTTGTTCGCATTGTGCATTTTGTAGTTTTGGTGAACATTTCAGAAGAGCATAATTACAATTTTATTCGGTCAGCCACGAAACAAAACATCATAAGTTTGTTGTACTATTTTTAATACATATCTCGGTACAGTTTTGTTTTATAAACTTAACTGGTCAAAGTATAAACCAATAAGCATGAAGGTTTAAGTGGTTATCTTAAGTTCAGTCTAAAATTCATGATAACTGTCTAATCAACATATGTTGAATCCCAATTAAAATGTTTCGAGACTAAAGCTTATTTCAAAATAACAAATTCTTGTTCAGTCCCATTAGTTAAGAACATTTAAAATGCTGGTTCCGTTTTTATTATATATTTTTAACTTTGAGATTTGAGTCAAAACACATATAAAACATGTAGACTAATTGACTCATAAAACATATTTAACGGTTTAACTCGTGTAATAATCGTATCAACATCGGAACGTGCTGAAAAGAAGCCTTACTATACAAAATTAATTCAAAAGATTTATTAAGGTGTCAATTAATAAAAGTATCTTCCTACAAAGTGTATTTTTACAAAGTCATAAGTAACAAATTAGGTCTGACTGTATGATTGTGATCTGTGCATGACTTACGAAACTCATTCAAAAAATTTTTTTCTTAAAATAAACAACAATACCTAACAGATTATTATGGTAATTTATAGCTATAAGACTTTCATTTGAGCAAATAGACACTACTACCTAGTAATTTTTGCATTAACCGAAATTATATAATAAATATTATTCTACTATAAATTATCTTGTTTGGCAACCCCTAAAACCTGTTTGGAAACCCCGTTTGGAAACCCCATCTACTGAACCTCCATCGTAGTTATTATTGACTGTCACTCCAGTTTGCCTCTGAGGCTTTGTCTGAAATCCCTTCAATCCACCATTTACATATTTACGTTTGATTTGCATTTTGTTCCTGTTTGGCCTGCAATTGACTTTTTGTTCAACTTTAAAAGTTTTATCTTTCGAGGTTTTTTTATTAAGCAGATGAATATCATAGTTTTAGTAATAACAAAAGAAGGAATACACATGCAGTTTAAACACGCGAACACATATTTCTAAAACAGTTTCTCATAGATACAAAATATGACAAAAACAATTGTGTTGAATCTCAATTACCTATTAACTTACTGGTATGTCAAGATAGACATTTCTCTATAATAGTCACCTCTAGCGTCATAGTTTCAGGACTTTTGGGGATTCGAAATACTTGAAAATATTGACTCGTGACACACTGTTGAAAAGTAGAAGTGACTTGTAACCAAAATCTTTTACCGTAATTAGTTTCAGCGCTACTCTAAGATTTATACGAAAGTACAGTTTGAAATAGTCTATACTAATTGGAGAGCTTTTGGAGAAATGAGAGGGAATATAGCAAATGAGAACGGTAGCGTTACTTAATCAATAGTGAAGCAGCCTTGCAATAGTGTTATGCAAAGGAACTTGTAATTAATAGGAGCAATTATTATGTGTAAAGTCGGTATGATGTACTGTTCAGCGGTGGCCACCTGGCGGGGAGAAGGCTGGTAGTAGCACTGAACGAAACCTGCACTGGGTAACACACTCGTGCACTTTTAGTTTTGGTGAACATTTCAAACATAATTACAATTTTATTCGGTCAGCCACGAAACAAAACATCATAAGTTTCTTCAGAGACAGCTTATTGGAATTTATAACTAATTGTTATTACAAACTGTCAATAAATGTTTTAGATTTGGTAATAAAATCAAATAAAACATTTATGTACAGTTTAATCAACTGATAATATCATAAGTTTGTTGTATATTTTTTAAACATATCTCGGTACAGTTTGTTTTATGAACTTAACTGGTCAAATTATAAACCAATAAGCATGAAAGTTTAAGTGGTTATCTTAAGTTGCATTCTAAAATTCATGATAACTGTCTAATCAACAAATGCATATTGCATCCCAATTAAAATGTTTCGAGACTAAAGCCTATTTCAAAATAACAAATTCTAGTTCAGTCCCATTAGTTAAGAACATTTAAAATGCTGGTTCCGTTTTATTATATATTTTAACTTTGAGATTTGAGTCAAAACACATATAAAACATGTAGACTAATTGACTCATAAAACATATTTAACGGTTTAACTCTTGTAATAATCGTATCAATATCGGAACGTGCTGAAAAGAAGCCTAACTATACCAACTTAATTCAAAAGATTTATTAAGGTGTCAATAAATGAAAAGTATCTTCCTACAAAGTGCATTTTGACAAAGTCATAAGTAACAAATTTAGGTCTGACTGTATGATTGTGAACTGTGCATGACTTAAGAAACTCATTCAAACAATGTTTTCTAAAATTAACAACGATACCCAACAGATCTTTATGTTTATCTTTAACTTAGTTTAATACGACAAATTTATAGCTTTAAGACTTTTATTCGAGCCAATAGACACTACTACCTAGTTACTATTGCATTAACCGAAATTATATGGTAAATACTATTCTACTATATCGTGTTTGGCAACCCCTAAAACATCGTTTACTGAACCTCCATCGTAGTTATTATTGACTGTCACTCCAGTTTGCCTCTGAGGCTTTGTCTGAAATCCCTTCAATCCACCATTTACATATTTACGTTGATTTGCATTTTGTTCCTGTTTGGCCTGCAATTGACTCTTTGTTCAACTTTTTTTTTCGAGGTTTTATTATTAAGTAGATGGATATCATAGTTTTAGTAATAACAAAAAGAGGAATACACATGCAGTTTAATCGCGCGAAAACATATTTCTAAAACAGTTTTTCATAGATAAAAATGACAAAACACTTGTCTTAAATCTCAATTACCTATTAACTTATGTCAAGACAGTCATTTCTCCATAATAGTCACCTCTAGTGTCATAGTTCCAGGACATTTTGGGGATTCGAAATTCTTGAAAATATTGACTCGTGACACACTGTTGAAAAGTAGAAGTGACTTGTAACCAAAATCTTTTACCGTAATTAGTTTCAGCGCTACTCTAAGATTTATACGAAAGTACAGTTTGAAATAGTCTATACTAATTGAGAGTTTTTGGAGAAATGAGGGAATATAGCAAGGAACGGTAGCGTTACTTAATAAATAGTGAAGCAGCCTTGCAATAGTGTTATGCAAAGGAACTTGTAATTAATAGGAGCAGTTATTATGTGTAAAGTCGGTATGGTGAACTGTTCAGCGGAGCCACCTGGCGGGGAGGCTGGATAGTCTTGTAGCACTGAACAGAAACCTGCACTGGAATAACACTCGTTACACTTTACACTAGTTGATTGTTTCCTAAGAGATGGATTCAGTCTGACAATGCAAGGGAAGCATAATTACTTTGGGTGTACAGTACATCTATAAGGCGCCTAAATGGATGCAAAGCGCGGGAACATGGGGAAGGTACATATTGCCAATAGGACGGACGAAAAACTGTGGCTTCGCAGAATGGCCAACGGTAAAGCCTGGAGAGTTAAATAGTGGTATACTGTATGCATAACACTAATAGTTAACCTGAGTACTTTAAACCATTTATACAAATATCGTTTTTACTTTAAAATTATTATCGTCATAATGAGGCCATTTAGTGTTTCAAAATAATAATTAAATGTTTCACAGATTTTATTTATCCAAGACAAACCAAACCAGACACAATACAGAGTAAAAGGAAAATGTACTCGACGTTGACATATGAGCAAACCACAGCTAACATCTGTGTATCACACTTTCAAATAAGGAAGTCTTATCATACCCTCAATATGAAACAAGAAAACGTTCCAAGAAAGTCTTTCCATGTGTCGCTGGCTAGAAAGTATAATTTGATATAATTCTAGTTAAACATTAATCATTGTTAACCTTCTTTTTTAGGAAAAAAGAGTACAATTTTATTTATAATAGGTAATAACTTTAGTATTTACCTACTTGCACTTAGGTATTAGTTGTATACAGGGTGATTCTAAAATTGAAACCCAAACTACAGGGGAAGGTTTTCTGGTGCAAAAACACTAAAATGATTCAACGAAACCAGGTTTTATATATAACTAAGTTTTATCTTATACAATCCTTAATCGATTTGGTTCAAACCTAATATATGTTTTCCGAAGTAAGAGGAAAAATAGAAAGACCTTATATAACTTTCCTTCATATTTTGTGACTGTTTAATATGTTCAAATTTTAATATTTTCTAAACAGCGAGTTTTACAAAAAGTCACCGGACAATTTCCCGTTGAGTTGATTGCCAAATAACTACTTGTATATTTGTAAAAATATATTCATTGAAAACCAAGATTCAGCAAAACTGGGGAAAAACAATAATCTAACGTGGTAGAAATCATTATTGCAAAGGCAAAATGATGTATTTTAGTTTATCTTTCTTAATGCATACCTTTCGGTGAAACTCGTATAATAGTGAGTCGTTGTTTATAGTTTTGATTTATAATTTGACTAAATAATTTTATACTTTAAATTTTCGAAAACCCTCGCCGTTTAAAAGCAACGACCACACCTTGAAAATCATTGGACCCTACCGGTGTTAAAATGTTTTGCTTTTTTAGTCAATATTTGTTTTATTTACAACTGTACCATGTGTTGTTTTTGGTGTATTCAATCTGTGAGTTAATTTGTACCAGGTTTGGTAAAAATGAACTCGAACTTTTTCTCTATACCCTGTATCTAATTATTATAACACTTGGCGTGTCTGTTTATTTTTGTACTATTTTTTTGGACTAAACCCCTACCAAGATCAGATTAATTTTTTATTACAAAATAAAAATTTTTGACGATATTTTAGAAGCTTCATTTTAAATATCCACAGTTTGTCAGTGTTTACTTGATTTAAACACTTTACTAAAATTTCATCAATACGAAATTAAAAGCATTAAATTACGTAGTACTTGTGGGAAAAACATTTATAAGTTACCTGTTTTGACAACATTAACTCTTACTCTTAGCTGTTTCTTAACTGAAGTTCATAACTTTGGTGTTGATAGATTGTTTGTTCGAAGTTTGTTGTTGATGATGGAAAGTTTTTGAAATATCATTGCGGATATTTTCCATTGTTGAAGAACGAAAAAAAGACGTTTTGGGTAATAACGAAGAAAAGGTTTACTTAAAACACTCAAAAACGTTTTAAAACGTCGTGATCTCAATCGATGAAAATAACTGCAATGTCAGTTAAAACTTGATAAGTTAGCTGTTGAAGGCTTCAAAACTGTTTCCTTACATGATTTTGTTTTCTTGACCCACTATTTATGTCGAATAACCTAAAAGAAAAAAACATAAATGGCTGACATTTAGACTTACAGTAGTTCTGAACAAGTTAGTGGTTATCTGCGTAAGATGTTGACTAAATATAGAAAATATGATTTGATAAATATATAGTATCGAGTGAATAAATAAAAGGATTATGTGGAAATAACAACAATGTATACACAGAACAAAATTAAAACAAACTGATAAGCTAAGCGTGTTTAAAATATGTTTTATTAGGCCTCACAAAGTGTTTTAAAACTTAGTATTTACTAGATCTGAAAACACTTTTATGAATGACGCTTGAGTTTAAAAGCAATGCGATGAATTCCGACAAACCTTTCTTAGTTCACACTTCGCAAAAGACCACAAAATTCCTTGTTTATTTGTTGTTAATTAATTGGGGCCTAAATGGTAAATTGCTAACTAACTTAAGCGGTTTAAACTTAGCTTCAAATCTCAAAACCCATATCATAAATATAGTTGTCGCTATACTAGTACGTCTGATCCTAAATTTGTGATACATAGTATATTCTCCACTATACGCCTTTGATCGTATTTTAAAACGAAATATCAAATTTAGCACGACATTCAATGTTAACAAGTAGTATTTAGTATTATTTCATCGATGAACATTAAAAGTTTTAATACAACAAATAATGCTCAGTCCTTTTATTTCTAAGGATTTTACAATGCCTAATCCACGCATGACTTGCGTGCATTAGATACAGTGGTAACGGTGTGATGCAAAAAAATAATTATGTCATCAACATGTTCTGAGGCTTGTTATTTTTGATAGGCTGCTGAAAGTTGACTTTGGCTCGTTAATAATGTAAGATGATTATATTTCACCGTTTCAGAAAGTAATTAAAGGTAAAAATAATGATGTTACGTGAAGAGGAAAAAGTGAAGAGCTTACTGTGACAAATACTTAACAAAACAGAAACATCCGTTCTCTAAGTAACAAAAACAGTTCATCTCCGGTGCAATTTTGGTTTCATTTAATTCTAAGTTACTTATTTGAAACTTCCTTTCTTTTTAAGCTCAAGATGATTTGGGTTGTTAAACGTCACAAAATAAATGAAACACAATACAGTAATTTCCTTTCTAGATTAAAATTGTTGTGTGTTATTCTTATTAGAAAAAATAAGTAGTTTATTGTTTACAAATATACAATATATGCATGTCAAGCAGTCCGAAAATTTTGATTATCCAATGACGTAACAATGTGCGTTTGCTGGTAATAAATATAATACATCAACGATGTAACGAAATACTCGTAGAAAATGAATCAAAGAAGCCATTGTCATTGCTCAACGACTCAACTGAACAATTTGTACCTTTTGTAACACGGATCTATTGTATGTAACCATTGTTCCAACTTTGACTGCTGTAAATGCCACTGAAAGAAAATAAACGTAGTTTAATTGAAGACATTATGTTTACGTCAAAAAGGTAAGTATTTGTCAACATTTTACCAAATATTAAATTGTTGAAATGGTTAGAAGAAAACAGTTATCATACCTTCTTATAATCAAAGGAATCGTTAATTTAGGCTTAAATGTGTTAAACGATAAATTATGTTTTATACTTATTAGTTTTAAAAAGTTAGGTTTCCTTTAGTATTTTAGTTTCCAGTACTATTCAATTAGTAAACTAGAAACAGTGAATTATATCAAATTATTGAACTTAAAAACTTGTTTGTTATAACCCAAAAAAAGGATAACTATTTGAAGTAGCTTAATGTCATAATCATGTTTTACATTTAAATAATAATGTATGAACTTTAAAAATCATATTTTAAGTCATAGCAAAAGTTAAGAGTTAACATTATGGATTACGAGGACGATAACTCTTAAGTTAGCGTTTAAAGTTTAAACTATCTTTCAACAGTTGTTTCTCGCCTTCATCAAACTGCGTTACATCTAAGTATAATTTGGTTGCAGCACAATATGTATAAGTAGAGAGTATTATTATAAGAGGATCTAATTGAAATGATTTCTAAGTTTAATTATCTCGGGTGAAGGAGCAATTCAATAAACAACAAGTCTGCATTTAACTGTCTCCTGCCTTTCCTTGATATTCAGATTCTAGTTATTCTTCTCGTATTTCTTCAAGCGAAATATGTTCAGTCAAATTGTAACAATATTGTTTCACCTATAAATTAATTCATGAAAAGCATGAGGAAGTGGATTTTAATTATTATTCTGAAGAGTTTCTGGAATTAGGATGATTAGTTTTTGATCAACGATTCAAAAACGCAGTAAAAAGCAAAAATGTATTTTATTGACCTCGTATCAAAGCTTCACTTTAGACTCTAATGATTAAATATACAATTTAGGCGATATCGAATTTTCATTAGACAAATGAGATATTCGAAATCGGCCTACCGAAAATTGCCCTTTTATGGATTAGGGAAGGGACATTTGGTCAAAATGGGGGCAATGGCCACTTTCCAAACTTGTGTCGAAGTGAACCGCTTTTTCATTGTTTTTGGTTTGTTTTTGGTTTTGGGTTTAACTAAGTTTAGCAAACAATTGAAAATGACGTGTAAAGCTTTATAATCTTCGTGTATGTAGATTTCGTAAGAAACTAATAACAGTTAAAGGGAATGGCCAGTTAATCCACGAAACCATTGCAGTAAAAACTGTTTATTATTAAACTTTCCACGCTAGCGGAGTTTTTAAATGTGCTTCTTAACCTAGGGTTTGTGGGCATCAAAAACGAATTTAGCCTACGGAAATCGAACCCGCGACCTTGCTCTTAGCAAGCCGTGACTCTACCCACTCAGCCACGGACGCAGGCAATCTTACTTCATACGAATATTGTTTTACATAATTTGTATTTGCGTAATATATTTAGGAATCGTACTAAGAAGAGTATATGTTCTTTACAAACGAATGATTAGTTCGTGATGGGTACCTGTTTTACTTGAAGAACCACACTCCATTCATCATATATCTGATATGCAAGATCACAAATCATACATTGGACAACTTTGATTTGTGATGCACTTTTGGCGATTCATCTCCTAGAGTGGAACATAAACTACACAGCTCTGTACAGATAAACTTATAAATTTGTGATTTTTCACATTGAGTTATTATTGTGGGCTAGGTGGTCCAAGTATACGTAAATAGCGAGGACAATACCTTCCCTGTATGAGTTGCCTAATTCAATTTAATGTGGTTTAATAATTACTTAGCACAGCATTTGGGATCACTATTTAAGTTTCCCTTGTTTTACAAAGCAATTTTTGGACTATCACCTCCTCTCTACCACTGGATTTGGACTTTCTCACGTTACAGCAAAGAAACTGTACAAATGTGTATCGTTATTACAGGGATTGAACCCATTACACGGGAGTCGTGAACTCCAGAATGAAGTAGATAATGAAGTAGCCAGTGTATACAGTATAAAACTTATACAGTTTTTATTATTCAGCAATTAATACACTTACGTTAGGTCTGAAATTGAAATAATTTACTATAAATACCTTATTGCCTGTAGGTCCTAAAGATGTGTTGACACTTTCACACGATGCACTTCGGGCATAAATTGCCCATTTCAAGTGTCTTCTTCCTTTCTTCTTTCTTTTTATCACTAAATAGTCAATATACATATTTACATTTCCCGGTTCATCACACGCGTGTCACCGTTCGCGATGATGAACCGGGAAGTGCAAATACGTATATAGACTATTAGTGATAAAGAAAAAAGGAAAGAACACTTGAAAATTTAACGGCAATGAAATGCATCGTGTGGAAAAATCAACACATCTAGAACTCTGAACAATAATTGCAAAGGTCCTAAACTGGGATAAATAAATTGTTTGAAATAATGTGTAACATTAAGATCAAACCAATGTTTGAAAACTCGATAGACAATTGGGTTTTTAATGTGGAAAAACAAGTACAGTGTTGTTATGAGGAATGATTATTGGTTGGTATGGTAAAATAAGAAGTGACATCCAATCGGTCCAATCAAATTATGTTTCATTAAATTTTCATTTGGTCTATGACAGCTTTTTAAACTAATCATTCTTTCAAAAACAATACATTCTTAAAACCATGAAAGTAATATGTATTACTTTAGTCAATATTAGATTGTTTTAATTTTGAGCTAATTGCGAACAATAGTTATAATATATTTAATTTCTCCGATAGCTTACAAATTAAACAACAAAATACAATAATAAATTGCAGACATAATTTAAACTATGAAGTTAATATGAAGTAATCGAAATCTTTGTACTAACAACCAAACAAGATTGTTCGTAGTAACTAATGGTTACATAGTACATATACGCCTTTACCAAACAACTTAACCTGAGTCTAGAGTTTGGCATGGTACAAATTTACAGTCAGTAAAATCAATATTGAAAATATTACTATTTTAGTTTATAAATTGAGTTTAAAATGGTACTAATTTAGGTTAAGTTTAGCACCCAGTTCTTTAGGTAATACAAGCAAAAGTAAAATATTCACGGAGATTTTATGTGTAGAAAATTCAAATACGAACGTTTTGAAGAGAGTTGCCATCATATTTTAAAATTATGGTAACTGATTAAACTTGATTGTGGTCACTTCGTATAAATACCCTGGCGAAGAAGATTCTTATTGAAAATTAACAGGTCCCTCCAAGATTAAACGCGATAGCAACCTTAAGTTAAAACATAGAACACTTACATCATACTTAATTATCCGTTGCGATAGAACATGCTTTTCCTCTAGTTCATTATATTTTAAATCATTCAGTTTTAAACGTGATTATACCTCAACTAAATATCAAATTAAGTGGATTCACATTCTGAGTTGGCATCGAAGAACTACTTTGCCAAATTACAAACGGTAAACTTGCCCAAAGTTGAGAAATATGTTTCCGTCCTCTATTAGCTTGTAACAGCATTCTTCTTTACTTGAGAGAGGAAACCTATTTCTATATATAAAGAGAAAAAACGAAACCAGAGTGCTTTCACTGAAGAGCAAGCTCCATTTCATTTGACGCTTTGATATTCACTTTCATGGAAGTGGATTTCTTCTTTCCTATCTCTTTCAGTTTCCTTTTCTCCAGTCCATATATAGATTGAACACTTCCTGGTATCCAAAGATATATGTGCCACGCTTCAATGGCAGTTATAACTGTTTATTAAATACACCCGAAATTATATAAGACATTTTTAAGGTAAGGGAGGTAAAACAGGGAAAATAAATACGTAAAGTAAACCACCTGCCGCTAAACATAGTTTATACTTAAGCATAATTATATTAATTTATAACTTTGACAAACAGTTATTTTTGTCAAACAGTTCTTTCGTATTAGATACAACCGAAATAAAGTGCAATATATACATATAAAATATTCAATCTGCATTTATTTCATTGATACTCAAAGTAAGCGAAGATCAAAAGACACTTTAGGGACAAAAGATAAACGATATCTTTTGCTATGATGCAAATAATGATGAAACATAATTTGCAGTACATTTTATTAGTAATACACAGTATTTTTCAAATAATTATAATTTTTACTTGGAAGTCTGATTAGTATTGTTTTAATATAAAGTTTATCAGAGAATGTGGATACGAAAGAAGTTGAAATTTAAAATGTAAAAATATTGCAAGTCACTTGCGTTTGGTGAGCAACCAGATAATCCTTATCATACAATGTTGCTGCTCAATGGAATATAAACGAATTCCATGTAAGCATCAATCGATAAATGGCAATTATTCCTTCATGATAGAAAATATATTATTACTACGACTGTAATAATATTTCATACTTGTTATAGAACTTTACGTATTTTATATTTGTTCTAAAGCATTTCTTTGTAGGTTGAACTATAGTCATGAGATAAACAGTTTGGTATTATTATTCATTATTAAAAAGATATCTGACAGAAAATTATTTTAAATTAGCTTTATAATATGAAATTATTTATTACAGCTATAATAAAACACCACCAACATATATGGAAGAAAGTCCATAGTTATTGAATGTCAGTAAACTGACTGAAATAGCTTGACGTTGAAATATGACCGCTTCTTTTATAAAGCTAGAAAATCACACTTTTAAAACAGTATACCTTAGCTTGGAAACTATTGTGGTAAGCCTTTGGTCATTTGAGAAATTGTGGAAAATAATTAACCTTTTACGCGTGTAGTTGGCGATTCTTTTAAAATTAAAGAGAAAATGCTTACAATCTTTTGCACGAATATGAGAAAGTTGGATGTTACTTGATTTACTCAGCACAAAACATTTGTACCACTTAACGCTCTTAAACTTAGTTTCGTTTTACAAATCTATCAAGTATTTGCATTTTTTTAAAGTTCTTAAAACTGTAATAGTCTTTGTCGAAACTTAAGTTAACAAATTTGTTAGTTTGCAATAAATGGGCTAAGACTCTTTGACACGAAAATAGACGATGATGTATTTTGCAGACCAACTTGTTGATGTGATTATTATGTGATATTATATTTGTCATTTCCCTTTAAATTATTATTAGTTTCGCTTAATATACATAATTTTTAAATATACATATTTACCTCTCTCGGTTTAACAAAATGAAAATAAACCTATTGATATTCTACAAATTGCATGAGCATGATCTCAAATTGAGATGTTTTGTGTTTTAAACATGGTTTAACGTATTTGCAATAATCAAGGCAGCTCAGAAAAGGACAAAAGCCAGTCAAGCTGTTCAAATAAATCCGTTTGGTTTGGGAGGTTTGAAAGGTGTTTCCGCCGGAGGTTAGCTTAGTTCCGATTTATGCTTTGCGTTTCAACCTTTAGTACGACTCATGTATTTTATATCGTTACATAATAAACAATAAACAAACGAAAATAGAAAATGTATTCATGAAGGCCAAGTTTGCAATAATTTACTATACTATAGCCTATGATTTGAAATTAAACACTTAAATTGCAAACTTATATGTTACATAATATGTTATTACACACATTTGTCTGCACTTTCAAAGTTTAATTTCAAATAATAAAAGGAAAAAACTATGAGGAGATAGTAACATATTATTAGTCCCAAATTCATAACTATTTATTTTGTTCAATTTAAAATTCAAACATTACAAACGAGTTGAGAAATTGCATGGCTTTAAACAGAGTGCGTAGACCATTTTAATAGGAACTGTTGTAAAAGTAGACGTAAAGCATATTGGATTGTCTGAGAAATCACGTAACAACAAATTGGTTTATGCGTGGTAGTTTTTACAATCTACAGTGATAATGTGGAAAAAAATCAAATAAAATACGTTTGAACGTTTATTAGAAACATATCAAAATGTTCATGATCAGTTTAAAGGTTCAATTTGATTTCTAAATGTTAATTGCTTCACACAATTTCAAAAACTGAAAGTCTTCCAATTTACAGTTCCAAGTATGAAAACAGAAAAGAGAAACGAGATTGTTAAAATCGGATGCAGGTTATCCTGAAACGATTGTTTTCTAACTAGGACAAACTGACCGGATAACTACTCCCGGAAATGGTGCAGGGTTATTTTGAAATCTTTTTGTCAGTTTAATAACCTATTCATGTTCTTAGCTAACTAGGTACCTGCATTCCAGAAACAATAGAAACCATAAAGTAGGCCCTACGATGTTTGGATGAACTGAACATTTGTGTAGGACACTTTAGATTTAACATGCATCCACAATAACAAAATTTTTGTAAATATTGACAAGATAAATCATAACAAAATATATGATATGATGATGTACAAAGTAACGCTTTGTATGTTTCCAAGAGATACACTTGAACATTACGAGAAAGAAACGAGAATAAAGGCCAAACAGTCACCAAAAACCTCAGTATTTCTAATTCGGGATTTCTAGTTTTTCTTTTTTGTGGTTGTTGATAATGGTGCAGTTTTTGAGGTTGAAAAGGTATTGTGGACGTTTTCAAAATTTTCAAGGAAAGAAAGAGAACACGATGTTTCAGAATCTGATCCCGTCTCTAGGTGAAAAGTAACCTTAAAATAAGAACAAAAATATTGGGAAATGAGCTAATTCTAAAGGTAATTAGCGTAAGCTGACCAGTCACTCATCACCTAATGCTTACTTACATTTAGCTTACTTGGCACTGCAATCAGCATTTTGGAAGTCTACACATTACGTACGATCTTCCAGCAAGATCTATTGTTAATAAGACTATGTCTCTGATTAATACATATTAAACAAAAGCTACAATAGTTGTAAATTGCTCAGTTCGATAGTTGCAGTGTGACAATGGTCTCTTTGATTTATGAGACAGTACTTTTGTTGTTTCTATTCCCAGCTGTTATCAACTGAAAGTACTGGTTGTACTTTTAAATATGAACATTATATTTTGTAAACAAATGTGTTGTGCATTATTGCTTAGACCGTTTCAAATCAAACGGAGATTCGTTTGAAACTTGTAAAAGTGTGTTAAAAAATTACGTTTTGGTTTGAAGTTACTATTGTCAAATTTTAACTATTAATAGGTAGAAATCGTTAAATGCTGTTAACTGTATGGTTTGTCAGGTTTAATATTACTCATAATAAATCAACTGATCATTATTTTATATTGTAATTATTTTTACCCCTGTTACTAGAACAGTCTTGGTTTTAGTTATGATAAAATGTGACAATTTATTTCCAAATACAGTTTAACACTGTTCTACAGGCTATAACAACTAGCCTCTTTTTTAATACATAAGAAGTTATGACACAAAATTCTCATAAAATTTTAATAATTAATTTTAGTTTAATCGGAGAAGGTTTCATATTTTCAGTAGATGGAAATGCAATTTTATATTTGAATACGATTGTCTGAATGAACTCTGCAGGTAACTTTAAAGTTTTCAAGAATGATGGTAAAAGTAACTACTCAAAGAAATACTGAAACTTTATGTTTCATTAATAAAATTAACACGTTGTACTTTCCAAATAATAACGTGAACATAGCAAGTTAAAAAGAACACAACTAGTGGCACATAATTTTTTTCATATGTATTTTACTCTCATCAGGTATTTGAACGAGATTTGATCGGTTCAAGCCAAAAAATAACCAACAATGTAGGTTTTCTAGCATAATCTAGTTCAGGATGTATTTAAATCTTTACAATAAACCCATTTATTTCTTCGGGGGTTAGATGAGACAGCCTAAAAAGGTATCGTTAAAATTGAATATGAGAGTGAAATCTTTTAATTGGGATGAAAACAGCATTTAAAAAAAACAAACTAGACACCCAAAAGGTTAAAACTCAAAGCTTCCCAATGTTTTATTATACGTACGTTATTAAGCGTTTCTAACCACTGTTTCTGTACTAGGCTATAAAACACGTTTAAAACATTGTTTAAATTGCAACATCCACAAACATAAAAACGATAAGGGAACTAACTAACAATAGTGATGAACAAAGACACAACGCTCTAATACTACTTTCAACTACCTGTCGTTTTCAATCCTTGTTTCCTTTTGAACCGTATAAATCAAATGTACACTAATTATTTATTGGTTGGATTTTAGTTCTGAGTTAACAAACTGCATTCAGAACCATACATCACTTCTCTAACACGTTCAGTGTGTTTCTAAACTTTAGCCGTATATCTCAACTCTGTACCGTCAAACGTGTTGATACTTAGTATGCTTGTTCTACTATCTTTCAATTTCAATTCAACAGGGATCCATACAGGGACTCTAGGAGTCAACTCTAGGAATTAGTCCACTTTTTCTTAAGCTATGAAATCTTTTTTCCATTATGTTATAATTATTATAACAATGTCATTGCTCTTAATTAATAGGATTATTTTAAAGTTTTTATATTGTACTGATTGCAAACTCCAATTCGTACTTATTCCTTTTTTATTCTTACTGTTAAGGGTATCTTTACACCATACTGACAATAATTGCTTTCGTTACTAGTCTCTCGTAACTACTTTTTGTGTAACTTGAAACTCCATACAAACTTTACAATGCAAAGACGGTTTAACATTAACCGTCTTTGAAGAGTTTAATGTTAAATACAAATTATAAAAATTTAAGTTAACCTCAATCAGTATTTAGACAACTATTTCTTAACATTTTAGCAAAATCATCTCCACCTTTGAAATACTCGTACAGTTACGTGAAACCATGTTTACTCTAAAGGGCTTTCCACAGAAATTATGTAATCTAGAAATACGATAATGTACAACCTATCATCAACAGCATTGTTGCAAACCTAGGACAGTGGTTTATGTTCTACTTTAAGAGATGAATTTCTAAAAGATCACCACAAATCAAATCCCTCTAACCTTTGATTTGTGTAGTTCCACACCAACGCATGACACATTTTCAGTGCTGCTTTGAATCCTTGAATGTTTTATAGATTCTGTAAGTAAAGGTACGATAAATGTAGTTTATAAATTATATGTCATATTAAAACTGTGTTATTGCATCACTCTAACTTCTCAAGTGATAACAACGAAGTAACTAGAGCACAATACATTTTAGAAAACAAACATATTGTTCATTCAATATGTGTTTATCTGTTCCAGGAAAACATTTAAGAGAAGTATTGGACAATCAAACGGTTTTGTTCTGTCTATTGATTATAACAGTTCGTACTTAATTGCATTTCAAAACTACTACATGCTTTATGAAAAAATTGAAAACTAAAAAGGCTGTAAGCACATGGAAGGGCTAAAAACAAGTAGACAAATTAGTTAGGGTGATGTTGTACACTTAAAACCATGGAAAATCAATGACAGCATTAACTTCGTAGTTATTATTTGTATTTCTATATGATCATTCATCTCAATTCTTTATAATCTGCCAAATAAAAGTTGCGGCTACTTAATACGTTTTAAATCACATATTCAAACTTGGTAGCATTCTGTGCACGTTATATAGAAGGTATAATCCATCTGTGTCAGTGTGGTCTGTATATGAGACGGTTTATCATGAAGGTGGTCAGTAGCCATTGTCCCCTTGTCAAACTTATGAAACAGTCATGATTGATGCAACGTTCAACTTATGACAAACGAAATCACAGAGATACACATTGCACACCCTGTGTACAGTGATTTACTGTTTTTGAGTAGTTGTTGGTCATCGTCTGTTATAGAAAGGTGTATTTAATTTAATCATTATCTATGGATACAACGTATCAGACACTAGTGTAAACATAAATGAGGATAATTAGTAAATAGTATGGGTATACAATTTTGGTTCTTACAACAATTTTGGAAAAACAACACACCAAGTTATTAAAAACATTACAAATTAAATATTGACCTAAATTTTATTTTCAGATGTGGTTTTCTAGGAAGCGGTGACTGCTATTTTATGACCGTTACACGATGGTGAACCTTTGACTTTAATGCAGTCTTAAGGTGCATTGTCACTGGTGTGGCTGGAACGTCTATCGTTCAACGTCAGTCGTTCGACCATTATCGCTCGGAGATTATAGTTGCAGTGGTTGTTGTCACTGATGCGATCTTTTCACGGTAGTCAGTAGCTCAGTTGCTTCTTGACTGTCGGTGGTACACTCACCGTTCCATGATGAATTAAAAAAAATCTTATTAAGTTA
Organism: Matsumurasca onukii; assembly: GCA_018831715.1. Classification (NCBI taxonomy): domain Eukaryota; kingdom Metazoa; phylum Arthropoda; class Insecta; order Hemiptera; family Cicadellidae; genus Matsumurasca; species Matsumurasca onukii. The sequence continues at coordinate 52,361,757 of CM032061.1, read as the reverse complement.
TTTGATTGAAGATAAAGAGAATGAAGAAACTTTAGAAATGATAAGTACATCACGACTTAGCATGCATATTTTAAAATAAGAACAACAGAAGGTTACTTCAAAATATTAATAAATAATCATTTTCAAGCTGATGAGAGAATGTTTTCTGAGTTCTTCAGACTTTCCAATCGTTAATATCAGGGTAAGGGTAAACCGACTCAATTATCTTTTCGTCTTCCTCGGATGTAAAACTTAATTTGGTAGACATCGCAAAAAACACTCACGAAACTTTATGTGTGTACACCTCAAAAATCGTGCGACGGCTGCGACTATGACTGCTCCAGGAGAAGACCCCACGATAGACGTTAACGACTCTAGCGGTGGCCGTGTGAGTGACAATGGCGTCAGAAGAAACAATACAAAGAAGGCGCTCTACGATAAACGTCCAACGACTGACGTTGAACGATAGACGTTCCAGCCACACCTTATGCACATAATGTTGACCATGTTAGACGAACTGTTTTGTTTTCGGGATCGATCAATATATAGGACCCATTACACTTAGCTTGCCAGTTAATGTATGTGTGTAGAGACATTAGCTGCCGGTGTGGAACACAGATAGAGAGTTAGTATTTGGACAGTGAACTAATGCGGGAGTAATTCATACTCGTTAATCTGTGACCTTTAAACTTAGTCTATGTCTAATACGAATGAAACTGTCTTAGTTGGAGTCAGATATTGTTAAGTTTACTGAGGTTACTTAACTGGAACTGTACAGAAGTGTTATTTATTTATTAAAGAATCTGATTAGTAGAGCAGTTAATGAATAAAATAATGGCGTTGCTGGTTAAGATGCAAAATGTTAAAAATAAGTTAAAGTTATATTAAGGGCTGATATTGATAATTTTAAAGTAAATTTGTACTTTAATTAAGGGTGTTTGTGAGCCGTACTTCATAAAATGATGGATATACAAGTAAAAATGCTATTAAACGTTTAACTACGTTTTAATACGTTAATTTAATACTTTCAAGTTAAAATGTAATGGCCTTATCACATACTCTTTGATGTCATTGAGTACACTAGTCCTGCAAATGCAACCCTAAAATGTGATTATATGTTCAGATATGTAAATAAAACACACCCCGGAAAACAAAGAATAAACTTAAACGCCAGGCCCTGTAATTACGCAAACTCTTACACTGCAATACAGTGATAAAAACACAATATCTATATGCAACAGAAACGTTTTATCTAATTAAAGACGGATCTAAATAAAAAAAGAACAACTGTTAGGAAAGTCTTCGAAATGCCCAACCAACAATGAACAACAAACATATAGACATTAGAAAATGGAGATCGAGTTTTACAGCCTAATAAAAGATACAACTTTCTGGTATAACAAATAGTTAACAAAAAGAAAAAATAGTAACAACAAGACTTAAAAGTGGCAGGTATCACAAAACAAACATTTTTGAAAGAAACCTGATTACAAAAAAATTAACAACTAATAAGTTTATCACAGCGAAGTTACAAAAGGAGAGAAGTAACCTGGACTGATGAAGCAAAAGGAGCTAGTTCAGTTCGGATGAAGCAAACCTGGACCCAAAGAAAAGCAAACTTTTCAAGATAACATTAACGTACCTTGCGTGGTCTGGTTGGACCTTCACTTAAACAATAGTAATGAGTATTTACTCATTGAGCAAAAGTGTTTAAGGGACAAAACCTTTAACGGGGCAAAACTTTTACGGGCCAAAAATTTATGGATTGTAGCGCTTACGTGACTGATTAACTTTATTGAAAAGTGGATTTAATGGTCGTTAAGGGAAAACGCTTTCTTTACTGATTGGCAAGTTTTGTAAAACAAAACTGTTGAAGACCAACTCTGTTGAAAAACAGTTACTTAAACTTAATGAGTCATAAATATAGTTTCCGTTCAATGTTCGTCAAACTATTGTAAACTCCAGAAAGCCATAACAGAGTAACATTGGTAGTTAAACTTCAAAAGAGAATAAATGTTTTCGATGAAAACTTGATTATGCCATTATAGTACGTTTATAATCGTAGAATACTAATGCTAGCATTAACATCTTACAAAAAGCTTCTGCATTAAAATATGTTATAAGATTTCAATTTAACAAATAATTTTCATGACAACTTAACACGTTTTGAAAACACATAGTCAAAGCAGGTATAGCAGGTATAATCCATCTGTGTCAGTGTGGTTTGTATATGAGACGGTTTATCATGAAGGTGGTCAGTAGCCATTGTCCCCTTGTCAAACTTATGAAACAGTCATGATTGATGCAACGTTCAACTTATGACAAGCGAAATCACAGAGATACACATTGCACACCCTGTATACAGTGATTTACTGTTGTTGGTCATCTGTTTTAAAGACGAGTTCTGATAATAGTTGCCAGTCCGTTTTTGAATTTGATTGATGCAGGTTTCTATGATACAGCACAAAAAGTTCCTTAATACTTTGCAAACTTAACATAGGTTCGTAACAGGGTAAAAGCAATAGTTTTCTAGGAAGCATCGACCGCCATGTTTGACATGACAGTCCGTGATAGTAAATTTTCCCTTTTAATGCAATCATGTGAAATTGTTTTTTTAGACAATGTTGGCTGTGTCCAAACGATTCCATTAAACACACAGGTAAACGTCCGTAAGAAACTGTCAACACTTATACCAAAGGATAGCTTAACTGTTTGAATGATGTAGCATCTCTGGATGTAGCTTCTGGAATAATTATTGAGATAGGCCACTCGTATCGAACAAATTTCCCAAATAAACAGTTTTATTGTATACTGGTTTATGATCTTGAAATAAATAATGGTTTCCCACACATAAAACATATTTAGGTGAATTTTAAGCTCACTTAACGAACTGTTGATCTTGCCATTAAACACAGGTGTGTAGAGACATTAGCTGTCAGTGTGAAACACAGATAAGAAGTCAGTATGTGGACAGTCAGCATGGATGTTCATACTCATTAACCTGTGACCTTTAAACTTACTCCATGTCTAATGTGAATGAAACTGTGTTCAGTGTGTCAGGGGTTTTCAGGTTTACTGAGGGCACACAGCTTGGAATTTATTGTCAAATCTGAGATTTGAGCATTCAGATGCGTTGCTAGTTAAGGTGCGAAAGATTGATGTTACGGTTAAATTTCCGTGGGAAGTTGTATGTAAACAATTTTAAGTTCTAATTAAAAGAGAAAATACACATCGTCCTCACTAAGTTTTTCAAATTCTAAGCTAAACAACTGAAACTACACACTGAATCGCTTTCAAAAAGTGTCGATAATTGTAATTATAGCTTCTATTTCGTTTTTGCAATTCGAAACCAAAACGTAAGTTCATCTTTTTGAAAAAAGGACAAATCTACCAAGCTAGTTTTTGAAAACATTATATAAACATGTTTCATTAGTTTATGTTTTTCAATAACAATAAAAAATAAATAAATAATCAAGCAAAATTAGATTTAGTGAAAATTAACCCAATTGCTTTTTACTGTAACGTAAAATGATTGATCATTAAATAAAACTGCTTTTAAGGTAAAACCTCGTTTTAATAAGTTAACAATTATACTTTAAAGTTGCAATTAAATGACTAACTAAATACTCTTTGATGACATTGAGTACAGAAACCTCGCAGTGCTTCTAAAACCACAACCCCGGTTAACCATTTCACGTGTAGATTCGTTTGAACTGACTTTTATTGGAACGATGTCGCAGTTGATTGGAAACCGTACATCTTACCCAACTGACCAGTGCATTTAATTCAATCATTTATTGTTTAATTTGTGTTTAATTGATATTTTGAAGATTCCTTTTTAAGGAAAATTTAGGGACGAAAATACTACTGTTAGTCAACAGACTTAGGTGGGATTATTCGTAAATTTCACAGGTTTCACACGATTAGATGTTATAGAATTAAAACTGTCTCAAGAAAGCACACAATGGATTGACGTTTGTTGAAACTTGAACTTTGTTACATGCACGAGTTCAGAAACTTGGCTTTCCTAAGATACTTAGATGGATAAGCTGTCAGTCATTATCATGAGAAAATTACATTACTAACCACTACATGTGTATTTGGTAAACTTAAATACATGACTATCGGAATCAAAGAGGGAGATACGCACACCCTGTTTACAGTGATGCACTGTTATTTTAATAGTCGTTGGTCAACGTTTAGGCCTAATATGGAAAAGTGTATTTAAATTATCATTATTCTATAGATACTAGTATCGGAGACTAGTGTAAAAAAATTGAATATGTAAAAGTAAGTTTATATAAGTTTGGTACTTTTTAAATTCATTGGTTAAGGAATACGAGTATACATTCTCGTATACAACACAAGAAGTTGTTCTAAAATTTCTACAAAACATAAATATTGCCTTGGAATTTGTTTTCAGCTATGGTTTTCTAGGAAGCAGGGACTGCTATTTTATGACCGTAATGTGACAATGAACGTTTGACTACAATGTAGTCTTATGGCAATTTTGTTCGCCCAGAATGTTGGCCGGTTCGATTCGGTTGAATAAACAAATCCATGTAATACTATGGCTGTGAAAACAGAACACTCTTTTCTTTTGTAATCGAGAAATTGACTATTCAAAACGTGTAACATTTTAAATAATGCATTACAAATAACCGATTAAAACAAATAATGTAATTGTATTATGATAAAATACGTAACAACTTTTTATTTAGTGAACTGTAGAATCAAGCTAGTATTTGCGACTCATAACAATTAACTTGCCAGTTAACGCAGGAGTGTGGAGACTTTAGCTGTCAATGTGGAACACGGCTAGGGAGTCAGTATGTGGGCAGTCAGCTAATGCGCGAGTAATTCATACTCGTTAGCTTGTGACCTTTATACTTACTTAATAATTATGTCTAATGTGACTGAAACATTTTTTATTTGGAGCCAGATCTTGTTAAGTTTACTGAGGCTACTAACTCTGGTATTTATAACAAACCCTGTACATAAGTTTTATTTGTGTATTATAAAATCTTAAAATTAGAGATTTAAATTGCGTTGCTGTTAAGATGAGAAATATTAAAAGTGTTGTTAAGGGCAGAAAGTGTCAACATTTCAGTAACGTTTCTTTGAGTTAAGGTATAAAGGAGCCAAAACACAAAGGAAATAATTAAACACTTCCGTAAATAAACTAAGGTTGCAATCACAATGTCTTTGTTGTGGTTAAGTTGGAAAACAAATTACCATACAGGATGTTGAATAAGTGCCAGATCAAAAAGGTTATATGGAAAAAATTAAAGAAAACAATTTTCTTCCAAAGTTTTACATATTCGCCATTTTATAAATATTAATTATTTATTATCTCCCACGCTATTTATCGGATTTGGTACTTAGCATAAATTTGTACTCTTTAGGGATTATTTAGGGTAATTACCAGAATGATCTTATTTTCATTTTAAAACGGTGGCTATTTTAAGGCATTTTTAGGGTTTTCGTGTTACACCTTAAATAGCTAATAAACTGCGAGTTAAATGATAAAACGTAAGGAAAATTGTTTTTTACCTAAATTTATTTCCTATCTATTGACACCAAGTTCAAAGAAATCGATTAAGAATAAACAAAGTTATAGTGGACAAAGTTATAGTACTCTGGCTGAAAACAGACACCTGTCCACCTTATTATCTTGATGTTTTCCACAGTTTCAACACTAACTTTGTTGATTCTAATCGATTTCATTGACCTTCGTGCCAATAGATAGGTAATAAGATTTGCTACAAAACGGTATTCTGTACATTTTATCGTAAAACTCACCGTTTATTCGCTATTTAGGGTGTAACGCCAAAATTCCTAAAATTACCATAAAATAGCCACCGTTTTAAAATGATAAATTAAATCATTCTCGTAATTTTTCCCCTAAATGTTCTTACTTAGATACAAATTCATGTTAAGTTTGAGTCAAATCCGATAAATGGTGTGGGAGATAATAAATAATTAGTGAAATATAAAATGGCGAATATCTGGTTAACTAAGCATGTTTGGAAAAAAATGTATTCTTGATTTTCTCTTCATTTTGACCCATATAACCTTTTCCCAAAGTTTGGCACTTTAATTATGGGACACCCTGTATAGTTGTTTGCCATTTGAAATCAAAAGTATAGTTTTGGACGAAAGAGAACAGCTGTTATAAGTCTGTTTTCAAATGATTGCGTAAAAACAATCTATTTGGGATTAAACTTTGAGGTAGGACGTATGAACTTGCTGATTAATTGTTTCTTAAGAACAAAACGACCAACCAAACATAGCTGACAAGCAAACACAAATTCCACCTTTAACTCTAGCGAATTTTCTATTGTGGGGTAAGTATAAGAACTGTATCTATGAACTTATTTATTAGTCGGTGTTTAATGACCAGTTCGATGTTAATGATTGCAGACTGAACTAATGACATGACCTCACAGTTCTGCTTCAATTATAAATAAATAAATTACAAGGAAAATTTAAATTGTTGAAAATTAACTGGAATAACTAACTATATCAGTTCATCCGAGGTTTCCTGTCGTTGACGCAGGAAAAAAATATCAAGTAAATAAATAAATATATATTTGCCTTTTGTTATACGAGAAACATAAAATAATGAATATCTAAATAAAACTACTATTAAAGGATACACTACGTATCAATACGTTAACAAAATACTTTCGAGTTGACATTTAACGACCTTATTACATACTCTTTGAAGTCATCGAGTACAGAAACCTGACAGTAGTCCTGCAATTACATCCTTGCTAACTATTTCACGAGTAGGTTCGTTTGAACTGACTTTTATTGGAACGATGTCGCAGTTGATTGCTATTACAACTGTTTATTGGAAACCGTACATCTTAACCACACCGACCAGAGCATTTGGTTGAAAACCTCAAGTGATTTAGGCAATAAACACGGATGTTTGCCACTATCGATTATGAACATTTTCACGCTTGCGTTAAAAGTTTTAAGGATACCTAAATTGTATAACTACTGTACAATTTACAGTGTTCCAAAACTATTACTATATTGCGTGTTTTAGCACAAATACTTGCTAAAATTAACCAAACAAATGATTACAGTTTGAAGCTGTTAAAACTTCTTTGTAATTAGGTTTTGAAACGTGTCTTATTGTCAAAATCTAAGGCGCACTTATAATGAGAACGAGTTTACGTTACATGCGTTATTGACCTTTCAGAACAATACTCTTAAATTTACTTCGAAAGTAAAAAAAATGGGTACAATATATTGATTTCTATGTGTACTATGTACATATGAGTTTTGACAGAGGTTTGACCGAAGAGGTCATTTATTTGCATTTGAATGTATTGATTCAAGATATTGATTTGTGGTATCACTTCTTAATTTATCTTCTATTGATATTGAAGTCAATATTATTGGTGTTATATTCATATTCTTTTGAACACAACACAAAAAACGCTAAATCTGGAGGAATATTTTTGAGCAGTTTTGAATAGTATCATCCACAGTATTTAATTTTATCATTACTCTAACTAATCATTCTAGACCAACAAAGCTCGCATTACAGAAGTCAACCGTAGTTAACCAATCTTAAACCCAATTATTCTCCAAAACAAAATATTGCACAGCCTTATGCATATAAAAACAGTTTAAGTTAACATTTAAAGTGAAAGAATAGCTATGGAATGGCTATGTTAATGAGGATTAAACTAATAAATTTACTTGAAGTGGCAAGACCTCATAAATGTTATTCAGGATCCGTTCAAATTTGCAGCCTACGGAGCTAAATACATACTGGAGAAAATGTAATAGCAAAGTAGATAAATTGTGTCGATTGTTCGAAGATCACTTTTGTGAAATCCATCAAAATACAAAATAACTTGTGACAGCTCATCCATTACTAACTTTATAAGAACCTTTGTGAAGAATACAGCTGAAGTAATGTGTCTTGCAATGCGTGTTCAGTTAAGATTTCATAAATAAAGTTTTATATATATATATATATATATTAAATTACATAAAAATACTAATGAAACTCAAATTCAATTTGATTTAGAGCGTCTTAAACATTTAAAGAGTTCGTAAACTAATGCTTGTTTATTTAACATTGTGTAAGAGTTGAAATGAATAAAATTAAACCGTCGAAAAAACATTAAGGTAGGGATAATGATTCAATTTGGCAATGACAATGCAATAACAACGCTAATTTAACATATACCTGTAGCACATAAAATACTTAACGTTTTTGTTTTATCAAACCATAACTCGTAGCTCATTGTGGCTAAGTTGCATAAGTCCAAGAACAATTATTGAACTCTGTATTAGTGTAACATAATTCATAATATGGCCAAGAATATTCATGAAGTAGTTATAGGTACGTGATTTACAACTACCGTTCAGGTATTACAATATACGCGTACATTCGTTTGGCATAGAGTACAATAAGTTTGTTCAAATATTAATATATACTTGTTACATACCGTTTAAGGTCTAAGTTATTTTTAAACTTACTTAAATAATTACAACTTTGTGTCCGTTACAAACAGTATATCTTTTACTATATCTAACCTAATGAGTACATTTTTAGCTTGTTTAAATTATGTAATCTGTTCGGTGTGTAAGTTTATTGTACAGTCTCAAACTATAATATATCTGAATATGACTAAATCTAGAGAAGTCATCTAGAGTACCACCAATATTGTGGTACTCGTTCTAATATTGCGTTGGCAAACTATATGAACACATACCCATATTAAGTTTTCGTTACAAGTATTTCCCAAATAAAACACATATATCTGAGTACCACCCAAACATCTGTGTGATGGTACACTTTTTAACATATTTTAATTTACTAAAAACCAAGGTTGAAAACCTTTGACATACGATATGAAATCTCGCAACGAGAATTTAGAAATGTCTCTTCTACATCAGTTAAAAGCAAACAAGTAATTTAAACAACAACTAATCGGCGTTTAAATAACAAACCTCCACCAAGCCCACAACCCTACTAACGACTCTACCTGGACCTAATTACGTCTGTCTGTGTGCTTTGGTTAACCTGCATGGTCACCAGCTTGAATCTTTCTATCTTTCACTGACCAAAGTTGCATTTAATTCATGTCCTCACTCAACTAAACCAACTGCAGTTTAGGTTTTAGATATACCGGTATCTAAACTAGATTATTATACGCTAGATTTTGTTGAATAGTGAAGTAGCTGTAAAACAAGTTAAAACAGTCGTTGCTGTGGTTAAGTTGAAAGATTTAACCGCCCTGATTTACGATGAGGTAAAAGTTGACCAACCAACATAAAACACGGAATATAAGCTAGTTTGAATTGTAAACAAGATTGATAACTCGCCCAGAAACAATATCATTGGTATAGGGTTCAAATAATATAAACTACAACTTATAAAGATTATAAATATTGTTAAATTATTCAAAATTATTGCATGCTTAAAAATCTAACTTACATTATGAACCTTGGCTATGCAATATAATTTTATAAATTATTATAGCCTGCATAACATAAAATTATAATTATCACGTTTAGATCTCACACTAGTTACGCTGAATACTGATCACCTACATCACTCTTTCCAATATAAAATATGATTTTAACATAGCTTCGATATGAATATTTAACCTCTCTATGGTGAAGACCAAAAAAATGTTTAATGTCTTGGTACTATTTAGAGTTTCTCGTCTCAGTTTGATGTGTGCGTCAATATTTGAACTGACTTTTATTGGCGCGATGTAGAAGTTGATTGGTATTAAACTCCGGAAACCAATATACGTATCGTTCCGGCACCACCCACATTCGACAGTTCGGTCAAAAGATCTTTTAACAGACTTTTTAGACTACTGATAAATTCTTTGTCTTTAAAAGGTGTTGTACCTTTTCCATGTAAATGGCTTTTTGGTAAGGTGTTATAATAAGTAAGGTGACCTTCCAAATGTTTTAAAGAATTCGTTTTAGTTTTTATATTTAATTATCTCTGTAAATTATAAATTTTCAGTTCAGATACGAGTTTAAATTATTATTGTAGACAGTATAACTACTATATGGAAGCAATATTATTTACAAACCCTTTTTTACAAAAACTGTTGTAAATAAATACTTTGAAACTTTAAAAACAACAATATATTAATCTACAAGTTGTTGCATTTGTATGCAAAACCTAAATAATTTCAAAACAAGTAGATCAACCACCTTGATGAAATTTGACAAGGTGACAACATCTAATGGCCACCTTCATGATTAACTGTCGTATACACACAGACTACATTGACACAGATATATTGTAGCCATTGCTTTATGTTTGTTCGGATTCATGGATTGATTTGTGAGGTGACTTACTCGTGCAGAGATTTCCTACCGTGAATTTAAATGTTGAAACTATCAACTAACAAGTGGCGAACTTATTATAAGCAGCTAATTATAACTTTAGAAACTTGTCATACTGTTGATACTTGTCAATATACCGGTAATTTTCTGCAAAACATGCTTCTGGAACAGCTATTAAAAACTGAAGTGTAAGGTAGCAAGTTTAATTTTAAAAAGGTTTGACTGTTGAAGTTGAAAATATAAAACTTGCAAACGCTGCCATTTTAAATATATACGCTGGACAAGGTTGGCTTTTTTCACTTACTAAGCCTTAAACATGATATAACACTTTTCCAGGTTGTTTATAAAGGCAAAACGTGTTCAAAACTTTTAGTGAATCTTTTCTTTGTGTATTTTATGACATTGAAGCCATGCTTATTAGAGCCAAATGGCTGAAACTGACAGATGGAACTGAAGTACTACCGAGTTTCTATAATTTAAGTTAATTTTTGTAGGAATTTCAGCAGAGCCTTCAACACCTAGTATATATGTAATTTGTTAAAGCACTACTGACTAAATATATCGTATACTATAAAGTATATTTTACAAGCCATGTAAAGTCGTTAACAACGACCTATTCTTGTCATAGCTTTAGTTGACTTTCCAAATTTCACTTGAAGTCATGAAACAGATTGAGCGTTCTTGAAACTTGAACGTATTATTCATGCACGAGTCTAGAAACTTAGCTCAACTAAGAAACTTTGTTGTTTAATCCACCTCAACCTAATGGGAGGCGAAGAACTGGATTAAACACAAGTTTTACAAGTTGTATAATTGATTTTTTCTTAACTCACTAATTAAGTTTAAGTGTACAATAAATAGCATTGATGATGCTGAAACTACTCGAGAAACCTGAGAAACTGTTCGTCAAGCGTTTTAGTCTTGAGCAGAACTTTTAAAAAGAAATAAAATTTTAGTATGTTTGTTTATTTTACTCTTGTTTATAAAATTCTATGAAACCTTTTGAAAAAAAAAATTAATTATAAAAATCTTATAAGTGAATCAGTTATTCACCAAAGGAAATTAGCATTTAGGGTTGGTGTATTTAGACATGTTTTACTATGTATTAACTCTAAAACATTCTAAATTATATATAATCAAATTTGAAGAGCTTCATCTCAACAACAAAAATGTTAACTTGACAACATGCGCTTTCTTAGTTTGTTTTCATTGTTTGTATATAATATAGTGGTAAACAGAACTTGTCTTACTAAATCATGTTAGTTCAAAACTTTGGAAAAAATTTGTGGTAAATATTTTAACGTTTCCTTGCATGTACATTTTGGAAACAATTATGTTAGCCAATATTTAGCAAAATGTTTACCGGAACAGCTTATCACTCTGAAAATACGACGTACGTCAATCACTTTAGGAATAACCATCGTAGGTTGTACGTCAATTTCTACGATGGATGATCCTATCGTTAGTTAATCAACTTCCTAAGGTCAACACACACATAAACCTCCTTGTTTAGCTAGAAGCAAACTACATTATAAACTACGTGAAAGTATAATATAACTATGTGTCATATAGTTATTATAATTATTTCAAACCTAGACCTAAACAAAATCTTTCAACTCAATCGTTGTATAGACTGGACGAATTTATAGTGCAACACCTTCCTAATATTGGAACCAGCTCTACCACGAGTTCTTCAAGTGGGCCAGCCTATCACGTCGTCAGCTGGTACATCACGCCACCTTCTTGGCCACTCAGTGGATTTTGTCAAGCGGCGCTCACCGACCGGTGGACATGTAAGGTAATCGTGAGGTTGGGGGTTATCATTGTGAGAGGTACAGTGGTTGAATAAAACGAATTGGTAATATATAGTAACAAATGATATATTATGAAAGTATTAACAAATTAATTAACGTTAACCGATCAGCCCGGCACAAATAAAATGAGTTCATTGAAGGTAATTTGGTAAAATTAAGTAAGTAGTGAATTAATGGTAGATAAGTTAATAGCAATATAAATAATTTAGAATAGGTACTTACTATAATTATTCTTTTAAATTGGAAATTTGAATATTTTGGCAGGATGTATACCTTAGCCTAGAGTGCTCAAATAATAATAAATTACAAAAACCTATTTAGTGGTAATCCTAAAACTGACGCCACCACGCTCTCCGGAACCTTTCACTCCATGCACAATCACACTGTGTCGCTCTCCGCGCACTTCCCTCGTCGCTACCGCCGGATTCCCAAAACTGCCACCTGATTGGTTGTCCACCGGTCGGTGAACTCCGCTTGACAAAATCCTCTGAGTGGCAAAGAAGGTGGCGTGATGTACCAGCTGACGACGTGATAAGCTGGCCCACTTGAAGAGTTCGTGGTAGAGCTGGTTCCAATATTAGGAAAGTGTCATAATAGATATAATTTAAACTAAGATTATTTAAATATCAAGCCGACACTTAGTTAGGTGCTAAAGTACCGCTTGCACTAAACCACTATTTGAGATGCCGAGCACTCTCATGAGGGTATTTTAAGGCAAATATGTGGTGAAGAATGAGTGTGATGAGTGGTAGTAGTGAATTACGAGGTGTAGTCTTGTTACAAACTAAGGCCGACTCTTCCTTATAATGGGTCATTAATTAAAAGCCCAATGACCAATGGAAATACAAGGACCAACGGCTAAACGTGACTTCAGAACCACGCAGATGATGGTCAGATATGTCTAAACGATGGTGGGAGTTGATGCGGGTGTCATCAGATGATAACTGTTACTATCTGAGCCGCTTTAGACCTATATCATCCTCAAAACCTGACATCCATGAAGCTGGATTACAGGACCACGCCACGAGTCCCAGTCAACAGAAGTGAATTGAATTTTCAGTTTATTGCATGATTGAATCGAATTTTCTTTGCAATTTGTTACGCTTATTCGCTACGCTCACAACCTCGCTTCGGCCTCAGCTTGGCCTCCTGTAAGACCACGGACGTTATATGTGTAACAAATCATCGCAGGATAAGGTTTTTTTAGAGTCTGCGGAAAGATATTTTAAGCTCCCTAATAGTTTCAGATTATTAGAATGTTCTGTTTTGAAAAGTAATTAAAACTAACAAGTTTACAGTGACAAATAATTTGCTGAAAATCCGGTCCCTAACAAGAAAACATTCATCTCCGGTGCATTTATTGTTTCGTTTTAAATGCTTGGTTAAATATTTAAAACTGTCAGTCTTCCAAATTTCAAGATTATTATTGTTTTTTTTTGCATACCTATGTTAACCTTCAAACGTAATACTTTTCAACATTCCAATTGTTGTAAATATAAACAACTCGAATAAAAATTATCCATACATTAGTGTTGTTCTTGTTTAGAATAAATACGTAAGTTTATTGTTTCAATGTTTAAAACAACTGCATGACGATCAGAGTTATAAAACTCAAAAGGTTCGACATAGCTTGTGTTCAGGTAATACAAGTAATATACGCTAGCGTACAAGAGTTTGCAAGTTATATACGCTATATCATTAATATAACGAAACATTTAATCAATGATAAAGTAAAAGGCAATGAATGAAGTCATTGTCATTGTTCGACGACTTAACTGAACAATTTACACCTTTTGTAGCAAGGATTTATCGAAGCTATTGTTTAACTTCAACTGCTGTTGATATCACTGAAGGATTAAAGAGTTAAAGTAATTGAATCGAAGACCATAATTTATATATGTCACACCAGATAAAATACAGGTTTACGTTTGGTCTACGAACATCACGGTAAAAGGTAAAGTTTGTCTTGTTTAACGAGGCAAAGTTAGGACTACAAAGTCCTCTCTACCACTCAACCTCGACCTTTACCTAGCGTCACCGTAGTAGTCACATTACAAATGTAAGTGGTGACTGCGGGGATCGAACCCGCGCCACCGGAGTGATGAGCTCCGGAGTCGCGTACGATACCAATCCGCCACGGATCCGCTAAACATATAATATAACGGTAAACATATGTTATGTATCTACGTAGTATGCTTTGAGGAGCACAGTACTTTGGTTGTGGTGGCGGAAGATAGGAAAATAAGTGTCTATTAAATTGTCGTTTTATGCCATATATAAAAATACGTAATAGAGTAGACTATTGAGCATTGCATATTTGTGTATGACGCGTTTCTAGAAATTTTTATAATATAAGTAGTTTAAATATGTTTATATCTTTGGTGGTAGTGCAGCTCTTTTTCCAAATGCATTTCAACGGAAGGTTGGCGTGGTTCTTTCCAAAAACTAATAAAATCAAGAGTTTCTTAGCAATTTTCAGACGATTATGGTTTTAAGAAAATCATTTCGGCACAGCAAAACTACCTGTAGTAGTTAGTAAAGTAACTATTCTTGAGTTATTGAGTGACAGCTTACTCAACCAAGTTTCTTAGGAAAGCCAAGTTTCTGAACTCGTGCATGAATAATAAGTTTCAACAAGCGTCAATCCATTGTGTGCTTTCTTGGGAAAGTTTTAACCCTAAAATATCTTATCAGATAAAACATATAAAATTTACGAATTACCGTACCTAAGGCTGTTGACAAACAATAGCTCTGTCGTTCTTACATTTACCTTTAAAATGATCTTCAGAATATCAATTAAAACACCAATTAAACAATAAATGATTGAATTAAATGCACTGGACAGTTGTGGGTAAGATGTACGGTTTGCAATCAACGGTTTGATACCAATCAACTGCGACATCGTTCCAATAAAAGTCAGTTCAAACGAATCTACACGTGAAATGGTTAACCAGGGTTGTGGTTTTAGAAGCACTGCGAGGTTTCTGTACTCAATGTTATCAAAGAGTTTGTAATTAGTTATTCAATTGCAACTCTAAAGTATAATTGTTGACGTATTAAAACGAGGTTTTACCTTTAAAAGCAGTTTGATTTAATGATCAATCACTTAACGTTACAGTAAAAGGCAAATATGTTCGTTTGCAATCAATTTAATTGGCCTTTATTATTCATTAATTGTTTAAAGCGATTCAAAACCTTTAACTTATGAATCATAATATGTATACCTAATGTTTTCAAAACTAGCTTAATAGGTTTGTCCTCTGTATTAAAAGAAAATGAACATACTTTTTGGTTTCAAATTGCGAAAACCAAATAGAGGCATATATTACTTTTATTGACTCTTTTTGAAAGCGATTCAATGTGCAGTTTCAGTTTTTTAGCTTAGAATTTAAATAACCTATTGGGTACGACGTGTATTTTCTCTTTTGACTAGAACTTAAAATTAGTTACTTACATTTTACCACGGAAATTTAAACATAACATCAATCTTTCGACTTTAACTAGCAACGCATCTGAATGCTCAAATCTCAGATTTGACAATAAATCCAAGCTGTGTGCCCTCAGTAAACCTGAAAACCCCTGACACACTGAACACAGGTTCATTCACATTAGACATGGAGTAAGTGTAAAGGTCACAGGTTAATGAGTATGAGTTGCTCCCGCATTAGCTGACTGTCCACATACTGACTTCTTATCTGTGTTTCACACTGACAGCTAATGTCTCTACACACCAACATAATCTAAAAAAACACTCTCACATGATTGCATTAAAAAGTGAAATTTACTATCATGTACTGTCACGTCAAAAATAGCGGTCGCTGCTGCCTAGGAAACCATAGCTTTGACCCTGTTACAAATCTATGTTTAGTTTGCAAAGTATTAAGGGTCTTTTAGTGTTGAGTAAAAACCTGCATCAATCGAATTTATAACGGACTGGCAGCTATTATCAGAACTCGTTTTTAAAACAGACGATGACCAACAACTACTCAAACAACAGTCAATCACTGTACACAGGGTGTGCAATGTGTATCTCTGAGTTTTCGCTTGTCATAAGTTGAACGTTGCATCAATCATGACTGTTTCATAAGTTTGACAAGGGGACAATGGCTACTGACCACCTTCATGATAAACCGTCTCATATACAAACCACACTGACACAGATGGATTATACCTGGTATATAACATGCACAGAATGTTACCAAGTTTGAATATGGTTTTATGTCACACAATAATTATTGTATTGACAATATAGATTATGTTATGTGTTATGTTAAAGGTTTTAAGTATTCTGAAAATTATTTAGCAGATTGTGAACTTAAAAGAAAACAAGTGCAGAAAAAAACGATATCACGTTTGAACCTAACTTGTCCTGTACTTTTTATGGAATCATTACTATAGTTAAAGAATAGGCCTAGACATACCATGGAAAGTACGTTTACGCTATTCTGAAAAGTTTGCTTTTCCTTGTGCCCAGTTATGCTTCATCCGATCAGAACTAGCTCATTTTCCGTCATGAGTCCAGGTTATCTCTCTCCTATTAGTTACTTCACTCTGAGTAACTCCTTAGTCGGTATGTTTTATTTCCGTCATGTTTCTATCATAAATGTCTGAGTTTTGTGATAATGTCCGCTTTAAGTCTTGATATGTCCGCTTTTTCTATCTTCTCCTTTTGTTACCATTTTAGACCTTTCAAACACTTTTCTGATAGTTGTCCTTTCTCTTAACTGTACTCGTATTTCATTTTGATCCGTCGATAATTCTATTTAAACGTTTCTGTTGATGACTCTTAAATTCAATAAACATAAAATACATGCAGTAAGGTTATATAAACATGAATAGAAAGGGAATATAAATATATTACTCTAACATTCAACTATAATTTGCGAAGTTCAGGGTAAAGAACAGGTTGAAGTGCTGAGTAATTGATAATTCAAAAATTCTGAAAGTAACAACACCTTGTTGTTGTAGTTTTTAACTAGTTTTAATATAAACAACTATTTTCTGAAGTTAAGTTATTATTAAAACTTGAAAACTATGTTCAATGATAAGTTGTCAAAATATCCAAAACCTATTTAGAATTTTAGCTTTTTTGCCCTTTCCACTTCTTTAATGTGTTATGTTTGTTATAAAGAAAATTTGCAAATAATTAAAATTGTTTTTTTTCCTATTCATTTTTATATTTACAACAACATTCTTCCCTACTTTTCAACATTATTTCAACTAGAATTCCTATTAAAATTCATAATAGTAATACAGTAACTACATCTACAAAATTTACATATTGAGTTTTTCCGGCTGATTAAGGAGATAAACTACTACCTACGTTTCGAGCAAGTGAGAATCTCTACTCGTTGTTAAGGATCTAACTTAACTCTACACAACAACATAGTGACCTATGATATCTTAAACCTACTCTGTATTACGTTTAATAGTTTATTCTTTGTTTTCTGGGCTGTGTTTTATATTATTTACATATTTGAATACTATGTTTAGTGTTTTCTTTATTGTAGTGTAAGGTTAAGCTCTGCTTTTAAAACGGGTTGAGTTTTTTAATGTTGAAAAGATATATAGCTTTCAAAATAGGCTACTTGAGTACTTAAGCAACTTAAAATAACATGTTTGACACATTTAGTCACAGCAATTGAAAGTTTAATAAAACAAGGATGCTAAGTATCAACGTTTGACATTAGAGTTGAGATATACGGCTAAAGTTTAGTAACACAGTGAACGTGTTTGAGAAGTGATGAATGGTTCTGAATGCAGTTTGTTAACTCAGAACTAGAATCAAATCATACATAATCTATATTAGTTTGAATGTGTCATGAGAGTAAGAATAAAACAATAAAAGTGGAAAAGTTTAAGATATCTTTGTAGTTGTTCAAAGTTTTCATCACTAAAGTGGTTTAAAATGTTATTATTGTTTGGTAGTTTCTTTTTTGAACAATGGTTCTGTAGTGCCAACTGCAGAAACAGCTTTTAAAACACTTTATAAGTAAATAAATGTTTATTTTACTTTAAATAAGTTCCACATAAAACCTTTTTCCAATTCGAGTACCTGTTTTTTGCTGCACCTTATAAGATATGGATCGGCTGATTTTCAACCATATTGTACTTATTTGATTTTAAGGGTTGAAATAAACCCTAGGCTAGGTAAATAAGACAACTTCTTTCCGTTTTAGTAATTTTCTTCTGGATTAAACCTTCTTAAACATTTAATTTATCCATACACTATATTAAAATTGGTTTTAATTATTGTTTCATGAGTGCAGGTAAAACATTTGTAGTTAGCCCGATAATATTGCTAACTTGTTTCCGGGTGTAGATTCCTCGTCAGTTTTGGTTTAGTTAGAAAGCAATTGTTTCAGGAATTACTGGAACTGATTTCAACAGTCTCGTTTCCCTTTCCACTTCCTCACTCGAAACTTATACAAGCCTTATAACTATTAGCAATTGTTTCAATAGCAGTAAATATTCAAAAACCATGTTACAAATTTTAAATTAGCGGAAACATTTTATAATTTACTGAATTATGTTAAAACAGTGAACAAGAAATTTACTTTTTTAAGCTCATCTAGTAATTATTAATATCTAGGTTTTAACACTATCATTTATAACAGTCTGATTCCCAACAAAGAAATTAATACAGTTTAAATAAAGGTTTTATGAGTGAAGTTTTTTTTAAGTTTTAAGTTTTTGTGTGTTTTTTTTTAACATATTAATACAATATCACTTACTACATCCATCGTTCATTCATAAACTTTTAAATTTTTAGGATTTAAGTCAACTGTAATTTGGCATTATGGCCTCAGTTTCATATAGCCCTTATAGCTTATTTCATACCATTATACTGTAACCATAGAACGATCCGAAATGTACAGGTTGAAAACTCAGAGCATAAACCGGAACTAAGCTAACTTCCGGCGGAAACACCTTTCAAACCTCCCCAACCAAACGGATTTACTTGAATAGCTTGACTGGCTATTGTCCTTTTCCTGAGATACCGTGTTTATTGCAAATATATCAAAACAGTTGTATATACATTTCAACAATTGAACCACAAATTATCCAAAAGATATGTTAAAATAAGAAGCATTTATGGTCAGTTGGAATGACAATTGGAAAGCCCTCAGATGTAAATATTTAGTTATTTTTTCTTTTATTTATACAATAGCTACAGTTTTCACCTTACAAACTATTTTGACATAACAGAATGCAAGATATTCATTATGTTAAACAGTACAATGAAAACATTATTTATACAATAAAACAAGAGGATTAGGCATACGAAAATAAAATAATCATCTACACATTCAGAGTAGGTAATATATACAAACCAAAACTAGAATAATGGATTACTACTAGCTCAACTAAACTGTTATTCTGCTTATTTGACGTAGAAATAGGTTCATATTAAATAAATCAACATCATTCCTGCACAAATTTAAAGTTCTTAATGCCTTAAAAATCGAAAAGTTAAAATAATGCACAGTGCTACATCTAGGAACAAAAAACACATAGGTTGGGCGCAAGTTATTTCTAGGTACAAATAGTTTAATTTTACTTAACAAAAAACTACTATCGATTGAGCTATTTAATATTTTGTACAAAAAAGAACAGCTGTTTTATGTTTTCTGACTGAAAGGGACTCCAAATTAAATAAATATCTTAATACAGTAGTAGAAAAATCACGATCACACATAACATTAAATATTTTAAAATACAAATATCTCAAAAATTTATTTTGAACCAGTTCTGTTATATTGTTGCTGATATATTTATCACTGTATACGGATCCCATACTGTAGAGCAATATTCTAACTTACTTCTAACAAACGAAAAATACAATAGTTTAATAGCTTCAATAGAAGAAAAGAGTCTTGTATTTCTAATGATAAAACCTAACAGTTGTCAAATTTGAAAGACGAATCAAAAGTAACTCCTAAATCTTTGATATGATTCACTGCAGCAAGGTTCCTCTAACTGTATACAAGTGAAACATTTATTTATATTTAACTGCAATCTATTTTGAGTACACCAAATATATAGAGTATCCAGGAACGATTGCAATAATTGACAGTCATTAACAGTATGAATTTCTCTATAAAATTTCAAATCATTTGCATATAATATTTAGAGTCAACCAGTAAATCGGGGAGATCATTTATAAAAATTAAAAATAACAATGGGCCTAAATTTGAGCCTTGCGGAACTCCTGAAGTACTAATGTAACTCTTTGGCATTCTATTTAAAATAAAAACAAACTGGAATCGATTCGTTAAATATGGTGCTATGAATGAAATAAAGACTCTGGAAACTCAAATGTCGTAAGGTTTTCCAGTAATATTTTGTGATTGACCTTGTCAAATGCCTTGAAAAAGTCCGTATTTATAACGTCAACCCTTCCAACAACATCTAAAACTGAAGAAACGTCAAAAGAAAATTCCATAAGGTTGGTTACTGTTGACTTTTGTGGTAGGAACATGTTGATTAGGAGAAATTAAGGGTTTTACTACAGAATATATATATTTGTAAATTAGAGTTTCAAAGACCTTAGAAAAAAAATTTAACAATGAAATGGGCCTGTAATTTTCTACATTCTCCATTTTACCAGATTTAAAAGTAGGCACAACTTTAGCTTCCTTCCATTTCTGCGGAAATATGAAATATTGAGTACATTTACAAACTTTTAATCGTCTTATATAACTATACTATATTTCACAATGAGTTGTATGTAAACTAGTGCAATTAATGTTTACCGAATACTTTAGAATAATAGTAGGAACGAATGCAAATGAAAACTAGATTTAAGATTTATTGTTTAAGAAGAGCGCATATATCAACGGCCTTTTAGATATCGCATGACAACTTACTAACTAAACTAAACTGGACTTTCCTCTACATCCTTCGCTTGCACTTTTTCCATCTATTTTATATCATTTATACTACTAATACATAAGAAAACTGTATAGTTATGATTGTAAACCATTTTGCAAATTTCTAATGTTTTTTAATGTATGATAATACAATACTACACATCACAGGACTAACCTTAACTCGCTTAAAAATGTTTCCTAGATCTTATACTAAAGCTTAAGGTAATAATACCTCATATTTAAATAATAACACATTCTATTATGCCAGGGATTGCCAAATTATTCACTACTGCCTAAATTGGATTTGGCCCTTGATACCCTATTTAGGAGCTCATCCCATCTAAATTCAATGCACTAACATTGTATTATAAGGCTTATCTGATTGAAATAACAAACCTCGACCGTTTGCAACATTTATTGCTGTTTGTATCGTTTAAGCTTCTTTGAATACTTCAATAACACACGAATCTTAGGTATTTAGTACTTCATAGTACTTCTTTCTTCTTTTAAAAGACGGCCAATGTTTATTTAACCTGGACGTAAAACTACTATTTATTTTAGCTAAAATTAAATTCAAGTTTATAACAATATACTGTCTCATACAACTGGCTTTTTAACTTCTAAAGATTAATTTAACAAAAACGAAGCAACAAGTACTAAACAGAGTTTTGTATTGTTTTTCGTGGTTCACGTACACAACAATGACTCTGATCTGGCCTCTTCTACTCTAAGAAACACACTTCATTCATCATATGTTTGATATGAGCTCACAAATCATAGGTTGGACAACTTTGATTTGTGCTGCACTTTTGGCAATGGCGAATCATCTCTTTGAGTGGAACATAAACTACACATCCCACTTACAAATATACTTACTTATGCATTTGGGATTTTCGGCGTGCTTGTGTCGGTTTACTCTGGACAGTGGCCTCACTTTTCTGTGCGTGAAAAAAGGGGGTTTCCACAAGGAAATTCCCCTTCTTATCTTGCACTACGAGTAATCAACTCTAAGCCCAAACCAACCCTAAGCCTTGCTCAATTCAGAATACGTAGACTTATTTGCATACACTTTAGACCAACCTTCTTTAGATTAAGATGCTCAATTTAATGTAGGGTATTGTTTAAATTAAATAAGCAATAGTTTTGGAGGAGATTGTTTTGCCTTGTAAGGTAAAGGTTAGATCTATGAGGTCCTGTGGAGCTTCATTTAACAAAGAGTTATTAAATAATAGTTCAAAGTGCATAATGGCGGTGTTATTACATTTGCATAGAAAGTTCACTAATTTTATGTTAAAATAATTATTGATTGTGACTGTAGGGATCAAACCTAAGCTACCGGAGTGATAAGCTTCGGAGTCGCGCGCGATATCAACCCGCATTTTTTCATTTATTTTAGTAGTTTTTCATAGTTGTGATTATCAAATAGTATATTATGATAGTAATGATAGTATATTACAAGAGTATGAAACAACTGTATTATTAAGATATAACTCAATTCCTGTAACTTAAACTCAGTATACGAATGGTTGTTATCAGTGCAGTGTCGTTGTAGGGAATGAATATTGGTTGGCAACGTTTAATAACAATCGAACGCTGTATCGTCCCAATAAAAGTCAATTCCAATGAATCCTCACTCTTTTTATAACAGATTTTCACACTGATTGTGATTATTTTTCAAAAGCTAGCTTTGATGTATAGGTAATAAAAATATTAATAAAAATATGAATTTGTTCTCGTTTATATTAGGTTTAGTTTTGAGATTGTCTCATTATTATTGAAAGAACCCAGCTGACTGACAAGGTAAACGAATTCCACAAACATTGAAGAACCACTTTGCAAATAGGAAACAGCAAACTTGTCTAAAGTCGGAGGAGAAATATGTTCCTCAGTTCTATTAGTGTGTTACATCATTCTTCATTACTTGAGAGGTAAAGTGTATTTGTCAGTATAAAAAGTACAAATAAAACCAAAGTGCTTTCACTGAAGAGCAAGCTCCATTTGATTTCAAGCTTTGATATTCACTTTCAAGGAAGTGGATTTCTCCTTTTCTGTATCCTTTTCTCTTTTTCTTTCTGCAGTCCATACATATGTTGAACCTTTTCTAGTATTCATGAAAATATGGGATACGGGCTATACTTATATTGAGATTATTGTTGCTTATTTTTGAGCGTATTAAAATATATGTTACATTTTTGAACACTAAATTCCCGCTAGTAATATTTCAAAACCTATTACATTAAGTACGTTTTACAGATGTTATTTTCTTGTGTGTTTTCTTTTGAAAATAATACGTTTTTACAGAACTATCGTATGTTAAAATTGTAACGAATTTAAATGTAAATAAGTTATATGTGTTTTTAATTAAAAGTTCTCTTGTTTTATTAAAACACTAGGGTTTAACGGGTCAAACGATATTTGTATAGTTCGACTCTAAATATTTCACTTAGAGAGCAATACAGAGTTGATAATTAAACCCGATTAGCAAGGAGCGGCAGGAGACAATTAAATGTTGACTTGATGTTAATTGAATTGCTCCTTAAGCCGAAGGGATGGTTAAACTTAGAAATAATTTGAATTGTTGATCTTATAATAAGACCCTACACTAAGCCTAGAATGCTGCAACCAAATACATATTTAACACGTACGTGAAGTTGGCCACCCAATTGAAACCTACAGGTGAGTTTCTAATGCACCCCCACCATAACCGGAAGAAATATTTAAACCAATGATTTTATGGGATTCTTAAGTTTGTTTTGACGTACTTTGCGTCACTCCAACCATTTGAAACTCAGCTCGTATATGAACCTACTTAAAATATACGTCACGTCTCCAAAATTAATATTGATTTAACTACAGTTAAAGCTACAATTGTTCTATTGCACAATGTCACTGTCCAATTTTTTATAAACACTGTAATGAAAATACAATCACAGTAGTATTCAGGTAAGTATCTTTTGCGATCTGTTCGAACATTTCTACGAAAGCCTTCTGAATACAAAACTACTGTTTCATTTCAGTTCGAGAATACGAGTCCGGCAACAACGGGTTTATTTTGTTCTAACTTCAATGGTTTTATATTGCAGTACGATCAAAAAAGGCTTTGAATTCCAACCATAACTACTGACATTGATCTCGTTAAGTCCAGGAACAATTGAGCACTGTTATACTCGTACTAACAATACTGCATAATATAGCTATCAATATTCATGAAGTACTCGTAGTTACAGATACATGATTTACCACTAAGGTTACGGTGTACTAATATACATTCGACATGGAGTACAATACATCTATTAAAATTCGTTAATATTTACACCTGGATTCAAAAATTTAATTTAATGTAAATTTAATCAAAAAGTTTATTTGCAAAAATAAATCGTTTGTATTGTTTTCTTACCATCATAGGTAATCCTTTCAAAATAGACTGAACGACTTTGAATCGGTTAAAAATAACATAACTCCTTACAAACTTAAATTGAATTTGGAAATTGCATTAAGAACTGAAAGAAAAACTAACCAACTGTTTGTTTGTGTCTTTAACAACAAATTTTGTGTTTGAAGTTTGTTGTTGATGACGGGAGGATTTCAGTAGTTGAACAATTATTGCGGACATTTTCCATCTTTAGTGAACAAAAAAATCACGACGTTTCGGAATCTGCAATCTGATTCCTTCTTCAGGTGAACGTAACCTAAAAGATAACAGAGGACATTAGAAAAAGAGCTTCTTAAAGTAGTCAGCGTAGCAGACCAGTCAAACTCTACCAAACAACATGTAGTTGTTAAAGTCCAAGCAAAAATTAAAACTTAGAATTTAGGAGTAGCCTAGAAAAAACAAAACTACAATATTACAAACACAGCCACACTATGAAAGTAAACGAGTCACCGGAGTAAATTCAAAACTAATCACAAAAAACGTCCACTAAATGAACGAGCTAACCCTAGACTGACTGGTTGGCCGGTGACAGGCCAGTCCACACACTAACAGCAGGCTAGCCAACTCTAACAAAGAAACACAAAAATCCCTATTTATGCACATCCAATGGGAGAAGGGGGACGGTTTACGTGAGTTTAGTTCTCTGTGGCCTGTTTTGCGTCCTTAAAAGTCACCTTTACTCCGGTGACTTGTTTACTTTCATAGTGTGGCTTGTGTTTGTAATATTGTGTTTTTTTTTTAGCTACCCTTAAACAAGTGTTAATTTTTTGACTTTAACAACTACATGTTGTTTGACTGGTCAGCAACATTGACTACTTTAGGCTAGCTCACTTTCTAATGTTCTTTGTTATGTTTTAGGACACTTTCACCTGAAGACAGGACCAGATTGCAGATCAGGTTCCATTATAAAGTTTAACTAACTATTTTAACCAACTAAGTGATGTTTGAGTTAGCAATCCCACAACCCCACTAACGACGCTACCTGGACCCTAATCACGCCAGTGTGCCTCGGTTAACCTCTCACCTGCTTGTATTGTGTACTCTACGCAAGTGAATATAATGGTAGAAAACTCTTGAAATACAAATATGGACGCACATTTACAGTGAGGCAAAGAAACTTAGTTTTATGGTTAATATGTTTTCAAACAATCAAATACAATATACAGTTAAATCTAGATTGATGTTTTATTGTGATATTAAAATTTTTCTAGTAAACTGAAAATTACATTTTTATTATATTTTTACCTAATTTAAAGTTGTTAATACAGTTGGTTTAAAACATCGTCTAGAAAATGTGTGAGGACGTATATTTGACTAGCAGTTAAATAAAACGTACACTTTTTACAACGATTTTTTTAAATCGGACCTTATAGAGTTTTTGATTAATATTTAAAGTGGTTGGTGATTTTGTTTGATATCACTTATTTATGAAATTTTACGTGATGTAGTGTGAACGAAAATCTCGCGCCTCTTGAATATTTTTGACCTATGCGAAAGAGAATCACAAAACAGGGATACTTTAATTATGTACAACAGTATTGGGAAAATAGTAGCCTTTTTAAATATTGGTTTTATTGTGCGACCGGTTTCGGATCTTGTCCATTAGGCTGCGAGGAAAATGGAATAGATCCGAAACCGATCACACAATAAAACCAATATTTAAAAAGAGTACTATGTTTTTTCCAATACTGTTATATTTTTTAATCTATTGCATTACTTGTTTCGGTATGTTTTCAAACGGAGATCTGTCTTTGAGCATATAGAATGAAAGACATCGAAAGTTGGTATTTTCCTTGTAAGCTCCAATCTCCCAATGCTTTGATATTCACTTTAGAAGAAGTACATATCTATGTTATCGTCGATACTCAGTTCTTCATTGTTCTCAAAGAATAACTTTACAGTTATCTTAGAGGCTTGTAGACGATTGTATCAAACACGGTTTAGAAAATTTAGCTATTACGAATGGAAGGTTTGAAACGAATTGTATTTGTTTTCGAGAAACACACTACGTTCCGAACTACGAGTATATTAACAAATCTAATTCAGTAAGTTATCTTTGATGAGTGAGATCGTGTATCCCAATCGTTGTATAGTGTATACAGTACCATCTTAGCAAGTCGAATATCCAAACTACTTTGAAAAAAGCACCAACTTCATTAATCTGCAAAAATCTTGGTCGGTAACGGGAAATGAATCCACACTGATGTGCAATAAGATAAAGTTTAAAAACAAACATAAAACTTTACGTTTAAACTAGCTTGAAGTGTCAAATAGTTAAGTTATAAAAGACAATTTGCTTGGCTATGGTTTTACAGACGATCAACCAAAAACTATCAATATTTTGTCGAATTATATCATGACACTGCATTAGTTAAAATACAATGTATAATTAACATAAGAGCTTTATGTTATAGTTTATATTATACGTGGCATAAAATAGGAGTATTCTTTATTTTGAAAATAATCGATCAGTAGGCAATTTAGTTTGTTCTTAACATGTGTTTTGACTGACGAAAATAAATAATAAATATTATATTATAATATATTATATTATAATATTTATTATCTTCATTGTGCTATTTAGAGTTTCTCGTGTCAGTTTGATGTGTGCGTTAATATTTGAACTGACTTTATTGGGGTCATCTAGTTGATTGGTATTAAACTCTGGAAACCAATACATACCGTACTTTCCACATGTGAAGTTTTGGTGTAGAGGCTTAACAGTACTGTTCAGAAGTAGCAAAAATATTACGAACGTTTTAGATATTTAGTGAACAAGAAAGACATGACATATCGGAATCTGGAATCTCAGAAACAGGAATCTGGAATCCTATTTTCAGGTTAAAAGTGAACCGTCTAAATCTAATCAACAATTTAGTCTCATATAAGCGTAGGGATAATCGTTACTTCATCCTTACATCTAGCTGGAAATAGCACAAACACTCTTGCAGTAGCTTGACCGAAACCAGGCCACAGACAACTCGACTATTATAGGACGTGTTATTTAAAACCCTTCACATATATGGGGTGCCTGAAATGTACAAATATAACATTCCGTTAGGCCTAAAATCAGTTTTCGTGATTCGCCATGTAGAGAACTTACTTATTTTGTGTTAGATATATTAACTCCTTAGTTGGGAAAACTGAAAAATAAATTCTTCCCCTCTATTGGCTGTACATAAACGGTGGTTTATGTTTTTGTTACATTTGGTATGTCTGAAGCACGTCTGTAGTTGGTTTTCCGATGCTCCTAGCAACCCACTAGGTAGAAAACTGTCACTGGCTGAGAGCGTGGTTGGTTTTCCTAAAGCTTTTCTTAGTTATTATGCATGTTTTATAGTTTCTAGTCTAGTTGTTTCGAAGTGAAATGAGTGTAGGAATAAATAGCAAAACAAACTAACAACGGTAAAATATTAAATGCATGTTCTTTGGTGGGGGGTGATTGGTCGACTTATGCTAATTTCTTTTAAAAGTGTTTAAATAGTTTTCAATTAAAAAAGTACTTGTTAGTTAAATATTTGAAGCATAATTATGAACATTGTCTTTACTATTAGGAAGCAAAACACTTTACCAATGTCTTTTTCACAAATGGTGTGGAATTTAGTATTGTACAGTAAATTTATTTTATGAGTACATGATACTGTACCTAAAAGAAAATTGTTTTTGGAGTTTCTCAAAAGTACTGAAATCTTTTGACACTAGTAGATCAATCACCAGTGTTTCATAGGTTTGACAGGGTGACAACAGCTACTAGCCACCTTCATGATTAACAGTTGCTAATTCAGAGACCACAGTGACACTGATAGATGATGGACAGTGCTAAATGGTGGTTCGGAATCATGGAATGATTGGAAGTGTGACCAACTCATGCAGAGCTTTAATTACCTACCGTAAGTCTTAATTGTACACTGCAAATATTTTATAAGCGATTGTAAACTTGATATACTCGTTGATGGCTGATGAAGAACCTGAGTGATTTATAAAGCAGGGTGTTCAAAAAGCTCAACAACGATATTATTATATTATATTCTATAACGTCTATGGTTGGTTTCATCTGATTCCAACCAGTGAACCAGTCGGTATTAAAATAACAAAGGTATAGGACAGTATATGATAATAATTTCGTGCATGTTTAAGTTTTCTTTACGTAATTGTTCGTTTTAACTTAAACTTAATTTTTTAAAGATTTCCTTTGGGTAGGTCCCATTTACTTCAGGTAGTGGCGAAGTCGAGTTTCATATGAGGTTCCAACTCTTATGCTGCAAGTTTCATAAAAAAAAGTTGACTCTTAACTAAATATTAGTGTAAAATCTACAAACTTAAACATGCTGGCATTTGGACTAGAGCGAGCTAGGATTTACAAAATTAATTCCACTTACTAAACCTTTTTAATATGAATGATCACTAAATCAAAAGTACAAAAACAGGTTTTCCAATTTTTTCATAATAGCACGTTTTTACAAATATAGTAGCAGTAATTTTATCGAGTAACACATAACATTAAAGGTAAATATACACAATTGTAAAACTGACAAATAATAAAAAATACACACCAAGTACCTTAGGTTTAAGGTTATAGGATCAATTTTACTGGAAATGTTCCTGGCGTTTTGGAATTTTTAGACACGCGTTACATATACGTATTTTGTTTATGCAGCTTTTAAAAATATAATGGATACTGGAAGATGTTTTATATAAGGCTGTATTGAATGTAACGTCCTTAATAATTACTCTTTCTTGTCAGTGTGTGTATGATGACTCTCCAAATTCTCTTAAAGTCATGAAACAGATTGAGAACTTTTGAAACTTGAACGTATTATTCATGCACAAGTCTATAAACTTAGCTCAACTAAGGAACTTTGTTGTATGATCTGCCACAACGTAAGGGGAGGCTAGAAGCTGAATCATTAACTACTTTGAAATTTAATCATTAATTTCATATAATAATTAATTATATTATTAATAAATAATTAATTAATTTTGTAGAAAGGAAAGTTAACTGTAACGTTGCAAGATTTAATAAAATTTATAATAGTGACGGAGATCAATTTGATTAGAAACCCGAAACCCGGAAAAGTATGGGTTTCTAATTCAAATTGTAACGTTACTAATTTGATTGGATTTAACTTTCAAAACTTTCTAAAATTGGAAACCTGATACTCTACCCAGCAGGTGGTGGAGACATTGTTATTATTTTGTGTACTGATAAGTTCAAGAACACATCAGGCATGCAAAAAACACTAAAACGTTGAAAGGTTTACCGTAGCAGAAAATTACGAAACCCGTAGTTGAATTTGACAAAGCCAAAATATTGGCAAAGATTCACACTTAGGGTCGTCCGAGAAACCATTGTAATAATAAAAAATAATAATAGCTCTTACAAAGAAGTCAGTATAAAACTTTCCTGAAGCTATCTACAGGTCCTAAATTATACTTTTCGCTAGTATAACGCCAATGACAGAACATCGACATTTGACATCCCATTGGACATCCATTGGAAGGTGATATCCGTGCCACCATAGAATAGCAGGCAGCTAGTAGCTCAGTTTCAGCCAATCAGTGACTGAAATATGGTGACAGATGGTAGACTACCAAACAGCGGAACTGAAATATCCCAAGCTAATTATGATATTCTTGATGTTATATGTTATAGTTATGTTATTTTATTTTTATTGTATTTATTTATACTGATTGATGATGCTGAGGCGAAACATGTCTATGTAGAAATTCAATATTATTTGGTAAAAATTACAAAATGCTTTTATTGTTTAATTATTTTATGTTTTGACGTTGGATAAACTGGAAGAACAAGAACATGTTTATACATTGTTATGTTAGTTGATGATCAATATCGTTAAAACACTTCGACGAAAATAATGCAAAACGCTTAGTAAACGCCACTGTTTTAGAATGTTACAAAAATGAACGATATTGCATTCCACAGTTTGAATATCGAATGGACTGTAAAAGGCAAAGGACTGTAAAAGGCCGAACACAACATGCGTTGTTTGGTACAAGCCTGTATGTAGTTTATACTTTAAAAGAGAACTACGACCTTTCGTCACATATCCTTTGAGGAAACCATTTATTGGATGTAGCATTTGCTTACTAATAAAAGTTCAAAAGGTTCAATCTGCTTCCCGTTTGATTCAATTGTATTGCTTTAGTTGGCTTCAGTTACAATTTTGTGGAATATTGACATCAATAATTGTTGTAAGTCAAGTCAATTCATTCTGTAACTTTAGATTTCAAATTTGCCTCGTCTATTTTTATTTAAGACACTATTACCAATTTTAATAGTTGTGAAGTTTAACGTAATATTTTATTTTAACAGTATACCTAACTTATAAGTTTTGATCCCTATCTAACTATTACCTGTACTCAGAGTCCGAACCCTTTACTTAAAAGAAAACCTTACGGTTAAACATAACAGTTTGAAAACACCAAATAAGTGGTTTTGGTAGCGTAATTTTCAGTTTATTCGTCCGGCAAGTAGGTTATATCAAGTGAATTGGTCCAAAATGTAATTTCTTATTTTAAAAGTCTTTAGTTGGCATACTTAAGCACATATAAATACAAACAAAGTAATATGTCACACGTAATAATATGTTGACAGTCACATGTTTCCGATCAACATTCAGATTTAAATACTTGTCTAAATTTGAGGGCATAAATAGTTGGGCCGGATGGTGTAGTGGTGAGCATAATCGTCCGGCAAGCGAGAGTCCCGGGTTTAAGTCCTGGTTCGGTCCAAACGTTTTGTCAACAAACTTCTTTAGTAATAAACAAAGTAATAGTTACTAAATGTGTTTCAAAACTTCCATCATTGATTTTACGTAAAGCCTCTTTGCTTTGTGTAGAGCCACCATTTTGCTTTTAGTTACAAGAGGAAATTTTGCATGAACTTTAACATTTGCATATGATATAATACAAACTCGCCAACAATCAAAACTGAATTTCGGCTCTAAACGCCCGAAAAAATAGCGTACTTACAGAAATGACTATCGGCCTTTGGATAGTCTTCATTAAAGCTGTTAAATTGACGTCAGTCAAAACTTGTTCGTAACAACGGAGAAGGAATTTTGTTACTCAAATCATGATTTAAACCTATTGTTTATACAATACTCATGCTGTTTAGCTCATGTAGTTTACATGTTGTTCGAAAATGTTGATCACATTTCATATTTATACCATAGGAGTGCAAAAGTGTATGTAACCTGGTATGGTGGTATGGCGGCCACAAAAACAAAGACTTATTTCATTTAATTTCATTTAACCTCTGAATTTAAAGTACGACAAAACCAACAAAAGGTATATTAAAAAAAAAAAGGGCCAATTTACGAAATAAATATAAATTTATTTATCCTTCTTCGTTTAGTCCTAGAAACCTTTCGATACTAGTAGAATCGAATGTGTATACATTTAGGAAATAAATAAACACTCACGCAGTGAGTTATTGAAGCTGGTTATGTTGTTCTAATAACGTTTGAATATTCATCGTTAGGTAGAAAGGAAGTGAATTGTTGTTACCACCACCGGTACTGTGTATTGTATAGCTTTGTACCTTTGTGAAGTATTGTGTTCACAGTGTTAAGGGTTGAATAAGTCGTTGGTTATTCCACATTTGTAAATAAATAGATCTTAATTTGTACAAACGCTAAAAAGCTAATTTATCAGAAAGAAATTTGAAAGGGGGTGTTTTGAACCGGGTCTCCCGCTTGCTAAAATTGAATATTAGCATAACCTCCCGGCAAGCGGGAGACCCGAGTTCAAGTCCCAGTTCGGTCCAAACATTTTGTCTTAAAATGTCTTTAGTTATACATTTTAGTTAAGTTATAGCACGGATGTTTAGAGATTACTTACTAACCAAATAAGCCTTTAATTTGCATAGCTTGCATGCTTTAGTTTTATAGTCGCTCAGCTTTCAGTGCTGGTGAGAGAGTTTTTAACTTATTTATTTATTGGGTGTTTTGGACTTATTTCATGAGAAAGAAAACTTAGTTTGTTACTAATGCAATACAACGTTCGGTGTAACAACTGTCATAAACTGAATATAATGCTGTTTTCATAATAATCTCTAGTTTTGAACATTATTTGGACTCTTATAACTTGACAATCAAAACTCAAGCTTTTTAATAAATTGAACATTACATTTAAAATTTTAGATGTACTACTTCAGAAATAACCCCTGTCCAACGGTTTGAAACATGCGATAACAGATTACTAGTTATAAATACTTGGTAAGAAACTGGTAAAGAATTAATCCTACATAGTAATATTCAATAGTTCTTAAGTGTAAATGTGTTCCACCACGATAATAAACAAAGTGGTTTAAAATTGTTGGATACATTTTCTAGGATTTGAATAGTAAACGACCAACTTAAAAGCGTGGGATTTCAAATTTAATTTAGTTTATAACTTACGATTAACAAACACTTACTGATACTCATTATTTACCAAGTATTTATTCAAGGTAACTAAACCATTTTCATGCGCTTTCCATGATTTGTTGTCTACATTCTACCTTTTTTTTTGCATTTCTAGAGTTAGGTTTCCAACAGCCTCTCGAATTTCCTCTTTACTTCCTCAATGTCTTGAGCATTTTCCGTGACCACTCTGCCCTTTACATAACCCTCTTCCACCCAAAGTCTAAGAAGTCTAAGAGTGTAATGTCTGGGGAACGTGGGGCTAAGCAATTAAGAGATTTTTAAGACATTGAGGAGCTTAAGAGAAGGGTTCGAGAGGTTATTGGAAATGAAACTCCTGCAATGGCCAAAACACGCGGTGTGAAGTTCAATTTTGACAACTTACGTGAAAACGTGAAGTAACACTATTAATAAAAACATGATTACCAGTAATGCTTTCTTTGTTAGTAATAAAACTGTTTTTAAAATTGTCTACCTAATAAAACAACTTCCACGTTGTTGAGTCTTTGTTCATTCACTCACTCAATCTCAAAATGTTTCCTACAATATCCAACCACCCTGTTCATTAGTAATACTTTCGTACAATTTCAACTTAATAATTATAATATTGTATGTTGTGTAAAATAATGTTAACATCTCCTAAAGGCTGAGCTTTCAGGTTAGTATCAAGAGCTCGTTACCGCTCCTATCTCTCCACCCCACATACTAATGATGGGTCAGAGGTGCGATTTGTTGTTTTACACTTTGAGTTTTGTATCTTGCTGATTTAAAACACATTTGGTAATGTTTGTTTTGTTTGTTATCAATGCCGTTCAACGTGTATTAAAGCAACTATAACCAATAGTGTATCTCAGCCATCTTGGTTCGTTGTTCAGTTTTTTTGGGCATCTTATAAGAACCCGTTTTAACTGTTTGTTACCTACGTGGGGTTTCAAGAAATATAAAAACAGTTCCATTATGCCAATTTTTAAACAAAGCCATTTATTTTTGCCTACTTTAAATTACTCTTATTTATCCAAGATTATACCCGGCTAGTTACGGTCTAGAATTACGGTTTTACCGGTTTTCCATCTTCTACTGTATACATCTCTTCCTACAATAAGCCTATGTCGCAACGTGAAACTAGACGGACTACAAGGTAGAGCGTTTGTGACTTTAGTTGGATAAAATATTTGTTTGATACGTCTTAACAGAACGGCTTTTTACGCAGAAAGATGTGAGGGTGGATAATTGAAAATTTCCGTTACTTGTATTAAGTGCATGGCCTACTAATTGGAGTTGTTTCTTAGTCGTATACGTTGTTATAATTTTAGAGACTCTAAGTACGGTATTAGGATGATCAATTTTCGAATACATGGTTGATAATCTTAAAACCATTTTCCTTTAATTTTTGTCTAAGTATTTTCAGATAAGAAATAAGCAAGTCCGGCCGAAAATAAATGAAACTACGTTAAAACCATTAACTTTTTTTACCAATGTGTTCCGTAAAAAGGATTAGTAATTGTATCGCATTTAAAAGTATGACAACGGAAATATATTTTGTTTATGAACTCTCCTTTTTATTGGTTAACAAAACAAATAGTTAATGAAGAAACCCTCACCATACAGCGAGAAACATATTTTATTTATGGCCAAACCGTCAAAATTGTATACACTGCAATTTTCACGGTTATATTTTCAAAAGCAAATGTCCAGAATCTTTCAAAAGACTAAAACAAGGCACATAATACACGTTCTGGGCTTGAACGTTATTCATATGTAGTAAACAGCAGTTTTTGTTCCTCCAGTTTTTGCGTTTATGTGAAAGAGAGGTTTTGTATTCAAAAGGTGGCAAGAGTTTTGGCCCCTAGCCATTCTGTCAGGATATACAAAATATCTACCGTTACCTCTCGTCCTTCACGTTGTTATCAAACTGATAAGAGAAGGTTGGATAAAATGTGGACGTTAGATGAAAAATTGTGGATAAAAACATCCTTAACACCGATTTCTCTAAAAGAGGTATTGATGTTTTCCTTTTAAACAAGTTCGAACTTGCCACTTAAGAATACACTTAGGAATTAAAAAACAGTATAGCTAAAACCCGTTAGTAATTTCTTGTGGTTTGGTATGGTTTTACCATATTATGTTTTTCTGACCGTATACAATGCTAATACCCTTTTCAACTTCTACTACGAAGGAATAAGCACAAAAACTGAACAAACGGTCAAAGTCATCCAACAAGTTCTTATATCCTTTGAACCGAGTAATTAGGTAAAAACAAACTCATACGAAAAGAAGAAACAAGAAAATTACTTGGAACTCTAAACCAAGAAAGCACATGAGTTAAGTGATGATCAATCACATTCCAGTGAGCACATTTATCAAGGTCTTGGTCAGACCAACACTGATTCATGACTCTGGGGCAAAGCTAACACGTGTTATATTCATCTACAAAGTTAATGTATCAATCTCAGAAACCATCATCGCTATCGATAAATGAAATACGTTAAATGTTTTGTCTTATATTGTATTATAAAAACGCACAGTTGCAAATATTCAATTTTGGTAATATTTCGGTTATACAGATTTTCAACCACCACATAACATATACATTCCTGCTAAAAAACAGTATGTATACAATTCATTTATTTGAAAGATTTAGGGAGTAGTAAGGTATAAGATAATCTAGAACGAAAAATCAACTTTTTAATTCACCGTTATAGCTACGAGACTCGTATTTCATGTAAAAGTTTAATAAGTGTCACTTACTTTTATAATGACGGTATTTGTTGTATTACCAACTTCTGCATCGTAACTGTTTTCGCTTGTTCTTTACAGCCTTAAACTTATCAAATATTTAAACCTTGCTATTTCCATTGAACCATTAGGACCTCAGTTGAAACTCTAGAAAATAATACATCGTGAAAGCACATTTTCTAAACCAAAAGGCTAGATAAGTAGAACAAAATGCCGCAAACCTGACCCTAATAGGTTTAGTCCTAGTGGAATAGAGTCCTTCGGGGTTTGAAACTTTGACCTTTTAAACAGCCACTGCAATACTCTGAGCGTTTTCTTCCAAAATATTCGCTGCTTGGTGTTTCCTTTTTATCATTTAAAACATATGCCTGCTTTTAAAACTGATAACTTTTATGAATTACCTCATAGATCCTTTGAATATCGATATCGAAAGAACGTTAATACAAATCTGTACAACTTTAACATTGTCCCCTCTCTTTTAGTATTACAGATTAAATATGTATGTTTTCTTTAAGACAGGCTTACTCAATAGGTATAATTGATACTGTATGTATTTTATTTTGTTTTAGTTGCATGGTAGCAAAATCAAAGATTATGTCATGGTAGGTAGATACTAGATAACGATTAGGATGATGAATGGCTGAGGCTGGAAAATCAACGTAGTTGCAGGCCCCAAGAACAGATAGCACTGTGAGGGAATTATTTTAATAGCATTAAGTAGAGCCACTTACGCACGCGCAAGATCGTTCTTTCACGAAAATCGCTCGATTTGGTCACATTTTAAGTCATTCATCTAGAAACCACATGTTGGGCCGAGGGAGGAGAAAGGTGGCGAGGGATGGTAGCGCTTGCAGCGCTATCTGTGCTTGAACTGTAATTGTGTTGATTTTTCTGCCCCAGCCGTGTGTAATCTATGCACAATCTACCTAGCATAGCATAACCTTTGACAAAACTGACGAACTGTAGATTTTGTTTGATGCCTCGAGTTGGTTGTTTGAGGCCTATTTAGTTGGACATCTAGGCTACTTAACTTTGTTCTAAGAACATATTTGAATGGTTTGAACCATTTCAAGAAATACAAATACTACGCCGAAAATTACAATCGCGTGTTTACTTTTAATTTATATCTATTAATTAGGGATATACTTAAGGTCATTACGGAATCATCAAATGAAACTTATTTTGTTTTCTATAAAAGTAACAGTTTAGTAATACACATAAAATAAGTAATCCTGATGAAACTGTTTCAGTCATTATCTCACAAAAGTCCCAAAAAGCACCTACGTTCAATAACAAATAAGGAAGACATTATTGACGTTATAAACACTATGTACGTATATAATAAAAGGGAGAAGTTATAGTTTAAAACTAAAAACATTCAAACATTCAAGATATTTCAGGATATACTCCATACCATTTTCCAAGTTGTATATTGTATATCAACTAGCTCTCGGCTCATAACAGTTAGCTTGCCGGTAAATGCAGGTTTGTTCAGTCATTAGCAGCAAGTGTGAGAGAGAGATAGCGACTTGTTGTGGACAGTTGGTAGTTATGTAATGATATTAG
Organism: Matsumurasca onukii; assembly: GCA_018831715.1. Taxonomy (NCBI): domain Eukaryota; kingdom Metazoa; phylum Arthropoda; class Insecta; order Hemiptera; family Cicadellidae; genus Matsumurasca; species Matsumurasca onukii. The sequence continues at coordinate 52,324,586 of CM032061.1, read as the reverse complement.
CTTATTAGCCTCTGACCTTTTAACTGTCACTGTTCTGACGTGACTTTCAGATACAATCAGAATTACTTCTGCACACAACTCTAGTGCTATACACTATGTTTGCAGTTACGTTCGTTAATTTTAATTATACATTTTTATATATTTTGATTGACAGACTAAATATAAGTTACAGCTTCAAATGGTAGGCAGATTGTACTCCAATATTCATTTGAGTGAATTTTCTTTGGTAAATGAGATATTTTAGCCATTTGCATGGTGTGAACCAGGACCGGACCATGAACTAAACACCAGTACTTATTCCCAGAACAAGTTATGAGCATTTTTAAGCTGTACTGATGTATGTATGTATTTTATAATACATAACTCGTATCTGGCGATAGAAGACGAAAAGCTGAGCCGAAGGCCGAATCGAGGCTGCCAGCGTAACAATTAGAAAATTAGGATGATTGATAACTAAGGAAATTCTAGGAAAACTAAGGAAATGGTTCACTTATGCCAACGGCGCTTTAACGTTTAGCTGCGTGTCAGCCTGGTTTAGAACGTCATTAGAATATACCCGTAGTTTTTAGTTTTAATGAAACTGTTTATAAGTGAAAGTTTTTTTAATATTACCCAGGACTACACAACGTTCAAAGGTATTGGGGTACTGTGGATTTTCAAATTTCGAAATCGACATTTAGTCCGAGGTACAACCAAATACATTCTCAAATATGTCTATAAAGTCTATAATCTAAAAGATATCAATTGAGAATTAATTGTGTGTAACAAAACACTCTCTCCAATGTAGATAAAAGTAACGAATACAAATAAGATAATAAGTTAGACGTCTTCTTTGATTATACCAGAATGATCAATCATTCTTCCACGTGAATGTTTATATTTGTTTGAACGGACTTTTATTGGAACGATGAAGCGTTGATTGGAATAATTAAACTGTGAAGCCCAATACATCTCCCCGACCTTGCCAAATGTGTAGTGCGGGTCCCATTTCCAATGGGTTACTGACAAGAGTATTGTTTTGATACAATTTCTAATAGTATAGTTGTTGTTTTCTTTTTAACTGAACGTTAAAAGTTATATACTCGTTCTTTTACCTATCGATTTGTTAAGACCTTTTAACCAACCCTTATTCTGTATTTAATGTTATTTAAATAAATGAGCAAAACTCTTAAACAAATATTAAATTGCTATACTAGAGTTAAATCGTAAGGTTTCAATATATTTTCATTTCGTCAGTACTTGTTTAAGACAGGTTACTGCAAAACATAAATAGATCACACGATTGCTGGATTGATTTGATTAACATGTTCTGTTTTACACTAGAAGTGGTTAGATGAATATTACAGTAGTGGTATTAAGGTCAAAAGACACTCGTATCAGAGATATGACATTCGCTTTTACAGAGACAGGGAGGGCTAAAATAATATTTTATGAACGTTTGCCGTTTTACATAGGAGTTCAGTCTAACAACATATTTCAAAATTCTGCCTACTCATTTACAATTAGACTGAAACTATTTTGATAGTTGTTTTATTTATTTATTTATTTTTAGTTGTCTTATTGTTTTTTTTGCATATCTAATTACATTTTTGAATATCGATTGAACATTTTGAAATATACAGGGTGATTCTATAATAGGGCGCCAAATGTTAGGGGTTGGTTCCTTATGCAAAAACAAAGGTCCTATGTACATGGGTCCTAAAACTCTTCGTTACCCCGGTAGCCGCCATTTTGTATTTTTTACTTAAAAATGTATATCTCCAGAACAGTTTGACCGACTGCATCCAAACATGGTATGGTGTTAATTCGTTATAAGGTCAGTTTCAGAAAAGATAACTATTTCATAAAACCGCACAGAAAAGGTATGGCAGCTGTTTAAATTTTTCAAATTAAAACCATAAAAATAACGCGTAATACAAAAAATATAATAAAAAAAGTTGATTTTAAATTTTTAATAAAGATACAAACTCATTTTTCTGTATTTTACATTGTGGGTTTCTAATGCAAAAACAATAAAAAAAGTTCCTATAAACATGAGTTCTAAAATTCTTCGTTACCCCGGTAGCCGCCATTTTATATTTTTACTTTAAAAATTATATCTCCAGAACGGTTTCACCGATTCCATTCAAACTTGGTATGGTGTTTATGTGTCACAAGGAAAACGTAAGAAAAATCTTTATTTCATAAAACCTTACAGAAAAGATATGGCAGCTGTTTGTATTTTTCAAATTAAAATAACATGAAAATGGCGCATAATACAAAATATTTATAAGAATTAAAAGTTGTATTTTTAATTTTACATAAAAATACAAACTCATTTTTCCGAATTTTACATTTATATTTTATCTTTTGCGTCCTTTTACAACTGATACATTACCAGTTGATCTTTGATGTTCCATCTAAGGTGTACTAGTCGCAGTCAAACAGGTGAATAATATTTACAGTCAGCTGATCCAAAAGTGAGAAATACTACCGCATTGAGTTTTAAAACAACTGTTCTCAATTTTAATTGTTAACCAGCTGATAGCTAAAAGTATTAACAAAGTTAATATTAATTAACCCATGGATTGTTTTACGATTTCTTGATTGAGTGTACGTTATTGTGACTTTTTGTTAAAATAGTTCTGTATACAACTTAGAATATTTTCCTCCAGATCGATTGTTCTCATGTATCGTGGTCTTCCTCGGTTTTATGTTTTAACTTGCAGATTCCCAGTCTCACTAAGCTTTCGAAAAAGGGAAGCAAAAGTATGATGGTTTGGTTGTTGTCTGTTAGGACATTCGGCAAATACAACCGCGCTGCCTCTAGGCCAACACCCTTGGCACGCCCATACATAAATATCTAATCCGCTTGTTCTTAAAACGTATACTGAACCATTTCGACGGAAAGTCACGATAACGTAAAACCAATAAAGAAAGCGTAAAACAATTTATAGGTGAATAAATATTAACTTTGTAAATACTTTTAGCTGTCAGCTGGTTAACAATTAAAATTGAAAACAGCTGTTTTAAACCGCAATGCGGTAATATTTCTCACATTTTGGGATCAGCTGACTGTAAATGTTATTCACCTGTTTGGCAGGTGCAACCTGTACCCCTAAGACGTGAACATCAAAGATCAACTGGTGGTAATGTACCAGTTGTAAAAGGACGCAAAAAGTGAAAATATTAATGTAAAATTCGGAAAAATGATTTTGAATCTTTAGGCCTATGTAAAATTAAAAATACAACTTTTTTATTCTTATAGGTTTTTTTTATTATGCGCCATTTTTATGGTATTTCAATTTAAAAAGTTTAAACAGCTGCCATCCTTTTTCTGTAGGGTTTTATGTAATAGGGAACTATTTTTCTTAACTTGACCTTATGACACATAGAAAGACCATACCAAGTTTGAATGGAATCGGTCAAACCGTTCTGGAGATAAAAGTTTTAAGTAAAAAAATACAAAATGGGGGCTACCGGGGTAACGAATAATTTTAGACTCATGTTCATAGGAAATTTTTTCATAATTTTTGCTTAAGGAACCCACCCTGAAATTTGGCGCCTTATTTTAAAATCACCCTGTACGGATTATTAATGATTTATTATAAGCCTAGCTGAAAATTAGCCTTACTCTAAACTTAGTTGTGTTATCGCTATGCAAAGATAGGTGTATTTTTGAACATTATGACTAGACATTTTATGTTTGATTTAAATCCATTGTTTACTGTAAATTAGAGACGTAAGGTCTGTAACACAAATATTATTTATTATGTCAAAAACTGTTTAGTATAGTTAAAACACACATAGACTTTGACGTGTTGTTTCCTAAGCTTTGTGTTTAAGTTTGCTCTTTATAAATACAAATAAGAAATCCAGTGAAAGGTGGTCTTTTGACAATTCAAATTTGACCTCGTTTAGCCCTCAATGACCAACGCGTTATCACATTTATACTTAGCTTATATCTTAAACATGTGAGAGTTTTCATTTTTATGTATTACAATTTTCACGAGTTTCAGCCTTGTAGTATCCTGATCAGTCAGTAAGTGAGTATAAATCAATAATATTAGCAATTATTAATCAATACAGCTGTTACGGTATCTATTGATTTACTTATCTAGAGGTTAGCGACTGCAGCTTTTACAGTTCAGGATATTTACTGGTTGAATACAAGGTAGTAAATTATATTTGGAGTATTATTCAGTTTTGTAAACAGTGTCAACCCCAGATTTTGAGTGAATGTGAAAGAGTGGTTTTATATTCAAGGGGAGAAGTGATGTTGGCCCTCAGCCATTCTGTCAGGATACACGAAATATCTACCGTTAACTCTCGTCCTTTAATGCTTACCTCAACAATTCCTTTTCAAAAACAACAACTTGACGTTTTACAATTGAATTCATCAGCTGTTCACAGAAAAGAAATCATAGTAATACACTTAGTTCCAGCATTAACTAACGAAGAAATATCACTATAATCTAGTTATTCTGGTTCACACCATGTCAAAACATCATTATAATATTACAAGTTAGAGAAAATAAAACAAAAACCAATACTTATAATCATTCAACTTGGTGATTGATAGCAAGGCTATATTGTCTAGCAACACAAATCGTAAGGCCTCGCAAGTTGAATGATTATAAGTATTGGTTTTTGTTTTATTTTCTCTAACTTTTAAATTAAGTCTAATACTATGGCTCAATTTTTCTGTCATTTTAATATGCCTGAAATATTTTGGTATCACAATGGGGTACCATCTTCAGTCAATGATTGGCAGAAACTGATACACTTGCTGTCTGCTATCATCTTGGCTGCCAACCGTCACAGTATCTCAGTTTTAGCCTATCAGTGACTGAAGAAAGTACTTATAAATGAGACCGAAATATTTCAAGCAAATTATAATGATGTTTTTGGTGCAGTTTGAACTGGAAGAACCAGAATACAGCTGTGGCACCGGCCGCGAAAGCCTAATTTAAAGATCCTACTTCCAGTCTCAAAGTACGAGTCCTAGTCTTTGTCTTATATTATTATAACGATAGTTACAATTATCATGATTTTAATATTGTATGTAAGTTAGAAAGTCTCTTTGGTTTGACTACTAACACATTCTTTCTTATAACATAGTGTCACAATGTTGTGCTGACAGCCTTAGAACTGCTTCCTTGTTATCAAACAATGTTGGCCAGATTGTTTTGATAGTCAAGGTTATGCTGAACAAGTAATAAGGTTAAAGGCTTAGCTCCTCTGGGTTCAGTTGCTTAGGATTATCCCTGCGTGTGGGGTCTCCCTTTACGATGCCCCTGGGAGGTAGGTCCTAACCTAGGTCTCAATCTAAGTCTTAGTTCCAAGGTCAGTTTTATGTTCTTTTAATTTTATTTCCAAACGTTATTTGCTCATCTCTTGCAGTTCTAGTTGTCTAAAATTAATTTAGATTCATTTTATGATGTTTTTATTTTAGCTTACTTTTAAAATGAGATTACTTTTACATAATTAGATTCAGCTCTTAATATATTCGAAATCTTGAAGTTACTAGTATGAACACATCTTAACATAGAGTTCAGTGACGATGACCTTTACAGTAGTTTATATGTTTGACAATTTAATTTTGATTTGCCTATTTGCTTTCTTAGCTAGCTTGTTATTTATTTCCAATAAACATAAGTTTTAATTGTGTTTGCGAGTGCTTTTACTCTAACATCTGGCTACAATAGCTCCCTACCACATAGCTTTCAAAGGAGCGTAACATTATTCAATGCGAATAATTTTGGTTTCTTTTCGAAAAAATATGTCATGTAGTCTACTTAAATGGGTTCAAGCTTATTCCTAGTATATTTAAATGTCATATCTACAAACTAAGTATCAAAATTGCATAAGGTGGGACAAGTATAAGCATGCAATTTCAAGCTGTTGTTCTTGCCGTTGCAAAGCTCTCATCATGTGTTTAAGATATTGCTTTTGATAATAAAGCCAGAAATTCATAATTACGAGTATTTCGTTAAAGCACAAAACTGCCATGTAAATACGAGTCAACTAATAGATAAAATGAATGCCGTAAATAAATAAACATTGAACTTCAAGAAAACGTTTTTCTTAAGATCGAGAGGTAAATAAAAGTCTCCTCTGACCTCTTGACCTCCGGTTCCCCTCTTAGAAACAAAATACTACATAGTATTTTCTTAGTGCTTGTATCAAATTATTTTATGAAGTAAATGTCTGTTCACGTTACAAAGACTCGGTTCTTGAGAAATCATAATCAGACAGTGATTCATTGAGTGGATATTGTATTTCCAGATATTTAAAAGATGATTCATTACTAGTTTATCTGTAATGTCAAATTACTGATAACAGAACCAAATACGTTTTCATTTATCGAATCAATGTCGACGACATGATAGGTCTATAGTGCCGGTAGACTAGTTCTGCTGCAAAAATGTCAGCTTGAAAATAACCTTGGCAATTAGGTTACACGTTTCAGATGTTCACACCAAGAGTTTCATCAAAACAAAGGCTCTATGATTTAAATTACTGTTACTCACTTGTAAACTATGATTACTCTTATATTTAAAGGTTAAATTTTCGCTAATTGGTTTAATAACGAAAGAAAATCATGTTTTTGGCTATGGGTGACTGGCCAGCTTGTACTGATTATTTTTGGGCTAGCTAATTTCTTAATGTGTAGTGTTATGTGTAAGATTAGCTTTTGCTTGAAGACGAGGTTTGACTTCAAATCCCGAAACGTCATGATAAAAAACCATCGTAATAGTTTTTCAACATTGGTACCCAATTAGGCTATTGAAATACCCACGGTCACCCACAACAGGGGAAATTACCCTTTGGAATAACCAACGGTTATAAGGTATGCGATGATTGAACGCATTGATCTCAAATAACTTTATTAGTAAAATAGAAACTTTTCAAGTGTATGAAGTTCATTTTTCAGGGAAATGATTTAATGTAATGTCACCTTTGATATTTTTAAACTTATGCAAGTGGTATAAGGCGATAAACTAGTAGTAAAGTTAAAACGCTGAACTTATTCACTTCTTTAACTATTAAATGTACGTTATATAAATAGTTAAGTGGAAGGGCTAACAGTCTCATTAGTGGTTAAGTTAAACAGAGGAAGTTAAAGTTCTAACTTCACCACCAATTAAGACGGGTTTATTTAATTTATTAGGCGATAAGCTGTTAGGAAAGCGGTGAGTAAAATCACTGCAGAATATCATTGCAATTTTGTTAAATAACGATATCTTAGAAGAAAACATTACATAACTTCATTGGGGTCTTTGATATTTAAATGAGAACATTTTTATTCACCACTGTCTAAATGTTAATAACCAACGAAATTGTATGTCTGAACACCAATGGCTTTAGACAAAGGAAAGCGAGAGCTTTATTTGGTATTAAGAGGTCGTATTTATAGTATTCTCCTACACCACCAAGTATTTTATGTATTTAGATGTATTAACACTGGTTAAGATAAAAAAATTTGTAGCATGTTTCATGATAGCTAATTACCTATAAACACTTTAAAGCAGCCTAGGAGTTTGTACTGTAGTAATTGTGTTGTACTTTTAATTACCTACATATTACTATCCGTTTCAAACATTTCAAAAATTAGGTTAGTCACATTAACTAGTACCACCGTACGTAAAAAAGGTAAAGTTTGTCTTGTTTAACGAGGCAAAGTTAGGACTTCAAAGTTCTATCTACCACTCAACCTCGATCTTTACCAAGTGTCACTTTATAGTCGCATTACAAATTGTAAGTGGTGACTGCGGGGATCGAACCCGCGCCACCGAGTGATGAGCTCTGGAGTCGCGTGCGATACCAATCCACCACGGATCCGCTACGTACAAACATACAACGGTGCTGTTGTACGTAAATACCGCACAGTGAACAAATTGCATTGCAATACATTTTAAAAAGCCGAGGAATTGTCATATTAGTGACCAAATAGTTGATAGTAATATGACTTACTTGTTGAGTATGAAGCGTAACTCTGAATATGATCAGTAGATTTGTAGCAATTTTCTTAGGTATGAAAATGTTGAATAGTCTGACTAAACTGATTAATTAGAAAAAACTAATTTGAAGAGGTAAGACATGTGTTTTAGGAATCAAAATGGTAAAAATGTGTAACTATTTCATATATCTTTTACTGGATTATTTAAGAACTTAACACCAACATTCTTGTAAAATCAAACCTTTAAATTCTTCTAAATTTGTATCTTACTTCTGTATCGTGTGTTATTATTTTATTGTTTCATTATATTTCCGTTTTTTAACTGATACTCACAGCCAAGATGAATTTGTAAATTAGTGTTCCAATCGACATAGCTTCAAATGGCAGCCATTTATTATTAAGATAAAATGACGTTGTTTACATAATCTTGTAAAATGTACTAAAACAAGTGTGACACAATGAGTCTAATATTAACATTAGATGTTAGCAAAAAGTTAAAAGACTTAAAGTGGAATGCGTTAAAACTCTAAAGTAGGTGTATATCTTTCTAGAAAGCCACATTGCAGATGTATGAACAAGGAGATGTCTTGTAAAGCCAGGGAGAGGTTGATTACGTAAGGCTAAAAGCTTGTTTGTCTAACGAATTACCTGGCCACCTAACGAGTGTTTGCAATTCTGTCGTGGTCTAATCTTTCTTTTCGAATAACTTTTACTTATGTAAAGACCCTGTATATCCGTCAATGTGGTTTCATACACATTAGTTTCATTTAAAACAATTGTAAAAGTTAATTATAATTACTGGATAATACTGTAGTTGTAAATTTTAAATAGATACTGTATACTATAGAAAAGTAAGTAATTATTTACTAAACTTCATTTTATTTTTCTAATAACATAATTCCGTTTTAAAATGATTACTTAACTAAAAAAAACTTAATAGCAGATATCAAATCAAAATCAATAATATTCTACACCTTATTAGAAACAGTTTACCAGTCATAGTCTTGAAAATACTTAGGATGGGATTTTTTCGGTTCTGGAAGTTCTTTGCTTGCTTTTATTGATCTTACTAAATCATTTAATAACATGCAAGGTTTGTCGTCAGGGAAGTTACGAAATATTTCTTGTTGAGTAGAATGATTTTGATATTACAAACTATTTCATAATGTATACGCTCATCTAAAGATCTTCCAAACTTACAAGAAATAGCAATACTTCTCAGTTGTGATACATAGCTATTAATACTTTGGTCAAATCGACGAAAGCACAAGCTAAAACGCAATCGTTCAGATAAGTAGTGATTAGCTTTTTGATAATGATCTCAAAAAATCGTTTTAGGCTATTTCTTCATAACATTGACTTAGTAGAGACTTTTGTATGAAATGATCGACCATATACCTGTAAGGTTCAGCACCTACCCATTGTACGATTGTAGATTCTTTTCATTACATCATTGTCTTTGATTCCAGCGGTGACAATAAACTACACAAGACCTCTACACTTGCAAGAATGTAATATCACTCAACGCACGTAAACCACTCTCACAAAACAGCTCTTACGGTTGAAATACTAAATTTGGAAAGATATGTGTTACAGCAATACGGAAAACAATAATTTAAATGTTTTTCTATGGATTTACTCATAATGTTTCCCATTAAAATCAACATGGTTAAAGCTTTAGAGAGTAAATTCAGCGTTCTGTAGTTGGATTTCTATCATTTAAAACCGTTTTCAATAAAGCATGCACGTAAGTTTGGCGGAGTTTCTAATCTACATAACGTAAAATCAAATGATATTATAATGAAACAGTGTAGATTAGTAAGCAATGCTTACAAAGTTGAGACTAATATAGAAAATTTAATATAATGGGTATGTTTAAAATGTCCCTTCACCTTAACCTTTGAAAAAGGAAATATTTTTCAAACCCTTAATATGCTTTTATAGGATTCTGAAGACTGTTTTGACTAACTTTGCGTCACCCACCCCACTAAAAATCCAGTGGGGGAGCCTGAAAAACTCGTTAAATATAACCCCCATGGGACCTCAAAAGACAGGGAATGTAAACACAAATTCAACGACGCAAAGAAAAATATATCTCAATTCGTTTTTATACCAATTTAAAAATAACACGAAATCACGTTTAAAAAAATATTTCTACATTTCACATAAAGTTAAGTTTGAATGACAAAATCTGTTTCCAAATATTCTACGGGAATATTTTGTAGGGTTGGGATGTTTCCATAGTAGAGTATTTTGAAGAAAATTTATAAATTAAGTGTGACATTTGAAACCTGTTATCTTTAAATTAATATAACAAAAAGCGAGTCGAGATAAAAAATCTCTCTTTATGTCGTTGAATTTGTGTTGAAAATTCCTGCGGTACCACGAGGGGTTTGTATTTACAAAATTTGTTGGGCTCCTTTCCTCCAATTTTGGGTAGGGGTGAATGACGCAAAGTACGTCAAAACATACTTCAGAATATTATAAAAACATTCCCCAAAGGGTTTCAAAAATTATTTCCTTTTTAAAAGTTAAGGGGGGACATTTAAAACTCACCCTGTGTACGACAGTAGGATAATTAATAAGAAGGTTTACTGTAATTGTCTTATATTATCGCAATCTGACGTAGACACTAATACAAGTAGAAATAAAACACTTTGTGTTTAAAATGAGCTTAAATGATAAATAAGGTAGATTTTGAAAAGAGACTGTTAATAGCAGGCAACCATGTACAGTAATTTAATGTTAAAAATGTTGTTAGTATATTTATTTTTCGTTTATTAACATTTCAAATGGCTTAACCTCACTTATAGTTAGTAATAGATTTTTGTTCTTCAATTTATTTCTCATAATCGGCCTTTTGTTGCGAATGCAAGTGTAACAAAAGTGTTTACCAGAATTAATAGTACTAATCCAAAACCTACAAATACCTAGCTATACAATAGTGTTAAAACAAACACATAATTGGTTAAAAACCTGTTTAAGTTTGCTAGTTAAAAAGGTCTATCATCCTTTTTTTCAGATTTAAAACTTGTTTCTTAATTGGAATAATCTGACAATTCATAGCATTTTATCGTTGTTTAAATACTTGGTTTCAATACCGAGTTTGGTATTGCTGAATCAAGTCTGAATATAACAGAATTTACAAGGCACTGTCACATAGCTTCAACAATGTTACAACACGACGCGGAATTCCCACCAGTTTAATTAAGGAATGCAATATTCAACTAGAACAGCCATAGACTTATACTATATTACATTTAATTGAAACTAATTATTAAATAGTATAGTCGATTGTTAAAAGCATCGCTATAAGCTTTTTTCATAGTTCGCAAGAAAATGTTACCGTACCTTAATTTGTATGATTTTATTTATAAAATCGTATCAGTAACTAATATATTGTTACCGTATTTTCTTTGTTTTATAACAGCTGGAAATACGCCTTCATATTGAAGATACAACAATGTGTAAGCAGCTTACATCGACAACAAGGTAATCCTTCTAACCACTTTGTCATTGTCAAGCTATTGGTGCATTACAAGCATGTTACAAGACTTCGTACTCTGGTATTGACGTTAACACTTTAATGTGGTTTTCAATGACAGTTAACCGTTAGCGGTAGTTTTTAATCCTAATTTTAGAGTCATAAATAAATGTTTCAAGACAGTATTTAAATATTAGAGTCGCCCAGCAAACAAGCCACTGAAACTAATCAAAGAAAAGAATCAGGGTTTGTAGACTTAGCCAACTTTATTAAAAGAGATGCACTTTAAGTCGCCAAGATGTTTTCTTACTCAGACACATTTTAATCACTTGTTTATTTTACTGATGCGCTTTTCAGGGATCCGAACATTTTTAAAGTCTTCATGAAAAGATTCTAAAAAATGTTTGTGAAACTTCAGTGAGAATTAACGTGTAATAGGCCATGTATACTTCGGATATATTTCAAAATAATTTTAAAATGTGACTCGTGTTAAAACCAAAACGCTTAACTTTTACGCTATCTGAACACACACTAATTTAATCTCTTGTTTACGGCTACTTTTGTGACTTGAAATGTTTTTCCCGATTATGACGTGGCCTACCATGGGCGGCCATTGCATGGTAGTAGGACAGTCAAGATTCAAGAAATAACAACTGAAATACAAGTAACTCTCTACGAAGACGTTAAGCTATACTTTTTCTGAATTAGGAAATTCAAAGGCAAATCATTCATACGTTGTATAGACAAACTAAAAATTCCATAATAATGCTGCTATTTTGAAAAGAAAGTGTATAATAAATTACCCTATAAGATAACGTTATGTAAAAATGTGTACATAAGTTTAAACAAATTGTTTGAACTTAAGTCAGAGATAACTATAGTTGGTGTACACAAAAAAGATGTATAGGTCACATCTTATTGGAAAGGTGTCCATTAGTATGTCTTGAGTAATCACCCTTCAAAACTTTGTGGCAAGGAAAATAGAAAACACAATATTTTGTCATATCAGCATATACTTTTCATTAAAATCAGTGTGTTGGATACATGGTCTAATAAGTGACTTTAGTAGTGCTCTTGATCCACTTGACGAAGGGGAAGACATCAGTGAACACGCCTGGAGCAGCGGTTGATGTACAGAACCCTGAGGACAGACTGGACAAGAAGATTCCGTAGACAGTTCCATTCTTGACTAAAGCATCAGACCAGTCACCCTGTCAACAAACATAGTATTTTAAAAGGTTCAAAATAAAAGAAATATTCAAGTTAGAAGCATTATTTAGTTTTAAAATGGAAAGAAAACTGATTTTCAAACCTCTACTTTGTTTCTACTTACATCGCAAAGAGTAGTGCTTCCTTTGTTGTAAGCACAGGCGAGGGATTCAGAGAATGTAATCGAGGCGGACTTGTAGAAAGTATCACATTTGCTCTTTGCCAGCCATTTCATGTGTCCTTCCAGAAGTGTGCTGCCAGTTGTTTCTTTGTCCATGGAGTCCTAAAAGCATGAAGACCTATTAGCGCTAGGCAAGTACGATACTCCGGAATCGATCCACGTTACCCCTACATGTAACATACATTATCTTTGTTTATTCACGTATAGGTGGACCACGTGGAGAAGTTGTTTGAGAACACTTGTTTTAATAAACTATTCAATAATAGTGAAAAGCATGCATAATAATAATAATTCTTTATTACAATACATTTTCATGTGTGTAACAATAACAATACATTTTAATTAAGGGCTAACATCTTCCGTTCTTAAGCTCCTTTGGTCAAATCACGTTTATTTTCCAATTTTTAACTTTAAAAAATCTTTAGTAGAATAAAACATATCCATGGTTAATAACTTTTTCAAATTTCTTCGAAATATATGAGGTTGATTTTCATTTTTGATTTGGTCCGGTAAATTGTTTAAAACTTTAGTTCCCACTTCATTTGGAAGAGATTCAAATAATTTTATAGTTTGTATACGTTTAAAACTATGGATTACACAAGAGTTATTCAATTAAGAGACTAAACTAAATAAGTTTGGAAAACCAATAGATTTATAAAACCGTAATCGAAAATTTGATAATAGTTTTAGATAACAACACTTTTGACTTCAGAAAATTGTTCTCGTTGAGATCTATTACGAGTATTTTCCAGTTTAAAGTGTACTAAAGTAGCACTTAAAAATATCAAACAAACTGCAAAATTTGCAATGAATCGGCAACATCGTATAATTTGTAAATACTAGCTATATACAACAACTGAACTTATTTTATGGTGAATCCTTGTAACTTACACTAGTAGTAAGTCCGGTAAGTCAGTAGTATATCCAACAACTTAGAATAGTATATCCTACAACTTACAATAATATATCCGGCAACGTTTACTAGCTCTTCGTAGTATATCTGGCAGCTTACACTAGAACGTCCAATAACTTTAACTATTGTATCCGACAACTTTTATTAGTATATTCGACAACTATTACTAGTATATCTAGGGACTTACACTAGTGTCTCCGTATCCAGCAACTACAAGTTGAGTGTTGGCAGCGATTTCCTTGGCGGGCAACTTGATGGCTTTGGTTTTCTTGTTCATCTGGAATGAGTCGCTGATCTGCATAACAGCAATGTTGTTTTCCAACTCTCCTTCTTCAAACTTGGGATGAGTCACAACCTTCTTGACGTTATGGCTAACTCCTGTCATTCCGTCGTTACTTCCTGATACTATAGTCAGCATTGATACGTCATCACTGAAAATTGTATATGAAAATGTATAGTCTTATAATAGCATTAAAATATCTCGTACTTCGGTTATAACTTAAGTTAACTTGTTATAGTATTTCAACTTCAGAAATTCTAATAATGGTCTACAAAAAACTTCAAAAAGTAGTATCATACTTACATTGTTCCACAATCGCCGGTAACCAAAACCCACTTTTCATTCAGGATGGTGGCTGCGCACATTGGGTAACCATACAACAGCACTGAAGCCTGAAAAGTAAGGAGCATTAAAAATCTACAAGATTAGGGATCAAGTTGAGAACTTACATGTAAGCTTTCACCAGCTTAAGAAGTAAACTTTTGCCTCGTCTTTCGCTATAGCTCTGCTGTTTTTCAACGGAGTTTCACTACTTTGATGTTGATAGATCGGTACTTAAGAATAAAAGTAAATCTTACCCTGTTTTTGGTTTTGAGTATTAAATATAAAACATTATACAGGCCACTAAATAATTGTATGATAAGAATAAAGACAATCGTCTATTATAGAAATTGTCTAACAGATGTTTATCCTGAAAACGTCCATGTTGGTTAATTGTTACGTAAGACCCTCACTATGATACTAAAGCCTAATTAAGTTTAAAAATTAAATTGTTTAACTTGGTTTGAAACTTAAAAACATGACTCCGTGTTTATTTACGCTTTCCCGTTGTTGAACATTTTGTATGATTTCAAACTCGTCGATATAGAGCATCCAGGTTTCAACAGATGTTTAAACAATTGCTAAGCAAAATGTTCTAACATATGTTTTAGTGTCCCTAGGTTTAATGATACTAACCAGATAAGGATGTTTGTTAATGGTGGTAGCATTTCCTTTGTACATTCCTGGGAGCCCGTCATGGCCGCTCCTAGCATTCACTAGCCCAGGACTTGTGGGCTTGGCTGCCACAACTCCTGTAAACACAATTGGTTCTTCATAAGTTACAAGAAGGTTCGGTGACTATTAACAGCTGTTAACAAAGCGATAGTTAAGCTAACGGAAACACAAACTACGAACTTGAAAGGTTTTCGATAAAAATATCGAGTATTTTTTGAACAATAAATCTTTAGTTTGGATTTGAGTGTTAGACTTGACACGATGTGTATGGATACGATGTGATCTTCCACACAAATTTGCAAGTTTACCATCATAGTTGTTTTAGTTTTATAAATTATTTGTAACAGAATTATTAATTGTATTTCTATTACATAGACGACATTTAAAACAATGAGCGATTGTAATTATATTTTTTAATCACAAAGAAAATATGTACTCTGATTCTTTATTTTGGCAAAGAATAAACTTATGAATGGTTTTTGCAGCCAAAGAAACAATATCAAAACTTGTATTGTTACTGGACCAGCTATAGCTTTCCAACCTCCATATTATAGCATAAGAATCTCTTTATCGAGCATAGAAACCATTTGATTTTATGTTTTAGGGCTTTCTTTAAACGCGCATTGAAGGGTTTCTAACTAGTCAACACAAACAATAATTTATCCTTTTGCATGATTAAACGTAATAAATGTGTTTCTTTAAACCCTCAACGTAGTAATTGATAAATCATACAAAGCTTTCCATTCAAAACACACCATAATACAGATTTAAGGGACCATTTCAATACCTCTTTTACCCAATCTACAAAAAGCTACATTTGTATAAATATTCCTAGTTAAAATATAATAACTACAAAACTAATTAGTAAAACTCATTAATAATTATATAGGGTCGGTCTCTTATCTGTTTTTACGGTTGATATACATGTTTTGATATGGATAAAATCACCACTAAATTGTGTATGGAGGTGGTGACTTCATCCCTTTACAAAATTTATACCACACATAAAAACAGATAAGAAACCGGGCCTAAAATATTCAAGGTTTCTTAATATACTGCATTACTATCAAACGAACTTAACAAAACTCATTAAAATTAAGTTAGTAGTAAGCGGAACCCACCAACAAGAAAACAAAGAAGAACAACTTTGGCGATCATCGTTACTGATTAGTGATAGTAGTACAAAACCATGGGGTTTATATGGGGTTCAAAATATTGATATCGTATCTAACACGGTGTCGCTTGCCACCTTTTGACAGCTAATTAATCGATAATGTCAAACAGTCGAAATAAAAAATCAGTTGAGAGCTTCAAGATAATGTTGTCAATTATGACAGGCCAAGACGGGTTGCTGTTGCCGCACGTGGTTTTACTTGTCTTGTAAATACTGGACGATATTTTTGACCATACAAATAAAATCCAAAACATAATTTTGTTACATTTTTTATAATATGATTATAATTTAGTTCTTCCGGTCCAAATCACGTCAAATCTTCGTAATTAGGTTAAATTAGGCTTTCAACCTAGTTACGAAGTTTCCACGTATTGTGAACCGGAAGAACTAGACTATAGTTGTGACACCGGCCGCGAAATCTTGAGTTAAGTTTATATTATGATTAGTTGCTTAAACATAATTCCTACGTCCTACTCGACCGAATTACCTTTTTCTTGTAAGAAAGTTACGACATCTTAGTATTTACGAAAAGAAACCTCATCAAAACTAGAAGTACGTTTGACTTTTGTTCTATGTTAATTAATACCGTATAATAAAATGGAAATAGTTATGTACCTTTTTATTTTTGATCATTCTATAAAAACCGTCATAACAATGCTATTAAAAACTTAAATTATATTTAGTTTTTATTTAAGTGAAATCAAACATATGTAGATCTTTGCATAGTGACTCAAAACAATATAAAATGTAGCGTTATAAGAAATAGCGTCTTGAAAAAAACAATTGTACAATAGTTTATTTCATTAACTGTTTTTAACAAGATTTAATTAGTTGAAGTTTCCTGTGGTTTGTGGTTTTGATAACTAAAATGCGTATTACAACTGAGACAAAATGTTTGTAGGAGAATCACATGGTAAATTAAAAACGCAATTGAAAGAAACTTTAACAATTTCAAAGGTCAACAACAAAAAAATGTCCTCTGGCTAAACAACGTTTGAACGATAATATCTCGTAGAAACTTAGGAATCGTAGGAACTTCCTGTACTCAACTTCAATACAATAAGTGATCTTAGTTTTTAACCGACTCCAGAGAAACGAGGAATGTGCATTTCACCTTATATTGTGCGCATATTCCAATATGTGTTGGCAACTTAATATTTATTATAATAATTGGTTACCATGACATGTGTACAGCTGTAACATCTTACTTTAGTGTAACGAATAAGTTAGGCCTGTAAAACAGCAGAAATTAATTTTATGAAGTAGCATGTAAAGCATTACGTAATTGCAGTACACAATTATTTCAATCTTATTAGAGCACTTTACTGTAGCTTTACATTTTTGAGGTTAGTTCATTTTCACTGCGTCAAGATTTAAAATAATTAATAAACCCAAAACACGAAAACCTTTTAGACACACACGACGAAACAAGTTGCATGGACACGATGCAGACGGAATGGGGTCATACAATTAATAATCACAATAATTACTCATTTAAAAATATAATTTTACTAAAATTGTTTTAAATTCCAAAAAGGTTTTCGCTTCGAAAATTGTTTTGTAATAAAATTCTAAACATTTTGGTAACAAATAAAGCAGGAAACTAACACATTTCTCCTTTCCTAAACAGCTTTCAATATAAACGGGTAACTAAATGTTAAATTGTATCTAAATTTACAGTGTATTCCGTATGTATTGTAAATATACAATTATAATTAATACAGTATACTGTATTTATACTTAATACTGAATACTGTTATGTTCTGTAGTTTGAATGTGCACGGACGTTAAGAAACACTCAAACACCACGATACCTTTACGTGAAACTGTATGAAGGGTACAGCTTACTGTTATAAGAAGGAACAGCTGTTCATATAAGAGTCGGCTGAATAAGATACCGAGATTAATGGTAAGCCCATCATGTCAAGCGTATACATACGTTACCGAAAGGCATCGTTCCTAGCAAGTTACTACATTTTCCATGATTTCATTCTATCCATGTTCTGAAATTAAATGTTAAGTATGTAATACGCGTATGAACAAAACCTTCACTAGTTTAATTTAAACTAAATAGAAATTCAGAAAATTGTTCAGAAATAAATTGAACTTGATTATTCAGGGACTACCTTTTACTATTTCTTTAGTTATTTTGTTATCAAGGATATTATTCAGGTCTTCAACATAAAACAAAAACTAAGTATTACTTTTTGTTTTGTTTACGTTGAGGAACTGATGATAATATCCTTGATATTGAAAGGCCTCGTCCTAAAAGTAACTAAATATTGGTCCCTGAATGTCCAAATTAATTTATATCTGCACTAATATTAGATCATTTTAGATACGGCTTTTCTAAAAAACTGTTCGTGAGTGGTTGGACGGAATGTTTCCTGAACGTTGGCCAAGACGGCGTGGACGCCACGAATAGCCTGTAAGTAGCCTAGATCTAACTCCGTGTCATTCTATAAGGATTTGTAGAAATAAGCGAGCAACACCAGTGCTTTCATGGAAATTTCAAACTATCTTTAAATTTCTTATGTAGTTAGTTGAGCGTATGTGTACGGTATTTTAGAAAGTTTAGATAGTTATTGTAAGAATTATTACAATTCCTTTTTCCTTACTTATTTTTCAACTATTCCGTATATTTAAATTAACTAAAGTTGCTCTTTTAGCAATAATTATACTAGAAAACACTGTAATTAAGGTGTTTTACCTATTTAAAACTATTTCTCAGTTAATTCTTGAACATGGAATTATCGTATTTTTTTAGAAACTAACATTATTAGGGCTGATCTATACGACCAATAGAAAATAGTATTTAAAATATCGAGAGTTTTTTGGTATGATGTATTTCACACGTATAATTCTAGTTTAGGGGACGATAAACAAAAGTAACTTTACCCATGAGGGCCACTAACATTGGCGATCTGTTTTTCATAAAAATAATGTTATCCTTACAACACGACCTATAAAAGTCAAAACATATAATGTACACAATGTCTTTATCGAAGGAATTGTCTGCTTTAAAAGTCATGGTTCTGTCATTTGAGCCACGTTATACTGGCAATACATTTAATGATGCAGATAGTTGCAAAAAAGCGCTGCCTTTAGACACAACGATACTTTGAGTTAAAAAATTGTAATGCAAGTTCAATATTTTTTCTGGAAACCGTCTTTTCATATTTAATTTGAAAAATCCGGTATATCAACGTCAAAACACAGCTCTTTGAGAGCTCTAAAACAAAAATTCAAAGTCCAAAGTTCACACGAGGTTCCATAGCCTCAAAATGATAATGATAAATGATATAACCTGTAGACTTCAGTCGTCACCCTCACTTTTATCGTCATTTAAGACGCCCATATCTCGCCCATGAGAGACAATTTCAACAATTGGTAAAGATATCTTCAGTCAGGAACTCATGATTGAAAAGTGAGACCTGGTTCAGCTAGCTTTTAGAACACAAAATTATACAAAATCCTCGTAATTCTAGAAAACATTATCAATCGCTGAGTTATTGAGTAGATATTGTAATTTATAGATACTTGAAAGATGATTCATTACTAGTTTCCCTGAATTTCCGATGACTAATTTCTTAATCACAATAAATGACATGAAAGTACTACAGCGGTGCTAGACTATTTTACTTTACAACTTTGGCCTTGTAAATCCCACTTGACAGTCAAATGATTAGTTTTCGTTATTTTCACCTAAACGTTGAGATAGGTGAAACTATCAGCAGATAAACCTCTATGTTTACAGTTAGTTTGTTAAATTACTATTATTTTGTTTGAAGAATAGGTTAGGTCCGACAAACTGTAGGACTAGTAAAAGCGAGAAATCAATAAGTTGTATTTTAGTCGTTTTCTGAAGGTGAATAGAGAAAGAAGTAAAGGCATTTCACTGCCCGACCACAGAAAGAGAAGAATTTAATTAAGAAATAGTCTTGAGCCTCCACGTGATCTGTTCTTTGCATCTGTTTGAGAATTTCACGTACTTAATTTCTATTTATTCATATAAATAAGAAGAGTATTCGAATGCAAAAAAGTGTTGTGTTAAATCTAACTTGATTTTGACCTCGAGTGATGCACAATATTTTCTTTCCTTAAGATGAGTAGACTAAATATTGAAATATGGAGTAATTTGTTAGGAAATATGCTTTTCGGTAGCCGGGTAACGTATGTATAAGCTTGACATGATGGGCTTACCATTAATCCTTGTATCTTATTCAGCTGACTCTTTTGTATAAACAGCTGTTCCTTCCCGTAACAGTTTATATTCAAATTTGTATTGTTATTCAACTTATAATTAGGTTTAATTATTTTGGTTATTATCACATTGTAACAGTTATTATCTTCACTTAATTATATTCCCCTTTTAATTCCAACCATAAATAACAACACAAAAAAGAACAAAACCCTTAGTAACAACTAATTCGGGGTGGATTGTAAGAAATTGAAATATGAACATCTGTTCTTCCTTCCATATTGTTATCACGTTGTCTCTTTTCAGGTCAACGTTTTTATTTGTTCTATTCCAATTTGTAAAGAAGGCCGTATACTCGTATGCTACCAATAAAAAAATACATTTAGTGGCATTTACATGTGTTGAGTTTTTCTGTCAGTATCAAACGTGTACATTCCACAAGCGTTTTTCTCCCACTAATATAAAACTGCTAATCAAACATATCGTTTGCCGGAAACGTATTAAGAAAGGCTTAAATTAAACTTTCAAAAAGTACTTCTAGGCCTACAGTTTCCAACTGGAGCCTGGAAACTGGAGCCATGTCAAGTAAAAGGTTCTCAAACTCAAAACAACCACACTAAATGTCTGCGAAATTAACATTCATCAAAAGTAGTTGTGGGTTGTATTCCAACTACCAAGGGATTTACGTTTGAACTATGTCTTCGTATCAGCTTACACATGATAAAGTATTATTTGGTCTTTGTACATGCTGGAGAATAGAAAAATATACGAGTATAATAGGTGTTTGAACGTAACTGTAAATTCCGATAAAACTTATCAATAGTCCTGTATCTTGCAGGTCAAAGAAAAATCAAAACACTTTACACTAAATAAGTGTAAAAAAATATATGCGTTATTTTACGCTTTCAAATTTTAACTATAATTGTTTCTGAAATTCATTTGAAAACAAGAATTTAGAAAACTCATAACCTTATTTTTGTTTTTTTTGTGTGTTAAAAGCATGCTTCGCACTTGTGCAACTTATTTATGTAATAAGAAGGTGTACATTTATTAAACAAATTTTCTTTACATATTGAGTGATTTTGCCGACAAAAAGGAAAGGTCATTTGTGTTCTGTTAAAATGTAAATTAATCGAGGAAACAAGAGTTACTAGATAATAAACTCACTGCTAATTTAAAATAGGTTGTATTCAAAAGTCTTACTCAAAATGGGTAAACGTGTTCACCAAGAAGTTGAAGTGTGGAGCAAATCTAAAGCCAATAACTTAGATCAACACCATTGCCTCTCTGAGAAGTGGGACTTTGTGTGTATTCTCTATTCAAGCTTCTTCAGAACCGAAAATATTTATATTTTATCACCAACAAATCCTTGCTTTGAAACTTGCAGAAGGCGTTGTATTAATTATAATGATATAACAAAAGTAAAACAAAAGCCAATAGACTGTCACACTAAAACTGAAGGGAAAAAAGGTAACTTTAAAAACTATAAAACATTACTGGCATAAAAAACTGTGTTACCATAAACTTCACTTAATTGTCAGTGAATTTCAGAAGGACTGCACTTTTTTCCCATAAATAACAACTACAGATCGAATTTCCTTTAATTTTTGTTTTTATATGTGTTTTATTATTTTTTATGGAAACCAGTTTGGACAAAAAGTTTTTTGAAAGTTGGCCAGAGTTACTAAAAGGAAAGAAGTAGCCTCAACTGCTAATGAAAAACGAGTCTATTCTGAAAGGATGAAGCCAAGTGGGCTTAACATAACACACTGGTTTGCCTGGGCTATACGTAAATGATAATAATAGGCGATAGTATAGTTTTCAGTGTCAATGTCAATTGAAGAAAGATTAGCCCTTCATCAAGGAAAAATTTTATAATAATGACTTTGTGTTTGTAAAGTTATGTTGGTGGAGTATGCTGGGTGGCCTGTATTTGAGTAGCGGCAATGTAGTGGTCTATCTGAAGGGGCGGCAAATGCATAAACCTTATCTTGATCAACTAATTCTAAAACAGCCCTTGGGTTTATATTTCAGATTTTGTCTTTATTATCGGAACCCAGCCGATCCTGCACCACACTTATCGTCACCCTAAAGCGCTTTTGAAACATCCTCAAACATTAATGTCTAAGGCTCGTTCACACCGCGTCACAGTTGCAATACAAATACAGCAAACGTTTTGACCTCACTGTTGAGAGTCATCCAGTAGCTGGTTGACTGGCTATGTAAATTTTCCAAAATTGGTGATCGTAAAACCAGGAAATTCAGTATAGCACGGTCATACATGCAGGTACTTATTTTACATGATACATGATTCAATTAAACATAATACCGTTCGTTTTGTGATTTAAGATGTTTGCCTTAAGATGAAAGTGTATAAGTTATTTAATTTGAACGTTGTAATTTATAAAGCTAAAGGGATAAAAACTGTAATAATAGCAACTAGATATTTTGGTCAAAATGTGTATATGCATAGCCTATGTTTATGAAATTTTAACAAACATTATATTTATTTTAAACCTACCAAAGTTTGTGCTTACTATTTAGTGTCTCCCTTAGAACTAAATTTACAATAATTAACTATTCCTTCACTATTTAATAATAATATTTAGAATGACGATTCATGGTATGTAATCTAGTTCCATCTCAAGGTGAAACACGTAGCAAAGGTTATAAAATATTTGTTATCTGAATTTCTTAATTAGTTTATTTCATTTCGATGAAAGTTAACATTTAGTTGCCCGTTTATATCGAAAGTTGTTAGGAAAATACAAACTTTTAAGTCTATTACTCTATTGCTCACTAAAGGTTTTAGGATTTTGAACCGACTTCTACGCAAGGAAGAGGTTCCACTAAACGACCTGGGATTTTTTTCTACTCGAAAAGATGTATGAAAGCACTTATAAACTGGTATTTGAAAGTGAGTGATTATCGTTCAAACAATGTTAAGCCAGAAGAGATTTTTATTCGTGTTGACCTTTGAAATTGGCAAAGTTTCTTTAATCGAGTTTTGGTTTACTTTGTGTGTACCATCCATACATTTTGTCTCAGTTATAACACGCAACATGTTTTTGGAAAGCCTCAGACAAACTAAAGATTGTATTACAGTAAAAAATAAAAATAAAATGGTTTAGCATATATTTGTAAAATAAATAATTGAGATATGTGGCTCAAATATTAACTTAAGTGTATGTAAAATATCTTTCAAACGAGTGAATTAAAAATCACTTGCAAAATCAGTAACCGTCGTTGATTAGACCTGGTCATGTCTTGTTTTAATTGACACTATCTTAAGTATCTCCACTGACTTTGATTATTTGAATTGTTGACAGGGTCAATTAGTTTCTGTCAAAAGGTGACAAGTGACATTAATTTAGATAAAATGATGATGCATCGAACACCGTCCTTATAAACCCCACGGTTCTGTACTACCGCATCTAACGTTCAAAGTCAGTAACGATGAACGCCAAAATTGTACTTTTCTGCTTTATTGTTGGTAAGTTACCATTTTCGTCTGTCATCAAACACTTTTTAAGTGAACGCCAATTGAAAAGGCAAATTTTAATTGAGTGACTCAAGAAAAAAAGCTAAATTTGTATTTGCGAATAATTTGGTTAACATAAAATATATGAGATCTAAACTTTTAACGAGCACATTATACTCGTATTTCTACTTTTACGTACATAATTTCCGCATTTATCTATCAGAATAATTATTGTTTATACAATATATTAATATTTTTAAATTACGTATATATAATTGAAATTACATTTACTAATTGTTTGCCAACCTTATAAAATAAATAAAATGTTAATTGTTTGCTAATAAGTCTATACATTCCTGTAAAAGATTATGATGGCATGTATATAGCAAAACAATCTCCAATCTATATCTTTAAATTTAAACTACAAATATATTTTTTCAAGGACTACTCTAAAGTTTAATTTAAAACCATTTTACCATCTAGTTAGTTATTGAACTTACTGAGTTCGTAATTTGTATTTCCGTTAATTTAACGCTTTGTTAATTATTGTTATTAACGTGTACACCAATTGTGTTTACAACCAAATTGTGAAGGATATCTCAATTGTGTTTACAGGGGTTGTGGCAGCCAAGCCCACTAGTCCCGGTTAGTTACTGCTAGGAGCGGGCATGACGGGCTCCCAGGAATGTACAAAGGAAACGCTACCACCATCAACAAACATCCTTATCTGGTTAGTTTCATTAAACCAAGGGGCACGAAATGTTTTGCACAGTTCTGCATAGTTATTACTTAAATTGTATAAACATGACAAGACATATGTTTGCTCGTTGTAAGTATACTCGTATAGTATGTTATAAAACAATATAGCGTAGATGTTTGAAGCGTCCAATAAATAAAGTTTCCAACTTAAAAATACACTTTTACGTTTTAAACAAACTTGTAAACAACAAACCCGTTTATCATGTTAGAGAGTTCCTTTACAAGATGCAATATTTGTAAAACTATTCAATCGTATTCAATTGTTCAAAATTACAATCAGAATTTCAATTAATTAATCTACTTATAGTAAAATAACTTACGAAATATACTATTATAGTTCTTGTAGAAGTTAAATATTTTCCTAGATCACGATAAAAGCAGCTTTCCAAGGAAAGATTCTGGCAACACTTTTACATTGCTCAGAATGTAATCCGTTTTAATAGCAAAATTACGATTTACGAACAGCGAACAGAATAAAATACATTGTGTATTTTTGAATCTTCTTCGCATTGTCGAGTGTTAAAATAAATTATGTTCAACCATGTTTGCCTGTAAGTAGCGTCATGATGAACTTTTAACCTAACGTATTGTAATTTTGGATTTCAAACTTGTGTGGTTTGTCATAGTAAATTTAAATAAAGCCTATGGTTTGACCACGATGAAAAATAATTTAAAATTATAATTTGATGCTAATCACTTTCCTTTTGTGTGCACAATTATTTTATTTTACTTTCACCTTCTTTATTTTATTTTCATCAAACTGTTATGATTATTGAAACGTGTTGTGTCATTAAACACTGTTCATTGTGGTAGAAAAAATGTTTTATTTTAATTTATGATCATGTGAATTCTTAATTCAATCACAGTGCATGTAGATTTTTAATTTTCCTTACTTTTCAGGCTTCAGTGCTGTTGTATGGTTACCCAATGTGCGCAGCCACCATCCTGAATGAAAAGTGGGTTTTGGTTACTGGGGATTGTGGAACCATGTAAGTATGATACTTTGATTATTTGTAGCTAATACTAGATATATTGTATTTAGAGAGATTAAGAAGGACGTAAGGGAACGGCAAGGAAGCTAAAGCATACAGTTTTGCAGCTTGTATACCCAGAGAACATATCTGCACTTATTTCACATGCCGTTTTTTTTCTTATTGTTCTTATTGGGGAGTAAACTTAGGCGATGCCTGTCATATTTGTTATAAATGTTCACACAAGTTTATATTTTGGCTAGAAAGCTTTACCCAACAATAAGGCAGCAGTCAGATGTTAAGTATTTAGTGAAAGGAAACATTACATTTTAGTCACGCTGAGTGATTTGTTTTTACTTTTTAAACCGTAAAAGTACGCGATTAATTGGTGATAGTATAAAAGTTTTAATAAATATAGTTAATTTTCAGTGATGACGTATCAATGCTGACTATAGTATCAGGAAGTAACGACGGAATGACAGGAGTTAGCCATAACGTCAAGAAGGTCGTGACTCATCCCAAGTTTGAAGAAGGAGAGTTGGAAAACAACATTGCTGTTATGCAGATCAGCGACTCATTCCAGATGAACAAGAAAACCAAAGCCATCAAGTTGCCCGCCAAGGAAATCGCTGCCAACACTCAACTTGTAGTTGCTGGATACGGAGACACTAGTGTAAGTCCCTAGATATACTAGTAAAAGTTGTCAAATATACAAGTAAAAGTTACCGGATATACTAGTGTTAGATGCCAGATGTACAGGGTGAATTTATTGTTTTTGCATAAGGCCCACCCCTGAAATTTGGCGCCCTATTTTAGAATCACCCAGTAGAAGGCTTGTCAGATAGGTTCAGTTCTTGTATAGCAAGTGGACAATTACATCTTAACTGCAAATTATACGTCGTTTCCGGCTCATTGTATAATCAGCAGTTTGTTGGATATGATAAAGTGCTTTTGGGAAACAATATATAAAAACTAAAAATATTTCCTTGGGACAAAAGCTGCAATTAACATAAATTATAAATAGAAAAATGTTTTGCATCTGAATTCCGACTAAAGTTTTATACAAGTTTAGGTTTGTCAAACTTATTTGATTTTGTCTCTAACTTGAAAAATCATATGTAATCCATCGGCTTATGAACACAAGTAAAAGAACAAATTATGATGTATATAACTTATTATGAACGCTAGTACTGGAACTTGAAGCAATAACTTAGTAAACCACCAGTCTTAAACCAAATGTTTAACCTTCACATTCTCATTTTGGTCCAACTAAGCCCATGCAACAAGAAACAGAAAATGTACGTATATAAATATAAGTAGTAGTATTGTGGCCCAATTCCGTAGTTTTTAGTATTTGACTAATCTAACGCTCGTAGGTTTTGAATGCTTTTAGGAGTCTGTGGACAAAGAAACAACTGGCAGCACACTTCTGGAAGGACACATGAAATGGCTGGCAAAGAGCAAATGTGATACTTTCTACAAGTCCGCCTCGATTACATTCTCTGAATCCCTCGCCTGTGCTTACAACAAAGGAAGCACTACTCTTTGCGATGTGAGTATATCAAAGTTTGAGAAAATTAGTTTTCTTTCAATTTTAAAACTAAATAATTAGGCTTCTAGCTTTAATATATCTTTTTTCTTGACTTTAAATGAAATGCCCACCCAGTATATACGATGTTTGTTGACAGGGTGACTGGTCTGATGCTTTAGTCAAGAATGGAACTGTCTACGGAATCTTCTTGTCCAGTCTGTCCTCAGGGTTCTGTACATCAACCGCTGCTCCAGGCGTGTTCACTGATGTCTTCCCCTTCGTCAAGTGGATCAAGAGCACTACTAAAGTCACTTATTAGACCATGTATCCAACACACTGATTTTAAACAAAAAATATACTGATTTGTCATAAACACCTTTTAGTTTTTATTGCCATACAGTTTCGGAGGGTCATTACCTAAAATACACTAAAGAACACGTTTCCAAGAAGACGGAACCATGTTTCAGTTGTGTTCATAAACTGGCTGTGCAAGTCGTGTAGCTACAATATTCACAATACGCAAAACAAAGAAATTTCCAATTGTTGACTAGAGCTTTTGTTACTAATACTTAAATGTGTTGTAAATAAAGTGGTTTTGAAAGGAAATAAATGATGCACTATAAAGACCATGAGCGAAGTCTATAAAAGCCACAAGGTCATGAGCGTACTTTAGAACTCTTGAAAGTATTTAGTTGTAAGTACCAAAAGAAATAAATTAATTACTAAGTCTTGTTTAGACTAGATCATAAACCATTATTTTTAGACCAATTAATTAATCGTTGGGGTTTAACAAAAATACCAGAAACGTTATCGAAAAGATATCTTTTTCATTATTTAAATGTTTTTGTATTTTCAACAAGATAATTAGAGGAAATGTTTTGATGCTACTAGTTCGCAAAATTAACAATCTTTAGTTTTGGGAATGAGATTCTTATTGAAAAGGTGCCCTTTGACGTAATGTTGGAAAGCATAGCCGATTGAAACCCGTTATTAGCCAAAAAAGTCAGTTTTGATACATAACACAAACTAAGGCGGTGCTGAACTAATGAGGGGAGCAAATTTTCAAAGGTCTGTGCTTTGAATGTATAGCGCTGAATTTAAAATTAAAGCCCAAGCAACTGATAGTTTATTCGTGGGAAAAACTCAAAGTTTGCCTAACTGTTTTTTCATGACATTGAACAATAAAGGAGTATGGTATGCCTGAAGCATTCATATCTATGCATGATCTATGAATCTTCTAATTTCTATGCTATTCTAGTTAAAAGTGAAATATAAACGTGTTTGCTCGTTTGACCACATTGGAAAATTGGCCTAACTACGCTCTAGTACCAAAATTTTCTAGCATAAGAGTTTCATAGGTTCTAGGGTTTTATACTTTAAAATTTACTTCGACTTGTTGAAGTCGGCTTACACAATTGTTATACAAAATGTTCCTTATCTCTTAAAGATTCTAAAACACTAATAGAGAGTTCATTATAATTGTGGAAAACCCAGCACGATACCAGTTTGGCACAGTATAATACATGTAGATGCATTTAGCACAAGAAGTCCAGTACATTAGAAGGGGTAGTGGAACCTGCAAGAAGCTATGGGTGGATAAGTTATAGTTCACCCTGCCCTGACACTTGGCACAATGTTTTATGCATTAACATACGTCTTACGTTTCGCTACAAAGTCCTTGTAACTAGACAGAACATTCACCTTTTTTGAGAGTTCTAAATTTTACTTGATTCTTTTTTACAAATACGTATATTTTTGTCAACCTATGTGTTTTGTTTGAACCTTGAACCTTTTCAAGCTATCCAAAACAAATATCAATTTTAAATAAAACGTGGTGTTTTATTTTGTATGCTGCTCTTCTAGTATTCAATGTATAACAATGAAGGTTATAAAATCAACATTACAGCATCAGCTAGAACAGACAAAACAGTCTTAAGGCACTGGTCAAATATTTACAAAGCCTGGCCTTGGGTAGATTTAGCGAAATATAATCTTCAAGTTTAGTTAGGAACTTATTCCACCCCTACTGTGTTTTATTTGTTTTTCTATCAACGGTCAGAACCAATTTTAATACACACATTTCATTTGAAAGTGTCAAACCAAACATGCAACTGGGCTCTATAAATAAGTAGACTAGGATAATATGAGTAAATTAACAATAATTTGAATCTCTACTGATAAATTAACATAGTTAAAGAGATTTGTATGTTGTTCTCGTGGATAACGCCATCTTGTTTTGGTCGTCCTATATAACGGAAAATCAGCGATAGACAAATTTCTAGGGGCGTAAAGCAATAAAATGGAATCGCGTCATTGTCTTGCATTTCAATCTAGTGCTACTGAAACATTGTATCGTACTTTTTAATTGTTCTTTGAATCAGTCAATACAAAGCCTAGCACTTAACCTAAAATACAAACAAAATAAAACTAACAATCTTACTCTACCAGCACAACATCAATCTCGGCTCGCTCAAAATCAATTTAGCCGATGCCTAGAGACTTAAAACCCTATTTTTGTCTGCTCTTTATAACCTTTACACTAACTACTGTTTATTGGTGAACCAAGCCTTTGGGTAGACTTCTAGACAAGGTTGGCTTAGATTTTAGAAAACCTAAGTATTACAAACACCAAGCACTGCTACAAGGTTCCCTGCACTATCTTTTTTTCATTATAGGATTTTATTATTTTCATATTAAACTAAGGTTAAACAAAAGTTAACACTAAATCAAACATCAAAGCCATAACAATTTAAGAATATAAAACAAAATGTGTATAAAACAACGATAACAGGACAGTTAATGACACGGTACACGATTACTTTACATCGCAATAAAATATTTGTTTTATTTGAAATATTTATAATTAAGAAAGTAGTTCTGGCTTGTAGTATTGCCCAAGTACCATAGTAAACATTCAACACACAAATATAGGCTGCTAGAATACGTAAGGCTAAGTTTTGTACCCCCAATTAACAGAACAGTTTGTTCGCCAAAACGTAGCCATCATATAACTACAAAAATAAGAAATGTCTATTTAGGTTATCACGAATTCGGTCTTTGAAAGAACAAACTTACACTGAAAAGTAAGATATCAAAAGGTGCAGCTAGTTCAGGGAAACAGACGTCAAGCTTTCCTTATTACTTGGCACTTTTCCAGTCTCCTAGGAAACTTGGCTTTGAGTGAGAAGTGGAAATCCTTCTTCAGTACTTTGCTACTGCTGGAAAGCTATTAAAATAATTCACTGGAAAAAGAAAGAAACAAACACGACAGCATCGCTATGTTAAACTTACAATATTATGCGGCTAACAAATTAATCCGCATCAAACTGCCGTAAAATTTGACTATAGCCAATGTGTGCATTTTCAAATAGCACGTTTCATTTAAAAAAACATCAATTGAATCTGTTAACGTGTGACTGTTGAACTAACCGTTTATATACTGTAATCAATAAATGTAAACCTGAACGACAGTGACATTTATAATGGAGATATGAATCCGTATAGCCTATGCGGGGGGTTGTAAGAGAAGCGGAATTAAAATGTATAAAATGGCCGAGAAAATAAGAAACCTTAAATTATAAATCAATCAATCCGTGTTTAAATATAAACAGGACATGAATTTGTTTTGATTGTATTGACCTTCAACACGGGCTCATAGTAAACAAGGCAGTGTAAAGCTGTTTCTTCAAAACATTATAATTAAGAATGCTGAGTTCAAAACAATGTTTACTTAAGCTTCTTCTCATTGGTTTCTGTTGCATAACATGTAATAGGATATTTCTTCGCGTATTAAAACATTTATTGACATTTATTTATCAAAATAATTATTATTTGCATAGTGGCAAAAAGTATCGTTCATCACTCGGCACGAAAGTCTTCTTTGACCCTCGGTCATTTACGTCCTCCCCTGCGCTTCGAACGTTAACCTCTTATAAAAGTTTCACTTTAGGATCTAGTGATGAATTATACTGTTTTATGTGTTTTTACTAGAAATAGGTACAATATTTCATTCTTGTGTCATAAGCTTCTTTCTCACGCGCAACGGTAAATAAATCTAAAAGTCATAAACTTACAAAACAGAAATTTTACTCACTTTGTATAACTGCCCTACTTATGTGTTTATAAAATAGTTAAAGGATTTATTGTTTCCCTTTTTTGATATTCTTGTTCTTTATTTAAACAAGGGTATATAAGTGCAGTTCAAACAATTTGAAGTTTAATTTTCATTAGCCTACTATTAATAAACGATTTAACGCTGACAAACATTTACAAATGGGATATATTTATGAACATAACATGTATAATTAATTTATGTCTTAGATCCTTCATAGTTAAAACTGTCGGACGCCTGACGTATGTAATAGGTCCAGCTGCATGCCAAAGGTAGCTTGTTTTGTGCTTTGGCATGGAGCAAGTCCAACAACGGTCAGTTTCTGTTGTTTACTATCCACTTAATGGTCTTTCCCAGAACATACTGCTGGTAAATGTTGCCAGTATAAACACTTTATAGAGATAACTTATCTCACTCCTTTATAGCACTAGATTGTGTGTTACTGAGGTGTCGGACGCCTGATGTATGTAATAGGTACAGCTGCATGCCAAAGGTAGCTTGTTTTGTGCTTTGGCATGGAGCAAGTCAACAACGGTCAGTTTCTGTTGTTTACTATCCACTTAATGGTCTTTCCCAGAACATACTGCTGGTAAATGTTGCCAGTATAAACACTTTATAGAGATAACTTATCTCACTCCTTTATAGCACTATATTGTGTGTTACTGAGGTGTCGGACGCCTGATGTATGTAATAGGTACAGCTGCATGCCAAAGGTAGCTTGTTTTGTGCTTTGGCATGGAGCAAGTCCAACAACGGTCAGTTTCTGTTGTTTACTATCCACTTAATGGTCTTTCCCAGAACATACTGCTGGTAAATGTTGCCAGTATAAACACTTTATAGAGATAACTTATCTCACTCCTTTATAGCACTATATTGTGTGTTACTGAGGTGTCGGACGCCTGATGTATGTAATAGGTACAGCTGCATGCCGTAGCTTGTTTTGTGCTTTGGCATGGAGCAAGTCCAACAACGGTCAGTTTCTGTTGTTTACTATCCACTTAATGGTCTTTCCCAGAACATACTGCTGGTAAATGTTGCCAGTATAAACACTTTATAGAGATAACTTATCTCACTCCTTTATAGCACTATATTGTGTGTTACTGAGGTGTCGGACGCCTGATGTATGTAATAGGTACAGCTGCATGCCAAAGGTAGCTTGTTTTGTGCTTTGGCATGGAGCAAGTCCAACAACGGTCAGTTTCTGTTGTTTACTATCCACTTAATGGTCTTTCCCAGAACATACTGCTGGTAAATGTTGCCAGTATAAACACTTTATAGAGATAACTTATCTCATTTCCTTTATAGCACTATATTGTGTGTTACTGAGGTGTCGGACGCCTGATGTATGTAATAGGTACAGCTGCATGCCAAAGGTAGCTTGTTTTGTGCTTTGGCATGGAGCAAGTCCAACAACGGTCAGTTTCTGTTGTTTACTATCCACTTAATGGTCTTTTCCAGAACATACTGCTGGTAAATGTTGCCAGTATAAACACTTTATAGAGATAACTTATCTCACTCCTTTATAGCACTATATTGTGTGTTACTGAGGTGTCGGACGCCTGATGTATGTAATAGGTACAGCTGCATGCCAAAGGTAGCTTGTTTTGTGCTTTGGCATGGAGCAAGTCCAACAACGGTCAGTTTCTGTTGTTTACTATCCACTTAATGGTCTTTCCCAGAACATACTGCTGGTAAATGTTGCCAGTATAAACACTTTATAGAGATAACTTATCTCACTCCTTTATAGCACTATATTGTGTGTTACTGAGGTGTCGGACGCCTGATGTATGTAATAGGTACAGCTGCATGCCAAAGGTAGCTTGTTTTGTGCTTTGGCATGGAGCAAGTCCAACAACGGTCAGTTTCTGTTGTTTACTATCCACTTAATGGTCTTTCCCAGAACATACTGCTGGTAAATGTTGCCAGTATAAACACTTTATAGAGATAACTTATCTCATTTCCTTATACGACGTTTTTTCTTCCTCAAAATAACGTATGTAAGAGCCCACACTGAATAACGTACCAAAAGTAAAATTTTCCCTACACTACATTTACGTGTGGTTTTTATATGTATTATTTATTTTTAGGATATCAGAAAAACATTAGTGGTTATTGCTGTTTAGTAAGCTAGACGGAAGTAATTCATAACAAGGTAAATGTTAGTAGCAAACCATTGTTTTCTTTGTTATTAATATTTCTAAAGCAAGTTATAAGACAAACAAATTTTCTGCCAAAAAGCCTGTGACAGATGTACATGTCATATCGTTAGTACTCTGTTAAATAATTTTTAACATTTTTTAATAATTTCGCTCTTTTTACAATATATTT
Source organism: Matsumurasca onukii (assembly GCA_018831715.1). Lineage (NCBI taxonomy): Eukaryota > Metazoa > Arthropoda > Insecta > Hemiptera > Cicadellidae > Matsumurasca > Matsumurasca onukii. The sequence goes on along the minus strand of CM032061.1, from coordinate 52,291,025 downwards.
TTTCTAACAGTAATCTTTTCTTTTTACTTTGTTATCTTCATCTCGCTGTATTCTTCTTTGAAAACTGTATCTCCGGCTTTTTCTGCCACTTCATGAGAAAATCTAGTCCCTACGTTTTGATCAGTACTTAAAAAAACTTTAAGAAAGTATTTTTCAAAGAAAGTTAATAATAAAAGAATTCCTAGGTATTGTTAACATGTTTACATATATTATTCAAAATTTAAACATCACTGCAGCCTACATCAATCTGTGTCTTAAGCTCATGTATCTTGCAGAATAAGGAAATGCAACTCAGATGATAACACAAGACTGGACAGAGGCAAGAGCACTTCACTCTCTGAGAGTTCTCGTTATCTATTCAAGTCCTCACTTCACACAGCGCGTCTTTTTGTAGTCATGAGTGTGAGTGCAATACAGGGTGTGTCAAGACTAAGATGTTCAACTTGGAATGATGACTCGCAGGACGGTACTTCCATGGTTTCACAATCAAACACAATATGCAAAGAAATTCAAAAACGCTAAAGAGAATCCCAAACTTCTATGTCGTTTTGAATATTTAGGACTACTAAAGTCGCTGAAGATGTAACTCTTGAGAGTTAACACAGGGTTTTGCTGGTTAAAGGCCTAGGACGAATGTTATAAATTACAAGGTTATAGGCCCAATGTATTTTCATCGAATTGAATGTTTACTTTTACAGAGGTTTTAAATACACATTGTACGCCAACAAACTTTGATCACAAACTAGAGCGATCAAACGTAAAAACGATAATTTATAACTAACAAATTTGGACTGTAAATATTAACGAACCACTCACCAAACTTCAACTAGTGAAACGCTGGTAAATATAAGGTTTGACGTATCAACTTATCGAACCATAGTGGAGAGAAAACATTGGGTGTCAGTGATGTTTATTCAAATAAGTAACGAACAATCCTTTTCTACACAGAGTATTTATCTAAGTACAATATAATTTGCAGTAACATCTCACTCTTGCTTTTGAGTGGTACGGGACATTTCAACACGTACAACGTAAGTTTCAGAAATGTTGACTGTAGTTATGTGTGTTCAAACAATACACACGTTTGATACAACTAAATAAATAACAGACGTTCTTATGTTAAAAGAAAGTGTTTCCTACCTAATCTGACGTTCTTATTACCTCATCCACATAAATTCATGTTTTACCCGCTCATCCGTAAAGCACTTAAGTTATAAAAAACTTTTCATCTTATCTAAAATTATTTAGCTTCAAAACTGACGTAGCCATATTTCTCGATAAGTGGACAATACATTCATTTTTCTACCAAAACATGCATTTTCACTTTCTTGTTTGCATAAATTAAAACTCTGCCCATTAAATAATCTTTTATAATTCGTCTATAAAAACTATCAAGGTATACATGACAATACTGGCCGACAAATTATCGAGAGACATATATACTTTCTTCTTTTTAAATGTTTGATAGATTTTACCCAATTTTCCCACTTACGAGTTGATTAAAAAAGAACTGTGAAATAGTATAGCTTAATTTTTCGTCAATGATGTGTAGGCCAGTTTTTATACTCCTACAGTTATTTAAACTTTCATGGTTTATATTCTTTTATTACTGACTATTATTACAAGTTACCTTTTTGGTGCCTGTAGATCCTACTGTAGTTTTCTTCTTACAAATGTACATTTTGGGACTGGGGTGTCCCATCATCAGTGTACTTTTCACTATTGTTCACTATGTTGAAGAAATATATACACATAATAAATATATATATATATAAACATACATAATATATTATGTATGTATACATAATAAATGTATATAGGAGTCTTAAAATTCCTATTTGTATAAACAATGTAATTTGTATTGCATTGGGGGCATTTGTTGGTGCAAGTTATTTGATATACTCACTTCTGATTTGATATGTTCGGTTTGTTTTTGAAACTTTCGTAAGTGACTAAGTTTCCTTCTTGACTTTGTGTTCTGGCATATATCCAGATTTCTAAAAACGTTGTCCAATTTGTTCAGTTATTTTAACTACGTAATATATGGGTATGTATTTGTTATTTTTGTTACTACTGGTTTCAGTTAAACTGGTTTGAATAGGGGGAGATTTAGGCTTAGTAATTTTCTCGATTAAATTGTCTACAAGTGTTGGGTTGTATCCATTATTCACGGATATTTCCTTTATTATCATCATTTCTTTTGTGTATCCGTTGACATTAAGATTGTAGTTAATTAATCTGTAAATCAGTAATCTTTAAGCGGCAAGTTTGTAGTTAAAAGGGTGGTTTAAATCAGCTGGTATGACTAGGTCTGTTTGGGTTGGGTTTCTATAAATTGCTATGGATGGTTTTTCGGAGCTGGTTTTTGATATAGTTACGTCAAGGAAGTTTAATTTCATTTTTTTTTTCATAGAAATTTTTAGAGCATAATTCAAGACATCTCAAACACCTTCGTCTTTAGTAGCCCTCCATCTGAAAAACAATGCAGACCACCACATAGAACTTCTGAAATCACTCAATGTTCTAAAATTCATAAACAACAAAATTAAGCAATGGCCCATGAGAGTAATGAAATTTTGAAACATATAGACAAATACGGCACTAATTTACTCTTGAACAAAAATAAGATGTAAAAGTTCCATCGTTTACAATTTCGCCAATCAATCAGAGAAGCAGACGTCAGCGCCACCACACTGAACCAGTTCACCCGGATTCCCCAGGACAAAGCACTTACACCTGCACCTCCACCTCAATTTTGCAGTCACGTGTTCCACCCAGCAAACCATGTCGCTCCGTCATCGCCGCCGGGTCACCCGCCGTAGGCCCAATTTCGTCTCGTAGTGCACGGCCCGCGTGAGTTCCGCGTGACATCCCGCGATACAAAATAAATGACCATTTGGGTGTGACTGTGTGTATAGGATGTACATTTGTTTAACATAATGAACAATAGTGAAAATTACACTGATGATGGGACACCCCAGTCCCAAAATGTACATTTGTAAGAAGAAAACTACAGTAGGATCTGGGCAAAAGGTAACTTGTAATAACACAAGGTCCTACAACTGGGAAAATTAAGTATTTTAATACGTGACTACTCTTATTTACTTTGTCTGAAAGTTGTTTTGTCGTCAATTCGGTTGAACTAATTTGTATATTGCACAGTAGACTGCATTTAGTCTGAGTCAAAGATAACAACGCAGTTTAGTTGGAAAAACAATACGCGTTTTGTGTAAACGCGTATTCAAAATCATTCGAATTTAAAATTCAAATAACTGTTTTAATTTTTTATTTTATTGCCATTGAAACAAACACAAATTCTCAAAATATCTCTAAGAAAACATTTTAGACTTCTTAGAAGCGCAAATACAGAGCGTTAAGTAAACAAGCGATTAAAATGTATTTGAAGGGGAAAACATCTCGGCGACTAAAAGCACAAATCTTTTAGTAAAGTTGGCAAACTTTGATTCTTCTGTTTAATTAGTCTCGGCGGTTTCTGGGACAACTTTAAAAACTGAAACCAACTTTCTTGAAACCAATATTCATGACCAGTCATATCAAGATGCACATGAATCCTTGTTATTGGAATGTTAAATAAGACCATTTAATATGTGCCTTATGATTATTAGTTTTGCTTTCTTACATTGAATTATTAAAACAATAGTTTACTTATAAACCACATAGTCTAGTAACGCTGTCTCCTACATCAAGTCAGTACCAGAGTACGAAGTCTTGTAATATACTTGTAATGGACTGATACCTTGACAATGACAAAGTGGTTAGAAGGATTACCTTGTTGTCGATGTAAGCTGCTTACACATTGTTGTATCTTCAATATGAAGACACACTCGTAATTCTTATTACACCAGATGATTATTCATTCAGTGTTACTTTTAACATTATTTTAGTTATGAGACAGCGTCATGCTACCTCTATTAAAAATATCTTTTAATCTGAAATATAAAATTCAGTATTATAGTTTCCATTTACTGTCTGATTTTGGCTTTTGGAAATTATTTTTAGTATTTAATAAAACTTGTCAGTACTACATAACTGAACTGGACGGATTTCAGCGGCTAACTAAATACGTATAATAGCTTTTATACCGGTCTTTATAGGATTTACGATTAAATCTTTTGGTTTTAATAGAATAAAACAACACACCTTTTACAAAATCAACTAGCATATAGAATATATTTAATTATCAGTAAAGTTCAGTAAGCTATAAACTAAAGATAATGATTATATTTATGTATAACATTACATTAATTTACTGCAATTGACTGACTGCTAGCTATTTTCTTCATTGCATTCACCTAGTACTTAATTTAAATTGCAGTAAAAGTTTTAAACGCATAATATTAATTTCTAATTTTGTATGGATGTCAACGCCCGATTTCAATGGTAAAAGACAACTCTATTAGATCTTCTGGCTATTTTCCTTACTTATTTGCTCTATTTTTCAATATTAGTCTAACTTGGTGAAGTTTATTGCTAGGTAGCTTAAACTACTGTTTGAATTTATTGTAATTCACTCTAAGATAATATAATAAACTATGAAATATAGTTTGTCTCATAAGTGTTAAAACGAAAAGAGAAGTAACTAAGTATCCTTGATGTATTATTTTCTTTACACAACAGGTTTCGGATATAATACTAACTTCCTCAGTGCTCTGATTAAGCTACTAAAGAAGTAACATGGAAGTTATGAAACAGATGTCAGAGACACCCTAAAAATGAACATATTTTTCAGGCTTTCCAATTTGTACACACTAGACGATGGTGATACCATCGTCTGAGTGTGTACTGAAAAACTTTCTAATTGATGCTCCCTGAAATCCGTCCAGTTCAGTTATGTATGTAGTACTGACAAGTTTTACTGTAAATATTAACGAACCACTCACCAAACTTCAACTAGTGAAACGTTGGTAAATATACAGTTTGACGTATCAACTTATCGAACCATGGTGGAGGGAAAACATTGGGTGTCAGTGATGTTTATTCAAATAAGTAACGAACAATCCTTTTCACACAGAGTATTTATCTAAACAACAATACAATTTCAGTAACAACTATTTGCTTTGAAATACGGTACATTTCAAATACGTAATGTTTTCAGAAATGTGATTGTAACAGTGACTTTTAAATAAACAGTTGGAAATATTAAAAACAGAATTTAAATTCTTATGTTAAATGATCCTATTATAATCTGAATTGTATAACCTCTAAATAGCTAATTTATTGATTAACAAATTTAAGATAAAAATATTTCATCTTAACTGGATTTTAACCCGCCGCCGTATTTGCTCAATTATGCTAAACATCACATCATTCTACCAAACTATTTTATCTTGCTTTAAATAAATTAACAATTAAATAATGTTTATTAAATTCGTCACATATTTCTATAAATATATATATACAATATGGCTTAAAATAATTTGAGAGACATATATACTTTCTTCTTTTTAAATGTTTGATAGATTTTACCCAATTTTCCCATTTACGAGTTGATTAAAAAGAACTGTGAAATAGTCTAGCTTAATTTTTCGTCGATGTAGGCCAGTTTTTATACTCCTACAGTTATTTAAACTTTCATGGTTTTATATTCTTTTATTACTGACTATTATTACAAGTTACCTTTTTGGCGCCTGTAGATCCTACTGTAGTTTTCTTCTTACAAATGTACATTTTGGGACTGGGGTGTCCCATCATCAGTGTACTTTTCACTATTGTTCACTATGTTGAAGAAATATACATAATAAATATATATAATAAACATACATAATATTATGTATGTATAATAAATGTATATAGGAGTCTTAAAATTCCTATTTGTATAAACAATGTAATTTGTATTGCATTGGGGGCATTTGTTGGTGCAAGTAATTTGATATACTCACTTCTGATTTGATATGTTGGGTTTGTTTTTGAAACTTTCGTAAGTGACTAAGTTTCCTTCTTGACTTTGTGTTCTGGCATATATCCAGATTTCTAAAAACGTTGTCCAATTTTTCAGTTATTTTAACTACGTAATATATGGGTATGTATTTGTTATTTTTGTTACTACTGGTTTCAGTTAAACTGGTTTGAATAGGGGGAGATTTAGGTTTAGTAATTTTCTTGATTAAATTGTCTACAAGTGTTGGGTTGTATCCATTATTCACGGATATTTCCTTTATTATCATCATTTCTTTTGTGTATTCGTTGACATTAAGATTTTAGTTAATTAATCTGTAAATCAGTAATCTTTAAGCGGCAAGTTTGTAGTTAAAAGGGTGGTTTAAATCGGCTGGTATGACTAGGTCAGTTTGGGTTGGTTTTCTATAAATTGCTATGGATGGTTTTTCGGAGCTGGTTTTTGATATAGTTACGTCAAGGAAGTTTAATTTCATAGTTTTTGAAATTTTTAGAGCATAATTCAAGACATCTCAAACACCTTCATCTTTAGTAGCCCTCCATCTGAAAAACAATGCAGACCACCACATAGAACTTCTGAAATCACTCAATGTTCTAAAATTCATAAACAACAAAATTAAGCAATGGCCCATGAGAGTAATGAAATTTTGAAACATATAGACAAATACGGCACTAATTTACTCTTGAACAAAAAATAAGATGTAAAAAGTTCCATCGTTTACAATTTCGCCAATCAATCAGAGAAGCAGACGTCAGCGCCACCACACTGAACCAGTTCACCCGGGATTCCCCCAGGACAAAGCACCCCTACACCTGCACCTCCATCAATTTTGCAGTCACGTGTTCACAGCCCAGCAAACCATGTCGCTCCGTCATCGCCGCCGGGGTCACCCGCCGTAGGCCCAATTTCGTCTCGTAGTGCACGGCCCGCGTGAGTTCCGCGTGACATCCCGCGATACAAAATAAATGACCATTTGGGTGTGACTGTGTGTATAGGGTGTACATTTGTTTAACATAATGAACAATAGTGAAAATTACACTGATGATGGGACACCCCAGTCCCAAAATGTACATTTGTAAGAAGAAAACTACAGTAGGATCTACAGGCACCAAAAAGGTAACTTGTAATAACACAAGGTCCTACAACTGGGAAAATTAAGTATTTTAATACGTGACTACTCTTATTTACTTTGTCTGAAAGTTGTTTTTGTCGTCAATTCGGTTGAACTAATTTGTATATTGCACAGTAGACTGCATTTAGTCTGAGTCAAAGAAAACAACGCAGTTTAGTTGGAAAAACAATACGCGTTTTGTGTAAACGCGTATTCAAAATCATTTCGAATTTAAAATTCAAATAACTGTTTTAATTTATTTTATTGCCATTGAAACAAACACAAATTCTCAAAATATCTCTAAGAAAACATTTTAGACTTCTTAGAAGCGCAAATACAGAGCGTTAAGTAAACAAGCGATTAAAATGTATTTGAAGGGGAAAACATCTCGGCGACTAAAAGCACAAATCTTTTAGTAAAGTTGGCAAACTTTGATTCTTCTGTTTAATTAGTCTCGGCGGTTTCTGGGACAACTTTAAAAACTGAAACCAACTTTCTTGAAACCAATATTCATGACCAATATCAAGATGCACATGAATCCTTGTTATTGGAATGTTAAATAAGACCATTTAATATGTGCCTTATGATTATTAGTTTTGCTTTCTTACATTGAATTATTAAAACAATAGTTTACTTATAAACCACATAGTCTAGTAACGCTGTCTCCTACATCAAGTCAGTACCAGAGTACGAAGTCTTGTAATATACTTGTAATGGACTGATACCTTGACAATGACAAAGTGGTTAGAAGGATTACCTTGTTGTCGATGTAAGCTGCTTACACATTGTTGTATCTTCAATATGAAGACACACTCGTAATTCTTATTACACCAGATGATTATTCATTCAGTGTTACTTTTTAACATTATTTTAGTTATGAGACAGCGTCATGCTACCTCTATTAAAAATATCTTTTAATCTGAAATATAAAATTCAGTATTATAGTTTCGGCATTTACTGTCTGATTTTGGCTTTTTGGAAATTATTTTTAGTATTTGATAAAACTTGTCAGAACTACATAACTGAACTGGACGGATTTCAGCGGCTAACTAAATACGTATAATAGCTTTTATACCGGTCTTTATAGGATTTACGATTAAATCTTTTTGGTTTTAATAGAATAAAACAACACACCTTTTACAAAAATATCAACTATATTTAATACTGTTTTGAAATCAACTAGCATATAGAATATATTTAATTATCAGTAAAGTTCAGTAAGCTATAAACTAAAGATAATGATTATATTTATGTATAACATAACCTTTTACGTTAATTTACTGCAATTGACTGACTGCTAGCTATTTTCTTCATTGCATTCACCTAGTACTTAATTTAAATTGCAGTAAAAGTTTTAAACGCATAATATTAATTTCTAATTTTGTATGGATGTCAACGCCGATTTCAATGGTAAAAGACAACTCTATTAGATCTTTTGGCTATTTTCCTTACTTATTTGCTCTATTTTTCAATATTAGTCTAACTTGGTGAAGTTTATTGCTAGGTAGCTTAAACTACTGTTTGAATTTATTGTAATTCACTCTAAGATAATATAATAAACTATGAAATATAGTTTGTCTCATAAGTGTTAAAACGAAAAGAGAAGTAACTAAGTATCCTTGATGTATTATTTTCTTTACACAACAGGTTTCGGATATAATACTAACTTCCTCAGTGCTCTCATTAAGCTACTAAAGAAGTAACATGGAAGTTATGAAACAGATGTCAGAGACACCCAAAAATGAACAAATTTTTCAGGCTTTCCAATCTGTACACACTAGACGATGGTGATACCATCGTCTGAGTGTGTACTGAAAAACTTTCTAATTGATGCTCCCTGAAATCCGTCCAGTTCAGTTATGTATGTAGTACTGACAAGTTTTATCTGAGTGTGCATCTCCTATGCTTTATACGATTTTTCGATTTCCTGAACCATAATAAATCAAAGTTTATGTCCCGATATTTTTGTTTAGATATGATATTACAATAAGAGTACCTGCTTTCAAACACTTTTAATTTTAGAATTTATAACAATAAATCTTTAAATCTCCACTTCAGTAATTAAAGTCGACCTAGGTATAACACACAAATTAAAAGTATCATAAATCTATAATGTAACACTTTATTTGGTACGAGGCTTTTCGAAGACAATGCCTGTACAACTCGCTGTACAATAATAAGAAAGAGTAAGGTTATTTAAATAATTGAAAAAATAAAATTTACCTGGATTATCACTAAGATTAAGGCTTCCGGTTTACACCGTGTCGCAGTTGAAATATTATAAATACTGCTTAACGCTTTCACCTCACTGTGGAGAGTCATCATCAGTAGCTGGTTGACTGGCTGAGACGTTTAGCAGTATTTATATTTCAACTGTGACGCAGAGTAAACCGAAGCCTTAGATCTTAGTGATGACACCGGCCGTGAAACTTTAAGAGTTACCTGGAATATATTTATGTTGAATTAGTATTTTAGTATATTTAGTATTTCTTTTGAGTATATTTAGTATTTGAGTTATTAAAATCCGACAAAAACCCACTACAGACGTCAAATAAGTATAATCCTGTTGACAAAATATATACAATTAAGGCATTATTTCGCTTGTTCCATGGTTTCAAAGATATTTTGTGTGCATGCTAACAATAACAGATGTTTTGTGAAATAAGGTTTTTGGTTTACGTGTGTTGAGTGATATTACAAACTTGCAAGTGTAGAGGTCTTGTGTAGTTTATTGCAACCGCTGCCACAACACTTACACACTCTGTGAACATAACCGTTCACCTTTACATATGGTTGTGGCTTATAGCGTAGTGCTGTTTGTTCACTTTAACTCTACATTGCAAGTGTTTTTCTTCTTTACATTCTTTATAAATAGAAGGTTTATATACTAGAATTTTCTTCAAGAGCATTTTCTTTTTATACTCATCGGTTTTATTATATAAAAGCTAATAATTTCAGTATCTTTTGGTTGTTTTAGAAAGTCTTAAAAATTGGTTAATATATTGTTTGCTTACTGAACAAAAACAGATGTTTTGATAACTTTTCAGGTTGGTTTCTTTTTTAAACATTTATGAACCCCAACATTGATTTATATAATATCTCGTGTAAACATAAATAACACGTTATATGATTTATAATTTAAGGAATGTCTATTACTTACACTTAGACAGAGATACTATGTCATAACTACTAGTCAGTGATTGAAGAAACAAGGAAAGATTAGGCTCGAAAGAATTGCAAACACTCGTTATGTATCCAGGTGATTCGATAGACAAACAAGCTTTTAGCGTTACGTAATCAACCTCTCCCTGGCTTTGAAAGAAATTTTCTTACTTTTCATAAACTACTAATATTGATTTCAAGATGATCTGTTTTAATACTTTAACGCTTGACGCTTAAATCTTTCAATTTCACCGTTGGCATCTAAGACCATAATTAAACTATTTCCTTCCATATTTTTTGTACTATAGCATTACTGTTACAGTAATGTTTTACATAGTTATGTAAAATGTATTTCATGCCATTTCATCACCATTTCATTATATGAAAAATTATTCCCACGTTTTTTGGCTATACCATCCAAAGAACTCTGGAATCATGGGGTAAAAGAAAGTACGAGTATTATATGTATCACAATACACATAAGTTAAAAGCTTGGAAAATAGGTGGAAATAGGATTACTTACGAATAAAATAAATATATGTTGGAATGACGACTAGTTAATTGAAATGGTTCAAAGCCTTACACAGTATTTACTTTTTAATTTTAAAAACGATTTATAAACATAAACAACCCAATAGTGTGCCGAAGAGAAATACACGAATATGGTCCAAAATATCGTCAGTGAAATATAATCTTTATTAAGGATCACGAAATTCTTATAATTGTAGTCTTAAATTGAAATCGTTTTAACTTAAATATCTTTAGCGTCCCAATGGTAACCCTAAGAATAAGAATGTATTTATTTGCTTGATTATTTACATTATACACATATGTAAATCAGACAATTTAAATTCAAAAATAAACAATGAAATCTTCTACCTGCCAGGGCTGAATCTTACGTACGGTAATACTCTTAAGTATTAGTATTATTTAGTATATTACCGTACAACTCTTAAGTACGGTAATAGCGTGGCATTTAACTTAAATGTGGCTCAAACTAAGTCAAGCTGTTTCAGATTGCCAAGCTAGACGGTAAATTGTTTTACTTGGTTGAATAAACATCAAAGACACGTCTTGTTTTAAGGACATGTAATTTTCATAACCTTCTGAACTGTGTACAAAGTTAATGCATATTTTACTGTTTTCAAAACTGTTCACAAAACTCTTACCTGACCAGTTGCAATTCCAAGTAAACTACCGATTAGTTTTGAACTATTTGTTAAAAAAAGTTATTCTCGACTATGATGAATAGTAAATTAATGCTTTCGAAAAATACATAGCACACAATAAAAACGTGTTCCTTTACATCAAGCTATTAAAGGCAAGTGTTTAGTTTTCTATTATAGTAAAATGGCTGTCTATTATTTACATAAAGACGGAGGTGATGCACAAGTTTGTTAATTTTCAAACTAACATCACAATTGGAAAGCTTTTTAACGAATATTTTATTCCCTGAACTATGGGATTTAGCTATAAATTTTTAAATAATTATTTGATTTTGTGTTTTTTTAAGTTTGGTGTAATTTTAATAAATTTCATTCGTACTTCACAGTAAACCAAGTTCAAAAGAAGATATCTACGGGTTTGTATACTATAATTATCTCCTTTAAGGTTAATTTCATTACGAAGTAAACTTGAAAGTAAATACTATAATAGTGAAATTTATAATTGGTTGTCACGGTTTTCATTGTACTGTTACAGTAGACTTTTGATGCGTTGAATTGTGTTTATTTGTTCTTAATATATATTGTTATACTATGGTTGTATAATTGATTCTTATAAGATAAGTATTATTTGTAAAAGAACAACTTGTCTTTATTCATAAAAGTGTACAACCGTTTAAAATAAGCCAATTACCAATAATACTATAGATATAATTACATTCATAATGGGAAGGCCGACTCCAAATATAGAACTTAACTTGTTATTTCATGACACTCTTTGCATATCAAATAAAAAAATCCCTGTCCTAAAAAGATTTGTAACTTAAATGTCGTTACTCTTTTACAATCACTATATTACGAGTATAATTGTACAGTTTTTCACATGACAATTAAACTGTACAAAAATAAATTTTATATATAAATTTAATATGTATTTAAACTGTCTTTTTTCAATCTTTTATTACTACAAGCTAGTGCGATTTCCTTCTTTGCACTTCGAAGAGTATATTTTCCTTCAAAGGCAATATATATCTTCAAGCTTGAGTTGCTGTGAATATTTACCAAGGCTTACCTTCGGAAGTGTATTCAAGAGAAATGTTTTATCTTCTCAAAGGAGGTGGAACTTTTCAGATTCACTACACTTCAAATGTCTTATATACTTATTTAAATGTAAACGCTTTTGTGGTTTGACAAACTAAATACTTTAAAAGTTATAGAAATAAAACAAAACCCAAGTACTTATAATAATTTAAATTGCGAGGCCTTTCAATAGCAAGGCTATCATCTTCGGGCAACATAATAGTTTTAAATTGTAAATAAATAAATAAACTAACTATTCCAGTTTGTCTATTTACAAATTAAAATTATTATTTGTTTCAAACTATTTTATTATATGTATATAATTATTTTATTTTTACTTTTATTTTCTCTTCTGTGCAACTTATGATGACTATCACAGCAAAGTCGAAACGTTTTGTGTTAATTAAATACTATTTTCATTTTGGTTAGTCTAAAAGTTTTTATTTCAAATACCAATGTATTGAGAAGATCATGTAGTGCAAAGAAGCTAAGTTTATTCCTTAAAAAATCATATCACTAAAGTTCAAACAAGGTGTGTTGTGTTCCCTCGTTATCTACCTAATTACGCACTCCTGTTGTTGGTTAATGTTGAACGTGATGATTTAACCACCAACAGCTCGCCATGTCTGCACAATATTGTGGTACATCACCAACACACGTGTTGAACCATATAGGTATTTTAGAATTCGTGAGGTTTGTTCCTCCTGGCTCCTGTTTCAATGGAACTGGACACTTATGTGACAACTCAGTTCGCTGTAGTACAGTGACAGCTGCAATCTGCTGTCTGTTTGTACCTGATGAGACAAACAACGTCGAAACAGCTCTCCAGCTCAGCGTCTTTGCTAGCGCAAGCTTTTGCAAGGTCAAGCAGACTGCATAGCACTGTGATTGATGACAGTCTCAGTAGCGTAGAACGCTAGATACTCGTACTTTATCAATTTTAAAGTAATTAAGGTTACATGTAGGTATAATAATTTGTTTCCTTTTTGACGTTAGACAAACTTTAGAGTTGGAGATATTCTTGCGTCTGGATGGCTATTTTACATAGTAAATATACATGAAAAACACGCTTTGGGATGACAATATGCAGGTGGAAAGTATCCTTAAACATAACACAGAACATTATGAAATGTTTCAGCTCAATTGTATCACTAAAACTGATAATAAAACTGAAGCTTAACCTATTTTTAGTCACATTTCTGTCCTCTTCTACCGGTTGGTGTCGAGGTCAGAAGGTGCTTCCACAACTTCTGATCTGTGGTAAGAGGCAGGGCTTCTCACAATGAGTTGCCTCCCTCCCGAAGAGCGTATTCCACTACTTCCTTCCATTTTCTTCTCGGTCTTCCTCTCTTACACTTTCTTCCGACTTCTTAAACAAATTTACGTTTTGAATTTCGACCTTGATTATACAAATAATTGTGCACAATTTTGAGTTTTTACCTCATTAACCTCGGAGATCAAAATCATTTAGTGAAAAACACAGAGAGACGGAAAATTAAGCGAAATAGGACTATGTGTACGGGAAATGTTTTGTTTATTTTGAGAAATCATCTGGTGAAGTTTGATCCCGCAATTACTGGGCACCCTGTATAGTATTGTTTATACTCTTTGAGCAATGTATCGGTAAGACCCGATGTTCAAAATGCATAACGTTGGACTTTTCTCAATTTTAAACGACCTCGGCGATGTATTCTGATCAATGTTTCGTAAAGGTTAAGCGAAAGTAAGTTGAGTGGATAACAGCAATTTCTAAGTATTTTTATTTGGCCAGAAAGTATTCAAGACAACCAGTTCTTACCCCTACTGTCAGTTAGAAACTCAAAGGTAACGAGCAAATTACGACCCCGTGTATTTACAAGCTGAGAAATACCGTATATAATGCTCAACAGAGCGAGAAATTGTAAACAAACAAAGCTGAGATCTGACTGTACATCAAAGCTATGTCAAGTTGGAGTGACACGTGGAATGCCTTTTCTTTAATTTAATGAAATACAACATTTCAATTCAACATTCACAAATAAATGTGCCTTTATTTTATTATTTTAGGTTGAGAATTTACTTATACAGTTAAAACATATTAGTTTCTGTCTTAGTTATAATTTAAGTGGTAGTGAGCTTTGAGGTGGATTTAGGTGTGTAAGCCCAAGGTTAAAAGCGGAATTACCTTCACCCAAATAAAAGCAAATGAGAACATTTTTGACGTGTTTAAAACCACGCCAGGTAAGGGTAACCTGTAGAAAGTATATACATTATTTGAAGCGATATTATCTATTTAATTATTGAAACATCTAAAGGTCTAGAAGTTTTCCTAATAACACTTGTTTTTAAATCTATAACAAATAAAACATTATAAACCAACTTATTAACAATTCATGAAATTACACAGTATTTAGAGAACTTTGTATTACCTTCAACGAATATTGAATTTAGTATTGTTATTGCCTGCGTCCGTGGTTTAGTGAGTACAGTCAAGGCTTGCACAACTGGGTTGCGGGGGTTGGACCGTTTGGTTGGTTGCGCAAAGCAGGCACAAGGAGTTTGGACCGCTTGGTTGGTTAGCGCAAAGAAGCGCAGGTGAGGGTATGGACCACTTTTAAAAAGCGTTTTGTGATCTCCCGCACACCTATTAAGTTTCTCACTAAAGACACACAAATAAACAGAAGAATAAACATGTTCACAATGTGTACGGCAACATTTTAAATTTATTTGCAAACATACGAGTATATATTGCAAATACCAGAGCGAATAACGGGTACACGTGAGTAATGAGTGTGGTGTGTTGGCCAAACCACCAACTATTTACTCATAGTGTCTGTGGTGAACAGCAGTTTTGTGGTTAACCAATGTTCACCACCTTCCATTGAGAGAACCCTAGCCTGTGTCATTGCAGTATATAAAAAGAATCACTGTATGTGATTAAATTGTATAGGATTTTTGTATTTTAGTATTAATGTTGAAGGATTATAAGTTTTTAAAAGTCGATTGAGCAAAATCACAAAACAACTAAATTTAATCCTTATCTGATTCGGAATGACAAATTTTTTGGGAATAAAGATCTTCTCTTCAAGATAGCGCGTATGTATTTAAAAACTAGTAGTTGGCTATTACTGAAAATGCTGACGCAATGATGTGGTACCTATATCAAATCTTTTATTCGAAAAAGAAATTATATTTCCTTTACGTACAGTACATATTTTTTCCTTAAAGTAACATTTTCAGGAAGCCAAATTAAACATCCTTAAAAGGTCGTACCGCACAGACCTTTGTTCCTTCCGTTTCTCGAAAACTTTACGAGCGTCAGTTCGTTACTTACTGCCAGTCAGCTCTTTGAAGTCAACAAATGAACAGCTTGGTGATTTAAACACATAAGTAATTTTAAGTATTAAAAACAATAAACTCCATAAATAAAAAAAATCAATTATATAAAATTAGTGAAAATTACAGATATACTTTATTCTTATTTTCTTTTCTATAGACAAGAAAGAGTTGATAATGGCTGCGTTTCCCTTTTGGATTACTATAAGGATCCTTTGTACCTAGTAAGATGCCGACCTCATTATTGTTGTCAGTTTTATTATCTTTAAAAACTGAAAAATGTCTTGTGCTTGAATTGGCTGGCTGCCCATTAAAATATAATAATTATGATTTAAATATAATATAAATGATTTCAAAGTGAGTTAAATGACGAGTATTAGATTAATAACGACAATTTGGTTTTGCAAGTATTTAAAATAATTGTACACAGGGTGAATTTTTAATGTTTCCCCTCAAACATTACTTTGAAAAGAAAAACTTTGGGGAACGTTGTTATAAGCTTCTTACGTTTGTTTTAACGTACTTTGCGTCACCCACCCCTACCAAAAAACCGGGGGGTTATAGTTTACAAGACTCTTAAGAGTTATTCAAATACCTAGCATAGTAAATACTAAATAGGTTTAAACCAATAAAGTGGAAGAACGCACGCTTAGGATAAACGTCTATTAGAAAAGATACTTTCGACCCGTTTTGCAACAGAGCGAGACGTAATTTCACTTTCTCTTCCTTCCAGCTTCGATTTTCACTTCCGGGAAATTGTCATTTACGAAGGTTTTCTTCAATCTCTTTCCCAATAGATAGTAGAATCGTACTTTAAATGTAAAGGTTAACGTTGTTATCATCTGCCATTCCATTGACTCACAAACATCCCTTTTAAAGTTAAAGGTGTTTTTACCATCGAAATAACTTTTTTCAGAACTGAATGCAAGTGAAAAATCTTAAAGACAGCTTCTGCTTGAAAACAGAGATAATGAAGTTTTCACTTAAGACAATGTAATCAGTTAAAGTGTAAAGTTACATATTTCTTGGGCTTAAAGTTGAACTTTGCACCTATTTTTCTCTAACGATATAAAAAGTAACTCGTACTAAAAGATACAATATAAAGAACAGTGTTTACGATACATTTTTTTGTTAGAGCTTGGCTACAAAAACCAAGTTTGAATAATTGTATAACTTGTATTATTTTAGTTTTTTAGTAAATTAAACTGAAATATCCACGGTTCCTTCCTTTTTGTGATTTTAGCGTAGAAACGAGGATTTTTTTTCTCAGTGATGTATATAAGCTACACGAAAGCGTTTCAAGCAATAAACTACAGTCAAACATGCGACTTCTGGTGTTGATTTTCAATTTGCAGATACCGCGCAGAAACTCTTCGTTAAATTGTTCATTGTTTTCAAATATGTCACCAGTGAAAGTAACTTCCCTAAAAAAGATCGTTTTCTGTTTTGGGCCAACATTAAAAACACAACAGTAAGAAATAAATTTATATCTTTATACATCTCTCCTTCACAGGAGTTATGAAATAAATATATAACTTTACTTACTTGAATAATATAATTTATACATATGAATACTTACATAACTATATCGTAAGCAGTTAAGAGTACGCTAAGTTACATGTGCAAACCCGTGTTTAAAAGAAACTTCAATATGTTAGTTTTACAGTGTGTTCAAAACAATTTCATGTAAGAATAGATGAAATTTAATCGACACTGAACCTTTTGACTTCCAAACGCAAGCGGGATTCACTATGCGATGAGTTCTAACGGTGAACTTGGTAATAAAGGTTGGTAGGTAAAAACTTAATCTAGGACTACAATGAAAGTAATTAAAAAAAAAAGTTATACAGTATTTAGTTATATGTTTTTATTAAAGCGTCCAGGGAATTGTCTTTATATATATTTTGAACAATCGTTAATCGATTTAAATTAATTTTCTCGACATATTTTAGCTTTTAGGAATAAAATGTAGTTTAAGATAAAACAAAAGATTATACCGTAACTCACGAAAGACCAACAGTTATAATGAACGGTTTTGAAGGTGTTTTATGCTACATGCCATATAAATAAATTAAAAGTAAGAATGAAAAGAAAGATTTAATCCATGGATAGGATGTTATATGAATACAAACAAATAAAAGAACAAATTAACAAAACAGCCAAAGACCTAGGAAAACAACGCTATTCTTTACATATTTCTTCCATCATGTAGTCGTGTGTGGAGTAGGAGCCTTCTTCAAACGATACTTTTTAATTTGATCTGGAAAATGGACGACTCTTCTTGCTCCTAGTTACCTGGAAGTACTGGAATAGGGGTTTGTTATCCACTTTCAGTAGGTTTTGTTAAAAAAAAACATAAAAAGTTGCTATAATGACATTTATTCACATTTACCAACAAACGATTGTTTTATGCAATTCGATATTACATAAACTTTAAACGTAAGGTTTACTATTTAAACCTCATAAGTATGCGCCATTAGAACCTTGGATAATAAATTTGGCACTGTGACTGTACCTTTGCTGAATGTTTCTTTGCATGGTTGTTTTTTCTAGGAGTTTCATAGGATTTATTCTTAATGTTTAATCTATATTATGTTAGGTTTGGCCATGTTCTAACTCGGCTTCCCTAAGATAGTTAAAGATGTCTAGTTGTTATAGATGGTAATAAGGTATAGGATGCTTACATACACAACAAAAACGCAACAAATGCATAACAAACATGAACAATAAACTTTATTTATTATATAAGATATTTTATAAACAAGTAAAATATATATGTTACAGTTTAAATTTATAAGTCATTAATTTGATAAACAATTTGCTAAGTGTTAAGTGTTTTTTAACCATCGAGTATGTTTTGTCAAAGTATGTTTTGATTGCTTTAATCCTACTAACAAACCAGCTCGTTGGGAACTTGTTTACAAATGTTAGGCCAGCATGTGCGAACATGCATTTGCAATATATCACTAACACGTAACGTTGTACGTGATAGACTTATGTGTTATGAATATAAACATACTATATAGTCAAGTTTAATGAATTTTATATTGATGATGCCTTGACCAACAGAAAGCGCTCTAAAATTAAATTATAGAACTTTTTAAAATGAATAATTATTTAAATCAAAAACTTCATCAAGTATTCAACGAAGACAAACTGAAAGTTGAGGAGAAAAATATAGATAAAACAATTACTCATGTGTAATGTTTCTTAGTATGAGACTAGCAAACAACATGGGTAGACGTAATTTTTAGCAGTTTTGTTTCAGCGCTTCTGAATTGAAACATAACTGTTTACACAAATGTATTATTCCATATAAAAACCTTGTGAAAGCTCACACCTGCAATAGTATCAATGTTTATATCTTCAAATACGAGTATCGGATATAGATATTCTTACAGTAATCAATGGTTGCAATGGTTTTATTTAGTTAAATACGACCGGAAGAAGATAAGTTTCAATCATAACGACAAGAAATCAAAATAAACAATCACTGATTCCACAAAATGGTTAAATAATAAACTGCTGTAAATGATAAGTGACGTTTATTTCCCAGGTTGTTATGTATTTGTTATATTGTTTTTATTTACATGCATTATAATCATTACCTTATTAACATCTTTAACAACTTTGACACTTCTTAAGGAGCGGTATTAGGCATTATCTGAACATGGCCAAACCTAAAGTATAGTTTAAAGAATAATCCTATAAAACTAACCTAGAAAACACAACAACTTGCAAGACACATTCAGCAAAGGTAGTTACACAACTTGCCTTACAGTCACAGCCAATTTGGTTGGCAAGGTTAATGCTTATGCTTACGATTATATATTAACCTTACATTATACAGTTTATGTATTATCGAATTACATAACAATTGTTGTAAATGTGATTAAAAGTTGTCACTTGTTTAGGTTTTTAGAAACCTGAGAGTGGATAATTAACCCCTATTCGTTTTCCAGATAACTTGGAGCAAGAAGTGTATCCATTTCCGTGATCAACAACGCATCTCAGAAGCTACTACTCCGAACACGACTACATGATGGAAGAAATATGTACAGAATAGCGTTGTTTACTAGGTCTTTGTCTGTTTTGTTGATTTGTTCTTTGTTAATTGTTTGTATTCCTATACATCTTGTATGCCATGGATTTCATCTTTCTTTCTTTCTCACTTTTGATCTATAAGGCGTGTATAGTATATAACACCTTCAAAACAGTTCATCTAACTGTTGGTCCTTTCGTGAGGATTATATTATATATATATATATATATATATATATATATATATCGACACTCATAGATTTTTATAAAAATATAACTAAATGGATTTTTTTTACTCACCTTACACAGAGTCCTAAAATCAAGTTTACCTACCTACCGTTTTACCAAGTTCACCGTTAGAACTCATCGCATAGTGAATCCCGCTTGCATTTAATAGTACCAAGGTTCAATGTTGGTTAAATTTCTCATCTATTTTATGAACTGTTTTGAACACTGTAAAACTACAGTAACATACTGAAGTGTCTTTTAAACACGGGTTTAAACATGTAACTTACTGTAAACTGCTTACGATATTATTATGTAAGTATTCATGTGTATAAATTATATTATTCAAGTAAGTAAAGTTATATATTTCTTTCATAACTCCTGTGAAGGAGAGATCTACCTATAAAGATATAAATTCATTTACTTTTGTGTTTTAATGTTGGCCCAAAACAAAACCTTTTTAGGGAAGTTACTTTCACTGGTGACATTATTTAAAACAATCAACGATTTAACAAACAGTTTCTGCGCAGTATCTGCAAATTGAACATCAACACTAGAAGAAGCATGTTTGACTATAGTTGTTTTGCTTAAAACGCTTTCGTGTAGCTTATATACATTACTACGACGAAAATAAAATCCTCGTTTTCTACGCTAAAGTAAAAAGGACCACGGATATCTTAGTTTCATTTACTTTTATAATTAAAATATTACAAGCTACACAACTGGGTTTTGTAGCCAAGCTCTAACAAATAAATCTGTTGTGAAACACTGTTCTTACCTGTTATCTTTTTACTATATGTCGATAATCAGTCGATGAAACATCTTCAAGTGCGAACTGAAATCAATGTATTCCTTCAATAAATAGTATGAATGTATAAAACCATGGTCCAGTAGAAAAGTCTATTACGTTTCTATTTTATGCTCAAGACCCTACGTATTTCTTTGTTTATGCAACATTTAATTTTTATGAACTTAGCTGTCATCTTTAAGGCACAATCGACAATCGCCACGGAACGTAATGATAGGACTGGTTTTAAACCAGCAAATAATATGTCAGATGTTATATGTTTGAGGTTAGCCCAGTAAACATGTTTACCAGTTGTGTTGTCGAATTATAATATAAAACGTAGCAAGATCCTGTTATCTTGCTCTTTCAATTATTTTCATTGCATAATTTTGAATTATGAAAAGCGATTCTGCTCTCAGGGAGTTTTCCATATTGAGCAATATTGAAGCTAAATATTAGAGAATGCACGTAGCCAAAATAAACGGAAATTAAAACGCTATCGTCTACTATACTGTACATCGTAAACTCCTCAACCAAAAAACAGCTGACCTGAGTTCTGGGTAAAATGTTTGTCACATGATCCTGCCAGCTCAGTTTACTGTAATAAATAAACCTAAAAGCCTACAGCTATTTACTAAAGGTACTAACTTATTGTTAAGACTACCACTAAAATTAAAGTCTACAAAACAACTTTTAGATATTCTAAACTTTCTTACTGGTTTTATTTAGATTTAGAACAAGTTTATGAAACAAAGTAATTGTTAAGTTTTAAAAGCGCTTGGTTGGACTTGTGAACTAAAAGTCTCGTTTTTCAGTAAGTAGTAGATTTGTGTCATCCACGTAAAAGTGCAATGGGTGGATAAAGAATAATAAGAAGATCGTTAATATAAATTAAAATAGAAGTGTTCTCAAAATTGTTCCCTAAGGAACACCGTTATTGATTTGTTTCCATTTGGAAGAAAGCTCTTTCATACCTACAATTACAAAAACTGCTTGGTTTCTAATCGATAAATAGGGCCGAACAGTTTAAGTGCAGAGCCTCGTATGCAAAGTGTTCTAGTTTATCTAGCAAAATAGTGTGGTCTACAAGATCAAGGCTTTGGATTGATCTGAAAAATTCCAGTACCTTCAATGTTAGACAAGTGCTTTTCTTATTTCTTGTGTAAAATCAAAGTTGCCAAACATATAGTTATATTTTCAGAAACCAAATATATACAGAGTGTTTGGTAAAAGTGTTCAATAATTTATTATGTTGTGTACACATTAAAATAAACAAAAGTTCCTATAAACATGGTTCCTGAAATTCTTGCGTTACCCAGTAGCCGCCATTTTGTATTTTTTTACTTAAAATTTATATCTCCAGAACAGTTTGACCGATTGCACAAACTTAGTATGCTGTTTATGTGTCTAAGGTAAATTTAAGACAAAATAATTATTTCATAAAACCTTACAGAAACAAAATGGCGGCAATTTAAATTTTCAAACTAAAATACCATGAAAATGGCGCATAATACAAAAATATAAGAATAAAAGTTTGTATTTTTAATTTTACATAAAGGTACAAACTCATTTTTCCAATTTTACAATAATACTTTCACTTTTGCGTCCTTTACAACTGGTACATTACCAGTTGATCTTTGATATTCACCTCTTAGGTTACAAGTCGCACCTGTCAAACAGGTGAATAATATTACAGTCAGCTGATCCAAAGTGAGAACCATTACCGCATTAGGTTTAAAACAGCTGTTTTCAATTTTAATTGTTACCAGCTGATAGCTAAAGAAAGAGTTAATATTCACCATAAAATTGTTTTACGCTTTCTTGATTGATTTACGTTATTGTGACTTTTTGTTAAAATGGTTTATTATACGATTTTAGAATATTTCCCTCAGATCGATTGTTCTCAACAAGCTGGTTTCCTTGGTTTTCTAGTTTATCTAGCAAAATAGCGTGGTCTACAAGATCAAAGGCTTTGGATGGATCTGAAAAATTCCAACCACCTTCAATTTTGAATCAAGTGCTTTTCTTATTTCTTGTGTAAAATCAAAAGTTGCTGAGCATATGGTTATATTTTTCTGGAAACCACATATATACATATATTTATTATTTTACTGTTTTTTAAGAATTTATTATTTTGTACAATATATTATTGATTTTGGGCCTTACTGTATTAATTTTTAATCTATAAGGCATGGTATGCCAACACCTTCAAAAAACAGTTCTCAACTGTTGCTTTCGTGAGTTATATTATTTTGGTTTAACCTTAAACTACAGTAATATCCTTTAAAAAGTTAAACAACGTTTGTAAATATGTCGAGAAAGGTTTTTGAATCGATAAACAATTGTTCAAAATATATATATATACTTATAGTCTATATTATAATATTTAAATATAACTTTATTTACAAATATTTTAAAATGTTTTATATTTAACATAATTTTTAATAAACATATATTATATATATTTATAATATAAATATGTAACAACAATGTATATATTATATTGTTTATATTGAGTTAAGAAAAGCCGCTGCCGAAATATACTTGTCTTTTAAGCACGTTTTAAAAGTTTTGTTTTTATCTCTTAAGATCGAACGACCAGTTTTTATGTATTTTAATATATATATATATATATATAATATATTTGAAGACAAAAATATTTAGACCGAACCGGATTTGAATGAGGTCTCTCCTGCTTATGAAGGTTATACTCACCACTACACCATCGGCCCAACTATTTCTGCCTTCAAATTAAATTGCAAATCTGAATGTTTATCGCGAAACGCATGTGACTGTCAAATAGTGACTTTAAATCAACAAGCTTACACAAACATAAATTTAAATACTGAAATGACTTATTATAGATCTTAATTTGTATAAGCTTTTAAATTGCTTTATTTAAGATCTATATATATTTATAGAGTTGACAATTCTATGCCGAAAATACTGGGCACTTTTAAAAGTTTTTCTGTGTTCTATAATAGTCAGTCCGAACGACAACTTTGTTTTTAATATATGTATATATATATTTAGCGTTTATACAAATTAAGATCTATAATAGTCATTTGACACAGTATTTAATTCTGTTTGTAATATTTCCATCTTGTTGATTTAAAGTCACTATTTGACAATCACATGTTTCAGTAAACATTCAGATTTAAATACTGTTGAAGGCGAAATAGTTGGGCCGGATGGTGGTATTTGCCCGTATCCAGTTCGGTTTAAATATTTTTGTCTTCAAATTTATTCAGTAATAAATTATTTCATTTGGCGTTTATACAAATTAAGATCTATATATATATGCATATATATATCGATACATATGGATATTTTTTAAAAAATATGTAAATAGAACTTTTACCTTACAGAAGTCCTAAAATCAGTTATTACCTACCGTTTTACCAGTTCACCGTTAGAAATCATCGCGTAGTGAATCCCGCTTGCATTTAATGGTACAAAAGGTTCAATGTTGGTTAAATTCACCATCTACTTGTTACGTGAGACTGTTTTGAACGCACTATAAAACTACGGTAACATACTGAGTGTGTCTTTTAAACACGGGTTTAAACATATAACTTACAGTAAACTGCAACGCTATTATTATGTGCCATTCCATTGACTCACAAACATCCTTTTTAAAGTTAAAGGTGTTTTTACCATCGAAATAACTTTTTCAGAACTGAATGCAAGTGAAAAATCTTAAAGACAGCTTCTGCTTGAAAACAGAGATAATGAAGTTTTCACTTAAGACAATGTAATCAGTTAAAGTGTAAAGTTACATGTTTCTTGGGCTTAAAGTTGAACTTTGCACCTATTTTTCTCTAACGATATAAAAGAAAAAAATATATACTCGTACTAAAAAGATACAATATAAAGAACAGTGTTTACGATACATTTTTTTGTTAGAGCTTGGCTAAAACCAAGTTTGAATAATTGTATAACTTGTATTATTTTAGTTTTTTAGTAAATTAAACTGAAATATCCACGGTTCCTTCCTTTTTGTGATTTTAGCGTAGAAACGAGGATTTTTTTTCTCAGTGATGTATATAAGCTACACGAAAGCGTTTCAAGCAATAAACTACAGTCAAACATGCGACTTCTGGTGTTGATTTTCAATTTGCAGATACCGCGCAGAAACTCTTCGTTAAATTGTTCATTGTTTTCAAATATGTCACCAGTGAAAGTAACTTCCCTAAAAAGATCGTTTTCTGTTTTGGGCCAACATTAAAAACACAACAGTAAGAAAAAATTTATATCTTTATAGAGATCTCTCCTTCACAGGAGTTATGAAAAGAAATATATATAACTACTTACTTGAATAAAGATTTATACTATATGAATACTTACATAATAATATCATAAACAGTTTAGAGTACGCTAAGTTAGTGATTCGATGAGTTCTAACGGTGAACTTGGTAATAAGGTTGGTAGGTAAACTTTATTCTAGGACTACTGTGAAAGTAAGTAAAAAAGTTATATTTAGTTATATTTTTTATTAAAAAGTCCAAGGGTGTCGTTATATATATTTTGAACAATCGTTAATCGATTCAAATTAATTTTCTCGACATATTTTAGCTTTTTTAAGGAATATGTAGTTTAAGATAAAACAAAAGATTATACCGTAACTCACGAAAGGACCAACAGTTATCATGAACGGTTTTTGAAGGTGTTTTATGCTACACGTCTTATAGATCAATTAAAAGTAAGAATGAAAGAAAGATTTAATCCATGGATAGGATGTATAGGAATACATACAAATAAAAAAGAACAAATCAACAAAACAGCCAAAAGACCTAGGAAAACAACGCTATTCTTTACATATTTCTTCCATCATGTAGTCATGTGTGGAGTAGAAGACCTTCTTCAAGCGATACTTTTTAATTTGATCCGGAAAATGGACGACACTTCTTGCTCCTAGTTATCTGGAAGTACTGGAATAGGGGTTTAATTATCCACTTTCAGTAGGTTTTGTTAAAAAATAAAGTTGCTATAATGACAACGTTTATCACATTTACCAACAATCGATTTTTTATGCAATCGATATTACAGGCTAAACTGTATACGTAAGGTTTACTATTTAAACCTCATAAGTATGCGCCATTAGAACCTTGGATAACCAAATTTGCACTGTGACTGTAAGTGTTGTGTTAAAGGTAAAAGGTAAAGCTTCATTCTATTTAACGAGGCGAAGTTAGGACTACAAAGTCCTCTACCACTTAACCTCGACCTTTACCTATGACCGTTTAGTCACATTACAAATTAAAGTGGTGACTGCGGGGATCTAACCCACGCTACCGAAGGATGAGCTTGAATCGCATGCGATACCATTCCACCACGGATCTGCTATTGTTACTACCTTTGCTGAATGTTTCTTTGCGTTGTTTTGTTTTCTAGGCTAGTTTCATAGGATTTATTCTTAATGTTTAAGCTATATTCTTATGTTAGGTTTGGCCATGTTCAGAGAATGCCTAATACTCGGCTTCCTAAGATAGTTAAAGATGTCTAAGTTGTTATAGATGGTAATAAGGTATAGGATGCTCATATACACAATAAGATAACAAAAACATAACAAACATTAAAATAAACTTTATTTATTATATAAGATATTTTATAAACAAGTAAAATATATTTGTTACAGTTTAATTTATAAATAATTAATTTGATAAACAATTTGCTAAGAGTTAAGTTAAGTTATTGTAGCCTGTAAGTAGACCTTATGATTATTGTATCATGTTACAATTAAGTATAACAGTAACTAATATTTAGCTAACTAGTTATTAAGAGTTGTTTTTAACCATCGAGTATGTTTTGTCAAAGTATGTTTTGATTGCTTTAATCCTACTAACAAACCAGCTCGTTGGGAACTTGTTTACAAATGTTAGGCCAGCATATGCGAACATGCATTTGCAATATATCACTAACACGTAACGTTGTACATGCTTAGGCTTATGTGTTATGAATATAAACATACTATATAGTCAAGTGTAATACTGAATTTTATATTGATGATGCCTTGACCAACGAAAGCGCTCTTAAAATTATATTATATGAAACTTTTTAAAAATGAATAATTATTTAAATCCAAAAAATTTCATCAAGTATTTAACGAAGAAAATTCTAAACTGAAATTTAAGTTGAAAGAAAAAATACAGATCAAAACAATAATACTCGTATGTGTAATGGTGCCTTCTTAGTATTAGACTAGAAACAACATGAGTAGACGTAATGCTTTTAGCAGTTTTGTTTCAGCGCTTCTGAATTGAAACATAACGGTTTACACAAATGTATTATTCCATATAAAAACCTTGTACCAAAGCTCACACCTGCAATAGTATCAATGTTTATATCTTCAAATACGAGTATCATCGATATAGATATTCCGTTACAGTAATCAATAGTTGTGGCAATGGTTTTATTTAGTTTAAATACGACCGGAAGATAAAAGTTTCAATCATAAGGACAAGAAATCAAAATAAACATTCACTGATTCCACAAAATGGTTAAATAATAAACTGTACTGTATATGATAAATGACGTTTATTTCCCAGGTTTGTTATGTATTTGTTATATTGTTTTGTATACAGTATAAGCACCCTATACCTTATTAACATCTTAAACAACTTTGACATCATTAACTATCTTAGAAGCCGAATATCAGGCATTTCTGAACATGGCCATTAACATATATATAGCTTAAACATTAAGAATAAATCCTATAAAACTAGCCTAGAAAACACAACAACGCAAAGACACATTCAGCAAAGGTAGTAACACAACATCCCACAGTCACAGTGCCAAATTTGGTTATCCAAGGTTCTAATGGCGCATACTTACAAGTTATATATATAAAACCTTACGTATACAGTTTATGTAATATCGAATACATAAAACAATTGTTTGTTGGTAAATGTGATTAAAAATTGTCACAATAGCAACTTGTTTTGGTATTTTTAGAAAACCTACTGAGAGTGGATAATTAACCCCTATTCCAGTACTTCCAGATAACTTGGAGCAAGAGGTGTCGTCCATTTTCCGGATCAAATTAAAACGCATCTCTTGAAGAAGGTCTTCTACTCCGAACACGACTACATGATGGAAGAAATATGTAAAGAATAGCGTTGTTTTCCCAGGTCTTTGTCTGTTTTGTTGATTTGTTCTTTGTTATTTGTTTGTATTCCTATACATCTTGTATGCCATGGATTTAATCTTTCTTTCTTTCTTACTTTTAATCTATAAGGCGTGTAGTATATAACACCTTCAAAAACAGTTCATCATAACTGTTGGTCCTTTCGTGAGTTATATTATTTTGGTTTAACCTTAAACTACATTATCCTTTAAAAAGCTAAACTAACGGTTGTAAATATGTCGAGAAAAGTTATTTATATCGATAAACGATTGTTCAAAATATATATATTGACACCCATGGATCTTTAATAAAAAATATAACTAAATATAACTTTTTTTCTCACCTTACACAGAAGTCCTAAAATCAAGTTTTACCTACCTACCGTTTTACCAAGTTCACCGTTAGAACTCATCGCATAGTGAATCCCGCTTGCATTTAATAGTACAAAAGGTTCAATGTTGGTTAAATTCCTCATCTATTTTACATGAACTGTTTTGAACGCACTGTAAAACTACGAGTAACATACTGAAGTGTCTTTTAAACACGGGTTTAAACATATAACTTACTGTAAACTGCTATTATTATGTAAGTATTCATGTGTATAAATTATATTAATACAAAATCATTGATAATACCACAGCAAACTCTCCTTTACAATATTTCACATTGTTCTTAAATACTAAATTCTGACGTACGTACTAGGTACTTTTAAAACCAGAAACTTTCTTCTTTAGCAATTTTCCTAGCAGTTTGATTTTGTTTAGGTACTTGATACATACCTATATAATGTTTTTGCTGCAACTTTTTTTTGTAAATAGATCTGCCACCGTTTAAGTATTCAGTAAATTGTTCAGTAATGACCTGTTTTTTTTTAATACAGTGTAAATATTTTAATTCTTCAGACAAAACTTTAATTCGGCTGTTATCCAGTTATCTGCTTCTTTTTTTTCAAAATTTTACCAAAGAAACATTATTAAGAGTGGAAACAAAATTATTATTAAATTTATTGAAAACCAAATTTGGGTCGTCATTAGAATTAACACAATTTTCTGAGAGTAAAAAGTTAATTGTTTGAGCGTTTGAATAATTATTAAATTATCTTCTTTTAACTAATTTAAATCTTTTACTACCCGTTTTTATTCAAAATTCTCATTTCTAAGATTTGGTCAAAATGATCTGATAAACCGGTGGCAAACACGTAACCGTTTAAAGATTCTTCAGGAATATTGAAAATAATCTATTAATTTTTGAGTCTGACAAGTTGCATTTGCTCTGGTGATTCCCTCTACGTTCAATTTAAATACTTTCCGAGTTTCTTAAAAAACCATTCTGTTCGTTATCCAGTTGAGTATGGTCATTACTGGCAATATCATCTAAATTTTTTACACCATTGGCATAATTGCCGTACAGACAAAAAAGACTTATGGAAATTTTCTTCTAGGAATCATGATTTCGCAATAGAATTACAAAATTGTTAAACAGATTTTTTGACCCATCGATGAATCCACCTTCTCTCATGAGGTAAAATCAGTTAATAGTATTAAACACAGTATAAACCTAATATATGAAGTATCTGTTCTTAAAATAATTTTGACAATCACTTCCTAACCTACAATTGATTTTCTTAAGCTTGTAGTAACAAATACTCTTGATTTTGTGAACAAAGTTATACAAATTCCATTAGATTCAAAATAGTTCTTACTATTTTAAACCGAGAACTTGATAATTTTCCTGGAAAACTACATCAACAAGATATCCACCGAAAGAGCAAGGAGAAACTTTCTTGCAAAATATCCTCTTGGGTGGTTTTCTAATTTGACTTTAACAATATATCTGACCCTTATTTCTCAAATTCTTTTAGCACAACCAAATACTATTAAAGCAACGTTACTAGAAAATAGTTCAAAGCTTAAACAAAGTTTGAAACATACAAAGGATATTTTTTTATCATTATGCCTACAGAGTACAATTCTACAAGTGAACGATACAGGCCACATTAAAGACGCTAAGACAGTTAGTTGATTCATCTCCTTACTCACCCCTGAGTACTGTTCCTGCTGATAAGTACAACCGAACAATCAGGAAATACCTGAACTCACAACGTTTTAAGGAGAAACTTACAAGAAAATACAAAATATATTTTGTGGACAGAAATTTGACGGTAATATTTTATTGGGGACAGTTTGCTCAGTGTATAGTCAAACACATGTGTGGCAATGATCAAAGAAAATTCAAATCACAGTTTTGTTAATCGTTTTTTATTTGTTAAATCATCATTTTAGATAAAACCAACAATGTTAAGTCTAATAAGTGATTCCAGTAGTGCTCTTGATCCATTTGACGTACGGGAACACATCGGCGTAAATGCCGGGGGCAGCGGTGGATGTGCAGAATCCTGAAGACAAGGTGGAGATGAACAGTCCGTAGACAGTTCCGTTCTTGACTAGAGCATCAGACCAGTCACCCTGTCAACAAACATATTATATACAGGTTGGGTAGTTAACCTCAAGTCAGAGCGATCCTGATGTTAAATTCAGCAAGGTATAAAGAATACTTGAGAAGTTCATGTGGAAATTTAAAATATTGAACGGAAGAAGACTAATCAACAATGTACGAGTATATAGTGTAGCTGATGTATGTACAAACCGTGTTATTAGGTGACCGCCTTAAGAAAATTGAATACAAGTAAATCGTGTAAATGTTTGGTTTTAGGTCTAAACAAAACAAGTAAACAAAATATGGTACATTTAGGGCTGATAATCATATCATAACTATCTTTTCATAGTTTTTTTAGCTAGATATGATTTATTTATGATCATTTACCTTTTCGGCCATTTTAAGTTTGTAGTTTGAATTGAGTTATTAGAAACCTGGCGTGTATTTTTAAATGATCGAGAAAACATTTATTCTATAAGTTTTATGTTTTTTGTGTTTGTACTTAACGCAAAGTTTAAAATTAAATTTAATAAAGGTCTGTGAACATAGGTGTTTTTTTTAATTAAACATTATTTAGTTCTTACAGTTAAACTTATTTTCCTTCCCTTTCCTTATGGTTTGGCTTCAAACCTGTCTCATACTCACATCGCAAAGGGTAGTTTTTCCTTTGTTGTAAGCACAGGCAAGGTCGTCTGAAAATGTGATTGAGGCGGACTTGTAGTAAGTGTTGCATTTGGCTTTGGCCAGCCATGTCAGTGTGCCTTGCTGGAGGTTACCGTTGGTTGAGTCCATCTCATCCTGTAAGCGTGAGCATGAACATTATACAGGGGACTACATAATTCATGCTTCTGAAGCGGTCCACAATACTAATTTATGATTAATTGCTAAAGAAAAAGCTCTTTCACTTCTTTGAAGTTTATGTTACTATTTTGATCTTGAGTTTTTAAACTTTGGCTTAACCCCATACCATCCGTAACAAAGCCATGCTCTACCATTAAACTATTATTGAATTTTACTCCAACTAGCCTTAAGAACTAGCATAATCAAAAGTTAACCCTGAACATTTTATTATTTTAACCATGTTTGTTATTTTCAACAACTTACACTAGAGTCTCCGTATCCAGCTACAACTTGGGCGCCGGCAGCGATTTCCTTAGCCGGCAACTTGATGGCTTTGGTTTTCTTGTTCATCTTGAAAGAGTCGCTGATCTGCATAACGGCGATGTTGTTTTCAAATCTCCTCTTCGTACTTGGGATGGGTAACAATTTTCTTGACTGTGTGCTTGACTCCTGTTTTCACCATCGTTGCTTCCCGACACAATAGTCATGTCTGATGCCTCAGAGCTGTAATAATCTGGCAGAATGTGTAATTGTACTTAAACCAAATAGTCTGTACATTATAGAAGCCCAACACAAGAACAAGCGCTGTAAACATCAGCTGCAGAAGGTGAGGAAGAATTGAGAGAATGAATAATATAACGAGCAGCTGACAAAAAGTAGAACAAGTAGCAAAACTAAAGGCATAACAATCTGACAACATGAAAGGTTACTGTTAGTTAAAACAAAGGCATTTTCTCAATCACTTAGGCTTCTATACCATACATGTTTGCATTTTAAATTAGAAATGATTATAAAACGTAAAATATTCAAAACCTTTATGTATAAGTTTCAAAGCTTGAGATACGTTTACACAATAACATTTATAAAATAATCAATTTGGTCCTTGTCGACCAATAGAGTTATTAATCCGAGGACAGTAATTAAAACTTTTATATGAAACACGTGGTTTTAAAAGCAAACTTTTTGCAAATTCACTAGTATTAAAATAACAATAATTGCTTTAATTCACAAACCATACATGTTTCTTATCATATTCTAGATATCATTAAAGCCACTCTTGCGTTAGGTAAACCCTATAAGGCTAAATGTTTATAATTTTAAAGACGTACTCAATTAATTTTTATATTTTAATATAATTTAGTAAAAGAAGAGTTCTACACGCCAGTTTGAACGGAAGCTACTAGGTATATTAAATTACAATTTGATTAATTATTATAATTTGACAAACAAACAATATACCGATTGTTACAACCCGAGGTAGAAATAGACGAAATATTCGTAAAATTTTAATTTTACGCAATATTTCGTTACAATTTTATGCTTAGTTAATTTTTATAGGTGGTTCTTTTGAAAACCACTGTTAAAATATCTTATCTTACGGGATTTTGTTAATTTTCAGTAGCAATATTAGGCGATAATTTTGTTATACATACACAGTAGCACAGTCTGCAGAAATCAAAACCCAATTCTTGTTGATGATGGTGCCTGCACACATTGGTGTTCCTTCAACTAGAACTGAAACCTGAAAAATAAGAAACGCTATACATAGCAAGTTAAAATAATTGGTACTGGGTTGTACTAGGTTGAGATAGAAAGCTGTAGTTTCAAACTGTAGTTTCTTCTTGAACGTAACTTCTTCACACGCTGAATCATGATCAGCTAGTTGATAAAACTGATTATTATAAACATTAATATGATATGTAAGAAAGTGTAACGTATTAAGTTCCTTGGTTTAGTGAAGTGATACTTACCACGTGGATGCTTACATGGTAGTTGCTGATCCACTGTACATGCCTGGGAGTCCATTGTTGCTGCTCTTCACACTGACTAACCCTGAACTCCTTATGTAACGTATTAAGTGTCACTTGGTTTAGTGAAGTGATACTACCACGTAGATGCTTGTCAACGTAGTTGCTGATCCACTGTACATTCTGGGAGTCCATTGTTAAGCTCTTCACACTGACTAACCCTGAACTCCTTATGTAACGTATTAAGTGT
The DNA here is from genome assembly GCA_018831715.1 of Matsumurasca onukii. Taxonomy (NCBI): domain Eukaryota; kingdom Metazoa; phylum Arthropoda; class Insecta; order Hemiptera; family Cicadellidae; genus Matsumurasca; species Matsumurasca onukii. The sequence goes on along the minus strand of CM032061.1, from coordinate 52,257,824 downwards.
CCCTTGGTTTAGTGAAGTGATACTTACCACGTAGGGATGCTTGTCAATGGTAGTTGCTGATCCACTGTACATGCCTGGGAGTCCATTGTTGCTGCTCTTCACACTGACTAACCCTGAACTCCTTATGAATGGTGTCGCTGCCACCACACCTGCAAAACCCATAATTGACTTGTAACACTAAAGTGTTATGTACTTCAGTTCTTTGCTTTTTCGCAAAAGTACACACGGACACAAAACGAATGCAAATACATCCTAGAAAATGCAAGAATCAAGTTGGAAGTTAAAAATATCAAGTATTCATTTTAAAACGCGTTTTACGAATAACTGCAATTAAAAATACTTCTTTATGAAGATTATGTAAATTTCTATCCACAGAAGTGTAGGATTGATGACTTTTATTTGTGTTTCTAACTTTTCCATTTTATTCAAGTTTCTTTAAGAATTCTTTTGTATAACTTTTACAATAAGACTAATGTTTATTTGTTTATAATAATTTCCTACACGTATCTAATTTACCTGGAAAACTTGGTATAACAATGAAAAAGCTTGAACACCAAGAAACCAATATTTAAAATACTTTAATATGCAGCACCTTTTGACCAGCGAAGCTGTCTGTCTGGGTCTCAAATATCAAAGATATAACAGAGATGTTAGAATCAAAGTTACAACAAAGTATAAATATATTGTATTTAATACTTTGGATTTGCCAATTTCAAAAAGAGATTAGCCAATGAATAGTTTCGTAGAGACACTATTAAGATTTCCAGGCACAATTACGTTACTAATGTACATTGATTCAAAGTAACTTACCAACAACGAAGCATAACAGGACTACCTTGGCGTTCATGTTTACTGAATGTAAGTTACGTTACTTCAAAACCACACCTTTTATAAGGTTTCAATGCATCGCTATCTTTGCAACATCCTGTCACTTGTCATCTTGTTTAACAACCAAACAATCGAAAATGTTAACCAGTTAAAATAGTTAATTGCATTTGAGGGCCTTCAAGATAAGATAATCCAAAACAACGGGACCAGACAAAGTCCACTTAATGATAGTCACTGTATTTGTGAGACTGGCAAATGGCTTTTGTCCTGTAAATATTTTTGACTGATTTTATTTGACAATTTATGGGAGTAAATGAAATTTAACGTCGTCTAAAACTAAATTACAACGGATGATAAAATTCTCAATTTGACCTACAGAGAAGTGTTTGTAATTTTGTGATCCAAAACAGCCTTTTAGCTGACAATACATATTGTAGTTAGTAATCTTGCAAAAAACAGTTCAAACTGAATCTTCCTAACAAAAGAGACGTTAGATCTAAGTTCCCCTTGAGCAGGCTTGTGCTCTTGACGGGTATTTAATTGGAATTGGCCAAATACATTATGTATTTGCATACGTTCTATGCCATATACAATATACATATGTATGCAAAGTGTTGAAACACTCAAAACGTCCTGTCAAGATCGGTGCTCATTTCACGGCCCGGGCCTAGGTCCTACAGTGCTGATTGCATGAATATATCATCGTTTCAAAGGAAACTCTTCTGTAACTGCTCTTTTTCGATACATCCTGTAATCTTTCTGCAGTTGCAATAAAATCCAAATATATTTAAAGATTTGTGGTTTGATAGAGTAAGACCTTTCAATGATATGCATACGTCACATGAGTAGTTTTCCTCATTATTTATTCTTTGATTTTTAAATTTAATCTAATAACATGAACACTCTGCCACCTATGCATGAGCCACTTCTGAGAGACTTGCATACAAACACTGTTTTAACATTATTTTGACTACGTTAGTTTACTGAAAATAAAAACAATAAAGGGTTTAGATTTCTAGACTGCAATAAATCAAGAATTCATCAACGTGTACATGGACAGTATGAAGAACTTTACATTTAAAATCATGTTTGTGTATATAACAGGTATTTATAATTATTTTGTAATTTTCAACAATCCATATATATTAGTTGTTGTTTACATGTTAAACTGATTGCATCAAGAAATTAAAATGTTTTCTAATTTAAAGTTTAATTGTACTTTTCACTTATATAAGCTGGCGCAGTCGAATAGTTCTTGAAAAAGATGGAACTTGACAAGCCAGAAGTATTAAAGTTGTATGGTAATGTATCAGAATTTTAAAAATGAAGTTATGTTGTATTTTGAAGCTACTAAAAACTACTTATAAAACCTAATATTGTACAAATAGCTCGATTCAAAAAAATCTGATAGGTTCCGATGCACTACGAGTTTACAAAACATTATCAAATGATCGTGAAACAGTAAACAGTATATTAAAAGTGTTAGAGGACTATCGTATCCCAAAACGAAATGAAATAATTGAAAATTCAAATTCTTTAATAGAAACAGAAAGAAGGTGAAGCTTTTGATGTATTTTACACATATTTAAGATCATTAGTACAAAATTGCAAATTTGAGAACCAAACAGATAAGTTATTGAGAGCACAGATCGTTCTTGGTACCAACTGTAGTAAAACACAAGAAAAGTTGTTGAGAGATGATTTAACACTAGAAAAGACTATTGATCTTTGTAAAGCTGTGGAAGTATCAAAAAAGAACTTAAATGCAATACGAGAAGACAAAGCGAAAGAAATAAACTTGATAAAACAGCCGGCCAATGAAAACACGAAGGAAAAAAAAGCATTTTTACCAAAAGAACGACAACGAAACAATAACTGGAAAGACGTTAGCCTGTGTAAGCGAGTGAAAGAAGTCATGTTTATGGAAAATGTCCAGCTATAGGTAAAATTTGCACTAAATTTGGTAAGCCTAATCACTCTTCAACAGTTTGTCAAATAACAAAATTATTTTTATTTTGGTTGTTCAAAATTCAACAACAAAATAGATCTGGTAATATTGTTCTATGAATTTTCAAAGGCAAATACTGGTACCAAAGAATCCGCTTATTATTGACACTTTGTATAAAGAAAATTCCGTTAAATCGGGTGCCATGGTACAAACAATTCAAATAGAAGGAAGAGTAAGTTTTATGGTTGACCCAGGTTCAGAAGCAAATGCAATAATGTATGATTTAAAACAACGGTCATTAAAAGCCATTCAGTAACACTTGAAGCTTTTGATGGGTTCACACAAACCAATTGGTTTTATTGAAACCTGAAGTTGAAACTTAGTCAAAAAATAGCAATAGTTAAGTTTCTGGTTGTAAGAGTGCTGTTGCAATCCTATTAGGCTTCATTACGTTTAGATCTGAATCTCATCAACGGAGTTGATAATGCTGGAGGAACTAGGGAACGCAATGTCAAAGAATGTATTAGTTCGTAACAAGTCAGTATTTGAAGGTTTGGGGTAAGTTTTCCTAGATATGTGTAAAATTAAATCCAGGATAAAAATGCAAACCCACATGCAAACTGAGCTCGAAGGATACCGTTTAAAGTCAGAGATCAATTTGAACAGACATTAAAATCATTAGAATCAAGAGGAATTATTAAACCTGTCAATGAACCGTTGAATGTTATGATATTGTAACTGTAGAAAACCAATGGTTCATTACGACTTTGTATAGACTCTTCACATGTCAGCACATTATAAGATATAAGTATTCAATTCCTACAATAGATGAAATGTCACAAACCTAGCTCACAAAAAAGTACTTTTCAGTATAAGTGATGTTAAATATGGATTTTATCATTGCTACTAGATGTTGAATGAGTAAGAGTATTGGTTTAGCACTATATTTGAACATATAGGTTTTACGAGCAATCATTTGCCTCTTCATGTTTGCCAAACTTTTGCCAGAGTCTTTAACGATCATGATTAAGTATTTGGGATATCATGGTGTATCCGTGTATTACTAATAATGGTGCATTGCTACTGACAATAAAAGAACAAAATGATGAGATAATTCAACAAGTGATTGATAGGGCAAATAACATAACATAAAAACTTAATTTTGACAAATTTCAATAATGTCTTGATAAAGTTAAATACTTGGGTATGTATTTTCAAAACAAACCATGTTTCCTGACAATGCCAAAGTATAGGTGTATCAATCAAGAATATTAAAACCTTAAAGTAAGATTGAGCTACAGCATCTGTTAGGCATAGTTATTTAGCATTATTTGAGATTCTTCATACTCAACGTATCAAAAAATTGAATCACCTCTTAGTTCCCTAAGGAAAAACGTCAATGGAATTGGGAAGTACGTCATTCTGATTTGGTGTCTACCATTAAGAATATATTGAGCAGTAATCAAATCTTAACTCGTTTGACCCCTTCATTATCGATAGTTATTCAATGTGATGCAAGTTCAATGCTCAGGTAGTTGCCTTATGCAGCAAGGAAACCCCCGATCTGTTTTTCTTGCAAGTTTCTTAACTGATACTAAAACTGATCAGTAATATCAGTTATGGTCATAGTAATATCATTATCAATACTGATCACATGCCTTTACTTTCAAAGAAGATATTCAACTGTATTTACTAAACTACAGAAACACTCCTGTTGTAGCAACTGCCTTACCATCATCCCACTTTTGAATGGTATATACAATATTACGATAAAAATTCCTGTGATGTTTCACCATCTTTAAACCATGTTGTGACGGATGATGTGTTCGGACTAATAATGAACAATGATGTTCAAAGAACCATTATGATTAAACGTAAGCAAAGGTTTGAAATCAACTCATTGTTGAGGGAGAGAAAATGTGCTTGGTTCAAGATATAAAATCAAACTTTGGGTCAAAAGTAAAATCATAACAGTTTTAAGTAAAAACAGCCATGATCATATTTATACAGACATAGTTTGAAAAGTATATTCAGAATAAACACTGCCCAAATCAAAAAAGCTGAAGAAGGGAATGTTCAGGCATAAAGAACTTTTACATTTACCATGCTGTTATTTTATTATTTTTCAACAATCCGTATATGTAGTTAGTTGTTGTTTACATGTTAAACTGATTGAATCAGGAATTAAAATTTGTACACTTAAAGCTTAGTTTAAAGCTAAGTTTTAAACTTTCACCATTATAAAAGTTACATGGAAATTAGCAAACACGTAAACATTGAGGTGTGATGCAAATTTATTAACCAGTGGTGATTTATCGTTAGCTACAGCTGTAGTGTAAAACGACACTGGATTTGGATTCATAATGCTGGATGAGAAAATTATGTTTATCCTCGAACACCATGTTGTTTTCAAACCTTTAGCCTAGAACGGTTTTACCCTTGATGCTAAAACACTTTGACCCAGTTACTACTGTTGACCTAACGTAATTTTTCACAAACATTGTAAACAAACAAATCCAAAGTAAGTGACTTCTGCAAAATGTCTGCAAACCTTAGAGTAACAGCTACCCTTTTCGGCCCGTACCACCAGGACCTTGTGTTACACTTTTGGCAACAATAAATAACGTTGCTGAAGGACACATACTCAATCATCTTGAAGGGTTCCCTTCTTTCCCTCGCTCGTCATTCTAATTTTTGGTTTGCATCTTTCCTTCTTTATTAGAAAGTTTTGTTAATAATGTTTTTATGTTCAATGACTCTTACAATTAGGGGTCTTTTGTGACTCCTGTATTTTCATATTCTACGTATACACCTTTTTGAGTCCTGTCTGATTCACGTCTGTGATTGGTCGTCCACTGCTCCTAGCCGGCCAGCCAGGTAGTCAGTGTGAAGCTGTCACTGGCCGTGGTCGTGCTTGGTTTCTCTAATTGTCTTTCTTATTTCTAAAGTCATTATCAATGTTGTATCGTTTGTCTGATGTTATTAAATTAAATTCGTCTGAGGAGAAGGAAAAACAAAACTAAAAAGACGTAACATCCAGAGGCTATTGACACCAACTTGTCTGAACAGCAGCGGGATCTAACTGGCCAGGGAAAACATATATTTGAGGGGTAGAAACATCTTGGCTGAACTGGTGATTATAAAACCTTTGCACATCAGCCAACAAAAGAATTCAATGATAACAAAAAACATAGGAAAACATAGATAAACCTTTTATTAATCATAAACATATGATATAAAACCAGACAAAGTCATTCTGTCAGGAACTCAAGTAGAGTAGAATGACTTTGTTATCACATAACTTTCAACTTTGATACGAACATATGGTTTTGAATGGTTGTTAACAAGATTTAGAATGATGAAACACACTTCAATACTTTCTTTACTATAGATACGGTAGATAAAGCTCCAAAGTGTCAGTTGGATATTAAATTGTTTTGTTTAACAATATTTTAACGATGACTCAGTATCTTGGATATTAGTCAACTTATTATCCACTCCGAGGACAACTTTTAACTCTTTATCAACTGACAAGGCCTCTTGACCTTGATTTGTTTTAACTACGCGTCATACTCGATCGTATACCATAGCAAGGATTGTGTTAACACTTTAATTTACATTATTTTACAAACATAAGATCTGCAAAACTTGCCGGTGTATTTAGTTTATTAATATTAAAATGAATAGTATATTAATATAAATTTACACCCCATATCTTCTTGCATGTATGTACACATTATAAACTGGATATTTGTTGTTAATAATAAATAGATACACTATTTTATCTTCAAATGATTGTACTATATGAAATATACCAATACCAACAGTCTTGCAATTAGAATACCTAATAACCCTCTAATTTCAATACCAACATTCAAAATGAGCCCCTTGTTTTACATTTTTAATTCGACCCTATAGATTTAGCAATAATCAGGTTAATTGAACAAAGTTATCCTTAAAAAATAATATTAACCATTACCTATGCATGTCTTTGTGAGGTTCTAGACTATTTATTAAATTATCAAACCTCTCATTCCATAGTTACACGCCGTTAGTTATAATATTGTACTTTAATTAATATAGCAGCTTAAATGACAATAACTTTGTCATTTTACTTGACTTCTTAAATATCTTCAAAAATATCATGAACATTTAAAAACTACAAATGTATTAATTATATGTATACAAATTATGTGGGAACAACAAAATAGTTATCGCTCACTTAAAGTATTCTCAACAAAATTATTCAAAGTTAAGTACAAATTGAATTATGATTATCTGTTCAAACTTGTTATATTCAGTTTTACGGACGAACTGAACAGTAAATCCAATGCGTTTTATCATATAAAGAAGAATGGTTGAAGTAAGCAAGTAAAGGACGAGAAGTTTTGGTAGAAATTCTTATATCTAGACGGGATGGCCAAGGGCCAACAACATTTGACACCTTTTGAATACAAACCCTCTCTTTCACAAACACTAAAAACTGGGATGACAAAAACTGTAACCAAAAACTGAATATTGTTAAAAGTACGAAGATATATATTGCTTGTGTGTTGGGTTTGAACATTCGTTTGAATAAAATGTTGATTTTAAAAAATTTGTAAACTCCCTAAATTCTTTTGTAAACCCCAATCATAAAACACTGTACAAATCAGGGTCCGTTTTCCTTGAATGGCCAACCCAAGGACTTTTGACACAGTCATATTTTATAAAAATTTAAGTCTTAGTATACGAAAGCACAACGCTCTGTAATTATTTAAAACGATTGGACTTTTCCATGAATGACAATTAGTTGACACCACTACAGGAACCTGTTGTATGATAAACCCGTCTACAGGTTTTAAGAGAAGTGATCAATAAGAAACAATAATAACTAGTAAGCAATATCCTATAAAGGGAGCTATCGACTGCAATAACAAGATGCGTATTGTTAGTTGAAGTATATCAACTAACATGTAAACTCTGTGAAAAACAATATGTAGGTCAAACCTCCAACCATTTAAGGGAGCGCATGACTGGTCTTATAAGTTCAGTGTTTTCCACAAAGAAAGTGACACACCTGTGGCCTTACATACAATGTCCCACAACGTTGACAAGTTTCAAGACTTTTTTGAACTGCAAGGGGTAAAGCAAGTCAAACTTACTGAGAATGAAAACACTAACAGATATACGTTGAAGAAAAATGAACTTGCCCATCAACTTTTGCTAAAAACAAGAAAACCAAATGGTTTTAATCTTAGATGAGATTACCACCTGGTTTTGTATTTTTTTTATATTTCTTATTCTTTTCTACTGTAAATTTTATATAGTTTTAAGTGTTTTCTAACGTATGTATGTTTTAAAGTGTTTGAAAAAGTCATTAAAATTACGAATATAATACGCTTGTTAAATAATGTCTTTGTTTAACTAAAAATATGAACTATACAGGCTATATATATAAATTTCTTATACAAATTATAAAATATAAAACAAGTCTGGAACTACTGTAGTTCATAGCAACAGCCTGAATGTTTTGCTAGGTTTGTACTGAATAGTTTATGAGTGTTTGTAAGCAAGGCTCAACCCACAAGAGACTGCACAAGCCCTCTGAGTAGAAAGGTGGCTCAGCTTAACTAGTGGTTTACTGGCCTAAACTCTCGCAAAATTAACTTTCACCTTTGACACACAACCCTACTTACTCAACTATGCAGTGCGTAGGCATAAAATATGCTACAAATGTGCTACGCATTTAAACCAGAAATAAACTGTGGAAAATACAAGAAATTTCAGCAACTTTATGAAAAACTACTCTCAACATTTCCGGCAGTTGGAAACCTCCACAGTTTTCAAGGGCCTTGCCTAATTGTCTACATTATTCTTATTAGACTTGGCCTGAGCCTAAATTAAAGGAAACCAATTAAAGCTTAAGCCGCAGTACATTCTTCTACTGAATAAATAAATAAATGAATAAATGATTTATTTTCCAATACTTATATATGTACAAACATGTTTTCATTTGGAAAAAGACTGACCACTTACACAGTTATGTGGTCAGTTAAACAAGAACATAAACATTATAATAAGACGCGTATTTTGAGTCTAGCTACAAGTTAAAAACAAACGCCACCTGCCATGTTTGCAAAAAACTAACATAATTGAACCAAAAGTGAGTAAAAATTACTCTAATATGTCTTTCCCTAAAGATTGAACAAGATCAACCAAATATATATATACATTTAAATACTTGACAGTTTGTATTCTGAAACTATTCTAAGGGTAATGAACTATGTCTACTATTAAATGTTAAAAATGAATTAATTATATTACAACAGAACTTAGATAGCTAATATTTTCTTGTGCTAGTAACCATTTTCTTACTTTATTACAAAACGAAGTCTTATTGCGTAGTTTTCTAATGTTAAGTGGAAGTTGGTTAATAATTTGGGTCCTAAATATTGGAAAGAATGTCTACAATGTCTTATTTACTCTTGGTAACTATGCTACCTATTGTTACATTTCTTGTGTTATAAAATAAATCATATTCTCCTCTGTTGCCACTACGCAAAAAAGAAAACTTTTAACACCTTGTAGGTAAATAAATGTTGAAAAGGCAAAATGTTCAGTTCTTGATAAAAGAGAAAGGAGCTACACGTTTGGGTTTTCTTAAAATAATGCGCATGTAAAAGTTTTGAGTACTTTAATTTTGAAGGGACGTTTTATAAGTTCCACAAAACAGGTGATGCATATTGAAGTTGAGAGTTTATAAGAGCAAAATATAATACCTTTTAACAAATTGACATCAAAAGTTTCTTAAGAAATAAAATTTTCTGATGGATAGTTTGATTTTATTGTAAATAATTAATGTATTTCCCATTTTACCTTTTCATCCAAGAATACACCTAGGTATTTTAAAATTAGTAACCTTTTCAATACATTGACAGTTACATATAAAAGTCACAGACAGGGGAGTGATATTTAAATTAAAAATAAATCAAAACCTGATAAGTCAAAATTAATAAATTTAGTTTTTGTCAACAGTTACTTCCATTTTATTAACTATACACCATTGCCTAAGCACCAACAGATTCCTATATATTCAGTTAAACTCTAGTTTTTATTATTTGCATAAAACAAAGAAATATCGTCAGCAAAAGCCGTAATGTGATACAAACGAGCAAAGCCGTAATACTAGAATGATACAAAACGAAAAACACAGTTGAAAACCTGTAAAACAAAACCCAAATTG